>CM065429.1:55037500-57477500 GCA_033030585.1 Hippophae rhamnoides | reverse complement strand
AATTGGAATTTAAAATTAAATAAATTTAAAGAAAATATGCAAAAGAAAAGAAAGATGTTGTTCGAAGATCAAGTTAATGGAAAAAAAACTTCTTGGAAATCACTTTTACCTAATCCCTTAATATGCTTTACTCATTTAGCTAATTGAATTTCATTCTCTCTGTTTGTTAGCAATCTCCAAAAAACATCCAAAAGCCTCTTTCGACAGTCAATTAGAAACATTTTTGTTCATCAATTTACACAAGAGTATGCAAATTAATAAAACAAGAAAGCATTAAGATCAATGATTTTAATACTACACAAATTCATACAAGTCTTTTGATCCCTATTATTATCTATGCCAAAATATTCAAGATCTATCCTATAATTCCCTCTTTTGATAGTAAATCACAAGATCAAAACCATCTAATTAATGACCAGTTAATTAGAAACAATAAACTTAGAATAATTCAAACAAACATGAAGAGAAATAATTCAAATTAACATGTAAAATCAAGCATAGTTTGGAATTAGATTACATCTTTTTCCTAGAATAAAGAAAATTAAATTCAACATAAATGAATTCCCTATAATTTTTCTGAGAAGAATTGAAAGGAAAATGAACGCTGAAAAATAATTTGATTTCTTGTTCCTTCGTCTAGCTTTATGTTTTTCTCTGATATGCTTTCCTCTCTTTTTTTATGTTCTGCCAATGCACCGCCTATTTTCATTCTACGCCAGCGTTAATCTCATTTAAATTTAACTACATCCCTCTACTTTCATTTCTCTTTTTTTAGCTTTCCTTTTAGATTTATTAAAATCTTCATTTAAATTTGAGAGTCCTTAGACGACATGCTTCTAAAATTTTGGATCTTTATTTTCTTCAAATATACAATGAAATTTAAATAATAATAATGAGGTCTAAAATTAATTAATAAAATTAGACTAAGTTTATAGTTGAGAAGTGATAAATTATTCCAAATTATATGCAAGTCATCATTTACCATCCAAGATCATATGATAAAATGATAATAGAAACATATGTTTTACATGAATGTTTAGGAGTCATATTAAAAGCAAGAGTAGATGATAATGATGAATATTTGCGTAGGTTTACTTCATGAGCTTTTCAAAGAGCTGCACTAAACTACTATAGTAATAAAAAAGACAATAAAAAAGTTTGTTATAAATTTAATATCATCAAGATTTATTGTTAGAACAGACAAATATTTTTTGGATATTTCTTAAGAACTAATATTGTAGAAAATTATAAATAAGGAAAACTAATCAGATGACATTCGTGGTTTAACTATTATAAATTTGATGTTGAACATCTAATAGAAAAAAGAATTTTTTAGCTAATGCTTTAACTAGAGATTGACCCTACTAATAATTTTTACAATTGTAAGAAAGATGAACAATCTTGACATAGAAATCAAGATCAAAGAAAATGAAATAAAATTCTAAAATACCAACTAGAAATCTTATATCTCAAAAGATCACTCTTATGTGAAAAACATGAAGAGTATAGTATTATAACAAAAAAATTGATTAAAATCTCAAAGGAAGAGAATAAAACCTCATAATTAATCAAAAAAGAAAAGGATAATTCATCAACTTTATAGTCTGAAATAACAGAAGAAGAAAAGGAGCTTAAAGAAAAGATAAGTATTATGTTTTCTATAATGGACAAGTCCTAAGAATATATAAGACATGACCAGAAGCAAGTAGAGCAATAGCTGAATTCTTTGATGTAATACACAAAGCATTCACTAAGAGGCTTGAAGCAAAATGAATTTTTGCTAATTTCAAAGTCCCCAAACTTCTCAAACCCAATGATGTAGTAGCCAACTTAGAATACAGTTATATATAAGTACTCAAAAATCAAGCATATGCAAAAGGAAATATGACAATGTTTGAAAAAAATGCCAAGACCAATAATCTTTAGAAAAATAGATAAAATATTTTTTTATCCCCGAGGAAGAAAAGGAGAGACAAAGAAATATATACCCAGACCAATGGTTGTATTTTTATAATTTAGAAAGAAAATCAAGAAAAAATCAATTTGAAACTATGAAATTTCTCACAACAGAAAAAGTATATACATTAAGAAGAAAACAATCACATACAACAAATTCAACATAATTGAAGTAGTAGATCCAAAACTTGTTTATCAATTATTTTATTGAAAATATTTATCCAAACAAAAATTTAATAGAATTAAATTATTTTCTTTAAAATTTTAAAAAAACTATTAAATTTTTTAGGAAAATAGTAAAAATAAATGATCATCCAGTTTTTTTAAAAAAATTCAATTTCATAATGGATTGGCACAAAGAAAAGTTTATCAATCCTTATCATTTTATTAAAATAAAAATAACATTTTTAGGAAGAACAATAGACCAACCTAAGGTTCTATCAAAAAAAGGTTTGATGAAGAAGCTCTTAACCATGAAAGAGCAGTCATGTTAGTCAGATATATAATAAAACCAAGAAAATAGGAACATCTTTTAGAGTTAGGATAAATTACTCAACAAGTAAGGTCATAATAATTTCACACAGTAACTTAAATATAATTCAAGAAGATATTGAAAAAATTATCAATTATGAAACACCATTCAATTGTAATGAGTTGGATGTAGCCGAAGGAACCAAATAGGTACTTTTCCAACTAGCAAAAAAGCTAATTGAAGACCAAAAGTGTCTTTATTGTATAAAGGACACTGGGGGATTCACATCTCCAATATCAAGAAAAAAGCATGTCGTCAAGTTATTTTTATTAAATAAGTGTCGGTAGAAATTTTTAAAATGAATAAAAACATTAGATAAAATGTAATTTTTTTCCTTTCACCTTTCTTTATTTTAGAAAAGGAAGGAAGAGATAAAGATAAGATGTAATCTTTATCCTTCCACCTATCTTTAAGATAATTATGTAAAATCATTGCTCTATGATTATAAAAAGAGCTCTTGTATAAAGAAGAGATGCATATATAGCAAGTTCTAACCACATAACTCAAACATCTCTCTCTTCTTAGATAATGCCAGGCAAACTCCAATGGAGTAAATTAGTAAAAAATTAGGATTGTAATAATTTCATTTTACTTAATGAATAAAATTTTCATTTTCTCCAAAACCTATATTTTTTATATAACCTAAATAAAAGTACAAATCATATCATTAGTTAAAGTTAGAAAGCTATTACTCTCCGTCCAAAAGGTGATGCTTCTAATAAGGTAACTAGATATTAGATACGAGAAAATAGAAGATGCAAGTGAACCCATTTTCATTAAAATAAAATAAAATAAAATATAACTTTAAATTTTGTTTATTGATAATAATATTTATTTATTAAAAATTCAAAAATCAGAACACTAATCAATATTTATATGTTAAATTAAAATTTTAATTAAAGCTAAAAAAAATTTAGAACCATGAAATTAATAAAAATAAGAAATATTTTAAAAAAAGGAAAAAATCTTTAATTAGTTAGTTTTATAAATTTTAATAAAAGGATTTGTAACCTTATATATTTATAAAATAAAAATAATAAAAAAGAGATAAAATTATTATTTAGTTAACTAGAAAAAATCAAAGGTATAATATTTAAATAAAAATGACAAAATTCTAGAGAATGTGATAGTTATTTTTTCGGTATATTGCTGTTCTTTCTTTTTAAATTAAATTAAGCTTTTGTCAATGGGAATAATTTTTCTAACTCAGTCCAAAAATCAAAAACACTTTTGGTTTCCACTAACGTACGCCTTTACATAAACATGCACTTCTTGTATCAACCCTCGAATGAAATACGCCTCCTACGCACCCAAGCTCATGTCCAATAAAACCGCGAATCTCTGTCACGGGCAATGATTCGGCAGCGCTTTGGTTCAATCTAATCCGACGGATATTATTCATAGTATGCGCTCGATAACCTCTCAAGTCATGTGGCGCATGATAGCATCACTATTTTAGTATCTGTCATCGTTGCCCATGGAATGCGCGTTACTCTCTTCCACGTCTAACCCTGCCATTTTCACCTTATTCTTGGTTTTCTTCAAATTCTGTTTGTTTTTGACCTATAAGAAGCGTATTTCAGGTAAGTACCCACAAAGTTTAATGATTATGACTATAATTCTGAAAAAGGTTCTATTCTAGGTCGTATTTAAAATTTTGATTTTTGTTCATTTGAATTGGGGTTTTACCTGTAAATTTAGTTTTATTATATTTTAAATTTTTATCTTTGTAATTTAATGGATTTTCAGGATATGGGTATGAGTTTGTTTTTTGATTTTGTGTGTATGTCAAAATGCACTATCATTTTAGGGGTTTTGGAAGCTTGTTAGACTTTGAGGATTTTGAGAATATCATTTTCACGGGTTAATTGATTGTGGACAAGTTCAAGTTTATAATAGTTTTAAGGGATAAAATTGAATTGGAGATCATAGTTGCTTATGTTTCAAGTGAGTTCAGTTTTTAATTTATTCTATTTTCTCTTTTGTGTCTGCAATTGTTTAGATAAAATGTCAAGGAAGCTGTAGTGAATGAAATGTAGAGTTCAGGAAGAAACTGATCATCAACTTTCTTGTTGGCTAATCGTTTACTATAAATGGTATACTTGGGCTGAAGGAATTAAAAAGGAGTAAGCAAAATTGAGAAAGACTGATATTTTGCTAAATAGTGGTGCTTTATACCTAAATATGGGCCTTTCCCTGGTTCTGGGATAATCACTATCGATCTGCAACTTTCTGTCATTGTTTTCTATTGCCATTATCCATACTCGGGAGTATAAGAAAGCTGAATGCATGTCTCCTGAAGTTGGTTTTCTTGTTACAATGTTATAAGGTTTTTATTTTTATTTTAGCCATTGCAATTTTCTCGCAGGGTTAATGGCTACCGTTTTGTTCCTACTCTGAGGGACTAATGTCTGAAGGAGCAAATATAATGATTGAATCTTCTGAGAATGGAACAGATTTGTCCCAAGATGATATTGGTACCATAGAGGAGACACCTGAAGACACAATTTTGTCACGGAAAACTTCTGTGAACCTTGTTCCATTCATTGGCCAAAGATTTGTTTCTCAAGAAGCTGCATATGAATTTTATTGCAGTTTTGCTAAGCAGTGTGGATTTTCAATTAGGCGTCACCAAAGTCGTGGTAAGGATGGTGTAGGTAGGGGGGTTATGAGAAGGAATTTCACTTGCTATCGTGGTGGATATCCACAGATGAAACCAGCCGAGGATGGAAAGATGCAAAGAAATCGCAAATCGCTCGCTCTGGTTGTCATACATATATGCGGATTGTTAAGTGGGCATATTTTGATGTTCCAGAATGGCGAGTGATTGGCTTTAGCAACACTCATAACCATGAATTTTTGAAATCAAATGAAGTTTGCCGACTTCCAGCTTACTGTACCATATCTTCTGATGACAAGAGCCAGATTTGCATGTTTGCACAGGCTGGAATGTCTGTGCGTCAAATGTTAAGATTGGTGGAGCTTTAGAAAGGCATTAAATTAGGCTGTACCTTTTACAGAAATTGATGTGAGAAACCTATTACAATCTTTTCGAAAAGTCTATAGAGATAATGATGTGATTGATCTTATTGCAATGTGTAAGAAACTGAAAGATGAAAACCCTAACTTCAACTATGACTTTAAAATAGGTGGTCATAACAGACTCGAGCATATCGCATGGTCTTATGCTTCATCTGTTCAGTTATATGACACATTTGGAGAAGCTGTATTTTTTGACACGACCAAACGATTGGATGCGTATGACATGTTACTAGGTCTATGGCTTGGAGTTGATAATCATGGAATGACTTGTCTCTTTGGTTGTGTGCTTCTAAGGGATGAAAATATGGAATCTGTTTCCTGGTCACTGAAGGTAAGAAGTTGCTACAGGCGTGATTATGATACTTAACTCTGTCATTTTTTATTATTCAATTACCATCAACTTGTAATTTATCTTCTTGTTGATAAACTCTTGTGTGGGGTACAAATAGTTATCACCAGTAGCCCTTCCATTTCAGTGCCCACTTTTAGTCCTGGTGCTCAAGGTAAAGAAGAAGATGAAGTAGATATTCATTTTGCTTTATGAAATGCATGATCTGGTTTTTGTTTATAGATGACCATCTTGTGTTCTTCATACTATGGAATGGATCTAATGTAGTTTAACTGAAGAGAATTGACTTTACTATAGTTTATAGGTTCCCAAGGCACATCTCTGTGGTAACGGAGTTGGGTGAGGTTGTGGTTGACCTTTATTGAATTCTCACTAGTCAATTTTGGATGATGCTTTCAAATGTTTTAATTACTTTTTTTATTTTCTTTAGACTTTCTTCTATCTATATTCATAGCTGTCCCTAATATTAATGATGTTTTGAACAGACATTTTTGAACTTCATTAAAGGAAAAGCTCCTCAGGCAATATCAACTGACCACAACACATGGCTCAAAGAGGCTGTGGCTTTTGAAATGCCTCAAACAAAACATGCCTTCTGCATATGGCATATCATTGCAAGGTTCTCAGATTGGTTTTCTCTGCTGCTTGGATCATGTTATGATGAGTGGAAGGCAGAGTTCCATCGACTTTATAATCTGGATTTGGAGGAAGATCTTGATAAAGGATGGAGAGAAATGGTCAACAATTATGGACTCCATACAAATTGGCATATTATCAGTTTATATGCGCTGTGGACGTTCTGGGCTTTACCATTTTTGAGGCATTACTTCTTTGCAGGGATGGTAAATATGTGTCAATCAGAGTTGATTAATGCTTTTATTCAGCGGTTTTTAGGTGCTCAATCTCAACTAGATAGGTTTGTTGAGCAAGTGAGTGATCTTTTGCTAACTCATTGTTTCATTTTTTCGCACTTGTATTGCTGTCGTGTTTTTGAGTTTAACCTATTTAAAATTCACTTGCAGCTGTCTGACATTTTTGTGTTTAAGGATCGGACTGGAATAAAACAAAAGATGCAACCAAAGGTTCAGAGAGTCTGCCTCAAGACAGGTTCACCCATTGAATCACATGCTGCTTCTGTTCTCACTCCTTATGCCTTTGGTAAGCTCCAGGAGCAGCTTGTGCTGGCCCCACAGTATGCATCTTTTCAGGTTAAGGAAGGTTGTTTCCAGGTCAGACACCACACTCAAATGGAGGGAGAATGCAACGAGGTTTGGGTTCCTCATCAAGAACACATTAGTTGTGGCTGCCATCATTTTGAGTTTTCAAGCATCCTTTGTGGGCATGTTCTCCATGTCCTCTCGATTAATAATTGCTTTCATATTCCAGACCATTATCTTCCAAATCATTGGCACAATGTCACTTCATCTTCTAGTAGCACCTTCCATACTACAAGAGATCGTTCTGAGAAAATTCATTTGATAGAACCAATGGTTTCTACACTTGTTACAGAATCAGTTGAAACCGACGAGTGTCTTGATGCTGCCTGTGAGCAACTTGCCATGGTATTATCATGCGTTAAAGAACTACCTAGGCCAACACATAATACAAATGAAATGGCATTCAATTGTCCATCTGATTCATTGATTCTACCCGATGTTGAAGATGAAGATGGATTTCATTACACAATTGGAAATCCTCATGAATCTCTGGCTTTAGGAAAGCTCAAAGAAAGGAGACCAAGAGATGGAGTTGATGTTGCCAGAAAAAGAGGGCACTGTTCTGGACCTTGCTGTGGACATTTTGCACATGATACATCTGATTGTCAGATAATGGGAGGTAATAGTTTGAACGGGGATTCACTAGGGCACTTGTAGAGTAAATCAATAAAGTGTTAGTAGATGTACAAACCCATAGCACTTTTTGGGTCAAATTCGATACTTTTATTTTGCACTTTTCTTCATAGTACAAAGTTGTCACTGTTCCAAAAACAGAATACATTGTGATAAACTTAATAGCATTACACTCAATATGTTTGAATCCTTGGCACCTGTCACTCTTAATATCACGTGACTTATTAAGAGTTTTACTTTCATGTTTACCTATTTATAGGAAGAAAAACTGAATTCTTTGGCTTTGTTTCATCTTTTGTTTTGAAGGCTTTCCTTTCCAATTTGATCTCCATGAAGAGCTAGAGAACGAACTAGATCTAAAACCTCTTGGATATGATTTTCCTCTCCACTTTAATGGATATGTGTAGTAGTTCCTCCATCTCTATGTAATGTTGCAACTCAACCACCTTGTTCCATCCAGCAATGAATCTAGCCTTGTCGCTTCTCTATTTTCCTCTATGTTTGCTCTAATCATGGTGACTTTCATCTCCTTATAATAATCCTCTACACTCATGGAACCCTGAACCAACCCTGGCAACTTTCTATATAAATGCTTTTCGTAATGGCTAGATATAAATCTTTTATGCATCACCAACTTCATCTCTTCCCATGACCAAATATGCTTCTCACCATTCCTTTGCATATTGACCACCAATTGATCCCGCAATATACTTGCATAATTTGTAAAGTCCATGGTTTCAAGCTTTACTTTCTTCCCCTCAGAGTAATTATGATAATCAAATACGTACACAACCTTTCTTTCCCACTACAACTAAAGCTTAGGATCATCCTTTCCTTGAAAATTAAGAATTGTTATATTTACACTGCCTATATTGTTATCTCCTTTAGAGTCAACCTTCTTGTTTTATTTATAACTGGTTCTCTCCTCCACTTTATAATTAGCTTCTTCTTCATCATCGAACTTATGTCTTCTATGTGATTCATAATCGGAAGAGGATTTTAATTCATTCAACCTCGCATTCAGTAACTTAAATCGGTCATGAAATACCTTGATGAAGAATTTCATGTCAACCTCTTATGGTTCTCCTCCTTCCTTACTCACGTTTTCAACTTTTAAAGTAAAATGAAATAAAAGGTTTAGTTCCTCACACACTCCCTCACGTGTTTTCTCTCAAATCAAATTGTTATCACTCGTGTTTGACGATATTTTGTCTTTTTCTTGATGGTGATTTCTCTTGCCTTTTACCACTCAAAGCCTAAGTCTATCCTTTTTTTATGTTCTTAAAACGTTCAAAGAATTAAACTAATATCAAGAAGCAACTAGTTTGTTGGTGACAATCTCAAAAATCATAATTTTTAAAACTTAAGATAAATGTTGATAAAAAGAAAGTACAAAGATGACTCTAAAGAAGCAAGAAATATAAGAGAATTCTTAAAGGAAGCAAAGTACATGTGAAAAAAATCACTAGAATTGAAGCTAATTGATTAAGAAAACAAAAGACTCAAAACAACCATGTTATGCTTGAAACAATCACGAGAACAAAAGATAAAGGGAAACTATTATGAAATATTTGAAAACTAGAACAAAATAAAGGAAAACTAATTTTAACATGAATAAGAAATTGAAGCAAGAAAACAAGAATTGGAAACTTACTTCAACAAGAATAGGAAAGTTGAACAATCTGCCAATTTGTTCTTTTTAATTTTTTTAATGGTGCTATTAATGCAAGGTTGGATGATTTGGAATCCTCTTTCGGTTTTGAGTCACGTAGAACAAGACATAGAAGACATGAGTTCGAGGAAGAAGTTGATTCCAATGTGGAGGGGAGAGGGGGTTATAAATAGGATAAAAAGGTTATGGTTGTACAAACAAATGGAGAAATTGAAAGTGTCAATTCTGATGTTGAAGTTGAAGAACCTCTGCATGGTGATTCACTTGTCCCAAGGAGAGTTCTGAATATACCTCCTAAGTATGAAGGAGATGAGAAGCACCATGATTATATTTTTCACACAAGATGCCACATGAAGGATAAGGTACGCACGTTAATTATTGATAGTGGGAGTTTCGCTAAGGTTGCTAGTACCTTATTTGAAGTGGTAGAAGCATCCTAAACTGTACAAGCTAATAGAATGATTGTGGAGAAGTGAAGGTTAATAAACAAGTTTGGGTTCCTTTTTCAATTGAAAAATATGAAGATGAGGTTCTTTGTGATGTGGCACCAATGTATGCTAGTCATATAATACTGGGCCGAATGTGGCAGTTTGATGGAAGGGTGTCTCATGATAGTTCAAACAATCACCATTATTTTGAAATGGACAATTTAAAAGTGGTATTAGCCCTCCTAAAACCATTGCAAGCTCATGATGACCAAATTAGGATAGTATGAGCATGCAAGATGTGGGAAAAACAAAATTGTGATCAAGAGGAAAATAAAAAATGGGTAACTGAAGTGGAGATGAAAAAAGTGAGAAAAATGGAAAGAAAAATGATCATAATGGAGGGAAAAGTGAGCAAAAAGAGAAGAAAGTGAGCACAAAGGAGAGAAGAGTGAGCAAAGAGGAGAGAAAAATATGAGTGTAATTGCTGAAAAACATGAGATTAATTGTGCAATGATGGCAAGGCAATAAGTACTTGTACATATGTACAAGGATGTTTATCTTTCTACTAATGATATAAACTCATCTTTTCCTAGTGTCATTGCATCTTTATTATAGAAATTTGAGAATCAACTTCCTTAAGAGATTTCCCATGGATTACCTCCTTTAAGAGAAATCGAGCATAAAAGACTTCACACATGGATCCATTATTCCAAATTGACCTGCATATAGAGCTAAGATTAGAGGATGAATCTTTTCAAAGAGGAGGGGAAAAATGGAGATTAAGATGTTGATCAAGTTGATGTTCCCAAGTGCCGATCAAGTTAATGTTCCCAAATATTCTCAAAATCCTTTGCAAGAAATTGGTTGTCCAATGACTAGGGATAGATATGAAAGATCAAGTTGGGTGAAAGGGTTACTTTAGGAAGCAATTTTTATTTTAATTAATTATGGGCTTTTATGTTTAGCAAATTTTTATTTTAGTTAATTATGAGGTTTTTGATTGAAGTCTTTTAGTCTTTTATATTTTTAGGTTGGATTAGATCCAATCCACCACTAAACAAAGCCCATGTTGTATAGGGTTTTTCTAGTAGGGATTCTTTCTTATAAAAAAGCAGGTATGTAATTTGGAGAGAAGAACGAATATCATTGATGAAAAGTATATTTTAGAAAGCTTCTTGCTTTGCCTTCTTATGCTTCATTGAATGCTTGAATTTGACTTATCAAAGGTTGCGATCATCCTTTGTGGCATTTTAAGATTAGGGTTTTAAGTACTTTGTTTCCTTAGGGTTATAATCTGATCATTATCAACACATTTTTAGCAAATCAATCATTCTTATTCTTTTGAGTTTGTGAGTTCCTAGGATTGTTTGACTCGATTTGCATCATTAGTGCTAAATAATAATAGGGAATAATATAAAGAGAACAAAATTATAAAAAAGAAATAAAACACTGAAAGGGATAGATTTATTTTACTTAAAGCCATACCTTGATACTAAATGATACGTAGCTCACCTAAAGAAGTGTGACCTAAAGATCAATATTAATCTCTTTACTTGGAACATTTTTTATTAGGTTGTAAAAAAGTAATAAAAGAGGTCTCAGATCCCGTTATTTATAATGAGATAGGAATCTTAGTATCAAAGAAGGCTAGGGTATATGCCACACTCAAGTACATTGGGTGATGTGAGTAATAAGTGAAGTCTTGAATGGCACAAGATTATTTTGATAAGTTCACTAAAAAATTTCAAAGGATATAAGGATAAAAACTATCATTAATTTGATTCAATTAAAACGATATAAGGGTATTAAAAGACTCTAAAACATAATATACATTATAGATAATATAAAATAAATATAAAACACTAATGTTATTGCTAGAAATATAATACAAAATCCTAAAAATAAAGTAAATATTAGACCTTCCAAATACACATTGAAACTCAGAAAGGTAATTATTTGGAAGATCTCTATGAGATTTTCTAAAGTCACTTTTGACTTAGTAAACTTGTGAAATAGGAAAATTGTAACCCCAAAACACCATTTTCGAATGTATGTGCTAAAATGTTGCAAAGAGTGCTCCAATACCACATATCATGCAAATTGCACTATAAATGCACCAAAATTATATTTTTCGAGTATATTTGTGTGAAAGTTATAAACAGTTCTTCAGTACCACCCAAATTGAAAATTGCACCATGGATGAATCAAAACACCAGTTTTAGGTATATGTGCAATTCATATTAACCTAAACACCATTTTCGTCAATATATGTGCCTAAACATGGTAAAAAGTGCTCTTGTTAAAATTCTCATGAAAACTACACTACGTATACACAAGATTTCATTTTTGGTTATATCTAAAAAGAAGTTCTATAAAGTGCCCCAATGCTACCAATATTGAAAATTGCACTACTGATGAACCAAAACTCTATTTTTGGGTTTATGTGCGAAAATGTAACAAAATGTACTTATGCACCATCAGTTATGAAAATTGCATTATAGATGTCTCAAAACATCATTTGTCGATATATTTGCGAAGAGGTTGTAAAAATACTCCGGTACCACCCGTATTGAAAATTGAACTACGAATACTTGAAATCACCATTTTCGGGTATGTACGGGAAAAAGTTGCAAAAAGTATTCTAAAGCCACCCTGATGAAAATTTCACTACGTATGCCCCAACACACCATTTTCGAGTGTATGTGCCAAAAAGTAGTAAAAGGTTCTCCAATACCACAAGTAAAGAAAATTGCACTACAGATTCCTCAAAACACCATTTTCAAGTATATTTATGAAAAAGTTGAAAGAGTACCACCCGTATTAAATTTTTTCCAACAGATACACCAAAACACTATTTTAAGATATATGTACAGAAACTTTGTGAACATCATGGAGAGTGAGGTGCTAACAAATATTCTAAATATTCTCGAGATCCTACAAATATTTTCATGATCTTACACAAGGGATAAATTTGGAATATTAAAGTGGATGAAAGGATTAATTTAGGAAGCAATTTTTTTGTTTTAGTAAATTAAGGGCCTTTTATGTTTAGGAATTTTTGTTTTAGTTAATTGTGGGCTTTTTATTTTAAGTCTTTTAGTGTTTTAATGTTAAGATTGGATTAGGCCCATTTCATCTAGTGTTTTTACTTTTAGGGTTTCTTGCTTATAAAGAAGAAGAACTATGTAATTTGGAGGTAGGAAGGAATATCATTAATGAAAAGTATATTTCATAAAGCTTTTGCTTGTACTTCTTGTGTTCTTTATTGAATGCTTGAATTCGACTTATCAAAGGGAGTGATCATCCTTTGTGGCATCTCATGATTGGGTTTTTAAGGACTTTGTTACCTTAGGGTTCTAATCTGATCATGTTCAATATGTTCTTAGCAAATCAATCGTTCCTATTCTTTTGAGTAGGGTTCCTAGGGTTATTTTCCTAGAGAGTCCACATCATTTGGTATCAGAGCATTGGTTGTTGAAAATAGACTATCTATCTTTATGGATCTTGGTTTTGAAATCTAGATTTTAAAAAAATCATTCTTTGATTGTCTTATGCGTTCTTGAGTCACAAATCACAAAAAAAAATTTTATCCTTTTGAGTCTTGTGTTTTCTCTCAATTTGGTTGTCATTGTTTTCGTAATTGGACTTTGTTGCATAGTTTTTTTTAATTCTTTGTAACCTTTTTTCTTGCTCTTTATTTCTGCATTCAATCTATCTTTTATCCTCAAAAAAGAAGAAGACAAATGTAAAAAAGAAAGAAAAAAAGTTGTCGTTCAGTGTCAAAAGGTTTTTTGATAAAAGCGAGTTGCAACTTTAAATGGCCATAACTTTTGACTAAGGTAACAAAATGACTATTATAATATATCAAATCAAAGCTCGTTTTGAATCCAACAAGAATAGTTGCTCTTTGCCTCTGTTCTTGTAGTTTTCAAGTCTAAATTCTACCATTTACACCAGTAATGAAGGGGTTAAGGATTTGTTGCTCTTTTTTCCTCAAGAACCTTTCGTTAGATTCATCCTCAGTCAAGAGTCTTTCTTTAGAATCCTCTTTGGTTGAGAGTTTTTCTTTAGAGTCCTCTTTGGTAGAGAGTCTTGCTTTTATAGTCCTACTTGGTCGAGAGACTTTATTTAGAGTGCTTTTTGGTAAAGAGTCTTTCTTTAGAGTCTTCTTTGGTCAAGAGTCTTTCTTTAGAGTCTTTTTTGGTCAAGAGCCTTTCTTTATATTTGGACTTTCTTTCTTTATAGTCCACGTCGGACATTATTTTTGTCATAGTTTTCATTAAGTTTTTAGAATTATGAATTTATAGATTGTCACCAAAAAATGGTTACTTCTTGAGATTAGTTGAATTCTTTGATTTTTTTAAGAACACCAAGGAGGTTGGTATGAGCTTTGAGGGAAACAAACAAAAAGAAAAAATAGTATTTAAAAAAAGAGCAAAAATAGTGTTAAAATTGGGAGAGTTATAACATGAGTAAGGAAGGAGGAGAATCACAAGAGATTGACTTAAAATTCTTCATCAAATATGGTCATGACCAATTTAGGATAATGAATGCAAGGTTGGATGATTTAGAATCCTCTTCCCATTCTAAATTACATAAAAAATAAGACATAGAAGATGTGAGTTAGACGAATAGGAAACTGATTCCAATATGGAAAAGAGAGCAAGTGGTCAACAAGACAAAAAGATCACGGTTGTACATGCAAATGGAGAAATCGAAAGTGAGAGTTCAATTGACAAAGAGATACTGATATGAACCAAGGGGTTAGGACCTAGCTAATTTCAGATTATATAGTAAAAGGTTTCTCCACAAATCAATGGATATTACTCACCATTTTTTTGAGTGGAAAAGATGCCACAAGGAGCTTCTATTTCCTAGATAAGTCTAGCATAAATGACACCCTAATAAGTATGGATATTACTCACCATAAATGCTTAGATGCTAAACAACGCCACAAAGGTTGCCAATCTATTGATAAGTTGCTTAAAGAGGAACAAAGAGCTAGAATGATTTCTCAAATGATCTGAAAATTCAAACTTCATTCAAAATTGTATTTTACAGTAGCTGAGCTGCTCTTAATAAGATACAAACCAACCCTAAGCTCTACTACATCATAGCCCTTGATCTCATCCAAGGGTTGAAAATAAAAACTGCCAAAAAGCACAAAAAGGTAGCAGAAAACATTGACCAAAACATGAAAAAAATGGAGCAGCCACAAAGGAATCCTATAAAATATTACATCTTAACCCTTGATTTGATCCAAGGGCTAAAAAGAAAGTTGCCCAAAATCAGTCCAAATGGCACTCCAAAATTGGAGTAAAATATGGAGCAACTGAGAACAAAAGAAACCCTATAAAATATTATATCTTAACCCTTGTTTCCATCTAAGGGCTGAAAATGAAGCTTCCCAAAAAAATCCAAATGGAAAAACTATGTGCCTAGCTTTATTTTTCCAATTTTTCCCTAATTTCCATCCTAGGATTGTCCCAATCCTTGCACTCCCAATTTAGGTCTGCTTGATTATGCATGACCTCTTGAATGAGCCCATTTAAAGCCTTTTCGAGTTGTGCCTTCCTAGACCTTGTGATTGGTCCACTTGGAATTTGTACAACTCGATGATTCTCATCATTCCCCTCTCTTCAAGAGGATTCGTCCTTGAATTGTCACCTGCATAATCAAAAGGCGAAAGATCCGAAACATTAAAAGAGGTACTAACATTATACTCACTAGGAAAGTATAGCTTGTAGGCATTTTCATTAATCCTTTCGATGGCTTGAAATGGACCATCTCCCCATGATAGATAATTTGATTTTCTTTGTTTTATAAAATGCTCTTTTCTCATGTGCACCCACACCCAATCTCCAGGCTCAAAGACCATCCTATGACGTCCTTTGTTGGCTTGTTTGATATATTGTTCAATCCTTCTCTCAATGTTGAGCTCTGCTTTCTCTTTTTCAAAAGTTTTTGCAAAGTTCGATAAAGACAATAAAGGAGCACTAGTCAATTTTTCCTTAAGCAATTGGAATGAAATTTCTTGCTCTTCTCCCCATTTGAACCTAACATTCTTTTTGATGACTTTGGTTATTGGTGCTACTATGCTAAAATCTTTCACAAATCGCCTATAAAAGCAAGCAAGTCCATGAAAACTTCGAACATTACTTAAACTTGTTGGGTTGGGCCACTCCTGGATAGCTCGAATCGTTTATGCATTAATCTGAACTCCTTTTGCACTCACAATGAAACCCATCAACACAAGTTTATAGGTGCAAAATGTGCCTTCTTTAGCTTAGGAAATAGTTTCTCTCTCCTAAGCACTTCAAGAACAGATTGTAAATGTTTCAAATGGTCTTCCAAATTTTTGCTATAAATGAGAATATGATAAAAATAGATAACTACAATTTTTCCAATAAAAGCATGCAAAACATGGTTCATTAATCTTGTGAAAGTACTTGGAGTATTAGTTAAACCAAATGGCATGACTAACCACTCATATAAACCATATTTTATCTTAAATGCATTTTTTCATTCATTACCTTCTTTCATTCTAATTGGGTGATATCCACTTTTCAAATCAAATTTAGAAAAGACACAAGATCCATGCAACTCATCTAACATATCAACTAAGCGGGGAATAGAGTGAGGATAATTTACCGTGATATTTTTGATTACACGTTCGTTCTCTCACGTACCCCTTTTTCATCGACTCACTAACTTGTGATTGTAGTTCCTTCGTATCCTCAAGATTACTCCTATATGATAGTCAGGTTGGAATGTTAGCATCAGGTACAAAATCAATTTGATGTTCAATCCCTTGGATAAGGGGTAATCCATTAGGAGTTTCCTCGGGAAAGACATCCTCAAATTCCTACAAGATAGAAACAATTTAACTAGGCAAAGCATCATCAAGTTGTTTAGTATTCAAAAATGCCTCATTGTAGAGAAGTACAATCAATGGTTGATTAATGAATATTGCTTTTTTTAATTTCAACCCTTTGTTGAGAACAACGGTTATGATGTAATAGAACATAGGGCTTATTTGTATCTTATAAATATTTAAGAGCATCTCAATTGCTTGAAATTTCACATTTTTAATGAAATTTGAGTTAATAGATCATTTATGATCTCTTTCATGATTTTTGTTCCTCTTTAAGCAACTTATCAAGTGATTGGAAACCTTTGTGAGGTTGTTCAGCATCCAAGCATTTGTGATGAGTAATATACATACTTGTTAGAGCGTTATTACTTATTAACGAAATAGCACCTCTTTGTCGTGTGTTTCCCAAAAGATAAATGGAGAGTAATATCCATTGATTTGTTGACAAACCCTTTGCAATATAATCTGAAACTTGGTTGGATAACATCCAAGGGTCATTTTGTCTTACTTGTGTGGTGCATGGTGGGTAACATCCTTGTGACTTGGTGTGGGCTTTGAACCTGGATTAAGTGGGACAGTTTTAGATAAGAGAATATAGGTTCCCCCTACTCACAGCTTAAGCTTTTGGTTGGAATGTTTAGCTACTATTCCTAAGTTTAGTATCAGAAAATGGTGCCAGGTTCTTGTCCCAAAAAAGCACAAGTTCAAGGACAAGTTTGATGCAACCACGATGAGTAACATCCCTGAACTCATTGTTATGGGTAACCTTTGTGGGTAACATCAAAGGGTCATTTAGTCTGACTTGTGGGGCGCATGGTGGGTAACATCCTTGTGACTTGGTATGGGCTTTGAACATATGTTAAGTATGATAGCTCTAGATAAGAGGATATTGGCGCCCCTTAATGACATCTTATGCTTTTGCTAGGAATGGTTAGACACTGTTCCTCAACTGCCCCATTTTTTCCATGTTTTGGTTCGTGTTTTCTGCTACCTTTGTTCTTTTTGGCTGTTTTTCTTTTCAACCCTTGGATGAGATCAAATGCTATGATGTAGTAGAGCTTAGGGTTTATTTGTATCTTATAAATATTTAAGAATAGCTCAGCTACTCGGAATTTCACATTTTGAATGAAATTTGATTTGTCAGATCATTTGAGAGCTCTTTTATGTTTTTTGTTCCTCTTTAAGTAACTTATCAAGCGATTGGAAACCTTTTGTTGAAACTAACCAAGGGGTTAGGACCTAGCTAATTTCAGATTATGTAGCAAAGGGTTTCTACACAAATCAATGATATTACTCACTATTGTTTTCTGAGGGAAAAGATGACACAATGATGTGCTATTTCCTTGATAAGTCTAGTATATATGACACCCTAACAAGTATGGATATTACTCACCACAAATGCTTGGATGCTAAACAACATCACAAAGGTTTCCAATCCCTTGATAAGTTGCTTAAAGAGGAACAAAGAGCACGAATGAGGTCTCAATAGGATACAAACAAACCCTAAGCTCTATTACATCATAGCCCTTGATCTCATCCAAGGGTTGAAAATAAAAACAGCCAAAAATCACAAAAGGTCAATAAAAATTCTCACGCAAAACATCTAAAGTCTTCTTAATTCTGAAATGACACATTAATCCTCCCTCATAGGCCTCCTTAATCAAAAACTCACGCATGGAACATTTGGGTATATACAATTGATTTTCTTTAAATAAATACCCATCTAATTAATAAAAAAATTTAAAAGTTTTTTCAGATGCATGGTAAATAGTAGAGAAGTCGTCATCATTAGCAAACATTTCCTTAACATATATTCAAATCCTAGAAATCTAGCATTTAAAGTTGAGAGTAAGGCATACCTCTGTGATAAAGCATCAGCTACAACATTCTCCTTACCTCTCTTATATTGAATAATATAAGGAAATGTCTCAATGAATTCCATCCATTTAGCATGCCTCCTATTCAATTTACCTTTGCGCTTCATATGTTTTAGAGATTCATGATCGGTATGGATGACAAATTCCCTTGGCCAAAGGTAATGTTGCCATGTCTCCAAGGTCCTAACCAAGGGGTATAGCTCCTTGTCATAAGTTGGATAATTAAGGGCTGCACCGTGAAGTTTCTTGCTAAAACAAGCGATAGGTCATCGTTCCTGCATCAAAACAGCTCCTATACCTATACCTAATGCATCACACTCAACTTCAAGGGTTTTAGTAAAAATAGGTAAAGATAAAATAGGTGCAAAACACAAACTATCCTTTAATGTTTTAAAGGCTCTCTCCTGATTCTCGCCCCATTTAAAACCAATAGAATTTTTAATGACCTCAGTTAGAGGTGCATCTAGTGTACTAAAATCTTTAACAAACCTTTGATAAAAACTAGCTAAGCTATGAAAGCTTCTAACATTGGTTACAGATTTAGACATGGGCCGTTCTCGAATAGCATTAAGCTTTTCCTCCTCTACTTCTATTCCCTTATAACTAACAACAAACCCAAAAAAACTAACTTGTCCATGCAGAAAACACACTTTTTTTAAGTTCGAATACATTAGTTTTTTCTCAAAATTTCAAGCACATACCTAAGATGTAAGACATACTCTTCAAGATTTTTTCTATAAATGAGAATATCATCCAAATAGACAACAAAGTTTCTAATAAATGCATGCAAAACATGATTCAGAAGTCTCATAAAAGTGCTAGGTGCATTTGTCAGACCAAAAGGCATGACTAAAAACTCATACAATCCATGTTTAGTTTTAAAAGCGATTCTCCATTCATCACCCTTTCTCATCCTAATTTGATGGTATCCACTTCTCAAATCAATTTTTGAAAAAATACAAGAACCATGTAACTCATCTAACATGTCATCTATTCTAGGGATAGGATGTCAATATTTTATTGTAATGTTGTTGATGGCTCGACAATCAACACACATCCTGCTTGATCCATCCATATTGGGAACGAGTAGCACGGGACCAACACATGGACATAGGCTCTCCTAGACTTGACCTTTGATCAAGTACTCTTTAACCTGCCTTTGAATATCGTTAGTGTCTTCAAGGTTGGTCCTATAGGAAGGCCGGTTTGGAAGAAAAGCTCTTAGTATAAAGTCAATTTGATGCTCAATCCTCCTAATTTGTGGCACCCCATCCCGAATCTCTTTAGGGAACATGTCCTCAAATTCCTACAAAAGAGAAACAGTGGAACTTGGCAAAGAGTGGTGATATGAACCAAGGGGTTAGGATCTAGCTAATTACAGATTATATAGCAAAGGGTTTCTCCACAAATCAATGGATATTACTCACCATTTTTTGAGGGGAAATATGCCACAAGGAGGTGCTATTTCCTTTATAAGTCTAGCATAAATGACACCCTAAGAAGTATGAATATTACTCACCATAAATTCTTGGATGCTAAACAACACCACAAAGGTTGCCAATCCTTTGATAAGTTGCTTAAAGAGGAACAAAGAGCATGAATGAGCTCTCAAATGATATGAAAAATCAAATTTTATTCAAAATTGTGAATCTCCAGCAGTTGAGCTACTCTTAATAGGATACAAACAAACCCTAAGGTCTACTACATCATAGCCCTAGATCTCATCCACGGGTTGAAAATAAAAACAGCCAAAAAGCACAAAAGGTAGCAAAAAAACATGGACCAAACACATGGAGAAAAATGGGGCAGCTGACTACAAAGGAATCCTATGAAAATATTACATCTTAACCCTTGATTTCATCCAAGGGATGAAAAGAAAACTTCCCAAAATCTTCCAAATGGCACAGGAAAACATGGAGAAAATATGGGGTATCTGAGTACAAAGAAATTCCAAGAAAATCTTACATCTTAACCCTTGATTTCATCCAAGATCTTAATAAAAAGCTACCCAAAATCAATCCAAAAGGCACAATAAAAATGCAACAAAATTGGAGCAGCTGGGAACAAAGGAATCCCAATAAAATATTACATCTTAACCCTTGTTTTCATCCAAAGGCTGAAAAGAAAGTTGTCCAAATGGCACAACACAATGTACCTAGTTTTCTTTTGCCAATTTTGAACTAATTTCCACCCTAGGCTTGTCCCAATCCTTGCACTCCCAATTTGGGTTCTTTGGTTATGCATGACCTCATTAATGAGCCCATTTAAAGCCTTTTCAAGTTGTGCCCTCCTAGACCTTGTGATTGGTCCACTTGGGATTTGTTTGGCTCCATGATTCTCATCATTCCCCCACTCTTCAAGAGGATACGTCCTCGAATCTTCACTTGCATAATCAAAAGGAGAAAGATCAGAAACATAAAAAAGGTTCTCACATTATACTCACCATGAAAGTCTAGCTTATAAGCATTTTCATTGATCCTTTCGATGGCTTGAAATGGACCATCTCCCCGTGGTAGATACCTTGGTTTTCTCTGTTCTTTAAAATGTTTTTTCTTAGGTGCATCATCACCCAATCTCCAGGCTCAATGATCATCCTATGACGTCCTTTGTTGGTTTTTTTGATATATTGTTCAACCCTCCTCTCAATGTTCGGTAAAGAAAATAAAGGAGCATGAGTCAATTTTTCCTTAAGCATTTGGAATGACATTTCTCGCTCTTCCCCCATTTGAATCTAACATTATTTTTGATGACTTTGGTTATCGGTGCTATTATGCTCAAATCTTTCACAAATCGCCGATAAAAGCAAGCAAGTCCATGAAAACTTTGAACATTACTTAAACTTGTTGGGTTGGGCCACTCTTGGATAGCTTGAATCTTTTATTCATCAACTTTGAACTCCTTGTGCACTTAAAATGAAACCCATAAACACAAGCTTATATGTGCAAAATGTGCACTTCTTTAGGTTAGGAAATAGTTTCTCTTTCCTAAGCACTTCAAGAACAGATTGTAATTGTATCAAATGATCTTCCAAATTTTTGCTATAAATTAGATTACGATAAAAAAAGACAAGTACAAATTTTCCAAAAAAAAGCATGCAAAACATGGTTCATTAATCTCATGAAAGTACTTGCAGTATTAGTTAAACCAAATACCATGACTAACCATTCATATAAACTATATTTTGTCTTAAATGTAATTTTCTATTCATCACCTTCTTTCATTCTAATTTTGTGATATCCATTTTTCAGATCAAAATTATTAAAGACACAAGAACCATGCAGCTCATCTAACATATCAACTAAGCAAGGAATAGGATGACGATAGTTTACCGTGATATTATTGATTGCTCGGCAGTCTAGGCACATCCTCCATGTCCCATCCTTCTTAGGGACCAAAATTATTAGAACAACGCGTGGACTCATTCTTTCTCTCACGTACCCCATTTCCATCAACTCACTAACCTACGTTTGTAGTTCATTTCTCTCCTTAGGATTACTCCTACTGGTTGGTCGGTTTGGAATGTTAGCACTAGGTACAAAATTAATTTAATGTTCAATCCCTCGAATAAGAGGTAATCCATTAGGAATTTCCTCGTGAAAGACATCCTTAAATTCCTATAAGATACAAACAATGGAACTAGGCAAAGCATCATCAAGTTGTTTAGTATTCAAAAATGCCTCATTGTAAAGAAGTACAATCATTGGCTGTTAAGGAATATTGCCTTTTCAATCTCTCTTTATTTTTCTTTATGATTTTCTCTCAAATTATTTTTATCACTCTCTTTACCACAAACAAACTTTATCTTGTTCACATTCTTTTTTTCTTTCACTCTTTTCTTTACTCGAATTCATTTCTTTAGTCTCATTCTCCTTTTCATTTTCACTCTTCTCTTTTTCTCTTATTATTTTCTTTTGTCTTACTCTCCTTTTCATTTTCAGTCCTCTCTTTTCTCTCATTCTTTTCTTTAGTCTCACTCTCCTTTTCATTTTCGCTCTTTTTTTCTCTAACCATCTTCATTTGATCTTCAAAGACTTGCTTGGGTGAGAGGGATGCAAGTGTGACGTTTCTACCATCTTTCACAGATGAATACTTGTTTCTATATCCGTCATGTGTAACCCTCTAATCATATTTCCAAGGCCTAACTAGCGGAATGTGCCCGGCTTGCATGGGTACCACATCACACATCACCTCATCTTTTTACTTTCCAATGGAAAAGCTCACTAAAACTTGCTTATCAACCTTCACTTTCCCACTATCATTTAGACATTGCAACTTGTAAGGCTTAGGGTGTTCGAATGTAGACAACCCTAATTTCTCAACTAAGGTAGTACTAGCCACATTGGTGCAACTTCCCCCATCTATGATAACACTACACACCTTATTGCTCACATGACACCTTGTGTGAAAGATATTATATCTTTGTTGTTCAATGTCTTCCTCCTTGACTTGAAAACTCAAAGACCACCTTATTACAAGAGCTTGCCCATTAAGCCCCCTAACATTCTATTGAGGTGTTTCTCATTGTAAAGCTGCTAAGACATTTTCTTGCCTTTCCAATTTTTCATTCATATCGACCATCAAGTTGTTCATCCTCTCAAAAGATTGTTGTAGTGCCCTCATCATGAACACCATATTTGATCCTCCTTTGAGACTACCCATGTTGGACATTTTTTTGCAATTCTAAACAACAAGAGATTAGTGTAATAAAATAGAACTAATGTAAATTCACACAATACCTCACGTGTTTAGCACTTGGATTGATCACTCAAACCCTCTTAGTTTCTAATCAAAGCAACCAAATCCAGGAATTCTAAACAATTTGTAGAATTATCAAACACCTAAAAAAGGTAGTTCACAATATCACACTTGTTAAAGCACAAAGGAAACTAACTCAAAATGTTTTGGATCTAAGACTAGAATAATTAAGCACAAGGAAAATCAAAAGATTAACAATATTTATAAGAACAATAATTTCCTCAAAGAACTCAACACACAATGGGAGATTTATAATCAAAGGGTAAAATTCATGGAACTATGAGTTCAAATACTCACTAAAAATTAGCAAATTCAATTTGGCCTCTTTTTTTTGAATAAATTATAGGCACTTTTTTCCTGCTTTTTTTTGGAACAAATATGCTAATAACTTAAGATTTTATCAATACAACACCTTCAATATGAGTTTAAGGAATTTTTAAGATACGTAAAATAACTCATCAATTATGACACAAAGGGGAAATGAAATTTCTGTAGGAACTAGCACAGGAATACCAAAAACTGTAGAAAATATCAGATATTGCAGAATATGCAAGGAAAAATGCATAATAATTTCAGAAATAGTAGAATTTGCAAGGAAAATGCAGAATATGAAAGGAAAATTCATAATACTTTCAAAAACAGCAGGATATGCAAGGTTACTACCGAAAAACTTTGGACACAATAGAATTTGCAAGGAAAAGAAAAAAACGTGGAAACAAAGAAGAAAAATAGTTTTAGGATTTGGAAACTAAATTTCAGCAAGAACACAACACAAGGATTTTTTTCTTTATTTTCTATGTATCAGAAACAAAACAAGAACACAAGAACAAGAACAAATATAAAGGATAGGAATCTGAAAATTAGCACCTAAAGCTCTGATACCAAATGATATGAACCAAGGGGTTAGGACCTAGCTAATTTTAGATTATATAGCGAAAGGGTTTCTCCACAAATCAATGGATATTACTCACAATTTTTCTGAGCTGAAAGATGCCACAAGGAGGTGCTATTTCCTTGAAAGTCTAGCATAAATGAAACCCAAACAAGTATTGAATTCTTGGATGCTAAACAACGCCAAAAAGGTTGACAATCCTTTGATAAGTTACTTAAAGAGGAACAAAGAGCATGAATGAGCTCTCAAATTATCTAGAAAATCAAATTTCATTCAAATTGTAGAATCTCCAGCAGCTGAGCTACCCTTAATAGGATACAAATTAACCCTAAGCTCTACTACATCTTAGCCCTTGATCTCATCCACGTGTTGAAAATAGAAACAACCAGAAAACACAAAAGGTAGCAGAAAACATGGACCAAAACATGGAGAAAAATGGGGCAGCTGACTACAAAGGAATCCTTTGAAAATATTACATCTTAACCCTTGATTTCATCAAAGGGCTGAAAAGAATGCTGCCCAAAACCAGTCCAAATGGCATAATAAAAAATTTAGCAAAATGTGGAGCAAAATTAGAGTAGCTGAGAACAAAGAAATCCCAATAAAATATTACATCTTAACTTTTGTTTCCATCTAAGGTATGGAAATAAAGCTACCCAAATTAGTCCAAATGGCACAACAATGTGCCTAGCTTTCTTTTTCAAAATTTTGCCTTAATTTTCATCCTAGGCTTGTCCCAATCCTTGCACTTCCAATTTGGGTCCCCTTGGTTATGAATGACCAATGAGCCCATTTAAAGCCTCTTCGAGTTGTGCCCTCCTAGACCTTGTGATTGCTCCATTTGGAATTTGTAGAGCTTGATGATTCTCATCAGCTACTATTCCTAAGTTTGGTATCAAAACATGGCCTCAGGTTTGAGTCTTGAAAAAGAATAAGTTCGAGAGCGAACTTCTTTTACGATGGAGGGAATGATGCAACCATGGTGAGTAACATCCCTGGGCTCATTGTTATGGGTAAACTTTATGGGTAACATCCAAGGGTCATTTATTGTGACTTGTATGGCGCATGGTGGGTAACATCAATGTGACTTGGTGTGGGCTTTGAACATTGGTTAAGTGTGGCGACTGTAGATAAGAGGATATTGGGGCCCCTTACTAAAAACTTAAGCTTTTGCTAGGAATGGTTAGATACTATTCCTAAACTGCCCCATTTGTTTCATGTTTTTTGCTACCTTTTTTGCTTTTTGGCTGTTTTCTCTTCAACAATTGGATGAGATCAAGGGCTATGATGTAGTAGAGCTTATGGTTTATTTTTACCTTATAAATATTTAAGAGCAGCGTAGCTACTCGTAATTTCACATTTTGAATGAAATTTGATTTGTCAGATCTTTTGAGAGCTCTTTCATGCTTTTTGTTCCTCTTTAACCAACTTATCAAGGGATTCATAACTTTTGTGATGTTGTTTAGAAACCAAGCATTTGCGATGAGTAATATCTATACTTGTTAAAGTGTTATTTATGCTAGACTTATCAAGGAAATAGTAGCTCTTTGAGGCGTGTTTTCCAAAAGATAAATGGTGAGTAATATCCATTGATTTGTTGAGAAAACCTTTGCAATATAATCTGAAAATTAGTTGGGTAACATCCAAGGATCATTTTTTCATATTTGTGTGGCACATGGTGGGTAGCATCCATTTTATTTAGAATGGGCTTTGAACCAAGATTAAGTGTGACGGTCCTAGCACCCCTATGGAAAGATTAAGCTTTTGGTAGGAATGGTTAGCTATTGTTCCTGAGTTTGATATTAGAACAAGATCTCAAGTTTGAGTCTCGAAAAAGCACAAGTTCGAGGACAAACTTCCTTTACGAAGGAAGGAATGATGGATCAATGGTGGGTAACATCCGTAGGCTTATTGTTGTGGGTAACATCCAAGGGTCATTTAGTATGATTTGTGTGGCGCATGGAGGGTAACATCAATGTGACTTGGTGTGGGATTTGAACAAGGGTTAAGTGTGATGGCTCTAGATAAGAGGATATTGGTGCCCCTTATTGACATCTTAAGCTTTTTCTAAGAATGGTTAGATACTATTCCTCAACTGCTCTATTTTGTTGCCATGATTTCTGTTACCTTTTGTGCTTTTGGCTATTTTTCTTTTAAACCCTTGGATGAGATCAAGGGCTATGATGTAGTAGAGATTATGGTTTATTTGTATTTTATAAATATTTAAGAGCAGCTCAATTTCTCGGAAAATCACATTTTGAATTCAATTTGATTTCTCAGCTCATTAGAGAGCTCTTTCATGCCTTTTGTGCCTATTTAAGCAAATTATCAAGGGATTGACAACCCTTGTGGTGTTGTTTAGCATCCAATAATTTGTGATCAGTAATATCCATACTTGTTAGAGTGTTATTTATGCTAGACTTATCAAGAAAATAGCACCTCCTTCTTGCGTGTTTCCCAAAAGATAAATGGTGAGTAATATGCATTGATTTCTTGAGTAAACCTTTGTAATATAATTTGAAAATTGGTTGGGTAACATCAAAGGGTCATTTTGTCAAAATTTTATGGTGCATGGTGGGTAACATCCATTTGACTTGGAGTGAGCTTTGAACTGGGATTAAGTGTGACGGTCCTAGCACCCTCTATGGAAAGATTAAGCTTTTGCTAGGAATGGTTAGCTACAGTTCCTGAGTTTGGTATCAAAATATGGTCTCAAGTTTGAGTCCCGAAAAAGCACAAGTTTGAGGATGAACTTCCTTTAAGAAGGAAGGAATGATGCAACCATGGTGAGTAACATCCCTTGGCTCATCGTTGTGGGTAACCTTTGTGGGCAACATCCAAGGGTCATTTAGTATGACTTGTGTAACACATGGCGGGTAACATCAATGTGACTTTATGTGGGCTTTGAACATGGGTTAAGTGTGATGGCTCTAGGTAAAAGAATATCGGCGCCATTACTAACATCTTAAGCTTTTGCTAGGAATGGTTAGATACTGTTCTTCAACTTCCCCATTTTTTCCATGTTTTTTGCTACCTTTTGTGCTTTTTGGTTGTTTTTCTTTTCAACCCATGGATGAGATCAAGGGCTATGATATAGTAGAGCTTAGGGTTTATTTGTATCTTATAAATATTTAAGAGTAGCTTAGTTGCTCGGAATTTCACATTTTGAATTAAATTTGATTTGTGAGATCATTTAAGTGCTCTTTCATGTTTTTTGTTCCTCTTTAAGAAACTTATCAAAGGATTGGAAACCTTTGTAGTGTTGTTTAGAAACCAAGTATTTGTGATGAGTAATATCCATACTTGTTAGTGTGTTATTTGTGCTAGAGTTATCAATGAAATAGCACCTCTTTCTTGCATGTTTTTCAAAAGATAAATGGTGTATAATATCCATTGATTTGTTGAGAAACCCTTTGAAATATAATCTGAAAATTGGCTGGGTAACATCCATGTGACTTGGTGTGGGCTTTGAACATGCGTTAAGTGTGACAGATCTAGATAAAATTATAATGGCGCCATTACAAACATCTTAAGCTTTTGCTAGGAATGGTATGATATTGTTCTTCAACTGCCCCATTTTTTTCCATGCTTTTTGCTACCTTTTGTGATTTTTGGCTGTTTTTCTTATCAACCCTTGGATGAGATCAAGGGAAATGATGTAGTAGAGCTTAGGGTTTATTTGTATCTTATAAATATTTAAGAGCAATTCAGTTGCTCAGAATTTCACATTTTGGCTGAAATTTGATTTGTCAAATCATTTGAGAGCTCTTTCATGTTTTTTGTTCGTCTTTAAGAAACTTACCCAGGGATTGGAAACCCTTGTGGTGTTGTTTAGAAACCAAGAATTCGTGATGAGTAATATCTATACTTGTTAGAGTGTTATTTATGCTAGACTTATAAAGGAAATAAGGCCTCTTTTTTGCGTGTTTCCCAAAAGATAAATTGTGAGTAATATCCATTAATTTGTTGAGAAAGCCTTTGTAATATAATCTGAAAATTGGCTAGGTAACATACAATAGTCATTTTGTCAGACTTGTGTGGCGCATGGTGGACAACATCCATTTTTACATGGAGTGGGCTACGAACCAGGATTAAGTGTTACAATCTTAGCCCCCTATTGAAAGATTAGCTTTTGTTAGGAATGGTTAGCTACTGTTCTTGAGTTTGGTATCAAAACATGGTCTCAGGTTCAAATCCTGAAAAAGCACAAGTTCGAGGACGAACTTCCTTTACAAAGGAGGGAATGGTGCAACCATGGTGAGTAACATCCCTTGGCTCATTGTTATGGGTAACATCC
Organism: Hippophae rhamnoides; assembly: GCA_033030585.1. Taxonomy (NCBI): domain Eukaryota; kingdom Viridiplantae; phylum Streptophyta; class Magnoliopsida; order Rosales; family Elaeagnaceae; genus Hippophae; species Hippophae rhamnoides. The sequence goes on along the minus strand of CM065429.1, from coordinate 57,448,976 downwards.
AAGGTTATTTATTATGACTTGTGTGGCGTATGGGGGGTAACATCAATGTAACTTAGTATGGGCTTTGAACATGGGTTAAGTGTGATGGTTGTAGATAAGAGGATATTGACGCCCCTTACTGACATCTTAAGCTTTTGGTAGGAATGGTTAGGTACTTTCCTCAACTACCCCATTTTTTCTTGATTTTTGTCTATGTTTTCTACTACCTTTTGTACTTTTTGGCTATTTTTCTATTCAACCCTTGAATGAGATCAAGGTCTATGATGTAGTAGAGCTTAGGGTTTATTTGTATCTTATAAAAATTTAAGAGTAGCTCAGTTGCTCAGAATTTCACATTTTGAATGAAATTTGATTTTTCAGATCATTTGAGAGCTCTTTCATGCTTTTTGTTCCTATTTAAGCAACTTATCAACGGATTGTCAACCTTTGTGGCGTTGTTTTTAAACCAAGCATTTGTGATGAGTAATATCCATACTTGTTAGTGTGTTATTTATGCTAGACTTATCAAGGAAATAATACATTCTTGTGGTGTTTTTCCCAAAATAAAAATGGTTAGTAATATCTATTGATTTGTTGGGAAACCCTTTGCAATATAATCTGAAAATTGGCTGGGTAACATCCTTGTGACTTGGTGTAGGTTTTGAACATGGGTTAAGTGTGACTACTCTAGATAAGAGGATATTGATGCCATTATTGACATCTTAAGCTTTTGCTAGGAATGGTTAGATATTGTTCTTAAACTGTCCTATTTTTTCCATGTTTTTTGCTACCTTTTGTGCTTTTTGATTGTTTTCTTTTCAACCTATGGATGAGATCAAGGGCTACGTTGTAGTAGAGCTTAGGGTTTATTTGTTTCATATAAATATTTAAGAGCAGCTCAGTTGCTCGGAATTTCACATTTTGAATGAAATTTGATTTGTCAGATCATTTGAGAGCTCTTTCATACTTGTTAGAGTGTTATTTATGCTAGACTTATCAAGGAATTTGCACCTCTAATGAGAATCATCGAGCTCTACAAATTCCAAGTGGACTAAACCCTAAAGGTCTAGGACGACATTACTCGAAAAGGCTTTAAATGGCCTCATTCAAGAGGTTATACATAACCAAGATGACCTAAATTGGGAGTGCAAGGATTGGGACAATCCTAGGATGGAAATTTGGGCAAAATTGGCAAAAGAAAACTAAGCACATTGTTGTGCCATTTGGACTTTTTTGGGCAGCTTCATTTTCAGCCCTTAGATGGAAACATAGGTTAAGATGTAATATTTTATATGGGGAAAGAATCAAGAGATAGCCTTTAAAGCATTAAAGGATAGTTTGTGTTTTTCCTATTTTATCTTTACCTGATTTTACTAAAACCATTGAAGTTGAGTGTGATGCATCAGGAATAGGTATAGGAGTTATTTTGATGCAGGAACGACGACCTATCACTTATTTCAGTTAGAAACTTCATGGTGTAGCCCTTAATTATCCAATGTATGACAAGGAGCTATATGCCTTGGTTAGGACCCTGGAGACATGGCAACATTACATTTGGCCAAGGCAATTTGTCATCCATACCGATCATGAATCTCTAAAACATTTGAAACACCATTTGAAGCGCCAAGGTAAATTGAATGGGAGGCATGCTAGATGGATGGAATTCATTGAGACGTTTCCTTATATTGTTCAATATAAGAGAGGTAAGGAGAATGTTGTAGCCGATGTTTTATCATGGAGGTATGCCTTACTCTCAACTTTAAATGCTAGATTGCTAGGATTTGAATATGTTGAGGAAATGTATGCTAATGATGATGATTTCTCTGTTGTTTACCATACATGTGAAAAAACTTCTTTTGATTTTTTTTATAAATTCATGGGTATTTATTTAAAGAAAATCAATTGTGTATATCCAAATGTTCCATGCGTGAGTTGTTAATTAAGAAGGCCTATTGGGGATGATTAATGGGGCATTTCGGAATTAAAAGATTCTAGATGTTTTGCGTGAGCATTTTTATTGGCCAACAATAAGGAGGGATGTAGGAAGAATACGTTCTAGATGCATCACTTGTAAGCAAGCCAAATCCAAACTCCTACCACAAGGACTATATACACCCTTTCTAGTACCAAGCACACCTTGGGTAGATATTTCCATGGATTTTGTTTTAGGGTTACCTAGGTCTAAGAAGGGTAGAGACTCCATTTTTGTGGTTGTAGATAGGTTTTCTAAAATGGCACACTTCATAGTGTGTCATAAAATCGATGATGCCACTAATGTAGTAGAGTTGTTCTTTAGAGAGGTTGTTAGGCTTCATGGAGTTCCTAGGAGCATTGTGTCTAATAAGGATGTTAAATTCCTTTGTTATTTTTGGAAAACTCTTTGGGCTAAAATGGGCACTAAATTCTTGTTTTCGACTACTTGTCACCCCCAAACAAAGGGGCAAACTAAGATAGTCAATAGGACTCTATCAACGTTGCTTATTGCTGTAATAAAAAGGAATTTGAAAAATTGGGAGGATTGTTTACCTTTTGTTGAATTTGCTTATAAATGGAGTGTGCATTCAACTACTAACTCCTTTGGACTTATTACCTATACCTATTTCAGAGAAAACTAACTTAGAGATGTAAGGCTGAAACGGTGAAGAATCTCCATGAACGCATTCATGAGCAAATTGAGAAGAGAAATAACGATTATGCTTGCAGGGCCAACAAAGGGTAACGAAGAGTCATTTTTGAGCCTGGTGATTGAGTTTGGGTGCATATGAGGAAGGAAAGGTTTCCTGAAAAAAGACATTCCAACTTGGAACCTCGGGGAGATGGACCCTTTCAAGTGATTGAGCTAATTAATGACAATGCCTAAAAAATCGATCTTCCTGGTAAGTATAATGTTAGTACCTATTTTAATGTTTCTGATCTTTCTCCTTTTGATTATGCATGTGACGATTCAAGGATGAATCCTCTTAAAGAGAGGGGGAATGATGAGAATCATCGAGCTCTAAAAATTCCAAGTGGACCAATCACAAGGTCTAGGAGGGTTGATGAGTGCTCAAAAAGCACTAAAATAACCATGATTTTATGTACATTAATTGATTAAAAATATATATATATATATTTATATGTTTTATCATATATTTATATAAATTTGTCTTTTTCGGAATCACGGGTATTTTTATTGTTTTTCAGGTATTTTGGCTTAAAAACGCAATTTAAAGACTCAAAGAGGAATACTTGAAGCAATACATCACAAATATATTAATAAATAAATGGGGAAAGGTCAACAAATATGGAAAAATTGAACAAAATGGGTCGAAAAGGTCAAAAATGTCAAAAAGGAGAAAATCGTGCCCGGAGCAGCCCATCCCGCGCGCGCCAGCACCCAGCAGCGCAGAGCCGCGCGTGTAGCACGGCGCCCGTCCACGCGCAGATGTGCGCGCCTTCCTCCAGATCTGCGCGCGCCACAGCGCAATGTCACTGTTCACGCGCGCGCGCGCCGACGCCATTTTGCCCCATTATTCACGTGCAGCTGCCCCCATGACGTCATGTTGACGTCATTAATGACCTCAGCATTTCCATTACGCGTTTTTACATTTTTTAACATTTTTTTACTCATTTTTTCTCTCCATCCTCACCTATAAATACCCCCCTTCCCTTCACTTCAAAACACACCTCAAAACACACTTCTCTCTTCTTTCTTTCTCTCCATTTCTTAGTTTTTAGTTTTTCTTATGTTTTAGCTAGTTTCTCTTAGTTTTAGAGTTCTTCCCTTTTTGGGAAGAACTAGTTATGTTTTTGTAATTTATTAGCTTTTTGATTCAATAAATGGGAGTGCAAATTCCGTTTGGAGGTTTTCTAGCAACGGGAATAGCGTCGAAGTTCTGTAAGGATTTTATTTTCTTTACAGTTATTTTTATGCTTTATTCTTACATGTTATATTTAATTTGTCTGTGATTAAATTTAACTGTGCTAGCTGTTTATAATTATGATGTAATAATAACGTTGTTATGCTTGCGAAATATTAAATAGGTAAAAATCTCTCAAATGAAATGATTTTATTTTTATTGAAGATTTTATATTAAGAATGTTAGAGAGAAATATATTATTTTTCATTACAAACTTAAATCTGAAAATTAGATTTTAAGGTTTAGTTATCCGGTCTGATTTAGAGTAGTGTTGTTTTATTTGTTGGTACAATCGCCCGGTAGTTAGAGTGAAGCTCTATTTCAAAAGTTTTTATAAGAATTATTATGTGAAAATGTATTGACAACACGTTTTCAGTAGTAGTTTTAAAACTTGAAAGTTTGTACTCGGATAACTAAATTCTTAGGTTTAATTTGGACACCTTGAATAAAGTTTAAACTGTCTAACCCCACCAAAGGTGGCATTTAAATGGTTCATTTTCAATCTCTTAGAAAAAGGAATTAATTTAATTAACCAAATTAGTTATCAACCCCATCCATAGGTGTTAATTGATTTGTTTAGTTAACAAAGAATATCTAACCCCACCAAAGGTGGTATTCATACAAAAAAGGGAGAATCAATAAATATCAATTCATATCTTTAATAACCTAAATAATATGAGCAAGCATAATTAACTTAGTTATTATATCCATAAATACTCCACTATTTATAAAAGATAAAATTTGCATGAATGTTTATTGAATCTATGTTTATTTTTATGTAAGTAGATTAAAACACAAAAACCCCAAAATATCGTGACAGGATATTTAGGATTTAATTTCGTTTTTAAAAGTTTGAATAATAAATTAAAAACCACATACATTCCTTCCTTAGATCGACCTTGGGAGTATACTTATCATTTTCTACGAAATGATTCGTGCACTTGCGAGAGTTTTATAAATATAAAACCAAAGTATTGGCAGGATCGGCGATGTCGGTTTTCGCTCATCAAAGTTTTTGACAATCCCGATTCTGCTCATCAAGGGCACAACTCGAAAAGGCTTTAAATGGGCTCATTCAAGAGGTCATGCATAACCAAGGGGACCTAAATTGGGAGTGCAAGGATTGGGACAATCCTAGGATGGAAATTAGGGCAAAATTGGCAAAAGAAAACTAGGCACATTGCTGTGCCATTTGGACTTTTTTGGGCAGCTTCATTTTCAGCCCTTAGATGGAAACAAAGGTTAAGATGTAATATTTTATAGGGATTCCTTTGTTCTCAGCTTCTCCAATTTTACTCCACATTTTGCTCCATTTTTGTTGTGCCATTTGGACTGATTTTGGGTAGCTTTCTTTTCAGCCCTTGGATGAAATAAAGGGTTAAGATGTAATATTTTCATAGGATTCTTTTGTAGTCAGCTGCCCCATTTTTCTCCATGTTTTTTGCTACTTTTTGTGTTTTTTGGCGGTTTTTATTTTCAACCCTTGGATGGGATCAATGGCGATGATGTAGTAGAGCTCAGGTTTTATTTGTATCCTATTAAGATTATTTGAATGAATTTGAATTTTCAGATCATTTGAGAGCTCATTCATGCTCCTCGTTCCTCTTTAAGTAACTTATTAAGGGATTGGAAACCTTTGTGGCGTTGTTTAACATCAAAGTATTTATGATGAGTAATATCCATACTTGTTAGGCCACGCTACACTTATCAAGAAAATAGCCCCTCCGTGAGGAGTCTTTTCCCCTCAGAACAATGGTGAGTAATATCCATTTATTTATGGAGAAACCTTTTGCTATATAATATGAAATTAGCTAGGTCCTAACCCCTTGGCTCATATCAACCTCCTTATGGCATGTTTCCCAAAAATAAATGGTGAGTTATATTCATTAATTTGTTGAGAAACCCTTTGCATTATAATCTAAAAATTGCTAGGTAACATCTAATAGTCATTTTGCCTGACTTGTGTGGTACATGATGGGTAACATCCGTGTGACTTGGTGTGCGCTTTGAACTCAGATTAAGTTTGACGGTTCTAGCCCCCCTATTGAAAGCTTAAGCTTTTGGTAGAAAGTTTTAGCTATTGTTCCTAAGTTTGGTATCAAAACATGGTCTCAGGTTCGAGTCCCAAAAAATCACAAGTTTGAGGTAGAACTTCCTTTACGATGGAGGGAATGATGCAACCATGGTGAGTAATATCCTTAGGCTCATTGTTGTCGGTAACCTTTGTGGGTAACATCCAAGGACCATTTAGTGTGACTTGTGTGGCGCATGGTGAGTAACATCCATGTGACATGGTGTGGGCTTTGAGCAAGGGTTAAGTATGACGGCACTAGATAAGTGGATATTGGCGTCCCTACTAACATCTTAAGCTTTTTCTATAAATGGTTAGATAATGTTCCTCAATTGCCCCATTTTTTCCATGTTTTGGTCCAAGTTTTCTGTTACCTTTTGTGCTTTTTGGCTGTTTTTATTTTCAATCCTTGGATGAGATCAAGGGCTATGATATAGTAGAGCTTAGGGTTTATTTTTATCTTATAAATATTAAAGAGTAGCTTAGTTGCTCGAAATTTCACATTTTAAATGAAATTTGATTTGTCAGATTATTTGAAAGCTCTTTCATGCTTTTTGTTCCTCTTTAAGCAACTTATCAAGGGATGGGAAACCTTTGTGGTGTTTTTTAGCATCCAAGCATTTGTGATGAGTAATATGCATACTTGTTAGAGTGTTATTTATGCTATACTTATCAAGGAAATGACATCTCTTTGTCGCGTGTTTCCCATAAGATAAATGGTGGGTAATATCCATTTATTTGTTAAGAAATCCTTTGCAATATAATCTGAAAATTGACTGGGTAACATCGAAGGGTGATTTGAATTAAGGAGTAAGGACCTAGCTAATTTCAGATTATATAGCAAAGGGTTTCTTCACAAATCAATTAATATTACTCACAATTTTTCTGAGGGAAAAAGATGCCAGAAGAAGGTACTATTTCCTTGATAAGGCTAGCATAAATGACACCCTAACAAGTATGAATATTACTCACCACAAATGCTTGGATGCTAAACAATGCCACAAAAGGTTTCTCATCCCTTGATAAGTTGCTTAAAGAGGAACAAAGCGCATGAATAAGCTCTCAAATGATCTGAAAAATCAAAATTCATTCAAATTGTATTTTCCAGTAGCTGAGCTGCTTTTAATAGGATATAAACAAACCCTAAGGTCTACTACATCATAGCCCTTGATCTCATCCAAGTGCTGAAAATAAAACAGCCAAAAAGCACAAATGGTAGCAAAAAACATGGACCAAAACATGGAGAAAAATGGGGCAGCTGACTACAAAGGAATCCTATGAAAATACTACATCTGAACCCTTGATTCCATCCAAGGGTTGAAAAGAAAGTTGCCCAAATTGATTTCATCCAAGGGCTGAAAAGAAAGCTGCCCAAAATTAGTCCAAATGGCACACATAAATGGAGCAAAGTATCGAGCAAAATGTGGAGCAAAATTGGAACATCTGAGAACAAAGGAACTCCTATAAAATATTACATCTTAACCTTTGTTTCCATCTAAGGGCTGAAAATGAAGCTACCCTAAAAAAGTCCAAATGGCACAACAATCTGCCTAGTTTTCTTTTGCCAATTTTGCCCTAATTTCCATCCTAAGATTGTTCCAATCCTTGCACTCCTAATTTAGGTCCCCTTGGTTATGCATGACCTCTTAAATGAGCCCATTTAAATCCTTTTCGAGTTGTGCCCTCCCAGACCTTTTGATTGGTTCACTTGGAATTTGTAGAGCTCGGTGATTCTCATCAACAATACGGTATGATGCTTCTATGCTGTCCAACAAACAAAAATGAAATTCATGCCTCAAAAAATTCAGCTCGAATATTGCCTCTTGTCTCCGTCATTCACTCTATATCATAGAGACAATAGGTTAAAATCCTTCATGTACTCTCTCATATATATTTCAAAATAAAAACAACCTTGTCTCAGATTCGTAAACTTATTTAATAAGTCCACTTTGACATCACCTAGTAGAAATGAATCCTTAAACTTAAGAACTTCTTGTTTTATACCTCATGCTGCCTCTTTTGTTGTATATGTGCTCACCATAAGCCTCAACATCCCACTTGTTGCCCGATGATAGAAAGAGTGACTCTGGAGGAAGATCAAAAGTATCCACTCCATTCGCTCGAGGATCCTTATGAATTTGACTCTCATTTTTTTTTTATTTTGATGAGGAATACAATGAAGAAGGATGGACCGTGTGTAACAAACATAAGGTGAGTGAAAAGAAGAAGATACATCCTTCCCACGTGTCTAAATTGACCATTAAGTTGAAGCTTACTCAAAAGAAAGAAGTATAATAAAAAGAAAAAAGAAAGCTTCAAAGTCGAAGGACTCGGTTTCTAAATATCCTACGCCTTACATTACTTTCAAAGAGATCATCAAAAAACTAATAGATGAGTACGTTCAAAAGCAATGCACACCAACTAGACAACTTTATGTCAAAAGGATGGAAAACCAAAATCCCTTGTAATGATAATGATGATGAGGATCATCGTCCGATTCTCATTGAGTTATGTGGGAAAATTGATGTAGTCATAGACTCAAATTCTGATGAGGAAACCTCTATTCTTCCCAAAAGAAAAAGAAAAGGAAACCCCTGAAGCAAATCAAATGACACTTAGGGGAGGAAAGAAGCTTCAAAAACCTCAACTTCCAACATCAAAAGGAAAGGGGAAGGAAGTCAAAATTCCACAAAGTTCTTCAAAGCAGAAGAAAAATTGGACTATAATGTCTTAGGTCATTTGAGGAACATCGTTGCTTAGCATATATGATACTCTCATGCTATTAAATGAGCTCAAAAATGCGCTTATGTAGGCTCTCCTTGATCTTGACACATGTACAAGGCTAATGCAACCGAGTTCCTAATCACGAAGTCAACGTATACGACCCAAATCTCAATCTATGATCGTTACTTGATGTTAAATATAAAAAAACACAATAGACTGTTGTACATGATAGGCGATATTAACCAAACATATATCAACGGCATTCTGGTCAATCTTGGGTGTATTGGGAATATCTTACCATTATGCACTCATCAAAACGTTAAGCACACTATACAAGATTCATAACCTTCATGTTATGATTCAAGGGTTCAATCAAAATGGTGGCTTGAGGCTCTAAAGTCTTAGTAGTAAGGCTTGTGGAATTGGAAACTTGAGTCACGTTTTATGTGATTGATGTGGACACATCGTACCGATCTTTTCTCTGGAGGCCCTTGATATATAAAAACTATTTTGTCCCCTCCACTCTTCATAAGTGCTTCAAATACAAAGTAGATGGTGATTAGAAGAAAAGTGTTAGTGACTTAAAGGAATTCTCAATTAAAGAATCACATTATGTTGCTACAAAATCTTTTGTTGATAGTGAAGAGTCGACATCTACATCCACATCCCAGTCAGGAAGAAGAAATAATGGAAGCCTAAGAGTGGTGCTAAGCGATCTTCAAAACTGGTTAAAGAACCCCAAAATAATAGAGGTTAGGGAAGGGACTCTGGGTCAAACGATGATGAGGTACTATCGAAGCCAAGTCCTCCTTCTCAGAGTCAAATGACAATGGTAGCTTGCTTCCAAGCCTTGCCAACTAGAATAGTTGTGGCCATGGAGCTTTAATATAAAAAAAATGCTCCATTTCCCCCCTTTCATTAAGTACCTCTCCCTTTCCTTTTGTCGAGTGACTTCGTTCCTCCTCTTCCTGAATGTATACAGTGAGTCAAATCTGATGTACCCTTGCCTCTAAATCTGGCACCACATAACAATTGAATAAAAGAAGAAAATCCCGCATGCATAAAGGCGAAAGGAGTCTCTAAAAAGCTTCGTCTATTGCGACTAAGCGAGACTAATCGATTTCGAGAGAGCATCGAGTGGTTTACTTGAAGCAGCGAGTGAACGAGTGGACCGTGGCGAGTGGCCGGGAGTTTTTTTGGTCATAGGTTGTATCAGAAAAGCTTTGATTTTTTTCTACATTCTTGATTGTTTTCTACATTCTTGAGTCACAAATTATTAAAAAAAAATTGTCCTTTTGAGTCTTATCTTTTCTTTCAATCTTGTTGTCGTTGTTTTTGTATTTGGATGTTGTTTCATAGTGTTTTTTTAATTCTTCAAATCTTTTTCATGATTCTTTATTTTTCTGTGTTAATCATCTTTGTTCTTCAAAAAAAATGAAAAAAAAGGAGAAGAGGGTTGATGTTCGTAGTTTCAACAAAAATATTTGATAAATCGGAGTTGCAACTTTAAACAGCCATAACATTTGACTCGATTAACAAAATGACTAATATAATATATCAAAATGAAGCTTGTTTCAATTCCTATAATTAAAGGATTATTCGTATGCATTTCATACCTTTTTTGACCCAAAATTTCATCGTTTAGACCACTTACCGAGGGGATAAAGATTTTTCGTAGCTTTTTGCGTTGTTTTTGGTTCTTTTCATTAGGGTTTCAATTTTTTTTTGTGAATTTTCTATTCATAGTAGCAACATCAGCAAATAAAAAAGAAAACAAAAAGATGATGAAAAGAAGAACATAGTAGTAGATTGTTAAAAAATCTAATTCTTGTTTTCTTGCTAAGTTTTTCTTGTTATTGTTGAAATTGGGTTTCCTTTATTTTGTTCTTGCTTTCCAAGAGTTTTCTTTAGAGTCCTCTTTGGTCAAGAGTCTTCTTATAGAGTCATCTTTTTTAAAGAGCCTTTCTTTATAGTCCTCTGTGGTCAAGATTCTTTATATAGAGTCTTCCTTGTTCAAGAGTGTTTCTTTAGAGTCCTTGTTCAAGAGTCTTTCTTTAAAGTCCTCTTTGGACTTTCCTTATGTCATACCTTGCTATTAAGTTTTTAGAATTCTGAATTTTGAGATTTTCACCAATAAAACGGTTACTTCTTATGATTAATTGGATTCTTTGATTTTGTTAGGAACACAAAAGAGGTTGGCGTGAGCTTTGAGTGGTTAAAAAAAGAAAAAAAGAGAGAAAAAGTAGTGTAAAAAAAGGAGAGGCAAAAATAGTGAAAAAGAAGAGAGGATAAATAGTGTAAAAAGAGAGAGGTTGAAATAGTAAAAAAAGAGTGATAATAATATGATTTGAGAGCAAACACATGAGAAAGTGTGTGAGTAATCTCATTTTTCTATAGTTTGAAAATATGAGTAAGGAAGGAAGAGAACCACAAGAGGTCGACATAAAATTCCTCTTCAAGACTTTTAATGACCAATTTAAAGTGGAGAAAAATGGAGAAATCAAAAGTGTCAATTCATGTGATGAAGAGATACAACTAGTGAAGGATTGTTCTAATGTTGAAATGGAAGAGCATGTGCATATAGATTCACTTGTCATAAAGAGAGTCTTGAATATACCGCCTAATGATGAAGAAGATGACAAGCGTTGTGATCATATTTTCCTCATAAAATGCCATGTGAAGGATAAAGTATGTGCATTAATTATTTAAAGTGGCAGGAGTATCCCAAACTGTACAAGCTACTATGATTGAATGATTATGGAGAAATAGAGGTTAACAAATAAAGTGTGGGTTCCTTTTTTAATTGGAAAATATGAAGATGAGGTTCTTTGTGATGTGGCACCAATGTATACTGCTCACATATTGCTTGGCCGACCATGGCAATTAATACGAAGGTCTCACATGATGGTTACAGAAATCATTATTCTTTTGAAATAAAAAAATGAAAAGTTGTATTAGCCCCTCTCAAACCTTTGCAAGATTATGAAGACCAAATTAGGATAGTAGGAGAGTGCAAGATGTGCGCAAATAAATAAAAAAGGAGTGAGGTAGAGAGAAAAAATGGAGAAAAGTGAGAAAAATAGAGAAGAAAGTGAGTGCATAATGGAAGAAAAAGTAGGCAAAAAGGAGAAGAAAGCGAGCACAAATGAGAGATGAGTGAGGAAAGAGGAGAGAAAAGTGAGAAAAAAAGAGAAGAAAGTGAGTGCGAAGGAGAGAAGAGAAAAGTGAGCAAAAAGGAGAGAAAAGTAAAAGAATGTATTTGCTGAAAAACATGAGATTAAGAGTGCTATGATGGCAAGGAAACAAGTAGTTATACTTATGTACAAGAATGTTTATCTTTCTACTAACGATCTTAACTTATCTTTGCCTAGTGTCATTGTATCTTTGTTGCAGGACTTTAAGGATCAACTTCCTAAGGAGATTCCCCATAGATTACATCCTTTGCGAGACATGCAAAATCAAACAACCTTCATACCTAAATCCTCAATACCAAATTGACCTGCTTATAAAGCTAAGATCCGAGGAGGAATCTTTTCGAAGAGGAGGGGAATGATGGAGATTGAGGTGCTAACCATGTTGATGTTTACCAATATTCTAAATATTCTTAAGATCATACAAATATTCTCAAGACCATACAAATATTCTTAAGATACTACACAAGAGATAGATTTGGAATATTAAACGGGATGCAAAGATTACTTTTGGAAGCAATTTTGTTTTAGTTAATTGTGGGCTTTTTATTTTAAGATTTAATATTTTATTTAATTGTGGGCCTTTTATGTTTAGTAATTTTTATTTTAATGAATTGTGGGCTTTTTATTTTAAGTCTTTTAGTCTTTTATTTTTTAAGGTTGGATTCGGCTAGATCCATAACTAAATAGGCCTATTAGACCCATTCCATCTAGGGTTTTTTTATTTTAGGGTTTCTTTCTTATTAATAAGAAGAGCTATGTAATGGAGGAAGAACGAATATTCTATAATGAAAAGAAAATTTCAAAAAGCTTCTTGCTTTTCCTTCTTGTGTTCTTGATTGAATGCTTGAATTCGTCTTATCAAAGGGAGTGATCATCATTTGTGGCATCTCAAGATTTGGGTTTTAAGTCAGATCATCTTGAACACGTTCTTAGCAAATCAATCGTTTCTATTCCTTTGAGCTCTTGGGTTCCTAGGATTTTTCCTAAAGGGTCTGCATCACCTTGGATGAAATCAAGGGTTAAGATGTAATATTTTTATAGGATTCCTTTGTAGTCAGCTGCCCTATTTTTCTCTATGTTTTAGTCTATGTTTTTTGCCACCTTTTGTGCTTTCTGATAGTTTTTATTTTCAACCCTTGGATGAGATCAAGGGCTATGATGTAGTAGAGTTTAGGGTTTATTTGTATCCGATAAATACTTAAGAGTAGCTCAATTGCAAGGAATTATTTCACATTTTGAATGAAATTTGATTTTTTATATCATTTGAGAGCTCATTCATGCTATTTGTTCTTTTTTAAGCGACTTATCAAGGGATTGGTACCTTTGTGGCGTTGTTTAGCATCCAAGAATTTGTGGTGAGTAATATCCATACTTGTTAGGGTGTCATTTATGCTAAACTTATCAAGGAAATAGCACCTCCTTGTGGCGTCTTTCCCCTCAGATATATGGGGAGTAATATGCCTTGATTTGTGAAGAAACCCTTTGCTATATAATATAAAAATTAGCTTGGTCCTAACCTCTTGGTTCATAACATTTGGTATTAGAGCTTTAAGTGCTAATTTTCAGATTCCTATCCTCTATATTTATTCTTTTTCTTGTATTCTTGTTTTTCTTTTGATAAATAGAAAAAAAAATCCTTGTCTTGTGTTCTTGCTGAAATTTATTTTACAAACCCTAAAAATATTGTTCTTCTTTGTTTCCACATTTTTTCTGCATTTTCCCTGCAAATTCTATTGTGTCCAAAAAATTTCAACAGTAACCTTGCAATCTTGTTGTTTCTGAAAGTATTTTGAATTTTCCTTTCATATTCTGCATTTTCCTTTGAAATTCTTCTATTTCTCAAACTATTCTACATTTTTCCTTGCATATTTGTAATATCTAATATTTTCTTCCATTTTTGGTTGTTTTCTGGTATTTCTGTGGTAGTTCCTGCAGAAATTTCATTTCCCCTTTGTGTTGTAATTGTTATTTTATGTATCTTAAAATTTCCTCAAACTCATATTGAAGGTGTTGTATTGATTTACTCTTGAGTTATTAGCATATTTGTCAAAAAAAAAAAAGAGAGGCCAGAATTTATTAAAAAAAACAAGAAAAAAAAGAGAGGCCAAATTGCTTATGCCAATTTCTAGTGAGTATTTGAATCCATAGTTCCCAGAATTTTTCCCTTTGATTATAAATCTCTCATTGTGTGCTTATTTCTTTTGGGCAAATTGTTGTTTTTGTAATAGTGTTGACCTGTTGATTTTCCTTGTGCTTACTACTCTAATATAGAATCCTAAACATTTTGAGTTAGTTTCCTTTGTGCTTTAACAAGTGGGATATTATGAACTACCTTTTTTAGTGTTTGATAAATCTACAAATTGTTTGGAATTCTTGGATTTGGTAGCTTTGATTAGGAACTAAAAGGGTTTGAGCGATCAATCCGAGAGCTAAACACGTGAGGTATTGAGTGAATTTACATTAGTTCTATTTTATTACACTAACATCTTATCGTGTAGAATTTCAAAAATGTCAAATAGGGGTAGTCCCGAAGGAAGACCAGATATGATGTTCATGATGAGGGTGCTACAATCTTTTGAGAGGATGAACAACTTCATGATCGATATGAATGAAAGATTGGAAAGGCAAGAAAATTCCTTAACAGCTTTACAGCGAGAAACACCTCCACCCAATGTTAGGAGGGTTAATAGGCAAGCTCATATTGGGGAAGAATATTGGGAAGAAGAGTTGGAGGACGAAGAAGGAAGAATGCCTAGAGGAGGAAGAAAAGGTAGAAGAGATATATGGAGACCCCCACCTAGGGCCCAAGATGGAGTTGATGGAGATCTAAGTAGTATAAAAATGAAGATATCACAATTTCAAGGAAAGAATGGCCCAGAGTTGTATTTGGAGTGGGAGAAAAAGGTGGAGCACATTTTTGAGTGCCACAACTACTCTATGGAGAAAAAATTCAAACTCGTTGTAATTGAGTTTTTTGACTATGCATTGAATTGGTGGGATCAATTGGTCATTAGTAGGAGGAAAAATCGTGAAAGGCCCATAGATAATTGGGAGGACATGAAGGCCATCATGAGGAAGAGGTTTGTGCCTAGCTACTACTATAGAGAGTTACACCAACAACTACAAAGATTGACTCAAGGATATAAATCCGTTGATGAGTACTACAAGGAAATGGAAGTGGCAATGGTAAAAGCTATTAGTCTAGTACGATAGAAAGCCCACCATGGCTAGGTTTCTTAGTGGGTTGAATTCGGAAATTGCCAACATTGTGAAACTTCATCATTATGTGGAAATTAAGGACATAGTCCACATGGAAATTAAGATGGAAAGGCAATTAAAGAAACATAGTTTTTGGTCCCAACCATCAAGGTCTAGTCCCATTACTCCAAAACCAAACCCTACTAGTCCTTGGAAGTCCAATGAGAAAAAGATGAAGGAGCTACATCCAAACCAAGATTTGAGCCTTACAAAGCCAAATAGATGGGAGCTACCAAGGACAAAGGTAAACTCGACACCCTAGTTTGTAATCGTGACTTTAAGTGTTTTGGGTGTCTTGTAAACGGTCATACAGCCTCTCCATGTGGAAACAAGAAGGCAATGATCACCATAGCTAGTGGTCATAATGAGAATCATTGAACTCTACAAATTCCAAGTGGATCAATCACAAGATCTAGGAGGGCACAACTCGAAGAGGCTTTAAATAGGCTCATTCAAGAGGTGATGCACAACCAAGGGGACCCAAATTGGGAGTGCAAGGATTGGGACAAGCCTAGGATGGAAATTAGGGAAAAATTGGACTAGTTTGGGAATCTTTCTTTTTAGCCCTTAGATGACAACAAAGGTCAAGATGTAATATTTTATTGGGATTCCTTCTCAAATACTCCAATTTTGCTCCAAATTCTGCTCCATTTTTGCTGTGTCATTTGGACTGATTTTGGTAAGCTTTCTTTTAAGCCCTTCGATGAAATCAAGGGTTAAGATGTAATATTTTTATAGGATTCCTTTGTAGTCAACTGCCCCATTTTTCTTCATGTTTTGGTCCATGTTTTCTGCTACATTTTGTGCTTTTTGGCTGTTTTTATTTTCAACCCTTGGATGAGATTAAGGGCTATGATGTAGTAGAGCTTAGGGTTTATTTGTATTCTATAAATACTTAAGAGCAGCTCAGCTGCTAGGGATTCACATTTTGAATGAAATTTGATTTTTTTCATATCATTTCATTGCTCATTCATGCAGTTTGTTCCTCTTTAAGCAACTATCAAGGGATTGGTAACCTTTGTGGTGTTGTTTAATATATATATTTGTTAGGGTGTCATTTTTGCTGGACTTATCAAGGAAATAACACCTCCATGTGGTGTCTTTCCCGTCAGATAAATAGTGAGTAATATCCATTGATTTGTGAAGAAACCCTTTTACTATATAATCTGAAAATTTGCTAGGTCCTAACCCCTTGGTTCATGTCAAAAAATGCATTATAGTTTCAAAAATAGAAGAATTTGCAAGGAAAATGCAGAATAATTTCATAAATAGAAAGATATGCAATGTTACTGTTGAAAAACTTTAGACACAACAAAATATGCAAGGAAAATTGAGAAACATGGAAACGAAGAAGAACAATATTTTTAGGGCTTAGAAAATTAATTTTAGCAAGGACACAACAAAAGGATATATATTTTTCTTTTTTTCTATGTATCAAAAACAAAACAAGAACACAAGAACAAGAACAAATATAAAGGATAGGAATATGAAATTAGTACCTAGAGCTTTTTTAACAAATGATATGAACCAAGGGGTTAGGACTTAGTTAATTTTCAGATTATATAGTAAAGGGTCGAGTGCTACCATTTCCTCTTTAGGGCTCATACTGTTTCCATGTTCTTTTGTCATTTTGAATCGAAAAAGAAATGACGTATTGAACCAATCACACGAATACCACTTATAGTACCTATTAGCCAAAGGGGAATCATCCTAGTAGTATCGACCATTTACCTCACTTCCTTCACCTCAAGTGGTCATGTAAGAGACATAAGTAGTCATGGAGAATTATGTGATGATATTCTTGATAAGAGAATTCCTACTATTATTTTACTATTATCTTTTCTTCTCTTAATTGAAGAAATTATTGGAAAAGAAAGCATGAAGTCAAAAAAATGAGTAATATCCTCTAGTAGAGAGACTGGTACGATTCAATTCCATATGACAGTTGTGAGAGGATATATTGAAAGGCTTCAATGGACAAGTAAGGGATAGCTGATAGCACCTACCAAGCACAGGAATAATTGGCTTAATAAAAAAAAAGGGATTTGTTTAAAGAAGTACTATCATATTAAGAAAAGGAATATGAAGGCATGTACGGGAATCGAAGTGATTAGAACATAATTGAGCTTGCCAACCAAGAATGAAGAAGCAACGAATATATAGAGGAATTGTCTACTCCTATATTCTTTTCATTAATTTATTGTATACCGTCTTGCTCCTATGTACTATTAGTTATGCGAACCCTTTAAGCAAATAACCTAGGAACCCACTAACTCAAAGGAATAAAAACGATTGATTTGCTAAAAATGTATTGAAAATGATCAGATTAGAATCCTAAGGAAACAAAGTCCTTAAAACCCAAACCTTGAGACGCCACAAAGGATGATCACTCCCTTTGATAAGTCGGATTCAGGTATTCAATCAAGAACACAAGAAGACAAAGCAAGAAGATTTCTGAAATTTTCTTTTCATTAATGAATATTCGTTCTTACCTCCAAATTACATAGCTCTTCATATTAATAAGTAAGAAACCCTAAAAGAAAAAAACCCTAGATGGAATAGGCCTAATGGCCTATTTAGTTATGGATTGGGCATAATCCAACCTTAAAAAATAAAATACAAAAAGACTTCAAATAAAAATCCCACGATTCACTAAAAATAAAAATAGCTAAACATCTCAATTAAAAAAAATACTAAGGCTTAAAATAAAAATGCACAATTAACAAAAATTAAAATTACTAGACATAAAAGCCCATAATTAGCTAAAACAAAAATATTGCTTCTTAAATTAATCCTTGCATCCAATTTAATATTCCAAATCTATCCCTTGTGTTGGATCTTGAGAATATTTAGAATATATGTAAACATAAACTTGGTTGGCACCTCAATCTCCATTATTTCCCTTCTCTTTCAAAAGATTCATCTTCGAATCGTAGCTTTGTAAGCAGGTTGATTTGGTATTGCATATTTAGGTATAAAATCTATTTGATGTTGCATCCCTCATAAAGGATGTAATTTATGGGTAATCTCTTCCGAAAGTAGATCCTCAAAGTCGTACAATAAAGATACAATGACATTAGGAAAAGATGAGTTAAGATTGTTAGTAGAAAGATAAACATTCTTATATATAAGTACTTGTTGCCTTTCCATCATTGAAATCTTAATCTCATGTTTTTCAACAATTACACACATTTTTTTTTATTTTTCTCTCTTGTTTTCTCACTTTTCTCTCTCCCTTCTGCTCACTTTGATCTCTTTCTTGCATACTATTATCTTCTTTTCGCTCACTTTTCTCTCTTCTTTGCTCACTTTTCTCTCCTTTGTGCTCACTTTATTATTTGTTTTTGCATAATTTTCCCTCCATTATGCTCACTATTCTATCCATTTTTGTTGTCTACCTCACTTACTCTCTTTTTATTTTCCTCTTGCTCACACTTTTGTTTTTCCCACATCTTGCACTCTCGTTCTATCCTATTTTGGTCTTCATAAGCTTGCAAAGGTTTGAGAGGAGCTAATACAACTTTTCGGTGGTTTTTTTCAAAAGAATAACGATTTTTGTAACCATCATGTGGCACTTTCCTATCAAACTACCATATTCGATAGAGCAATATGTGAGTAGCATACATTGGTGCCATATCACAAAGAACCCCATATTCATATTTTCCAATTGAAAAAGGAACCTAACTTGTTTATTAACCTCCACTTCTCCATAATCAATCAACCATGGTAGCTTGTACGGTTTAGGATGCTCCTACCATTTCAAGGTACTAGCAACATTAATACAGTTCACATTATCAATAGTTAATATGCATAGTTTATTCTTCACATGGCATCTTGTGTAGAAAATATGATCACGATTCTTGTTATCTTCTCCATCATTAGGCGGTATATTCAAGACTCTCCTTGTGACAAGTGAATCTCTATGCACAAATTTTTCCATTTCAACATTAGAACCATCCTTCAATAGTGGTATCCCTTTATCACATGAACTGGCACTTTTGATTTTTCCATTTGTCTGTACAACCATGATCTTTTTGTCCCATTTACAACTTGCTCTCTCTTCCATTATGGAATTAGCTTCTTCTTTATATAGCCCATGTCTTCTATGTCTTCTTTTATGTAATTTAGAACTGAAATAGGATTCTAAATCATCAAAATTTGCATTCATTCTCTTAAATTGGTCATTAACATATTTGATGAAGAACTTCAAGTCAACCTCTTGTGGTTCTCCTCCTTCTTTACTGATGCGTATTTTCGCAAGTGTACGAATCGTTCAAGTAATAAAGTGTACAAAAGTACGGATATCGAACCCACAAGGAATGGCGTTACTAAGTACCGAAATTGACTAACCCTAATTTTATTTGAAAACTGAATTGTTAAAATTGTTTTAAAAGCAAATTAACATAAAACTAAACGCAAATAACAAAATTTAATGTTGTTCAAAAATGATTAAAAACGCTAAGGCATTTGATTTCGCTAAATCAATTCAATCCGATTTCAAGTCATGTTATATGAAAATCAAAGCTAAAAGTGATGGTTGAAAAACCCAAACTTATCTAATACTCTTTCTCAAGTTATATTAGAATTACTTATCTATGAAAACAGACTATATTTCTATGAAGATTTAATCACAAATAAGCACATTACGATTTATGGAATTTCTGGAATAACCACATACATCATGCATTAGGTGTCAAACTCGCATTCAACATACGGTATTTATCACAAGAAGCATTCATTACACATCTCCTCTCGGTCTCAATATAATGCAACAAATCATCTAAATCTTGATCAGAAATTTAAAAGCATTAAGCATGGAAATAAATACTCTACTTGAAAACAATGAATTCATATAACCATAACAAAAGAAATCAGATTTCCTTGATCTAACTACATCATAGTGATGAGTGCTCAAAAAGCACTAAAATAACCATGATTTTATGCACATTAATTGATTAAAAATATATATATTTATATGTTTTATCATATATTTATATAAATTTGTCTTTTTCGGAATCACGGGTATTTTTATTGTTTTTCAGGTATTTTGGCTTAAAAACGCAATTTAAAGACTCAAAGAAGAATACTTGAAGCAATACATCACAAATAAATTAATAAATAAGTGGGAAAAGGTCAAAAAACATGGAAAAATTGGACAAAATGGGTCGAAAAGGTCAAAAATGTCAAAAGACGGAAAATCGCGCACATAGCCTGCATGGCTTCAAATACGCCGCCAAATGACCGCCGCGCTTCAACGCGTTTTTGACCCATTTTTCACGTGCAGCAGCCTATGACGTCATGCCGACGTCATTGATGACCTCAAAGATGTCCACTACACGTTTTTAATTTTTTTATATTTTTTTTAACATTTTTTACTCATTTTTTCTCTCCATCCTCACCTATAAATACCCCTCTTCCATTCACTTCAAAGCACACCTCAAAACCACACTTCTCTCTTCTTTCTTTCTCTCATTTCTTAGTTTTTAAGTATTTCTTAGTTTCTTTCTTAGTTTCTAAGCTTTTCTTAGTTTTTCTCTTAGTTTTTAGTTCAATTCTCTTAGGTTTAGAGTTCTTCTCTTTTTGAGAGGAACTTGTAATGTTTTTGTAATAATTTAGATTTTTGATTCAATAAATGGAAGTGCAAATTCCGCTTAGAGGTTTTCTAGCAACGGAATAGCGTCAAAGTTCTGTAAGGATTTTATTTTCTTCTGATTATTTTTATGCTTTATTCTTACATGTTATATTTAATTTGTCTCGTGATTAAATTTAAGCGTGCTATTGTTTATAATCATGATATAATAATAACGTTGTTATGCTTGCGAAATATTAAATAGGTGAAAATTTCTAAAATGAATTGATTTTATTTTTATTCAAGATTTTATATTAAGGATGTTAGAGAGAAATATATTATTTTTCATTACAAACTTAAATCCGAAGACTAGACTTTAAGGTTTAGTCATCCAGTCTGATTAAGAGTGGTGCTCTTTTATTTGTTAGTACAATCGCCTAAGTAGTTAGAGTGAAGCTCTATTTCAAAAGTTTTTATAAGAATTATTATGTGAAAATGTATTGACAACATGTTTTCAATAGTGGTTTTAAAACTTGAAAGTTAGTACTCGGATAACTAAATTCTTAAGTTTAATTTGGACACCTTGAATAAAGTTTAAACTGTCTAACCCCACCAAAGGTGGCATTTAAATGGTTCATTTTCAATCTCTTAGAAAAAGGAATTAATTTAATTAACCAAATTAGTTATCAACCCCACCCATAGGTGTTAATTGATTTGTTTAGTTAACAAAGAGTATCTAACCCCACCAAAGGTGGTATTCATACAAAAAAGAGAGAATCAATAAAATATCAATTTATATCTTTAATAACCTAGATAATATGAGCAAGCATAATTAACTTAGTTATTATATCCATAAATACTCCACTAATATAAATGATAAAATTTGCATGAATATTTATTGAATCTGTATTTATATTTATTTATTGAATTTGTATCTATGTTTATTTTTTATTATATTTAATTAATCTGTATATATGTTTATTTTATGTTATTAGATTAGGAACACAAAAACCAAACTATCGTGACAGGATGTTTAGGATTTAATTTCGTTTTTAAAAGTTTGAATAATAAATTAAGAACCACATACATTCCTTCCTTAGATCGACCTTGGGAGTATACTTATCATTTTCTACGAAATGATTCGTGCACTTGCGAGAGTTTTACAAATATTAAAACCAAAGTATTTGCGAGAATTGGCGATGCCGGTTTTCGTTCATCAAGTTTTTGGCGCCGTTGCCGGGGAAGGAGTAGCGTTTTTAATTTATTTATCAAAATTTTAAAAATATTTTTTGTGTTGTAAATAATTGTGATTTTTTTTTAAAAAAAAAAATAAAATAAAATAAAATTTTAATCAAATTTCAAAATTTCATAAAAAAAAAATAAAAAAAAAATAAAAAAAAATAAAAAAAAATAAAAAAAAAATAAAAATAATAATAATAAAAAAAATTTTAATTATAGCATAAAAAGTAAATAATTTATAAATTTGAAATTTAAAGTAAAAAGTTTTTACCGTTAATGAATAGTAAAAAAAAAATTAAAATTTTTTTAAAATTGTAAGTTAATAAGAAATAAAGTTAATAGGAGACTAGTTCTTTGAAGCCTTTGTGCCACTAGTCTTTCCTAGGAACGTTGTTCTGGCTAGGAGAATGGTTTTTAAGGAGCCATAGCACCACCATTCTTTCTTGGGAACACTCTTGGTTAATACTGATTATGTTATTTAAAAAAAAAATTTAATTTAAAAAAAAAAAAAAAATTTAACTAGTTTTGTCTAGTGTTTTGTATTAAATGCCATGGAAATTTTCTCTAATTTCTTTATTTTTGTTGACAGGAGTTTTAAATTTACGTTTAAAAATAGTCTATGCGTGGTAGGAGATCCTTAGGAAACCCCCTAACACCATATGTAAATAATATTCATAAATTTAAACAAGTGTCAACAACACTAGATCCTACCCATCAACCTGATTTTGAGCCAAACATAGAACCAAGTCTTAATCCTTTACTAGAACCAAAAGAAATGGAGGAAAACCAACATGTTAGGGAAACCACGATGAAGGAGTTTGCAAGACCGGTGATTGGCACGGCAAGAATCGCCGCTATCCAGGTTGGGAGAGGTCGCTCGGAATTATGACCTTAAAAATATTCATTTTTCTATGCTTCCTTCCTTTTATGGGCTACCTAATGAAGATTCTCTTTCCTTTATGAGAGATTTCTATGCTACGGTCCAAACATTCCCCCTCGGTATTCTAAACGAGGATCAACTTAGAATGAGATGTTTTCCCTACACCTTAAAGGATAAGGCCAAAGCTTGGTTGATGTCACTTCCCCTGTGTTCTCTGATGACATGGGGTCACATTTACAATAAATTCATGGGAAAATTCTATTCCCATCAAAAAACATCAGAGTTGAGAGGAAAGATTGCTACTTTCTCTCAGATGGAAGGAGAACCATTCCATGAAGCTTGGGATAGGTTCAAAATATTTCTCACTCAATGTCCCCATCATAGCTTTCCCTACGGTTGCAGAACCAATTCTTTTACGATGGACTTACACAACAATGTCGGTTCATTGTCGACAACGCTGCAGGAGGAGCAATAGGAGAAAAGACGCATCGAAACGTATACCCTCTTTGAGATGTTGGGTGCTAATTCCCAACAGAAAAGCTCCCGAGTGAGAAAAGCTGGTGTTCATGAAATCGACTCCAGTAATGTAGTTCAACAACAACTTGTTCAACTGACTAAGGAAGTTGCCCTTCTCCCTACACGAACCAACACCAATAATGAACAATATGGTTTGTACAAAGAATACGTGGGACAAGGTACCGAAGCCTCGTCCATATCAAGGAGATACAACCTGGACACGAGCAGGTTAATGTGTTGGGAGCATATCAACAGAGACCAAGGTTTGATCCCAATTCAAATACCTATAATCCTGGGTGGAGAAGTCATCCAAATTTCTCTTGGAGGCAAAACAACCCGCATTTCCCTCAAAGCTCAAACCAGGCGGGCCAGCAATTCCACCCACCTATTCCAAGAAGCATTCCAAATAAACCAACCCTAGAGGACAACTTGAATTCTTTTATTCAAGTTTGTAGGGATAATCAGTCTAAAACCAATCAACGGTTGGACTCTGTGGAAGCTTCAATCAAAAAGGTGGAAGTTCAAGTTGAACAGTTAGTTGAACATTTGCATAAAGGCAAAGACTAAATTGAAACTTAAATGAATTCAATGAAGAGGAGACATTGAGTTTTTCATTCTGCAATCTCCAAGCAACGTCTTACTAGAAGACGATAAATTTTAGTCCTACATGGGAGGTCACCCATTATTGTATTTTCCTTTGTTTTAGTTTGCGTGTAAAAAAAAATATATTTCAAATAAAATAAATTCGTTTGTTTCAAAAATTGTGTCCCTTTGTTTAAATTAAAATAAAAAAAAAATTTAGGTTCCTTGCATTTTTTTAGATATCTACTATTGATTTTAAGAGCAAAATGTTGATTCACAATAGGAGGAGGATCATTTTCAACTACAAACAACCATGGGAGATGCTGAAGATAGGCGGAAAAAGATGAAAGACTATACAATGCCAATCATTGGCAATGTAACTTCCGGCATCCAATTGCAAGAGGCTGCAAGGAATTATGAATTGAAAAAGATTCATTATTCTTTGTTGCCTTCCTTTTACGGTATCCCTAATGAAGATCCTTTGCATTTCATTCGAGAATTCTATGCTATTGTCCAAACCTTTCCACTACATGCAATTAATGAAGATCAACTTAGGATGAGGTGTTTTCCTTACACTCTCAAAGATAAAGCTTGGTCATGGTTCATTACTCTACAAATCGAGTTCTCTTAAAACTTGGGAGGCGATCTATGAAATTTTTATGGGTAGGTTCTATTCCCATCAAAAGACTATTGATCTAAGAACAAAGATAGCAACATTTTCTCAAATGAATGAAGAGCCCTTTCATGAAGCTTGGGAACGATTCAAACTCCTTTTCATTCAATGTCAAAATCATAGCTTTCCACTTCTGACTACAAAACCAATTCTTTTACGATGGATTGACACTACAGAGTCAATACATGGTTGATAATCTTTGTTGGAGGTCTTTGTAGGAGAAAAGACCGCAGAGGAAACCTATAATCTCTATGAGCTATTGGGTTCTAATTCCCAACAAAGAGGTGGTAGAAGGAAAGCAAAGGTCAATGAAGTCGGCTTTGATAATGAGATAACCTTGCAACTTCTTTGAATTGACTAAACAAGTGAAATTCCTCACGTCTCACCAAATTTCAAATCAAGAGGTATGTGAAGTGTGTTGTTCAATTGGGCATGGTACTCATAATTGTTCAAATACTTGTGATTCTAGTGTCGATGCCATAGAGGAAGTCCAATCTTTTCAAAAGTATCATCCAAACACCTATAATCACCCAACCTACAACCACCCTTACCCACCAAGCCAATCTTTTAAACCAACCTTAGAAGATAGCTTGAATGCTTTTATTCAAGTTAGTCGTGACAACCAACTGATGACTAATCAAAGGTTGAACCACATGGAGGCTTCGGTTAAAAGAATTGAATATAAAGTTGGGCAACTGGCTGAACAAATGCAAAAGAAAGAACCAGGAAAGTTGCCTACCAACGGAACAAGCAAAAGATGTTAGAACCCTTCGAAGTGGTAAGGTAGTCAATACCAGTGTACCTGAAATCTCTAAACTACCTTGTAGTTCATTTAACAAAGAAAGCGACATTCTAATCTCGCAAAAAGGAGAAACAAGTGTTAAATTTCACAAGCTTTATGAAAAACTCATTGGGGGGTCATCTGACACTCCCAAAATTCAAAAGACAACAGAACCACACCAGATGCAAGTACCTTTTCCCCACCGGTTGAAAGAATCCAAACAAGATAAGCAATTCAATGATCTTTTTAATATGCTCTCTAAAGTAAATATCAATTTACCATTATTAGAAGTGATCATGAATGTGCCCTCATATGCCAAGTTTTTCAAAGAGTTGAACACTAAGAAAAGGAGGTATGGGCGAATGAGCAGTAGTAGTATCGTAAATTTCTAGCGTATTTGTACTTGACAAACTACCCCTAAGTTGCAAGGCCCTGGAACTTTTCTTATAAACATAACTATCGAGGATAGGAAGGTCACTAAAGTAATGCTTGATTTAGGTGCTAGTATAAATTTGATGCCCTACTCTATATTCTTACTACTCAATCTAGGGATTTAAAACCCACAACTATGTCCCTGCAACTTGCAGATAGATCTCTTAAATATCCAGAGGGAATAGTTGAGGATGTTTTGGTACAGGTAGACAAACTGATAATACCTGTTGACTTTGTGGTTCTGGATATGCAAGAAAATCCGGCATTGGACAGAGAGCATACAATATTGCTTGGTAGACCATTTTATGGCAACTACTAAAACTATTATTGATGTCCAAGATGGAAATTTGACAATGACAGTCTTAGGAGAGACTATTCATTTCAAAGTTTTTGATTCTTCACCTTTCCCTTCTATTTCTGCCATCGATGAAATATTCGAAGTTGATCCTTTGGATAATCTTGTCCAAAACACCTTTTTCCAAACCAGAATAGAAGACAAGCTTGAAACAGTTCTTACACTTGAAAAGGTTGAAGAAGATTTAGATGAAGAAATTAAGGGGTACCTTGAACAACTAGACAATAATGAAGTGATGACAAAATCTAGTACACTTTTAAATCTACCCAGTTCTTCATCTGTTAAAGAGGCCAATCCACCTGAACTTGAACTCAAAGACTTACCTGAGCACTTAAAATATGTGTTTTTGGGAGAAGGAGAAACATATCCAGTGATAATTTCTTCAACCTTGACCAAATCACAAGAAAAAGAACTCATCAAAGTGCTTAAACAGTTTAAGAAATCTATAGGTTGGAGTATAGGGGATATAAGAGGCATTAGTCCAACAATGTGTATGCATAAGATCAACTTGGAGGATGGTGCTAAACCCGAACGAGAGGCCCAAAAAAGACTAAACCCAAACATGCAAGAGGTAGTTAAAAAGGAAATCCTTAAACTATTAGAAGAAGGGATTATCTATCCTATCATGGATAGTAAGTGGGTTAGTCCGGTGCATGTGGTACCAAAGAAATGCGGGATAACAGTTGTTAAAAATGATAAAAGTGAATTAGTGCCCACTAGAATAATCCTTTGGATGGAGAATGTGTATAGATTTTAGGAAACTAAATTTATATACGAAAAAGGATCACTTTCCTCTTCCATTCATTGATAAAATGTTGGAAAAGATTAGTCAAGTACCTAATTTTCTTTGTTTTTTGGATGGACTGTCTGGATATTATCAAGTACCCATAGCACCAGAAGATCAGGAAAAGACCACATTTACATGTCCTTTTGGGACATTTGCTTTTCGCAGAATGCCATTTGGGTTATGCAATGCCCCTGCCACTTTCGAGAGATGCATGATATCTATTTTCTCGGACATGGTGGAGAAATTCATTGAAATTTTCATGGACGATTTCTCTGTCTTTGGGAACTCATTTGATGATTGCTTACATAAATTGACTTTGGTTTTAGAAAGATGCATTGAATGCAATCTAACCCTTAGTTGGGAGAAAAGTCATTTTATGGTTCAACAAGGGATAGTTTTAGGACATATAATTTCAAACAAGGGTATTGAAGTTGATAAGGCAAAAGTTGAATTGATATCCAAACTACCTCCCTACATCCGTGAAGGGGATAAGAAGCTTCTTGGGACATGCAGGATTTTACAGACGATTTATTAAAGATTTCTCTAAAATAAGTCGTCCCTTATGTAACTTACTATCCAAAGATCTTGAATTTGACTTCAACAATGACTGCCTTATTTCCTTTAATACCTTGAAAGAGAAACTAACATCTACCCTCGTTATAATGGCACCAAACTGGTCTTTACCTTTTGAGATAATGTGTGACGCTTCGATTATGCAATAGGAGCAAGATCTTGGGACAAAGAGTGGATAAGCGTTTACATGTCATCTACTATGCTAGCAAAACACTCAATGATGCCCAAATGAATTACACCACCACCGAAAAGGAATTCTTGGCTATAGTATTCTCTTTAGACAAATTTCGATCTTATTTAGTAGGATCTAAAGTGATTGTACATTACGATCATGCCGCTTTAAGATACCTATTAAGTAAACCAAATGCCAAGCCAAGATTAATCGGTGGGTCTTACTCTTACAAGAATTTGACCTAGAAATCAAGGATAAGAAAGGCGGTGAAAACTTAGTAGCCGACCATTTGTCTAGGTTGATTTACGACTTCAATTCTCTTAAAGATGAGAGTAATGACGATATAGTTGAAACCTTTCCTGATGAACAGTTATTTTTCATAGGTCCGAACCCATGGTATGCTGATATTGTAAACTATCTTGCCACTAGTGTTTTGCGACCTAACACTTCATATCAGGACAAAAAAAGGTTTTTTAAAACTATTAAGGACTATTTCTGGGATGACCCTTATTTATACAAGATTGGTCAAGATCAAGTCATCCGGAGATGTGTACCAGAAGACGAACATAAGAGAATTCTGACTTTTTGTCATGAACTTCATTGTGGGGGTCATTTTGGAGGTGAAAAGACAGCCCGTAAGATATTACAGTCTGGATTCTTTTGGCCCACTCTTTTTAAAGATGCTCATATGTTTTGTGCACAATGTGATAGATGTCAAAGAACAGGAAACATAAGCAAAAGAGATGAAATGCCTTTGACATCTAATTTAGTTGTTGAACTCTTTGATGTATGGGATTGACTTCATGGGTCCTTTTCCCCATCTAATGGTTTTCAATACATTTTGGTTCTTTGTGGATTATGTGTCCAAGTGGGTAGAAGCTATCCCCACCAAAACCAATGATGCTAATGTTGTTGTGAAATTCTTGAAAGATTTCATATTCAAGAGGTTCGAACGCCTAGAGCTATAATAAGTGATGGAGGTAGCCATTTTTGTAACAAACTCTTTGATGGAGTACTAAACAAGTACAACATCACACATAAAGTAGCTACTCCATATCATCCTCCAACTTTCGGTTTAGTGGAAGTGAGCAATAGGAAAATTAAGGGAATACTGGAACGCACTGTGCGTCCGTCAAGGAAGGATTGGGCATTTAAGCTAAATGATGCCCTATGGGCATACCGCACCGCTTACAAAACACCTATTGGGATGAGCCCTTACCGGTTAATCTTTGGGAAAGCGTGCCACCTTCCAGTTGAACTTGAACACAAAGCTTATTGGGCAATTAAAGAGTTAAACATGGATTTAGATAAAGCAGGTGAAAAACGATTACTCCAGCTTCATGAGTTGGAAGAAATTAGGAATGAAGCCTATGAGAATGCCAAATTATACAAGGAGCGTACTAAGCGCTATCATGACAAGAGGCTAGTTCCTAAAACTTTTCACCCTGGAATGAAAGTTCTTTTATTTAACTCTCGTTTGAGATTGTTTCCAGGAAAGCTGAGATCAAGATGGGATGGACCATTCAAAATAGTTCAAGTATTTGAACATGGAGTAGTGGAACTATTGGACTCCAAGACACAAAACACGTTCAAAGTCAATGGCCATCGTGTCAAGCCTTATTTAGAAGAACCAAACAACATTGCTGAAATGGATTGCATTTGGCTGAGTAACCCTTAGCACCAAAAAGATACGTCTTGCTAAGACGTTAAACTAAGCGCTGGATGGGAGGCAACCCATCATTTTAGGTAAAAAAAACAAACAATAATAAAAAAAAAGTAAAAAAAAAAACAAAAAAATAAGAAAAAAAAATAAGAAATAAATAAATAAAAAAATAATAAAATTTTTTTTGTTTGTTATTTGTTTTATTTACTTAATTTTATTGTTTAATTTCATTTTAATTACATGTGAATAATTTTTAAATTGTTAAAACTAAAAAATATTTGTTGAGATTTTAGAAGTTTACAGCGATCTGTCTGTATACACTTTAATGATGAATATGATGGATGCACCTGCATTTTCCATTACTACTTGCACATTCTCAGGAAATAGGTAATCTTTCTTCTCTTCTCTCTTTATCTTTAATTTACAGTTGTTACATTGGGGGTGGTGAAAAGTTACCATACTTAATTAAAAAAAAACAAAAAAAAAAAAAAAAACTTTTCTCACAAAAATTTATCATTTCTTTAAATCAAATTTAAGTAAATAGTTAAGTCTTTTGTACTGTTAGATTAATTTTTTTGAAAACATATCATGAAATATTTTGTAATTATTTTTGATAATTAGTTAGTTTTTGTCATAATTAGTATTTCTTGATAAGATGTAGAAATTATATCAAACCCAAAATCGGTGTTTATGAGTTTTTTTTAGTGGAGACTACCTTTGTGAGATATAATTTGAGCCTAATTTCCTTTATTCAGAGTGAAATATATATTTTTTCTACTCCAAACACATTTCTTATTTCTTCAAATTTTTAGATGATCTCTATAGGTATTAGCATTGAATGTATGAATTTTTTTTCTCATTAATAGAGTATCATATATTTTTGATTATTATTTTTGCTTAGATTAAATGATTTGAGTAGAAGTTGATAGTATATGCTTATATCTCATTTATGCATGACTACTACAAAAACAAAAAGACATATCTGGGGTTACCTAAACCAAGATCAAACAGAAAAGCCACAAAATTAACCACTCACCAAAATCCAAAAAAATGTACAATCTGTACATGGGTTGACTCTCTAAAAAATACACATATTGAAAAATATCTACAGAAAAAAAAAGAGAGATAAAAATAGTATCATCTACATACTATAACCCGCATTGCCTACAAAGTTGTGAGTAAAGGCTAATTACAAAAGAAAGATATAAGAAGTAATTCCCTAAAAAGTCATTGCAATTTCTTCATTTGTAAAAGGCATATATCTTGAAATTCTTTCTTAATGAGTTTGATTTATGCATGAAAATAATTTTTATATATGATATCTTTATAATTTATACATTTGATTCCTTTCATGAGATCAATGTTAAAATAACACTTTGAGCCTTTATTCTTTATACATATGCGAACATATTAGTTCATTTCTATACATCAACTCTTTCGCATATAAATTAGTATGAGTGTTTGAACCCATAGGATTCAGTGTTTTGAGAGTATTGACTTGTGAGGAATAGAGTCGAAGCGAATTCTGATTCATGACACTGAAATTGGGTGAAATTAAATTGATACATTTTTGATATGAAATATGAAAATGATTTTCGACTAATTATTATAATAAATCATGATTGTTTAAAGAGATTAAGATAACTTATGCTTGAGATTTTAATTATGATCTTAAAGGAGATTAAAAAGTATGAGACATTTTTGTGAGATATTGTTAATTTATGATTTTGTTGTAAATTTAATTTTTAAGTTGTTTGTTTTTATTGTTTCTTTTGTTTTTACATTTAGTTCAATGTTTGTGGGTATCATTACTGAAAACCCTCACGAGACTCAAACTCGTCCACTAGGGCAACCTAGGGGTTTAAAGGCTTGTTGCATAGGCTAAATGCAACCGTGTCAATCCACGGAAGTGATTTAGGATAGTTTAATTTTTAGTTTTTATCGCTTCTCTTGCTAAGGGACTAGCAAGAAGGCGGTTGGGGCGTGTGATGAGTCCACAAAAAGCACTAAAATAACCATGATTTTATGCACATTAATTGATTAAAAATATATATATTTATATGTTTTATCATATATTTATATAAATTTGTCTTTTTCGGAATCACGGGTATTTTTATTGTTTTTCAGGTATTTTGGTTTAAAAACGCAATTTAAAGACTCAAAGAAGAATACTTGAAGCAATACATCACAAATAAATTAATAAATAAGTGGGAAAAGGTCAACAAACATGGAAAAATTGGACAAAATGGGTCGAAAAGGTCAAAAATGTCAAAAACGGAAAATCGCGCGCCGCGGCCAAGGCGCGCCCGGCCCGGTGCCGGCGCCCGGCCAGCGCGCAAGACGCTGGCGCCATTGCCGCGCGCCGCGCGCGTTCAATCTCCATTCCGCGCGCGCGCCAGTGACGCCCGGCCGCGCGCCCAATGCGTTTTTGACCCATTTTTCACGTGCGGCGGCCCTATGACGTCATCGCCGACGTCATTGATGACCTCAAGATGTCCACTACACGTTTTTATTTTTTTTATATTTTTTTAACATTTTTTTACTCATTTTTTCTCTCCATCCTCACCTATAAATACCCCTCTTCCATTCACTTCAAAGCACACCTCAAAACCACACTTCTCTCTTCTTTCTTTCTCTCATTTCTTAGTTTTTAAGTTTTTCTTAGTTTCTTTCTTAGTTTCTAAGCTTTTCTTAGTTTTTCTCTTAGTTTTTAGTTCAATTCTCTTAGGTTTAGAGTTCTTCTCTTTTTGAGAGGAACTTGTAATGTTTTTGTAATAATTTAGATTTTTGATTCAATAAATGGAAGTGCAAATTCCGCTTGGAGGTTTTCTAGCAACGGGAATAGCGTCAAAGTTCTGTAAGGATTTTATTTTCTTTACAGTTATTTTTATGCTTTATTCTTACATGTTATATTTAATTTGTTTGTGATTAAATTTAACTGTGCTAGCTGTTTATAATCATGATATAATAATAACGTTGTTATGCTTGCGAAATATTAAATATGTGAAAATTTCTAAAATGAATTGATTTTATTTTTATTCAAGATTTTATATTAAGGATGTTAGAGAGAAATATATTATTTTTCATTACAAACTTAAATCTGAAAGTTAGACTTTAAGGTTTAGTTATCCGGTCTAATTTAGAGTAGTGCTCTTTTATTTGTTGGTACAATCGCCCGGTAGTTAGAGTGAAGCTCTATTTCAAAAGTTTTTATAAGAATTATTATGTGAAAATGTATTGACAACATGTTTTCAATAGTGGTTTTAAAACTTGAAAGTTAGTACTCGGATAACTAAATTCTTAAGTTTAATTTGGACACCTTGAATAAAGTTTAAATTGTCTAACCCCACCAAAGGTGGCATTTAAATGGTTCATTTTCAATCTCTTAGAAAAAGGAATTAATTTAATTAACCAAATTAGTTATCAACCCCACCCATAGGTGTTAATTGATTTGTTTAGTTAACAAAGAGTATCTAACCCCACCAAAGGTGGTATTCATACAAAAAAAGAGAGAATCAATAAAATATCAATTTATATCTTTAATAACCTAGATAATATGAGCAAGCATAATTAACTTAGTTATTATATCCATAAATACTCCACTAATATAAATGATAAAATTTGCATGAATATTTATTGAATCTGTATTTATATTTATTTATTGAATTTGTATCTATGTTTATTTTTTTATTATATTTAATTAATCTGTATATATGTTTATTTTATGTTATTAGATTAGGAACACAAAAACCAAACTATCGTGACAGGATGTTTAGGATTTAATTTCGTTTTTAAAAGTTTGAATAATAAATTAAGAACCACATACATTCCTTCCTTAGATCGACCTTGGGAGTATACTTATCATTTTCTACGAAATGATTCGTGCACTTGCGAGAGTTTTACAAATATTAAAACCAAAGTATTTGCGAGAATTGGCTATGCCGGTTTTCGTTCATCACATAGCCTTAGCAAAAAAAAAACAAATTAGTTCATAACGGAAATAAGAACAACCATTATTTCAATTGAATCCATGAATAACAAATATCAATAAACTGCAGAATATAAAAACTAAGGAGAAGAGATGAAAAACTCTAGAAGATGAAGGCTTGGTAGCAACAATGGTGAAGATCCTTCAAGTTTCTCCAAAATTTCCTTCTCTTATCCAAAAATGCCTTTGAACTCTGCTTTCTGCCGTCCCCTCCTTCTCCATCATAATGTATATATAGATCTAGGGTTTTGGAGGGCAATTTTGAAACAAAACAGCATAAAAAAATGTTTTCGAACGAAACTCGCCGGCGGCGAAGTTATTCTCGCCGCGGCGAGATTTCTGGAAAACTTACGATTTTGGTTCCGCTAAATCTCTCCGGCGGCGGGATTATTGTAGCCGGTGGCGAGATGCACTTGACCGGCGACGAGATGTATTTGGCCGGCGACGAGATGTACTTGGCCAGCAGCAAGATGTTCTTGGCCGGCGGCGAAATTGCTTTGCCAAAATCTGTGCTCCCTGCATGATTTTCAACATTTTCTCGGTAAGATTTTCGTTGGCGGCGAGAATATTCTCGCCGGCGGCTAAATTCCAAATGTTGAACTTTTGTTTTCTTTTTATTTGCACTCAATCCCGGTCATTGAAATTTGTCCCAAACTTTTCCATGATTATGATTTTACCTGAAATTTCACTTTAAACACGAAATACCCGTGAAATGACATTTGTGGATTAAATAATAAAATAAAACGCAATTTTCACACAAATATGAACCTTTAAATCATAACAAAAATGCAATAATTTGACTCCTATCACTTACTCATGTTGTAAACCTGTAAAATAAAATTAGATAACCCATGCACTCCTTCACATGTTTTCTCTCAAATAAGATTGTTATCACTCTCTTTTTTTAACACTAGTTTTGCTCTCTCTCTCTCTCTCTCTCTCTCTCTCTTTTACCACTCAAAGCTCATGCCAATCTCCTTTGTGTTCTTAACAAAATCAAAGAATCCAACTAATCTCAAGAAGTAGTCGTTTTATTGGTGATAATCTAAAAATTCATAATTCTAAAAGAACTAAATGGTAAAGTATGACAAAAGGAAAGTCCAAAGAGGACTCTAAAGAAAGTCTCTTGACAAAAGAGGACTCTAAAAAAAGACTCTTGAACAAGGAGGACTTTGTAGAAAGACTCTTGACCAAATAGGACTCTAAAGAAAGACTCTTGACCAAAGAGGACTCTAAAGAAAGACTCTTGACCAAAGATGACTCTATAGGAAAACTCTTGACCAAAGAGGACTCTAAAGAAATACTCTTGACCAAAGATGACTCTATAGGAAAACTCTTGACCAAAAAGGACTCTAAAGAAAGACTCTTGACCAAAGATGACTCTATAGGAAAACTCTTGACCAAAGAGGACTATAAAGAAAGACTCTTGAACAAGGAGGAATCTATAGAAAGACTCTTGACCAAAGAGGACTCTAAAGAAAGACTCTTGGGTAGCAAGAACATAATAAAGGAAACCCAATTTCAACAAGAACAAGAAAACTCAACAAGACAATAAGAATTAGATTCTTGAACAATCTACTACTATATTCTTCTTTTTTCTTCCATATTTTTTCTTTTTTAATTGCTTCTGCTCCAGCTATGAATAGAAAATTCACAAAACAATTTGCAACCCTAATGAGCAAGAACCGAAAACAACACAAAAAGATGCTACAAATCTTTGTCCCCTCGGTAAGTGGTCTAAACAATGGAATTTGGGGTCAAAACGGTATAGAACATAGGAAAATAATATTTTTATAGGAATTAAAACGAGCTTCAATTTGATATATTATAATAGTTGATTCGTTACCCGAGTCAAAAGTTATGGCTGTTTTAAAGTTGCAACTCTAACTTATAAAAAAAAAATTTAAATGCAAACAACAACCCTCTTCTCCTTTTTTTCGTTTTTTTTAAGAACAAAGATGATTGAACACAGAAAAATAAAGAATCCAGAAAAATATTCAACTAATTCAAAGAAAACACAAAACTCAAAAGGACGAAAATTCTCTTCTTTTTTGTGATTTGTGACTCAAGAACGTATAAAACAATTAAGAACACAAAAAACAATCAAAGAACGAAATTTTTTTAAATCTAAAATTTAAAACAAAGATAGATGAAATAGATGACATAATGCGGACCCTTTAGGCGAATAACCTAGGAACCCATGAACTCAAAGGAATTATTGATTTGTTAAGAATGTATTAAAGATAATCATATTAAAACCCTAAGGAAACAAAGTCCTTAAAACCCAAATCTTGAGACGCCACAAAGGATGATCACTCCCCTTGATAAGTCGATTTCAAGCATTCAATTAAAGCACAAGAAGGCAAAGCAAGAAGCTTTATGTTTTTTTTTTTCATTCTTATTAATAAGCAAGAAACCCTAAAATAAAAAAACCCTGGGCCTATTTGGTTATGGATTGGGTCTAATCTAACCATAAAAATAAAAGACTACAAGACTTAACATAAAAGGCTACAATTTACAAAAATAAAAATTAGTAAACATAAAAGGCCCATAATTAAATAAAATAAAATTAGTAAACATAAAAAGTCCATAATTTCATAAAACAAAAATATTCCTTCCTAATTTATTCCTTGCATCCAATTTGACATTTCAAATCTATCCTTTGTGTAAGATCTTGATAATATTTTTATAATGTTGAGAATCTTTAGAATATTGGTAAACATCAACTTGGTTATCACCTCAATCTCCACCATTCCCTCCTCTTTGAAAAGATTCCTCCTCGAATCTTAGCTTTGTAAACAGATTGCTTTGGAATTGCTAACTCAGGTATGAAGTCTATTTGATGTTGCATGCCTCGCAAAGGATTTAATTCGTGGGGAATATTTTCAGGAAGTAGATACTTAAAGTCCTGTAATAAAGATACAATGACACTAGGGAAAGATGAGTTAAGATCGTTAGTAGAAAGATAAACATCCTTGTACATAAGTACAAGTACTTGATGCCTTCCCATCATTGCACTTTTAATCTCTTATTTTTCAGGAAATACACTCATTTTTTTATTTTTCTCTCTTTTTTGCTCACTTTTCTCTCCTCTTTTCTCACTCTTCTCTCATTTGTGCTCACTTTTCTCTCTTTTGTGATTTTCCTCTTGCTCACACTTTTGTTTTTCTCTCAACTTGCACTCTCTTTCTATCCTAATTTGGTCCTGATAAGCTTGAAAAGGTTTGAGAGGGGCTAATACAACTTTTTGGTTGTTCATTTCAAAAGAGTACTGATTTTTATACCCATCATGCATCACCCTCCTATCAAACTGCCACGGTCGCCAAAGCAAAATATGAGCATCATACATTGGTGCCACATCACAAAGAACCTCATTCTAATACTTTCCAATTGAAATAGGAACCCAATCTTGTTTGTTGACATTCACTTCTCCATAATCAGTTAGCCATTGTAGCTTGTATAGTTTGGTATGCTTTTGCCACTTCAAATTGAACTTTTCTACCAACAAAATACTAGCTACATTAGTGCAACTCCCACCATTAATAATAACCATGCATACCATATCCTTCACATGGCATCTTGGGTGAAAAATATGTTCACGTTGCTCCTCATCTCCTTCACTCTTTGGCCATTGTCGCTTCTCTATCTTCCACTATGTTTTCTCTAATCATGAAGAATTCCATCTCCATATAATAATCTTATACACTCATGGAACCTTGGACCAGCCCTTGTAACTTTCTATATATATCCCTATAGTAATGGGTAGTTATGAACCTTTTACGCATCACCAATTTCATCTTTTCCCATGACCAAATAGGTCTCTCACCATTTCTTTGCCTATTGGCCACCAACTGATCCCTAAATATACCAGTATAATCTGTAAATTCTATGGCTGCTAGCTTTGCTTTCTTCTTCTCAGAGTAATTATGACAATCAAACACATGCTCAACTTTTATTTCCCACACCAAGTATAACTCAAGATCATTCTTTCCTTGAAAGGGCGGAATTGTCATCTTTATACTACCTATATTGCTATCTTCTTCGTATGATAAAGTGGTTCACACATTCATCAATAAAAGTTCCATCAATACAAGGATATGCTAGGTTTTTGATAAATTGATTCATGTGTGTGTTGCACATGATATCACCCAATGCACTCATGAAATCAATCTATATGAGCATAATAATCAATTCAATCTTAGAACAAGTCCCATAAGTCTATTTTTTACATCCCTCTCCACTAATATAAATATGGACTTAGCTAAATCAATAAGGAATTTATATGGTTGTAATGTAAGGCTTAGGTGGGGGTCGATAAATGAAGACATTTAGGCTATTTCCACACCTTAGCTTTCTTTGTTTTCATCATACACGTTTGAACTACAATTGAGCTTTAACTTGATATTTCAATGCATCCTCTTTTGACATTATCTTCATATTCTTTTGTTAGACATCTCTTTTCTCTCTATTTTTTTAACTTCACAACACTGCCAAACTTATTTTCAATTCTATTTTCTTTTTCGTTATAAGGATAATTATGTTGTGAGTTTTGCTTCTTTTTTTATAGGGTGCCTTACATTTCACCTTACGCTTTAGCATAACACATGATTATATATTTTTTCTTTTCATACAAGCTAAAGGTGCAAGGGCCAAGGTAATATTTATTAGTTAGGAATTAAATATTGCTTAAAGATATGAATGGTTTTTTTAGGCTCAAATGGGTGACTAAAGATATTAACAATGGTCAGCTTGGAAGACTCAATCGATCAAAATAAGGTTTAAATCATTTCTCTTGCTAAATACTATTTAGGATTTTGCATCAAGGAATGATCAAATAGATTCTAAAACTTGGTAGATCTCATTGACTCGCACAACTCACTACAAATTTTCTCTCAATAAGAACACCAAAATCAATCATGAACATGTGCATAAAAATTTGAATCAATCCAAATTAGCAAGCATATCACAAGATTAATATAATATCTTAACAAATATGTTACATTCCTAATCATGACAACCAATTTTTATCATTAAATTATATGTTTCATATCAAGCATCCATGCATTTAGTTTCCATATATTTATCAATTTCTACCCAAATCATGATTAAAAACAATATTCCCTAAAAATTTAAAATGTATACTAAATACTAATGTAGAGAATGAAGTTCCCTCCCCTAAACTTACATTAGACATTGTCTCCAATGTGCACATATAAATATGAAAAGGTAAAAGAAAAGAAAACTCCCTTAATCATGGCACACAACATCTGTCGCTGAAATGCTCATTCTTATTGCACCATTGCTCTCCACATTCATTCACCTACAAAATAAAAACAATGAAAATATAAGTAAAATAACATTGAGTTGCCTCCCAACCAGCATCACGTTTAACGTCCTTGACTAGACGATCATATCAATTCCTAAGGCATATCCCTTTGTATCCATTTACTTTTGAGTTTTCCTAGAAATAGTTTGAGTCTTGATTTGTCCAATGATACCTTATGCTCTAGTTCACAAACATGGTGCTCAATTCTCTTCTCATGCCACATTTTTTTTTCTTTTTGAACTTTTTGGCATTCTTATAAGCATTCCATTGTATCTCATCCGATTTTTGTATTTCCAACATCTCTTTCACCTCTCCATTAGACTCTTTCACTTTCATACTTGATTGGGGAAAGAAGGGTAGAAGTGTGGGGTCTATACTAGGTGGTTCTTCAATTGATGGTTTGAGTTTAGATGCTAACTCAAAAATTTCAATAATCGCCTTTGATACATACATGAAAGATGTGTTCTTTAAAAAGTTCACACAGTCTACAATATCAACCTTCGATGCCATTTCAAAGTCATAATAGATTAAGTTGTTTTCTAGAGAGTTTATGTCCTTGTTTACAACAGCATATGTTAAAGTCTTAAGTTTGGGCAACTCAACATATTCTTTTATGATATTCCCATAATCAGTAACTGATATGAATCAATGGGTACCTAGCTAATTTTCAGATTATAGAGCAAAGTGTTTCTTCACAAATCAATGGATATTACTCACCATTTATCTGATGGGAAAGATGCCATAAGGAGTTGCAATTTCCTTGATAAGTCTAGCATAAGTGACACCCTAACAAGTATGGATATTACTCACCACATATACTTGGATGCTAAAGAACACCACAAAAGTTACCAATCCCTTGATAAGTTGCTTAAAAAGGAACCAAGAGAATGAATGAGCTCTCAAATTATCTGAAAAATCAAATTTCATTCAAAAATGTGAAATTTTTTCCAACAGTTGAGCTGCTCTTAAATATTTATAGAATATAAATAAACCTTAAACTCTAATACATCATAGCCTTTGATCTCCTCCAAGGGTTGAAAATAAAAATAGCCAAAAAGCACAAAAGGTAGCAGAAAACATGGAGAAAAATGGGGCAACTGACTACAAAGGAATCCTATGAAAATATTACATCTTAACCATTAATTTCATCTAAGGACTGAAAAGAAAGCTACCCAAAATAAGTCCAAATGGCACAGCAAAAATGGAACAAAATGTGGACGGAAATTGGGGCAACTAAGAACAAAGGAATCCCAATAAAATATTACGTCTTAACCTTTTTTTTTCATCCAATGGCTAAAAAGAAAGCTGCCCAAAATTAGTCCAAATGGTACATCAATGTACTTTAGTTTTCTTTTGCCAATTTTTAAACTTCCATCCTAGGCTTGTCCCAATCCTTGCACTTCCATTTTAGGTCCTTTGTATGCATGACCTCTTGGATCAGCCCATTTAAAGCCTCCTCAAGTTGTGTCCTCATTGACTTTGTGATTGACCCCACTTGGGATTTGTTTGACTCCATGATTCTCATCATTCCCCCACTCTTTAAAAGGATTTGTCCTTGAATCTTCACTTGCATAATCAAAAAGAGAAAGATCAGAAACATTAAAGGAGGTGCTGATATTATACTCACCAAGCAACTCTTGCTTGTTCGCATTTTCATCGATCCTTTCTATGGCTTGAAATGGACCATCTTCCCATGGTAGATACTTTGAATTTCTTTGTTCTAAGGGCTGAAAATGAAGCTGCCCAAAAAATTCCAAATGGCACACAATGTGCCTAGTTTTATTTTGCCAATTTTTTCCTAATTTCCATCCTAGGATTGTCCCAATCCTTGCACTCCCAATTTAGGTCCCCTTGGTTATGCATGACCTCTTGAATGAGCCCATTTAAAGCCTTTTTGAGTTGTGCCTTCCTACACCTTGTGATTGGTCCACATAGAATTTGTAGAGCTCGATAATTCTCATCATTCCCACTCTCTTCAAGAGGATTCGTCCTCAAATCGTCACCTGCATAATCAAAAGGAGAAAGATCAGAAACATTAAAAGAGGTTGATATGAACCAAGGGGATAGGATTTAGATAATTTCAGATTATATAGCAAAGGGTTTCTCCACAAATCAATGGATATTACTCACCATTTTTTGAAGGGAAAGATGCCACAAGGAGGTGCTATTTCCATCATAAGTCTAGCATAAATGACACCCTAACAAGCATGAATATTACTCACCATAAATGCTTGGATGCTAAACAAAGCCACAAAGGATTCCAATCCCTTGATAAGTTTCTTAAAGAGGAAAAAAGAGCACAAATGAGATCTCAAATGATATGAAAAATCAAATTTTATTCAAAATTGTGAATCTCCAGCATTTGAGCTACTCTTAATAGGATACAAACAAACCCTAAGCTCTACTACATCATAGCCCTTGATCTCATCCAAGGGTTGAAAATAAACACAGCCAAAAAGCAGAAAAGGTAGCAGAAAACATTGACCAAAACATGGAAAAAATGGGGCAGCTGACCACAAAGGAATCCTATAAAATATTACATCTTAACCCTTGATTTCATCCAAGGGCTGAAAAGAAAGCTGCCCAAAATCAGTCCAAATGGCACTCCAAAATTGGAGCAAAATATGGAGCAGCTGAGAACAAAAGAAACCCTATAAAATATTACATCTTAACCCTTGTTTCCATCTAAGGGCTGAAAATGAAGCTGCCCAAAAAAGTCCAAATGGCACAACAATGTGCCTAGTTTTATTTTTGCCAATTTTGCCCTAATTTCCATCCTAGGATTGTCTCAATCCTTGCACTCCCAATTTAGGTCCCCTTGATTATGCATGACCTCTTGAATGGGCCCATTTAAAGCCTTTTCGAGTTGTGCCTTCCTATACCTTATGATTGGTCCACTTGGAATTTGTAGAGCTCGATGATTCTCATCATTCCCCCTGTCTTCAACAGGATTTGTCCTCGAATCATCACCTGCATAATCAAAAGGAGAAAGATCAAAAACATTAAAAGAGGTACTAACATTATACTCACCAGGAAGATCAATTTTGTATGAATTGTCATTGATTCGCTCAATCACTTGAAAGGGTCCATCTCCCCGAGGTTGCAACTTGGACCATCTTTTTTCAGGAACCCGTTCCTTCCTCATATGCACCCAAACCCAATCACCAGGCTCAAAAATGACTCTTCGCCTCCCTTTGTTGGCTCTGTAAGCATAATCCTTATTTCTCTTCTCAATTTGCTCATGAATGCATTCATGAAGCTTATTCGCCGTTTTAACCTTCCTAGCACCATCTAAGTTAGTTTTCTCTGAAATAGGAATTGGTAATAAGTCCAAAGGAGTTAGTGGATTGAAACCATAAACAATTTCGAATGGAGAATGATCAATAGTTGAAT
The DNA here is from genome assembly GCA_033030585.1 of Hippophae rhamnoides. Taxonomy (NCBI): domain Eukaryota; kingdom Viridiplantae; phylum Streptophyta; class Magnoliopsida; order Rosales; family Elaeagnaceae; genus Hippophae; species Hippophae rhamnoides. The sequence continues at coordinate 57,406,922 of CM065429.1, read as the reverse complement.
GCACACTCCGGTTATAAGCAAATTCAACAAAAGGTAAAAAATCCTCCCAATTTTTCAAATTCCTTTTTATTACCGCCCTAAGCAACGTGGACAGAGTCCTATTGACTACCTCTGTTTTCCCATTTGTTTGAGCGTGAAAAGTAGTCAAAAATAAGAGTTTAGTACCCATTTTAGCCCAAAGAGTTTTCCAAAAATAACTAAGGAATTTAACATCCCTATCAGACACAATGCTCCTAGGAACTCCAAGAAGCCTAACAACCTCCCTAAAGAACAACTCTGCTACATTAGTGGCATCATCGGTTTTATGACATGCTATGAAGTGTGCCATTTTATAAAGCCTATCTACAACCACAAAAATGGAGTCTCTACCCTTCTTAGACCTAGGTAACCCTAAAACAAAATCCATGGAAATATCTACCCAAGGTGTGCTTGGTTTGGCTTGCTTACAAGTGATGCATCTAGAACATATTCTCCCTACATCCTTCCTTATTATTGGCCAATAAAAATGCTCACGTAAAACATCTAAAGTCTTCTTAATTCCAAAAGGCCCCATTAATCCCCCCATGGGCCTCCTTAATTAACAACTCACGCATGGTAAATAGCAGAGAAGTCATCATCATTAGCATACATTTCCTTAACATATTCAAATCCTAGCAATCTAGCATTTAAAGTTGAGAGTAAGGCATACCTCTGTGATAAAGCATCAGCTACAACATTCTCCTTACCTCTCTTATATTGAACAATATAAGGAAAAGTCTCAATGAATTCCATCCATCTAGCATGCCTCCTATTCAATTTACCTTGGCGCTTCAAATGTTTTAGAGATTAATGATCGGTATGGATGACAAATTCTCTTGGCCAAAGGTAATGTTACCATGTCTCCAGGGTCCTAACCAAGGCATATAGCTCCTTGTCATACGTTGGATAATTAAGGGCTGCTCCATAAAGTTTCTCGGTGAAATAAGCAATAGGTCGTCGTTCCTGCATCAAAATAGCTCCTATACCTATTCCTGATGCATCACACTCAACTTCAAAGGTTTTAGTAAAATCAGGTAAAGATAAAACAGGTGCAAAATACAAACTATCCTTCAATGCTTTAAAGGCTCTCTCCGAATTCTCACCCCATTTGAAACCAATAGACTTTTTAGTGACCTCAGTTAGAGGTGCAGCTAAAGTACTAAAATATTTGAAAAACCTTCGATAAAAACTAACCAAGCTGTGAAAACTTCTAACCTCGGTTACAGATTTAGGTGTGGGCCATTCTCGAATAGTCTTAACCTTTTCCTCATCTACTTCTACACCCTTAGAACTAACAACAAAACCAAGAAAAACTAACTTGTCTATGCAAAAAAACACACTTTTTTAGGTCCGCATACAATTGTTCTTTTCTCAAAATTTCAAGCACATATTGTTGTCTCTTTTAGAGAACATAAAACGTGCAAGCATACACGGTCACAAGTAATAAAATTTGATAAGTAAGTTATCGTTCCCGCGGAGATTTGTTACTACAGTTTGTTGAGTACTAAAATTATTTCTCCCTGATTTTATCCAAAATGATCGTTGATATGGAAAAAGTTAAGAAAAAAGTTTTATAACAATATAAAAGAAATCTAGGATTGCAGTTTTTCACCAAACTAATCCACTCAAATCATATTATTTTCTCTTGATTTATATTTTTTAGTACATTTAATTTGTCAACCGAAAACTTCTAATTTTATCCATACAACCTAAACTAATTTCTTAGTTTAGCACTCGGATTGATCGCTCAAACCCTCTTAGTTCCTAATCAAAGCAACCAAATCCATGAATTCCAACCAATTTGTAGAATTATCAAACACCAAAAAGAAATATAGTTCACAATATCCCACTTGTTAAAGCACAAAGGAAACTAACGCAAAGTGTTTAGAGTAGTAAGCACAAGGAAAAGCAATAGATCAACACACTTGAAAAACAACAATTTTCCCAAAGGAACTAAGCACACAATGGTAGATTTATAATAAAAGTGTGAAATTCTTGAAACTATGAGTTCTAATACTCACTAGAAATTAACAAATGTAATTTGGCCTATTTTTTTCTTTCTTTTTTTTCAATTAATACTGGCCACTCTTTTTTTGTTTTTATTTTTTGGAACAAGTATGCTAATAACTCAAGAGTCAATCAATACAATACTTTCAATATGAGTTTGAGGAATTTTTAAGATAGGTAAAATAGCACATAAATTACGACATAAAGGGAAAATGAAATTTCTGCAGGAACTACAACAGAAATACTAGAAAACAACCAAAAAATGCAGAATATTTCAGATTTTGCAAAATAAGCAAGGAAAATGCAGAATATGAAAGAAAATTTCAGAATACTTTCAGAAATAGTAGGATATGCAAGGTTACTACTAAACAACTTTGGACAAAATAGAATTTAAAAGGAAAATGCAAAAAAAAACGTAGAAACAAAGAAGAGCAATAATTTTAGGGTATGGAGAATGAATTTCAGCAAGAACACAGCAGAATGATATTTTTTTCATTTTTTTATGTGTCAGAAATACAACAAGAACAAGAACAAATATAAAGGATAGGAATCTGAAAATTAGCACCAAAAGCTTTGATACCAAATGATATGAACCAAGGGGATAGGATCTAGCTAATTTCAGATTATATAGCAAAGGGTTTCTCCATAAATCAATGGATATTACTCATTGATGAGTGCTCAAAAAGCACTAAAATAACCATGATTTTATGCAAATTAATTGATTAAAAATATATATATTTATATGTTTTATCATATATTTATATAAATTTATCTTTTTCGGAATCACGGGTATTTTTATTGTTTTTCAAGTATTTTGGCTTAAAAATGCAACTTAAAGACTCAAAGAGGAATACTGGAAGCAATACATCACAAATATATTAATAAATAAATGCGTAAAGGTCGAAAAATATGGAAAAATTGGACAAAATGGGTCAAAAATGTCAACAAGGAGAAAAACGCGCCGCCGCGCATCGCCGCGCCAGCCCGGCCGCGCTGACACCCGGCCAGCTGCGCGCGCGGGTTCTGCATTCATGCGCGCGCGCTAACGCGAGCCTTGTTCACGCAGCGCGCGCGGCCCCGCCTCCGCGCGCCAACGCTTTTTCACCCCATTTTTCACGTGCTGACCCGTGACGTCATCGGCGTCATTGATGATTTCATCATTTCCATTACACGTTTTTTAATTTTTTAATATTTTTTTAACATTTTTTTACTCATTTTTTCTCTCCATCCTCACCTATAAATACCCCCATTCCCTTCACTTCAAAACACACCTTCAAAACCTCCAAATACATTCTTTTCTCTCTTTCTTTCTCTCTTTTCTTAGATTTTTAGTTTTTCTTATGTTTTCTTAGTTTTTAGCTTTTCTTAGTTAATTTCTCTTAGTTTTAGAGTTCTTCCCTTTTTAGGGAAGAACTAGTTATGTTTTTGTAATATTTTAGGTTTTGATTCAATAAATGGGAGTGCAAATTTCGCTTGGAGTTTTTCTAGCAACGGGAATGGCATCGAAGTACTGTAAGGATTTTATTTTCTTTGCAGTTATTTTTTATGCTTTATTCTTACATGTTATATTTAATTTGTCTGTAATTAAATTTAACTGTGCTAGCTGTTTGTAAAAATGATATAATAATAACGTTGTTATGCTTGCGAAATATTAAATAGGTAAAAATCTCTAAAATGAATTGATTTTATTTTTATTCATGATTTTATATTAAGAATGTTAGAGAGAAATATATTATTTTTCATTACAAACTTAAACCTGAAAATTAGATTTTAAGGTTTAGTTATCCGGTCTGATTTAGAGTAGAGCTCTTTTATTAGATGGTACAATCGCCCGGTAGTTAGAGTGAAGCTCTATTTCAAAAGTTTTTATAAGAATTATTATCTGAAAATGTATTGACGACATGTTTTCGGTAGTGATTTTAAAACTTGAAAGTTAGTACTCGGATAACTAAATTCTTAGGTTTAATTTGGACACCTTGAATAAAGTTTAAACTGTCTAACCCCACCAAAGGTGGCATTTAAATGGTTCATTTTCAATCTCTTAGAAAAAGGAATTAATTTAATTAACCAAATTAGTTATCAACCCCACCCATAGGTGTTAATTGATTTGTTTAGTTAACAAAGAATATCTAACCCCACCAAAGGGAGAATCAATAAATATCAATTCATATATTTAATAACCTAAATAATACGAGCAAGCATAATTAATTAGTTATTATATCCATAAATACTCCACTATTTATAAAAGATAAAATTTGCATGAATGTTTATTGAATCTATGTTTAATTTTCTGTAATTAGATTAAAAACACAAAAACCCCAAAATATCGTGACAGGATGTTTAGGATTTAATTTCGTTTTTAAAAGTTTGAATAATAAATTAAAAACCACATACATTCCTTCCTTAGATCGACCTTGGGAGTATACTTATCATTTTCTACGAAATGATTCGTGCACTTGCGAGAGTTTTATAAATATAAAACCAAAGTATTGGCAGGATCGGCGATGCCGGTTTTCGTTCATCAAGTTTTCGTTCATCAAAGTATTTGGCGATCACGATTCTGCCCATCACTCACCATTTTTTTCTGAGGAGAAAAGACGCCACAAGGAGCTACTATTTCCTTGATAAGTCTAGCATAAATGACACCCTAACAAGTATGGATATTACTCACCACAAATACTTGGATGCTAAACAATGCCACAAAGGTTGCCAATCCCTTGATAAGTTGCTTGAAGAGGAACAAAGAGCTGGAATGAGCTCTCAAATAATCTGAATATTCAAACTTCATTCAAAATTGTGTTTTACAAAGAAATTGAACCGCTTCTTAATAGGATACAAACCAACCCTAAGCTCTACTACATCATAGCCCTTGATCTCATCCAAGGGTTGAAAATAAACACAGCCAAAAAGCAGAAAAGGTAGCAAGAAACATTGACCAAAATATGGAAAAAATGGGGCAGCTGACCACAAAAGAATCCTATAAAATATTACATCTTAACCCTTGATTTCATCCAAGGGCTGAAAAGAAAGTTGCCCAAAATCACGATTCTGCCCATCAAGTTTTTGGCGCCGTTGCCGGGGAAGAAATAGCGTTTTTAATTTATTTATCAAAATTTTAAAAATATTTTTGTGTTGTAAATAATTGTGATTTTTTAAAAAAAAAATAAAAAAAAATTAATCAAATTTCAAATTTCATAAGAAATAATAAAAATAAATAAAAAATAAAAATAAATAAATAATAAAAATAAAAAAAATTAATTATAGCATAAATAGTAAAATAATTTAGAAATTTAAAATTTAAAGTAAAAAGTTTTTACCATTATAGTAAAAAAAATAACAAAAAAAAAAGAAGAAAATTTTTAAATAAAAATTGTACAGTGAATAATAAAATAATTTAGAAATTTAAAATTTGAATAAAAAAAATTACCGTTCATGAATAGTAAAAAAAATTAAAAAAAAAATTTCAAAAATTTTAAGTTAAAAAATAAAACAAATAAATAAATAAATAAATAATAATAAAAAAATAAAAAAAAATAAAAAAAATAATAAATAAATAATAAATAAAAAAAATAAAAAAAAAAAAAAAATAAAAAAAAAAAAAAAAATAAAAAAAAATAAAAAAAAAATAAAAAAATAAAAAAATAAAAAAACAAAAAAATAAAAAAATAAAAAAAATAAAAAAATAAAAAAAATAAAAAAAATAAAAAAAAATAAAAAAAATAAAAAAATAAAAAAAACCAAAATTTTAATTTTTTGAGTTTAATTTTTACTATTTTTTTATTTATTTTAAATCATAATTTTATTTTTTTTATTTTCTTTTACCTTTTTCAATTTTTTTATTATATTATTTTTTATTTTTCTTTCTTTAACTATTTTTTTTTCTTGATTTTTAGTTAACTTACTTAACTTAGTTTTTCTTTTACTAACTTAATTAAGTTAGATTTTTTTAACATGAACTTAGGTTTTTACTTAAATTTTCATTAACTTAATTAACTTAGTTTTTTTTTATTTTACTTCACTTAACTTAATTAACTTAGATTTTTTTACTTCACTTAGATTAATTAATTTTTTTTACTAACTTAATTAACTTAGATTTTTTTTAACTTAACTTAATTAACTTAGATTTTTTTAATTCACTTAACTTAATTAACCTTTTCTTTAAACTTAATTAACTTAGATTTTCATTAACTTAAATTTTTATTTAATTTAACTTAATAACATGAAAAGTAAAGATCTAAGAGAGTTCTGTCTAGGAGACTAGTTCTTGGAAGCCTTTGTGCCACTAGTCTTTCCTGGGAACGTTGTTCTGTCTAGGAGGATGGTTTTTAAGGAGCCTTTGCACCACCATTCTTTCCTGGGAGCACTCTTGGTTAATACTGATTATGTTATTTTTTTCTTAAAAACAAAAAAAAAAACATAAATTCTGAAACTACCTCCAAAATTTTAAAGTTTTAATTATAATCTAAGGAGTTAGTTGCTTTGTTTAATCTAGGTACAATTGTGTTTTTATGCCTTAATTATTTGATTTGTACCTAGACGTGGGTTATCTAAAACTCAAAGTATGCCCCTAGTTTGAAGTACATAAAGAAATATGAAAATTAATAGGGCATGACTGAAAAAGTATAGGTAGACAACCTTGTCTTACCTATAGGTTTGATTGACTCAATGATGAGGGGACATTGAGTTTACTTAAAATGCAATCCCCAAGTTACATCTTGCTAAGACGTTAAACTAAGCGCTGGATGGGAGGCAACCTATCATTTTAGGTAATTTTCTTTTATTTGTTTCATTTATTTAATTTTTTTAATTACATATGAATAATTTTTAAATTGTTAAAACTAAAAATATTTGTTGAGATGTTAAAAGTTAACAGCGATTTGTCTGTATACACTTTAATGATGAATATGATGGATGCACCTGCATTTTCCATTACTACTTGCACATTCTCAGGAAATAGGTAATTTTTCTTCTCTTTTCTCTTTATCTTTAATTTACAGTTGTTACATTGAAGACAATGTAAGTTCTAGGTTGGGGGTGGTGACAAGTTACCATGCTTAATAAAAAAAAGGTTTTAAAAATTTAAAAATAAAAAAAATAAAAAAATAAAAAAAAATATATACTTTTTCATTTTTTTATGTGTTTGGTTTTATTTCTATTTTGTGTGATTTAGTAGTTTTTGGAATTAAAAAAAATTCACAAAAATTTATCTTTTCTTTAAATCAAATTTAAGTAAATAGTTAAGTCTTTTGTACTGTTAGATTAATTTTTGAAAACATATCATGAAATATTTTGTAATTATTTTTGATAATTAGTTAGTTTTTGTCATAACTAGTATTTCTTGATAAGATGTAGAAATTATATTAAACCCAAAATCGGTGTTTATGAAATTTTTTTAGTGGAGACTACCTTTGTGAGATATAATTTGAGCCTAATTTCCTTTATTCAGAGTGAAATATATATTTTTCTACTCCAAACACATTTCTTATTTCTTCAAATTTTTAGATGATCTCTATAGGTATGATCTAAGCATTGAATGTATGAATTTTTTTTCTCATCTTAATAGAGTATCATATATTTTTGATTATTATTTTTGCTTAGATTAAATGATTTGAGTAGAAATTGATAGTATATGCTTATATCTCATTTATGCATGACCACTACAAAAACAAAAAGACATATCTAGGGTTACCTAAACCAAGATCAAACAGAAAAGCCACAAAATTAACCACTCACCAAAATCCAAAAAAATGTACAATCTGTACATGGGTTGACTCTCTAAAAAATACACATATTGAAAAATATCTACAGAAAAAAAATAGAGAGATAAAAAATAGTATCATCTATATACTATGACCCACGTTGCCTACAAAGTTGTGAGTACAGGCTATTTACAAAAGAAAGATATAGGAAGTAATTCCCTAAAAAGTCATTGCAATTTCTTCATTTGTAAAAAGCATATATCTTGAAATTCTTTCTTAATGAGTTTGATTTATGCATGAAAATAATTTTTATATATGATATCTTTATAATTTATACATTTGATTCCTTTCATGAGATCAATGTTAAAATAACACTTTGAGCCTTTATTCTTTATACATATGCGAACATATTAGTTCATTTCTATACATCAACTCTTTCGCATATAAAATAGTATGAGTGTTTGAACCCATAGGATTCGGTGTTTCAAGGGTATTGACTTGTGAGGAATAGAGTCGCTTAATTCTGATTCATGACACTGAAATTGGGTGAAATTAAATTGATACATTTTTGACATGAAATATGAAAATGATTTTCGACTAATTATTATAATAAATCATGATTGTTTGAAGAGATTAAAATAACTTATGTTTGAGATTTTAATTATGATCTTAAAGGAGATTAAAAAGTATGAGACATTTTTGTGATATGTTGTTTTCTCTTATTCAAAAAAAAATTAATTTTTGATTTTGTTGTAATTTCAGTTTTTGATTTCATTGTTTTTATTGTTTTTTTTTTATTTTTACATTTAGTTCAATGTTTGTGGGTATCATTACTGAAAACCCTCACGAGACTCAAACTCGTCCACTAGGGCAACCTAGGGGTGTAAAGGCTTGTTGCATAGGCTAAATGCAACCGTTTCAATCCACGAAAGTGATTTAGGATAGTTTAATTTTTAGTTTTTATCGCTTCTCTTGCTAAGGGACTAGCAAGAAGCTGGTTGGGGGTTGTGATGAGTGCTCAAAAAGCACTAAAATAACCATGATTTTATGCAAATTAATTGATTAAAAATATATATATTTATATGTTTTATCATATATTTTTATAAATTTATCTTTTTCGGAATCACGGGTATTTTTATTGTTTTTCAGGTATTTTGGCTTAAAAATGCAACTTAAAGACTCAAAGAGGAATACTGGAAGCAATACATCACAAATATATTAATAAATAAATGCGTAAAGGTCGAAAAATATGGAAAAATTGGACAAAATGGGTCAAAAAGGTCAAAAAGGAGAAAAACGCGCCGCCGCGCCCCAGCACCCAGCTCCGCCCCAAACTGCGCGGGGTTACTGTTCATGCGCGCAGCACTGCGCGCGGGGTTACTGTTCATGCGCGCAGCACTGCGCGCGAGGTTACTGTTCATGCGCGCAGCACTGCGCGCGGGCACTGTTCACGCGCGCGCGCAGCGCCCAGCAGCCGCCCCTCCGCGCGCCCAACGCGTTTTCACCCCATTTTTCACGTGCAGCAGCCCCTGTGACGTCATTGATGACCTCAGCATTTCCATTACACGTTTTTTAATATTTTTTTTAACATTTTTTTACTCATTTTTTCTCTCCATCCTCACCTATAAATACCCCTCTTCCCTTCACTTCAAAACACACCTTCAAAACCTCCAAATACATTCTTTTCTCTCTTTCTTTCTCTCTTTTCTTAGATTTTTAGTTTTTCTTATGTTTTCTTAGTTTTTAGCTTTTCTTAGTTAATTTCTCTTAGTTTTAGAGTTCTTCCCTTTTTAGGGAAGAACTAGTTATGTTTTTTGTAATATTTTAGCTTTTCGATTCAATAAATGGGAGTGCAAATTCCGCTTGGAGTTTTTCTAGCAACGGGAATAGCGTCGAAGTTCTGTAAGGATTTTATTTTCTTTACAGTTATTTTTATGCTTTATTTAATTTGTCTGTGATTAAATTTAACTGTGCTAGCTGTTTATAATTATGATATAATAATAACGTTGTTATGCTTGCGAAATATTAAATAGGTGAAAATTTCTAAAATGAATTGATTTTATTTTTATTCAAGATTTTATATTAAGGATGTTAGAGAGAAATATATTATTTTTCATTACACACTTAAACTGAAAATTAGATTTTAAGGTTTAGTTATCCAGTCTAATTTAGAGTAGTGCTCTTTTATTTGTTGGTACAATCGCCCGGTAGTTAGAGTGAAGCTCTATTTCAAAAGTTTTTATAAGAATTATTATCTAAAAATGTATTGACAACATGTTTTCAATAGTGGTTTTAAAACTTGAAAGTTAGTACTCGGATAACTAAATTCTTAAGTTTAATTTGGACACCTTGAATAAAGTTTAAACTGTCTAACCCCACCAAAGGTGGCATTTAAATGGTTCATTTTCAATCTCTTAGAAAAAGGAATTAATTTAATTAACCAAATTAGTTATCAACCCCACCCATAGGTGTTAATTGATTTGTTTAGTTAACAAAGAATATCTAACCCCACCAAAGGGAGAATCAATAAATATCAATTCATATATTTAATAACCTAAATAATACGAGCAAGCATAATTAACTTAGTTATTATATTCATAAATACTCCACTATTTATAAAAGATAAAATTTGCATGAATGTTTATTGAATCTATGTTTAATTTTCTGTAATTAGATTAAAAACACAAAAACCCCAAAATATCGTGACAGGATGTTTAGGATTTAATTTCGTTTTTAAAAGTTTGAATAATAAATTAAAAACCACATACATTCCTTCCTTAGATCGACCTTGGGAGTATACTTATCATTTTCTACGAAATGATTCGTGCACTTGCGAGAGTTTTATAAATATAAAACCAAAGTATTGGCAGGATCGGCAATGCCGGTTTTCGTTGATCAAAGTATTTGGCGATCATGATTCTGCCCATCACTCACCATTTTTTTCTGAGGAGAAAAGACGCCACAAGGAGCTACTATTTCCTTGATAAGTCTAGCATAAATGACACCCTAACAAGTATGGATATTACTCACCACAAATACTTGGATGCTAAACAATGCCACAAAGGTTGCCAATCCCTTGATAAGTTGCTTGAAGAGGAACAAAGATCTGGAATGAGCTCTCAAATAATCTGATTATTCAAACTTCATTCAAAATTGTGTTTTACAGCAGCTGAACTGCTCTTAATAGGATACAAACCAACCCTAAGCTCTACTACATCATAGCCCTTGATCTCATCCAAGGGTTGAAAATAAACACAGCCAAAAAGCAGAAAAGGTAGCAAGAAACATTGACCAAAATATGGAAAAAATGGGGCAGCTGACCACAAAAGAATCCTATAAAATATTACATCTTAACCCTTGATTTCATCCAAGGGCTGAAAAGAAAGTTGCCCAAAATCAGTCCAAATGGCACTCCAAAAGTGGAGCAAAATATGGAGCAGCTGAGAACAAAAGAAACCCTATAAAATATTACATCTTAACCCTTGTTTCCATCTAAGGGCTGAAAATTAAGCTGCCCAAAAAGTCCAAATGGCACAACAATGTGCCTAGTTTTATTTTGCCAATTTTGCCCTAATTTCCATCCTAGGATTGTCCCAATCCTTGCACTCCCAATTTAGGTCCCCTTAATTATGCATAACTTCTTGAATGAGCCCATTTAAAGCCTTTTCGAGTTGTGCCTTCCTAGATCTTGTGATTGATCCACTTGGAATTTGTAGAGCTCGATGATTCTCATCAGAGGTACTAAGATTATACTCACCAGGAAAGTCTAGCTTGTAGGCATTTTCATTAATCCTTTCAATGGCTTGAAATGGACCATCTCCCATTGATAGATAATTTGATTTTCTTTGTTCTATAAAATGCTCTTTTCTCATGTGCACCCATACCCAATCTTCAGGCTCAAAGATCATCCTATGACATCTTTTGTTGGCTTGTTTGATATATTGTTCAATCCTCCTCTCAATGTTGAGCCTTGCTTTCTCTTTTTTAATAGTTTTTGCATAGTTCGGCAAAGACAATAAAGGAGCATATTTTCATTAATCCTTTCGATGGCATGACTAACCACTCATATAAACCATATTTTATCTTAAATGCATTTTTCCATTCATCACCTTCTTTCATTCTAATTGGGTGATATCCACTTTTCAAATCAAATTTAGAAAAGACATAAGAGCCATGCAACTCATCTAATATATCAACTAAGCGGGGAATAGAGTGACGAAAATTTACCGTGATATTTTTGATTACTCGGCAGTCTACGTGATGAGCAGAATCGGGATTGTCAAAAACTTGATGAGCGAAAACCGGCATCGCCGATCCTGCCAATACTTTGGTTTTAATATTTGTAAAACTCTCGCAAGTGCACGAATCATTTCGTAGAAAATGATAAGTATACTCCCAAGGTCGATCTAAGGAAGGAATGTATGTGGTTTTTAATTTATTATTCAAATTTTTAAAAACGAAATTAAATCCTAAACATCCTGTCACGATAGTTTGGTTTTTGTGTTCCTAATCTAATAACATAAAATAAACATATATACAGATTAATTAAATATAATCTAAAAAATAAAAATAAACATAGATACAAATTCAATAAATATTTATCTAAAAATAAATATAAATACAGATTCAATAAATATTCATGCAAATTTTATCATTTATATTAGTGGAGTATTTATGGATATAATAACTAAATTAATTATGCTTGCTCATATTATCTAGGTTATTAAAGATATAAATTGATATTTTATTGATTCTCTCTTTTTTGTATGAATACCACCTTTGGTAGGGTTAGATACTCTTTGTTAACTAAACAAATCAATTAACACCTATGGGTGGGGTTGATAACTAATTTGGTTAATTAAATTAATTCCTTTTTCTAAGAGATTGAAAATGAACCATTTAAATGCCACCTTTGGTGGGGTTAGACAGTTTAAACTTTATTCAAGGTGTCCAAATTAAACTTAAGAATTTAGTTATCCGAGTACTAACTTTCAAGTTTTAAAACCACTATTGAAAACATGTTGTCAATACATTTTCACATAATAATTCTTATAAAAACTTTTGAAATAGAGCTTCACTCTAACTACTGGGCGATTGTACCAACAAATAAAAGAGCACTACTCTAAATCAGACCGGATAACTAAACCATAAAGTCTAATCTTCAGATTTAAGTTTGTAATGAAAAATAATATATTTCTCTCTAACATCCTTAATATAAAATCTTGAATAAAAATAAAATCAATTCATTTTAGAAATTTTCACCTATTTAATATTTCGCAAGCATAACAACGTTATTATTATATCATGATTATAAACAGCTAGCACAGTTAAATTTAATCACAGACAAATTAAATATAACATGTAAGAATAAAGCATAAAAATAATCAGAAGAAAATAAAATCCTTACGTAACTTCGACGCTATTCCCGTTGCTAGAAAACCTCCAAGCGGAATTTGCACTTCCATTTATTGAATCAAAAATCTAAATTATTACAAAAACATTACAAGTTCCTCTCAAAAAGAGAAGAACTCTAAACCTAAGAGAATTGAACTAAAAACTAAGAGAAAAACTAAGAAAAGCTTAGAAACTAAGAAAAACTCAAAAACTAAGAAATGAGAGAAAGAAAGAAGAGAGAAGTGTGGTTTTGAGGTGTGATTTGAAGTGAAGGGAAGGGGGGTATTTATAGGTGAGGATGGAGAGAAAAAATGAGAAAAAAAATGTTTAAAAAAAAATTAAAAAATCAAAAAACGTGTAATGGAAATGCTGAGATCATCAATGATGTCAGCATGACGTCACAGGGGCTGCTGCACGTGAAAAATGGGGTGAAAACGCGTTGGCGGCCGCTGGCCATTGGCGCCTTGTCGTTGCTGCGCCTCGGCCGCGTGAACAGTGCCCGCGGCGCTGCGCGCAGAATGGGTGTCAACGCCAGCGCGCGCAGCAGCGTACGGCCGGGCGCTGGCGCTAAGGCTGGCCGCTGTGTAGCGATTTTCTCTCTTTTTGACATTTTTGACCTTTTCGACCCATTTTGTCCAATTTTTCCATGTTTTTTGACCTTTTCCCACTTATTTATTAATATATTTGTGATGTATTGCTTCAAGTATTCTTCTTTTAGTCTTTAAATTGCGTTTTTAAGCCAAAATACCTGAAAAACAATAAAAATACCCGTGATTCCGATAAGACAAATTTATATAAATATATGATAAAACATATAAATATATATATTTTTAATCAATTAATGTGCATAAAATCATGGTTATTTTAGTGCTTTTTGAGCACTCATCACAACCCCAACCAACTTCTTGCTAGTCCCTTAGCAAGAGAAGCGATAAAAACTAAAAATTAAACTATCCTAAATCACTTTCGTGGATTGAAACGGTTGCATTTAGCCTATGCAACAAGCCTTTAAACCCCTAGGTTGCCCTAGTGGACGAGTTTGAGTCTCGTGAGGGTTTTCAGTAATGATACCCACAAACATTGTACTAAATGTAAAAACAAACAACTTAAAAATTAAATTTACAACAAAATCACAAATTAACAACATCTCACAAAAATGTCTCATACTATTTAATCTCCTTTAAGATCATAATTAAAATCTCAAGCATAAGTTATTTTAATCTCTTTAAACAATCATGATTTATTATAATAATTAGTCGAAAATCATTTTCATATTTCATATCAAAAATGTATCAATTTAATTTCACCCAATTTCAGTGTCATGAATCAGAATTCGCTTCGACTCTATTCCTCACAAGTCAATACTCTCAAAACACTGAATCCTATGGGTTCAAACACTCATACTAATTTATATGTGAAAGAGTTGATGTATAGAAATGAACTAATATGTTCGCATATGTATAAAGAATAAAGGCTCAAAGTGTTATTTTAACATTGATCTCATGAAAGGAATCAAATGTATAAATTATAAAGATATCATATATAAAAATTATTTTCATGCATAAATCAAACTCATTAAGAAAGAATTTCAAGATATATGCCTTTTACAAATGAAGAGAGTGCAATGACTTTTTAGGGAATTATTTCCTATATCCTTCTTTTGTAATTAGCCTTTACTCACAACTTTGTAGGCAATGTGGGTTATAGTGTGTAGATTATACTATATATTCTTTATCTCCCTATTTTTTTTCTGAAGATATTTCTCAATATATGTATTTTAGAGAGTCAACCCATGTACAGATTGTACATTTTTTTTTGGATTTTGGTGAGTGGTTAATTTTATGGCTTTTCTGTTTGATATTGGTTTAGGTAACCCCATATATGTCTCTTTTTTTGTGTAGCAGTCATGCATGAAGGAGATATAAGCATATACTATCAATTTCTACTCAAATCATTTAATCTAAGCAAAAATAATAATAAAAAATATATGATACTCTATTAAGATGAGAAAAAAAAAATTCATACATTCAATGCTAATACCTATAGAGATAATCTAAAAATTTGAAGAAATAAGAAATGTGTTTGGAGTAGAAAAAATATATATTTCACTCTTGAATAAAGGAAATTAGGCTCAAATTATATCTCACAAAGGTAGTCTCCACTAAAAAAAATTCATAAACACCGATTTTGGGTTTAATATAATTTCTACATCTTATCAAGAAATACTAGTTATGACAAAAACTAACTAATTATCAAAAAATAATTACAAAATATTTCATGATTTGTTTTCAAAAATTAATCTAACAGTGCAAAAGACTTAACTATTTACTTAAATTTGATTTAAAGAAATGATAATTTTTTTTGAGAAAAGTTTTTTTTTTATTTTTAAATTGTCAATTTTTTTTTAATTAAGTATGGTAACTTTTCACTACCCCCAACCTAAAACTTACATTGTCCTCAATGTAATAACTGTAAATTAAAGATAAAGAGAGAAGAGAAGAAAGATTACCTATTTCCTGAGAATGTGCAAGTAGTAATGGAAAATGCAGGTGTATCCATCATATTCATCATTAAAGTGTATACAGACAGATCGCTGTGAACTTCTAACATCTCAACAAATATTTTTAGTTTTAACAATTTAAAAATTATTCACATGTAATTAAAATGAAATAAACAATAAAATTAAGTAAATAAAACAAATAACAAACAATTTTTTTTTGTTTTTTTTTATTTTTTTTTTATTTTTTGTTTATTTTTTGTTTTTTATTATTTCTTATGAAATTTGAAATTTGATTAAATTTTTTTTTATTTTTTTAAAAAAAATCACAATTATTTACAACACAAAAATATTTTTAAAATTTTGATAAATAAATTAAAAACGCTATTCCTTCCCCGGCAACGGCGCCAAAAACTTGATGAGCGAAAACCGACATGGTCGATTCTCGCAAATACTTTGGTTTTAATATTTGTAAAACTCTCGCAAGTGCACGAATCATTTCGTATAAAATGATAAGTATACTCCCAAGGTCGATCTAAGGAAGGAATGTATGTGGTTTTTAATTTATTATTCAAATTTTTAAAAACGAAATTAAATCCTAAACATCCTGTCACGATAGTTTGGTTTTTGTGTTCCTAATCTAATAACATAAAATAAACATATATACAGATTAATTAAATATAATCTAAAAAATAAAAATAAACATAGATACAAATTCAATAAATATTTATCTAAAAATAAATATAAATCTGATTCAATAAATATTCATGCAAATTTTATCATTTATATTAGTGGAGTATTTATGGATATAATAACTAAATTAATTATGCTTGCTCATATTATCTAGGTTATTAAAGATATAAAATTGATATTTTATTGATTCTCTTTTTTGTATGAATACCACCTTTGGTGGGGTTAGATATTCTTTGTTAACTAAACAAATCAATTAACACCTATGGGTGGGGTTGATAACTAATTTGGTTAATTAAATTAATTCCTTTTTCTAAGAGATTGAAAATGAACCATTTAAATGCCACCTTTGGTGGGGTTAGATAGTTTAAACTTTATTCAAGGTGTCCAAATTAAACTTAAGAATTTAGTTATCCGAGTACTAACTTTCAAGTTTTAAAACCACTATTGAAAACATGTTGTCAATACATTTTTAGATAATAATTCTTATAAAAACTTTTGAAATAGAGCTTCACTCTAACTACCGGGCGATTGTACCAACAAATAAAAGAGCACTACTCTAAATTAGACTGGATAACTAAACCTTAAAATCTAATTTTCAGATTTAAGTGTGTAATGAAAAATAATATATTTCTCTCTAACATCCTTAATATAAAATCTTGAATAAAAATAAAATCAATTCATTTTAGAAATTTTCACCTATTTAATATTTCGCAAGCATAACAACGTTATTATTATATCATGTTTATAAATTGACTATACGCTTAAATTTAATCACAGACAAATTAAATATAACATGTAAGAATAAAGCATAAAAATAACTGTAAAGAAAATAAAATCCTTACAGAACTTCGACGCTATTCCCGTTGCTAGAAAACCTCCAAGCGGAATTTGCACTTCCATTTATTGAATCAAAAATCTAAATTATTACAAAAACATTACAAGTTCCTCTCAAAAAGAGAAGAACTCTAAACCTAAGAGAATTGAACTAAAAACTAAGAGAAAAACTAAGAAAAGCTTAGAAACTAAGAAAGAAACTAAGAAAAACTCAAAAACTAAGAAATGAGAGAAAGAAAGAAGAGAGAAGTGTGGTTTTGAGGTGTGCTTTGAAGTGAATGGAAGGGGGGTATTTATAGGTGAGGATGGAGAGAAAAAATGAGTAAAAAAATGTTAAAAAAATATTAAAAAATTAAAAAACGTGTAATGGACATGCTGAGGTCATCAATGACGTCAGCATGACGTCACAGGGGCTGCTGCACGTGAAAAATGGGGTGAAAACGCGTTGGGCGCGCGGCTGGGCGGCTGCTGGGCGCTGCGCGCAGCTCGGCGCGCGTGAACAGTGCCCGCGCGCTGCGGCGCGCGCGGAATGGGGAGTCAACGCGCGCGGGCGCGCGCGGCTGGGCGCTGGGGCGCTGGGCTGGGCGCGCGGCTGGGCTGCGGCGCGCGATTTCCGTCTTTTTGACATTTTTGACCTTTTCGACCCATTTTGTCCAATTTTTCCATGTTTGTTGACCTTTTCCCACTTATTTATTAATATATTTGTGATGTATTGCTTCAAGTATTCTTCTTTGAGTCTTTACATTACGTTT
Source organism: Hippophae rhamnoides (assembly GCA_033030585.1). Lineage (NCBI taxonomy): Eukaryota > Viridiplantae > Streptophyta > Magnoliopsida > Rosales > Elaeagnaceae > Hippophae > Hippophae rhamnoides. The sequence continues at coordinate 57,389,028 of CM065429.1, read as the reverse complement.
TTAAGCCAAAATTCCTGAAAAACAATAAAAATACCCGTGATTCCGAAAAAGACAAATTTATATAAATATATATATTTTTAATCAATTAATGTGCATAAAATCATGGTTATTTTAGTGCTTTTTGAGCACTCATCACAACCCCCAACCAGCTTCTTGCTAGTCCCTTAGCAAGAGAAGCGATAAAAAACTAAAAATTAAACTATCCTAAATCACTTTCGTGGATTGAAACGATTGCATTTAGCCTATGCAACAAGCCTTTAAACCCCTAGGTTGCCCTAGTGGACGAGTTTGAGTCTCGTGAGGGTTTTCAGTAATGATACCCACAAACATTGAACTAAATGTAAAAATCAAAAGAAACAATAAAAACAATGAAATTAAAAACTAAAATTACAACAAAAATCAAAATTTATTTATTTATTTTTTTTTTTGAATAAGAGAAAACAACATATCACAAAAATGTCTCATACTTTTTAATCTCCTTTAAGATCATAATTAAAATCTCAAGCATAAGTTATTTTAATCTCTTCAAACAATCATGATTTATTATAATAATTAGTCGAAAATCATTTTCATATTTCATGTCAAAAATGTATCAATTTAATTTCACCCAATTTCAGTGTCATGAATCAGAATTCGCTTCGACTCTATTCCTCACAAGTCAATACTCTCAAAAGACTGAATCCTATGGGTTCAAACACTCATGCTATTTTATATGCGAAAGAGTTGATGTATAGAAATGAACTAATATGTTCGCATATGTATAAAGAATAAAGGCTCAAAGTGTTATTTTAACATTGATCTCATGAAAGGAATCAAATGTATAAATTATAAAGATATCATATATAAAAATTATTTTCATGCATAAATCAAACTCATTAAGAAAGAATTTCAAGATATATGCTTTTTACAAATGAAGAAATTGCAATGACTTTTTAGGGAATTACTTCCTATATCTTTCTTTTGTAAATAGCCTGTACTCACAACTTTGTAGGCAACGTGGGTCATAGTATATAGATGATACTATTTTTATCTCTATTTTTTTTTCTGTAGATATTTTTCAATATGTGTATTTTTAGAGAGTCAACCCATGTACAGATTGTACATTTTTTGGATTTTGGTGAGTGGTTAATTTTGTGGCTTTTCTGTTTGATCTTGGTTTAGGTAACCCCAGATATGTCTTTTTGTTTTTGTAGTGGTCATGCATAAATGAGATATAAACATATACTATCAATTTCTACTCAAATCATTTAATCTAAGCAAAAATAATAATCAAAAATATATGATACTCTATTAAGATGAGAAAAAAAATTCATACATTCAATGCTAATACCTATAGAGATCATCTAAAAATTTGAAGAAATAAGAAATGTGTTTGGAGTAGAAAAATATATATTTCACTCTGAATAAAGGAAATTAGGCTCAAATTATATCTCACAAAGGTAGTCTCCACTAAAAAAATTTCATAAACACCGATTTTGGGTTTAATATAATTTCTACATCTTATCAAGAAATACTAGTTATGACAAAAACTAACTAATTATCAAAAATAATTACAAAATATTTCATGATATGTTTTCAAAAATTAATCTAACAGTACAAAAGACTTAACTATTTACTTAAATTTGATTTAAAGAAAAGATAAATTTTTGTGAATTTTTTTTTTAATTCCAAAAATTACTAAATCACACAAAATAGAAATAAAACCAAACACATAAAAAAATGAAAAAGTATATATTTTTTTTATTTTTTTATTTTTTTTATTTTTAAATTGTTAAAACCTTTTTTTTATTAAGCATGGTAACTTGTCACCACCCCCAACCTAGAACTTACATTGTCCTCAATGTAACAACTGTAAATTAAAGATAAAGAGAAAAGAGAAGAAAAATTACCTATTTCCTGAGAATGTGCAAGTAGTAATGGAAAATGCAGGTGCATCCATCATATTCATCATTAAAGTGTATACAGACAAATCGCTGTTAACTTTTAACATCTCAACAAATATTTTTAGTTTTAACAATTTAAAAATTATTCATATGTAATTAAAAAAATTAAATAAATGAAACAAATAAAAGAAAATTACCTAAAATGATGGGTTGCCTCCCATCCAGCGCTTAGTTTAACGTCTTAGCAAGATGTAACTTGGGGATTGCATTTTAAGTAAACTCAATGTCCCCTCATCATTGAGTCAATCAAACCTATAGGTAAGACAAGGTTGTCTACCTATACTTTTTCAGTCATGCCCTATTAATTTTCATATTTCTTTATGTACTTCAAACTAGGGCATACTTTGAGTTTTAGATAACCCACATCTAGGTACAAATCAAATAATTAAGGCATAAAAACACAATTGTACCTAGATTAAACAAAGCAACTAACTCCTTAGATTATAATTAAAACTTTAAAATTTTGGAGATAGTTTTAATTTATGTTTTTTTTTTGTTTTTAAGAAAAAAAAATAACATAATCAGTATTAACCAATAGTGCTCCCAGGAAAGAATGGTGGTGCAAAGGCTCCTTAAAAAACCATCCTCCTAGACAGAACAACGTTCCCAGGAAAGACTAGTGGCACAAAGGCTTCCAAGAACTAGTCTCCTGGACAGAACTCCCTTAGATCTTTACTTTTCATGTTATTAAGTTAAATTAAATAAAAATTTAAGTTAATGAAAATCTAAGTTAATTAAGTTTAAAGAAAAGGTTAATTAAGTTAAGTGAATTAAAAAAATCTAAGTTAATTAAGTTAAGTTAAAAAAAAGTTAATTAAGCTAAGTGAAGTAAAAAAAATCTAAGTTAATTAAGTTAAGTGAAGTAAAATAAAAAAAAAAACTAAGTTAATTAAGTTAATGAAATTTAAGTAAAAACCTAAGTTCATGTTAAAAAAAATCTAAGTTAATTAAGTTAGTAAAAGAAAAACTAAGTTAAGTAAGTTAACTAAAAATCAAGAAGAAAAAAAATAGCTAAAGAAAGAAAAATAAAAAATAATATAATAAAAAAAATTGAAAAAGGTAAAAGAAAATAAAAAAAATAAAATTATGATTTAAAATAAATAAAAAAATAGTAAAAATTAAACTCAAAAAATTAAAATTTTGGTTTTTTTTTTATTTTTTTTTATTTTTTTTTATTTTTTTATTTTTTTTTATTTTTTTTTATTTTTTTATTTTTTTATTTTTTTATTTTTTTATTTTTTTTAATTTATTTATTTATTTATTTATTAGTTTTATTTTTTAACTTAAAATTTTTGAAATGTTTCTTTTTTATTTTTTTTTACTATTCATGAACGGTAATTTTTTTTATTCAAATTTTAAATTTCTAAATTATTTTACTATTTATGCTATAATTAATTTTATTTTATTTTTTTTATTTTTTATTTTATTTTTTATTTTTTTTTATTTCTTATGAAATTTGAAATTTGATTAAATTTTTTTTATTTTTTTTTTTAAATCACAATTATTTACAACACAAAAATATTTTTAAAATTTTGATAAATAAATTAAAAACGCTATTCCTTCCCCAGCAACGGCGCCAAAAAAACTTGATGAAAGAATCGTGATCGCCAAATACTTTGATGAACAGAAAGTTGATGAACAAAACCGGCATCGCCGATCCTGCCAATACTTTGGTTTTATATTTATAAAACTCTCGCAAGTGCACGAATCATTTCGTAGAAAATGATAAGTATACTCCCAAGGTCGATCTAAGGAAGGAATGTATGTGGTTTTTAATTTATTATTCAAACTTTTAAAAACGAAATTAAGTCCTAAACATCCTGTCACGATATTTTGGGTTTTGTGTTTTTAATCTAATAACATAAAAATAAACATAGATTCAATAAAACATTCATGCAAATATTATCTTTTATAATGGTGGAGTATTTATGGATATAATAACTAAGTTAATTATGCTTGCTCATATTATCTAGGTTATTAAAGATATGAATTGATATTTATTGATTCTCCCTTTTTTGTATGAATACCACCTTTGGTGGGGTTAGATATTCTTTATTAACTAAACAAATCAATTAACACCTATGGGTGGGGTTGATAACTAATTTCGTTAATTAAATTAATTCCTTTTTCTAAGAGATTGAAAATGAACCATTTAAATGCCACCTTTGGTGGGGTTAGACAGTTTAAACTTTATTCAAGGTGTCCAAATTAAACCTAAGAATTTAGTTATCCGAGTACTAACTTTCAAGTTTTAAAACTACTACTGAAAACATGTTGTCAATACATTTTCAGATAATAATTCTTATAAAAACTTTTGAAATAGAGCTTCACTCTAACTACCGGGCGATTGTACCAACAAATAAAAGAGCACTACTCTAAATTAGACCAGATAACTAAACCTTAAAATCTAATTTTCAGATTTAAGTTTGTAATGAAAAATAATATATTTCTCTCTAACATTCTTAATATAAAATCTTGAATAAAAATAAAATCAATTCATTTTAGAGATTTTTACCTATTTAATATTTCGCAAGCATAACAACGTTATTATTACATCATAATTATAAACAGCTAGCACAGTTAAATTTAATCACAGACAAATTAAATAAAGCATAAAAATAACTGTAAAGAAAATAAAATCCTTACAGAACTTCGACGCTATTCCCGTTGCTAGAAAAACTCCAAGCGGAATTTGCACTCCCATTTATTGAATCAAAAAGCTAAAATATTACAAAAAACATAACTAGTTCTTCCCTAAAAAGGGAAGAACTCTAAAACTAAGAGAAATTAACTAAGAAAAGCTAAAAACTAAGAAAACATAAGAAAAACTAAAAATCTAAGAAAAGAGAGAAAGAAAGAGAGAAAAGAATGTATTTGGAGGTTTTGAAGGTGTGTTTTGAAGTGAAGGGAAGAGGGGTATTTATAGGTGAGGATGGAGAGAAAAAATGAGTAAAAAATGTTAAAAAATTAAAAAACGTGTAATGGAAATGCTGAGGTCATCAATGACGTCACAGGGGCTGCTGCACGTGAAAAATGGGGTGAAAACGCGTTGGTAGCGCGGAGGCGGCTGGGCTGCGCGTGCGCTAAAGTCAGCGCTTCGGCCAGCGTGAACGATGCCAGTTGCTGCTGCGCGCATGAGCGATAACCCGTAGCGATCTGCGCGTAGCATGAAACGATAACTCGCGCGTAGTTTGGGCGGAGGCGGGTCTTGGCGCAGCGGCTGGGCGGCGCGTTTTTCTTTTTTTTGACATTTTTGACCTTTTTGACCCATTTTGTCCAATTTTTCCATATTTGTTGACCTTTACGCATTTATTTATTAATATATTTGTGTTGTATTGCTTCCAGTATTCCTCTTTGAGTCTTTAAGTTGCATTTTTAAGCCAAAATACCTGAAAAACAATAAAAATACCCGTGATTTCGAAAAAGACAAATTTATATAAATATATGATAAAACATATAAATATATATTTTTAATCAATTAATTTGCATAAAATCATGGTTATTTTAGTGTTTTTTGAGCACTCATCACTACGCACATCCTCCATGTCCCATCCTTCTTAGGGACCAAAATTACTAGAACAATGTGTGGACACATTTGTTCTCTCCCGTACCCCTTTTTCATCAACTCACTAACCTGTGATTGTAGTTCCTTCACCTCCTCAGGATTACTCCTACAGGATAGTCGGGTTGGAATGTTAGCACCAGGTACAAAATCAATTTGATGTTCAATCCCTAAGATAAAAGGTAATCCATTAGGAATTTTCTCGGGAAAGACATCCTCAAATTCTTGCAAGATAGAAACAATTGAACTAGGCAAAGCATCATCAAGTTGTTTAGTATTTGATGAGTGCTCAAAAAGCACTAAAATAACCATGATTTTATGCACATTAATTGATTAAAAATATATATATTTATATGTTTTATCATATATTTATATAAATTTGTCTTTTTCGAAATCACGGGTATTTTTATTGTTTTTCAGGAATTTTGGCTTAAAAACGTAATGTAAAGACTCAAAGAAGAATACTTGAAGCAATACATCACAAATATATTAATAAATAAGTGGGAAAAGGTCAACAAACATGGAAAAATTGGACAAAATGGGTCGAAAAGGTCAAAAATGTCAAAAAGACGGAAATCGCGCGCGCAGCCAGTAGCGTGCCCGGCCAGTGCCAAGGCACCCGGCGTCTGCGCGTGTTCGCGTTGACTCCCGTTCAGCGGCGCCGCAGCGGCTGGCGCTGTTCACGCAGCCCGGCTGCGCGCGCTGGGCCAGCCTAGCGCGTAACGCGTTTTCACCCCAATTTTCACGTGCAGCAGCCCTGACGTCATGATGACGTCATTGATGACCTCGACATGTCCATTACACGTTTTTAATTTTTTAATATTTTTTTAACATTTGTTTACTCATTTTTTCTCTCCATACTCACCTATATATACCCCTTTCATTCACTTCAAAGCACACCTCAAAACCACACTTCTCTCTTCTTTCTTTCTCTCATTTCTTAGTTTTTGAGTTTTTCTTAGTTTCTTTCTTAGTTTCTAAGCTTTTCTTAGTTTTTCTCTTAGTTTTTAGTTCAATTCTCTTAGGTTTAGAGTTCTTCTCTTTTTGAGAGGAACTTGTAATGTTTTTGTAATAATTTAGATTTTTGATTCAATAAATGGAAGTGCAAATTCCGCTTGGAGGTTTTCTAGCAACGGGAATAGCGTCGAAGTTCTGTAAGGATTTTATTTTCTTTACAGTTATTTTTATGCTTTATTCTTACATGTTATATTTAATTTGTCTGTGATTAAATTTAACTGTGCTAGCTGTTTATAATCATGATATAATAATAACGTTGTTATGCTTGCGAAATATTAAATAGGTGAAAATTTCTAAAATGAATTGATTTTATTTTTATTCAAGATTTTATATTAAGTATGTTAGAGAGAAATATATTATTTTTCATTACAAACTTAAATCTGAAAATTAGATTTTAAGGTTTAGTTATCCGGTCTAATTTAGAGTAGTGCTCTTTTATTTGTTGGTACAATCGCCCGGTAGTTAGAGTGAAGCTCTATTTCAAAAGTTTTTATAAGAATTATTATGTGAAAATGTATTGACAACATGTTTTCAATAGTGGTTTTAAAACTTGAAAGTTAGTACTCGGATAACTAAATTCTTAAGTTTAATTTGGACACCTTGAATAAAGTTTAAACTGTCTAACCCCACCAAAGGTGGCATTTAAATGGTTCATTTTCAATCTCTTAGAAAAAGGAATTAATTTAATTAACCAAATTAGTTATCAACCCCACCCATAGGTGTTAATTGATTTGTTTAGTTAACAAAGAATATCTAACCGACCAAAGGTGGTATTCATACAGAAAAGAGAGAATCAATAAAATATCAATTTATATCTTTAATAACCTAGATAATATGAGCAAGCATAATTAATTTAGTTATTATATCCATAAATACTCCACTAATATAAATGATAAAATTTGCATGAATATTTATTGAATCTGTATTTATATTTATTTTTAGATAAATATTTATTGAATTTGTATCTATGTTTATTTTTACGTTTTTAGATTATATTTAATTAATCTGTATATATGTTTATTTTATGTTATTAGATTAGGAACACAAAAACCAAACTATCGTGACAGGATGTTTAGGATTTAATTTCGTTTTTAAAAGTTTGAATAATAAATTAAGAACCACATACATTCCTTCCTTAGATCGACCTTGGGAGTATACTTATCATTTTCTATGAAATGATTCGTGCACTTGCGAGAGTTTTATAAATATAAAACCTAAGTATTGGCAGGATCGGCGATGCCGGTTTTCGTTCATCAAAGTATTTGGCGATCACGATTCTGCTCAGCAGTATTCAAAAATGACTCATTGTAGAGAAGTGCAATCAATGGTTGATTAATGAATATTGCTTTTTTAATTTCACTCTCTTTTGCATAGACATTTATTTTTCTCTCTTCTTTTGTCTCAAATTTTTCAATCTCTCTTTCTTTTTCTTTCAGATTTTCTCTCAATTCCATTTTATCACTCTCTTTGCCACAAATTTTATTTTGTTCACTCTCTTTTTTTCTTTCAATATTTTCTTTACTCTCATTCTTTTCTTTAGTTTCACTCTTCTTTTCATTTTCACTCATCTTTTTCTATTATTCTTTTTTTTCTTTTTCATTCTTCTCTTTTTGTTCTGTTCCCCTAACCATCCTCAATTGATCTTCAAAGACTTTCTTGGGTGAAAGGTGTACAAGGGTGATGTTTCTACCATTCTTGACAAATGAATACTTGTTTCTATATCCGTCATGTGTAACCCTCCTATCATATTGCCAAGGCCTACCTAGCAAGATGTGTCCGGCTTGCATGGGTACCACATCACACATCACCTCATCCTTGTACTTTCCAATGGAGAAGCTCACTAATACTTGCTTATTAACCTTCACTTCCCCACTATCATTTAACCATTGCAACTTTCAAGGCTTAGGGTGTTCAAATGTAGGCAACCCTAATTTCTCAACTAAGGTAGTACTAGCCACATTGGTGCACTTCCCCCATCTATGATAACACTACACACTTTGTTACTCACATGACATCTTGTGTGAAAGATGTTATCTCTTTTTTGTTCAAGGTCATCCTCCTTGACATAAGTGCTCAAAGATCGCCTTATTACAAGTGCTTCCCCATCCACGGGTCCTATCTCCTCTTCACTAGCTTCCCTTGCATATGGCATCTCATCTTCTTCACTTTCATTATCGGTTCCAACCTCACCACTTGTTAAGGTGATCATTGCCTTCTTGTTGGGACATTGAGAGGCTATATGACCATTACCAAGACACCGAAAACACCTTAAGTCACTATTACAAATTGGGGTGTCGATTTTACCTTTGTCCTTGCTAGCCCCCATCTCTTTGGCTTTGTAAGACTCAAATCTTCTTGGTTTGGATGTAGCTATTTCATATTTTTTCTCATTGGACTTCAAGGACTAGTAAGGTTTGGTTTTGGAGTAAAAGGACTAGACCTTAATGGTTGGGATCGAAAACTCTATTTCTTTAATTGCCTTTCCACCTTGATTGCCATGTGGACTATGTACTCCATCTCCATCTCCATATAATGATAAAGTTCCACAATGTTGGCAATGTCTGGATTCAACCCACTGAGATACCTAGCCATGGTTGCCTCTCTATCTTCCTCGACATTAGCTCTTACCATAGCCACTTCCATTTCCTTGTAGTACTCATCAACACATTTATATCCTTGAGTCAATCTTTGTAGGCGTTGGTGTAACTCTCTATAGTAGCTAGGCACAAACCTCTTTCTCATGATAACCTTCATGACCTCCCAATTATCTATGGGCCTTTCGCGGTTTCTCCTCCTACTAATGACCAATTGATCCCACCAATTCCATGCATAGTCAAAAAACTCAATTACAGCAAGTTTTACTTTTTTCTTCATGGAGTAGTTGTGGCATTCAAAAATATGCTCCACTTTCTTCTCCCATTCCAAATACAACTCCGGGTCATTCTTTCCTTGGAATTGTGGTATCTTCATTTTTATACTACTTAGATCTCTATCAACTCCATCTTTAGCTCTAGGTAGGGGTCTCCACATACATCCTCTACCATTTCCTCCACCTTTATTCCCATTTCTTCCTCCTCTAGGCATTCTTCCCCCTTTTTTCCTCCAATTCTTCTTCCCAATCTTCTTCCTATATATCATCCCCAACATGAGCTTGCCTATTAACCCTAGTAACATTGGGTGGAGGTGTTTCTTGTTGTAAAGCTGCTAAGGGGTTTTCTTGCCTTTCCAATCTTTCATTCATATCAACCACCAAGTTGTTCTTCCTCTCAAAAGATTGTTGCAGCACCCTCATCATGAACATCATATCCGGTCTTCCTTCGGGACTACTATTTGACATTTTTTTTTACAATTCTACACAATAAGAGGTTAGTGAAATAAAATAGAACTAATGTAAATTCACACAATACCTCATGGGTTTAGCACTCGGATTGATCACTCAAACCCTCTTAGTTCCTAATCAAAGCAACCAAATCCAGGAATTCTAACCAATTTGTAGAATTATAAAACACCCAATACCTCAAAGTGTTTAGAGTAGTAAGCACAAGGAAAAGCAATAGATCAACACGATTGGAAAACAACAATTTCCCCAAAGGAAATAACCACACAATGGAAGATTTATAATCAAAGTGTAAAATCCTTGAAAATATGAGTTCTAATACTCACTAGAAATTAGCAAATGCAATTTGGCCTCTCTTTTTCTTCTGTCTTTTTTTTAATTAATTCTGGCAACTCTTTTTTTTTTCTTTTTGGAACAAATATGCTAATAACTCAAGAATAAATCAATACAATACTTTCAATATAAGTTTAAGGAATTTTTAAGATAGGAATTTTTGTGTGAAAAACAATACAATACATTAATTTTTAATGTTTATAATCCCCGACAACGGCACCAATAGGCATTTTTGTGTGCAAAACACAGTATTTATATTTTATTTGATGTTTCTACCTATCATTTGTAAGGTTAGTTATTGGCGACTCAATATTACTTAGAAAGCAGTTTTTTTGTTTTTTGTTATACACACTCACTCTCTTAAATTGTATATATTTTACATTGTTGAGTATTTGTTATTGTGTTGTCCCATTGATGATTTAGTGTTTTTCAATGTCTAAAATGCTTTTCTAGCTTGCTCATCAAAGTTCTTACCAAGCATCTCCAACATGGTTAACGAGTATTGTGACAACTATTACCCTAGTTGGTAAGGGTAGGTGTGGTACGACTTTGACTTAAAATACTAACCGAACTGACATTAATCATTTTACTAAATCAAAAACCAAAATCGACTATAAAATGTCAGTTAGAGAACATTTGACTAACCTATTTATGTCGGTTTGGTAGGTTTAATTTACTATTTAGACATACTTATTTCTTAAGTGAATTTAAATAATTTTACTTTATATTAGTGTTAAATTCATAAATAAGACTTATTATTTATTCAAATATTTAATTAAATACTTGTATATTAGTATTTAAACTTAATTGTGCATCAATTTTCAAATAGAGAATAACTTTTGAAAATGGGTAAATTATTGAGAATAAAAAATAATTTAAAAATAACCATAAGAGAAGAATAATATAATTTGTTTCTCCTTCTTAAATAACAAAAAAGATTAACTAAAATTAGATAATTATAAATATATATGATATATGTACTATAGATGCATAAAATTAAAAAATAAATATGTGCATTAATAATATGTTGGTCGATTTGGTTAAATGTTAGTTTGCACACTTTAAAATCTTAATCGACCCTCGCATCATTTTTTGTATTTAAAAAATTGAAACCAATCTATTTGGACCTATAAAATAATAAAATACAAAACTCGTTTCAGTTCGGTTCAGTTTAGGATGGGTAGGTTGGTTTATCAGTTATTATGTCCACCTCCATTTATTAGTGGTGGTTGTTACCCTTACCAACATGTTTGTCGAGGGCTTTCTAATGGTTAGTGACGATCTAAGAGGTTGAATTTTTCTATAAATTCCCTTTATTCATCTTGTTTCTGGGCCATAATTGGGCGAAGAGGGAATCTTTGCTCATTTGGCATCAAAATTCCTTAATCATTACTTGGTACTTTTTTTTAGTGTTGGGCCCAAAAAATAGTGTATAAATCTATAAGATGAAGAACACAGGAGAGGAGTCTCTCATATTTATTTAAAACTATGTAGAGTGGGAAAATGTGACATTGTAGAAGGTTTTGTTGAGAATTAGAATGCTCATTGACTAGTGAAGAGCCATGTCATTTTGAGAAATTCCTCCTAGTGTCATGTTACCGTGTGTCAACTAGTAGTTGCATGAGTGTAATAGTTTCCATAGGTGAGAAGCCCCTATTGTTATGTCTCATGTGCCAGCTAGTAGTTATAAGAATGTAACAATTCCCATAAGTGAAGAGCTTATGTGGTGGTGTGTTGACTAGGTATTACAAGGTCGTAACATGTATGCATGGTAGAAGGTTGAGTTATCAGTAGTTGATCACATCATGTGGTGATAGAGCTCGATAGATGAGCTTACATCTACTTAGATCACGTGTTGTGTTGACAGTAAGTGAGAGTAGCTTAGGCATAATTAGGGAAAGTGCCTCGACTAGTAAAGTTATTTACGTTTATACTTTTATCGACTTGTATACTATTGATTCACATTTTAGTGAATTACTTAATGTCGAGTGGTTGCCTTACGCAACTCGACAATGTTACCACATAGGAGTTGGATCCTAGTTGGATTTACCTCATTACATATTGTGTTATGTATGATTACATGTTGTAAGAGTACAATCATTCTTTACCAAATATGTTCACAAATAAGAGATGCTGAAGTGATTGGAAATCCTTTATAGATTTTCTAGTATGTTTACTTTATTCACATGTTGTATGATGTTTTCCATGTTAATGCATGTTGCTAGCCTTAACAAGATTTTGCGAGGCATACCATCACAAATGTGTTAATCGCAAATTATTTTTTCTTATCTGGTGGTTGTTTTTGTGATGTGTTGAATTAAGCATTTTTTGTTTATTGTATTTTCTTTGTGTTATTTGCTTAATTCACACTATAAATTCTGCTTGGTAGAGTTGAAATAGAGCTCACAAAAAAATTCCATGGGTTGATGTATTCACCCTCTTGTAAGTCCTAAATGCTTATTTGGATCGAAAGTATAATTTACATATATGTAATTGTTCTAACGTGAAACTTTCAGAATTCATATAAGTTGCCATGTTACTCTCCCTATTATTTATTTTTTCCACATTAGATTTAAAAAAATTGGGTTTCACATGATGATTTGGCTCATTACAAGTTATATGACATGTCTCAAATTTTAAGTGAGCTATATCATGTCAGTCGATTTAAAACCCCTATAAGGTTGCATACATGATGTGTTTTCTAAAATTTACCATGAATATCAATAATATGTTTATGGTAGTCCTATACCAAAGTAGTTTTTTAATATTAGAGTAATGTTTCTATTTTTATAAATTCTATAATATTAAATTAAGTAAAAAATTAAAACTACTCTAAGATTAGTACTTTTGCATCAAAAATAGCAATCTCTATTTTTAATATATTTTCTTTTTTAAATAACTATATATTTATTGTGATTTAAAATCTAACCTCATAATTCTCTAATATGAGATTTAGGGAACATGCTGCTAAACAAAAACATATTTTTCCCCCTAATAAAAAGACAGTGTAGGAACCAAAACAGAATTATTAATATTAATATTGAATTGGCAATCATACAATATCTCTCCGTGGAAAAAAGAAATACACAATATATTGCACCGAATATACTCCATAACTTTTTAATTATTTCAGTTTGATGAATAATTGGATACAACAATAAAGTAACTCATAATTTAATTTATTAGTTTAAAATTTATTAAGTGAAAATAGCAATTGATCAAAATAAGTTATCAAAAAACACAAGGAATTAAACTATATATTTCTTCATTAAAAAAAACTCACTGAATCTTTTCTACTTAATTATCGTTAAGAGTCCCAAACAAGAAAATAAAACCTCACAAATTTTCAACAAGAGAAACGTGAACTAACAATCAACTATCAAAGTTTGGTATCGTGAACGTGCGAGCTAACCAATTCCTTGTCCTCAAATGAATGCCAAACATCATTTGTACAAAATGAGTTCCAAATCATTATTTGACTTAAAAGAAAAGAAAAAAATCAATTTTTTTATTTATTAAAATAAATCTATGTACTAGAATGGCCACTAATCAAAAGCTATTTACTTATTCCCTCTTTATTTTTTGGAATAATTGTAAATGTTCATACTGATCGGTAAAACTTATCATTAAAATTTTAAATCATATTTTTTGAATCATAATAAAAGTATTGTTTAATTTAAACAAATAATAATAATAATAATTGTAAATAGTCCGCTAGAATTTGTTTATCGACTAAAATGTTAGCTGTCACTTTTATACTTCGTCCAATCAACGTGACACCATAAATCATGAGTGCAACTAGGCATGCACGAAGTGATCGTGTAAAAAGGAGCATTCCTCTTAGAAAAATAACATGTAAAAAGAAGCAATGACCATGCTTAAATATATGCTCATTAAGATCAGTCTTACAAAATATATTCCAACTAAAGATCTTTTAGAAACCAGATAATTTTGTTTAAAACACACATTGACACACGCTTATTTAGTGTCTACTAGGAGTTTATGTGGCAATTGGCAAAAAATACAAACTAAATTTTTTAGGCCAATGTACTATGACAAACAATTATTAGTATTCAAAAAATTGGGTTTTTACATAGCAGAATTATAATTGGCACTTAAGTACCACAGCTCTTAATAACAACAAACTCATTTGGACATGTTGAAAGTATGAGTGTGAGTTTGTTGTTATATTAAAAAACAATAGTTAGCTCAAATTGAACAGCCAACAAAACTAGGCTAAAAACAATAGGAAATTCATATTTTCAGAGCACACAACCCTAATACTATAATAATTAAATATTTTAACTAACTCTGGTTTCTAAGCATTCAGAACATTGGGTTTTTGTTGTCACTTTTGGAAAACATAAAAATGTGCAAGTATACACGATCACAAGTAATAAAATTTGATAAGTAATTATCATTCCCACGGAGATTTGCTACTATAGTTTGTCAAGTACTAAAATTATTTCAATATTATTTTATCCAAAACAAACAAAAGTTTTGATGGAAGTTTAATAAATTAAGAGTTTAATAACAAAATAGAAGAAAATTCTAGGATTGTAGTTTTCACCAAATTAATCCACTCGAATCATATTATTTTCTCTTGATTTATTTTTTTTGTAAATTTAATTTGTCAACCAAGAACTTCAAATTTTATCCATACATATCTTCCGAGCTCCATATAGACACACCTCGTTAAAATAATTCACTATATTCCTATGAAAATTAAATTCACCAAAATTCATTACGTTCAAAATTCTCAAATAGTCACACGTAAAATAAAGGTATATTCCTATCCTTTATATATACATGTTATTCTATCTATGAGCAATATAAACAAAAATGACTCTTCCAAGTTTATTTAAGTGTCACAAATCAATTGATAAATTTTCCAATAATCAAAAGCATTAAGCACAAATAGAATAAACAAATTAAAAATCTCATAAATCTTTCAAAAATAATTTATTCAAGCTTCATAAATTTAGCTACAACGCAACCCTAGAAAAATTATATTACTTCATAAATAAAATTAAAATTACAGCATTTAAGGAATAATAGATGAAGAACAAAAGAAAATTAAAATTTGTTTCGGCTCTCAAATTTCTTGCACACGCAGAACATAACAGAAGCCAAAAATGGCTTCTATGTGTACCACAGTCTAACACTCTAACCTCCTCTCCAACCTCCCAATTTATCCAAATAATACCATATTTATAACTCCAACTCTCTAAAAAAATATATCAAAAAATATATTTATTTTTTTACAATTACGCGTGTAAAATTATGAATAGAATATTACATGGGAAATGTTATTTTAATACACGCGTGGGAGACATTCTTGAAAAATGTAGAGAGAATATTGTGAAATCAAAAATGAGGACTTTATTTCAATTTACGCATGCCACGTGTGAGCATATGATTCGCTACAAGAAATAGCGCGACACATGGCAGCCTTTCATTCGTTGTGATGCACGGGCGCACGAGGATCGCGTCGCATGGGAGAAGTGCCTTCCAAACATGTGGGGGACACAGACGTGGTTGGAAACGTGCGCCGTTTTCTGTGTTTTTATTTTACAAAACCTATGCCACATGTCAGCTCCTGATTTGTTGAAAGAATATTCGAGATAAGTGGCAATGTCTAATTCGTTCGACTGGCAGGGTGTACGATGTTTATCTAGACCAAGTCACATGGGACAATTCATGCAGCAACACGTGGGTCCCATCCTACACGCTAGCCTACGTGGCTAGGTAGGCCCCACACGACGCACCGAGCATCGTGTAATCCAGAAAAACTGGGTCCAATTGCTTTTGTCGCGTCTAGCTTCCACGCACCTGATCTTGACCATTGATTGGATGATCTAACAGTGTGGGCGTGCGTGGTCCTCCTTTTCCTACGTAGAAAAACAAATATTCTTTAATTGCATTTTAGTCCTCCAATTTAATTTAAATTAACTTTTAAACTTTTGTTAATTGCAATTAAGCCCTTTTCTAATTTAAATTAACTTTTAAACTTTCGTTAATTGCAATTAAGCCCTAATTTAATTCAAATTATATTTTAGACTTTTGTTAATTTCAATTAAGCACTCCTTTAATTTAAATTATATTTTCAAACTTTATTATTTGTAATTAAGTCCTTTTTCGATTCATATTCTTTAATTTTCTTAAAAATATATTCCTAAAAAAATAAATAGTAAATATTAATTTAATTAATTAAAATTAACTAAAAATAACAAGAACGTAGCAATTATAATTAATAAAATAGACAAAATAACTGTATAATATACAGTTATCAGTTTTTACATAGCAGGATTATAATTGACACTTAAGTATCATAGCTCTTAACGGTAATAAACTCATTTGGACATGTTGAAAGTATGAGTGTGAGTTTGTTGTTGTATTAAAAAATAGTTACTGACACTCGAGCTCAAATTAAACGGTCAACAAAACTAGGCTAAAAACAATAAAAAAATTAATATTTTCAGAACACACAACCCTAATGTTAGAACAATTAAATATTTTATCTAACTCTAAAAAATAAAAATATTATTCTGACACCAATAAAATCTAATCTACTAATAGAGCTATCCAAACATAATGTAATTACATTTCAGGACCAAAGAGTTGGATTCCCCCATGAAGTGTGCTAGCTTTAGAACTCCAAATAGAAAATCCAAAGAATGCCATAATTTAAATATGTTCAAGTTTCTAGTAGTTAAATGTAAATTAGGATGGCAATGACACAATTGCTTCAAGAGAAAATATATATACAAAATTAAAATGAAATGAATAGCCAATCAATTTGTCGCGTGAAATGAATGCCATTACTTGCGCACAGTTTGTGGAAAGCATTTGCAGCACCAACAGCACACACACACACACACACACACACACACACACACATATATATATATATAAGTTAATTCCAATTTCCAATCAAACAATAAGGAAATTTACAGAAGCTTTGATATAACTTGACAAGATGTCCAAAAGGCCTTCGTAGCAACCCTTATAATTATAGGATTTTGATATATCTTGTGCAAATAAACACAAGGCAAAACTTAGTAAGTTTACATTTCTTAGATTTTATTTTTATTTTTGGATACAAACTTGCATTGCATAAATGAAAATCTTCATTAAAATTCAGTTAAAACATATTCAAATTCAGGTTGATGATATGCACTACTACATAAAGGTAGAGATGTAAAGTAGACTGTCTCATCTCATCTCATGTCTCATTTAGTATCTCTAATGGGTTCATGGTACAATATTATCTTATTTCATTTAAATACAATCTCATCTCATTTCGTCTCATTTAAATTATAACCCTAATGGACCTAGATTTAAATATATATTTTATCATTTTTTCTTATTAAAATTACATTATAAATTATCATTTTTAATATTTTATATTGTTTTTGTATTAGGAATAAATTAAATATCTCAATTAGTATCGTTTCATTACCATCTCATTTCATTAAAAATTAAGTGAGACAAGATGAGATAAGTTTTGAAAATCAATAGATTATCTCATTAATATCTCATCTCAATTTACACCTCAACAAAGAGGACATATGACATATAACTGCAGTAACTATAAACCATTAATTAGATGTTTAACTTTTATAACTCACCCAATGGCAGTTGCCCCCCCCCCAAGATGTTATATTATAAATGCCTTGGCTTCCATCCCATGCTTTTCATAGCTTTCCCTTTTTCTTCTTCACCAAAAATGTCATGCTAAGGCTAGTGAGAACAGACACTTAGAATCCATTCTAATAACACTAACATAATCGAACTTCATGCATATCCAACACGATGCATTTAAACATGACTAAAAGGATAAACTAGTATTAATTTACAATGAGAACTAAAAATTTCATATTAGAAAATTAACCTTTCTTATATGAATTTAATTAAACTCACCTTTTTGAAGTTGATTAGGGGTCAATTCCTGTAAATAAAACATCACAAAATTAGAGATATTAAATAATTACGAATCACAAACCAAAATATTAACACAACAAAAGATTGACCAAAGCATTAATCTGAACAACGAAAATATATAACAAGAGCAAGCAACATTTAAACATGTTCAAGAAACTATATATAAATCATAACAGTGTAATATATTATGGGAATTAGGAATAGAAAATAAAGATAACTTTATTTTAAATTAGGGTTATTATATTACAATCATTATTATTGTCTAATATGTACTTAGTTATATTTTAAATAATTAGATTTATCATTTAATTATTAGGTTAGTTAATATTTATCTTGACTATCATTTTAGTCTTATGTAGCATTGTAATTGAAGATAATACTTGAATTATTGAATTTATTATTTTCTTCCTTACTATCTATATTTCCTCCCTCTATTATATTATTCTCTAATCTCGTTCAGCATCAAAATTAGTAACCATAATAAAATCATAGTAAGTTACTGATATGAGATCAACAAAAATAATAATGTTACATTTGATTCGCACAATGGGAAAGGTAATGAGTAGTAAAACAATGGAATTTAACCATTTAGTAACAATATTACGAATGTTTGGTTTGATTAATCGAATCGAAAGAAGAATAAATCACTGAAGAGTTTTATTTTAAGCATGAAATTGAAAGGAAAGCATCAAACTCCACTCAAATGAATATATTTAAAAACTAAAATTATTGTTGTGTATTAAATGGAGAGTATGATATGAATGATGTGTTGGTCTATAATAGAGAAGGCAAAGTTGACAATAATATTGTAAGTCACATCACTAATTCAGTGAGTGGCATCCGATCACTATAATCTTCTACTGTTTTTTCATACAACTAGCAAATAGAAGCAATAAGATTGTAACCAAGATGGGATAAGGAACTATATGTCACCCAAAATTTATTGCTTAAGTTCAGTCCTAGCACTTATAAACTTCAAAGGAAAAACATACTTATTTACTTATGCATATTTAATAAATATAGATATAATCAGGCATGGGTAAACGAAATTAATCAACCAAAACTATCTGAGGCAAGAGCCTCGACCACCCTAAAATGAGGCAAGGCTTGTGTCTTACAAACAAACAAACAAACAAAGGCTTAAGCCTCAAATTTTCATCAGAGGTTATAGCTTCAATACTTTTTTGTACACCTCGACATGAAGCGAGCCTCAAAACATCCCTCAGATTTTCCATTTTCAATTGCCCAAAACTTGAAGCTAGGTTCACTCAGCTAAATGGAAAGAAAAGAAAAATATTGGATTGACTTTTAAAATAATATAAGTTTTACAGAGTCACAAGTGATTGTCATGAGTGCTCAAAAAACACTAAAATTACTATGATTTTATGCACTTTAATTGATTAAAAAGATATATATTTATATGATTTTATCATATCCTCTTTATGCAAAATCTATCATTCTTGGAGTTATCTATCCTCGTGCTAACCATGGTCAAGGGTTTCGAGCTCAACACTTCAACATCCATTAACCCAACTATACATAATAACGATAAGGATATCCAAAAATATCAAACAAATACTATGGGCTTTAAGTAATAATTACTATGCCCGATTTAGAGACATAGATTTGTAGAGCTTCCGACGATCCTCGACAAAATTGTGAAACCTTAGGAAACCTTTGAGAGAAGAGATATCAGAATCATAGGGCTCTTCATCGTGGTGTTTTCATGTAGTTGTCAACTATCCTTATTGATGTTGGTCTATGCATCAACAGCATGTGTCTTTTGTTTTTAAAATTTTATTTATTTCTGTTTTTGTGGTTTCGTCTTTTGTCTTCGTTTGCCTTATGTGAATCTCTCTCATTTCTGATTAGTCTACGGTAGTGGAAGCAAGTGACAACTCCAAGCCTCCAACTCCAAGAAGGGACAATCTACTTGTTATTATTTTTATTTGAGTAATATATTTTAATTTAATAATTAAAATATTATTTTTTATTAATAATTTTAAATTATTTTATATATTGATTAAAATATTATTTTTATTAATAATTTTAAATTACTTCATATATTTGATATAAAATAATTAAAAAAATTAAAAAAAAATAAGAGTGTTTTAGACCTTGGGATGAATCTGGAAACATAGGTTAAAATTGGAAATCAAAATGCATCTGAAGATCTAGGTCATCCAAGATCTTTTGGAATGGGTTTCGTTGAGAGTGAAATAAGCAAAAATATGAGATGTGAGCATAAATAAAGACGAAGAGAGTTGAAAAGAGAAAAAAAGAGAGATTAAAGGGGATAGAAGAAAGATGCAAGATGGTAGAAAAGAAAGGTGAGCTGTGGGAGATATAAATAAAGGGAGGAATAAGATAAGCGGACGATAGGATCTTTTTGTTTAGTGTGGAAGATTGTGAGGTAATTGAATCGGTATTTTTGTTTGTTAAAGCTATCTTCGATGACTGTAAGTTTACTTCCGGCAAGTTATGGTACGTTTTTGTTGATGAAAGATGAGATAAGACTTCTGGGGTGGAGTATATTTGCTAAGAAGGATTTGATACAGAGATGAATAGAAATAGAGAAACTAGAAGAGCGAATATGACGGCTACAAATGGCTTGTCAAGCTATTCTTGTTTCATTCTTTTCAACCCTTCTTATTCAAGTTATTTCTCACTTATTAACCAATTTTCAATCCCTCTTCTTTTAAGATTTCATTTATTTTTTGGTTTATTTTTTGTTTTCCTATTGTTAATGGTTTGTCCTAGTTCTTCATTTCACTTCACGTTCAGTGTCACGTTTCATCTTTCTCCATTTTTAGTTCCTCTTTTGCATTTTTTAAAGTTTGTTTGTGCTTTTCATTTTTTTTCATTCTTGATTCTTGATTTTCGTTTTCATTTTTGATTTTATATTTAGTGCTTTCATTTTTTTTCAAGAGATATTTATCTCACTATTTTCGTACCTTCTTGTTCGTATTATTCATTTTCATTTCTATTATTTTTTCAATTATTCTTTGTTCCATTTTTTTACTTTAGTTATTTGTTGTAGTGTTTTATTGCTTTTATTTCTTTTTTAAAATTTTTTCTAAATCTTGAATTTTCAGGCACTAAGTAACATTTTTTTAGTTATGTTTTTTTGTAATTGTTTTCTATTTTTTAATGCTTGTATTTCTTAGTTTTTATTGTTGTTTATGCTTTTAAAAGATGATTTATATTTATTATTTTTGTTCTTCTGTTTCATGTGGATTTACTATTTTCTTTCTTTTTTTATTTTTGATTTTCGTTTTTAGCTTCCCTTCTTTCAAGATTTCAGTAAAGAGATGGATAGAAATAGAGAAGGTAAAAGAGCGCATATGGCGGCCACAAATGGCTTGTCAAGTTGTTCTTGGTTCATTCTTTTCAGTCCCTCTTATTCGAGGTTCGTTACTTGTTTCATTTTCTTTTTTTTTTGTTAAATGACGTCGTCCTTGGAGAAATCACGTCATTTCTCACTTATTTACCAATTTCCAGTCCTGTTCTTGAAGAAGTCACACTATTTTCATATGTTTTCTCACATCTCCATTTTCAGCTTCTCTTCTTCTTTCAAGATTTCATTTATTTTTTGGTTCATTTTTTGTTTTTTGTTTTGTTAATCGCTTGCTCTAGTTCTCCATTTCACTTCACATGAAAAGTATTATAGAAGGTTGAGGGAGTATACAAGGATGCAAAGGTCGAAGTGGGTATAGGTAGTTGGGGTGTTGAAATGGGTAAAGGAGGAATCTAGAGGCTGAGGAAGGTGTAATTGTTGGTTGTGGAAGGGATTGGAGTCGATGGAGTAAGAAGAAGAAGAGGAATTCCATACGTCATCATTTGGGAGGTTAAGAAGGTCATCAATGCCAAAATCCGAAAATGATAATCCAAACATATCCATTTTCATAGAGTGGAGATGAGAAAGGGTGTGTGGAATTATAAGTGAGTATGTGGTGTTTAGGGATGATGGTGTTCTCTTTCACTATTCTCTAATGTAACAACCAACAAGTTTCAACTCTCTTCTAAGTTTGGAGAGAGAAAGAAAAAAAAAGAGGGGAGAGATATAGGAAATAAGAGATTGATATAATTTTGAAAGGCCAAAGGAGAAGGGGCAGAGGAACATGCTAAGGATGACGATGCACTAAAGAGAGACGAGTCTAAAGTAGAATTGACTTTGAGGTAGTCCAAGTTTTAAATTCAATTGGGTTTATTGTTGGTTGCTAATAACTTTTTAAAGATGAATTTGGCAATTAAAACTTCAAAATCCCCCTCCCTAATCAAACAAAGTGTAAACTAACATTATAACTCAATCACTATAAATATTATAAAATTACAGCAAAAACGTCAACCCATAAGTAACCTAAACATTTATAAATTTATTTGAATTGTCATGATAGTTGTAAGTTAACTATTATTTCTTTTTACCTATAATATCTAATTTTCATTTTTTCGATATTTCAAAGTCTATTTATATTTTTTGTTTTATTATTTATTCAATTTCTTGAAAACTTTTATATATTTTTATGAATTCATTTTGTTCATATATGCTTTTATGAATATCCTATTATATAATATACAAAAAATGATGATTTTCTACTTTCATCAAATATCTTCTTTTAAATTTATAGATTAAACTTAACACTTAGTTTTAAGTTCTTATGATTAATAATAATAACAAACCTAAGGTATGTCATGAATTTTAATTTTTGGTATCTTTGAATTTTATTTGTCATTCCTAATAAAATATATTTTCTATTTATTATTCTATTATCTAATAATACTAATTTTATTAGTGTATTAATTTATTCTTTAAAATGTGATTTATCAATTAATGGTATGTTATACAATTTTTTTACATATATAATATTAATACTCATTTTTTATTACTTATTCCATAGTAGACTATATATTTCTTTATAAATATTTTTCTTATTCTTGGAAATGATGAATCTTTGATTCAATCTCTTTCCTTAAAATTTAATCTTCATTTTTTGTATTTTTTTTAAATTACTAATTACTATTTATTTTGAGAAACATCCTAAGATATTTTATGTTTATATCTTTATTATTTATATCATTTTTATATAAAAAAATATTACTATTTAATTCCATAAGTTTATAAAATATTTGTAATATGTTTAAAATTTTAAATATATTTATGATATAATTTTAAAATTTAAGAATATTTTTGATAATTATCTTCTTTCCCACGTTCCACTGAATTGAGTAAATTTGATATTCCTTTTTTTCTTTTGTAAACTAATATATAAATATTCATCGTACTTTTGATCAAAGAAGTTTTTTATTAGACCACATTTTGCATGTATTCTATTTTTTAATAATTCTTAGCATCAGAATCTTAAATTAAATTTAAAATACTATTTGATATCACAAAATTTATAATATCATAAACAAAGTAGGTATGAAATTACCCATCGACTAAGTAACATGGTGTGAATCATGATGACATCACCCCTTTGGTTTTTGTCAATTAATTTTTTCTTCAGTTTTTCAAACAAACAATAATTAAAAAATAATAGAAATGAAAATGAATAATACAAACAACAAGGTACGAAAATAGTGAGCTAAATATCTCTTGAAAAAAAATTAAAGCACTAAATATAAAATCAAAAATGAAAACAAAAATCAAGAATGAAAGAAAATGAAAAGGAAAAATAAACTTCAAAAAATGCAAAAGAGGAACTAAAAATGGAAAAAGATGAAACGTAGCAATGAAAATGAAGTGAAATGGAGAACCAGAGTAAGCGATTAACAAAAGGAAAACAAAAAATGAACCAAAAAATAAATGAAATCTTGAAAGAAGAAGAGAAGTTGAAAATTGAGACGTGAGAAAAAGTTTGAAAATAGCGTGACTTCTTCAAGAACAGGACTGGAAATTGGTAAATAAGTGAGAAATGACGTGATTTCTCCAAGGAAGGCGTCAATTAACAAAACGAAAAAGAAAATGAAACAAGTAACGAACCTTGAATAAGAGAGGCTGAAAAGAATGAATCAAGAACAACAGTTGGAAAGTGAGCGAGGAATTTTGTGAACGTTAAAAAATGACCTAAAGAGAAGAAACAAAGTAAGAACGAGGACTGGGAAAACGAACCAAAAAGAGTATGTATGAGCAGAAGAATTGAAAGCAAATAACTTCGTGAACGTTAAAAAAATGACATGAAGAGAAGAAACAAAGTAAGAACGAGGACTGGGAAGACAAACCAGAAAGGGCTGCATAAGCAGAAGAATTGAACGTAATATTGGGAAATGGGAAGTGTGGTGAGCAAAATAATGGGTTTCACAAATAATGAGTTGATATCTATTCATAAAATAATAAAGGAAAATAATGTAAATTTCTTATACCCAAAACGAAAGCATTTTTCTACTTCTGAAAAAAAATGTTATTTACACTATAAAGAGTCTATAATGAGTAATTAAGTTAATTAATTTAATTATATTTACTATAAATTTTAATTTTTCAAACAAAATATCAACTAAACAATTCTAATTACCCAATTTAAAAGCCCCTTTAATTCTGATATCTCTAAAAACGCTATAGAGAACATATTAATGAAAACAAAACAAAGACACAGATAAAGAGAAAAACAATAGAAGGAAAGAAAATAATAAATCCAAAACATACAATAGAAAAACAAAAATAATAAATATAAATTATCTTTTAAAAACATAAACAACAATAAAGACTAAGAAATACAAGCATTAAAAAATATAAAACAATTACAACAAAGCATACCTAAAAAAATGTTACTTAGTGTTTGAAAAATAAAGATTCAGACAAAATTTTAAAAAAGAAACAAAAGTAATAAAATACTATAACAAATAACTAAATTAAAAAAAATGAAACAAAGAATAATTGAAAAAATAATAGAAATGAAAATGAATAATACGAACAAGAAGGTACGAAAGTAGTGAACTTGAAAAAAAAATGAAAGCAGTAAATATAAAATCAAATATGAAAACGAAAATGAAAAGCACAAACAAACTTCAAAAAATGCAAAAGAGGAACTAAAAAAGGAGAAAGATGAAACGTAGCAATCAACATAAAGTGGAATGGAGAACAAGAGCAAGCGATTAACAAAAGGAAAACAAAAAATGAACCAAAAAGTAAATGAAATCTTAAAAGAATAAGAGAAGTTGAAAATGGAGACGTGAGAAAACGTCTAAAAATAGCGTGACTTATTCAAGAATAGGATTGGAAATTGGTAAATAAGTGAGATATGATGTGATTTCTCCAAGGATGATGTCATTTAACACAACAAAAAAGAAAATGAAACGAGTAACGAACCTTGAATAAGAGGGTCTGAAAAGAATGAACCAAGAACAACTTGACAAGTCATTTATGGCTGCCATATTCGCTCTTCCAGCTTCTTTATTTCTATTCATATATGTACTGAAATCTTGAAAAAAGAAGAGAAGGTGAAAATGAAAATCAAAAATAAAAAAAGAAAGAAAATTGTAAATCCAAAACATGCAAAATAAGAACAAAAATAATAAATATAAATCATTTTTTAAAAGCATAAACAACAATAAAGACTAAGAAATACAAGCATTAAAAAATAGAAAACAATTACAACAAACGCATACCTAAAAAATGTTACTTAGTGCCTGAAAAATCAAGATTCAGACAAAATTTTAAAAAAGAAATAAAAGCAATAAAACACTATAACAAATAACTAAAGTAAAAAAATGAAACAAAGAATAATTGAAAAAATAATAGAATTGTAAATGAATAATTCAAAAAGGAAAGTACAAAAATAGTGAGCTAAATATCTTTTGAAAAAAATGAAATCACTAAATATAAAATCGAAAATGAAAACAAAAATCAAAAATTAAGAATGAAATAAAATGAAAAGCACAAATAAACTTCAAAAAACAAAGAAGAGGAACTAAAAATGGAGAAAGATGAAACGTAGCAACGAATGTGAAGTGAAATGGAGAACCATAACAAGCGATTAACAAAAAGAAAACAAAAAAAATGAACCAAAAAATAAATGAAATCTTGAAAGAAGAAGAAAAGTTGAAAATGGAGACGTGAGAAAACGTTTGAAAATAGCGTGACTTCTTCAAGAACAAGACTAGAAATTGGTAAATAAGTAAGAAATGACATGATTTCTCCAAGGAAGACGTCTGTTAACAAAACAAAAAAGGAAATGAAACATGTAATGAACCTTGAATAAGAGGGGCTGAAAAGAATGAACGAAGAACAATAGTTGGAAAATAAGCGAGGGATTTCGTGAACATTAAAAAAATGACCCGAAGAGAAGAAACAAAGTAAGAATGAGGAGTTGGAAAACAAACCAGAAAGGGCGTGCAAGAGAAGAAGAATTGAAAGCAATATTGGGAAAGAGGAAGTATGTTGAGCAAAATATCACGTAAATGAATGAGCCGAAATGGGTTTTACAAATAATGAGTTGATATCTATTCATAAAATAATAAAGGATAATAATGTAAATTGTTTATACCTAAAACAAAGTCATTTTTTTACTTATGAAAAAAATGCTATTTACATATTCATTGCTACCATGGCAAACAAACATAAAAGATAGTTAAATTTTTAGAATAGAGGTCATATTATTTGCTAAAATTATTAAATATAAGGATCAATTGCATAGATTGGTGCCCTTTCACGTATTCAGTTTCACAAATGACCACCCCTTTTTATTTATCTCGCTCGTTGGGCTTTTTTGTTTTGGCCCAGATTAGTTTTATGTTTCTTATTTGCTGCTTTTTTTAGTTTTATTATTTATAGTAGGTCTTGGTATTTGTTATTTCATACTTATCAGTTACTCTACTCTCCTCTATTTCCTTCACTGTCGCCCTTTCTCTCTCATTTATTTCTTTTTTTGTTTTCATTTTCTTAGTTAATTACTTTTCTCATTTCATCTTTCTTCATTATCTCAGTTCTTGATATGTTCTCTATTTTTTCGTTTTCTCATTTCATCTTCCTACTTTCACTCCTTTGTTTATTTTCTCTCTATCTGTTTTTCACCTTCTTCTTTCTCATAGCTCTTAGGTTTTCATTTGATATTTTTCTTTTTTTTTTTGGTTTTTTCTCTTTTTTTGTTCTTTGTTTATTTTTGGCTTTTTTTTCGTTTTATTTTCTCCTTTTTGTTTCTAGCTTCATTTTCATTTTGAGTGGTATGTTTTTAGTCTATAGAAATTTCTCTTAGCTTTTCGATTTTTTAATTGTATTTTTATATTTTTGCATTACTTCGTTTCTTAGATTTTTTTGGAGTTTGCTTAAGTTTTTTTTTCTTTTCAATTTCTTGGTCTTTAGGTCATTTTATCATTAGTTTAATATTTTTTTGTAGGTTTCATTGATGATTTTTTTATGAGTTTCATGTTTTTTTCTCACTTAGTTCTTGAGTTTTCTGTTTGTAGTTTATAGCAATTTCCCTTAGCTTTTTGGTTTTTTTTTTTGTTGTATTTTTTTTTTTGCATTACTTCATTTTTTAGATTTTTTTTAGAGTTTGCTTAGGTTTTTTTCTTTTCGGTCTTTAGGTCGTTTTATCAGAAGTTTAAAATTTTTTTGTTTGTTTTATTAGTGATTTTTTTCTTTTTATGAGTTTCATGTTTTTTTTCTCACTTAGTTGTATTAGAAAAATTTGATAAGGGTTATCTCTATCAGTTAAATGAATATTTTAAAGATAAAGATTATGAAACTTGTCTTAAATTTTTTAACATATTTAATACTTTGTTAGACATCTATACAAATTATATTAAAACTATCACAAATATCATATACCATCTTGTTTCAAGGATATTAAGAGACTATTTTAATCAAAAATTTGTACGAATAGGAGAAGAGGAATTAAAAAACTTAATGTTTAGATACTACTCCTTTAAAAATTATAAGTACATTGTATGTACACACGAAAAACCTGTTTGTATTCTACAAATATGACGAAATAATGTGCATTCAACACATATGACTTATTAGGATAATATCCTATGAACATCAAATCATTAGTACATAAATTAGAATTATTAGATTTAACAAATGAAAAAATAATTTTAAATTTTAAAAAATAATTAATAGATTCAGAATTAAAAATAAATAATCAACATAATAAAGAACATAATATACACTACAATTGTAATGAATATAAAAGAAAATTAGATTTATACCAACAAATAATAAGTTTTGTAGACAAATTATTGTCTTCTACAAATAGACAAGGATCATCAACTAGTTGAATATTAACTTGATTAAAAATTTAAAATTTTTTATTTCGATATATAAAAATTGGTATAAGAACAAAAAAATAATACCATGAATATTAATGGATGAAAAATTAAGAATTAAGTACATAGATGTTATTTAATCATAAAATTTAGTGAGATTGTAAATATTTTACAAATGTCCAAGAAATAAATTAAAATATATTAAAATTTAATTACAATTACAATATTATCTAAAAAAAATAGGTGGAATAAATAATACAGATAATAAACACAATAGATAAAATAAATAGAAAAAAAAGATAGTTCGTTCGGGCATCCATTTTCACTTTTTTTGATGTAGCGGTTCCAGATCTGAGAGAATATTAAAGCGGCTTTTTCCGTTCCAATTAATCCTTTTAGTATTCTTATCTTTCGCTTTGTTCAGAACATCAAGAAACGCTTAAAATTTGGAATTTTGTTTATGATGAGTGCTCAAAAAGCACTAAAATAACCATGATTTTATGCACATTAATTGATTAAAAATATATATATTTATATGTTTTATCATATATTTATATAAATTTGTCTTTTTTGGAATCACGGGTATTTTTATTGTTTTTCAGGTATTTTGGCTTAAAAACGCAATTTAAAGACTCAAAGAAGAATACTTGAAGCAATACATCACAAATAAATTAATAAATAAGTGGGAAAAGGCAACAAACATGGAAAAATTGGACAAAATGGGTCGAAAAGGTCAAAAATGTCAAAAGACGGAAAATCGCTACCGGCTGGCCACAATACCGCGTTCACTCTTCCTTCCTTCCGCAGAAGCGCGCGGCTGTTCACGCGTGGCATGCTGCGCCAATGACCGCCCGGCGCGCCCAATGCGTTTTGCCCCATTTTCCACGTGCGGCCGCTGATGACGTCACGCCGACGTCATTGATGACCTCAACATGTCCATTACACGTTTTTAATTTTTTAATATTTTTTTTAACATTTTTTACTCATTTTTTCTCTCCATCCTCACCTATAAATACCCCTTCCATTCACTTCAAAGCACACCTCAAAACCACACTTCTCTCTTCTTTCTTTCTCTCATTTCTTAGTTTTTGAGTTTTTCTTAGTTTCTTTCTTAGTTTCTAAGCTTTTCTTAGTTTTTCTCTTAGTTTTTAGTTCAATTCTCTTAGGTTTAGAGTTCTTCTCTTTTTGAGAGGAACTTGTAATGTTTTGTAATATTTTTGATTTTTGATTCAATAAATGGGAGTGCAAATTCCGCTTGGAGGTTTTCTAGCAACGGGAATAGCATCGAAGTTCTGTAAGGATTTTACTTTCTTTGTAATTTTCTTATGCTTTATTCTTACATGTTGTACTTAATTTGTCAGGGATTAAATTGAACCGTGCAAGCTGATTATAATCATGATATAATAATAACGTTGTTATGCTTGCGAAATATTAAATAGGTGAAAATTTCTAAAATGAATTGATTTTATTTTTATTCAAGATTTTATATTAAGGATGTTAGAGAGAAATATATTATTTTTTCATTACAAACTTAAATCTGAAAATTAGATTTTAAGGTTTAGTTATCCGGTCTAATTTAGAGTAGTGCTCTTTTATTTGTTGGTACAATCGCCCGGTAGTTAGAGTGAAGCTCTATTTCAAAAGTTTTTATAAGAATTATTATGTGAAAATGTATTGACAACATGTTTTCAATAGTGGTTTTAAAACTTGAAAGTTAGTACTCGGATAACTAAATTCTTAAGTTTAATTTGGACACCTTGGATAAAGTTTAAACTGTCTAACCCCACCAAAGGTGGCATTTAAATGGTTCATTTTTAATCTCTTAGAAAAAGGAATTAATTTAATTAACCAAATTAGTTATCAACCCCACCCATAGGTGTTAATTGATTTGTTTAGTTAACAAAGAGTATCTAACCCCACCAAAGGTGGTATTCATACAAAAAGAGAGAATCAATAAAATATCAATTTATATCTTTAATAACCTAGATAATATGAGCAAGCATAATTAATTTAGTTATTATATCCATAAATACTCCACTAATATAAATGATAAAATTTGCATGAATATTTATTGAATCTGTATTTATATTTATTTATTGAATTTGTATCTATGTTTATTTTTTTATTATATTTAATTAATCTGTATATATGTTTATTTTATGTTATTAGATTAGGAACACAAAAACCAAACTATCGTGACAGGATGTTTAGGATTTAATTTCGTTTTTAAAAGTTTGAATAATAAATTAAAAACCACATACATTCCTTCCTTAGATCGACCTTGGGAGTATACTTATCATTTTCTACGAAATGATTCGTGCACTTGCGAGAGTTTTACAAATATTAAAACCAAAGTATTTGCGAGAATCGGCGATGCCGGTTTTCGTTCATCAGTTTACCTTCGTGTTTTTTCTTAGGGTTTCAAAAATATATCAGATCGCGTATATATCTGTTCTTATCTTTCGCTTTGTTCAGAACATCAAGAAACGCTTAACATTTTGAATTTTGTTTATCTTCGTGTTTTTTCTTATGGTTTCAAATTTTTTTATCAGATCGCGTATAGATCTCTTCTTATCTTTCGCTTTGTTCAGAACATCAAGAAACGCTTAAAATTTGGAATTTTGTTTATCTTCGGGTTTTTTCTTAGGGTTTCAAAAATATATCAGATCGCGTATAGATCTGTTCTTATCTTTCGCTTTGTTCAGAACATCAAGAAACACTTAACATTTTGAATTTTGTTTATCTTCGTGTTTTTTCTTATGGTTTCAAATTTTTTTATCAGATCGCGTATAGATCTCTTCTTATCTTTCGCTTTGTTCAGAACATCAAGAAACTCTTAAAATTTGGAATTTTGTTTATCTTCGGGTTTTTCTTAGGGTTTCAAAAATGTATATCAGATCGCGTATAGATCTGTTTAATCTGATCTTTTATTATTTGTTAAAAAATATATTCGCATAATCTTTGGAAATGATTAAGTTGACTGAAAGAGAAAATGAAGCGGTCGAGGAAATCAAAAAGCATCTCGTGGGCTTCTGGAGTTAATCTTTGTCAGGTATAATCGCAAAATCTTTTATCAAAGTAGTTTGATCTTTGTTAACCCCTTTCATCTTGTTGAATCCGACGTCGTATTGTGGATTCGATACTACATCAGAATTTATGTTTGTAAACTCAAAAAATTCCTTTTCAATCGAAAGAACGTTTTGTTATAAGATTTAGATTTATTATTTTTGTTCTTCTGTTGCATGTTTTGGATTTACTATTTCCTTTCTTTTTTTATTTTTGATTTTCGTTTTTAGCTTATCTTCTTCTTTCAAGATTTCAGTAGAGAGGTGGGCTTCTGGAGTTAATCTTTGTCAGGTATAATCGCAAAATCTTTGATCAGAGTAGTTTGAATTCTGTTAACCCTTTTGATCTTGTTGAATCCGACGTCGTATTGTGGATTCCATACTACATAAGAATTTATGTTTGTAAACTCATAAAATTCCTTTTCGATGGAAAGCACGTTTTGTTATAAGATTTATATTTATTATTTTTGTTCTTCTGTTGCATGTTTTGGATTTACTATTTTCTTTTTTTATTTTTGATTTTCGTTTTCAGCATCTCTTCTTCTTTCAAGATTTGATCTGAGTTTCATCTTTCTCCATTTTTAGTTCCTCTTTTGCATTTTTTGAAGTTTGTTTGTGCTTTTCAAAATTACAAGCAGCATCTTTAATTCTTTATCATTAAACTAGTGAGTGATGGGCAATTTCATCTCTCTTAACATTTGTAAGATCATAAAAATTTGAATTCTAATTGTGCTCTTGTTATTTTTCCAAAAGTAAAAGAAAAGAGTTTAATTGTGCTCTTATTGGTATGTTGTTAAAATTGTATTGTATTTATCCATTGTATCGGATTTGATATATTTAAAGTATATTTATTCTTATTTTAATATTGGTTTTTATTTTTATTCTCAAATGATATCTTTGAAATATCCATATTTATATTACTAATAATTATTTTGATTAATTTTAACAACAATCGCAATGAATAGTATACTTTAAAAGTATTAATAAAATTTAAATTAACCAAAATGAATAATAGGAGTATTAATAAAGTTTAAATTAACCAAAATGAATAATAGGAGTAATTTAAAGCTACTAGTTGAGATTAAGAGTTTAATAAAATACCAAAATAAAAATAATAATACTCCAAAAATACCAACTCCTAATGTATTTGTGTAGTGTTTACTACTTGTTTAACAAAAATTTCTCCTCATTAAATTATTTGAATATTAATATTTTACGTTATGAAAATATTGTTAGTACAATAAGGCTAAAAAAACCATAATGGTAGAAGATAAATTATTTATCAAGAATGTGATATCCCATATTAATTAGATTAAATATCAGTATAAATTATTTGTTAGGGAAAATAAATAATTAATATTCTATAAATATAATTGGTATAAAGCATGAGTTATTATTTATTATTTTTAAAATATATTTTATATTAATTAAATTATTTTTTATTTTTTCAAAAAAGTTAACATTAATTTTAATTTTAATAAGTTAAAATATAAATATTACTAATAAGAATCTTTAATTTCTTGTGAAGTAGCTATTGGGATAGAAGTAGGACGGTCAAGTCACTATTCGTCTTTTATTGTATTTCAATATCTCCAAAGTCCAACCTCTGTATTTAACGTTACCTCACATCATTTCAATTTTTAGTTTTCAGAGCATATAGCTTTTCCTTCCTTTTTTCACCCTCTCTTCTCCTCTATCTCCCACATTTTACATTTTTTTTAAAAGAACCCACTTTTTGACTTTCTTCTCTCTTTATCTCCTCCTTTCTTTGTTGGTGATTTTTTGTTCCCTGCTTTGGCATTTGGGTCTGTAAAAGTATTCTTATTGTTATCTAACTTTCTTCTTTTTATTTATTTATAATTATAATTTATTTCACACTTAAACTGAAGACCCATGTGCTCTTGTTTTGTTTGCTTTTGAGGGAGGAAGAACTCAATAAACAAATCAACATTCATGTACTAGTCATAGAATAATAATTTAACTTACATTTCAACAATGCAAGTTCAACCCTTTATTTATCTTTCAACTCTATTATAATTTCAAGTCACAGAGAAGTGGAGAGAGTGAAAGTTTTAATTTTTCACCTCAAACAGCACTTAAGAAATGATTGAAGATGAAGACTTTAAGCTCTTGAAGATTTAGGTCTTTTACTATTTAACACCATCTGTTTCCATAGAACAATTAAGTTACTTTTATTTTCTTTTATTAATAGCTAAGTTGTATTTAGTCTTTTCCCGAAGAATCTTATTGTTTTGTTGTTTCCAATGTTTCTTTTGTTTTTTCTTCTTCCCCAATTTACAGACTTTTGTACTCAGAGTGAATGTACATTGTGATGGGTGTAAGCAAAACGTGAAGAAAATCCTTCAAAGGATTGAATTTTGTCCGAATCTTGATCTTTCACTATTTCTTTTTTAGTTTAGTTATTTGTTGTAGTGTTTTATTGCTTTTATTTTTTTTTAAATTTTGTCTGAATCTTGATTTTTCAAGCACTAAGTAATATTTTTTTAGGTATGTTTTGTTGTAATTGTTTTCTATTTTTTAATGCTTGTATTTCTTAGTCTTTATTGTTGTTTATGCTTTTAAAAGATGATTTATATTTATCATTTTTGTTCTTCTGTTGCATGTTTTGGATTTACTATTTTCTTTCTTTATTGTTTTTCTCTTTGTGTCTTTGTTTTGTTTTCATCAAGCGCTTATGAGAGGCAGCTCATAAAACTTTCTTTTATTATTTTTATTTTATTACTATTTGAATAATTTGGATTTTGATGTTGGATTATTATGCAGGAATAAATAGCTGAAAATTACAAAATAATGTGGATTCATTGTAAAACCAGGGAAGTTTCTTTCATTTCTTTAATTTGTCTCACTTTTAAATTACAATGAGGATTGTTTAGTTTAAGTTTGGGGGCGTCAACTCTTATAGTCTTGAGTTGTTGAATTCTCTTAGCAAAGCATATATTGGGCAAGGTTTTGTGGGTACTTTGATTTAAATCTTTGTCCTTGAAAATAATTGAGCACATAAAAACTTTTCTCTAATCCATTTTGCCTATAAAGAGGAGTTGAATTAGCTGGGTTAAGAAAGTTTAATCTTGCTTTGCTCTAGAATCCGTTGATGGATCCTTTAGGCGAAATCCTAGTTGATACCAATATTAGAGAAATGATTTAGGCAATTTTTTTGTTACAACCAAAAAGCTTTCCCAGTCGTCCTAATTATCAAGCCATCATTGCATGGTATATTCCCATAGTCAACCCCCTTGAGCCTTATTTTACATAAGCTTTATCTGTTCTTTTAACTACATAAACCATTCTCGTTCTAAGCTTGAAAAAATCACCAACTTATTTTAAATTTTGAGAAAATACTTGGGTGAAAATTTTCATTTAAAAAGAATGGTCAAATTAAATAATCCACATTTTTTTCCTCTATTTGATCATAGTGAAAAAAAAGAAATAAATAAAGTGAAAGGCAAGAATCGAAAAAGGGTTAAAGTGGTTGAAATTAGTAAGACTAAGTATGAAGGCAACCACATCATCAAAAAAAAGAGAAGAAAGAAAAGAAAAAGGAAAAAAGGAAAAAAAAGAGAGTACTCCACTTACTGAGTACAGAAAAAAAAGAATAGAAAGAAAAGAAAAAGGAAAAAATGGGTGTATGGTGCTGAGCAGTCTCAGTGCTCTGCTTGCAAACAAGCTTTTGGGTTCATGCGAAAACGGCACAACTTCTACAATTGTGGACTAGTACATTGCCATTCATGCAGTTCTAAAAAAGCAATGAGAGCAGCACTGGCCCCCAATCTTGGAAAACACTATTGAGTTTGTGACTCTTGCTTTGTGAAACTGAACAAGGTTTTAGAAAGTGCTGGTAATAACAGAAGGAATGCTGTCCCTTGGCTATCTGGCGAGAACAAGGACAAATTAGACAAGACTGAGATCAGACTTTCCAAGTCTGTAGTACCATCTAATGTTGATTTGATAAAGCAATTAGATAGCAAAGCCGCTAAACGAGAAAGAAACTGAGACATTTTCTCTAGTTAGATCCTCGCAGACACCTTCTTTATCTCAACTGAAAGATGTTATTTTTTCAACTGCTGTTGATCTGCGGCAAACTGTGCCAAAACCAGTTCTGACATAATGTTGTGCATAAATTATCATATATTGTTTTTTGTTATAGTTTTAACAATTATTTGAATAATTTTATTGCATATTACACATCATCTTTATGAACCAACAGTAATCATTGTCTTTGAATCTTGGTTTTCTAAATCACCTAATATTAAGATACATGTTTTATCAATGATATTTTATCCACCTATAACTAATTTAAATCAATTTAATATATCTATTTATTGTTTTACTTAAATGTGATTTCATTTAATGTTAGTTACTTAATATAAAGATAAAACTTTAGGATTTATTTATTTGTTTTTAAAATTTTTAATAATATTTATTTTTCTTTAAAACGTATGAGTTTATTTATATGCGATTATTATTATATTAAATATATAGTTTGAAATTACAAATATATGTGATTATTATTACATTAAATATATATTTTGAAATTATAAACTAACTTCACTTATGAAATATAACTTCACTTATTATAAACATAAATGTTTTATGAATGATATTTCATCCATGTTTTTTTTTAATTTTAAAATAATTATTTAATTTATTTAATATATTTATTTATTGTTTCTATTTATATGTAATTTTATTTAAAATAGTTATTTTATTTAATGTGAGTTATTTAATATAAAGTAAAAACTTTATGATTTATTATTATTTGTTTCTACATTTTTAATAATATTTTTATTAACAAGTACGTGAGAGTTTTATTTATATAAGATTATTATTATATTAAATATATATTAGAGTTCATTAATTTATTTTTATGTTTAGTTAATTATTAGAGGTCGTACTTATTATTATAAAGTTAAAAAGTCATATATATATTAACAAAATATGTGAATTATTTTTTTAGCTCATAATGTTGTGCATAAATTATCATATATTGTTTTTTGTTATAGTTTTAACAATTATTTGCATAATTTTATTGCATATTACACATCATCTTTATGAACCAATAGTAATCATTGTCTTTGAATCTTGGTTTTCTAAATCACCTAATATTAAGATACATGTTTTATCAATGATATTTTATCCACCGATAACTAATTTAATTCAATTTAATATATCTATTTATTGTTTCCACTTAAATGTGATGTCATTTAATGTTAGTTATGTAACATAAAGATACAATTTTAGGATTTATTTATTTTTTTTAAATTTTTATTAATATTTATTTTTCTTTAATACGTATGAGTTTATTTATATGTAATTATTATTATATTAAATATATATTTAGAAATTATAAACTAACTTCACTTATTATAAACATACTTGTTTTATGAATGATATTTCATATCTGTTTTTTTTTTAATTTTAAAATAATTGTTTAATTTATTTATTTATTGTTTCTATTTATATGTAATTTTATTTAAAATAGTTATTTTATTTAATGTAAGTTATTTAATATAATGTAAAAACTTTATGATTTATTATTATTTGTTTTTAAGTTTTTAATAATATTTATTATTAACTAGTACGTGACAGTTTTATTTATATAAGATTATTATTATCTTAAATATATATTAGAGTTCATTAATTTATTTATATGTTTAGTTAATTATTAGAGGTCGTACTTATTATTATAAAGTTAAAAAGTCATATATATATTAACAAAATATGTGAATTATTTTTTAGCTCATAATGTTGTGCATAAATTATCATATATTGTTTTTTGTTATAGTTTTAACAATTATTTGCATAATTTTACTGCATTTTACACATCATCTTTATGAACCAATAGTAATCCTCGTCTTTGAATCTTGGTTTTCTAAATCACCTAATATTAAGATACATGTTTTATCAATGATATTTTATCCACCGATAACTAATTTAATTCAATTTAATATATCTATTTATTGTTTCCACTTAAATGTGATGTCATTTAATGTTAGTTATGTAACATAAAGATACAATTTTAGGATTTATTTATTTGTTATTAAAATTTTTAATAATATTTATTTTTCTTTAATACGTATGAGTTTATTTATATGTAATTATTATTATATTAAATATATATTTAGAAATTATAAACTAACTTCACTTATTATAAACATACATGTTTTATGAATGATATTTCATCCGTGTTTTTTTTTGAATTATAAAATAATTGTTTAATTTATTTATTTATTGTTTCTATTTATATGTAATTTTATTTAAAATAGTTATTTTATTTAATGTAAGTTATTTAATATAAAGTAAAAACTTTATGATTTATTATTATTTGTTTTTAAGTTTTTAATAATATTTATTATTAACTAGTACGTGACAGTTTTATTTATATAAGATTATTATTATCTTAAATATATATTAGAGTTCATTAATTTATTTATATGTTTAGTTAATTATTAGAGGTCGTACTTATTATAAAGTTAAAAAGTCATATATATATTAACAAAATATGTGAATTATTTTTTTAGCTCATAATGTTGTGCATAAATTATCATATATTCTTTTTTGTTATAGTTTTAACAATTATTTGCATAATTTTACTGCATTTTACACATCATCTTTATGAACCAATAGTAATCCTCGTCTTTGAATCTTGGTTTTCTAAATCACCTAATATTAAGATACATGTTTTATCAATGATATTTTATCCACCCATAACTAATTTAATTCAATTTAATATATCTATTTATTGTTTCCACTTAAATGTGATGTCATTTAATGTTAGTTATGTAACATAAAGATACAATTTTAGGATTTATTTATTTGTTATTAAAATTTTTAATAATATTTATTTTTCTTTAATACGTATGAGTTTATTTATATGTAATTATTATTATATTAAATATATATTTAGAAATTATAAACTAACTTCACTTATTATAAACATACATGTTTTATGAATGATATTTCATCCGTGTTTTTTTTTGAATTTTAAAATAATTGTTTAATTTATTTAATTATTGTTTCTATTTATATTTAATTTTATTTAAAATAGTTATTTTATTTAATGTAAGTTATTTAATATAAAGTAAAAACTTTATGATTTATTATTATTTGTTTTTAAGTTTTTAATAATATTTATTATTAACTAGTACGTGAGAGTTTTATTTATATAAGATTATTATTATCTTAAATATATATTAGAGTTCATTAATTTATTTTTATATTTAGTGAATTATTAGAGGTTGTATTTATTATTATAAAGTTAAAAAGTCATATATATATTAACAAAATATGTGAATTATTTTTTTAGCTCATAATGTTGTGCATAAATTATCATATATTCTTTTTTGTTATAGTTTTAACAATTATTTGCATAATTTTACTGCATTTTACACATCATCTTTATGAACCAATAGTAATCCTCGTCTTTGAATCTTGGTTTTCTAAATCACCTAATATTAAGATACATGTTTTATCAATGATATTTTATCCACCCATAACTAATTTAATTCAATTTAATATATCTATTTATTGTTTCCACTTAAATGTGATGTCATTTAATGTTAGTTATGTAACATAAAGATACAATTTTAGGATTTATTTATTTGTTATTAAAATTTTTAATAATATTTATTTTTCTTTAATACGTGTGAGTTTATTTATATGTAATTATTATTATATTAAATATATATTTAGAAATTATAAACTAACTTCACTTATTATAAACATACATGTTTTATGAATGATATTTCATCCGTGTTTTTTTTTTGAATTTTAAAATAATTGTTTAATTTATTTAATTATTGTTTCTATTTATATTTAATTTTATTTAAAATAGTTATTTTATTTAATGTAAGTTATTTAATATAAAGTAAAAACTTTATGATTTATTATTATTTGTTTTTAAGTTTTTAATAATATTTATTATTAACTAGTACGTGACAGTTTTATTTATATAAGATTATTATTATCTTAAATATATATTAGAGTTCATTAATTTATTTATATGTTTAGTTAATTATTAGAGGTCGTACTTATTATTATAAAGTTAAAAAGTCATATATATATTAACAAAATATGTGAATTATTTTTTTAGCTCATAATGTTGTGCATAAATTATCATATATATTTTTTTGTTATAGTTTTAACAATTATTTGCATAATTTTATTGCATTTTACACATCATCTTTATGAACCAATAGTAATCCTCGTCTTTGATTCTTGGTTTTCTAAATCACCTAATATTAAGATACATGTTTTATCAATGATATTTTATCCACCGATAACTAATTTAATTCAATTTAGTATATCTATTTATTGTTTCCACTTAAATGTGATGTCATTTAATGTTAGTTATGTAACATAAAGATACAATTTTAGGATTTATTTATTTGTTATTAAAATTTTTAATAATATTTATTTTTCTTTAATACGTATGAGTTTATTTATATGTAATTATTATTATATTAAATATATATTTAGAAATTATAAACTAACTTCACTTATTATAAACATACATGTTTTATGAATGATATTTCATCCGTGTTTTTTTTTTTGAATTTTAAAATAATTGTTTAATTTATTTATTTATTGTTTCTATTTATATTTAATTTTATTTAAAATAGTTATTTTATTTAATGTAAGTTATTTAATATAAAGTAAAAACTTTATGATTTATTATTATTTGTTTTTAAGTTTTTAATAATATTTATTATTAACTAGTACGTGACAGTTTTATTTATATAAGATTATTATTATCTTAAATATATATTAGAGTTCATTAATTTATTTATATGTTTAGTTAATTATTAGAGGTCGTACTTATTATAAAGTTAAAAAGTCATATATATATTAACCAAATATGTGAATTATTTTTTTAGCTCATAATGTTGTGCATAAATTATCATATATATACCTTTTTGTTATAGTTTTAACAATTATTTGCATAATTTTACTGTATTTTACACATCATCTTTATGAACCAATAGTAATCCTCGTCTTTTAATCTTGGTTTAGTAAATCATGTAATATTAAGATACATGTTTTATCAATGATATTTTATCCACCCATAACTAATTTAATTCAATTTAATATATCTATTTATTGTTTCCACTTAAATGTGATGTCATTTAATGTTAGTTATGTAACATAAAGATACAATTTTAGGATTTATTTATTTGTTATTAAAATTTTTAATAATATTTATTTTTCTTTAATACGTATGAGTTTATTTATATGTAATTATTATTATATTAAATATATATTTAGAAATTATAAACTAACTTCACTTATTATAAACATACATGTTTTATGAATGATATTTCATCCGTGTTTTTTTTTTGAATTTTAAAATAATTGTTTAATTTATTTAATTATTGTTTCTATTTATATTTAATTTTATTTAAAATAGTTATTTTATTTAATGTAAGTTATTTAATATAAAGTAAAAACTTTATGATTTATTATTATTTGTTTTTAAGTTTTTAATAATATTTATTATTAACTAGTACGTGACAGTTTTATTTATATAAGATTATTATTATCTTAAATATATATTAGAGTTCATTAATTTATTTATATGTTTAGTTAATTATTAGAGGTCGTACTTATTATTATAAAGTTAAAAAGTCATATATATATTAACAAAATATGTGAATTATTTTTTTAGCTCATAATGTTGTGCATAAATTATCATATATTCTTTTTTGTTATAGTTTTAACAATTATTTGCATAATTTTACTGCATTTTACACATCATCTTTATGAACCAATAGTAATCCTCGTCTTTGAATCTTGGTTTTCTAAATCACCTAATATTAAGATACATGTTTTATCAATGATATTTTATCCACCGATAACTAATTTAATTCAATTTAATATATCTATTTATTGTTTCCACTTAAATGTGATGTCATTTAATGTTAGTTATGTAACATAAAGATACAATTTTAGGATTTATTTATTTGTTATTAAAATTTTTAATAATATTTATTTTTCTTTAATACGTATGAGTTTATTTATATGTAATTATTATTATATTAAATATATATTTAGAAATTATAAACTAACTTCACTTATTATAAACATACATGTTTTATGAATGATATTTCATCCGTGTTTTTTTTTTGAATTTTAAAATAATTGTTTAATTTATTTAATTATTGTTTCTATTTATATTTAATTTTATTTAAAATAGTTATTTTATTTAATGTAAGTTATTTAATATAAAGTAAAAACTTTATGATTTATTATTATTTGTTTTTAAGTTTTTAATAATATTTATTATTAACTAGTACGTGACAGTTTTATTTATATAAGATTATTATTATCTTAAATATATATTAGAGTTCATTAATTTATTTATATGTTTAGTTAATTATTAGAGGTCGTACTTATTATTATAAAGTTAAAAAGTCATATATATATTAACAAAATATGTGAATTATTTTTTTAGCTCATAATGTTGTGCATAAATTATCATATATTCTTTTTTGTTATAGTTTTAACAATTATTTGCATAATTTTACTGCATTTTACACATCATCTTTATGAACCAATAGTAATCCTCGTCTTTGAATCTTGGTTTTCTAAATCACCTAATATTAAGATACATGTTTTATCAATGATATTTTATCCACCGATAACTAATTTAATTCAATTTAATATATCTATTTATTGTTTCCACTTAAATGTGATGTCATTTAATGTTAGTTATGTAACATAAAGATACAATTTTAGGATTTATTTATTTGTTATTAAAATTTTTAATAATATTTATTTTTCTTTAATACGTATGAGTTTATTTATATGTAATTATTATTATATTAAATATATATTTAGAAATTATAAACTAACTTCACTTATTATAAACATACATGTTTTATGAATGATATTTCATCCGTGTTTTTTTTTGAATTTTAAAATAATTGTTTAATTTATTTAATTATTGTTTCTATTTATATTTAATTTTATTTAAAATAGTTATTTTATTTAATGTAAGTTATTTAATATAAAGTAAAAACTTTATGATTTATTATTATTTGTTTTTAAGTTTTTAATAATATTTATTATTAACTAGTACGTATCAGTTTTATTTATATAAGATTGTTATTATCTTAAATATATATTAGTGTTCATTAATTTCTTTATACGTTTAGTTAATTATTAGAGGTCATTTATTATTATAAAGTTAAAAAGTCATATATATATTAACAAAATATGTGAATTATTTTTTAGCTCATAATGTTGTGCATAAATTATCATATATTCTTTTTTGTTATAGTTTTAACAATTATTTGCATAATTTTACTGCATTTTACACATCATCTTTATGAACCAATAGTAATCCTCGTCTTTGAATCTTGGTTTTCTAAATCACCTAATATTAAGATACATGTTTTATCAATGATATTTTATCCACCGATAACTAATTTAATTCAATTTAATATATCTATTTATTGTTTCCACTTAAATGTGATGTCATTTAATGTTAGTTATGTAACATAAAGATACAATTTTAGGATTTATTTATTTGTTATTAAAATTTTTAATAATATTTATTTTTCTTTAATACGTATGAGTTTATTTATATGTAATTATTATTATATTAAATATATATTTAGAAATTATAAACTAACTTCACTTATTATAAACATACATGTTTTATGAATGATATTTCATCCGTGATTTTTTTTTTGAATTTTAAAATAATTGTTTAATTTATTTAATTTTTGTTTCTATTTATATTTAATTTTATTTAAAATAGTTATTTTATTTAATGTAAGTTATTTAATATAAAGTAAAAACTTTATGATTTATTATTATTTGTTTTTAAGTTTTTAATAATATTTATTATTAACAAGTACGTGAGAGTTTTATTTATATAAGATTATTATTATATTAAATTTATATTAGAGTTCATTAATTTATTTATATGTTTAGTTAATTATTAGAGGTCGTACTTATTATTATAAAGTTAAAAAGTCATATATATATTAACAAAATATGTGAATTATTTTTTTAGCTCATAATGTTGTGCATAAATTATCATATATTCTTTTTTGTTATAGTTTTAACAATTATTTGCATAATTTTACTGCATTTTACACATCATCTTTATGAACCAATAGTAATCCTCGTCTTTGAATCTTGGTTTTCTAAATCACCTAATATTAAGATACATGTTTTATCAATGATATTTTATCCACCGATAACTAATTTAATTCAATTTAATATATCTATTTATTGTTTCCACTTAAATGTGATGTCATTTAATGTTAGTTATGTAACATAAAGATACAATTTTAGGATTTATTTATTTGTTATTAAAATTTTTAATAATATTTATTTTTCTTTAATACGTATGAGTTTATTTATATGTAATTATTATT
This sequence comes from Hippophae rhamnoides, assembly GCA_033030585.1. Taxonomy (NCBI): domain Eukaryota; kingdom Viridiplantae; phylum Streptophyta; class Magnoliopsida; order Rosales; family Elaeagnaceae; genus Hippophae; species Hippophae rhamnoides. The sequence continues at coordinate 57,345,217 of CM065429.1, read as the reverse complement.
ATATTAAATATATATTTAGAAATTATAAACTAACTTCACTTATTATAAACATACATGTTTTATGAATGATATTTCATCCGTGTTTTTTTTTAATTTTAAAATAATTGTTTAATTTATTTAATTTATTTATTTATTGTTTCTATTTATATTTAATTTTATTTAAAATAGTTATTTTATTTAATGTAAGTTATTTAATATAAAGTAAAAACTTTATGATTTATTATTATTTGTTTTTAAGTTTTTAATAATATTTATTATTAACTAGTACGTGAGAGTTTTATTTATATAAGATTATTATTATCTTAAATATATATTAGAGTTCATTAATTTATTTATATGTTTAGTTAATTATTAGAGGTTGTACTTATTATTATAAAGTTAAAAAGTCATATATATATTAACAAAATATGTGAATTATTTTTTTAGCTCATAATGTTGTGCATAAATTATCATATATTCTTTTTTGTTATAGTTTTAACAATTATTTGCATAATTTTACTGCATTTTACACATCATCTTTATGAACCAATAGTAATCCTCGTCTTTGAATCTTGGTTTTCTAAATCACCTAATATTAAGATACATGTTTTATCAATGATATTTTATCCACCGATAACTAATTTAATTCAATTTAATATATCTATTTATTGTTTCCACTTAAATGTGATGTCATTTAATGTTAGTTATGTAACATAAAGATACAATTTTAGGATTTATTTATTTGTTATTAAAATTTTTAATAATATTTATTTTTCTTTAATACGTATGAGTTTATTTATATGTAATTATTATTATATTAAATATATATTTAGAAATTATAAACTAACTTCACTTATTATAAACATACATGTTTTATGAATGATATTTCATCCGTGTTTTGTTTTGAATTTTAAAATAATTGTTTAATTTATTTAATTTATTTATTTATTGTTTCTATTTATATTTAATTTTATTTAAAATAGTTATTTTATTTAATATAAGTTATTTAATATAAAGTAAAAACTTTATGATTTATTATTATTTGTTTTTAAGTTTTTAATAATATTTATTATTAACTAGTACGTGACAGTTTTATTTATATAAGATTATTATTATCTTAAATATATATTAGAGTTCATTAATTTATTTATATGTTTAGTTAATTATTAGAGGTCGTACTTATTATTATAAAGTTAAAAAGTCATATATATATTAACAAAATATGTGAATTATTTTTTAGCTCATAATGTTGTGCATAAATTATCATATATTCTTTTTTGTTATAGTTTTAACAATTATTTGCATAATTTTACTGCATTTTACACATCATCTTTATGAACCAATAGTAATCCTCGTCTTTGAATCTTGGTTTTCTAAATCACCTAATATTAAGATACATGTTTTATCAATGATATTTTATCCACCGATAACTAATTTAATTCAATTTAATATATCTATTTATTGTTTCCACTTAAATGTGATGTCATTTAATGTTAGTTATGTAACATAAAGATACAATTTTAGGATTTATTTATTTGTTATTAAAATTTTTAATAATATTTATTTTTCTTTAATACGTATGAGTTTATTTATATGTAATTATTATTATATTAAATATATATTTAGAAATTATAAACTAACTTCACTTATTATAAACATACATGTTTTATGAATGATATTTCATCCGTGTTTTTTTTTAATTTTAAAATAATTATTTAATTTATTTAATATATATATTTATTGTTTCTATTTATATTTAATTTTATTTAAAATAATTATTTTATTTAATGTGAGTTATTTAATATAAAGTAAAAACTTTATGATTTGTTATTATTTGTTTTTAAGTTTTTAATAATATTTATTATTAACTAGTACGTGAGTTTTATTTATATAAGATTATTATTATCTTAAATATATATTAGAGTTCATTAATTTATTTATATGTTTAGTTAATTATTAGAGGTCGTACTTATTATTATAAAGTTAAAAAGTCATATATATATTAACAAAATATGTGAATTATTTTTTAGCTCATAATGTTGTGCATAAATTATCATATATTCTTTTTTGTTATAGTTTTAACAATTATTTGCATAATTTTACTGCATTTTACACATCATCTTTATGAACCAATAGTAATCCTCGTCTTTGAATCTTGGTTTTCTAAATCACCTAATATTAAGATACATGTTTTATCAATGATATTTTATCCACCGATAACTAATTTAATTCAATTTAATATATCTATTTATTGTTTCCACTTAAATGTGATGTCATTTAATGTTAGTTATGTAACATAAAGATACAATTTTAGGATTTATTTATTTGTTATTAAAATTTTTAATAATATTTATTTTTCTTTAATACGTATGAGTTTATTTATATGTAATTATTATTATATTAAATATATATTTAGAAATTATAAACTAACTTCACTTATTATAAACATACATGTTTTATGAATGATATTTTATCCGTGTTTTTTTTTAATTTTAAAATAATTGTTTAATTTATTTATTTATTGTTTCTATTTATATGTAATTTTATTTAAAATAGTTATTTTATTTAATGTAAGTTATTTAATATAAAGTAAAAACTTTATGATTCATTATTATTTGTTTTTTTGTTTTTAATAATATTTATTATTAATTAGTACGTGAGAGTTTTATTTATATAAGATTATTATTATCTTAAATATATATTAGAGTTCATTAATTTATTTTTATATTTAGTGAATTATTAGAGGTTGTATTTATTATTATAAAGTTAAAAAGTCATATATATATTAACAAAATATGTGAATTATTTTTTTAGCTCATAATGTTGTGCATAAATTATCATATATTCTTTTTTGTTATAGTTTTAACAATTATTTGCATAATTTTACTGCATTTTACACATCATCTTTATGAACCAATAGTAATCCTCGTCTTTGAATCTTGGTTTTCTAAATCACCTAATATTAAGATACATGTTTTATCAATGATATTTTATCCACCGATAACTAATTTAATTCAATTTAATATATCTATTTATTGTTTCCACTTAAATGTGATGTCATTTAATGTTAGTTATGTAACATAAAGATACAATTTTAGGATTTATTTATTTGTTATTAAAATTTTTAATAATATTTATTTTTCTTTAATACGTATGAGTTTATTTATATGTAATTATTATTATATTAAATATATATTTAGAAATTATAAACTAACTTCACTTATTATAAACATACATGTTTTATGAATGATATTTCATCCGTGTTTTTTTTTGAATTTTAAAATAATTGTTTAATTTATTTAATTATTGTTTCTATTTATATTTAATTTTATTTAAAATAGTTATTTTATTTAATGTAAGTTATTTAATATAAAGTAAAAACTTTATGATTTATTATTATTTGTTTTTAAGTTTTTAATAATATTTATTATTAACTAGTACGTGACAGTTTTATTTATATAAGATTATTATTATCTTAAATATATATTAGAGTTCATTAATTTATTTATATGTTTAGTTAATTATTAGAGGTCGTACTTATTATTATAAAGTTAAAAAGTCATATATATATTAACAAAATATGTGAATTATTTTTTTAGCTCATAATGTTGTGCATAAATTATCATATATTCTTTTTTGTTATAGTTTTAACAATTATTTGCATAATTTTACTGCATTTTACACATCATCTTTATGAACCAATAGTAATCCTCGTCTTTGAATCTTGGTTTTCTAAATCACCTAATATTAAGATACATGTTTTATCAATGATATTTTATCCACCGATAACTAATTTAATTCAATTTAATATATCTATTTATTGTTTCCACTTAAATGTGATGTCATTTAATGTTAGTTATGTAACATAAAGATACAATTTTAGGATTTATTTATTTGTTATTAAAATTTTTAATAATATTTATTTTTCTTTAATACGTATGAGTTTATTTATATGTAATTATTATTATATTAAATATATATTTAGAAATTATAAACTAACTTCACTTATTATAAACATACATGTTTTATGAATGATATTTCATCCGTGTTTTTTTTTTTGAATTTTAAAATAATTGTTTAATTTATTTAATTTATTTATTTATTGTTTCTATTTATATGTAATTTTATTTAAAATATTTATTTTATTTAATGTAAGTTATTTAATATAAAGTAAAAACTTTATGATTTATTATTATTTGTTTTTAAGTTTTTAATAATATTTATTATTAACTAGTACGTGGGAGTTTTATTTATATAAGATTATTATTATCTTAAATATATATTAGAGTTCATTAATTTATTTATATGTTTAGTTAATTATTAGAGGTCGTACTTATTATTATAAAGTTAAAAAGTCATATATATATTAACAAAATATGTGAATTATTTTTTAGCTCATAATGTTGTGCATAAATTATCATATATTCTTTTTTGTTATAGTTTTAACAATTATTTGCATAATTTTACTGCATTTTACACATCATCTTTATGAACCAATAGTAATCCTCGTCTTTGAATCTTGGTTTTCTAAATCACCTAATATTAAGATACATGTTTTATCAATGATATTTTATCCACCGATAACTAATTTAATTCAATTTAATATATCTATTTATTGTTTCCACTTAAATGTGATGTCATTTAATGTTAGTTATGTAACATAAAGATACAATTTTAGGATTTATTTATTTGTTATTAAAATTTTTAATAATATTTATTTTTCTTTAATACGTATGAGTTTATTTATATGTAATTATTATTATATTAAATATATATTTAGAAATTATAAACTAACTTCACTTATTATAAACATACATGTTTTATGAATGATATTTCATCCGTGTTTTTTTTTAATTATAAAATAATTGTTTAATTTATTTATTTATTTATTTATTGTTTCTATTTATATTTAATTTTATTTAAAATAGTTATTTTATTTAATGTAAGTTATTTAATATAAAGTAAAAACTTTATGATTTATTATTATTTGTTTTTAAGTTTTTAATAATATTTATTATTAACTAGTACGTGACAGTTTTATTTATATAAGATTATTATTATCTTAAATATATATTAGAGTTCATTAATTTATTTATATGTTTAGTTAATTATTAGAGGTCGTACTTATTATAAAGTTAAAAAGTCATATATATATTAACAAAATATGTGAATTATTTTTTAGCTCATAATGTTGTGCATAAATTATCATATATTCTTTTTTGTTATAGTTTTAACAATTATTTGCATAATTTTACTGCATTTTACACATCATCTTTATGAACCAATAGTAATCCTCGTCTTTGAATCTTGGTTTTCTAAATCACCTAATATTAAGATACATGTTTTATCAATGATATTTTATCCACCGATAACTAATTTAATTCAATTTAATATATCTATTTATTGTTTCCACTTAAATGTGATGTCATTTAATGTTAGTTATGTAACATAAAGATACAATTTTAGGATTTATTTATTTGTTATTAAAATTTTTAATAATATTTATTTTTCTTTAATACGTATGAGTTTATTTATATGTAATTATTATTATATTAAATATATATTTAGAAATTATAAACTAACTTCACTTATTATAAACATACATGTTTTATGAATGATATTTCATCCGTGTTTTTTTTAATTTTAAAATAATTGTTTAATTTATTTAATATATTTATTTATTGTTTCTATTTATATTTAATTTTATTTAAAATAGTTATTTTATTTAATGTAAGTTATTTAATATAAAGTAAAAACTTTATGATTTATTATTATTTGTTTTTAAGTTTTTAATAATATTTATTATTAACTAGTACGTGAGAGTTTTATTTATATAAGATTATTATTATCTTAAATATATATTAGAGTTCATTAATTTATTTTTATATTTAGTGAATTATTAGAGGTTGTATTTATTATTATAAAGTTAAAAAGTCATATATATATTAACAAAATATGTGAATTATTTTTTAGCTCATAATGTTGTGCATAAATTATCATATATTCTTTTTTGTTATAGTTTTAACAATTATTTGCATAATTTTACTGCATTTTACACATCATCTTTATGAACCAATAGTAATCCTCGTCTTTGAATCTTGGTTTTCTAAATCACCTAATATTAAGATACATGTTTTATCAATGATATTTTATCCACCGATAACTAATTTAATTCAATTTAATATATCTATTTATTGTTTCCACTTAAATGTGATGTCATTTAATGTTAGTTATGTAACATAAAGATACAATTTTAGGATTTATTTATTTGTTATTAAAATTTTTAATAATATTTATTTTTCTTTAATACGTATGAGTTTATTTATATGTAATTATTATTATATTAAATATATATTTAGAAATTATAAACTAACTTCACTTATTATAAACATACATGTTTTATGAATGATATTTCATCCGTGTTTTTTTTGAATTTTAAAATAATTGTTTAATTTATTTAATTTATTTATTTATTGTTTCTATTTATATTTAATTTTATTTAAAATAGTTATTTTATTTAATGTAAGTTATTTAATATAAAGTAAAAACTTTATGATTTATTATTATTTGTTTTTAAGTTTTTAATAATATTTATTATTAACTAGTACGTGACAGTTTTATTTATATAAGATTATTATTATCTTAAATATATATTAGAGTTCATTAATTTATTTATATGTTTAGTTAATTATTAGAGGTCGTACTTATTATTATAAAGTTAAAAAGTCATATATATATTAACAAAATATGTGAATTATTTTTTAGCTCATAATGTTGTGCATAAATTATCATATATTCTTTTTTGTTATAGTTTTAACAATTATTTGCATAATTTTACTGCATTTTACACATCATCTTTATGAACCAATAGTAATCCTCGTCTTTGAATCTTGGTTTTCTAAATCACCTAATATTAAGATACATGTTTTATCAATGATATTTTATCCACCGATAACTAATTTAATTCAATTTAATATATCTATTTATTGTTTCCACTTAAATGTGATGTCATTTAATGTTAGTTATGTAACATAAAGATACAATTTTAGGATTTATTTATTTGTTATTAAAATTTTTAATAATATTTATTTTTCTTTAATACGTATGAGTTTATTTATATGTAATTATTATTATATTAAATATATATTTAGAAATTATAAACTAACTTCACTTATTATAAACATACATGTTTTATGAATGATATTTCATCCGTGTTTTTTTTTAATTTTAAAATAATTGTTTAATTTATTTATGGAATTTATTTATTGTTTCTATTTATATTTAATTTTATTTAAAATAGTTATTTTATTTAATGTAAGTTATTTAATATAAAGTAAAAACTTTATGATTTATTATTATTTGTTTTTAAGTTTTTAATAATATTTATTATTAACTAGTACGTGTCAGTTTTATTTATATAAGATTATTATTATCTTAAATATATATTAGAGTTCATTAATTTATTTATATGTTTAGTTAATTATTAGAGGTCGTACTTATTATTATAAAGTTAAAAAGTCATATATATATTAACAAAACATGAGAATTAATTTTTAGCTCATAATGTTGTGCATAAATTATCATATATTCTTTTTTGTTATAGTTTTAACAATTATTTGCATAATTTTACTGCATTTTACACATCATCTTTATGAACCAATAGTAATCCTCGTCTTTGAATCTTGGTTTTCTAAATCACCTAATATTAAGATACATGTTTTATCAATGATATTTTATCCACCGATAACTAATTTAATTCAATTTAATATATCTATTTATTGTTTCCACTTAAATGTGATGTCATTTAATGTTAGTTATGTAACATAAAGATACAATTTTAGGATTTATTTATTTGTTATTAAAATTTTTAATAATATTTATTTTTCTTTAATACGTATGAGTTTATTTATATGTAATTATTATTATATTAAATATATATTTAGAAATTATAAACTAACTTCACTTATTATAAACATACATGTTTTATGAATGATATTTCATCCGTGTTTTTTTTTTTGAATTTTAAAATAATTGTTTAATTTATTTAATACATTTATTTATTGTTTCTATTTATATTTAATTTTATTTAAAATAGTTATTTTATTTAATGTAAGTTATTTAATATAAAGTAAAAACTTTATGATTTATTATTATTTGTTTTTAAGTTTTTAATAATATTTATTATTAACTAGTACGTGAGAGTTTTATTTATATAAGATTATTATTATCTTAAATATATATTAGAGTTCATTAATTTATTTATATGTTTAGTTAATTATTAGAGGTCGTACTTATTATTATAAAGTTAAAAAGTCATATATATATTAACAAAATATGTGATTTTTTTTTTAGCTCATAATGTTGTGCATAAATTATCATATATTCTTTTTTGTTATAGTTTTAACAATTATTTGCATAATTTTACTGCATTTTACACATCATCTTTATGAACCAATAGTAATCCTCGTCTTTGAATCTTGGTTTTCTAAATCACCTAATATTAAGATACATGTTTTATCAATGATATTTTATCCACCGATAACTAATTTAATTCAATTTAATATATCTATTTATTGTTTCCACTTAAATGTGATGTCATTTAATGTTAGTTATGTAACATAAAGATACAATTTTAGGATTTATTTATTTGTTATTAAAATTTTTAATAATATTTATTTTTCTTTAATACGTATGAGTTTATTTATATGTAATTATTATTATATTAAATATATATTTAGAAATTATAAACTAACTTCACTTATTATAAACATACATGTTTTATGAATGATATTTCATCCGTGTTTTTTTTTTGAATTTTAAAATAATTGTTTAATTTATTTAATTATTGTTTCTATTTATATTTAATTTTATTTAAAATAGTTATTTTATTTAATGTAAGTTATTTAATATAAAGTAAAAACTTTATGATTTATTATTATTTGTTTTTAAGTTTTTAATAATATTTATTATTAACTAGTACGTGAGAGTTTTATTTATATAAGATTATTATTATCTTAAATATATATTAGAGTTCATTAATTTATTTTTATATTTAGTGAATTATTAGAGGTTGTATTTATTATTATAAAGTTAAAAAGTCATATATATATTAACAAAATATGTGAATTATTTTTTTAGCTCATAATGTTGTGCATAAATTATCATATATTCTTTTTTGTTATAGTTTTAACAATTATTTGCATAATTTTACTGCATTTTACACATCATCTTTATGAACCAATAGTAATCCTCGTCTTTGAATCTTGGTTTTCTAAATCACCTAATATTAAGATACATGTTTTATCAATGATATTTTATCCACCGATAACTAATTTAATTCAATTTAATATATCTATTTATTGTTTCCACTTAAATGTGATGTCATTTAATGTTAGTTATGTAACATAAAGATACAATTTTAGGATTTATTTATTTGTTATTAAAATTTTTAATAATATTTATTTTTCTTTAATACGTATGAGTTTATTTATATGTAATTATTATTATATTAAATATATATTTAGAAATTATAAACTAACTTCACTTATTATAAACATACATGTTTTATGAATGATATTTCATCCGTGTTTTTTTTTTGAATTTTAAAATAATTGTTTAATTTATTTAATATATTTATTTATTGTTTCTATTTATATTTAATTTTATTTAAAATAGTTATTTTATTTAATGTAAGTTATTTAATATAAAGTAAAAACTTTATGATTTATTATTATTTGTTTTTAAGTTTTTAATAATATTTATTATTAACTAGTACGTGACAGTTTTATTTATATAAGATTATTATTATCTTAAATATATATTAGAGTTCATTAATTTATTTATATGTTTAGTTAATTATTAGAGGTCGTACTTATTATTATAAAGTTAAAAAGTCATATATATATTAACAAAATATGTGAATTATTTTTTTAGCTCATAATGTTGTGCATAAATTATCATATATTCTTTTTTGTTATAGTTTTAACAATTATTTGCATAATTTTACTGCATTTTACACATCATCTTTATGAACCAATAGTAATCCTCGTCTTTGAATCTTGGTTTTCTAAATCACCTAATATTAAGATACATGTTTTATCAATGATATTTTATCCACCGATAACTAATTTAATTCAATTTAATATATCTATTTATTGTTTCCACTTAAATGTGATGTCATTTAATGTTAGTTATGTAACATAAAGATACAATTTTAGGATTTATTTATTTGTTATTAAAATTTTTAATAATATTTATTTTTCTTTAATACGTATGAGTTTATTTATATGTAATTATTATTATATTAAATATATATTTAGAAATTATAAACTAACTTCACTTATTATAAACATACATGTTTTATGAATGATATTTCATCCGTGTTTTTTTTTTTGAATTTTAAAATAATTGTTTAATTTATTTAATATATTTATTTATTGTTTTTATTTATATGTAATTTTATTTAAAATAGTTACTTTATTTAATTTAATTTATTTAATATAAAGTAAAAACTTTATGATTTATTATTATTTGTTTTTAAATTTTAAATAATATTTATTAGTAACTAGTACGTGAGAGTTTTATTTATATAAGATTATTATTATCATAAATATATATTAGAGTATAATAACTTATTTTTATGTTTAGTAATTTATTAGAGGTCGTATTTATTATTATAAAGTTAAAAAGTCATATATATATTAACAAAATATGTGATTTTTTTTTTAGCTCATAATGTTGTGCATAAATTATCATATATTCTTTTTTGTTATAGTTTTAACAATTATTTGCATAATTTTACTGCATTTTACACATCATCTTTATGAACCAATAGTAATCCTCGTCTTTGAATCTTGGTTTTCTAAATCACCTAATATTAAGATACATGTTTTATCAATGATATTTTATCCACCGATAACTAATTTAATTCAATTTAATATATCTATTTATTGTTTCCACTTAAATGTGATGTCATTTAATGTTAGTTATGTAACATAAAGATACAATTTTAGGATTTATTTATTTGTTATTAAAATTTTTAATAATATTTATTTTTCTTTAATACGTATGAGTTTATTTATATGTAATTATTATTATATTAAATATATATTTAGAAATTATAAACTAACTTCACTTATTATAAACATACATGTTTTATGAATGATATTTCATCCGTGATTTTTTTTTTGAATTTTAAAATAATTGTTTAATTTATTTAATTTATTTATTTATTGTTTCTATTTATATTTAATTTTATTTAAAATAGTTATTTTATTTAATGTAAGTTATTTAATATAAAGTAAAAACTTTATGATTTATTATTATTTGTTTTTAAGTTTTTAATAATATTTATTATTAACTAGTACGTGGGAGTTTTATTTATATAAGATTATTATTTTATTAAATATATATTAGAGTTCATTAATTTATTTATATGTTTAGTTAATTATTAGAGGTCGTACTTATTATTATAAAGTTAAAAAGTCATATATATTTTAATAAAATATGTGAATTATTTTTTTAGCTCATAACGTTGTGCATAAATTATCATATATTCTTTTTTGTTATAGTTTTAACAATCATTTGCATAATTTTACTGCATTTTACACATCATCTTTATGAAACAATAGTAATCCTCGTCTTTGAATCTTGGTTTTCTAAATCACCTAATATTAAGATACATGTTTTATCAATGATATTTTATCCACCGATAACTAATTTAATTCAATTTAATATATCTATTTATTGTTTCCACTTAAATGTGATGTCATTTAATGTTAGTTATGTAACATAAAGATACAATTTTAGGATTTATTTATTTGTTATTAAAATTTTTAATAATATTTATTTTTCTTTAATACGTATGAGTTTATTTATATGTAATTATTATTATATTAAATATATATTTAGAAATTATAAACTAACTTCACTTATTATAAACATACATGTTTTATGAATGATATTTCATCCGTGTTTTTTTTTAATTTTAAAATAATTGTTTAATTTGTTTAATTTATTTATTTATTGTTTCTATTTATATTTAATTTTATTTAAAATAGTTATTTTATTTAATGTAAGTTATTTAATATAAAGTAAAAACTTTATGATTTATTATTATTTGTTTTTAAGTTTTTAATAATATTTATTATTAACTAGTACGTGAGAGTTTTATTTATATAAGATTATTATTATCTTAAATATATATTAGAGTTCATTAATTTATTTTTATATTTAGTGAATTATTAGAGGTTGTATTTATTATTATAAAGTTAAAAAGTCATATATATATTAACAAAATATGTGAATTATTTTTTTAGCTCATAATGTTGTGCATAAATTATCATATATTCTTTTTTGTTATAGTTTTAACAATTATTTGCATAATTTTACTGCATTTTACACATCATCTTTATGAACCAATAGTAATCCTCGTCTTTGAATCTTGGTTTTCTAAATCACCTAATATTAAGATACATGTTTTATCAATGATATTTTATCCACCGATAACTAATTTAATTCAATTTAATATATCTATTTATTGTTTCCACTTAAATGTGATGTCATTTAATGTTAGTTATGTAACATAAAGATACAATTTTAGGATTTATTTATTTGTTATTAAAATTTTTAATAATATTTATTTTTCTTTAATACGTATGAGTTTATTTATATGTAATTATTATTATATTAAATATATATTTAGAAATTATAAACTAACTTCACTTATTATAAACATACATGTTTTATGAATGATATTTCATCCGTGTTTTTTTTTTGAATTTTAAAATAATTGTTTAATTTATTTAATATATTTATTTATTGTTTCTATTTATATTTAATTTTATTTAAAATAGTTATTTTATTTAATGTAAGTTATTTAATATAAAGTAAAAACTTTATGATTTATTATTATTTGTTTTTAAGTTTTTAATAATATTTATTATTAACTAGTACGTGACAGTTTTATTTATATAAGATTATTATTATCTTAAATATATATTAGAGTTCATTAATTTATTTATATGTTTAGTTAATTATTAGAGGTCGTACTTATTATTATAAAGTTAAAAAGTCATATATATATTAACAAAATATGTGAATTATTTTTTAGCTCATAATGTTGTGCATAAATTATCATATATTGTTTTTTGTTATAGTTTTAACAATTATTTGCATAATTTTACTGCATTTTACACATCATCTTTATGAACCAATAGTAATCCTCGTCTTTGAATCTTGGTTTTCTAAATCACCTAATATTAAGATACATGTTTTATCAATGATATTTTATCCACCGATAACTAATTTAATTCAATTTAATATATCTATTTATTGTTTCCACTTAAATGTGATGTCATTTAATGTTAGTTATGTAACATAAAGATACAATTTTAGGATTTATTTATTTGTTATTAAAATTTTTAATAATATTTATTTTTCTTTAATACGTATGAGTTTATTTATATGTAATTATTATTATATTAAATATATATTTAGAAATTATAAACTAACTTCACTTATTATAAACATACATGTTTTATGAATGATATTTCATCCGTGTTTTTTTTTAATTTTAAAATAATTGTTTAATTTATTTAATTATTGTTTCTATTTATATTTAATTTTATTTAAAATAGTTATTTTATTTAATGTAAGTTATTTAATATAAAGTAAAAACTTTATGATTTATTATTATTTGTTTTTAAGTTTTTAATAATATTTATTATTAACTAGTACGTGAGAGTTTTATTTATATAAGATTATTATTATCTTAAATATATATTAGAGTTCATTAATTTATTTATATGTTTAGTTAATTATTAGAGGTCGTACTTATTATAAAGTTAAAAAGTCATATATATATTAACAAAATATGTGAATTATTTTTTTAGCTCATAATGTTGTGCATAAATTATCATATATTCTTTTTTGTTATAGTTTTAACAATTATTTGCATAATTTTACTGCATTTTACACATCATCTTTATGAACCAATAGTAATCCTCGTCTTTGAATCTTGGTTTTCTAAATCACCTAATATTAAGATACATGTTTTATCAATGATATTTTATCCACCGATAACTAATTTAATTCAATTTAATATATCTATTTATTGTTTCCACTTAAATGTGATGTCATTTAATGTTAGTTATGTAACATAAAGATACAATTTTAGGATTTATTTATTTGTTATTAAAATTTTTAATAATATTTATTTTTCTTTAATACGTATGAGTTTATTTATATGTAATTATTATTATATTAAATATATATTTAGAAATTATAAACTAACTTCACTTATTATAAACATACATGTTTTATGAATGATATTTCATCCGTGTGTTTTTTTTTTGAATTTTAAAATAATTGTTTAATTTATTTATTTATTGTTTCTATTTATATTTAATTTTATTTAAAATAGTTATTTTATTTAATGTAAGTTATTTAATATAAAGTAAAAACTTTATGATTTATTATTATTTGTTTTTAAGTTTTTAATAATATTTATTATTAACTAGTACGTGACAGTTTTATTTATATAAGATTATTATTATCTTAAATATATATTAGAGTTCATTAATTTATTTATATGTTTAGTTAATTATTAGAGGTCGTACTTATTATTATAAAGTTAAAAAGTCATATATATATTAACAAAATATGTGAATTATTTTTTTAGCTCATAATGTTGTGCATAAATTATCATATATTCTTTTTTGTTATAGTTTTAACAATTATTTGCATAATTTTACTGCATTTTACACATCATCTTTATGAACCAATAGTAATCCTCGTCTTTGAATCTTGGTTTTCTAAATCACCTAATATTAAGATACATGTTTTATCAATGATATTTTATCCACCGATAACTAATTTAATTCAATTTAATATATCTATTTATTGTTTCCACTTAAATGTGATGTCATTTAATGTTAGTTATGTAACATAAAGATACAATTTTAGGATTTATTTATTTGTTATTAAAATTTTTAATAATATTTATTTTTCTTTAATACGTGTGAGTTTATTTATATGTAATTATTATTATATTAAATATATATTTAGAAATTATAAACTAACTTCACTTATTATAAACATACATGTTTTATGAATGATATTTCATCCGTGTTTTGTTTTGAATTTTAAAATAATTGTTTAATTTATTTAATTTATTTATTTATTGTTTCTATTTATATTTAATTTTATTTAAAATAGTTATTTTATTTAATGTAAGTTATTTAATATAAAGTAAAAACTTTATGATTTATTATTATTTGTTTTTAAGTTTTTAATAATATTTATTATTAACTAGTACGTGACAGTTTTATTTATATAAGATTATTATTATCTTAAATATATATTAGAGTTCATTAATTTATTTATATGTTTAGTTAATTATTAGAGGTCGTACTTATTATAAAGTTAAAAAGTCATATATATATTAACAAAATATGTGAATTATTTTTTTAGCTCATAATGTTGTGCATAAATTATCATATATTCTTTTTTGTTATAGTTTTAACAATTATTTGCATAATTTTACTGCATTTTACACATCATCTTTATGAACCAATAGTAATCCTCGTCTTTGAATCTTGGTTTTCTAAATCACCTAATATTAAGATACATGTTTTATCAATGATATTTTATCCACCGATAACTAATTTAATTCAATTTAATATATCTATTTATTGTTTCCACTTAAATGTGATGTCATTTAATGTTAGTTATGTAACATAAAGATACAATTTTAGGATTTATTTATTTGTTATTAAAATTTTTAATAATATTTATTTTTCTTTAATACGTGTGAGTTTATTTATATGTAATTATTATTATATTAAATATATATTTAGAAATTATAAACTAACTTCACTTATTATAAACATACTTGTTTTATGAATGATATTTCATCTCTGTTTTTTTTTTGAATTTTAAAATAATTGTTTAATTTATTTATTTATTTATTGTTTCTATTTATATTTAATTTTATTTAAAATAGTTATTTTATTTAATGTAAGTTATTTAATATAAAGTAAAAACTTTATGATTTATTATTATTTGTTTTTAAGTTTTTAATAATATTTATTATTAACTAGTACGTGACAGTTTTATTTATATAAGATTATTATTATCTTAAATATATATTAGAGTTCATTAATTTATTTATATGTTTAGTTAATTATTAGAGGTCGTACTTATTATTATAAAGTTAAAAAGTCATATATATATTAACAAAATATGTGAATTATTTTTTTAGCTCATAATGTTGTGCATAAATTATCATATATTGTTTTTTGTTATAGTTTTAACAATTATTTGCATAATTTTACTGCATTTTACACATCATCTTTATGAACCAATAGTAATCCTCGTCTTTGAATCTTGGTTTTCTAAATCACCTAATATTAAGATACATGTTTTATCAATGATATTTTATCCACCGATAACTAATTTAATTCAATTTAATATATCTATTTATTGTTTCCACTTAAATGTGATGTCATTTAATGTTAGTTATGTAACATAAAGATACAATTTTAGGATTTATTTATTTGTTATTAAAATTTTTAATAATATTTATTTTTCTTTAATACGTATGAGTTTATTTATATGTAATTATTATTATATTAAATATATATTTAGAAATTATAAACTAACTTCACTTATTATAAACATACATGTTTTATGAATGATATTTCATCCGTGTTTTTTTTTAATTTTAAAATAATTGTTTAATTTATTTAATATATTTATTTATTGTTTCTATTTATATGTAATTTTATTTAAAATAGTTATTTTATTTAATGTAAGTTATTTAATATAATGTAAAAACTTTATGATTTATTATTATTTGTTTTTAAGTTTTTAATAATATTTATTATTAACTAGTACGTGACAGTTTTATTTATATAAGATTATTATTATCTTAAATATATATTAGAGTTCATTAATTTATTTATATGTTTAGTTAATTATTAGAGGTCGTACTTATTATTATAAAGTTAAAAAGTCATATATATATTAACAAAATATGTGAATTATTTTTTTAGCTCATAATGTTGTGCATAAATTATCATATATTCTTTTTTGTTATAGTTTTAACAATTATTTGCATAATTTTACTGCATTTTACACATCATCTTTATGAACCAATAGTAATCCTCGTCTTTGAATCTTGGTTTTCTAAATCACCTAATATTAAGATACATGTTTTATCAATGATATTTTATCCACCGATAACTAATTTAATTCAATTTAATATATCTATTTATTGTTTCCACTTAAATGTGATGTCATTTAATGTTAGTTATGTAACATAAAGATACAATTTTAGGATTTATTTATTTGTTATTAAAATTTTTAATAATATTTATTTTTCTTTAATACGTATGAGTTTATTTATATGTAATTATTATTATATTAAATATATATTTAGAAATTATAAACTAACTTCACTTATTATAAACATACTTGTTTTATGAATGATATTTCATATCTGTTTTTTTTTTAATTTTAAAATAATTGTTTAATTTATTTAATTATTTAATTATTGTTTCTATTTATATTTAATTTTATTTAAAATAGTTATTTTATTTAATGTAAGTTATTTAATATAAAGTAAAAACTTTATGATTTATTATTATTTGTTTTTAAGTTTTTAATAATATTTATTATTAACTAGTACGTGAGAGTTTTATTTATATAAGATTATTATTATCTTAAATATATATTAGAGTTCATTAATTTATTTATATGTTTAGTTAATTATTAGAGGTTGTACTTATTATTATAAAGTTAAAAAGTCATATATATATTAACAAAATATGTGAATTATTTTTTTAGCTCATAATGTTGTGCATAAATTATCATATATTCTTTTTTGTTATAGTTTTAACAATTATTTGCATAATTTTACTGCATTTTACACATCATCTTTATGAACCAATAGTAATCCTCGTCTTTGAATCTTGGTTTTCTAAATCACCTAATATTAAGATACATGTTTTATCAATGATATTTTATCCACCCATAACTAATTTAATTCAATTTAATATATCTATTTATTGTTTCCACTTAAATGTGATGTCATTTAATGTTAGTTATGTAACATAAAGATACAATTTTAGGATTTATTTATTTGTTATTAAAATTTTTAATAATATTTATTTTTCTTTAATACGTATGAGTTTATTTATATGTAATTATTATTATATTAAATATATATTTAGAAATTATAAACTAACTTCACTTATTATAAACATACATGTTTTATGAATGATATTTCATCCGTGTTTTTTTTGAATTTTAAAATAATTGTTTAATTTATTTAATATATTTATTTATTGTTTCTATTTATATGTAATTTTATTTAAAATAGTTATTTTATTTAATGTAAGTTATTTAATATAAAGTAAAAACTTTATGATTTATTATTATTTGTTTTTAAGTTTTTAATAATATTTATTATTAACTAGTACGTGACAGTTTTATTTATATAAGATTATTATTATCTTAAATATATATTAGAGTTCATTAATTTATTTATATGTTTAGTTAATTATTAGAGGTCGTACTTATTATAAAGTTAAAAAGTCATATATATATTAACAAAATATGTGAATTATTTTTTTAGCTCATAATGTTGTGCATAAATTATCATATATTCTTTTTTGTTATAGTTTTAACAATTATTTGCATAATTTTACTGCATTTTACACATCATCTTTATGAACCAATAGTAATCCTCGTCTTTGAATCTTGGTTTTCTAAATCACCTAATATTAAGATACATGTTTTATCAATGATATTTTATCCACCGATAACTAATTTAATTCAATTTAATATATCTATTTATTGTTTCCACTTAAATGTGATGTCATTTAATGTTAGTTATGTAACATAAAGATACAATTTTAGGATTTATTTATTTGTTATTAAAATTTTTAATAATATTTATTTTTCTTTAATACGTATGAGTTTATTTATATGTAATTATTATTATATTAAATATATATTTAGAAATTATAAACTAACTTCACTTATTATAAACATACATGTTTTATGAATGATATTTCATCCGTGTTTTTTTTTAATTTTAAAATAATTGTTTAATTTATTTATTTATTGTTTCTATTTATATTTAATTTTATTTAAAATAGTTATTTTATTTAATGTAAGTTATTTAATATAAAGTAAAAACTTTATGATTTATTATTATTTGTTTTTAAGTTTTTAATAATATTTATTATTAACTAGTACGTTATAGTTTTATTTATATAAGATTATTATTATATTAAATATATATTAGAGTTCATTAATTTATTTTTATATTTAGTGAATTATTAGAGGTCGTACTTATTATAAAGTTAAAAAGTCATATATATTTTAATAAAATATGTGAATTATTTTTTTAGCTCATAATGTTGTGCATAAATTATCATATATTGTTTTTTTGTTTTAGTTTTAACAATTATTTGCATAATTTTATTGCATTTTACACATCATCTTTATGAACCAATAGTAATCCTCGTCTTTGAATCTTGGTTTTCTAAATCACCTAATATTAAGATACATGTTTTATCAATGATATTTTATCCACCGATAACTAATTTAATTCAATTTAATATATCTATTTATTGTTTCCACTTAAATGTGATGTCATTTAATGTTAGTTATGTAACATAAAGATACAATTTTAGGATTTATTTATTTGTTATTAAAATTTTTAATAATATTTATTTTTCTTTAATACGTATGAGTTTATTTATATGTAATTATTATTATATTAAATATATATTTAGAAATTATAAACTAACTTCACTTATTATAATCATACATGTTTTATGAATGATATTTCATCCGTGTTTTTTTTTAATTATAAAATAATTGTTTAATTTATTTATTTATTGTTTCTATTTATATGTAATTTTATTTAAAATAGTTATTTTATTTAATGTAAGTTATTTAATATAAAGTAAAAACTTTATGATTTATTATTATTTGTTTTTAAGTTTTTAATAATATTTATTATTAACTAGTACGTGAGAGTTTTATTTATATAAGATTATTATTATCTTAAATATATATTAGAGTTCATTAATTTATTTATATGTTTAGTTAATTATTAGAGGTTGTACTTATTATTATAAAGTTAAAAAGTCATATATATATTAACAAAATATGTGAATTATTTTTTTAGCTCATAATGTTGTGCATAAATTATCATATATTCTTTTTTGTTATAGTTTTAACAATTATTTGCATAATTTTACTGCATTTTACACATCATCTTTATGAACCAATAGTAATCCTCGTCTTTGAATCTTGGTTTTCTAAATCACCTAATATTAAGATACATGTTTTATCAATGATATTTTATCCACCGATAACTAATTTAATTCAATTTAATATATCTATTTATTGTTTCCACTTAAATGTGATGTCATTTAATGTTAGTTATGTAACATAAAGATACAATTTTAGGATTTATTTATTTGTTATTAAAATTTTTAATAATATTTATTTTTCTTTAATACGTATGAGTTTATTTATATGTAATTATTATTATATTAAATATATATTTAGAAATTATAAACTAACTTCACTTATTATAAACATACATGTTTTATGAATGATATTTCATCCGTGTTTTTTTTTTGAATTTTAAAATAATTGTTTAATTTATTTATTTATTGTTTCTATTTATATGTAATTTTATTTAAAATAGTTATTTTATTTAATGTAAGTTATTTAATATAAAGTAAAAACTTTATGATTTATTATTATTTGTTTTTAAGTTTTTAATAATATTTATTATTAACTAGTACGTGACAGTTTTATTTATATAAGATTATTATTATCTTAAATATATATTAGAGTTCATTAATTTATTTATATGTTTAGTTAATTATTAGAGGTCGTACTTATTATAAAGTTAAAGAGTCATATATATATTAACAAAATATGTGAATTATTTTTTTAGCTCATAATGTTGTGCATAAATTATCATATATTCTTTTTTGTTATAGTTTTAACAATTATTTGCATAATTTTACTGCATTTTACACATCATCTTTATGAACCAATAGTAATTCTCGTCTTTGAATCTTGGTTTTCTAAATCACCTAATATTAAGATACATGTTTTATCAATGATATTTTATCCACCGATAACTAATTTAATTCAATTTAGTATATCTATTTATTGTTTCCACTTAAATGTGATGTCATTTAATGTTAGTTATGTAACATAAAGATACAATTTTAGGATTTATTTATTTGTTATTAAAATTTTTAATAATATTTATTTTTCTTTAATACGTATGAGTTTATTTATATGTAATTATTATTATATTAAATATATATTTAGAAATTATAAACTAACTTCACTTATTATAAACATACATGTTTTATGAATGATATTTCATCCGTGTTTTTTTTTGAATTTTAAAATAATTATTTAATTTATTTAATATATATATATATTGTTTCTATTTATATTTAATTTTATTTAAAATAGTTATTTTATTTAATGTAAGTTATTTAATATAAAGTAAAAACTTTATGATTTATTATTATTTGTTTTTAAGTTTTTAATAATATTTATTATTAACTAGTACGTGAGAGTTTTATTTATATAAGATTATTATTATCTTAAATATATATTAGAGTTCATTAATTTATTTATATGTTTAGTTAATTATTAGAGGTCGTACTTATTATTATAAAGTTAAAAAGTCATATATATATTAACAAAATATGTGAATTATTTTTTTAGCTCATAATGTTGTGCATAAATTATCATATATTGTTTTTTTGTTTTAGTTTTAACAATTATTTGAATAATTTTATTGCATTTTACACATCATCTTTATGAACCAATAGTAATCCTCGTCTTTGAATCTTGGTTTTCTAAATCACCTAATATTAAGATACATGTTTTATCAATGATATTTTATCCACCGATAACTAATTTAATTCAATTTAATATATCTATTTATTGTTTCCACTTAAATGTGATGTCATTTAATGTTAGTTATGTAACATAAAGATACAATTTTAGGATTTATTTATTTGTTATTAAAATTTTTAATAATATTTATTTTTCTTTAATACGTATGAGTTTATTTATATGTAATTATTATTATATTAAATATATATTTAGAAATTATAAACTAACTTCACTTATTATAAACATACATGTTTTATGAATGATATTTCATCCGTGTTTTTTTTTGAATTTTAAAATAATTGTTTAATTTATTTAATATATTTATTTATTGTTTCTATTTATATGTAATTTTATTTAAAATAGTTATTTTATTTAATGTAAGTTATTTAATATAAAGTAAAAACTTTATGATTTATTATTATTTGTTTTTAAGTTTTTAATAATATTTATTATTAACTAGTACGTGACAGTTTTATTTATATAAGATTATTATTATCTTAAATATATATTAGAGTTCATTAATTTATTTATATGTTTAGTTAATTATTAGAGGTCGTACTTATTATAAAGTTAAAAAGTCATATATATATTAACAAAATATGTGAATTATTTTTTTAGCTCATAATGTTGTGCATAAATTATCATATATTGTTTTTTGTTATAGTTTTAACAATTATTTGCATAATTTTACTGCATTTTACACATCATCTTTATGAACCAATAGTAATCCTCGTCTTTGAATCTTGGTTTTCTAAATCACCTAATATTAAGATACATGTTTTATCAATGATATTTTATCCACCGATAACTAATTTAATTCAATTTAATATATCTATTTATTGTTTCCACTTAAATGTGATGTCATTTAATGTTAGTTATGTAACATAAAGATACAATTTTAGGATTTATTTATTTGTTATTAAAATTTTTAATAATATTTATTTTTCTTTAATACGTATGAGTTTATTTATATGTAATTATTATTATATTAAATATATATTTAGAAATTATAAACTAACTTCACTTATTATAATCATACATGTTTTATGAATGATATTTCATCCGTGTTTTTTTTTAATTATAAAATAATTGTTTAATTTATTTATTTATTGTTTCTATTTATATGTAATTTTATTTAAAATAGTTATTTTATTTAATGTAAGTTATTTAATATAAAGTAAAAACTTTATGATTTATTATTATTTGTTTTTAAGTTTTTAATAATATTTATTATTAACTAGTACGTTAGAGTTTTATTTATATAAGATTATTATTTTATTAAATATATATTAGAGTTCATTAATTTATTTATATGTTTAGTTAATTATTAGAGGTTGTACTTATTATTATAAAGTTAAAAAGTCATATATATATTAACAAAATATGTGAATTATTTTTTTAGCTCATAATGTTGTGCATAAATTATCATATATTCTTTTTTGTTATAGTTTTAACAATTATTTGCATAATTTTACTGCATTTTACACATCATCTTTATGAACCAATAGTAATCCTCGTCTTTGAATCTTGGTTTTCTAAATCACCTAATATTAAGATACATGTTTTATCAATGATATTTTATCCACCCATAACTAATTTAATTCAATTTAATATATCTATTTATTGTTTCCACTTAAATGTGATGTCATTTAATGTTAGTTATGTAACATAAAGATACAATTTTAGGATTTATTTATTTGTTATTAAAATTTTTAATAATATTTATTTTTCTTTAATACGTGTGAGTTTATTTATATGTAATTATTATTATATTAAATATATATTTAGAAATTATAAACTAACTTCACTTATTATAAACATACTTGTTTTATGAATGATATTTCATCTCTGTTTTTTTTTTGAATTTTAAAATAATTGTTTAATTTATTTATTTTTTATTGTTTCTATTTATATGTAATTTTATTTAAAATAGTTATTTTATTTAATGTAAATTATTTAATATAATGTAAAAACTTTATGATTTATTATTATTTGTTTTTAAGTTTTTAATAATATTTATTATTAACTAGTACGTGCCAGTTTTATTTATATAAGATTATTATTATCTTAAATATATATTAGAGTTCATTAATTTATTTATATGTTTAGTTAATTATTAGAGGTCGTACTTATTATTATAAAGTTAAAAAGTCATATATATATTAACAAAATATGTGAATTATTTTTTTAGCTCATAATGTTGTGCATAAATTATCATATATTGTTTTTTGTTATAGTTTTAACAATTATTTGCATAATTTTACTGCATTTTACACATCATCTTTATGAACCAATAGTAATCCTCGTCTTTGAATCTTGGTTTAATAAATCATCTAATATTAAGATACATGTTTCATCAATGATATTTTATCCACCCATAACTAATTTAATTCAATTTAATATATCTATTTATTGTTTCTACTTAAATATGATGTCATTTAATGTTAGTTATGTAACATAAAGATACAATTTTAGGATTTTTTTATTTATTTTTAAAATTTTTAATAATATTTATTTTTCTTTAATACGTATGAGTTTATTTATATGTAATTATTATTATATTAAATATATATTTAGAAATTATAAACTAACTTCACTTATTATAAACATACATGTTTTATGAATGATATTTCATCCGTGTTTTTTTTTAATTTTAAAATAATTGTTTAATTTATTTATTTATTGTTTCTATTTATATGTAATTTTATTTAAAATAGTTATTTTATTTAATGTAAGTTATTTAATATAATGTAAAAACTTTATGATTTATTATTATTTGTTTTTAAGTTTTTAATAATATTTATTATTAACTAGTACGTGACAGTTTTATTTATATAAGATTATTATTATCTTAAATATATATTAGAGTTCATTAATTTATTTATATGTTTAGTTAATTATTAGAGGTCGTACTTATTATTATAAAGTTAAAAAGTCATATATATATTAACAAAATATGTGAATTATTTTTTTAGCTCATAATGTTGTGCATAAATTATCATATATTGTTTTTTGTTATAGTTTTAACAATTATTTGCATAATTTTACTGCATTTTACACATCATCTTTATGAACCAATAGTAATCCTCGTCTTTGAATCTTGGTTTAATAAATCATCTAATATTAAGATACATGTTTCATCAATGATATTTTATCCACCCATAACTAATTTAATTCAATTTAATATATCTATTTATTGTTTCTACTTAAATATGATGTCATTTAATGTTAGTTATGTAACATAAATATACAATTTTAGGATTTTTTTATTTGTTTTTAAAATTTTTAATAATATTTATTTTTCTTTAATACGTGTGAGTTTATTTATATGTAATTATTATTATATTAAATATATATTTAGAAATTATAAACTAACTTCACTTATTATAAACATACTTGTTTTATGAATGATATTTCATATCTGTTTTTTTTTTGAATTTTAAAATAATTGTTTAATTTATTTATTTATTGTTTCTATTTATATGTAATTTTATTTAAAATAGTTATTTTATTTAATGTAAGTTATTTAATATAATGTAAAAACTTTATGATTTATTATTATTTGTTTTTAAGTTTTTAATAATATTTATTATTAACTAGTACGTGACAGTTTTATTTATATAAGATTATTATTATCTTAAATATATATTAGAGTTCATTAATTTATTTATATGTTTAGTTAATTATTAGAGGTCGTACTTATTATAAAGTTAAAAATTCATATATATATTAAGAAAATATGTGAATTTTTTTTTAGCTCATAATGTTGTGCATAAATTATCATATATTGTTTTTTGTTATAGTTTTAACAATTATTTGCATAATTTTACTGCATTTTACACATCATCTTTATGAACCAATAGTAATCCTCGTCTTTGAATCTTGGTTTAATAAATCATCTAATATTAAGATACATGTTTCATCAATGATATTTTATCCACCCATAACTAATTTAATTCAATTTAATATATCTATTTATTGTTTCTACTTAAATATGATGTCATTTAATGTTAGTTATGTAACATAAATATACAATTTTAGGATTTTTTTATTTGTTTTTAAAATTTTTAATAATATTTATTTTTCTTTAATACGTGTGAGTTTATTTATATGTAATTATTATTATATTAAATATATATTTAGAAATTATAAACTAACTTCACTTATTATAAACATACTTGTTTTATGAATGATATTTCATCTCTGTTTTTTTTTTGAATTTTAAAATAATTGTTTAATTTATTTAATATATATATTTATTGTTTCTATTTATATGTAATTTTATTTAAAATAGTTACTTTATTTAATGTAAGTTATTTAATATAAAGTAAAAATTTATGATTTATTATTATTTGTTTTTAAGTTTTTAATAATATTTATTAGTAACTACTACGTGACAGTTTTATTTATATAAGATTATTATTATCTTAAATATATATTAGAGTTCATTAATTTATTTATATGTTTAGTTAATTATTAGAGGTCGTACTTATTATTATAAAGTTAAAAAGTCATATATATATTAACAAAATATGTGAATTAGATTTTTTAGCTCATAATGTTGTGCATAAATTATCATATATTGTTTTTTGTTATAGTTTTAACAATTATTTGCATAATTTTACTGCATTTTACACATCATCTTTATGAACCAATAGTAATCCTCGTCTTTGAATCTTGGTTTAATAAATCATCTAATATTAAGATACATGTTTCATCAATGATATTTTATCCACCCATAACTAATTTAATTCAATTTAATATATCTATTTATTGTTTCTACTTAAATATGATGTCATTTAATGTTAGTTATGTAACATAAATATACAATTTTAGGATTTTTTTATTTGTTTTTAAAATTTTTAATAATATTTATTTTTCTTTAATACGTGTGAGTTTATTTATATGTAATTATTATTATATTAAATATATATTTAGAAATTATAAACTAACTTCACTTATTATAAACATACTTGTTTTATGAATGATATTTCATCTCTGTTTTTTTTTTAATTTTAAAATAATTGTTTAATTTATTTAATTTATTTATTTATTGTTTCTATTTATATGTAATTTTATTTAAAATAGTTATTTTATTTAATGTAAGTTATTTAATATAAAGTAAAAACTTTATGATTTATTATTATTTGTTTTTAAGTTTTTAATAATATTTATTATTAACTAGTACGTGAGAGTTTTATTTATATAAGATTATTATTATATTAAATATATATTAGAGTTCATTAATTTATTTATATGTTTAGTTAATTATTAGAGGTCGTACTTATTATAAAGTTAAAAAGTCATATATATATTAACAAAATATGTGAATTATTTTTTTAGCTCATAATGTTGTGCATAAATTATCATATATTGTTTTTTGTTATAGTTTTAACAATTATTTGCATAATTTTACTGCATTTTACACATCATCTTTATGAACCAATAGTAATCCTCGTCTTTGAATCTTGGTTTTCTAAATCACCTAATATTAAGATACATGTTTTATCAATGATATTTTATCCACCGATAACTAATTTAATTCAATTTAATATATCTATTTATTGTTTCCACTTAAATGTGATGTCATTTAATGTTAGTTATGTAACATAAAGATACAATTTTAGGATTTATTTATTTGTTTTTAAATTTTTTAATAATATTTATTTTTCTTTAATACGTATGAGTTTATTTATATGTAATTATTATTATATTAAATATATATTTAGAAATTATAAACTAACTTCACTTATTATAAACATACATGTTTTATGAATGATATTTCATCCGTGTTTTTTTTTGAATTATAAAATAATTGTTTAATTTATTTAATATATTTATTTATTGTTTCTATTTATATGTAATTTTATTTAAAATAGTTATTTTATTTAATGTAAGTTATTTAATATAAAGTAAAAACTTTATGATTTATTATTATTTGTTTTTAAGTTTTTAATAATATTTATTATTAACTAGTACGTGAGAGTTTTATTTATATAAGATTATTATTATATTAAATATATATTAGAGTTCATTAATTTATTTTTATGTTTAGTTAATTATTAGAGGTCGTACTTATTATAAAGTTAAAAAGTCATATATATATTAACAAAATATGTGAATTATTTTTTTAGCTCATAATGTTGTGCATAAATTATCATATATTGTTTTTTGTTATAGTTTTAACAATTATTTGCATAATTTTACTGCATTTTACACATCATCTTTATGAACCAATAGTAATCCTCGTCTTTGAATCTTGGTTTAATAAATCATCTAATATTAAGATACATGTTTCATCAATGATATTTTATCCACCCATAACTAATTTAATTCAATTTAATATATCTATTTATTGTTCCTACTTAAATATGATGTCATTTAATGTTAGTTATGTAACATAAAGATACAATTTTAGGATTTTTTTATTTATTTTTAAAATTTTTAATAATATTTATTTTTCTTTAATACGTATGAGTTTATTTATATGTAATTATTATTATATTAAATATATATTTAGAAATTATAAACTAACTTCACTTATTATAAACATACTTGTTTTATGAATGATATTTCATCCGTGTTTTTTTTTTGAATTTTAAAATAATTGTTTAATTTATTTAATATATTTATTTATTGTTTCTATTTATATGTAATTTTATTTAAAATAGTTATTTTATTTAATGTAAGTTATTTAATATAAAGTAAAAACTTTATGATTTATTATTATTTGTTTTTAAGTTTTTAATAATATTAATTATTAACTAGTACGTGAGTTTTATTTATATAAGATTATTATTATATTAAATATATATTAGAGTTCATTAATTTATTTATATGTTTAGTTAATTATTAGAGGTTGTACTTATTATTATAAAGTTAAAAAGTCATATATATATTAACAAAATATGTGAATTATTTTTTTAGCTCATAATGTTGTGCATAAATTATCATATAAATTTTTTTGTTATAGTTTTAACAATTATTTCCATAATTTTATTGCATTTTACACATCATCTTTATGAACCAATAGTAATCCTCGTCTTTGAATCTTGGTTTTCTAAATCACCTAATATTAAGATACATGTTTTATCAATGATATTTTATCCACCCATAACTAATTTAATTCAATTTAATATATCTATTTATTGTTTCTACTTAAATATGATGTCATTTAATGTTAGTTATGTAACATAAAGATACAATTTTAGGATTTTTTTATTTGTTTTTAAATTTTTTAATAATATTTATTTTTCTTTAATACGTGTGAGTTTATTTATATGCGATTATTATTATATTAAATATATATTTAGAAATTATAAACTAACTTCACTTATTATAAACATACATGTTTTATGAATGATATTTCATCCGTGTTTTTTTTAATTTTAAAATAATTGTTTAATTTATTTAATATATTTATTTATTGTTTCTATTTATATGTAATTTTATTTAAAATAGTTATTTTATTTAATGTAAGTTATTTAATATAAAGTAAAAACTTTATGATTTATTATTATTTGTTTTTAAGTTTTTAATAATATTTATTATTAACTAGTACGTGAGAGTTTTATTTATATAAGATTATTATTATATTAAATATATATTAGAGTTCATTAATTTATTTATATGTTTAGTTAATTATTAGAGGTCGTACTTATTATAAAGTTAAAAAGTCATATATATATTAACAAAATATGTGAATTATTTTTTTAGCTCATAATGTTGTGCATAAATTATCATATATTGTTTTTTGTTATAGTTTTAACAATTATTTGCATAATTTTACTGCATTTTACACATCATCTTTATGAACCAATAGTAATCCTCGTCTTTGAATCTTGGTTTTCTAAATCACCTAATATTAAGATACATGTTTTATCAATGATATTTTATCCACCCATAACTAATTTAATTCAATTTAATATATCTATTTATTGTTTCTACTTAAATATGATGTCATTTAATGTTAGTTATGTAACATAAATATACAATTTTAGGATTTTTTTATTTGTTTTTAAAATTTTTAATAATATTTATTTTTCTTTAATACGTGTGAGTTTATTTATATGTAATTATTATTATATTAAATATATATTTAGAAATTATAAACTAACTTCACTTATTATAAACATACATGTTTTATGAATGATATTTCATCCATGTTTTTTTTGAATTTTAAAATAATTATTTAATTTATTTAATATATTTATTTATTGTTTTTATTTATATATAATTTTATTTAGCAGAGTTATTTTATTTAATAGAGTTATTTAATATATAGTAAAAACTTTATGATATATTATTATTTGTTTTTAAAATTTTAATAATATTTATTTCTAACTAGTACGTTAGAGTTTTATTTATATAAGATTATTATTATATTAAATATATATTAGAGTTCATTAATTTATTTTTATGTTTAGTGAATTATTAGAGGTAGTAGTGATAATAAAATTAAAGAGTCATATATATATTAACAAAATTTGTGAATTATTTTTTTAGCTCATAATGTTGTGCATAAATTATCATATATTGTTTTTTGTTTTAGTTTTAACAATTATTTGCATAATTTTATTGCATTTTACACATCATCTTTATGAACCAATAGTAATCCTCGTCTTTGAATCTTGGTTTTCTAAATCGCCTAATATTAAGATACATGTTTTATCAATGATATTTTATCTACCCATAACTAATTTAATTCAATTTAATATATCCATTTATTGTTTCTACTTAAATGTGATGTCATTTAATGTTAGTTATGTAACATAAAGATAAAATTTTAGGATTTATTTATTTGTTTTTAAATTTTTTAATAATATTTATTTTTCTTTAATACGTGTGAGTTTATTTATATGCGATTATTATTATATTAAATATATATTTAGAAATTATAAACTAACTTCACTTATTATAAACATACATGTTTTATGAATGATATTTCATCCGTGTTTTTTTTAATTTTAAAATAATTGTTTAATTTATTTAATATATTTATTTATTGCTTCTATTTATATGTAATTTTATTTAAAATAGTTACTTTATTTAATGTAAGTTATTTAATATAAAGTAAAAACTTTATGATTTATTATTATTTGTTTTTAAATTTTTAATAATATTTATTATTAACTAGTACGTGAGAGTTTTATTTATATAAGATTATTATTATATTAAATATATATTAGAGTTCATTAATTTATTTATATGTTTAGTTAATTATTAGAGGTCGTACTTATTATTATAAAGTTAAAAAGTCATATATTAACAAAATATGTGAATTATTTTTTAGCTCATAATGTTGTGCATAAATTATCATATATTGTTTTTTGTTATAGTTTTAACAATTATTTGCATAATTTTATTGCATTTTACACATCATCTTTACGAACCAATAGTAATCCTCGTCTTTGAATCTTGGTTTTCTAAATCACCTAATATTAAGATACATGTTTTATCAATGATATTTTATCTACCCATAACTAATTTAATTCAATTTAATATATCCATTTATTGTTTCTACTTAAATGTGATGTCATTTAATGTTAGTTATGTAACATAAAGATAAAATTTTAGGATTTATTTATCTGTTTTTAAATTTTTTAATAATATTTATTTTTCTTTAATGCGTGTGAGTTTATTTATATGCGATTATTATTATATTAAATATATATTTAGAAATTATAAACTAACTTCACTTATTATAAACATACATGTTTTATGAATGATATTCCATCCGTGTTTTTGTTTTTTGAATTATAAAATAATTGTTTAATTTATTTAATATATTTATTTATTGTTTCTATTTATATGTAATTTTATTTAAAATAGTTACTTTATTTAATGTAAGTTATTTAATATAAAGTAAAAACTTTATGATTTATTATTATTTGTTTTTAAATTTTTAATAATATTTATTATTAACTAGTACGTGAGTTTTATTTATATAAGATTATGATTATATTAAATATATATTAGATTTCATTAATTTATTTTTATGTTTAGTGAATTTTTTGAGGTCGTACTTATTATTATAAAGTTAAAAAGTCATATATATATTAACAAAATTTGTGAATTACTTTTTTAGCTCATAATGTTGTGCATAAATTATCATATATTGTTTTTTGTTTTAGTTTTAACAATTATTTGCATAATTTTATTGCATTTTACACATCATCTTTATGAACCAATAGTAATCCTCGTCTTTGAATCTTGGTTTTCTAAATCGCCTAATATTAAGATACATGTTTTATCAATGATATTTTATCCACCCATAACTAATTTAATTCAATTTAATATATCTATTTATTGTTTCTACTTAAATGTGATGTCATTTAATGTTAGTTATGTAACATAAAGATAAAATTTTAGGATTTATTTATTTGTTTTTAAAATTTTTAATAATATTTATTTTTCTTTAATACGTGTGAGTTTATTTATATGTAATTATTATTATATTAAATATATATTTAGAAATTATAAACTAACTTCACTTATTATAAACATACATGTTTTATGAATGATATTTCATCCGTGTTTTTTTTTAATTTTAAAATAATTGTTTAATTTATTTAATATATTTATTTATTGTTTTTATTTATATGTAATTTTATTTAAAATAGTTACTTTATTTAATTTAATTTATTTAATATAAAGTAAAAACTTTATGATTTATTATTATTTGTTTTTAAGTTTTTAATAATATTTATTATTAACTAGTACGTGAGAGTTTTATTTATATAAGATTATTATTATATTAAATATATATTAGAGTTCATTAATTTATTTATATGTTTAGTTAATTATTAGAGGTCGTACTTATTATTATAAAGTTAAAAAGTCATATATATATTAACAAAATATGTGAATTATTTTTTTAGCTCATAATGTTGTGCATAAATTATCATATATTGTTTTTTGTTATAGTTTTAACAATTATTTGCATAATTTTATTGCATTTTACACATCATCTTTATGAACCAATAGTAATCCTCGTCTTTGAATCTTGGTTTTCTAAATCACCTAATATTAAGATACATGTTTTATCAATGATATTTTATCCACTCATAACTAATTTCATTCAATTTAATATATCTATTTATTGTTTCTACTTCAATGTGATTTCATGTAATGTTAGTAATGTAACGTAAAGATAAAATTTTAGGATTTATTTATTTGTTTTTAATTTTTTTAATAATATTTATTTTTCTTTAATACGTGTGAGTTTATTTATATGCGATTATTATTATATTAAATATATATTTAGAAATTATAAACTAACTTCACTTATTATAAACATACATGTTTTATGAATGATATTTCATCCGTGTTTTTTTTTTGAATTTTAAAATAATTGTTTAATTTATTTAATATATTTATTTATTGTTTCTATTTATATGTAATTTTATTTAAAATAGTTACTTTATTTAATGTAAGTTATTTAATATAAAGTAAAAACTTTATGATTTATTATTATTTTTTTTAAAGTTTTTAATAATATTTATTATTAACTAGTACGTGAGTTTTATTTATATAAGATTATTATTATATTAAATATATATTAGATTTCATTAATTTATTTTTATGTTTAGTAAATTATTAGAGGTTGTATTTATTATTATAAAGTTAAAAAGTCATATATTAACAAAATATGTGAATTATTTTTTAGCTCATAATGTTGTGCATAAATTATCATATATTGTTTTTTGTTATAGTTTTAACAATTATTTGCATAATTTTATTGCATTTTACACATCATCTTTACGAACCAATAGTAATCCTCGTCTTTGAATCTTGGTTTTCTAAATCACCTAATATTAAGATACATGTTTTATCAATGATATTTTATCCACCCATAACTAATTTCATTCAATTTAATATATCTATTTATTGTTTCTACTTAAATGTGATTTCATTTAATGTTACTTATGTAACATAAAGATAAAATTTTAGGATTTATTTATTTGTTTTTAATATTTTTAATAATATTTATTTTTTATTAATACGTGTGAGTTTATTTATATGCGATTATTATTATATTAAATATATATTTAGAAATTATAAACTATCTTCACTTATTATAAACATATATGTTTTATGAATGCTAATTCATTCTTGTTTTTTTTGAATTTTAAAATAATTATTTAATTTATTTAATATATTTATTTATTGTTTCTATTTATATGTTATTTTATTTAAAAGATTTATTTTATTTAATGTGAGTTATTTAATATAAAGTAAAAACTTTATGATTTATTATTATTTGTTTTTAAATTGTTAATAATATTTATTATTAACTAGTACGAGAGAGTTTTATTTATATAAGATTTTTATTATATTAAATATATATTAGAGTTCATTACTTTATTTTTATATTTAGTGAATTATTAGAGTTTGTACTGATTATAAAGTTAAAAAGTCATATATATATTAACAAAATATGTGAATTATATTTTTAGCTCATAATGTTGTGCATAAATTATCATATATTGTTTTTTGTTATAAGTTTTACAATTATTTGTATAATTTTATTGCATATTACACATCATCTTTATGAACCAATAGTAATCCTCGTCTTTGAATCATGGTTTTCTAAATCACCTAATATTAAGATACATGTTTTATCAATGATATTTTATCCACCCATAACTAATTTAATTCAATTTAATATATCTATTTATTGTTTCTACTTAAATGTGATGTCATTTAATGTTAGTTATGTAACATAAAGATAAAATTTTAGGATTTATTTATTTGTTTTTAAATTTTTTAATAATATTTATTTTTCTTTAATACGTGTGAGTTTATTTATATGCGATTATTATTATATTAAATATATATTTAGAAATTATAAACTAACTTCACTTATTATAAACATACATGTTTTATGAATGATATTTCATCAATGTTTTTTTTTTGAATTTTAAAATAATTATTTAATTTATTTAATATATTTATTTATTGTTTCTATTTATATGTAATTTTATTTAAAATTGTTATTTTATTTAATGTGAGTTATTTAATATAAAGTAAAAACTTTATGATTTATTATTATTTGTTTTTAAATGTTTAATAATATTTATTACTAACTAGTACGTGAGAGTTTTATTTATATAAGATTATTATTATATTAAATATATATTAGAGTTCATTAATTTATTTTTATGTTTAGTTAATTATTAGAGGTCGTAATTATTATAAAGTTAAAAAGTCATATATATATTAACAAAATATGTGAATTATTTTTTTAGCTCATAATGTTGTGCATAAATTATCATATATTGTTTTTTGTTATAGTTTTAACAATTATTTGCATAATTTTACTGCATTTTACACATCATCTTTATGAACCAATAGTAATCCTCGTCTTTGAATCTTGGTTTAATAAATCATCTAATATTAAGATACATGTTTTATCAATGATATTTTATCCACCCATAACTAATTTAATTCAATTTAATATATCTATTTATTGTTTCCACTTAAATGTGATGTCATTTAATGTTAGTTATGTAACATAAAGATACAATTTTAGGATTTATTTATTTGTTATTAAAATTTTTAATAATATTTATTTTTCTTTAATACGTGTGAGTTTATTTATATGCGATTATTATTATATTAAATATATATTTAGAAATTATAAACTAACTTCACTTATTATAAACATACATGTTTTATGAATGATATTTCATCCGTGTTTTTTTTTGAATTTTAAAATAATTGTTTAATTTATTTAATATATTTATTTATTGTTTCTATTTATATGTAATTTTATTTAAAATAGTTATTTTATTTAATGTAAGTTATTTAATATAAAGTAAAAACTTTATGATTTATTATTATTTGTTTTTAAGTTTTTAATAATATTTATTATTAACTAGTACGTGAGAGTTTTATTTATATAAGATTATTATTATATTAAATATATATTAGAGTTCATTAATTTATTTTTATATTTAGTGAATTATTAGAGGTCGTACTTATTATTATAAAGTTAAAAAGTCATATATATATTAACAAAATATGTGAATTATTTTTTTAGCTCATAATGTTGTGCATAAATTATCATATATTGTTTTTTGTTATAGTTTTAACAATTATTTGCATAATTTTATTGCATTTTACACATCATCTTTATGAACCAATAGTAATCCTCGTCTTTGAATCTTGGTTTTCTAAATCACCTAATATTAAGATACATGTTTTATCAATGATATTTTATCCACCCATAACTAATTTCATTCAATTTAATATATCTATTTATTGTTTCTACTTAAATGTGATTTCATATAATGTTAGTTATGTAACATAAAGATAAAACTTTAGGATTTATTTATTTGTTTTTAACATTTTTAATAATATTTATTTTTCTTTAATACGTGTGAGTTTATTTATATGCGATTATTACTATATTAAATATATATTTAGAAATTATAAACTAACTTCACTTATTATAAACATACATGTTTTATGAATGATATTTCATCCATTTGTTTTTTTGAATTTTAAAATAATTATTTAATTTATTTAATATATTTATTTATTGTTTCTATTTATATGTAATTTTATTTAAAATATTTATTTTATTTAATGTGAGTTATTTAATATAAAGTAAAAACTTTATGATTTATTATTATTTGTTTTTAAGTTTTTAATAATATTTATTATTAACTAGTACGTGAGTGTTTTATTCATTTAAGGTTATTATTATATTAAATATATATTAGAGTTCATTAATTTATTTTTATGTTTAGTTAATTATTAGAGGTCGTAATTATTATAAAGTTAAAAAGTCATATATATATTAAAAAAATATGTGAATTATTTTTTTAGCTCATAATGTTGTGCATAAATTATCATATATTGTTTTTTGTTATAGTTTTAACAATTATTTGCATAATTTTATTGCATATTACACATCATCTTTATGAACCAATAGTAATCCTCGTCTTTGAATCTTGGTTTTCTAAATCACCTAATATTAAGATACATGTTTTATCAATGATATTTTATCCACCCATAACTAATTTAATTCAATTTAATATATCTATTTATTGTTTCTACTTAAATGTGATGTCATTTAATGTTAGTTATGTAACATAAAGATAAAATTTTAGGATTTATTTATTTGTTTTTAAAATTTTTAATAATATTTATTTTTCTTTAATACGTGTGAGTTTATTTATATGCGATTATTATTATATTAAATATATATTTAGAAATTATAAACTAACTTCACTTATTATAAACATACATGTTTTATGAATGATATTTCATCCGTGTTTTTTTTGAATTTTAAAATAATTGTTTAATTTATTTAATATATTTATTTATTGTTTCTATTTATATGTAATTTTATTTAAAATAGTTACTTTATTTAATGTAAGTTATTTAATATAAAGTAAAAACTTTATGATTTATTATTATTTGTTTTTAAATTTTTAATAATATTTATTATTAACTAGTACGTGAGAGTTTTATTTATATAAGATTATTATTTTATTAAATAGATATTAGAGTTCATTAATTTATTTTTATATTTAGTGAATTATTAGAGGTTGTACTTATTATTATAAAGTTAAAAAGTCATATATATATTAACAAAATATGTGAATTATTTTTTTAGCTCATAATGTTGTGCATAAATTATCATATATTGTTTTTTGTTATAGTTTTAACAATTATTTCCATAATTTTATTGCATTTTACACATCATCTTTATGAACCAATAGTAATCCTCGTCTTTGAATCTTGGTTTTCTAAATCACCTAATATTAAGATACATGTTTTATCAATGATATTTTATCCACCCATAACTAATTTCATTCAATTTAATATATCTATTTATTGTTTCTACTTAAATGCGATTTCATTTAATGTTAGTTACGTAACATAAAGATAAAATTTTAGGATTTATTTATTTGTTTTTAATTTTTTTAATAATATTTATTTTTCTTTAATACATGTGAGTTTATTTATATGCGATTTTTATTATATTAAATATATATTTAGAAATTATAAACTAACTTCACTTATTAAATATAACTTCACTTATTATAAACATACATGTTTTATGAATGATATTTCATCCATGTTTTTTTTTTGAATTTTAAAATAATTGTTTAATTTATTTAATATATTTATTTATTGTTTCTATTTATATGTAATTTTATTTAAAATAGTTACTTTATTTAATGTAAGTTATTTAATATAAAGTAAAAACTTTATGATTTATTATTATTTGTTTTTAAATTTTTAATAATATTTATTATTAACTAGTACGTGAGAGTTTTATTTATATAAGATTATTATTATATTAAATATATATTAGAGTTCATTAATTTATTTTTATTATTAGTGAATTATTAGAGGTAGTACTGATAATAAAATTAAAGAGTCATATATATATTAACAAAATTTGTGAATTATTTTTTTAGCTCATAATGTTGTGCATAAATTATCATATATTGTTTTTTGTTTTAGTTTTAACAATTATTTGCATAATTTTATTGCATTTTACACATCATCTTTATGAACCAATAGTAATCCTCGTCTTTGAATCTTGGTTTTCTAAATCGCCTAATATTAAGATACATGTTTTATCAATGATATTTTATCCACCCATAACTAATTTAATTCAATTTAATATATCTATTTATTGTTTCTACTTAAATGTGATGTCATTTAATGTTAGTTATGTAACATAAAGATAAAATTTTAGGATTTATTTATTTGTTTTTAAATTTTTTAATAATATTTATTTTTCTTTAATACGTGTGAGTTTATTTATATGTAATTATTATTATATTAAATATATATTTAGAAATTATAAACTAACTTCACTTATTAAATATAACTTCACTTATTATAAACATACATGTTTTATGAATGATATTTCATCCGTGTTTTTTTTTTGAATTTTAAAATAATTGTTTAATTTATTTAATATATTTATTTATTGTTTCTATTTATATGTAATTTTATTTAAAATAGTTACTTTATTTAATGTAAGTTATTTAATATAAAGTAAAAACTTTATGATTTATTATTATTTGTTTTTAAATTTTTAATAATATTTATTATTAACTAGTACGTGAGAGTTTTATTTATATAAGATTATTATTATATTAAATATATATTAGAGTTCATTAATTTATTTTTATATTTAGTGAATTATTAGAGGTTGTATTTATTATTATAAAGTTAAAAAGTCATATATATATTAACAAAATATGTGAATTATTTTTTTAGCTCATAATGTTGTGCATAAATTATCATATATTGTTTTTTGTTATAGTTTTAACAATTATTTGCATAATTTTATTGCATTTTACACATCATCTTTATGAACCAATAGTAATCCTCGTCTTTGAATCTTGGTTTTCTAAATCACCTAATATTAAGATACATGTTTTATCAATGATATTTTATCCACCCATAACTAATTTAATTCAATTTAATATATCCATTTATTGTTTCTACTTAAATGTGATGTCATTTAATGTTAGTTATGTAACATAAAGATAAAATTTTAGGATTTATTTATTTGTTTTTAAATTTTTTAATAATATTTATTTTTCTTTAATACGTGTGAGTTTATTTATATGCGATTATTATTATATTAAATATATATTTAGAAATTATAAACTAACTTCACTTATTAAATATAACTTCACTTATTATAAACATACATGTTTTATGAATGATATTTCATCCGTGTTTTTTTTTTGAATTTTAAAATAATTGTTTAATTTATTTATTTATTGTTTCTATTTATATGTAATTTTATTTAAAATAGTTATTTTATTTAATGTAAGTTATTTAATATAAAGTAAAAACTTTATGATTTATTATTATTTGTTTTTAAGTTTTTAATAATATTTATTATTAACTAGTACGTGAGAGTTTTATTTATATAAGATTATTATTATCTTAAATATATATTAGAGTTCATTAATTTATTTTTATATTTAGTGAATTATTAGAGGTCGTACTTATTATTATAAAGTTAAAAAGTCATATATATATTAACAAAATATGTGAATTATTTTTTTAGCTCATAATGTTGTGCATAAATTATCATATATTGTTTTTTTGTTTTAGTTTTAACAATTATTTGAATAATTTTATTGCATTTTACACATCATCTTTATGAACCAATAGTAATCCTCGTCTTTGAATCTTGGTTTTCTAAATCACCTAATATTAAGATACATGTTTTATCAATGATATTTTATCCACCCATAACTAATTTAATTCAATTTAATATATCCATTTATTGTTTCTACTTAAATGTGATGTCATTTAATGTTAGTTATGTAACATAAAGATAAAATTTTAGGATTTATTTATTTGTTTTTAAATTTTTTAATAATATTTATTTTTCTTTAATACGTGTGAGTTTATTTATATGCGATTATTATTATATTAAATATATATTTAGAAATTATAAACTAACTTCACTTATTATAAACATACATGTTTTATGAATGATATTTCATCCGTGTTTTTTTTTGAATTTTAAAATAATTGTTTAATTTATTTAATATATTTATTTATTGTTTCTATTTATATGTAATTTTATTTAAAATAGTTACTTTATTTAATGTAAGTTATTTAATATAAAGTAAAAACTTTATGATTTATTATTATTTGTTTTTAAATTTTTAATAATATTTATTATTAACTAGTACGTGAGAGTTTTATTTATATAAGATTATTATTATATTAAATATATATTAGAGTTCATTAATTTATTTTTATGTTTAGTGAATTATTAGAGGTCGTACTGATTATAAAGTTAAAAAGTTATATATATATTAACAAAATATGTGAATTATTTTTTAGCTCATAATGTTGTGCATAAATTATCATATATTGTTTTTTGTTATAGTTTTAACAATTATTTGCATAATTTTATTGCATTTTACACATCATCTTTACGAACCAATAGTAATCCTCGTCTTTGAATCTTGGTTTTCTAAATCACCTAATATTAAGATACATGTTTTATCAATGATATTTTATCCACTCATAACTAATTTCATTCAATTTAATATATCTATTTATTGTTTCTACTTAAATGTGATGTCATGTAATGTTAGTTATGTAACATAAAGATAAAATTTTAGGATTTATTTATTTGTTTTTAAAATTTTTAATAATATTTATTTTTCTTTAATACGTGTGAGTTTATTTATATGTAATTATTATTATATTAAATATATATTTAGAAATTATAAACTAACTTCACTTATTAAATATAACTTCACTTATTATAAACATACATGTTTTATGAATGATATTTCATCCATGTTTTTTTTTGAATTTTAAAATAATTATTTAATTTATTTAATATATTTATTTATTGTTTCTATTTATATGTAATTTTATTTAAAATAGTTATTTTATTTAATGTAAGTTATTTAATATAAAGTAAAAACTTTATGATTCATTATTATTTGTTTTTTTGTTTTTAATAATATTTATTATTAATTAGTACGTGAGAGTTTTATTTATATAAGATTATTATTATCTTAAATATATATTAGAGTTCATTAATTTATTTTTATATTTAGTGAATTATTAGAGGTTGTATTTATTATTATAAAGTTAAAAAGTCATATATATATTAACAAAATATGTGAATTATTTTTTTAGCTCATAATGTTGTGCATAAATTATCATATATATTTTTTTGTTATAGTTTTAACAATTATTTGCATAATTTTATTGCATTTTACACATCATCTTTATGAACCAATAGTAATCCTCGTCTTTGATTCTTGGTTTTCTAAATCACCTAATATTAAGATACATGTTTTATCAATGATATTTTATCCACCGATAACTAATTTAATTCAATTTAATATATCTATTTATTGTTTCCACTTAAATGTGATGTCATTTAATGTTAGTTATGTAACATAAAGATAAAATTTTAGGATTTATTTATTTGTTTTTAAAATTTTTAATAATATTTATTTTTCTTTAATACGTGTGAGTTTATTTATATGTAATTATTATTATATTAAATATATATTTAGAAATTATAAACTAACTTCACTTATTAAATATAACTTCACTTATTATAAACATACATGTTTTATGAATGATATTTCATCCGTGTTTTTTTTAATTTTAAAATAATTGTTTAATTTATTTAATATATTTATTTATTGCTTCTATTTATATGTAATTTTATTTAAAATAGTTATTTTATTTAATGTAAGTTATTTAATATAAAGTAAAAACTTTATGATTTATTATTATTTGTTTTTAAGATTTTAATAATATTAATTATTAACTAGTACGTGAGTTTTATTTATATAAGATTATTATTATCTTAAATATATATTAGAGTTCATTAATTTATTTATATGTTTAGTTAATTATTAGAGGTCGTACTTATTATTATAAAGTTAAAAAGTCATATATATATTAACAAAATATGTGAATTATTTTTTTAGCTCATAATGTTGTGCATAAATTATCATATATCGTTTTTTTGTTTTAGTTTTAACAATTATTTGCGTAATTTTATTGCATATTACACATCATCTTTATGAACCAATAGTAATCCTCGTCTTTGTATCTTGGTTTTCTAAATCGCCTAATATTAAGATATATGTTTTATCAATGATATTTTATCCACCGATAACTAATTTAATTCAATTTAATATATCTATTTATTGTTTCCACTTAAATGTGATGTCATTTAATGTTAGTTATGTAACATAAAGATAAAATTTTAGGATTTATTTATTTGTTTTTAAATTTTTTAATAATATTTATTTTTCTTTAATACGTGTGAGTTTATTTATATGCGATTATTATTATATTAAATATATATTTAGAAATTATAAACTAACTTCACTTATTATAAACATACATGTTTTATGAATGATATTTCATCCGTGTTTTTTTTAATTTTAAAATAATTGTTTAATTTATTTAATATATTTATTTATTGCTTCTATTTATATGTAATTTTATTTAAAATAGTTACTTTATTTAATGTAAGTTATTTAATATAAAGTAAAAACTTTATGATTTATTATTATTTGTTTTTAAATTTTAAATAATATTTATTATTAACTAGTACGTGAGTTTTATTTATATAAGATTATTATTATATTAAATATATATTAGATTTCATTAATTTATTTTTATGTTTAGTGAATCTTTTGAGGTCGTACTGATTATAAAGTTAAAAAGTCAAATATATATTA
Source organism: Hippophae rhamnoides (assembly GCA_033030585.1). Lineage (NCBI taxonomy): Eukaryota > Viridiplantae > Streptophyta > Magnoliopsida > Rosales > Elaeagnaceae > Hippophae > Hippophae rhamnoides. Next base: position 57,302,051 of record CM065429.1, on the reverse strand, counting down.
ACAAAATATGTGAATTATTTTTTTAGCTCATAATGTTGTGCATAAATTATCATATATTGTTTTTTTGTTATAGTTTTAACAATTATTTGCATAATTTTATTACATATTACACATCATCTTTATGAACCAATAGTAATCCTTGTCTTTGAATCTTGGTTTTCTAAATCACCTAATATTAACATACATGTTTTATCAATGATATTTTATCCACCCATAACCAATTTCATTCAACTTAATATATCTATTTATTGTTTCTACTTAAATGTGATTTCATTTAATGTTAGTTATGTAACATAAAGATAAAACTTTAGGATTTATTTATTTGTTTTTAACATTTTTAATAATATTTATTTTTCTTTATTACGTGTGAGTTTATTTATATGCGATTATTACTATATTAAATATATATTTAGAAATTATAAACTAACTTCACTTATTATAAACATACATGTTTTATGAATGATATTTCATCCGTGTTTTTTTTGAATTTTAAAATAATTGTTTAATTTATTTAATATATTTATTTATTGTTTCTATTTATATGTAATTTTATTTAAAATAGTTACTTTATTTAATGTAAGTTATTTAATATAAAGTAAAAACTTTATGATTTATTATTATTTGTTTTTAAATTTTTAATAATATTTATTATTAACTAGTACGTGAGTTTTATTTATATAAGATTATTATTATATTAAATATATATTAGATTTCATTAATTTATTTTTATGTTTAGTGAATTATTAGAGGTCGTACTGATTATAAAGTTAAAAAGTCATATATATATTAACAAAATATGTGAATTATTTTTTTAGCTCATAATGTTGTGCATAAATTATCATATAGTGTTTTTTGTTATAGTTTTAACAATTATTTGCATAATTTTATTTTATATTACACATCATCTTTATGAACCAATTGTAATCCTTGTCTTTGAATCTTGGTTTTCTAAATCACCTAATATTAAGATACATGTTTTATCAATGATATTTCATCTACCCATAACTAATTTCATTCAATTTAATATATCTATTTGTTGTTTCTACTTAAATGCGATTTCATTTAATGTTAGTTACGTAACATAAAGATAAAATTTTAGGATTTATTTATTTGTTTTTAAATTTTTTAATAATATTTATTTTTCTTTAATACGTGTGAGTTTATTTATATGCGATTATTATTATATTAAATATATATTTAGAAATTATAAACTAACTTCACTTATTAAATATAACTTCACTTATTATAAACATACATGTTTTATGAATGATATTTCATCCATGTTTTTTTTTAATTTTAAAATAATTATTTAATTTATTTAATATATTTATTTATTGTTTCTATTTATATGTAATTTTATTTAAAATAGTTATTTTATTTAATGTGAGTTATTTAATATAAAGTAAAAACTTTATGATTTATTATTATTTGTTTTTAAATTTTTAATAATATTTATTACTAACTAGTACGTGAGAGTTTTATTTATATAAGATTATTATTATATTAAATATATATTAGAGTTCATTAATTTATTTTTATGTTTAGTGAATTATTAGAGGTCGTACTTATTATTATAAAGTTAAAAAGTCATATATATATTAACCAAATATGTGAATTATTTTTTTAGCACATAATGTTGTGCATAAATTATCATATATATTTTTTTGTTATAGTTTTAACAATTATTTGCATAATTTTATTGCATATTACACATCATCTTTATGAACCAATAGTAATCCTTGTCTTTGAATCTTGGTTTTCTAAATCACATAATATTAAGATACATGTTTTATCAATGATATTTTATACACCCATAACTAATTTCATTCAATTTAATATATCTATTTATTGTTTCTACTTAAATGTGATTTCATGTAATGTTAGTTATGTAACATAAAGATAAAACTTTTGAATTTATTTATTTGTTTTTAACATTTTTAATAATATTTATTTTTCTTTAATTCTTGTGAGTTTATTTATATACGATTATTACTATATTAAATATATATTTATAAATTATAAACTATCTTCGCTTATTAAATATAACATCTCTTATTATAAACATAAATGTTTTATAAATGATATTTTATCCATGTTTTTTTGGAATTTTAAAATAATTATTTAATTTATTTAATATATTTATTTAAATTTTTACTATTTATATGTAATTTTATTTAAAATGGTTATTTTATTTAATATGAGTTATTTAATATAAAGTAAAAAGTTTATGATTTATTAATATTTGTTTTTAAATTTTTAATAATATTTATTATTAACTAGTAAGTGAGAGTTTTATTTATATAAGATTATTATTATATTAAATATATATTAGAGGTCATTAATTTATTTTTATGTTTAGTGAATTATTAGAGGTCGTACTGATTATAAAGTTAAAAAGTCATATATATATTAACCAAATATGGAATTATTGTCTTAGCTCATAATGTTGTGCATAAATTATCATATATATACTTTTTTGTTATAGTTTTAACAATTATTTGCGTAATTTTATTGCATATTACACATCATCTTTATGAACCAATAGTAATCCTTGTCTTTGAATCTTGGTTTTCTAAATCACCTTATATTAAGATACATGTTTTATCAATGATATTTTATCCACCATAAACTAATTTTATTCAATTTAATATATCTATTTATTGTTTCTACTTAAATGTGATTTCATGTAATGTTAGTTATGTAACATAAAGATAAAACTTTTGAATTTATTTATTTGTTTTTAACATTTTTAATAATATTTATTTTTCTTTAATACTTGTGAGTTTATTTATATACGATTATTACTATATTAAATATATATTTATAAATTATAAACTAACTTCGCTTATTAAATATAACATCTCTTATTATAAACATAAACGTTTTATAAATGATATTTTATCCATGTTTTTTTGGAATTTTAAAATAATTATTTAATTTATTTAATATATTTATTTATATTTTTTCTATTTATATGTAATTTTATTTAAAATGGTTATTTTATTTAATATGAGTTATTTAATATAAAGTAAAAAGTTTATGATTTATTAATATTTGTTTTTAAATTTTTAATAATATTTATTATTAACTAGTAAGTGAGATTTTTATTTATATAAGATTATTATTATATTAAATATATATTAGAGGTCATTAATTTATTTTTATGTTTAGTGAATTATTAGAGGTCGTACTGATTATAAAGTTAAAAAGTCATATATATATTAACCAAATATGGAATTATTGTCTTAGCTCATAATGTTGTGCATAAATTATCATATATATTGTTTTTTGTTATAGTTTTAACAATTATTTGCATAATTTTATTGCATATTACACATCATCTTTATGAACCAATAGTAATCCTTGTCTTTGAATCTTGGTTTTTTAAATCACCTAATATTAAGATACATGTTTTATCAATGATATTTTATCAACCCATAACTAATTTCATTCAATTTTATATATCTATTTATTGTTTCTACTTAAATGTGATTTCATGTAATGTTAGTTATGTAACATAAAGATAAAACTTTTGTATTTATTTATTTTTTTTAACATTTTTAATAATATTTATTTTTCTTTAATACGTGTGAGTTTATTTATATACGATTATTACTATATTAAATATATATCTATAAATTATAAACTAACTTCGCTTACTAAATATAACTTCACTTATTACAAACATACATGTTTTATGAATGATATTTTATCTATGTTTTTTTTAATTTTAAAATAATTATTTAATTTATTTATTATATTTATTTATTTTTTTTCTATTTATATGTAATTTTATTTAAAATGGTTATTTTATTTAATATGAGTTATTTAATATAAAGTAAAAAGTTTATGATTTATTAATATTTGTTTTTAAATTTTTAATAATATTTATTATTAACTATTAAGTGAGAGTTTTATTTATATAAGATTATTATTATATTAAATATATATTAGAGGTCATTAATTTATTTTTATGTTTAGTGAATTATTAGATGTCGTACTGATTATAAAGTTAAAAAGTCATATATATATTAACCAAATATGGAATTATTGTCTTAGCTCATAATGTTGTGCATAAATTATAATATATATTGTTTTTTTGTTATAGTTTTAACAATTATTTGCATAATTTTATTGCATATTACACTTCATCTTTATGAACCAATAGTAATCCTTGTCTTTGAATATTGGTTTTCTAAATCACCTAATATTAAGATACATGTTTTATCAATGATATTTTGTCCACCCATAACTAATTTCATTCAATTTAATATATCTATTTATTGTTTCTACTTAAATGTGATTTCATGTAATGTTAGTTGTGTAACAAAAAGATAAAACTTTTGAATTTATTTATTTGTTTTTACCATTTTTAAGAATATTTATTTTTATTTAATACATGTGAGTTTATTTATAGACGATTATTACTATATTAAATATATATCTATAAATTATAAACTAACTTCGCTTATTAAATATAACTTCACTTATTACAAACATACATGTTTTATGAATGATATTTTATCTATATTTTTTTTGAATTTTAAGATAATTATTTAATTTATTTATTTATTTTTTCTATTTATACGTAATTTTATTTAAAAGAGTTATTTTATTTAATGTGAGTTATTTAATATAAAGTAAAAAGTTTATGATTTATTAATATTTGTTTTTAAATTTTTAATAATATTTATTATTAACTAGTAAGTGAGAGTTTTATTTATATAAGATTATTATTATATTAAATATATATTAGAGGTCATTAATTTATTTTTATGTTTAGTGAATTATTAGAGGTCGTACTGATTATAAAGTTAAAAAGTCATATATATATTAACCAAATATGTGAATTATTTTTTTAGCTCATAATGTTGTGCATAAATTATAATATATATTGTTTTTTGTTATAGTTTTAACAATTATTTGCATAATTTTATTGCATATTACACATCATCTTTATGAACCAATAGTAATCCTTGTCTTTGAATCTTGGTTTTCTAAATCACCTAATATTAAGATACATGTTTTATCAATGATATTTTGTCCACCCATAACTAATTTCATTCAATTTAATATATCTATTTATTGTTTCTACTTAAATGTGATTTCATGTAATGTTAGTTATGTAACATAAAGATAAAACTTTTGTATTTATTTATTTTTTTTAACATTTTTAATAATATTTATTTTTCTTTAATACGTGTGAGTTTATTTATATGCGATTATTACTATATTAAATATATATCTATAAATTATAAACTATCTTCACTTATTAAATATAACTTCACTTATTATAAACATAAATGTTTTATGAATTATATTTCATCCATGTTTTTTTTGAATTTTAAAATAATTATTTAATTTATTTAATATATTTATTTATTTGTTTTCCTATTTATATGTAATTTTATTTAAAAGAGTTATTTTATTTAATGTGAGTTATTTAATATAAAGTAAAATTTTTATGATTTATTAATATTTGTTTTTAAATTTTTAATAATATTTATTATTAACTAGTAAGTGAGAGTTTTATTTATATAAGATTATTATTATATTAAATATATATTAGAGGTCATTAATTTATTTTTATGTTTAGTGAATTGTTAGAGGTCGTACTGATTATAAAGTTAAAAAGTCATATATATATTAACCAAATATGTGAATTATTTTTTTAGCTCATAATGTTGTGCATAAATTATAATATATATTGTTTTTTGTTATAGTTTTAACAATTATTTGCATAATTTTATTGCATATTACACATCATCTTTATGAACCAATAGTAATCCTTGGCTTTGAATCTTGGTTTTTTAAATCACCTAATATTAAGATACATGTTTTATCAATGATATTTTATCAACCCATAACTAATTTCATTCAATTTTATATATCTATTTAATGTTTCTACTTAAATGTGATTTCATGTAATGTTAGTTATGTAACATAAAGATAAAACTTTTGTAGTTATTTATTTTTTTTAACATTTTTAATAATATTTATTTTTCTTTAATACGTGTGAGTTTATTTATATGCGATTATTACTATATTAAATATATATCTAGAAATTATAAACTAACTTCGCTAACTAAATATAACTTCACTTATTACAAACATACATGTTTTATGAATGATATTTTATCTATGTTTTTTTTTTGAATTTTAAAATAATTATTTAATTTATTTATTTATTTTTCTATTTATTTGTAATTTTATTTAAAAGATTTATTTTATTTAATGTGAGTTATTTAATATAAAGTAAAAAGTTTATGATTTATTAATATTTGTTTTTAAATTTTTAATAATATTTATTATTAACTAGTAAGTGAGAGTTTTATTTATATAAGATTATTATTATATTAAATATATATTAGAGGTCATTAATTTATTTTTATGTTTAGTGAATTATTAGAGGTCGTACTGATTATAAAGTTAAAAAGTCATATATATATTAACCAAATATGTGAATTATTTTTTTAGCTCATAATGTTGTGCATAAATTATAATATATATTGTTTTTTGTTATAGTTTTAACAATTATTTGCATAATTTTATTGCATATTACACATCATCTTTATGAACCAATAGTAATCCTTGTCTTTGAATCTTGGTTTTTTAAATCACCTAATATTAAGATACATGTTTTATCAATGATATTTTATCAACCCATAACTAATTTCATTCAATTTTATATATCTATTTATTGTTTCTACTTAAATGTGATTTCATGTAATGTTAGTTATGTAACATAAAGATAAAACTTTTGTAGTTATTTATTTTTTTTAACATTTTTAATAATATTTATTTTTCTTTAATACGTGTGAGTTTATTTATATGCGATTATTACTATATTAAATATATATCTAGAAATTATAAACTAACTTCGCTAACTAAATATAACTTCACTTATTACAAACATACATGTTTTATGAATGATATTTTATCTATGTTTTTTTTTAATTTTAAAATAATTATTTAATTTATTTATTTATTTTTTCTATTTATACGTAATTTTATTTAAAAGAGTTATTTTATTTAATGTGAGTTATTTAATATAAAGTAAAATTTTTATGATTTATTAATATTTGTTTTTAAATTTTTAATAATATTTATTATTAACTAGTACGTGAGTGTTTTATTTATATAAGATTATTATTATATTAAATATATATTAGAGTTCATTAATTTATTTTTTTGTTTAGTGAATTATTAGAGGTCGTACTTATTATAAAGTTAAAAAGTCATATATATATTAACCAAATATGTGAATTTTTTTTAGCACATAATGTTGTGCATAAATTATCATATATATTTTTTTGTTATAGTTTTAACAATTATTTGCATAATTTTATTGCATATTACACATCATCTTTATGAACCAATAGTAATCCTTGTCTTTGAATCTTGGTTTTCTAAATCACATAATATTAAGATACATGTTTTATCAATGATATTTTATACACCCTTAACTAATTTCATTCAATTTAATATATCTATTTATTGTTTCTAGTTAAATGTGATTTCATATAATGTTAGTTATGTAACATAAAGATAAAACTTTAGGATTTATTTATTTGTTTTTAACATTTTTAATAATATTTATTTTTCTTTAATACGTGTGAGTTTATTTATATGCGATTATTACTATATTAAATATATATTTAGAAATTATAAACTAACTTCACTTATTAAATATAACTTCACTTATTATAAACATACATGTTTTATGAATGATATTTCATCCATGTTTTTTTTTTGAATTTTAAAATAATTATTTAATTTATTTAATATATTTATTTATTGTTACTATTTATATGTAATTTTATTTAAAAGATTTATTTTATTTAATGTGAGTTATTTAATATAAAGTAAAATTTTATGATTTATTAATATTTGTTTTTAAATTTTTAATAATATTTATTATTAACTAGTACGTGAGTGTTTTATTTATATAAGATTATTATTATATTAAATATATATTAGAGTTCATTAATTTATTTTTTTATTAGTGAATTATTAGAGGTCGTACTTATTATAAAGTTAAAAAGTCATATATATATTAACCAAATATGTGAATTATTTTTTTAGCACATAATGTTGTGCATAAATTATCATATATATTTTTTTGTTATAGTTTTAACAATTATTTGCATAATTTTATTGCATATTACACATCATCTTTATGAACCAATAGTAATCCTTGTCTTTGAATCTTGGTTTTCTAAATCACATAATATTAAGATACATGTTTTATCAATGATATTTTATACACCCTTAACTAATTTCATTCAATTTAATATATCTATTTATTGTTTCTAGTTAAATGTGATTTCATATAATGTTAGTTATGTAACATAAAGATAAAACTTTAGGATTTATTTATTTGTTTTTAACATTTTTAATAATATTTATTTTTCTTTAATACGTGTGAGTTTATTTATATGCGATTATTACTATATTAAATATATATTTAGAAATTATAAACTAACTTCACTTATTAAATATAACTTCACTTATTATAAACATACATGTTTTATGAATGATATTTCATCATTGTTTTTTTTGAATTTTAAAATAATTATTTAATTTATTTAATATATTTATTTATTGTTTCAATTTATATGTAATTTTAATTAAAAGAGTTATTTTATTTAATTTGAGTTATTTTATATAAAGTAAAAATTTTATGATTTATTAATATTTGTTTTTAAATTTTTAATAATATTTATTATTAAATATTAATTTTGTGTTTTATTTATATAATATTATTATTATATTAAATATATATTAGAGTTCATTAATTTATTTTTATGTTTAGTGAATTATTAGAGGTCGTACTTATTATAAAGTTAAAAAGTCATATATATATTAACCAAATATGTGAATTATTTTTTTAGCACATAATGTTGTGCATAAATTATCATATATATTTTTTTGTTATAGTTTTAACAATTATTTGCATAATTTTATTGCATATTACACATCATCTTTATGAACCAATAGTAATCCTTGTCTTTGAATCTTGGTTTTCTAAATCACATAATATTAAGATACATGTTTTATCAATGATATTTTATACACCCATAACTAATTTCATTCAATTTAATATATCTATTTATTGTTTCTACTTAAATGTGATTTCATATAATGTTAGTTATGTAACATAAAGATAAAACTTTAGGATTTATTTATTTGTTTTTAACATTTTTAATAATATTTATTTTTCTTTAATACGTGTGAGTTTATTTATATGCGATTATTACTATATTAAATATATATTTAGAAATTATAAACTAACTTCACTTATTAAATATAACTTCACTTATTATAAACATACATGTTTTATGAATGATATTTTAACCATGTTTTTTTTAATTTTAAAATAATTATTTAATTTATTTAATATATTTATTTATTGTTTCTATTTATATGTAATTTTATTTAAAATAGTTATTTTATTTAATGTGAGTTATTTAATATAAAGTAAAAAGTTTATGATTTATTAATATTTGTTTTTAAATTTTTAATAATATTTATTATTAACTAGTAAGTGAGAGTTTTATTTATATAAGATTATTATTATATTAAATATATATTAGAGTTCATTAATTTATTTTTATGTTTAGTGAATTATTAGAGGTCGTACTGATTATAAAGTTAAAAAGTCATATATATATTAACAAAATATGTGAATTATTTTTTTAGCTCATAATGTTGTGCATAAATTATCATATATATACTTTTTTGTTATAGTTTTAACAATTATTTGCATAATTTTATTGCATATTACACATCATCTTTATGAACCAATAGTAATCCTTGTCTTTGAATCTTGGTTTTCTAAATCACATAATATTAAGATACATGTTTTATCAATGATATTTTATACACCCATAACTAATTTCATTCAATTTAATATATCTATTTATTGTTTCTACTTAAATGTGATTTCATATAATGTTAGTTATGTAACATAAAGATAAAACTTTAGGATTTATTTATTTGTTTTTAACATTTTTAATAATATTTATTTTTCTTTAATACGTGTGAGTTTATTTATATGCGATTATTACTATATTAAATATATATTTAGAAATTATAAACTAACTTCACTTATTAAATATAACTTCACTTATTATAAACATACATGTTTTATGAATGATATTTCATCCATGTTTTTTTTTGAATTTTAAAATAATTATTTAATTTATTTAATATATTTATTTATTGTTTCTATTTATATGTAATTTTATTTAAAAGAGTTATTTTATTTAATGTGAGTTATTTAATATAAAGTAAAAAATTTATGATTTATTATTATTTGCTTTTAAATGTTTAATAATATTTATTACTAACTAGTACGTGAGAATTTTATTTATATAAGATTATTATTATATTAAATACATATTAGAGTTCATTAATTTATTTTTATTTTTAGTGAATTATTAGAGTTCTTAGTGATTATAAAGTTAAAAAGTCATATATATATTAACAAAATATGTGAATTATTTTTTTAGCTGATAATGTTGTGCATAAATTATCAAATATATTTTTTTTTATAGTTTTAACAATTATTTATATAATTTTATTGCATATTACACATCATCTTTATGAACCAATAGTAATCCTTCTCTTTGAATCTTGGTTTTCTAAATCACCTAATATTAAGATATATGTTTTATCAATGATATTTTATCCACCCATAACTAATTTCATTCAATTTAATATATCTATTTATTGTTTCTACTTAAATGTGATTTCATATAATGTTAGTTATGTAACATAAAGATAAAACTTTAGGATTTATTTATTTGTTTTTAACATTTTTAATAATATTTATTTTTCTTTAATACGTGTGAGTTTATTTATATGCGATTATTACTATATTAAATATATATTTAGAAATTATAAACTAACTTCACTTATTAAATATAACTTCACTTATTATAAACATACATGTTTTATGAATGATATTTCATCCATGTTTTTTTTTTGAATTTTAAAATAATTATTTAATTTATTTAATATATTTATTTATTGTTTCTATTTATATGTAATTTTATTTAAAATTGTTATTTTATTTAATGTGAGTTATTTAATATAAAGTAAAAAATTTATGATTTATTATTATTTGTTTTTAAATGTTTAATAATATTTATTACTAACTAGTAAGTGAGAGTTTTATTTATATAAGATTATTATTATATTAAATATATATTAGAGTTCATTAATTTATTTTTAAGTTTAGTGAATTATTAGAGGTCGTACTGATTATAAAGTTAAAAAGTCATATATATATTAACAAAATATGTGAATTATTTTTTTAGCTCATAATGTTGTGCATAAATTATCATATATTGTTTTTTGTTATAGTTTTAACAATTATTTATATAATTTTATTGCATATTACACATCATCTTTATGAACCAATAGTAATCCTTCTCTTTGAATCTTGGTTTTCTAAATCACCTAATATTAAGATATATGTTTTATCAATGATATTTTATCCACCCATAACTAATTTCATTCAATTTAATATATCTATTTGTTGTTTCTACTTAAATGCGATTTCATTTAATGTTAGTAATGTAACATAAAGATAAAATTTTAGCATTTATTTGTTTGTTTTTAAATTTTTTAATAATATTTATTTTTCTTTGATACGTGTGAGTTTATTTATATGCGATTATTATTATATTAAATATATATTTAAAAATTATAAACTTACCTTAACTTATTAAATATAACTTCACTTATTATAAACATACATGTTTTATGAATGATATTTTATCAATGTTTTTTTTGAATTTTAAAATAATTATTTAATTTATTTACTATATTTATTTATTGTTTCTATTTATATGTAATTTTATTTAAAATAGTTATTTTATTTAATATTAGTTATTTAATATAAAGTAAAAACTTTATGATTTATTATTATTTGTATTTAAATTTTTAATAAAATTTATTACTGACTAGTACGTGAGAGTTTTATTTATATAAGATTATTATTATATTAAATATATATTAGAGTTCATTAATTTATTTTTATGTTTAGTGAATTATTAGAGGTCGTACTGATTATAAAGTTAAAAAGTCATATATATATTAACAAAATATGTGAATTATTTTTTTAGCTCATAATGTTGTGCATAAATTATCATATATTGTTTTTTGTTATAGTTTTAACAATTATTTATATAATTTTATTGCATATTACACATCATCTTTATCAACCAATAGTAATCCTTCTCTTTGAATCTTGGTTTTCTAAATCACCTAATATTAAGATATATGTTTTATCAATGATATTTTATCCACCCATAACTAATTTCATTCAATTTAATATATCTATTTATAGTTTCTACTTAAATGCGATTTCATTTAATGTTAGTAACGTAACATAAAGTTAAAACTTTAGTATTTATTTATTTATTTTTAACATTTTTAATAATATTTATTTTTTATTAATACGTGTGAGTTTATTTATATTCGATTATTACTATATTAAATATATATTTAGAAATTATAAACTAACTTAACTTATTAAATATAACTTCACTTATTATAAACATACATGTTTTATGAATGATATTTTATCAATGTTTTTTTTGAATTTTAAAATAATTATTTAATTTATTTAATATATTTATTTATTGTTTTTATTTATATGTAATTTTATTTAAAATAGTTATTTTATTTAATGTGAGTTATTTAATATAAAGTAAAAATTTTATGATATATTATTATTTGTTTTTAAATTTTTAATAATATTTATTATTAACTAGTACGTGAGAGTTTTATTTATATAAGATTATTATTATATTAAATATATATTAGAGTTCATTAATTTATTTTTATGTTTAGTGAATTATTAGAGGTCGTACTGATTATAAAGTTAAAAAGTCATATATATATTAACAAAATATGTGAATTATTATTTTAGCTCATAATGTTGTGCATAAATTATCATATATTGTTTTTTGTTATAGTTTTAACAATTATTTATATAATTTTATTGCATATTACACATCATCTTTATGAACCAATAGTAATCCTTCTCTTTGAATCTTGGTTTTCTAAATCACCTAATATTAAGATATATGTTTTATCAATGATATTTTATCCACCCATAACTAATTTCATTCAATTTAATATATCTATTTATAGTTTCTACTTAAATGCGATTTCATTTAATGTTAGTTACGTAACATAAGGATAAAATTTTAGGATTTATTTATTTGTTTTTAAATTTTTTAATAATATTTATTTTTCTTTAATACGTGTGAGTTTATTTATATGCGATTATTATTATATTAAATATATATTTAGAAATTATAAACTTACCTTAACTTATTAAATATAACTTCACTTGTTATAAACATACATGTTTTATGAATGATATTTTATCAATGTTTTTTTTGAATTTTAAAATAATTATTTAATTTATTTACTATATTTATTTATTGTTTCTATTTATATGTAATTTTATTTAAAATAGTTATTTTATTTAATATTAGTTATTTAATATAAAGTAAAAACTTTATGATTTATTATTATTTGTATTTAAATTTTTAATAAAATTTATTACTGACTAGTACGTAAGAGTTTTATTTATATAAGATTATTATTATATTAAATATATATTAGAGTTCATTATTTTATTTTTATGTTTAGTGAATTATTAGAGGACGTACTGATTATAAAGTTAAAAAGTCATATATATATTAACAAAATATGTGAATTATTTTTTTAGCTCATAATGTTGTGCATAAATTATCATATATTGTTTTTTGTTATAGTTTTAACAATTATTTATATAATTTTATTGCATATTACACATCATCTTTATGAACCAATAGTAATCCTTCTCTTTGAATCTTGGTTTTCTAAATCACCTAATATTAAGATATATGTTTTATCAATGATATTTTATCCACCCATAACTAATTTCATTCAATTTAATATATCTATTTGTTGTTTCTACTTAAATGTGATTTAATGTAATGTTAGTAATGTAACATAAAGATAAAATTTTAGGATTTATTTATTTGTTTTTAAATTTTTTAATAATATTTATTTTTCTTTAATACGTGTGAGTTTATTTATATGCGATTATTATTATATTAAATATATATTTAGAAATTATAAACTTACCTTAACTTATTAAATATAACTTCACTTGTTATAAACATACATGTTTTATGAATGATATTTTATCAATGTTTTTTTTGAATTTTAAAATAATTATTTAATTTATTTACTATATTTATTTATTGTTTCTATTTATATGTAATTTTATTTAAAATAGTTATTTTATTTAATGTGAGTTATTTAATATAAAGTAAAAACTTTATGATTTATTATTATTTGTATTTAAATTTTTAATAAAATTTATTACTAACTAGTACGTGAGAGTTTTATTTATATAAGATTATTATTATATTAAATATATATTAGAGTTCATTAATTTATTTTTATGTTTAGTGAATTATTAGAGGTCGTACTGATTATAAAGTTAAAAAGTCATATATATATTAACAAAATATGTGAATTATTTTTTTAGCTCATAATGTTGTGCATAAATTATCATATATTGTTTTTTGTTATAGTTTTAACAATTATTTATATAATTTTATTGCATATTACACATCATCTTTATGAACCAATAGTAATCCTTCTCTTTGAATCTTGGTTTTCTAAATCACCTAATATTAAGATATATGTTTTATCAATGATATTTTATCCACCCATAACTAATTTCATTCAATTTAATATATCTATTTGTTGTTTCTACTTAAATGTGATTTCATGTAATGTTAGTAATGTAACATAAAGATAAAACTTTAGGATTTATTTATTTGTTTTTAACATTTTTAATAATATTTATTTTTCTTTAATACGTGTGAGTTTATTTATATGCGATTATTATTATATTAAATATATATTTAGAAATTATAAACTAACTTCACTTATTAAATATAACTTCACTTATTATAAACATACATGTTTTATGAATGATATTTCATCCATGTTTTTTTTTTGAATTTTAAAATAATTATTTAATTTATTTAATATATTTATTTATTGTTTCTATTTATATGTAATTTTATTTAAAATAGTTATTTTATTTAATGTGAGTTATTTAATATAAAGTAAAAACTTTATGATTTATTATTATTTGTTTTTAAATTTTTAATAATATTTATTATTAACTAGTACGTGAGAGTTTTATTTATATAAGATTATTATTATATTAAATATATATTAGAGTTCATTAATTTATTTTTATGTTTAGTGAATTATTAGAGGTCGTACTTATTATAAAGTTAAAAAGTCATATATATATTAACAAAATATGTGAATTAGTTTTTAGCTCATAATGTTGTGCATAAATTATCATATATTGTTTTTTGTTATAGTTTTAACAATTATTTATATAATTTTATTGCATATTACACATCATCTTTATGAACCAATAGTAATCCTTCTCTTTGAATCTTGGTTTTCTAAATCACCTAATATTAAGATATATGTTTTATCAATGATATTTTATCCACCCATAACTAATTTCATTCAATTTAATATATCTATTTGTTGTTTCTACTTAAATGTGATTTCATGTAATGTTAGTAATGTAACATAAAGATAAAACTTTAGGATTTATTTATTTGTTTTTAACATTTTTAATAATATTTATTTTTCTTTAATACGTGTGAGTTTATTTATATGCGATTATTATTATATTAAATATATATTTAGAAATTATAAACTAACTTAACTTATTAAATATAACTTCACTTATTATAAACATACATGTTTTATGAATGATATTTTATCAATGTTTTTTTTAATTTTAAAATAATTATTTAATTTATTTAATATATTTATTTATTGTTTCTATTTATATGTAATTTTATTTAAAATAGTTATTTTATTTAATGTGAGTTATTTAATATAAAGTAAAAACTTTATGATTTATTATTATTTGTTTTTAAATTTTTAATAATATTTATTATTAACTAGTACGAGAGAGTTTTATTTATATAAGATTTTTATTATATTAAATATATATTAGAGTTCATTACTTTATTTTTATATTTAGTGAATTATTAGAGGTCGTACTTATTATAAAGTTAAAAAGTAGTATATATATTAACAAAATATGTGAATTATATTTTTAGCTCATAATGTTGTGCATAAATTATCATATATTGTTTTTTGTTATAGTTTTAACAATTATTTATATAATTTTATTGCATATTACACATCATCTTTATGAACCAATAGTAATCCTTCTCTTTGAATCTTGGTTTTCTAAATCACCTAATATTAAGATATATGTTTTATCAATGATATTTTATCCACCCATAACTAATTTCATTCAATTTAATATATCTATTTGTTGTTTCTACTTAAATGTGATTTCATGTAATGTTAGTAATGTAACATAAAGATAAAACTTTAGGATTTATTTATTTGTTTTTAACATTTTTAATAATATTTATTTTTCTTTAATACGTGTGAGTTTATTTATATGCGATTATTATTATATTAAATATATATTTAGAAATTATAAACTAACTTCACTTATTAAATATAACTTCACTTATTATAAACATACATGTTTTATGAATGATATTTCATCCATGTTTTTTTTTTGAATTTTAAAATAATTATTTAATTTATTTAATATATTTATTTATTGTTTCTATTTATATGTAATTTTATTTAAAAGAGTTATTTTATTTAATGTGAGTTATTTAATATAAAGTAAAAATTTTATGATTTATTAATATTTGTTTTTAAATTTTTAATAATATTTATTATTAACTAGTACGTGAGAGTTTTATTTATATAAGATTATTATTATATTAAATATATATTAGAGTTCATTGATTTATTTTTATGTTTACTCAATTATTAGAGGTCGTACTTATTAAAAAGTTAAAAAGTAATATATATATTAACCAAATATGTGAATTATTTTTTAGCTCATAATGTTGTGCATAAATTATCATATATTGTTTTTTGTTATAGTTTTAACAATTATTTATATAATTTTATTGCATATTACACATCATCTTTATGAACCAATAGTAATCCTTCTCTTTGAATCTTGGTTTTCTAAATCACCTAATATTAAGATATATGTTTTATCAATGATATTTTATCCACCCATAACTAATTTCATTCAATTTAATATATCTATTTGTTGTTTCTACTTAAATGTGATTTCATGTAATGTTAGTAATGTAACATAAAGATAAAACTTTAGGATTTATTTATTTGTTTTTAACATTTTTAATAATATTTATTTTTCTTTAATACGTGTGAGTTTATTTATATGCGATTATTACTATATTAAATATATATTTAGAAATTATAAACTAACTTCACTTATTAAATATAACTTCACTTATTATAAACATACATGTTTTATGAATGATATTTCATCCATGTTTTTTTTTTTGAATTTTAAAATAATTATTTAATTTATTTAATATATTTATTTATTGTTTCTATTTATATGTAATTTTATTTAAAAGAGTTATTTTATTTAATGTGAGTTATTTAATATAAAGTAAAAACTTTATGATTTATTATTATTTGTTTTTAAATTTTTAATAATATTTATTACTAACTAGTACGTGAGAGTTTTATTTATATAAGATTATTATTATATTAAATATATATTAGAGTTCATTAATTTATTTTTATATTTAGTGAATTATTAGAGGTCGTACTTATTATAAAGTTAAAAAGTAATATATATATTAACAAAATATGTGAATTATATTTTTAGCTCATAATGTTGTGCATAAATTATCATATATTGTTTTTTGTTATAGTTTTAACAATTATTTATATAATTTTATTGCATATTACACATCATCTTTATGAACCAATAGTAATCCTTCTCTTTGAATCTTGGTTTTCTAAATCACCTAATATTAAGATATATGTTTTATCAATGATATTTTATCCACCCATAACTAATTTCATTCAATTTAATATATCTATTTGTTGTTTCTACTTAAATGTGATTTCATGTAATGTTAGTAATGTAACATAAAGATAAAATTTTAGGATTTATTTATTTGTTTTTAACATTTTTAATAATATTTATTTTTCTTTAATACGTGTGAGTTTATTTATATGCGATTATTATTATATTAAATATATATTTAAAAATTATAAACTTATCTTAACTTATTAAATATAACTCCACTTATTATAAACATACATGTTTTATGAATGATATTTTATCAATGTTTTTTTTGAATTTTAAAATAATTATTTAATTTATTTAATATATTTATTTATTGTTTCTATTTATATGTTATTTTATTTAATGTGAGTTATTTAATATAAAGTAAAAACTTTATGATTTATTATTATTTGTTTTTAAATTGTTAATAATATTTATTATTAACTAGTACGAGAGAGTTTTATTTATATAAGATTTTTATTATATTAAATATATATTAGAGTTCATTAATTTATTTTTATATTTACTGACTTATTAGAGGTCGTACTTATTATAAAGTTAAAAAGTCATATATATATTAACAAAATATGTGAATTATTTTTTTAGCTCATAATGTTGTGCATAAATTATCATATATTGTTTTTTGTTATAGTTTTAACAATTATTTATATAATTTTATTGCATATTACACATCATCTTTATGAACCAATAGTAATCCTTCTCTTTGAATCTTGGTTTTCTAAATCACCTAATATTAAGATATATGTTTTATCAATGATATTTTATCCACCCATAACTAATTTCATTCAATTTAATATATCTATTTGTTGTTTCTACTTAAATGTGATTTCATGTAATGTTAGTAATGTAACATAAAGATAAAATTTTAGGATTTATTTATTTGTTTTTAAAATTTTTAATAATATTTATTTTTCTTTAATACGTGTGAGTTTATTTATATGCGATTATTATTATATTAAATATATATTTAGAAATTATAAACTAACTTCACTTATTAAATATAACTTCACTTATTATAAACATACATGTTTTATGAATGATATTTCATCAATGTTTTTTTTGAATTTTAAAATAATTATTTAATTTATTTAATATATTTATTTATTGTTTCTATTTATATGTTATTTTATTTAAAAGATTTATTTTATTTAATGTGAGTTATTTAATATAAAGTAAAAACTTTATGATTTATTATTATTTGTTTTTAAATTGTTAATAATATTTATTATTAACTAGTACGAGAGAGTTTTATTTATATAAGATTTTTATTATATTAAATATATATTAGAGTTCATTAATTTATTTTTATATTTAGTGAATTATTAGAGGTCGTACTTATTATAAAGTTAAAAAGTAATATATATATTAACAAAATATGTGAATTATATTTTTAGCTCATAATGTTGTGCATAAATTATCATATATTGTTTTTTGTTATAGTTTTAACAATTATTTATATAATTTTATTGCATATTACACATCATCTTTATGAACCAATAGTAATCCTTCTCTTTGAATCTTGGTTTTCTAAATCACCTAATATTAAGATATATGTTTTATCAATGATATTTTATCCACCCATAACTAATTTCATTCAATTTAATATATCTATTTGTTGTTTCTACTTAAATGTGATTTCATGTAATGTTAGTAATGTAACATAAAGATAAAATTTTAGGATTTATTTATTTGTTTTTAAAATTTTTAATAATATTTATTTTTCTTTAATACGTGTGAGTTTATTTATATGCGATTATTATTATATTAAATATATATTTAGAAATTATAAACTAACTTCACTTATTAAATATAACTTCACTTATTATAAACATACATGTTTTATGAATGATATTTCATCAATGTTGTTTTTGAATTTTAAAATAATTATTTAATTTATTTAATATATTTATTTATTGTTTCTATTTATATGTAATTTTATTTAAAATAGTTATTTTATTTAATGTGAGTTATTTAATATAAAGTAAAAACTTTATGATTTATTATTATTTGTATTTAAATTTTTAATAAAATTTATTACTAACTAGTACGTGAGAGTTTTATTTATATAAGATTATTATTATATTAAATATATATTAGAGTTCATTAATTTATTTTTATGTTTAGTGAATTATTAGAGGTCGTATACATTATAAAGTTAAAAAGTCATATATATATTAACAAAATATGTGAATTATTTTTTTAGCTCATAATGTTGTGCATAAATTATCATATATTGTTTTTTGTTATAGTTTTAACAATTATTTATATAATTTTATTGCATATTACACATCATCTTTATGAACCAATAGTAATCCTTCTCTTTGAATCTTGGTTTTCTAAATCACCTAATATTAAGATATATGTTTTATCAATGATATTTTATCCACCCATAACTAATTTCATTCAATTTAATATATCTATTTGTTGTTTCTACTTAAATGTGATTTCATGTAATGTTAGTAATGTAACATAAAGATAAAATTTTAGGATTTATTTATTTGTTTTTAAATTTTTTAATAATATTTATTTTTCTTTAATACGTGTGAGTTTATTTATATGCGATTATTATTATATTAAATATATATTTAGAAATTATAAACTAACTTCACTTATTAAATATAACTTCACTTATTATAAACATACATGTTTTATGAATGATATTTTATCAATGTTTTTTTTGAATTTTAAAATAATTATTTAATTTATTTACTATATTTATTTATTGTTTCTATTTATATGTAATTTTATTTAAAATAGTTATTTTATTTAATGTGAGTTATTTAATATAAAGTAAAAACTTTATGATTTATTATTATTTGTATTTAAATTTTTAATAAAATTTATTACTAACTAGTACGTGAGAGTTTTATTTATATAAGATTATTATTATATTAAATATATATTAGAGTTCATTAATTTATTTTTATGTTTAGTGAATTATTAGAGGTCGTACTGATTATAAAGTTAAAAAGTCATATATATATTAACAAAATATGTGAATTATTTTTTTAGCTCATAATGTTGTGCATAAATTATCATATATTGTTTTTTGTTATAGTTTTAACAATTATTTATATAATTTTATTGCATATTACACATCATCTTTATGAACCAATAGTAATCCTTCTCTTTGAATCTTGGTTTTCTAAATCACCTAATATTAAGATATATGTTTTATCAATGATATTTTATCCACCCATAACTAATTTCATTCAATTTAATATATCTATTTGTTGTTTCTACTTAAATGTGATTTCATGTAATGTTAGTAATGTAACATAAAGATAAAATTTTAGGATTTATTTATTTGTTTTTAAATTTTTAATAATATTTATTTTTTATTAATACGTGTGATTTATTTATATTCGATTATTACTATAATAAATATATATTTAGAAATTATAAACTAAATTAACTTATTAAATATAACTTCACTTATTATAAACATACATTTTTTATGAATGATATTTCATCCATGTTTTTTTTAATTTTAAAATAATTATTTAATTTATTTAATATATTTATTTATTGTTTCTATTTATATGTAATTTTATTTAAAATAGTTATTTTATTTAATGTGAGTTATTTAATATAAAGTAAAAACTTTATGATTTATTATTATTTGTATTTAAATTTTTAATAAAATTTATTACTAACTAGTACGTGAGAGTTTTATTTATATAAGATTATTATTATATTAAATATATATTAGAGTTCATTAATTTATTTTTATGTTTAGTGAATTATTAGAGGTCGTACTGATTATAAAGTTAAAAAGTCATATATATATTAACAAAATATGTGAATTATTTTTTTAGCTCATAATGTTGTGCATAAATTATCATATATTGTTTTTTGTTATAGTTTTAACAATTATTTATATAATTTTATTGCATATTACACATCATCTTTATGAACCAATAGTAATCCTTCTCTTTGAATCTTGGTTTTCTAAATCACCTAATATTAAGATATATGTTTTATCAATGATATTTTATCCACCCATAACTAATTTCATTCAATTTAATATATCTATTTGTTGTTTCTACTTAAATGTGATTTCATGTAATGTTAGTAATGTAACATAAAGATAAAATTTTAGGATTTATTTATTTGTTTTTAAATTTTTTAATAATATTTATTTTTCTTTAATACGTGTGAGTTTATTTATATGCGATTATTATTATATTAAATATATATTTAGAAATTATAAACTAACTTCACTTATTAAATATAACTTCACTTATTATAAACATACATGTTTTATGAATGATATTTTATCAATGTGTTTTTTGAATTTTAAAATAATTATTTAATTTATTTACTATATTTATTTTATTGTTTCTATTTATATGTAATTTTATTTAAAATAGTTATTTTATTTAATGTGAGTTATTTAATATAAAGTAAAAACTTTATGATTTATTATTATTTGTATTTAAATTTTTAATAAAATTTATTACTGACTAGTACGTGAGAGTTTTATTTATATAAGATTATTATTATATTAAATATTTATTAGAGTTCATTAATTTATTTTTTTGTTTAGTGAATTATTAGAGGTCGTCCTGATTTTAAAGTTAAAAAGTCATATATATATTAACAAAATATGTGAATTATTTTTTAAGCTCATAATGTTGTGCGTAAATTATAATATAGTGTTTTTTGTTATAGTTTTAACAATTATTTATATAATTTTATTGCATATTACACATCATCTTTATGAACCAATAGTAATCCTTCTCTTTGAATCTTGGTTTTCTAAATCACCTAATATTAAGATATATGTTTTATCAATGATATTTTATCCACCCATAACTAATTTCATTCAATTTAATATATCTATTTGTTGTTTCTACTTAAATGTGATTTCATGTAATGTTAGTAATGTAACATAAAGATAAAATTTTAGGATTTATTTATTTGTTTTTAAATTTTTTAATAATATTTATTTTTCTTTAATACGTGTGAGTTTATTTATATGCGATTATTATTATATTAAATATATATTTAGAAATTATAAACTAACTTCACTTATTAAATATAACTTCACTTATTATAAACATACATGTTTTATGAATGATATTTTATCAATGTTTTTTTTGAATTTTAAAATAATTATTTAATTTATTTACTATATTTATTTATTGTTTCTATTTATATGTAATTTTATTTAAAATAGTTATTTTATTTAATGTGAGTTATTTAATATAAAGTAAAAACTTTATGATTTATTATTATTTGTATTTAAATTTTTAATAAAATTTATTACTAACTAGTACGTGAGAGTTTTATTTATATAAGATTATTATTATATTAAATATATATTAGAGTTCATTAATTTATTTTTATGTTTAGTGAATTATTAGGGGTTCTATTGATTGTAAAGTTAAAAAGTCATATATATATTAACAAAATATGTGAATTATTTTTTTAGCTCATAATGTTGTGCATAAATTATCATATATTGTTTTTTGTTATAGTTTTAACAATTATTTATATAATTTTATTGCATATTACACATCATCTTTATGAACCAATAGTAATCCTTCTCTTTGAATCTTGGTTTTCTAAATCACCTAATATTAAGATATATGTTTTATCAATGATATTTTATCCACCCATAACTAATTTCATTCAATTTAATATATCTATTTGTTGTTTCTACTTAAATGTGATTTCATGTAATGTTAGTAATGTAACATAAAGATAAAATTTTAGGATTTATTTATTTGTTTTTAAATTTTTAATAATATTTATTTTTTTCTAATACGTGTGATTTATTTATATTCGATTATTACTATAATAAATATATATTTAGAAATTATAAACTAAATTAACTTATTAAATATAACTTCACTTATTATAAACATACATTTTTTATGAATGATATTTCATCCATGTTTTTTTTAATTTTAAAATAATTATTTAATTTATTTAATATATTTATTTATTGTTTCTATTTATATGTAATTTTATTTAAAATAGTTATTTTATTTAATGTGAGTTATTTAATATAAAGTAAAAACTTTATGATTTATTATTATTTGTATTTAAATTTTTAATAAAATTTATTACTAACTAGTACGTGAGAGTTTTATTTATATAAGATTATTATTATATTAAATATATATTAGAGTTCATTAATTTATTTTTATGTTTAGTGAATTATTAGAGGTCGTACTGATTATAAAGTTAAAAAGTCATATATATATTAACAAAATATGTGAATTATTTTTTTAGCTCATAATGTTGTGCATAAATTATCATATATTGTTTTTTGTTATAGTTTTAACAATTATTTATATAATTTTATTGCATATTACACATCATCTTTATGAACCAACAGTAATCCTTCTCATTGAATCTTGGTTTTCTAAATCACCTAATATTAAGATATATGTTTTATCAATGATATTTTATCCACCCATAACTAATTTCATTCAATTTAATATATATGTTTGTTGTTTGTACTTAAATGTGATTTCATGTAATGTTAGTAATGTAACATAAAGATAAAATATTAGGATTTATTTATTTATTTTTAAATTTTTTAATAATATTTATTTTTCTTTAATACGTGCGAGTTTATTTATATGCGATTATTATTATATTAAATATATATTTAGAAATTATAAACTAATTTCCCTTATTAAATATAACTTCACTTATTATAAACATACGTGTTTTATGAATGATATTTCATCAATGTTTTTTTTAATTTTAAGATAATTATTTAATTTATTTAATATATTTATTTATTGTTTCTATTTATATGTAATTTTATTTAAAATTGTTATTTTATTTAATGTGAGTTATTTAATATAAAGTAAAAACTTTATGATATATTATTATTTGTTTTTAAATTTTTAATAATATTTATTACTAACTAGTACGTGAGAGTTTTATTTATATAAGATTATTATTATATTAAATATATATTAGAGTTCATTAATTTATTTTTATGTTTAGTGAATTATTAGAGGTCGTATAGATTATAAAGTTAAAAAGTCATATATATATTAACAAAATATGTGAATTATTTTTTTAGCTCATAATGTTGTGCATAAATTATCATATATTGTTTTTTGTTATAGTTTTAACAATTATTTATATAATTTTATTGCATATTACACATCATCTTTATGAACCAATAGTAATCCTTCTCTTTGAATCTTGGTTTTCTAAATCACCTAATATTAAGATATATGTTTTATCAATGATATTTTATCCACCCATAACTAATTTCATTCAATTTAATATATCTATTTGTTGTTTCTACTTAAATGTGATTTCATGTAATGTTAGTAATGTAACATAAAGATAAAATTTTAGGATTTATTTATTTGTTTTTAAATTTTTTAATAATATTTATTTTTCTTTAATACGTGTGAGTTTATTTATATGCGATTATTATTATATTAAATATATATTTAGAAATTATAAACTAACTTCACTTATTAAATATAACTTCACTTATTATAAACATACATGTTTTATGAATGATATTTCATCAATGTTTTTTTGGAATTTTAAGATAATTATTTAATTTATTTAATATATTTATTTATTGTTTCTATTTATATGTAATTTTATTTAAAATTGTTATTTTATTTAATGTGAGTTATTTAATATAAAGTAAAAACTTTATGATTTACTATTATTTGTTTTTAAATGTTTATTAATATTTATTACTAACTAGTACGTGAGAGTTTTATTTATATAAGATTATTATTATATTAAATATATATTAGAGTTCATTAATTTATTTTTATGTTTACTGAATTATTAGAGGTCGTACTGATTATAAAGTTAAAAAGTCATATATATATTAACAAAATATGTGAATTAGTTTTTTAGCTCATAATGTTGTGCATAAATTATCATATATTGTTTTTTGTTATAGTTTTAACAATTATTTATATAATTTTATTGCATATTACACATCATCTTTATGAACCAATAGTAATCCTTCTCTTTGAATCTTGGTTTTCTAAATCACCTAATATTAAGATATATGTTTTATCAATGATATTTTATCCACCCATAACTAATTTCATTCAATTTAATATATCTATTTGTTGTTTCTACTTAAATGTGATTTCATGTAATGTTAGTAATGTAACATAAAGATAAAATTTTAGGATTTATTTATTTGTTTTTAAATTTTTTAATAATATTTATTTTTCTTTAATACGTGTGAGTTTATTTATATGCCATTATTATTATATTAAATATATATTTTGAAATTATAAACCAACTTCACTTATTAAATATAACTTCACTTATTATAAACATACTTGTTTTATGAATGATATTTCATCAATGTTTTTTTTTTGAATTTTAAGATAATTATTTAATTTATTTAATATATTTATTTATTGTTTGTATTTATACGTAATTTTATTTAAAATTGTTATTTTATTTAATGTGAGTTATTTAATATAAAGTAAAAAATTTATGATTTATTATTATTTGTTTTTAAATGTTTAATAATATTTATTACTAACTAGTACGTGAGAGTTTTATTTATATAAGATTATTATTATATTAACTATATATTAGAGTTCATTAATTTATTTTTATGTTTAGTGAATTATTAGAGTTCGTACTGATTATCAAGTTAAAAAGTCATATATATATTAACAAAATATGTGAATTATTTTTTTAGCTGATAATGTTGTGCATAAATTATCATATATTGTTTTTTGTTATAGTTTTAACAATTATTTATATAATTTTATTGCATATTACACATCATCTTTATGAACCAATAGTAATCCTTCTCTTTGAATCTTGGTTTTCTAAATCACCTAATATTAAGATATATGTTTTATCAATGATATTTTATCCACCCATAACTAATTTCATTCAATTTAATATATCTATTTGTTGTTTCTACTTAAATGTGATTTCATGTAATGTTAGTAATGTAACATAAAGATAAAATTTTAGGATTTATTTATTTGTTTTTAAATTTTTTAATAATATTTATTTTTCTTTAATACGTGTGAGTTTATTTATATGCGATTATTATTATATTAAATATATATTTAGAAATTATAAACTAACTTCACTTATTAAATATAACTTCACTTATTATAAACATACATGTTTTATGAATGATATTTTATCCATGTTTTTTTTGAATTTTAAAATAATTATTTAATTTATTTACTATATTTATTTATTATTTTTATTTATATGTAATTTTATTTAAAATAGTTATTTTATTTAATGTGAGTTATTTAATATAAAGTAAAAAATTTATGATTTATTATTATTTGTTTTTAAATGTTTAATAATATTTATTACTAACTAGTACGTGAGAGTTTTATTTATATAAGATTATTATTATATTAAATATATATTAGAGTTTATTAATTTATTTTTAAGTTTAGTGAATTATTAGAGGTAGTACTGATTATAAAGTTAAAAAGTCATATATATATTAACAAAATATGTGAATTATTTTTTTAGCTCATAATGTTGTGCATAAATTATCATATATTGTTTTTTGTTATAGTTTTAACAATTATTTATATAATTTTATTGCATATTACACATCATCTTTATGAACCAATAGTAATCCTTCTCTTTGAATCTTGGTTTTCTAAATCACCTAATATTAAGATATATGTTTTATCAATGATATTTTATCCACCCATAACTAATTTCATTCAATTTAATATATCTATTTGTTGTTTCTACTTAAATGTGATTTCATGTAATGTTAGTAATGTAACATAAAGATAAAATTTTAGGATTTATTTATTTGTTTTTAAATTTTTTAATAATATTTATTTTTCTTTAATACGTGTGAGTTTATTTATATGCCATTATTATTATATTAAATATATATTTTGAAATTATAAACCAACTTCACTTATTAAATATAACTTCACTTATTATAAACATACTTGTTTTATGAATGATATTTCATAAATGTTTTTTTTGAATTTTAAGATAATTATTTAATTTATTTAATATATTTATTTATTGTTTGTATTTATACGTAATTTTATTTAAAATTGTTATTTTATTTAATGTGAGTTATTTAATATAAAGTAAAAAATTTATGATTTATTATTATTTGTTTTTAAATGTTTAATAATATTTATTACTAACTAGTACGTGAGAGTTTTATTTATATAAGATTATTATTATATTAAATACATATTAGAGTTCATTAATTTATTTTTATGTTTAGTGAATTATTAGAGTTCGTACTGATTATCAAGTTAAAAAGTCATATATATATTAACAAAATATGTGAATTAGTTTTTTAGCTCATAATGTTGTGCATAAATTATCATATATTGTTTTTTGTTATAGTTTTAACAATTATTTATATAATTTTATTGCATATTACACATCATCTTTATGAACCAATAGTAATCCTTCTCTTTGAATCTTGGTTTTCTAAATCACCTAATATTAAGATATATGTTTTATCAATGATATTTTATCCACCCATAACTAATTTCATTCAATTTAATATATCTATTTGTTGTTTCTACTTAAATGTGATTTCATGTAATGTTAGTAATGTAACATAAAGATAAAATTTTAGGATTTATTTATTTGTTTTTAAATTTTTTAATAATATTTATTTTTCTTTAATACGTGTGAGTTTATTTATATGCGATTATTATTATATTAAATATATATTTAGAAATTATAAACTAACTTCACTTATTAAATATAACTTCACTTATTATAAACATACATGTTTTATGAATGATATTTCATCCATGTTTTTTTTATTTTTAAAATAATTATTTAATTTATTTAATATATTTATTTATTGTTTCTATTTATATGTAATTTTATTTAAAATAGTTATTTTATTTAATGTGAGTTATTTAATATAAAGTAAAAACTTTATGATTTATTATTATTTGTTTTTAAATTTTTAATAATATTTATTACTAACTAGTACGTGAGAGTTTTATTTATATAAGATTATTATTATATTAAATATATATTAGAGTTCATTAATTTATTTTTATGTTTAGTGAATTATTAGAGGTCGTACTGATTATAAAGTTAAAAAGTCATATATATATTAACAAAATATGTGAATTATTTTTTAGCTCATAATGTTGTGCATAAATTATCATATATTGTTTTTTGTTATAGTTTTAACAATTATTTATA
Source organism: Hippophae rhamnoides (assembly GCA_033030585.1). Taxonomy (NCBI): domain Eukaryota; kingdom Viridiplantae; phylum Streptophyta; class Magnoliopsida; order Rosales; family Elaeagnaceae; genus Hippophae; species Hippophae rhamnoides. The sequence goes on along the minus strand of CM065429.1, from coordinate 57,272,881 downwards.
TAATTTTATTGCATATTACACATCATCTTTATGAACCAATAGTAATCCTTCTCTTTGAATCTTGGTTTTCTAAATCACCTAATATTAAGATATATGTTTTATCAATGATATTTTATCCACCCATAACTAATTTCATTCAATTTAATATATCTATTTGTTGTTTCTACTTAAATGTGATTTCATGTAATGTTAGTAATGTAACATAAAGATAAAATTTTAGGATTTATTTATTTGTTTTTAAATTTTTTAATAATATTTATTTTTCTTTAATACGTGTGAGTTTATTTATATGCGATTATTATTATATTAAATATATATTTAGAAATTATAAACTAACTTCACTTATTAAATATAACTTCACTTATTATAAACATACATGTTTTATGAATGATATTTCATCAATGTTTTTTTGGAATTTTAAGATAATTATTTAATTTATTTAATATATTTATTTATTGTTTCTATTTATATGTAATTTTATTTAAAATTGTTATTTTATTTAATGGGAGTTATTTAATATAAAGTAAAAACTTTATGATTTACTATTATTTGTTTTTAAATGTTTATTAATATTTATTACTAACTAGTACGTGAGAGTTTTATTTATATAAGATTATTATTATATTAAATATATATTAGAGTTCATTAATTTATTTTTATGATTAGTGAATTATTAGAGGTCGTACTGATTATAAAGTTAAAAAGTCATAAATATATTAACAAAATATGTGAATTACTTTTTTAGCTCATAATGTTGGGCATAAATTATCATATATTGTTTTTTGTTATTGTTTTAACAATTATTTATATAATTTTATTGCATATTACACATCATATTTATGAACCAATAGTAATCCTTCTCTTTGAATCTTGGTTTTCTAAATCACCTAATATTAAGATATATGTTTTATCAATGATATTTTATCCACCCATAACTAATTTCATTCAATTTAATATATCTATTTGTTGTTTCTACTTAAATGTGATTTCATGTAATGTTAGTAATGTAACATAAAGATAAAATTTTAGGATTTATTTATTTGTTTTTAAATTTTTTAATAATATTTATTTTTCTTTAATACGTGTGAGTTTATTTATATGCGATTATTATTATATTAAATATATATTTAGAAATTATAAACTAACTTCACTTATTAAATATAACTTCACTTATTATAAACATACATGTTTTATGAATGATATTTTATCCATGTTTTTTTTGAATTTTAAAATAATTATTTAATTTATTTACTATATTTATTTATTATTTTTATTTATATGTAATTTTATTTAAAATAGTTATTTTATTTAATGTGAGTTATTTAATATAAAGTAAAAAATTTATGATTTATTATTATTTGTTTTTAAATGTTTAATAATATTTATTACTAACTAGTACGTGAGAGTTTTATTTATATAAGATTATTATTATATTAAATATATATTAGAGTTTATTAATTTATTTTTAAGTTTAGTGAATTATTAGAGGTAGTACTGATTATAAAGTTAAAAAGTCATATATATATTAACAAAATATGTGAATTATTTTTTTAGCTCATAATGTTGTGCATAAATTATCATATATTGTTTTTTGTTATAGTTTTAACAATTATTTATATAATTTTATTGCATATTACACATCATCTTTATGAACCAATAGTAATCCTTCTCTTTGAATCTTGGTTTTCTAAATCACCTAATATTAAGATATATGTTTTATCAATGATATTTTATCCACCCATAACTAATTTCATTCAATTTAATATATCTATTTGTTGTTTCTACTTAAATGTGATTTCATGTAATGTTAGTAATGTAACATAAAGATAAAATTTTAGGATTTATTTATTTGTTTTTAAATTTTTTAATAATATTTATTTTTCTTTAATACGTGTGAGTTTATTTATATGCGATTATTATTATATTAAATATATATTTAGAAATTATAAACTAACTTCACTTATTAAATATAACTTCACTTATTATAAACATACATGTTTTATGAATGATATTTTATCAATGTTTTTTTTGAATTTTAAAATAATTATTTAATTTATTTACTATATTTATTTATTGTTTCTATTTATATGTAATTTTATTTAAAATAGTTATTTTATTTAATGTGAGTTATTTAATATAAAGTAAAAACTTTATGATTTATTATTATTTGTATTTAAATTTTTAATAAAATTTATTACTAACTAGTACGTGAGAGTTTTATTTATATAAGATTATTATTATATTAAATATATATTAGAGTTCATTAATTTATTTTTATGTTTAGTGAATTATTAGAGGTCGTACTGATTATAAAGTTAAAAAGTCATATATATATTAACAAAATATGTGAATTATTTTTTAGCTCATAATGTTGTGCATAAATTATCATATATTGTTTTTTGTTATAGTTTTAACAATTATTTATATAATTTTATTGCATATTACACATCATCTTTATGAACCAATAGTAATCCTTCTCTTTGAATCTTGGTTTTCTAAATCACCTAATATTAAGATATATGTTTTATCAATGATATTTTATCCACCCATAACTAATTTCATTCAATTTAATATATCTATTTGTTGTTTCTACTTAAATGTGATTTCATGTAATGTTAGTAATGTAACATAAAGATAAAATTTTAGGATTTATTTATTTGTTTTTAAATTTTTTAATAATATTTATTTTTCTTTAATACGTGTGAGTTTATTTATATGCGATTATTATTATATTAAATATATATTTAGAAATTATAAACTAACTTCACTTATTAAATATAACTTCACTTATTATAAACATACATGTTTTATGAATGATATTTCATCCATGTTTTTTTTTGAATTTTAAAATAATTATTTAATTTATTTAATATATTTATTTATTGTTTCTATTTATATGTAATTTTATTTAAAATAGTTATTTTATTTAATGTGAGTTATTTAATATAAAGTAAAAACTTTATGATTTATTATTATTTGTTTTTAAATTTTTAATAATATTTATTACTAACTAGTACGTGAGAGTTTTATTTATATAAGATTATTATTATATTAAATATATATTAGAGTTCATTAATTTATTTTTATGTTTAGTGAATTATTAGAGGTCGTACTGATTATAAAGTTAAAAAGTCATATATATATTAACAAAATATGTGAATTATTTTTTTAGCTCATAATGTTGTGCATAAATTATCATATATTGTTTTTTGTTATAGTTTTAACAATTATTTATATAATTTTATTGCATATTACACATCATCTTTATGAACCAATAGTAATCCTTCTCTTTGAATCTTGGTTTTCTAAATCACCTAATATTAAGATATATGTTTTATCAATGATATTTTATCCACCCATAACTAATTTCATTCAATTTAATATATCTATTTGTTGTTTCTACTTAAATGTGATTTCATGTAATGTTAGTAATGTAACATAAAGATAAAATTTTAGGATTTATTTATTTGTTTTTAAATTTTTTAATAATATTTATTTTTCTTTAATACGTGTGAGTTTATTTATATGCGATTATTATTATATTAAATATATATTTAGAAATTATAAACTAACTTCACTTATTAAATATAACTTCACTTATTATAAACATACGTGTTTTATGAATGATATTTCATCAATGTTTTTTTTAATTTTAAGATAATTATTTAATTTATTTAATATATTTATTTATTGTTTCTATTTATATGTAATTTTATTTAAAATAGTTATTTTATTTAATGTGAGTTATTTAATATAAAGTAAAAACTTTATGATTTATTATTATTTGTATTTAAATTTTTAATAATATTTATTACTAACTAGTACGTGAGAGTTTTATTTATATAAGATTATTATTATATTAAATATATATTAGAGTTCATTAATTTATTTTTATGTTTAGTGAATTATTAGAGGTCGTACTGATTATAAAGTTAAAAAGTCATATATATATTAACAAAATATGTGAATTATTGTTTTAGCTCATAATGTTGTGCATAAATTATCATATATTGTTTTTTGTTATAGTTTTAACAATTATTTATATAATTTTATTGCATATTACACATCATCTTTATGAACCAATAGTAATCCTTCTCTTTGAATCTTGGTTTTCTAAATCACCTAATATTAAGATATATGTTTTATCAATGATATTTTATCCACCCATAACTAATTTCATTCAATTTAATATATCTATTTGTTGTTTCTACTTAAATGTGATTTCATGTAATGTTAGTAATGTAACATAAAGATAAAATTTTAGGATTTATTTATTTGTTTTTAAATTTTTTAATAATATTTATTTTTCTTTAATACGTGTGAGTTTATTTATATGCGATTATTATTATATTAAATATATATTTAGAAATTATAAACTAACTTCACTTATTAAATATAACTTCACTTATTATAAACATACATGTTTTATGAATGATATTTTATCAATGTTTTTTTTGAATTTTAAAATAATTATTTAATTTATTTAATATATTTATTTATTGTTTCTATTTATATGTAATTTTATTTAAAATTGTTATTTTATTTAATGTGAGTTATTTAATATAAAGTAAAAACTTTATGATATATTATTATTTGTTTTTAAATTTTTAATAATATTTATTACTAACTAGTACGTGAGAGTTTTATTTATATAAGATTATTATTATATTAAATATATATTAGAGTTCATTAATTTATTTTTATGTTTAGTGAATTATTAGAGTTCGTACTGATTATAAAGTTAAAAAGTCATATATATATTAACAAAATATGTGAATTATTTTTTTAGCTCATAATGTTGTGCATAAATTATCATATATTGTTTTTTGTTATAGTTTTAACAATTATTTATATAATTTTATTGCATATTACACATCATCTTTATGAACCAATAGTAATCCTTCTCTTTGAATCTTGGTTTTCTAAATCACCTAATATTAAGATATATGTTTTATCAATGATATTTTATCCACCCATAACTAATTTCATTCAATTTAATATATCTATTTGTTGTTTCTACTTAAATGTGATTTCATGTAATGTTAGTAATGTAACATAAAGATAAAATTTTAGGATTTATTTATTTGTTTTTAAATTTTTTAATAATATTTATTTTTCTTTAATACGTGTGAGTTTATTTATATGCGATTATTATTATATTAAATATATATTTAGAAATTATAAACTAACTTCACTTATTAAATATAACTTCACTTATTATAAACATACATGTTTTATGAATGATATTTCATCAATGTTTTTTTTTGAATTTTAAGATAATTATTTAATTTATTTAATATATTTATTTATTGTTTCTATTTATATGTAATTTTATTTAAAATTGTTATTTTATTTAATGTGAGTTATTTAATATAAAGTAAAAAATTTATGATTTATTATTATTTGTTTTTAAATGTTTAATAATATTTATTACTAACTAGTACGTGAGAGTTTTATTTATATAAGATTATTATTATATTAAATATATATTAGAGTTCATTAATTTATTTTTAAGTTTAGTGAATTATTAGAGGTAGTACTGATTATAAAGTTAAAAAGTCATATATATATTAACAAAATATGTGAATTATTTTTTTAGCTCATAATGTTGTGCATAAATTATCATATATTGTTTTTTGTTATAGTTTTAACAATTATTTATATAATTTTATTGCATATTACACATCATCTTTATGAACCAATAGTAATCCTTCTCTTTGAATCTTGGTTTTCTAAATCACCTAATATTAAGATATATGTTTTATCAATGATATTTTATCCACCCATAACTAATTTCATTCAATTTAATATATCTATTTGTTGTTTCTACTTAAATGTGATTTCATGTAATGTTAGTAATGTAACATAAAGATAAAATTTTAGGATTTATTTATTTGTTTTTAAATATTTTAATAATATTTATTTTTCTTTAATACGTGTGAGTTTATTTATATGCGATTATTATTATATTAAATATATATTTTGAAATTATAAACTAACTTCACTTATTAAATATAACTTCACTTATTATAAACATACATGTTTTATGAATGATATTTCATCCAAGTTTTTTATGAATTTTAATATAATTATTTAATTTATTTAATATATTTATTTATTGTTTTTATTTATATGTAATTTTATTTAAAATAGTTATTTTATTTAATGTGAGTTATTTAATATAAAGTAAAAACTTTATGATATATTATTATTTGTTTTTAAATTTTTAATAATATTTATTACTAACTAGTACGTGAGAGTTTTATTTATATAAGATTATTATTATATTAAATATATATTAGAGTTCATTAATTTATTTTTATGTTTAGTGAATTATTAGAGTTCGTACTGATTATAAAGTTAAAAAGTCATATATATATTAACAAAATATGTGAATTATTTTTTTAGCTCATAATGTTGTGCATAAATTATCATATATTGTTTTTTGTTATAGTTTTAACAATTATTTATATAATTTTATTGCATATTACACATCATCTTTATGAACCAATAGTAATCCTTCTCTTTGAATCTTGGTTTTCTAAATCACCTAATATTAAGATATATGTTTTATCAATGATATTTTATCCACCCATAACTAATTTCATTCAATTTAATATATCTATTTGTTGTTTCTACTTAAATGTGATTTCATGTAATGTTAGTAATGTAACATAAAGATAAAATTTTAGGATTTATTTATTTGTTTTTAAATTTTTTAATAATATTTATTTTTCTTTAATACGTGTGAGTTTATTTATATGCGATTATTATTATATTACATATATATTTAGAAATTATAAACTAACTTAACTCATTAAATATAACTTAACTTATTATAAACAGACATGTTTTATGAATGATATTTCATTAATGTTTTTTTTGAATTTTAAAATAATTATTTAATTTATTTAATATATTTATTTCTTGTTTCTATTTATATGTAATTTTATTTAAAATATTTATTTTATTTAATGTGAGTTATATAAAATAAAGTAAAAATTTTAAGATTTATTATTATTTATTTATTAATTTTTAATAATATTTATTACTAACTAGTACGTGAGAGTTTTATTTATATAAGATTATTATTATATTAAATATATATTAGAGTTCATTAATTTATTTTTATGTTTAGTGAATTATTAGAGGTCGTATAGATTATAAAGTTAAAAAGTCATATATATATTAACAAAATATGTGAATTATTTTTTTAGCTCATAATGTTGTGCATAAATTATCATATATTGTTTTTTGTTATAGTTTTAACAATTATTTATATAATTTTATTGCATATTACACATCATCTTTATGAACCAATAGTAATCCTTCTCTTTGAATCTTGGTTTTCTAAATCACCTAATATTAAGATATATGTTTTATCAATGATATTTTATCCACCCATAACTAATTTCATTCAATTTAATATATCTATTTGTTGTTTCTACTTAAATGTGATTTCATGTAATGTTAGTAATGTAACATAAAGATAAAATTTTAGGATTTATTTATTTGTTTTTAAAATTTTTAATAATATTTATTTTTCTTTAATACGTGTGAGTTTATTTATATGCGATTATTATTATATTAAATATATATATAGAAATTATAAACTAACTTCACTTATTAAATATAAATTAACTTATTATAAACATACATGTTTTATGAATGATATTTTATGAATGTTTTTTTTTTGAATTTTAAAATAATTATTTAATTTATTTACTATATTTATTTATTATTTTTATTTATAGGTATTTTTATTTAAAAGAGTTATTTTATTTAAAGTGATTTATTTAATATATAGTAAAAAATTTATGATTTATTATTATTTGTTTTTAATGTTTTAATAATATTTATTACTAACTAGTACGTGAGAGTTTTATTTATATAAGATTATTATTATATTAAATATATATTAGAGTTCATTAATTTATTTTTATGTTTAGTGAATTATTAGAGGTCGTACTAATTATAAAGTTAAAAAGTCATATATATATTAACAAAATATGTGAATTATTTTTTTAGCTCATAATGTTGTGCATAAATTATCATATATTGTTTTTTGTTATAGTTTTAACAATTATTTATATAATTTTATTGCATATTACACATCATCTTTATGAACCAATAGTAATCCTTCTCTTTGAATCTTGGTTTTCTAAATCACCTAATATTAAGATATATGTTTTATCAATGATATTTTATCCACCCATAACTAATTTCATTCAATTTAATATATCTATTTGTTGTTTCTACTTAAATGTGATTTCATGTAATGTTAGTAATGTAACATAAAGATAAAATTTTAGGATTTGTTTATTTGTTTTTAAAATTTTTAATAATATTTATTTCTCTTTAATACGTGTGAGTTTATTTAAATGCGATTATTATTATATTAAATATATATTTTGAAATTATAAACTAACTTTACTTATTAAATATAACTTCAATTATTATAAACATACGTGTTTTATGAATGATATTTCATCCAAGTTTTTTATGAATTTTAATATAATTATTTAATTTATTTAATATATTTATTTATTGTTTCTATTTATATGTAATTTTATTTAAAATTGTTATTTTATTTAATGTGAGTTATTTAATATAAAGTAAAAACTTTATAATATATATTATTATTTGTTTTTAAATTTTTAATAATATTTATTACTAACTAGTACGTGAGAGTTTTATTTATATAAGATTATTATTATATTAAATATATATTAGAGTTCATTAATTTATTTTTTTGTTTAGTGAATTATTAGAAGTCATATTGATTATAAAGTTAAAAAGTCATATATATATTAACAAAATATGTGAATTATTTTTTTAGCTCATAATGTTGTGCATAAATTATCATATATTGTTTTTTGTTATAGTTTTAACAATTATTTATATAATTTTATTGCATATTACACATCATCTTTATGAACCAATAGTAATCCTTCTCTTTGAATCTTGGTTTTCTAAATCACCTAATATTAAGATATATGTTTTATCAATGATATTTTATCCACCCATAACTAATTTCATTCAATTTAATATATCTATTTGTTGTTTCTACTTAAATGTGATTTCATGTAATGTTAGTAATGTAACATAAAGATAAAATTTTAGGATTTATTTATTTGTTTTTAAATTTTTTAATTATATTTATTTTTCTTTAATACGTGTGAGTTTATTTATATGCGATTATTATTATATTAAATATATATTTAGAAATTATAAACTAACTTCACTTATTAAATATAACTTCACTTATTATAAACATACATGGTTTATGAATGATATTTTAACCATGTTTTTTTAATTTTAAAATAATTATTTAATTTATTTAATATATTTATTTAATGTTTCTATTTATATGTAATTTTATTTAAAAAAGTTATTTTATTTAATGTGAGTTATTTAAAATAAAGTAAAAATTTTAAGATTTATTATTATTTATTTTTAAATTTTTAATAATATTTATTACTAACTAGTACGTGAGAGTTTTATTTATATAAGATTATTATTATATTAAATATATATTAGAGTTCATTAATTTATTTTTTTGTTTAGTGAATTATTAGAGGTCGTACTTATTATAAAGTTAAAAAGTCATATATATATTAACAAAATATGTGAATTATTTTTTTAGCTCATAATGTTGTGCATAAATTATCATATATTGTTTTTTGTTATAGTTTTAACAATTATTTATATAATTTTATTGCATATTACACATCATCTTTATGAACCAATAGTAATCCTTCTCTTTGAATCTTGGTTTTCTAAATCACCTAATATTAAGATATATGTTTTATCAATGATATTTTATCCACCCATAACTAATTTCATTCAATTTAATATATCTATTTATTGTTTCTACTTGAATGTGATTTCATGTAATGTTACTTATGTAACATAAAGATAAAATTTTAGGATTTATTTATTTGTTTTTAATATTTTTAATAATATTTATTTTTTATTAATACGTGTGAGTTTATTTATATGCGATTATTATTATATTAAATATATATTTAGAAATTATAAACTAACTTCACTTATTAAATATAACTTCACTTATTATAAACATACATGTTTTATGAATGATATTTCATCCATGTTTTTTTTAATTTTAAAATAATTATTTAATTTATTTAATATATTTATTTATTGTTTCTATTTATATGTAATTTTATTTAAAATAGTTATTTTATTTAATGTGAGTTATTTAAAATAAAATAAAATTTTTAAGATTTATTATTATTTATTTTTAAATTTTTAATAATATTTATTACTAACTAGTACGTGAGAGTTTTATTTATATAAGATTATTATTATATTAAATATATATTAGAGTTCATTAATTTATTTTTATGTTTAGTGAATTATTAGCGTTCGTACTTATTATAAAGTTAAAAAGTCACATATATATTAACAAAATATGTGAATTATTTTTTTAGCTCATAATTTAGTGCATATATTATCATATATTGTTTTTTGTTATAGTTTTAACAATTATTTATATAATTTTATTGCATATTACACATCATCTTTATGAACCAATAGTAATCCTTCTCTTTGAATCTTGGTTTTCTAAATCACCTAATATTAAGATATATGATTTATCAATGATATTTTATCCAGCCATAAATAATTTCATTCAATTTAATATATCTATTTATAGTTTCTACTTAAATGCGATTTCATTTAATGTTAGTAACGTAACATAAAGTTAAAACTTTAGTATTTATTTATTTGTTTTTAACATTTTTAATAATATTTATTTTTTATTAATACGTGTGAGTTTATTTATATTCGATTATTACTATATTAAATATATATTTAGAAATTATAAACTAACTTCACTTATTAAATATAACTTCACTTATTATAAACATACATGTTTTATGAATGATATTTCATCAATGTTTTTTTTAATTTTAAAATAATTATTTAATTTATTTAATATATTTATTTATTGTTTCTATTTATATGTAATTTTATTTAAAATAGTTATTTTATTTAATGTGAGTTATTTAATATAAAGTAAATTTTTTATGATTTATTAATATTTGTTTTTAAATTTTTAATAATATTTATTATTAACTAGTACGTGAGAGTTTTATTTATATAAGATTATTATTATATTAAATATATATTAGAGTTCATTAATTTATTTTTATGTTTAGTGAATTATTAGAGGTCGTACTTATTATAAAGTTAAAAAGTCATATATATATTAACAAAATATGTGAATTATTTTTTAGCTCATAATGTTGTGCATAAATTATCATATATTGTTTTTTGTTATAGTTTTAACAATTATTTATATAATTTTATTGCATATTACACATCATCTTTATGAACCAATAGTAATCCTTCTCTTTGAATCTTGGTTTTCTAAATCACCTAATATTAAGATATATGTTTTATCAATGATATTTTATCCAGCCATAAATAATTTCATTCAATTTAATATATCTATTTATAGTTTCTACTTAAATGCGATTTCATTTAATGTTAGTAACGTAACATAAAGTTAAAACTTTAGGATTTATTTATTTGTTTTTAACATTTTTAATAATATTTATTTTTCTTTAATACGTGTGAGTTTATTTATATGCGATTATTACTATATTAAATATATATTTAGAAATTATAAACTAACTTCACTTATTAAATATAACTTCACTTATTATAAACATAAATGTTTTATGAATGATATTTCATCCATATTTTTTTTAAATTTTAAAATAATTATTTAATTTATTTAATATATTTATTTATTGTTTCTATTTATATGTAATTTTATTTAAAAGAGTTATTTTATTTAATGTGAGTTATTTAATATAAAGTAAAATTTTTATGATTTATTAATATTTGTTTTTAAATTTTTAATAATATTTATTATTAACTAGTACGTGAGAGTTTTATTTATATAAGATTATTATTATATTAAATATATATTAGAGTTCATTAATTTATTTTTATGTTTAGTGAATTATTAGAGGTCGTACTTATTATAAAGTTAAAAAGTCATATATATATTAACAAAATATGTGAATTATTTTTTTAGCTCATAATGTTGTGCATAAATTATCATATATTGTTTTTTGTTATAGTTTTAACAATTATTTATATAATTTTATTGCATATTACACATCATCTTTATGAACCAATAGTAATCCTTCTCTTTGAATCTTGGTTTTCTAAATCACCTAATATTAAGATATATGTTTTATCAATGATATTTTATCCACCCATAACTAATTTCATTCAATTTAATATATCTATTTATTGTTTCTACTTAAATGTGATTTCATATAATGTTAGTTATGTAACATAAAGATAAAACTTTAGGATTTATTTATTTGTTTTTAACATTTTTAATAATATTTATTTTTCTTTAATACGTGTGAGTTTATTTATATGCGATTATTACTATATTAAATATATATTTAGAAATTATAAACTAACTTCACTTATTAAATATAACTTCACTTATTATAAACATACATGTTTTACGAATGATATTTCATCCATTTGTTTTTTTGAATTTTAAAATAATTATTTAATTTATTTAATATATTTATTTATTGTTACTATTTATATGTAATTTTATTTAAAAGATTTATTTTATTTAATGTGAGTTATTTAATATAAAGTAAATTTTTTATGATTTATTAATATTTGTTTTTAAATTTTTAATAATATTTATTATTAACTAGTACGAGAGAGTTTTATTTATATAAGATTTTTATTATATTAAATATATATTAGAGTTCATTAATTTATTTTTATATTTAGTGAATTATTAGAGGTCGTACTTATTATAAAGTTAAAAAGTAATATATATATTAACAAAATATGTGAATTATATTTTTAGCTCATAATGTTGTGCATAAATTATCATATATTGTTTTTTGTTATAAGTTTTACAATTATTTGTATAATTTTATTGCATATTACACATCATCTTTATGAGCCATTTGTAATCCTTGTTTTTGAATCTTTGTTTTCTAAATCACCTAATATTAGGATACATGTTTTATCAATGATATTTTATCCACCCCTATCTAATTTCATTCAATTTAAAATATCTATTTATTGTTTCTACTTGAATGTGATTTCATGTAATGTTACTTATGTAACATAAAGATAAAATTTTAGGATTTATTTATTTGTTTTTAATATTTTTAATAATATTTATTTTTTATTAATACGTGTGAGTTTATTTATATGCGATTATTATTATATTAAATATATATTTAGAAATTATAAACTATCTTCACTTATTAAATATACCTTAACTTATTATAAACATATATGTTTTATGAATGCTAATTCATTCTTGTTTTTTTTGAATTTTAAAATAATTATTTAATTTATTTAATATATTTATTTATTGTTTCTATTTATATGTTATTTTATTTAAAAGATTTATTTTATTTAATGTGAGTTATTTAATATAAAGTAAAAACTTTATGATTTATTATTATTTGTTTTTAAATTGTTAATAATATTTATTATTAACTAGTACGAGAGAGTTTTATTTATATAAGATTTTTATTATATTAAATATATATTAGAGTTCATTAATTTATTTTTATGTTTAGTGAATTATTAGAGGTCGTACTTATTATAAAGTTAAAAAGTCATATATATATTAACAAAATATGTGAATTATTTTTTTAGCTCATAATGTTGTGCATAAATTATCATATATTGTTTTTTGTTATAGTTTTAACAATTATTTATATAATTTTATTGCATATTACACATCATCTTTATGAACCAATAGTAATCCTTGTCTTTGAATCTTGGTTTTTTAAATCACCTAATATTAAGATACATGTTTTATCAAGGATATTTTATCCACCCATAACTAATTTCATTCAATTTAATATATCTATTTATTGTTTCTACTTAAATGTGATTTCATTTAATGTAAGTTATGAAACATAAAGATAAAACTTTAGGATTTATTTATTTGTTTTTAACATTTTTAATAATATATTTTTTAATACGTGTGAGTTTATTTATATTCGATTATTACTATATTAAATATATATTTATAAATTATAAACTAACTTCACTTGTTAAATATAACTTCACTTATTAGAAACATACATGTTTTATGAATTATATTTCATCCATGTTTTTTTTATTTTAAAATAATTATTTAATTTATTTATTGTTTCTATTTATATGTAATTTTATTTAAAAGAGTTATTTTATTTAATGTGAGTTATTTAATATAAAGTAAAATTTTTATGAATTATTAATATTTGTTTTTAAATTTTTAATAATATTTATTATTAACTAGTACGTGAGAGTTTTATTTATATAAGATTATTATTATATTAAATATATATTAGAGTTCATTAATTTATTTTTATGTTTAGTGAATTATTAGAGGTCGTACTGATTATAAAGTTAAAAAGTCATATATATATTAACAAAATATGTGAATTATTTTTTTAGCTCATAATGTTGTGCATAAATTATCATATATTGTTTTTTGTTATAGTTTTAACAATTATTTGCATAATTTTATTGCATATTACACATCATCTTTATGAACCAATAGTAAACTTTGTCTTTGAATCTTGGTTTTCTAAATCACCTAATATTAAGATATATGTTTTAAGAATGATATTTTATCCACCCATAACTAATTTCATTCAATTTAATATATCTATTTATTGTTTCTACTTAAATGTGATTTCATTTAATGTAAGTTATGAAACATAAATATAAAACTTTAGGATTTATTTATTTGTTTTTAACATTTTTAATAATATTTTTTTTAATACGTGTGAGTTTATTTATATTCGATTATTACTATATTAAATATATATTTATAAATTATAAACTAACTTCACTTGTTAAATATAACTTCACTTATTATAAACATACATGTTTTATGAATGATATTTCATCCATGTTTTTTTTTTGAATTTTAAAATAATTATTTAATTTATTTAATATATTTATTTATTGTTTCTATTTATATGTAATTTTATTTAAAAGAGTTATTTTATTTAATGTGAGTTATTTAATATAAAGTAAAATTTTTATGAATTATTAATATTTGTTTTTAAATTTTTAATAATATTTATTATTAACTAATACGTGAGAGTTTTATTTATATAAGATTATTATTATATTAAATATATATTAGAGTTCATTAATTTATTTTTATGTTTACTCAATTATTAGAGGTCGTCCTTATTATAAAGTTAAAAAGTCACATATATATTAACCAAATATGTGAATTATTTTTTTACCTCATAATGTTGTGCATAAATTTTCATCTATTGTTTTTTGTTATAGATTTAACAATTATTTGCATAATTTTATTGCATATTACACATCATCTTTATGAACCAATAGTAATCCTTGTCTTTGAATCTTGGTTTTCTAAATCACCTAATATTAAGATACATGTTTTAAGAATGATATTTTATCCACCCATAACTAATTTCATTCAATTTAATATATCTATTTATTGTTTCTACTTAAATGTGATTTCATTTAATGTAAGTTATGAAACATAAATATAAAACTTTAGGATTTATTTATTTGTTTTTAACATTTTTAATAATATTTTTTTTAATACGTGTGAGTTTATTTATATTCGATTATTACTATATTAAATATATATTTATAAATTATAAACTAACTTCACTTGTTAAATATAACTTCACTTATTATAAACATACATGTTTTATGAATGATATTTCATCCATGTTTTTTTTTAATTTTAAAATAATTATTTAATTTATTTAATATATTTATTTATTGTTTCTATTTATATGTAATTTTATTTAAAAGAGTTATTTTATTTAATGTGAGTTATTTAATATAAAGTAAAATTTTTATGAATTATTAATATTTGTTTTTAAATTTTTAATAATATTTATTATTAACTAGTACGTGAGAGTTTTATTTATATAAGATTATTATTATATTAAATATATATTAGAGTTCATTAATTTATTTTTATGTTTAGTGAATTATTAGAGGTCGTACTGATTATAAAGTTAAAAAGTCATATATATATTAACAAAATATGTGAATTATTTTTTTAGCTCATAATGTTGTGCATAAATTATCATATATTGTTTTTTGTTATAGTTTTAACAATTATTTGCATAATTTTATTGCATATTACACATCATCTTTATGAACCAATAGTAATCCTTGTCTTTGAATCTTGGTTTTCTAAATCACCTAATATTAAGATATATGTTTTATCAATGATATTTTATCCACCCATAACTAATTTCATTCAATTTAATATATCTATTTATTGTTTCTACTTAAATGTGATTTCATTTAATGTAAGTTATGAAACATAAAGATAAAACTTTAGGATTTATTTATTTGTTTTTAACATTTTTAATAATATTTTTTTTAATACGTGTGAGTTTATTTATATTCGATTATTACTATATTAAATATATATTTATAAATTATAAACTAACTTCACTTGTTAAATATAACTTCACTTATTATAAACATACATGTTTTATGAATGATATTTCATCCATGTTTTTTTTGAATTTTAAAATAATTATTTAATTTATTTAATATATTTATTTATTGTTTCTATTTATATGTAATTTTATTTAAAAGAGTTATTTTATTTAATGTGAGTTATTTAATATAAAGTAAAATTTTTATGAATTATTAATATTTGTTTTTAAATTTTTAATAATATTTATTATTAACTAGTACGTGAGAGTTTTATTTATATAAGATTATTATTATATTAAATATATATTAGAGTTCATTAATTTATTTTTATGTTTAGTGAATTATTAGAGGTCGTACTGATTATAAAGTTAAAAAGTCATATATATATTAACAAAATATGTGAATTATTTTTTTAGCTCATAATGTTGTGCATAAATTATAATATAGTGTTTTTTGTTATAGTTTTAACAATTATTTGCATAATTTTATTTTATATTACACATCATCTTTATCAACCAATAGTAATCCTTCTCTTTGAATCTTGGTTTTCTAAATCACCTAATATTAAGATATATGTTTTATCAATGATATTTTATCCACCCATAACTAATTTCATTCAATTTAATATATCTATTTATTGTTTCTACTTAAATGTGATTTCATTTAATGTAAGTTATGAAACATAAAGATAAAACTTTAGGATTTATTTATTTGTTTTTAACATTTTTAATAATATTTTTTTTAATACGTGTGAGTTTATTTATATTCGATTATTACTATATTAAATATATATTTATAAATTATAAACTAACTTCACTTGTTAAATATAACTTCACTTATTATAAACATACATGTTTTATGAATGATATTTCATCAATGTTTTTTTTAATTTTAAAATAATTATTTAATTTATTTAATATATTTATTTATTGTTTCTATTTATATGTAATTTTATTTAAAAGAGTTATTTTATTTAATGTGAGTTATTTAATATAAAGTAAATTTTTTATGATTTATTAATATTTGTTTTTAAATTTTTAATAATATTTATTATTAACTAGTACGTGAGAGTTTTATTTATATAAGATTATTATTATATTAAATATATATTAGAGTTCATTAATTTATTTTTATGTTTAGTGAATTATTAGAGGTCGTACTTATTATAAAGTTAAAAAGTCACATATATATTAACCAAATATGTGAATTATTTTTTTAGCTCATAATGTTGCGCATAAATTTTCATCTATTGTTTTTTGTTATAGATTTAACAATTATTTGCATAATTTTATTGCATATTACACATCATCTTTATGAACCAATAGTAATCCTTGTCTTTGAATCTTGGTTTTTTAAATCACCTGATATTAAGATACATGTTTTATCAAGGATATTTTATCCACCCATAACTAATTTCATTCAATTTAATATATCTATTTATTGTTTCTACTTAAATGTGATTTCATTTAATGTAAGTTATGAAACATAAATATAAAACTTTAGGATTTATTTATTTGTTTTTAACATTTTTAATAATATTTTTTTTAATACGTGTGAGTTTATTTATATTCGATTATTACTATATTAAATATATATTTATAAATTATAAACTAACTTCACTTGTTAAATATAACTTCACTTATTATAAACATACATGTTTTATGAATGATATTTCATCCATGTTTTTTTTTGAATTTTAAAATAATTATTTAATTTATTTAATATATTTATTTATTGTTTCTATTTATATGTAATTTTATTTAAAAGAGTTATTTTATTTAATATGTGTTATTTAATATAAAGTAAAACTTTCATGATTTATTATTATTTGTTTTTAAATTTTTAAATAATATTTTTTATTAACTTGTACGGGACAGTTTTATTTATATAATATTATTATTATATTAAATATATATTAGAGTTCATTAATTTATTTTTATGTTTAGTGAATTATTAGAGGTCGTACTTATTATAAAGTTAAAAAGTCATATATATATTAACAAAATATGTGAATTATTTTTTTAGCTCATAATGTTGTGCATAAATTATCATATATTGTTTTTTGTTATAGTTTTAACAATTATTTGCATAATTTTATTGCATATTACACATCATCTTTATGAACCAATAGTAATCCTTGTCTTTGAATCTTGGTTTTCTAAATCACCTAATATTAAGATATATGTTTTATCAATGATATTTTATCCACCCATAACTAATTTCATTCAATTTAATATATCTATTTATTGTTTCTACTTAAATGTGATTTCATTTAATGTAAGTTATGAAACATAAAGATAAAACTTTAGGATTTATTTATTTGTTTTTAACATTTTTAATAATATTTTTTTTAATACGTGTGAGTTTATTTATATTCGATTATTACTATATTAAATATATATTTATAAATTATAAACTAACTTCACTTGTTAAATATAACTTCACTTATTATAAACATACATGTTTTATGAATGATATTTCATCCATGTTTTTTTTGAATTTTAAAATAATTATTTAATTTATTTAATATATTTATTTATTGTTTCTATTTATATGTAATTTTATTTAAAAGAGTTATTTTATTTAATGTGAGTTATTTAATATAAAGTAAAATTTTTATGAATTATTAATATTTGTTTTTAAATTTTTAATAATATTTATTATTAACTAATACGTGAGAGTTTTATTTATATAAGATTATTATTATATTAAATATATATTAGAGTTCATTAATTTATTTTTATGTTTAGTGAATTATTAGAGGTCGTACTTATTATAAAGTTAAAAAGTCATATATATATTAACAAAATATGTGAATTATTTTTTTAGCTCATAATGTTGTGCATAAATTATCATATATTGTTTTTTGTTATAGTTTTAACAATTATTTATATAATTTTATTGCATATTACACATCATCTTTATGAACCAATAGTAATCCTTGTCTTTGAATCTTGGTTTTCTAAATCACCTAATATTAAGATACATGTTTTATCAATGATATTTTATCCACCCATAACTAATTTCATTCAATTTAATATATCTATTTATTGTTTCTACTTAAATGTGATTTCATTTAATGTAAGTTATGAAACATAAAGATAAAACTTTAGGATTTATTTATTTGTTTTTAACATTTTTAATAATATTTTTTTTAATACGTGTGAGTTTATTTATATTCGATTATTACTATATTAAATATATATTTATAAATTATAAACTAACTTCACTTGTTAAATATAACTTCACTTATTATAAACATACATGTTTTATGAATGATATTTCATCCATGTTTTTTTTGAATTTTAAAATAATTATTTAATTTATTTAATATATTTATTTATTGTTTCTATTTATATGTAATTTTATTTAAAAGAGTTATTTTATTTAATGTGAGTTATTTAATATAAAGTAAAATTTTTATGAATTATTAATATTTGTTTTTAAATTTTTAATAATATTTATTATTAACTAGTACGTGAGAGTTTTATTTATATAAGATTATTATTATATTAAATATATATTAGAGTTCATTAATTTATTTTTATGTTTAGTGAATTATTAGAGGTCGTACTAATTATAAAGTTAAAAAGTCATATATATATTAACAAAATATGTGAATTATTTTTTTAGCTCATAATGTTGTGCATAAATTATCATATATTGTTTTTTGTTATAGTTTTAACAATTATTTATATAATTTTATTGCATATTACACATCATCTTTATGAACCAATTGTAATCCTTGTCTTTGAATCTTGGTTTTCTAAATCACCTAATATTAAGATACATGTTTTATCAATGATATTTTATACACCCATAACTAATTTCATTCAATTTAATATATCTATTTATTGTTTCTACTTAAATGTGATTTCATATAATGTTAGTTATGTAACATAAAGATAAAACTTTAGGATTTATTTATTTGTTTTTAACATTTTTAATAATATTTATTTTTCTTTAATACGTGTGAGTTTATTTATATGCGATTATTACTATATTAAATATATATTTAGAAATTATAAACTAACTTCACTTATTAAATATAACTTCACTTATTATAAACATACATGTTTTATGAATGATATTTCATCCATGTTTTTTTTGAATTTTAAAATAATTATTTAATTTATTTAATATATTTATTTATTGTTTCTATTTATATGTAATTTTATTTAAAAGAGTTATTTTATTTAATGTGAGTTATTTAATATAAAGTAAAATTTTTATGATTTATTAATATTTGTTTTTAAATTTTTAATAATATTTATTATTAACTAGTACGTGAGAGTTTTATTTATATAAGATTATTATTATATTAAATATATATTAGAGTTCATTACTTTATTTTTATATTTAGTGAATTATTAGAGTTTGTACTGATTATAAAGTTAAAAAGTCATATATATATTAACAAAATATGTGAATTATATTTTTAGCTCATAATGTTGTGCATAAATTATCATATATTGTTTTTTGTTATAAGTTTTACAATTATTTGTATAATTTTATTGCATATTACACATCATCTTTATGAGCCATTTGTAATCCTTGTTTTTGAATCTTTGTTTTCTAAATCACCTAATATTAGGATACATGTTTTATCAATGATATTTTATCCACCATAACTAATTTCATTCAATTTAAAATATCTATTTATTGTTTCTACTTAAATGTGATTTCATGTAATGTTAGTTATGTAACATAAAGATAAAACTTCAGCATTTATTTATTTGTTTTTAACATTTTTAATAATATTTATTTTTCTTTAATACGTGTGAGTTTATTTATATTCGATTATTACTATATTAAATATATATTTATAAATTATAAACTAACTTCACTTGTTAAATATAACTTCACTTATTATAAACATACATGTTTTATGAATGATATTTCATCCATGTTTTTTTTGAATTTTAAAATAATTATTTAATTTATTTAATATATTTATTTATTGTTTCTATTTATATGTAATTTTATTTAAAAGAGTTATTTTATTTAATGTGAGTTATTTAATATAAAGTAAAATTTTTATGAATTATTAATATTTGTTTTTAAATTTTTAATAATATTTATTATTAACTAGTACGAGAGAGTTTTATTTATATAAGATTTTTATTATATTAAATATATATTAGAGTTCATTAATTTATTTTTATATTTAGTGAATTATTAGAGGTCGTACTTATTATAAAGTTAAAAAGTAATATATATATTAACAAAATATGTGAATTATATTTTTAGCTCATAATGTTGTGCATAAATTATCATATATTGTTTTTTGTTATAAGTTTTACAATTATTTGTATAATTTTATTGCATATTACACATCATCTTTATGAGCCATTTGTAATCCTTGTTTTTGAATCTTTGTTTTCTAAATCACCTAATATTAGGATACATGTTTTATCAATGATATTTTATCCACCCCTATCTAATTTCATTCAATTTAAAATATCTATTTATTGTTTCTACTTGAATGTGATTTCATGTAATGTTACTTATGTAACATAAAGATAAAATTTTAGGATTTATTTATTTGTTTTTAATATTTTTAATAATATTTATTTTTTATTAATACGTGTGAGTTTATTTATATGCGTTTATTACTATATTAAATATATATATAGAAATTATAAACTAACTTCACTTATTAAATATAAATTAACTTATTATAAACATACATGTTTTATGAATGATATTTCATTAATGTTTTTTTTTGAATTTTAAATTATTTATTTAATATATTTAATATATTTATTTATTATTTCTATTTATATGTAATTTTATTTAAAAGAGTTATTTTATTTAATGTGAGTTATTTAATATAAAGTAAAAACTTTATGATTTATTATTATTTGTTTTTAAATTGTTAATAATATTTATTATTAACTAGTACGAGAGAGTTTTATTTATATAAGATTTTTATTATATTAAATATATATTAGAGTTCATTAATTTATTTTTATATTTAGTGAATTATTAGAGGTCGTACTTATTATAAAGTTAAAAAGTAATATATATATTAACAAAATATGTGAATTATATTTTTAGCTCATAATGTTGTGCATAAATTATCATATATTGTTTTTTGTTATAAGTTTTACAATTATTTGTATAATTTTATTGCATATTACACATCATCTTTATGAGCCATTTGTAATCCTTGTTTTTGAATCTTTGTTTTCTAAATCACCTAATATTAAGATATATGTTTTATCAATGATATTTTATCCACCCATAACTAATTTCATTCAATTTAATATATCTATTTATTGTTTCTACTTAAATGTGATTTCATATAATGTTAGTTATGTAACATAAAGATAAAACTTTAGGATTTATTTATTTGTTTTTAACATTTTTAATAATATTTATTTTTCTTTAATACGTGTGAGTTTATTTATATGCGATTATTACTATATTAAATATATATTTAGAAATTATAAACTAACTTCACTTATTAAATATAACTTCACTTATTATAAACATACATGTTTTATGAATGATATTTCATCAATTTTTCTTTTGAATTTTAAAATAATTATTTAATTTATTTAATATATTTATTTATTGTTTCTATTTATATGTAATTTTATTTAAAAGAGTTATTTTATTTAATGTGAGTTATTTAATATAAAGTAAAATTTTTATGATTTATTATTATTTGTTTTTAAATTTTTAATAATATTTATTATTAACTAGTACGTGAGAGTTTTATTTATATAAGATTATTATTATATTAAATATATATTAGAGTTCATTAATTTATTTTTATGTTTAGTGAATTATTAGAGGTCGTACAGATTATAAAGTTTAAAAGTCATATATATATTAACAAAATATGTGAATTATTTTTTTAGCTCATAATGTTGTGCATAAATTATCATATATTGTTTTTTGTTATAGTTTTAACAATTATTTGCATACTTTATTGCATATTACACATCATCTTTATGAACCAATAGTAATCCTTGTCTTTGAATCTTGGTTTTCTAAATCACATAATATTAAGATACATGTTTTATCAATGATATTTTATCCACCCATAACTAATTTCATTCAATTTAATATATCTATTTATTGTTTCTACATAAATGTGATTTCATATAATGTTAGTTATGTAACATAAAGATAAAACTTTAGGATTTATTTATTTGTTTTTAACATTTTTAATAATATTTATTTTTCTTTAATACGTGTGAGTTTATTTATATGCGATTATTACTATATTAAATATATATTTAGAAATTATAAACTAACTTCACTTATTAAATATAACTTCACTTATTATAAACATACATGTTTTATGAATGATATTTCATCAATGTTTTTTTTGAATTTTAAAATAATTATTTAATTTATTTAATATATTTATTTATTGTTTCTATTTATATGTAATTTTATTTAAAAGAGTTATTTTATTTAATGTGAGTTATTTAATATAAAGTAAAACTTTTATGATTTATTATTATTTGTTTTTAAATTTTTAATAATATTTATTATTAACTAGTACGTGAGAGTTTTATTTATATAAGATTATTATTATATTAAATATATATTAGAGTTCATTAATTTATTTTTATGTTTAGTGAATTATTAGAGGTCGTACTTATTATAAAGTTAAAAAGTCATATATATATTAACAAAATATGTGAATTATTTTTTTAGCTCATAATGTTGTGCATAAATTATCATATATTGTTTTTTGTTATAGTTTTAACAATTATTTATATAATTTTATTGCATATTACACATCATCTTTATGAACCAATAGTAATCCTTCTCTTTGAATCTTGGTTTTCTAAATCACCTAATATTAAGATATATGTTTTATCAATGATATTTTATCCAGCCATAAATAATTTCATTCAATTTAATATATCTATTTATAGTTTCTACTTAAATGCGATTTCATTTAATGTTAGTAACGTAACATAAAGTTAAAACTTTAGGATTTATTTATTTGTTTTTAACATTTTTAATAATATTTATTTTTTATTAATACGTGTGATTTATTTATATTCGATTATTACTATAATAAATATATATTTAGAAATTATAAACTAAATTAACTTATTAAATATAACTTCACTTATTATAAACATACATTTTTTATGAATGATATTTCATCCATGTTTTTTTTAATTTTAAAATAATTATTTAATTTATTTAATATATTTATTTATTGTTTCTATTTATATGTAATTTTATTTAAAAGAGTTATTTTATTTAATGTGAGTTATTTAATATAAAGTAAATTTTTTATGATTTATTAATATTTGTTTTTAAATTTTTAATAATATTTATTATTAACTAGTACGTGAGAGTTTTATTTATATAAGATTATTATTATATTAAATATATATTAGAGTTCATTAATTTATTTTTATGTTTAGTGAATTATTAGAGGTCGTACTTATTATAAAGTTAAAAAGTCATATATATATTAACAAAATATGTGAATTATTTTTTAGCTCATAATGTTGTGCATAAATTATCATATATTGTTTTTTGTTATAGTTTTAACAATTATTTATATAATTTTATTGCATATTACACATCATCTTTATGAACCAATAGTAATCCTTGTCTTTGAATCTTGGTTTTCTAAATCACCTAATATTAAGATATATGTTTTATCAATGATATTTTATCCACCCATAACTAATTTCATTCAATTTAATATATCTATTTATTGTTTCTACTTAAATGTGATTTCATGTAATGTTAGTAATGTAACATAAAGATAAAACTTTAGGATTTATTTATTTGTTTTTAACATTTTTAATAATATTTATTTTTCTTTAATACGTGTGAGTTTATTTATATGCGATTATTACTATATTAAATATATATTTAGAAATTATAAACTAACTTCACTTATTAAATATAACTTCACTTATTATAAACATACATGTTTTATGAATGATATTTCATCAATGTTTTTTTAATTTTAAAATAATTATTTAATTTATTTAATATATTTATTTATTGTTTCTATTTATATGTAATTTTATTTAAAAGAGTTATTTTATTTAATGTGAGTTATTTAATATAAAGTAAAAATTTTATGATTTATTAATATTTGTTTTTAAATTTTTAATAATATTTATTATTAACTAGTACGTGAGAGTTTTATTTATATAAGATTATTATTATATTAAATATATATTAGAGTTCATTAATTTATTTTTATGTTTAGTGAATTATTAGAGGTCGTACTTATTATAAAGTTAAAAAGTCATATATATATTAACAAAATATGTGAATTATTTTTTTAGCTCATAATGTTGTGCATAAATTATCATATATTGTTTTTTGTTATAGTTTTAACAATTATTTATATAATTTTATTGCATATTACACATCATCTTTATGAACCAATAGTAATCCTTCTCTTTGAATCTTGGTTTTCTAAATCACCTAATATTAAGATATATGTTTTATCAATGATATTTTATCCACCCATAACTAATTTCATTCAATTTAATATATCTATTTATAGTTTCTACTTAAATGCGATTTCATTTAATGTTAGTAACGTAACATAAAGTTAAAACTTTAGTATTTATTTATTTGTTTTTAACATTTTTAATAATATTTATTTTTCTTTAATACGTGTGAGTTTATTTATATGCGATTATTATTATATTAAATATATATTTAGAAATTATAAACTAACTTCACTTATTAAATATAACTTCACTTATTATAAACATACATTTTTTATGAATGATATTTCATCCATGTTTTTTAAAATTTTAAAATAATTATTTAATTTATTTAATATATTTATTTATTGTTTCTATTTATATGTAATTTTATTTAAAAGAGTTATTTTATTTAATTTGAGTTATTTAATATAAAGTAAAAATTTTATGATTTATTATTATTTGTTTTTAAATTTTTAATAATATTTATTATTAACTAGTACGTGAGAGTTTTATTTATATAAGATTATTATTATATTAAATATATATTAGAGTTCATTAATTTATTTTTATGTTTAGTGAATTATTAGAGGTCGTACTTATTATAAAGTTAAAAAGTCATATATATATTAACAAAATATGTGAATTATTTTTTTAGCTCATAATGTTGTGCATAAATTATCATATATTGTTTTTTGTTATAGTTTTAACAATTATTTATATAATTTTATTGCATATTACACATCATCTTTATGAACCAATTGCAATCCTTCTCTTTGAATCTTGGTTTTCTAAATCATCTAATATTAAGATATATGTTTTATCAATGATATTTTATCAATCCATAACTAATTTCATTCAATTTAATATATCTATTTATAGTTTCTACTTAAATGCGATTTCATTTAATGTTAGTAACGTAACATAAAGTTAAAACTTTAGTATTTATTTATTTATTTTTAACATTTTTAATAATATTTATTTTTTATTAATACGTGTGAGTTTATTTATATTCGATTATTACTATATTAAATATATATTTAGAAATTATAAACTAACTTCACTTATTAAATATAACTTCACTTATTATAAACATACATGTTTTATGAATGATATTTCATCCATGTTTTTTTTTGAATTTTAAAATAATTATTTAATTTATTTAATATATTTATTTATTGTTTCTATTTATATGTAATTTTATTTAATGTTAGTTATTTTATTTAATGTGAGTTATTTAATATAAAGTAAAATTTTTATGATTTTTTAATATTTATTTTTAAATTTTAATAATATTTATTATTAACTAGTACGTGAGAGTTTTATTTATATAAGATTATTATTATATTAAATATATATTAGAGTTCATTGATTTATTTTTATGTTTACTCAATTATTAGAGGTCGTACTTATTAAAAAGTTAAAAAGTAATATATATATTAACCAAATATGTGAATTATTGTTTTAGCACATAATGTTGTGCATAAATTTTCATCTATTGTTTTTTGTTATAGATTTAACAATTATTTGCATAATTTTATTGCATATTACACATCATCTTTATGAACCAATAGTAATCCTTCTCTTTGAATCTTGGTTTTCTAAATCACCTAATATTAAGATATATGTTTTATCAATGATATTTTATCCAGCCATAAATAATTTCATTCAATTTAATATATCTATTTATAGTTTCTACTTAAATGCGATTTCATTTAATGTTAGTAACGTAACATAAAGTTAAAACTTTAGTATTTATTTATTTGTTTTTAACATTTTTAATAATATTTATTTTTTATTAATACGTGTGAGTTTATTTATATTCGATTATTACTATATTAAATATATATTTAGAAATTATAAACTAACTTCACTTATTAAATATAACTTCACTTATTATAAACATACATGTTTTATGAATGATATTTCATCAATGTTTTTTTTGAATTTTAAAATAATTATTTAATTTATTTAATATATTTATTTATTGTTTCTATTTATATGTAATTTTATTTAAAATAGTTATTTTATTTAATGTGAGTTATTTAATATAAAGTAAATTTTTTATGATTTATTAATATTTGTTTTTAAATTTTTAATAATATTTATTATTAACTAGTACGTGAGAGTTTTATTTATATAAGATTATTATTATATTAAATATATATTAGAGTTCATTAATTTATTTTTATGTTTAGTGAATTATTAGAGGTCGTACTTATTATAAAGTTAAAAAGTCATATATATATTAACAAAATATGTGAATTATTTTTTTAGCTCATAATGTTGTGCATAAATTATCATATATTGTTTTTTGTTATAGTTTTAACAATTATTTATATAATTTTATTGCATATTACACATCATCTTTATGAACCAATAGTAATCCTTCTCTTTGAATCTTGGTTTTCTAAATCACCTAATATTAAGATATATGTTTTATCAATGATATTTTATCCACCCATAACTAATTTCATTCAATTTAATATATCTATTTATAGTTTCTACTTAAATGCGATTTCATTTAATGTTAGTAACGTAACATAAAGTTAAAACTTTAGTATTTATTTATTTATTTTTAACATTTTTAATAATATTTATATTTATTTAATATGTGTGAGTTTATTTATATGCGATTATTATTATATTAAATATATATTTAGAAATTATAAACTAACTTCACTTATTAAATATAACTTCAATTATTATAAACATACATGTTTTATGAATGATATTTCATCCATGTTTTTTTTTAATTTTAAAATAATTATTTAATTTATTTAATATATTTATTTTTTGTTTTTATTTATATGTAATTTTATTTAAAATAGTTATTTTATTTAATGTGAGTTATTTAATATAAAGTAAAAAATTTATGATTTATTATTATTTGTTTTTAAATGTTTAATAATATTTATTACTAACTAGTACGTGAGAGTTTTATTTATATAAGATTATTATTATATTAAATATATATTAGAGTTTATTAATTTATTTTTAAGTTTAGTGAATTATTAGAGGTAGTACTGATTATAAAGTTAAAAAGTCATATATATATTAACAAAATATGTGAATTATTTTTTTAGCTCATAATGTTGTGCATAAATTATCATATATTGTTTTTTGTTATAGTTTTAACAATTATTTATATAATTTTATTGCATATTACACATCATCTTTATGAACCAATAGTAATCCTTCTCTTTGAATCTTGGTTTTCTAAATCACCTAATATTAAGATATATGTTTTATCAATGATATTTTATCCACCCATAACTAATTTCATTCAATTTAATATATCTATTTATAGTTTCTACTTAAATGCGATTTCATTTAATGTTAGTAACGTAACATAAAGTTAAAACTTTAGTATTTATTTATTTGTTTTTAACATTTTTAATAATATTTATTTTTTATTAATACGTGTGAGTTTATTTATATTCGATTATTACTATATTAAATATATATTTAGAAATTATAAACTAACTTCACTTATTAAATATAACTTCACTTATTATAAACATACATGTTTTATGAATGATATTTTAACCATGTTTTTTTTAATTTTAAAATAATTATTTAATTTATTTAATATATTTATTTATTGTTTCTATTTATATGTAATTTTATTTAAAATAGTTATTTTATTTAATGTGAGTTATTTAAAATAAAGTAAAAATTTTAAGATTTATTATTATTTATTTTTAAATTTTTAATAATATTTATTACTAACTAGTACGTGAGAGTTTTATTTATATAAGATTATTATTATATTAAATATATATTAGAGTTCATTAATTTATTTTTATGTTTAGTGAATTATTAGAGGTCGTACTTATTATAAAGTTAAAAAGTCATATATATATTAACAAAATATGTGAATTATTTTTTTAGCTCATAATGTTGTGCATAAATTATCATATATTGTTTTTTGTTATAGTTTTAACAATTATTTATATAATTTTATTGCATATTACACATCATCTTTATGAACCAATAGTAATCCTTCTCTTTGAATCTTGGTTTTCTAAATCACCTAATATTAAGATATATGTTTTATCAATGATATTTTATCCACCCATAACTAATTTCATTCAATTTAATATATCTATTTATAGTTTCTACTTAAATGCGATTTCATTTAATGTTAGTAACGTAACATAAAGTTAAAACTTTAGTATTTATTTATTTGTTTTTAACATTTTTAATAATATTTATTTTTCTTTAATACGTGTGAGTTTATTTATATGCGATTATTATTATATTAAATATATATTTAGAAATTATAAACTAACTTCACTTATTAAATATAACTTCACTTATTATAAACATACGTGTTTTATGAATGATATTTCATCAATATGTTTTTTTAATTTTAAGATAATTATTTAATTTATTTAATATATTTATTTATTGTTTCTATTTATATGTAATTTTATTTAAAATTGTTATTTTATTTAATGTGAGTTATTTAATATAAAGTAAAAACTTTATGATATATTATTATTTGTTTTTAAATTTTTAATAATATTTATTACTAACTAGTACGTGAGAGTTTTATTTATATAAGATTATTATTATATTAAATATATATTAGAGTTCATTAATTTATTTTTATGTTTAGTGAATTATTGGAGTTCGTACTTATTATAAAGTTAAAAAGTCACATATATATTAACAAAATATGTGAATTAGTTTTTAGCTCATAATGTTGTGCATAAATTATCATATATTGTTTTTTGTTATAGTTTTAACAATTATTTATATAATTTTATTGCATATTACACATCATCTTTATGAACCAATAGTAATCCTTCTCTTTGAATCTTGGTTTTCTAAATCACCTAATATTAAGATATATGTTTTATCAATGATATTTTATCCACCCATAACTAATTTCATTCAATTTAATATATCTATTTATAGTTTCTACTTAAATGCGATTTCATTTAATGTTAGTAACGTAACATAAAGTTAAAACTTTAGTATTTATTTATTTGTTTTTAACATTTTTAATAATATTTATTTTTTATTAATACGTGTGAGTTTATTTATATTCGATTATTACTATATTAAATATATATTTAGAAATTATAAACTAACTTCACTTATTAAATATAACTTCACTTATTATAAACATACATGTTTTATGAATGATATTTCATCCATGTTTTTTTTTAATTTTAAAATAATTATTTAATTTATTTAATATATTTATTTATTGTTTCTATTTATATGTAATTTTATTTAAAATAGTTATTTTATTTAATGTGAGTTATTTAAAATAAAATAAAATTTTAAGATTTATTATTATTTATTTTTAAATTTTTAATAATATTTATTACTAACTAGTACGTGAGAGTTTTATTTATATAAGATTATTATTATATTAAATATATATTAGAGTTCATTAATTTATTTTTATGTTTAGTGAATTATTAGAGGTCGTACTAATTATAAAGTTAAAAAGTCATATATATATTAACAAAATATGTGAATTATTTTTTTAGCTCATAATGTTGTGCATAAATTATCATATATTGTTTTTTGTAATAGTTTTAACAATTATTTGTATAATTTTATTGCATATTACGCATCATCTTTATGAACCAATAGTAATCCTTCTCTTTGAATCTTGGTTTTCTAAATCACCTAATATTAAGATATATGTTTTATCAATGATATTTTATCCAGCCATAAATAATTTCATTCAATTTAATATATCTATTTATAGTTTCTACTTAAATGCGATTTCATTTAATGTTAGTAACGTAACATAAAGTTAAAACTTTAGTATTTATTTATTTGTTTTTAACATTTTTAATAATATTTATTTTTTATTAATACGTGTGATTTATTTATATTCGATTATTACTATAATAAATATATATTTAGAAATTATAAACTAAATTAACTTATTAAATATAACTTCACTTATTATAAACATACATTTTTTATGAATGATATTTCATCCATGTTTTTTTTTTAATTTTAAAATAATTATTTAATTTATTTAATATATTTATTTATTGTTTCTATTTATATGTAATTTTATTTAAAAGATTATTTTATTTAAAGTGAGTTATTTAATATAAAGTAAAACTTTTAAGATTTATTATTATTTGTTTTTAAATTTTTAATAATATTTATTACTAACTAGTACGTGAGAGTTTTATTTATATAAGATTATTATTATATTAAATATATATTAGAGTTCATTAATTTATTTTTATGTTTAGTGAATTATTAGAGGTCGTACTCATTATAAAGTTAAAAAGTCATATATATATTAACAAAATATGTGAATTATTTTTTTAGCTCATAATGTTGTGCATAAATTATCATATATTGTTTTTTGTTATAGTTTTAACAATTATTTATATAATTTTATTGCATATTACACATCATCTTTATGAACCAATAGTAATCCTTCTCTTTGAATCTTGGTTTTCTAAATCACCTAATATTAAGATATATGTTTTATCAATGATATTTTATCCAGCCATAACTAATTTCATTCAATTTAATATATCTATTTATAGTTTCTACTTAAATGCGATTTCATTTAATGTTAGTAACGTAACATAAAGTTAAAACTTTAGTATTTATTTATTTGTTTTTAACATTTTTAATAATATTTATTTTTTATTAATACGTGTGAGTTTATTTATATTCGATTATTACTATATTAAATATATATTTAGAAATTATAAACTAAGTTCACTTATTAAATATAACTTCACTTATTATAAACATACATGTTTTATGAATGATATTTCATTAATGTTTTTTTTTGAATTTTAAATTATTTATTTAATATATTTAATATATTTATTTATTGTTTCTATTTATATGTAATTTTATTTAAAATAGTTATTTTATTTAATGTGAGTTATTTAAAATAAAGTAAAAATTTTAAGATTTATTATTATTTATTTTTAAATTTTTAATAATATTTATTACTAACTAGTACGTGAGAGTTTTATTTATATAAGATTATTATTATATTAAATATATATTAGAGTTCATTAATTTATTTTTATGTTTAGTGAATTATTAGAGGTCGTACTTATTATAAAGTTAAAAAGTCATATATATATTAACAAAATATGTGAATTATTTTTTTAGCTCATAATGTTGTGCATAAATTATCATATATTGTTTTTTGTTATAGTTTTAACAATTATTTATATAATTTTATTGCATATTACACATCATCTTTATGAACCAATAGTAATCCTTCTCTTTGAATCTTGGTTTTCTAAATCACCTAATATTAAGATATATGTTTTATCAATGATATTTTATCCACCCATAACTAATTTCATTCAATTTAATATATCTATTTGTTGTTTCTACTTAAATGTGATTTCATGTAATGTTAGTAATGTAACATAAAGATAAAATTTTAGGATTTATTTATTTGTTTTTAAATTTTTTAATAATATTTATTTTTCTTTAATACGTGTGAGTTTATTTATATGCGATTATTATTATATTAAATATATATTTAGAAATTATAAACTAACTTCACTTATTAAATATAACTTCACTTATTATAAACATACATGTTTTATGAATGATATTTCATCAATGTTTTTTTTGAATTTTAAAATAATTATTTAATTTATTTAATATATTTATTTATTGTTTCTATTTATATGTAATTTTATTTAAAATATTTATTTTATTTAATGTGAGTTATTTAATATAAAGTAAAACTTTTAAGATTTATTATTATTTGTTTTTAAATTTTTAATAATATTTATTACTAACTAGTACGTGAGAGTTTTATTTATATAAGATTATTATTATATTAAATATATATTAGAGTTCATTAATTTATTTTTATGTTTAGTGAATTATTAGAGGTCGTACTTATTATAAAGTTAAAAAGTCATATATATATTAACAAAATATGTGAATTAGTTTTTAGCTCATAATGTTGTGCATAAATTATCATATATTGTTTTTTGTTATAGTTTTAACAATTATTTATATAATTTTATTGCATATTACACATCATCTTTATGAACCAATAGTAATCCTTCTCTTTGAATCTTGGTTTTCTAAATCACCTAATATTAAGATATATGTTTTATCAATGATATTTTATCCACCCATAACTAATTTCATTCAATTTAATATATCTATTTGTTGTTTCTACTTAAATGTGATTTCATGTAATGTTAGTAATGTA
Source organism: Hippophae rhamnoides (assembly GCA_033030585.1). Classification (NCBI taxonomy): domain Eukaryota; kingdom Viridiplantae; phylum Streptophyta; class Magnoliopsida; order Rosales; family Elaeagnaceae; genus Hippophae; species Hippophae rhamnoides. Next base: position 57,238,765 of record CM065429.1, on the reverse strand, counting down.
ACATAAAGATAAAATTTTAGGATTTATTTATTTGTTTTTAAATTTTTTAATAATATTTATTTTTCTTTAATACGTGTGAGTTTATTTATATGCGATTATTATTATATTAAATATATATTTAGAAATTATAAACTAACTTCACTTATTAAATATAACTTAACTTATTATAAACATACATGTTTTATGAATGATATTTCATCAATGTTTTTTTTTTGAATTTTAAAATAATTATTTAATTTATTTAATATATTTATTTATTGTTTCTATTTATATGTAATTTTATTTAAAATATTTATTTTATTTAATGTGAGTTATTTAATATAAAGTAAAACTTTTAAGATTTATTATTATTTGTTTTTAAATTTTTAATAATATTTATTACTAACTAGTACGTGAGAGTTTTATTTATATAAGATTATTATTATATTAAATATATATTAGAGTTCATTAATTTATTTTTATGTTTAGTGAATTATTAGAGGTCGTACTGATTATAAAGTTAAAAAGTCATATATATATTAACAAAATATGTGAATTATTTTTTTAGCTCATAATGTTGTGCATAAATTATCATATATTGTTTTTTGTTATAGTTTTAACAATTATTTATATAATTTTATTGCATATTACACATCATCTTTATGAACCAATAGTAATCCTTCTCTTTGAATCTTGGTTTTCTAAATCACCTAATATTAAGATATATGTTTTATCAATGATATTTTATCCACCCATAACTAATTTCATTCAATTTAATATATCTATTTGTTGTTTCTACTTAAATGTGATTTCATGTAATGTTAGTAATGTAACATAAAGATAAAATTTTAGGATTTATTTATTTGTTTTTAAATTTTTTAATAATATTTATTTTTCTTTAATACGTGTGAGTTTATTTATATGCGATTATTATTATATTAAATATATATTTAGAAATTATAAACTAACTTCACTTATTAAATATAACTTCACTTATTATAAACATACATGTTTTATGAATGATATTTCATCCATGTTTTTTTTAATTTTAAAATAATTATTTAATTTATTTAATATATTTATTTATTGTTTCTATTTATATGTAATTTTATTTAATGTGAGTTATTTAATATAAAGTAAAACTTTTAAGATTTATTATTATTTGTTTTTAAATTTTTAATAATATTTATTACTAACTAGTACGTGAGAGTTTTATTTATATAAGATTATTATTATATTAAATATATATTAGAGTTCATTAATTTATTTTTATGTTTAGTGAATTATTAGAGGTCGTACTCATTATAAAGTTAAAAAGTCATATATATATTAACAAAATATGTGAATTATTTTTTTAGCTCATAATGTTGTGCATAAATTATCATATATTGTTTTTTGTTATAGTTTTAACAATTATTTATATAATTTTATTGCATATTACACATCATCTTTATGAACCAATAGTAATCCTTCTCTTTGAATCTTGGTTTTCTAAATCACCTAATATTAAGATATATGTTTTATCAATGATATTTTATCCACCCATAACTAATTTCATTCAATTTAATATATCTATTTGTTGTTTCTACTTAAATGTGATTTCATGTAATGTTAGTAATGTAACATAAAGATAAAATTTTAGGATTTATTTATTTGTTTTTAAATTTTTAATAATATTTATTTTTCTTTAATACGTGTGAGTTTATTTATATGCGATTATTATTATATTAAATATATATTTAGAAATTATAAACTAACTTCACTTATTAAATATAACTTCACTTATTATAAACATACATGTTTTATGAATGATATTTCATCAATGTTTTTTTATTTTTAAAATAATTATTTAATTTATTTAATATATTTATTTATTGTTTCTATTTATATGTAATTTTATTTAAAATAGTTATTTTATTTAATGTGAGTTATTTAATATAAAGTAAAAACTTTATGATTTATTATTATTTGTTTTTAAATTTTTAATAATATTTATTACTAACTAGTACGTGAGAGTTTTATTTATATAAGATTATTATTATATTAAATATATATTAGAGTTCATTAATTTATTTTTATGTTTAGTGAATTATTAGAGGTCGTACTTATTATAAAGTTAAAAAGTCATATATATATTAACAAAATATGTGAATTAGTTTTTAGCTCATAATGTTGTGCATAAATTATCATATATTGTTTTTTGTTATAGTTTTAACAATTATTTATATAATTTTATTGCATATTACACATCATCTTTATGAACCAATAGTAATCCTTCTCTTTGAATCTTGGTTTTCTAAATCACCTAATATTAAGATATATGTTTTATCAATGATATTTTATCCACCCATAACTAATTTCATTCAATTTAATATATCTATTTGTTGTTTCTACTTAAATGTGATTTCATGTAATGTTAGTAATGTAACATAAAGATAAAATTTTAGGATTTATTTATTTGTTTTAATTTTTTTAATAATATTTATTTTTCTTTAATACATGTGAGTTTATTTATATGCGATTATTATTATATTAAATATATATTTAGAAATTATAAACTAACTTCACTTATTAAATATAACTTCACTTATTATAAACATACATGTTTTATGAATGATATTTCATCAATGTTGTTTTTGAATTTTAAAATAATTATTTAATTTGTTTAATATATTTATTTATTGTTTCTATTTATATGTAATTTTATTTAATGTGAGTTATTTAATATAAAGTAAAACTTTTAAGATTTATTATTATTTGTTTTTAAATTTTTAATAATATTTATTACTAACTAGTACGTGAGAGTTTTATTTATATAAGATTATTATTATATTAAATATATATTAGAGTTCATTAATTTATTTTTATGATTAGTGAATTATTAGAGGTCGTTCAGATTATAAAGTTAAAAAGTCATAAATATATTAACAAAATATGTGAATTAGTTTTTTAGCTCATAATGTTGTGCATAAATTATCATATATTGTTTTTTGTTATAGTTTTAACAATTATTTATATAATTTTATTGCATATTACACATCATCTTTATGAACCAATAGTAATCCTTCTCTTTGAATCTTGGTTTTCTAAATCACCTAATATTAAGATATATGTTTTATCAATGATATTTTATCCACCCATAACTAATTTCATTCAATTTAATATATCTATTTGTTGTTTCTACTTAAATGTGATTTCATGTAATGTTAGTAATGTAACATAAAGATAAAATTTTAGGATTTATTTATTTGTTTTTAGTTTTTTTATAATATTTATTTTTCTTTAATACGTGTGAGTTTATTTATATGCGATTATTATTATATTAAATATATATTTAGAAATTATAAACTAACTTCACTTATTAAATATAACTTCACTTATTATAAACATACATGTTTTATGAATGATATTTCATCAATGTTGTTTTTGAATTTTAAAATAATTATTTAATTTATTTAATATATTTATTTATTGTTTCTATTTATATGTAATTTTATTTAAAATAGGTATTTTATTTAATATGAGTTATTTAATATAAAGTAAAACTTTTAAGATTTATTATTATTTGTTTTTAAATTTTTAATAATATTTATTACTAACTAGTACGTGAGAGTTTTATTTATATAAGATTATTATTATATTAAATATATATTAGAGTTCATTAATTTATTTTTATGTTTAGTGAATTATTAGAGGTCGTACTTATTATAAAGTTAAAAAGTCATATATATATTAACAAAATATGTGAATTATTTTTTAGCTCATAATGTTGTGCATAAATTATCATATATTGTTTTTTGTTATAGTTTTAACAATTATTTATATAATTTTATTGCATATTACACATCATCTTTATGAACCAATAGTAATCCTTCTCTTTGAATCTTGGTTTTCTAAATCACCTAATATTAAGATATATGTTTTATCAATGATATTTTATCCACCCATAACTAATTTCATTCAATTTAATATATCTATTTATTGTTTCTACTTAAATGTGATTTCATATAATGTTAGTTATGTAACATAAAGATAAAACTTTAGGATTTATTTATTTTTTTTAACATTTTTAATAATATTTATTTTTCTTTAATACGTGTGAGTTTATTTATATGCGATTATTATTATATTAAATATATATTTAGAAATTATAAACTAAGTTCACTTATTAAATATAACTTCACTTATTATAAACATACATGTTTTATGCATTATATTTCATCCATGTTTTTTTTTTGAATTTTACAATAATTATTTAATTTATTTAATATATTTATTTATTGTTTCTATTTATATGTAATTTTATTTAAAAGAGTTATTTTATTTAATATGAGTTATTTAATATAAAGTAAAACTTTTATGATTTATTATTATTTGTTTTTAAAGTTTTAAATAATATTTATTATTAACTAGTACGTGAGAGTTTTATTTATATAAGATTATTATTATATTAAATATATATTAGAGTTCATTAATTTATTTTTATGTTTAGTGAATTTTTAGAGGTCGTACAGATTATAAAGTTTAAAAGTCATATATATATTAACAAAATATGTGAATTATTTTTTTAGCTCATAATGTTGTGCATAAATTATCATATATTGTTTTTTGTTATAGTTTTAACAATTATTTATATAATTTTATTGCATATTACACATCATCTTTATGAACCAATAGTAATCCTTCTCTTTGAATCTTGGTTTTCTAAATCACCTAATATTAAGATATATGTTTTATCAATGATATTTTATCCACCCATAACTAATTTCATTCAATTTAATATATCTATTTATTGTTTCTACTTAAATGTGATTTCATGTAATGTTAGTAATGTAACATAAAGATAAAACTTTAGGATTTATTTATTTGTTTTTAAATTTTTTAATAATATTTATTTTTCTTTAATACGTGTGAGTTTATTTATATGCGATTATTATTATATTAAATATATATTTAGAAATTATAAACTAACTTCACTTATTAAATATAACTTCACTTATTATAAACATACATGTTTTATGAACGATATATCATCATTGTTTTTTTTTGAATTTTAAAATAATTATTTAATTTATTTAATATATTTATTTATTGTTTCTATTTATATGTAATTTTATTTAAAAGAGTTATTTTATTTAATGTGAGTTATTTAATATAAAGTAAAAATTATATGATTTATTAATATTTGTTTTAAAATTTTTGATAATATTTATTATTAACTATTACGTGAGAGTTTTATTTATATAAGATTATCATTATATTAAATATATATTAGAGTTCATTAATTTATTTTTATGTTTAGTGAATTATTAGAGGTCGTACTGATTATAAAGTTAAAAAGTCATATATATATTAATCAAATATGTGAATTATTTTTTTAGCTCATAATGTTGTGCATAAATTATCATATATTGTTTTTTGTTATAGTTTTAACAATTATTTGCATAATTTTATTGCATATTACACATCATCTTTATGAACCAATAGTAATCCTTGTCTTTGAATCTTGGTTTTCTAAATCACATAATATTAAGATACATGTTTTATCAATGATATTTTATACACCCTTAACTAATTTCATTCAATTTAATATATCTATTTATTGTTTCTAGTTAAATGTGATTTCATATAATGTTAGTTATGTAACATAAAGATAAAACTTTAGGATTTATTTATTTGTTTTTAACATTTTTAATAATATTTATTTTTCTTTAATACGTGTGAGTTTATTTATATGCGATTATTACTATATTAAATATATATTTAGAAATTATAAACTAACTTCACTTATTAAATATAAATTAACTTATTATAAACATACATGTTTTATGAATGATATTTCATTAATGTTTTTTTTGAATTTTAAATTAATTATTTAATATATTTAATATATTTATTTATTGTTTCTATTTATATGTAATTTTATTTAAAAGAGTTATTTTATTTAATGTGAGTTATTTAATATAAAGTAAAACTTTTATGATTTATTAATATTTGTTTTAAAATTTTTAATAATATTTATTATTAACTATTACGTGAGATTTTTATTTATATAATATTATTATTATATTAAATATATATTAGAGTTCATTAATTTATTTTTATGTTTAGTGAATTATTAGAGGTCGTACTTATTATATAGTTAAAAAGTCATATATATATTAATCAAATATGTGAATTATTTTTTTAGCTCATAATGTTATGCATAAATTATCATATATATTTTTTTGTTATAGTTTTAACAATTATTTGCATAATTTTATTGCATATTACACATCATCTTTACGAAACAATAGTAATCCTTGTCTTTGAATCTTGGTTTTCTAAATCACATAATATTAAGATACATGTTTTATCAATGATATTTTATACACCAATAACTAATTTCATTCAATTTAATATATCTATTTATTGTTTCTACTTAAATGTGATTTCATAAAAAGTTAGTTATGTAACATAAAGATAAAACTTTAGGATTTATTTGTTTGTTTTTAACCTTTTTAGTAATATTTATTTTTCTTTAATACGTGTGAGTTTATTTATATGCGTTTATTACTATATTAAATATATATATAGAAATTATAAACTAACTTCACTTATTAAATATAAATTAACTTATTATAAACATACATGTTTTATGAATGATATTTCATTAATGTTTTTTTTGAATTTTAAATTAATTATTTAATATATTTAATATATTTATTTATTGTTTCTATTTATATGTAATTTTATTTAAAAGAGTTATTTTATTTAATGTGAGTTATTTAATATAAAGTAAAACTTTTATGATTTATTAATATTTGTTTTAAAATTTTTAATAATATTTATTATTAACTATTACGTGAGATTTTTATTTATATAATATTATTATTATATTAAATATATATTAGAGTTCATTAATTTATTTTTATGTTTAGTGAATTATTAGAGGTCGTACTTATTATATAGTTAAAAAGTCATATATATATTAATCAAATATGTGAATTATTTTTTTAGCTCATAATGTTATGCATAAATTATCATATATATTTTTTTGTTATAGTTTTAACAATTATTTGCATAATTTTATTGCATATTACACATCATCTTTACGAAACAATAGTAATCCTTGTCTTTGAATCTTGGTTTTCTAAATCACATAATATTAAGATACATGTTTTATCAATGATATTTTATACACCAATAACTAATTTCATTCAATTTAATATATCTATTTATTGTTTCTACTTAAATGTGATTTCATAAAAAGTTAGTTATGTAACATAAAGATAAAACTTTAGGATTTATTTGTTTGTTTTTAACCTTTTTAGTAATATTTATTTTTCTTTAATACGTGTGAGTTTATTTATATGCGTTTATTACTATATTAAATATATATATAGAAATTATAAACTAACTTCACTTATTAAATATAAATTAACTTATTATAAACATACATGTTTTATGAATGATATTTCATTAATGTTTTTTTTTTGAATTTTAAATTATTTATTTAATATATTTAATATATTTATTTATTGTTTCTATTTATATGTAATTTTATTTAAAAGAGTTATTTTATTTAATGTGAGTTATTTAATATAAAGTAAAACTTTTATGATTTATTAATATTTGTTTTAAAATTTTTAATAATATTTATTATTAACTATTACGTGAGATTTTTATTTATATAATATTATTATTATATTAAATATATATTAGAGTTCATTAATTTATTTTTATGTTTAGTGAATTATTAGAGGTCGTACTTATTATATAGTTAAAAAGTCATATATATATTAATCAAATATGTGAATTATTTTTTTAGCTCATAATGTTATGCATAAATTATCATATATATTTTTTTGTTATAGTTTTAACAATTATTTGCATAATTTTATTGCATATTACACATCATCTTTACGAAACAATAGTAATCCTTGTCTTTGAATCTTGGTTTTCTAAATCACATAATATTAAGATACATGTTTTATCAATGATATTTTATACACCAATAACTAATTTCATTCAATTTAATATATCTATTTATTGTTTCTACTTAAATGTGATTTCATAAAAAGTTAGTTATGTAACATAAAGATAAAACTTTAGGATTTATTTGTTTGTTTTTAACCTTTTTAGTAATATTTATTTTTCTTTAATACGTGTGAGTTTATTTATATGCGTTTATTACTATATTAAATATATATATAGAAATTATAAACTAACTTCACTTATTAAATATAAATTAACTTATTATAAACATACATGTTTTATGAATGATATTTCATTAATGTTTTTTTTGAATTTTAAATTAATTATTTAATATATTTAATATATTTATTTATTGTTTCTATTTATATGTAATTTTATTTAAAAGAGTTATTTTATTTAATGTGAGTTATTTAATATAAAGTAAAACTTTTATGATTTATTAATATTTGTTTTAAAATTTTTAATAATATTTATTATTAACTATTACGTGAGATTTTTATTTATATAATATTATTATTATATTAAATATATATTAGAGTTCATTAATTTATTTTTATGTTTAGTGAATTATTAGAGGTCGTACTTATTATATAGTTAAAAAGTCATATATATATTAATCAAATATGTGAATTATTTTTTTAGCTCATAATGTTATGCATAAATTATCATATATATTTTTTTGTTATAGTTTTAACAATTATTTGCATAATTTTATTGCATATTACACATCATCTTTACGAAACAATAGTAATCCTTGTCTTTGAATCTTGGTTTTCTAAATCACATAATATTAAGATACATGTTTTATCAATGATATTTTATACACCAATAACTAATTTCATTCAATTTAATATATCTATTTATTGTTTCTACTTAAATGTGATTTCATAAAAAGTTAGTTATGTAACATAAAGATAAAACTTTAGGATTTATTTGTTTGTTTTTAACCTTTTTAGTAATATTTATTTTTCTTTAATACGTGTGAGTTTATTTATATGCGTTTATTACTATATTAAATATATATATAGAAATTATAAACTAACTTCACTTATTAAATATAAATTAACTTATTATAAACATACATGTTTTATGAATGATATTTCATTAATGTTTTTTTTTTGAATTTTAAATTATTTATTTAATATATTTAATATATTTATTTATTGTTTCTATTTATATGTAATTTTATTTAAAAGAGTTATTTTATTTAATGTGAGTTATTTAATATAAAGTAAAACTTTTATGATTTATTAATATTTGTTTTAAAATTTTTAATAATATTTATTATTAACTATTACGTGAGATTTTTATTTATATAATATTATTATTATATTAAATATATATTAGAGTTCATTAATTTATTTTTATGTTTAGTGAATTATTAGAGGTCGTACTTATTATATAGTTAAAAAGTCATATATATATTAATCAAATATGTGAATTATTTTTTTAGCTCATAATGTTATGCATAAATTATCATATATATTTTTTTGTTATAGTTTTAACAATTATTTGCATAATTTTATTGCATATTACACATCATCTTTACGAAACAATAGTAATCCTTGTCTTTGAATCTTGGTTTTCTAAATCACATAATATTAAGATACATGTTTTATCAATGATATTTTATACACCAATAACTAATTTCATTCAATTTAATATATCTATTTATTGTTTCTACTTAAATGTGATTTCATAAAAAGTTAGTTATGTAACATAAAGATAAAACTTTAGGATTTATTTGTTTGTTTTTAACCTTTTTAGTAATATTTATTTTTCTTTAATACGTGTGAGTTTATTTATATGCGTTTATTACTATATTAAATATATATATAGAAATTATAAACTAACTTCACTTATTAAATATAAATTAACTTATTATAAACATACATGTTTTATGAATGATATTTCATTAATGTTTTTTTTGAATTTTAAATTAATTATTTAATATATTTAATATATTTATTTATTGTTTCTATTTATATGTAATTTTATTTAAAAGAGTTATTTTATTTAATGTGAGTTATTTAATATAAAGTAAAACTTTTATGATTTATTAATATTTGTTTTAAAATTTTTAATAATATTTATTATTAACTATTACGTGAGATTTTTATTTATATAATATTATTATTATATTAAATATATATTAGAGTTCATTAATTTATTTTTATGTTTAGTGAATTATTAGAGGTCGTACTTATTATATAGTTAAAAAGTCATATATATATTAATCAAATATGTGAATTATTTTTTTAGCTCATAATGTTATGCATAAATTATCATATATATTTTTTTGTTATAGTTTTAACAATTATTTGCATAATTTTATTGCATATTACACATCATCTTTACGAAACAATAGTAATCCTTGTCTTTGAATCTTGGTTTTCTAAATCACATAATATTAAGATACATGTTTTATCAATGATATTTTATACACCAATAACTAATTTCATTCAATTTAATATATCTATTTATTGTTTCTACTTAAATGTGATTTCATAAAAAGTTAGTTATGTAACATAAAGATAAAACTTTAGGATTTATTTGTTTGTTTTTAACCTTTTTAGTAATATTTATTTTTCTTTAATACGTGTGAGTTTATTTATATGCGTTTATTACTATATTAAATATATATATAGAAATTATAAACTAACTTCACTTATTAAATATAAATTAACTTATTATAAACATACATGTTTTATGAATGATATTTCATTAATGTTTTTTTTGAATTTTAAATTAATTATTTAATATATTTAATATATTTATTTATTGTTTCTATTTATATGTAATTTTATTTAAAAGAGTTATTTTATTTAATGTGAGTTATTTAATATAAAGTAAAACTTTTATGATTTATTAATATTTGTTTTAAAATTTTTAATAATATTTATTATTAACTATTACGTGAGATTTTTATTTATATAATATTATTATTATATTAAATATATATTAGAGTTCATTAATTTATTTTTATGTTTAGTGAATTATTAGAGGTCGTACTTATTATATAGTTAAAAAGTCATATATATATTAATCAAATATGTGAATTATTTTTTTAGCTCATAATGTTATGCATAAATTATCATATATATTTTTTTGTTATAGTTTTAACAATTATTTGCATAATTTTATTGCATATTACACATCATCTTTATGAAACAATAGTAATCCTTGTCTTTGAATCTTGGTTTTCTAAATCACATAATATTAAGATACATGTTTTATCAATGATATTTTATACACCAATAACTAATTTCATTCAATTTAATATATCTATTTATTGTTTCTACTTAAATGTGATTTTATAAAAAGTTAGTTATGTAACATAAAGATAAAACTTTAGGATTTATTTGTTTGTTTTTAACCTTTTTAGTAATATTTATTTTTCTTTAATACGTGTGAGTTTATTTATATGCGTTTATTACTATATTAAATATATATATAGAAATTATAAACTAACTTCACTTATTAAATATAAATTAACTTATTATAAACATACATGTTTTATGAATGATATTTCATTAATGTTTTTTTTGAATTTTAAATTATTTATTTAATATATTTAATATATTTATTTATTATTTCTATTTATATGTAATTTTATTTAAAAGAGTTATTTTATTTAATGTGAGTTATTTAATATAAAGTAAAACTTTTATGATTTATTAATATTTGTTTTAAAATTTTTAATAATATTTATTATTAACTATTACGTGAGATTTTTATTTATATAATATTATTATTATATTAAATATATATTAGAGTTCATTAATTTATTTTTATGTTTAGTGAATTATTAGAGGTCGTACTTATTATATAGTTAAAAAGTCATATATATATTAATCAAATATGTGAATTATTTTTTTAGCTCATAATGTTATGCATAAATTATCATATATATTTTTTTGTTATAGTTTTAACAATTATTTGCATAATTTTATTGCATATTACACATCATCTTTACGAAACAATAGTAATCCTTGTCTTTGAATCTTGGTTTTCTAAATCACATAATATTAAGATACATGTTTTATCAATGATATTTTATACACCAATAACTAATTTCATTCAATTTAATATATCTATTTATTGTTTCTACTTAAATGTGATTTCATAAAAAGTTAGTTATGTAACATAAAGATAAAACTTTAGGATTTATTTGTTTGTTTTTAACCTTTTTAGTAATATTTATTTTTCTTTAATACGTGTGAGTTTATTTATATGCGTTTATTACTATATTAAATATATATATAGAAATTATAAACTAACTTCACTTATTAAATATAAATTAACTTATTATAAACATACATGTTTTATGAATTATATTTCATTAATGTTTTTTTTGAATTTTAAATTATTTATTTAATATATTTATTTATTGTTTCTATTTATATGTAATTTTATTTAAAAGAGTTATTTTATTTAATGTGAGTTATTTAATATAAAGTAAAACTTTTATGATTTATTAATATTTGTTTTAAAATTTTTAATAATATTTATTATTAACTATTACGTGAGATTTTTATTTATATAATATTATTATTATATTAAATATATATTAGAGTTCATTAATTTATTTTTATGTTTAGTGAATTATTAGAGGTCGTACTTATTATATAGTTAAAAAGTCATATATATATTAATCAAATATGTGAATTATTTTTTTAGCTCATAATGTTATGCATAAATTATCATATATATTTTTTTGTTATAGTTTTAACAATTATTTGCATAATTTTATTGCATATTACACATCATCTTTACGAAACAATAGTAATCCTTGTCTTTGAATCTTGGTTTTCTAAATCACATAATATTAAGATACATGTTTTATCAATGATATTTTATACACCAATAACTAATTTCATTCAATTTAATATATCTATTTATTGTTTCTACTTAAATGTGATTTCATAAAAAGTTAGTTATGTAACATAAAGATAAAACTTTAGGATTTATTTGTTTGTTTTTAACCTTTTTAGTAATATTTATTTTTCTTTAATACGTGTGAGTTTATTTATATGCGTTTATTACTATATTAAATATATATATAGAAATTATAAACTAACTTCACTTATTAAATATAAATTAACTTATTATAAACATACATGTTTTATGAATGATATTTCATTAATGTTTTTTTTGAATTTTAAATTAATTATTTAATATATTTAATATATTTATTTATTGTTTCTATTTATATGTAATTTTATTTAAAAGAGTTATTTTATTTAATGTGAGTTATTTAATATAAAGTAAAACTTTTATGATTTATTAATATTTGTTTTAAAATTTTTAATAATATTTATTATTAACTATTACGTGAGATTTTTATTTATATAATATTATTATTATATTAAATATATATTAGAGTTCATTAATTTATTTTTATGTTTAGTGAATTATTAGAGGTCGTACTTATTATATAGTTAAAAAGTCATATATATATTAATCAAATATGTGAATTATTTTTTTAGCTCATAATGTTATGCATAAATTATCATATATATTTTTTTGTTATAGTTTTAACAATTATTTGCATAATTTTATTGCATATTACACATCATCTTTACGAAACAATAGTAATCCTTGTCTTTGAATCTTGGTTTTCTAAATCACATAATATTAAGATACATGTTTTATCAATGATATTTTATACACCAATAACTAATTTCATTCAATTTAATATATCTATTTATTGTTTCTACTTAAATGTGATTTCATAAAAAGTTAGTTATGTAACATAAAGATAAAACTTTAGGATTTATTTGTTTGTTTTTAACCTTTTTAGTAATATTTATTTTTCTTTAATACGTGTGAGTTTATTTATATGCGTTTATTACTATATTAAATATATATATAGAAATTATAAACTAACTTCACTTATTAAATATAAATTAACTTATTATAAACATACATGTTTTATGAATGATATTTCATTAATGTTTTTTTGAATTTTAAATTATTTATTTAATATATTTAATATATTTATTTATTGTTTCTATTTATATGTAATTTTATTTAAAAGAGTTATTTTATTTAATGTGAGTTATTTAATATAAAGTAAAACTTTTATGATTTATTAATATTTGTTTTAAAATTTTTAATAATATTTATTATTAACTATTACGTGAGATTTTTATTTATATAATATTATTATTATATTAAATATATATTAGAGTTCATTAATTTATTTTTATGTTTAGTGAATTATTAGAGGTCGTACTTATTATATAGTTAAAAAGTCATATATATATTAATCAAATATGTGAATTATTTTTTTAGCTCATAATGTTATGCATAAATTATCATATATATTTTTTTGTTATAGTTTTAACAATTATTTGCATAATTTTATTGCATATTACACATCATCTTTACGAAACAATAGTAATCCTTGTCTTTGAATCTTGGTTTTCTAAATCACATAATATTAAGATACATGTTTTATCAATGATATTTTATACACCAATAACTAATTTCATTCAATTTAATATATCTATTTATTGTTTCTACTTAAATGTGATTTCATAAAAAGTTAGTTATGTAACATAAAGATAAAACTTTAGGATTTATTTGTTTGTTTTTAACCTTTTTAGTAATATTTATTTTTCTTTAATACGTGTGAGTTTATTTATATGCGTTTATTACTATATTAAATATATATATAGAAATTATAAACTAACTTCACTTATTAAATATAAATTAACTTATTATAAACATACATGTTTTATGAATGATATTTCATTAATGTTTTTTTTTGAATTTTAAATTATTTATTTAATATATTTAATATATTTATTTATTATTTCTATTTATATGTAATTTTATTTAAAAGAGTTATTTTATTTAATGTGAGTTATTTAATATAAAGTAAAACTTTTATGATTTATTAATATTTGTTTTAAAATTTTTAATAATATTTATTATTAACTATTACGTGAGATTTTTATTTATATAATATTATTATTATATTAAATATATATTAGAGTTCATTAATTTATTTTTATGTTTAGTGAATTATTAGAGGTCGTACTTATTATATAGTTAAAAAGTCATATATATATTAATCAAATATGTGAATTATTTTTTTAGCTCATAATGTTATGCATAAATTATCATATATATTTTTTTGTTATAGTTTTAACAATTATTTGCATAATTTTATTGCATATTACACATCATCTTTACGAAACAATAGTAATCCTTGTCTTTGAATCTTGGTTTTCTAAATCACATAATATTAAGATACATGTTTTATCAATGATATTTTATACACCAATAACTAATTTCATTCAATTTAATATATCTATTTATTGTTTCTACTTAAATGTGATTTCATAAAAAGTTAGTTATGTAACATAAAGATAAAACTTTAGGATTTATTTGTTTGTTTTTAACCTTTTTAGTAATATTTATTTTTCTTTAATACGTGTGAGTTTATTTATATGCGTTTATTACTATATTAAATATATATATAGAAATTATAAACTAACTTCACTTATTAAATATAAATTAACTTATTATAAACATACATGTTTTATGAATGATATTTCATTAATGTTTTTTTTTGAATTTTAAATTATTTATTTAATATATTTAATATATTTATTTATTATTTCTATTTATATGTAATTTTATTTAAAAGAGTTATTTTATTTAATGTGAGTTATTTAATATAAAGTAAAACTTTTATGATTTATTAATATTTGTTTTAAAATTTTTAATAATATTTATTATTAACTATTACGTGAGATTTTTATTTATATAATATTATTATTATATTAAATATATATTAGAGTTCATTAATTTATTTTTATGTTTAGTGAATTATTAGAGGTCGTACTTATTATATAGTTAAAAAGTCATATATATATTAATCAAATATGTGAATTATTTTTTTAGCTCATAATGTTATGCATAAATTATCATATATATTTTTTTGTTATAGTTTTAACAATTATTTGCATAATTTTATTGCATATTACACATCATCTTTACGAAACAATAGTAATCCTTGTCTTTGAATCTTGGTTTTCTAAATCACATAATATTAAGATACATGTTTTATCAATGATATTTTATACACCAATAACTAATTTCATTCAATTTAATATATCTATTTATTGTTTCTACTTAAATGTGATTTCATAAAAAGTTAGTTATGTAACATAAAGATAAAACTTTAGGATTTATTTGTTTGTTTTTAACCTTTTTAGTAATATTTATTTTTCTTTAATACGTGTGAGTTTATTTATATGCGTTTATTACTATATTAAATATATATATAGAAATTATAAACTAACTTCACTTATTAAATATAAATTAACTTATTATAAACATACATGTTTTATGAATGATATTTCATTAATGTTTTTTTTGAATTTTAAATTAATTATTTAATATATTTAATATATTTATTTATTGTTTCTATTTATATGTAATTTTATTTAAAAGAGTTATTTTATTTAATGTGAGTTATTTAATATAAAGTAAAACTTTTATGATTTATTAATATTTGTTTTAAAATTTTTAATAATATTTATTATTAACTATTACGTGAGATTTTTATTTATATAATATTATTATTATATTAAATATATATTAGAGTTCATTAATTTATTTTTATGTTTAGTGAATTATTAGAGGTCGTACTTATTATATAGTTAAAAAGTCATATATATATTAATCAAATATGTGAATTATTTTTTTAGCTCATAATGTTATGCATAAATTATCATATATATTTTTTTGTTATAGTTTTAACAATTATTTGCATAATTTTATTGCATATTACACATCATCTTTACGAAACAATAGTAATCCTTGTCTTTGAATCTTGGTTTTCTAAATCACATAATATTAAGATACATGTTTTATCAATGATATTTTATACACCAATAACTAATTTCATTCAATTTAATATATCTATTTATTGTTTCTACTTAAATGTGATTTCATAAAAAGTTAGTTATGTAACATAAAGATAAAACTTTAGGATTTATTTGTTTGTTTTTAACCTTTTTAGTAATATTTATTTTTCTTTAATACGTGTGAGTTTATTTATATGCGTTTATTACTATATTAAATATATATATAGAAATTATAAACTAACTTCACTTATTAAATATAAATTAACTTATTATAAACATACATGTTTTATGAATGATATTTCATTAATGTTTTTTTTTGAATTTTAAATTATTTATTTAATATATTTAATATATTTATTTATTATTTCTATTTATATGTAATTTTATTTAAAAGAGTTATTTTATTTAATGTGAGTTATTTAATATAAAGTAAAACTTTTATGATTTATTAATATTTGTTTTAAAATTTTTAATAATATTTATTATTAACTATTACGTGAGATTTTTATTTATATAATATTATTATTATATTAAATATATATTAGAGTTCATTAATTTATTTTTATGTTTAGTGAATTATTAGAGGTCGTACTTATTATATAGTTAAAAAGTCATATATATATTAATCAAATATGTGAATTATTTTTTTAGCTCATAATGTTATGCATAAATTATCATATATATTTTTTTGTTATAGTTTTAACAATTATTTGCATAATTTTATTGCATATTACACATCATCTTTACGAAACAATAGTAATCCTTGTCTTTGAATCTTGGTTTTCTAAATCACATAATATTAAGATACATGTTTTATCAATGATATTTTATACACCAATAACTAATTTCATTCAATTTAATATATCTATTTATTGTTTCTACTTAAATGTGATTTCATAAAAAGTTAGTTATGTAACATAAAGATAAAACTTTAGGATTTATTTGTTTGTTTTTAACCTTTTTAGTAATATTTATTTTTCTTTAATACGTGTGAGTTTATTTATATGCGTTTATTACTATATTAAATATATATATAGAAATTATAAACTAACTTCACTTATTAAATATAAATTAACTTATTATAAACATACATGTTTTATGAATGATATTTCATTAATGTTTTTTTTGAATTTTAAATTAATTATTTAATATATTTAATATATTTATTTATTGTTTCTATTTATATGTAATTTTATTTAAAAGAGTTATTTTATTTAATGTGAGTTATTTAATATAAAGTAAAACTTTTATGATTTATTAATATTTGTTTTAAAATTTTTAATAATATTTATTATTAACTATTACGTGAGATTTTTATTTATATAATATTATTATTATATTAAATATATATTAGAGTTCATTAATTTATTTTTATGTTTAGTGAATTATTAGAGGTCGTACTTATTATATAGTTAAAAAGTCATATATATATTAATCAAATATGTGAATTTATTCGTACATTGAAACAACTATTATAATATATCAAATCCAAACGCATTTTGATTCCTAAAAACACACTCAAGTAATAGATTAGTGCTCCACTTTTTTGAAACCAAATTCCTTCATGTACATAACTTACCGACGTCTTAAAGTTCTGTGGAACCTTGTTTCGTTATCTTAAGTTCTTGTTCTTTTGGGTTCCAATTTTGTCATCTTATCCATGTTATTAGCTATTCAATTTTTCTTATTCTTTTGAGTTGCTAGGTTCCTAGATTCCTTACCTGAAGGATCCGCTTCATTTGATATCAATACCTTGCTTGCAAAAAATACGTTATTTATTTTCATATATCTATTTTTTAGAATTTTTGAATTTAAAATAATTTGTCTTTTTTTTGCTTTCTTAAGACATAAATCACATAAAAATAATTAATATTTTTCTATTCTGTCTTGTTTTTACTTCAATTATATTCTAATTGTTTTCGTCTTTGCATTTAATATCATAGATTTCCTTAAATTCTTTATTTCCTTTTCTTGTTCTTTGTTTTCTGTGTTTTTTCCTATCTTTGTAATTAAAAAAACAACCGAGCTATTGCAGTTCGTAGTTTAATAAACAAAAGAAGGTATTAATTGGAGTTGCAACTTTAAACCGCTATAACTTTTCATTCGTGCATCGAAACAACTATTATAATATATCAAATCCAAACGCATTTTGATTCCTAAAAACACACTCAAGTAATAGATTAGTGCTCCACTTTTTTGAAACCAAATTCCTTCATGTACATAACTTACCGACGTCTTAAAGTTCTGTGGAACCTTGTTTCGTTATCTTAAGTTCTTGTTCTTTTGGGTTCCAATTTTGTCATCTTATCCATGTTATTAGCTATTCAATTTTTCTTATTCTTTTGAGTTGCTAGGTTCCTAGATTCCTTACCTGAAGGATCCGCTTCATTTGATATCAATACCTTGCTTGCAAAAAATACGTTATTTATTTTCATATATCTATTTTTTAGAATTTTTGAATTTAAAATAATTTGTCTTTTGATTTTTTTTTGCTTTCTTAAGACACAAATCACATAAAAATAATTAATATTTTTCTATTCCCGTCTTGTTTTTACTTCAATTATATTCTAATTGTTTTCGTCTTTGCATTTAATATCATAGATTTCATTAAATTCTTTATTTCCTTTTCTTGTTCTTTGTTTTCTGTGTTTTTTCCTATCTTTGTAATTAAAAAAACAACCGAGCTATTGCAGTTCGTAGTTTAATAAACAAAAGAAGGTATTAATTGGAGTTGCAACTTTAAACCGCTATAACTTTTCATTCGTGCATCGAAACAACTATTATAATATATCAAATCCAAACGCATTTTGATTCCTAAAAACACACTCAAGTAATAGATTAGTGCTCCACTTTTTTGAAACCAAATTCCTTCATGTACATAACTTACCGACGTCTTAAAGTTCTGTGGAACCTTGTTTCGTTATCTTAAGTTCTTGTTCTTTTGGGTTCCAATTTTGTCATCTTATCCATGTTATTAGCTATTCAATTTTTCTTATTCTTTTGAGTTGCTAGGTTCCTAGATTCCTTACCTGAAGGATCCGCTTCATTTGATATCAATACCTTGCTTGCAAAAAATACGTTATTTATTTTCATATATCTATTTTTTAGAATTTTTGAATTTAAAATAATTTGTCTTTTGATTTTTTTTGCTTTCTTAAGACACAAATCACATAAAAATAATTAATATTTTTCTATTCTGTCTTGTTTTTACTTCAATTATATTCTAATTGTTTTCGTCTTTGCATTTAATATCATAGATTTCCTTAAATTCTTTATTTCCTTTTCTTGTTCTTTGTTTTCTGTGTTTTTTCCTATCTTTGTAATTAAAAAAACAACCGAGCTATTGCAGTTCGTAGTTTAATAAACAAAAGAAGGTATTAATTGGAGTTGCAACTTTAAACCGCTATAACTTTTCATTCGTGCATCGAAACAACTATTATAATATATCAAATCCAAACGCATTTTGATTCCTACAAACACACTCAAGTAATAGATTAGTGCTCCACTTTTTTGAAACCAAATTCCTTCATGTACATAACTTACCGACGTCTTAAAGTTCTGTGGAACCTTGTTTCGTTATCTTAAGTTCTTGTTCTTTTGGGTTCCAATTTTGTCATCTTATCCATGTTATTAGCTATTCAATTTTTCTTATTCTTTTGTGTTGCTAGGTTCCTAGATTCCATACCTGAAGGATCCGCTTCATTTGATATCAATACCTTGCTCGCTAAAAATACGTTATTTATTTTCATGCATCTATTTTTTAGAATTTTTGAATTTAAAATAATTTGTCTTTTGATTTTTTTTTTGCTTTCTTAAGACAAAAATCACATAAAAACAATTAATATTTTTCTATTCTTTCTTGTTTTTACTTCAATTATATTCTAATTGTTTTCCTCTTTGCATTTAATATCATAGATTTCCTTAAATTCTTTATTTCCTTTTCTTGTTCTTTGTTTTCTGTGTTTTTTCCTATCTTTGTAATTAAAAAAACAACCGAGCTATTGCAGTTCGTAGTTTAATAAACAAAAGAAGGTATTAATTGGAGTTGCAACTTTAAACCGCTATAACTTTTCATTCGTGCATCGAGACAACTATTATAATATATCAAATCCAAACGCATTTTGATTCCTGAAAACACACTCAAGTAATAGATTAGTGCTCCACTTTTTTGAAACCAAATTCCTTCATGTACATAACTTACCGACGCCTTAAAGTTTGGTGGAACCTTGTTTCGTTTTCTTAAGTTCTTGTTCTTTTGGGTTCCAATTTTGTCATCTTATCCATGTTATTATCTATTCAATTTTTCTTATTCTTTTGAGTTGCTAGGTTCCTAGATTCCTTACCTGAAGGATCCGCTTCATTTGATATCAATACCTTGCTTTCTAAAAATACGTTATTTATTTTCATATATCTATTTTTTAGAATTTTTGAATTTAAAATAATTTGTCTTTTGATTTTTTTTTTTTTGCTTTCTTAAGACACAAATCACATAAAAATAATTAATATTTTTCTATTCTGTCTTGTTTTTACTTCAATTATATTCTAATTGTTTTCGTCTTTGCATTTAATATCATAGATTTCCTTAAATTCTTTATTTCCTTTTCTTGTTCTTTGTTTTCTTTTTTTTCCTATCTTTGTAATTAAAAAAACAACCGAGCTATTGCAGTTCGTAGTTTAATAAACAAAAGAAGGTATTAATTGGAGTTGCAACTTTAAACCGCTATAACTTTTCATTCGTGCATCGAAACAACTATTATAATATATCAAATCCAAACGCATTTTGATTCCTAAAAACACACTCAAGTAATAGATTAGTGCTCCACTTTTTTGAAACCAAATTCCTTCATGTACATAACTTACCGACGTCTTAAAGTTCTGTGGAACCTTGTTTCGTTATCTTAAGTTCTTGTTCTTTTGGGTTCCAATTTTGTCATCTTATCCATGTTATTAGCTATTCAATTTTTCTTATTCTTTTGAGTTGCTAGGTTCCTAGATTCCTTACCTGAAGGATCCGCTTCATTTGATATCAATACCTTGCTTGCTAAAAATACGTTATTTATTTTCATATATCTATTTTTTAGAATTTTTGAATTTAAAATAATTTGTCTTTTGATTTTTTTTTGCTTTCTTAAGACACAAATCACATAAAAATAATTAATATTTTTCTATTCTGTCTTGTTTTTACTTCAATTATATTCTAATTGTTTTCGTCTTTGCATTTAATATCATAGATTTCATTAAATTCTTTATTTCCTTTTCTTGTTCTTTGTTTTCTGTGTTTTTTCCTATCTTTGTAATTAAAAAAACAACCGAGCTATTGCAGTTCGTAGTTTAATAAACAAAAGAAGGTATTAATTGGAGTTGCAACTTTAAACCGCTATAACTTTTCATTCGTGCATCGAAACAACTATTATAATATATCAAATCCAAACGCATTTTGATTCCTAAAAACACACTCAAGTAATAGATTAGTGCTCCACTTTTTTGAAACCAAATTCCTTCATGTACATAACTTACCGACGTCTTAAAGTTCTGTGGAACCTTGTTTCGTTATCTTAAGTTCTTGTTCTTTTGGGTTCCAATTTTGTCATCTTATCCATGTTATTAGCTATTCAATTTTTCTTATTCTTTTGAGTTGCTAGGTTCCTAGATTCCTTACCTGAAGGATCCGCTTCATTTGATATCAATACCTTGCTTGCTAAAAATACGTTATTTATTTTCATATATCTATTTTTTAGAATTTTTGAATTTAAAATAATTTGTCTTTTGATTTTTTTTTGCTTTCTTAAGACACAAATCACATAAAAATAATTAATATTTTTCTATTCTGTCTTGTTTTTACTTCAATTATATTCTAATTGTTTTCGTCTTTGCATTTAATATCATAGATTTCATTAAATTCTTTATTTCCTTTTCTTGTTCTTTGTTTTCTGTGTTTTTTCCTATCTTTGTAATTAAAAAAACAACCGAGCTATTGCAGTTCGTAGTTTAATAAACAAAAGAAGGTATTAATTGGAGTTGCAACTTTAAACCGCTATAACTTTTCATTCGTGCATCGAAACAACTATTATAATATATCAAATCCAAACGCATTTTGATTCCTAAAAACACACTCAAGTAATAGATTAGTGCTCCACTTTTTTGAAACCAAATTCCTTCATGTACATAACTTACCGACGTCTTAAAGTTCTGTGGAACCTTGTTTCGTTATCTTAAGTTCTTGTTCTTTTGGGTTCCAATTTTGTCATCTTATCCATGTTATTAGCTATTCAATTTTTCTTATTCTTTTGAGTTGCTAGGTTCCTAGATTCCTTACCTGAAGGATCCGCTTCATTTGATATCAATACCTTGCTTGCTAAAAATACGTTATTTATTTTCATATATCTATTTTTTAGAATTTTTGAATTTAAAATAATTTGTCTTTTGATTTTTTTTTGCTTTCTTAAGACACAAATCACATAAAAATAATTAATATTTTTCTATTCTGTCTTGTTTTTACTTCAATTATATTCTAATTGTTTTCGTCTTTGCATTTAATATCATAGATTTCATTAAATTCTTTATTTCCTTTTCTTGTTCTTTGTTTTCTGTGTTTTTCCTATCTTTGTAATTAAAAAAACAACCGAGCTATTGCAGTTCGTAGTTTAATAAACAAAAGAAGGTATTAATTGGAGTTGCAACTTTAAACCGCTATAACTTTTCATTCGTGCATCGAAACAACTATTATAATATATCAAATCCAAACGCATTTTGATTCCTAAAAACACACTCAAGTAATAGATTAGTGCTCCACTTTTTTGAAACCAAATTCCTTCATGTACATAACTTACCGACGTCTTAAAGTTCTGTGGAACCTTGTTTCGTTATCTTAAGTTCTTGTTCTTTTGGGTTCCAATTTTGTCATCTTATCCATGTTATTAGCTATTCAATTTTTCTTATTCTTTTGAGTTGCTAGGTTCCTAGATTCCTTACCTGAAGGATCCGCTTCATTTGATATCAATACCTTGCTTGCTAAAAATACGTTATTTATTTTCATATATCTATTTTTTAGAATTTTTGAATTTAAAATAATTTGTCTTTTGATTTTTTTTTGCTTTCTTAAGACACAAATCACATAAAAACAATTAATATTTTTCTATTCTGTCTTGTTTTTACTTCAATTATATTCTAATTGTTTTCGTCTTTGCATTTAATATCATAGATTTCCTTAAATTCTTTATTTCCTTTTCTTGTTCTTTGTTTTCTGTGTTTTTTCCTATCTTTGTAATTAAAAAAACAACCGAGCTATTGCAGTTCGTAGTTTAATAAACAAAAGAAGGTATTAATTGGAGTTGCAACTTTAAACCGCTATAACTTTTCATTCGTGCATCGAAACAACTATTATAATATATCAAATCCAAACGCATTTTGATTCCTACAAACACACTCAAGTAATAGATTAGTGCTCCACCTTTTTGAAACCAAATTCCTTCATGTACATAACTTACCGACGTCTTAAAGTTCTGTGGAACCTTGTTTCGTTATCTTAAGTTCTTGTTCTTTTGGGTTCCAATTTTGTCATCTTATCCATGTTATTAGCTATTCAATTTTTCTTATTCTTTTGAGTTGCTAGGTTCCTAGATTCCTTACCTGAAGGATCCGCTTCATTTGATATCAATACCTTGCTTGCTAAAAATACGTTATTTATTTTCATATATCTATTTTTTAGAATTTTTGAATTTAAAATAATTTGTCTTTTGATTTTTTTTTGCTTTCTTAAGACACAAATCACATAAAAATAATTAATATTTTTCTATTCTGTCTTGTTTTTACTTCAATTATATTCTAATTGTTTTCGTCTTTGCATTTAATATCATAGATTTCATTAAATTCTTTATTTCCTTTTCTTGTTCTTTGTTTTCTGTGTTTTTTCCTATCTTTGTAATTAAAAAAACAACCGAGCTATTGCAGTTCGTAGTTTAATAAACAAAAGAAGGTATTAATTGGAGTTGCAACTTTAAACCGCTATAACTTTTCATTCGTGCATCGAAACAACTATTATAATATATCAAATCCAAACCCATTTTGATTCCTAAAAACACACTCAAGTAATAGATTAGTGCTCCACTTTTTGAAACCAAATTCCTTCATGTACATAACTTACCGACGTCTTAAAGTTCTGTGGAACCTTGTTTCGTTATCTTAAGTTCTTGTTCTTTTGGGTTCCAATTTTGTCATCTTATCCATGTTATTAGCTATTCAATTTTTCTTATTCTTTTGAGTTGCTAGGTTCCTAGATTCCTTACCTGAAGGATCCGCTTCATTTGATATCAATACCTTGCTTGCTAAAAATACGTTATTTATTTTCATATATCTATTTTTTAGAATTTTTGAATTTAAAATAATTTGTCTTTTGATTTTTTTTTGCTTTCTTAAGACACAAATCACATAAAAATAATTAATATTTTTCTATTCATTCTTGTTTTTACTTCAATTATATTCTAATTGTTTTCGTCTTTGCATTTAATATCATAGATTTCATTAAATTCTTTATTTCATTTTCTTGTTCTTTGTTTTCTGTGTTTTTTCCTATCTATGTAATTAAAAAAACAACCGAGCTATTGCAGTTCGTAGTTTAATAAACAAAAGAAGGTATTAATTGGAGTTGCAACTTTAAACCGCTATAACTTTTCATTCGTGCATCGAAACAACTATTATAATATATCAAATCCAAACCCATTTTGATTCCTAAAAACACACTCAAGTAATAGATTAGTGCTCCACTTTTTTGAAACCAAATTCCTTCATGTACATAACTTACCGACGTCTTAAAGTTCTGTGGAACCTTGTTTCGTTATCTTAAGTTCTTGTTCTTTTGGGTTCCAATTTTGTCATCTTATCCATGTTATTAGCTATTCAATTTTTCTTATTCTTTTGAGTTGCTAGGTTCCTAGATTCCATACCTGAAGGATCCGCTTCATTTGATATCAATACCTTGCTTGCTAAAAATACGTTATTTATTTTCATATATCTATTTTTTAGAATTTTTGAATTTAAAATAATTTGTCTTTTGATTTTTTTTTTGCTTTCTTAAGACACAAATCACATAAAAATAATTAATATTTTTCTATTCTGTCTTGTTTTTACTTCAATTATATTCTAATTGTTTTCGTCTTTGCATTTAATATCATAGATTTCCTTAAATTCTTTATTTCCTTTTCTTGTTCTTTGTTTTCTGTGTTTTTCCTATCTTTGTAATTAAAAAAACAACCGAGCTATTGCAGTTCGTAGTTTAATAAACAAAAGAAGGTATTAATTGGAGTTGCAACTTTAAACCGCTATAACTTTTCATTCGTGCATCGAAACAACTATTATAATATATCAAATCCAAACCCATTTTGATTCCTAAAAACACACTCAAGTAATAGATTAGTGCTCCACTTTTTTGAAACCAAATTCCTTCATGTACATAACTTACCGACGTCTTAAAGTTTGGTGGAACCTTATTGCATAATCTTAAGTTCTTGTTCTTTTGGGTTCCAATTTTGTCATCTTATCCATGTTATTAGCTATTCAATTTTTCTTATTCTTTTGAGTTGCTAGGTTCCTAGATTCCTTACCTGAAGGATCCGCTTCATTTGATATCAATACCTTGCTTGCTAAAAATACGTTATTTATTTTCATATATCTATTTTTTAGAATTTTTGAATTTAAAATAATTTGTCTTTTGATTTTTTTTTGCTTTCTTAAGACACAAATCACATAAAAATAATTAATATTTTTCTATTCTGTCTTGTTTTTACTTCAATTATATTCTAATTGTTTTCGTCTTTGCATTTAATATCATAGATTTCATTAAATTCTTTATTTCCTTTTCTTGTTCTTTGTTTTCTGTGTTTTTTCCTATCTTTGTAATTAAAAAAACAACCGAGCTATTGCAGTTCGTAGTTTAATAAACAAAAGAAGGTATTAATTGGAGTTGCAACTTTAAACCGCTATAACTTTTCATTCGTGCATCGAAACAACTATTATAATATATCAAATCCAAACGCATTTTGATTCCTAAAAACACACTCAAGTAATAGATTAGTGCTCCACTTTTTTGAAACCAAATTCCTTCATGTACATAACTTACCGACGTCTTAAAGTTCTGTGGAACCTTGTTTCGTTATCTTAAGTTCTTGTTCTTTTGGGTTCCAATTTTGTCATCTTATCCATGTTATTAGCTATTCAATTTTTCTTATTCTTTTGAGTTGCTAGGTTCCTAGATTCCTTACCTGAAGGATCCGCTTCATTTGATATCAATACCTTGCTTGCTAAAAATACGTTATTTATTTTCATATATCTATTTTTTAGAATTTTTGAATTTAAAATAATTTGTCTTTTGATTTTTTTTTGCTTTCTTAAGACACAAATCACATAAAAATAATTAATATTTTTCTATTCTGTCTTGTTTTTACTTCAATTATATTCTAATTGTTTTCGTCTTTGCATTTAATATCATAGATTTCATTAAATTCTTTATTTCCTTTTCTTGTTCTTTGTTTTCTGTGTTTTTTCCTATCTTTGTAATTAAAAAAACAACCGAGCTATTGCAGTTCGTAGTTTAATAAACAAAAGAAGGTATTAATTGGAGTTGCAACTTTAAACCGCTATAACTTTTCATTCGTGCATCGAAACAACTATTATAATATATCAAATCCAAACGCATTTTGATTCCTAAAAACACACTCAAGTAATAGATTAGTGCTCCACTTTTTTGAAACCAAATTCCTTCATGTACATAACTTACCGACGTCTTAAAGTTCTGTGGAACCTTGTTTCGTTATCTTAAGTTCTTGTTCTTTTGGGTTCCAATTTTGTCATCTTATCCATGTTATTAGCTATTCAATTTTTCTTATTCTTTTGAGTTGCTAGGTTCCTAGATTCCTTACCTGAAGGATCCGCTTCATTTGATATCAATACCTTGCTTGCAAAAAATACGTTATTTATTTTCATATATCTATTTTTTAGAATTTTTGAATTTAAAATAATTTGTCTTTTGATTTTTTTTTTTGCTTTCTTAAGACACAAATCACATAAAAATAATTAATATTTTTCTATTCTGTCTTGTTTTTACTTCAATTATATTCTAATTGTTTTCGTCTTTGCATTTAATATCATAGATTTCCTTAAATTCTTTATTTCCTTTTCTTGTTCTTTGTTTTCTGTTTTTTCCTATCTTTGTAATTAAAAAAACAACCGAGCTATTGCAGTTCGTAGTTTAATAAACAAAAGAAGGTATTAATTGGAGTTGCAACTTTAAACCGCTATAACTTTTCATTCGTGCATCGAAACAACTATTATAATATATCAAATCCAAACGCATTTTGATTCCTAAAAACACACTCAAGTAATAGATTAGTGCTCCACTTTTTTGAAACCAAATTCCTTCATGTACATAACTTACCGACGTCTTAAAGTTCTGTGGAACCTTGTTTCGTTATCTTAAGTTCTTGTTCTTTTGGGTTCCAATTTTGTCATCTTATCCATGTTATTAGCTATTCAATTTTTCTTATTCTTTTGAGTTGCTAGGTTCCTAGATTCCTTACCTGAAGGATCCGCTTCATTTGATATCAATACCTTGCTCGCTAAAAATACGTTATTTATTTTCATGTATCTATTTTTTAGAATTTTTGAATTTAAAATAATTTGTCTTTTGATTTTTTTTTGCTTTCTTAAGACAAAAATCACATAAAAACAATTAATATTTTTCTATTCTTTCTTGTTTTTACTTCAATTATATTCTAATTGTTTTCGTCTTTGCATTTAATATCATAGATTTCCTTAAATTCTTTATTTCCTTTTCTTGTTCTTTGTTTTCTGTGTTTTTTCCTATCTTTGTAATTAAAAAAACAACCGAGCTATTGCAGTTCGTAGTTTAATAAACAAAAGAAGGTATTAATTGGAGTTGCAACTTTAAACCGCTATAACTTTTCATTCGTGCATCGAAACAACTATTATAATATATCAAATCCAAACGCATTTTGATTCCTAAAAACACACTCAAGTAATAGATTAGTGCTCCACTTTTTTGAAACCAAATTCCTTCATGTACATAACTTACCGACGTCTTAAAGTTCTGTGGAACCTTGTTTCGTTATCTTAAGTTCTTGTTCTTTTGGGTTCCAATTTTGTCATCTTATCCATGTTATTAGCTATTCAATTTTTCTTATTCTTTTGAGTTGCTAGGTTCCTAGATTCCTTACCTGAAGGATCCGCTTCATTTGATATCAATACCTTGCTTGCTAAAAATACGTTATTTATTTTCATATATCTATTTTTTAGAATTTTTGAATTTAAAATAATTTGTCTTTTGATTTTTTTTTGCTTTCTTAAGACACAAATCACATAAAAATAATTAATATTTTTCTATTCTGTCTTGTTTTTACTTCAATTATATTCTAATTGTTTTCGTCTTTGCATTTAATATCATAGATTTCATTAAATTCTTTATTTCCTTTTCTTGTTCTTTGTTTTCTGTGTTTTTTCCTATCTTTGTAATTAAAAAAACAACCGAGCTATTGCAGTTCGTAGTTTAATAAACAAAAGAAGGTATTAATTGGAGTTGCAACTTTAAACCGCTATAACTTTTCATTCGTGCATCGAAACAACTATTATAATATATCAAATCCAAACGCATTTTGATTCCTAAAAACACACTCAAGTAATAGATTAGTGCTCCACTTTTTTGAAACCAAATTCCTTCATGTACATAACTTACCGACGTCTTAAAGTTCTGTGGAACCTTGTTTCGTTATCTTAAGTTCTTGTTCTTTTGGGTTCCAATTTTGTCATCTTATCCATGTTATTAGCTATTCAATTTTTCTTATTCTTTTGAGTTGCTAGGTTCCTAGATTCCTTACCTGAAGGATCCGCTTCATTTGATATCAATACCTTGCTTGCTAAAAATACGTTATTTATTTTCATATATCTATTTTTTAGAATTTTTGAATTTAAAATAATTTGTCTTTTGATTTTTTTTTGCTTTCTTAAGACACAAATCACATAAAAATAATTAATATTTTTCTATTCTGTCTTGTTTTTACTTCAATTATATTCTAATTGTTTTCGTCTTTGCATTTAATATCATAGATTTCCTTAAATTCTTTATTTCCTTTTCTTGTTCTTTGTTTTCTGTGTTTTTTCCTATCTTTGTAATTAAAAAAAACCGAGCTATTGCAGTTCGTAGTTTAATAAACAAAAGAAGGTATTAATTGGAGTTGCAACTTTAAACCGCTATAACTTTTCATTCGTGCATCGAAACAACTATTATAATATATCAAATCCAAACGCATTTTGATTCCTAAAAACACACTCAAGTAATAGATTAGTGCTCCACTTTTTTGAAACCAAATTCCTTCATGTACATAACTTACCGACGTCTTAAAGTTCTGTGGAACCTTGTTTCGTTATCTTAAGTTCTTGTTCTTTTGGGTTCCAATTTTGTCATCTTATCCATGTTATTAGCTATTCAATTTTTCTTATTCTTTTGAGTTGCTAGGTTCCTAGATTCCTTACCTGAAGGATCCGCTTCATTTGATATCAATACCTTGCTTGCTAAAAATACGTTATTTATTTTCATATATCTATTTTTTAGAATTTTTGAATTTAAAATAATTTGTCTTTTGATTTTTTTTTGCTTTCTTAAGACACAAATCACATAAAAATAATTAATATTTTTCTATTCTGTCTTGTTTTTACTTCAATTATATTCTAATTGTTTTCGTCTTTGCATTTAATATCATAGATTTCATTAAATTCTTTATTTCCTTTTCTTGTTCTTTGTTTTCTGTGTTTTTTCCTATCTTTGTAATTAAAAAAACAACCGAGCTATTGCAGTTCGTAGTTTAATAAACAAAAGAATGTATTAATTGGAGTTGCAACTTTAAACCGCTATAACTTTTCATTCGTGCATCGAAACAACTATTATAATATATCAAATCCAAACCCATTTTGATTCCTAAAAACACACTCAAGTAATAGATTAGTGCTCCACTTTTTGGAAACCAAATTCTTTCATGTACATAACTTACCGACGTCTTAAAGTTTGATGGAACCTTATTGCATAATCTTAAGTTCTTGCTCTTTCGGGTTCCAATTTTGTCATCTTATCCATGTTATTAGCTATTCAATTGTTCTTATTCTTTTGAGTTGCTAGGTTCCTAGATTCTTTTCCTGAAGGATCCGCTTCATTTTGATATCAATACCTTGCTTGCTAAAAATACGTTATTTATCTTCATATATCTATTTTTTTGAATTTTTGAATTCAAAATAATTTGTCTTTTGATTTTTTTTTGCTTTCTTAAGACACAAATCACATAAAAATAATTAATATTTTTCTATTCAGTCTTGTTTTTACTTCAATTATATTCTAATTGTTTTTGTCTTTTTATTTAATATCATAGATTTCATTAAATTCTTTATTTCCTTTTCTTGTTCTTTGTTTTCTGTTTTTTCCCATCTTTGTAATTAAAAAAACAACCGAGCTATTGCAGTTCGTAGTTTAATAAACAAAAGAAGGTATTAATTGGAGTTGCAACTTTAAACCGCTATAACTTTTCATTCGTGCATCGAAACAACTATTATAATATATCAAATCCAAACGCATTTTGATTCCTAAAAACACACTCAAGTAATAGATTAGTGCTCCACTTTTTTGAAACCAAATTCCTTCATGTACATAACTTACCGACGTCTTAAAGTTCTGTGGAACCTTGTTTCGTTATCTTAAGTTCTTGTTCTTTTGGGTTCCAATTTTGTCATCTTATCCATGTTATTAGCTATTCAATTTTTCTTATTCTTTTGAGTTGCTAGGTTCCTAGATTCCTTACATGAAGGATCCGCTTCATTTGATATCAATACCTTGCTTGCAAAAAATACGTTATTTATTTTCATATATCTATTTTTTAGAATTTTTGAATTTAAAATAATTTGTCTTTTTTTTGCTTTCTTAAGACATAAATCACATAAAAATAATTAATATTTTTCTATTCTGTCTTGTTTTTACTTCAATTATATTCTAATTGTTTTCGTCTTTGCATTTAATATCATAGATTTCATTAAATTCTTTATTTCCTTTTCTTGTTCTTTGTTTTCTGTGTTTTTTCCTATCTTTGTAATTAAAAAAACAACGGAGCTATTGCAGTTCGTAGTTTAATAAACAAAAGAAGGTATTAATTGGAGTTGCAACTTTAAACCGCTATAACTTTTCATTCGTGCATCGAAACAACTATTATAATATATCAAATCCAAACCCATTTTGATTCCTAAAAACACACTGAAGTAATAGATTAGTGCTCCACTTTTTTGAAACCAAATTCCTTCATGTACATAACTTACCGACATCTTAAAGTTTGGTGGAACATTATTGCATAATCTTAAGTTCTTGGTCTTTCGCCTTCCAATTTTGTCATCTTATCCATGTTATTAGCTATTCAATTTTTCTTATTCTTTTGATTTGCTAGGTTCCTAGATTCTTTTGCAGAAGGATCCGCTTCATTTGATATCAATACCTTGCTTGCTAAAAATACGTTATTTATTTTCATATATCTATTTTTTAGAATTTTTGAATTTAAAATAATTTGTCTTTTGATTTTTTTTTGCTTTCTTAAGACACAAATCACATAAAAATAATTAATATTTTTCTATTCAGTCTTGTTTTTACTTCAATTATATTCTAATTGTTTTCGTCTTTGCATTTAATATCATAGATTTCATTAAATTCTTTATTTCCTTTTCTTGTTCTTTGTTTTCTGTGTTTTTTCCTATCTTTGTAATTAAAAAAACAACCGAGCTATTGCAGTTCGTAGTTTAATAAACAAAAGAAGGTATTAATTGGAGTTGCAACTTTAAACCGCTATAACTTTTCATTCGTGCATCGAAACAACTATTATAATATATCAAATCCAAACCCATTTTGATTCCTAAAAACACACTCAAGTAATAGATTAGTGCTCCACTTTTTTGAAACCAAATTCCTTCATGTACATAACTTACCGACGTCTTAAAGTTCTGTGGAACCTTGTTTCGTTATCTTAAGTTCTTGTTCTTTTGGGTTCCAATTTTGTCATCTTATCCATGTTATTAGCTATTCAATTTTTCTTATTCTTTTGAGTTGCTAGGTTCCTAGATTCCTTACCTGAAGGATCCGCTTCATTTGATATCAATACCTTGCTTGCTAAAAATACGTTATTTATTTTCATATATCTATTTTTTAGAATTTTTGAATTTAAAATAATTTGTCTTTTGATTTTTTTTTGCTTTCTTAAGACACAAATCACATAAAAATAATTAATATTTTTCTATTCTGTCTTGTTTTTACTTCAATTATATTCTAATTGTTTTCGTCTTTGCATTTAATATCATAGATTTCATTAAATTCTTTATTTCCTTTTCTTGTTCTTTGTTTTCTGTGTTTTTTCCTATCTTTGTAATTAAAAAAACAACCGAGCTATTGCAGTTCGTAGTTTAATAAACAAAAGAAGGTATTAATTGGAGTTGCAACTTTAAACCGCTATAACTTTTCATTCGTGCATCGAAACAACTATTATAATATATCAAATCCAAACCCATTTTGATTCCTAAAAACACACTCAAGTAATAGATTAGTGCTCCACTTTTTTGAAACCAAATTCCTTCATGTACATAACTTACCGACGTCTTAAAGTTTGGTGGAACCTTGTTTCGTTATCTTAAGTTCTTGTTCTTTTGGGTTCCAATTTTGTCATCTTATCCATGTTATTAGCTATTCAATTTTTCTTATTCTTTTGAGTTGCTAGGTTCCTAGATTCCTTACCTGAAGGATCCGCTTCATTTGATATCAATACCTTGCTTGCTAAAAATACGTTATTTATTTTCATATATCTATTTTTTAGAATTTTTGAATTTAAAATAATTTGTCTTTTGATTTTTTTTTGCTTTCTTAAGACACAAATCACATAAAAATAATTAATATTTTTCTATTCTGTCTTGTTTTTACTTCAATTATATTCTAATTGTTTTCGTCTTTGCATTTAATATCATAGATTTCATTAAATTCTTTATTTCCTTTTCTTGTTCTTTGTTTTCTGTGTTTTTTCCTATCTTTGTAATTAAAAAAACAACCGAGCTATTGCAGTTCGTAGTTTAATAAACAAAAGAAGGTATTAATTGGAGTTGCAACTTTAAACCGCTATAACTTTTCATTCGTGCATCGAAACAACTATTATAATATATCAAATCCAAACCCATTTTGATTCCTAAAAACACACTCAAGTAATAGATTAGTGCTCCACTTTTTTGAAACCAAATTCCTTCATGTACATAACTTACCGACGTCTTAAAGTTTGATGGAACCTTATTGCATAATCTTAAGTTCTTGCTCTTTCGGGTTCCAATTTTGTCATCTTATCCATGTTATTAGCTATTCAATTTTTCTTTTTCTTTTGAGTTGCTAGGTTCCTTGATTTGTTTCTTGAAGGATCCGCTTCATTTGATATCAATACCTTGCTTGCTAAAAATACGTTATTTATCTTCATATATCTATTTTTTTGAATTTTTGAATTCAAAATAATTTGTCTTTTGATTGTTTTTTGCTTTCTTAAGACACAAATCACATAAAAAAAATTAATTTTTTTCCATTCAGTCTTGTTTTTACTTTCAATTTTATTGTAATTATTTTCCTCTTTGCATTTCATTTCATAGATTTCATTAAATTCTTTATTTCCTTTTCTTGTTCTTTGTTTTCTGTGTTTTTTCCTATCTTTGTAATTAAAAAAACAACCGAGCTATTGCAGTTCGTAGTTTAATAAACAAAAGAATGTATTAATTGGAGTTGCAACTTTAAACCGCTATAACTTTTCATTCGTGCATCGAAACAACTATTATAATATATCAAATCCAAACCCATTTTGATTCCTAAAAACACACTCAAGTAATAGATTAGTGCTCCACTTTTTTGAAACCAAATTCCTTCATGTACATAACTTACCGACGTCTTAAAGTTTGGTGGAACCTTATTGCATAATCTTAAGTTCTTGCTCTTTTGGGTTCCAATTTTGTCATCTTATCCATGTTATTAGCTATTCAATTTTTCTTATTCTTTTGAGTTGCTAGGTTCCTAGATTCTTTTCCTGAAGGATCCGCTTCATTTGATATCAATACCTTGCTTGCTAAAAATACGTTATTTATCTTCATATATCTATTTTTTTGAATTTTTGAATTCAAAATAATTTGTCTTTTGATTGTTTTTTGCTTTCTTAAGACACAAATCACATAAAAATAATTAATTTTTTTCCATTCAGTCTTGTTTTTACTTCAATTATATTCTAATTGTTTTCGTCTTTGCATTTAATATCATAGATTTCATTAAATTCTTTATTTCCTTTTCTTGTTCTTTGTTTTCTGTGTTTTTTCCTATCTTTGTAATTAAAAAAACAACCGAGCTATTGCAGTTCGTAGTTTAATAAACAAAAGAAGGTATTAATTGGAGTTGCAACTTTAAACCGCTATAACTATTCATTCGTGCATCGAAACAACTATTATAATATATCAAATCCAAACCCATTTTGATTCCTAAAAACACACTCAAGTAATAGATTAGTGCTCCACTTTTTTGAAACCAAATTCCTTCATGTACATAACTTACCGACGTCTTAAAGTTCTGTGGAACCTTGTTACGTTATCTTAAGTTCTTGTTCTTTTGGGTTCCAATTTTGTCATCTTATCCATGTTATTAGCTATTCAATTTTTCTTATTCTTTTGAGTTGCTAGGTTCCTAGATTCCTTACCTGAAGGATCCGCTTCATTTGATATCAATACCTTGCTTGCAAAAAATACGTTATTTATTTTCATATATCTATTTTTTAGAATTTTTGAATTTAAAATAATTTGTCTTTTGATTTTTTTTTGCTTTCTTAAGACACAAATCACATAAAAATAATTAATATTTTTCTATACAGTCTTGTTTTTACTTCAATTATATTCTAATTGTTTTCGTCTTTGCATTTAATATCATAGATTTCATTAAATTCTTTATTTCCTTTTCTTGTTCTTTGTTTTCTGTGTTTTTTCCTATCTTTGTAATTAAAAAAACAACCGAGCTATTGCAGTTCGTAGTTTAATAAACAAAAGAAGGTATTAATTGGAGTTGCAACTTTAAACCGCTATAACTTTTCATTCGTGCATCGAAACAACTATTATAATATATCAAATCCAAACCCATTTTGATTCCTAAAAACACACTCAAGTAATAGATTAGTGCTCCACTTTTTTGAAACCAAATTCCTTCATGTACATAACTTACCGACGTCTTAAAGTTTGGTGGAACCTTATTGCATAATCTTAAGTTCTTGCTCTTTCGGGTTCCAATTTTGTCATCTTATCCATGTTATTAGCTATTCAATTTTTCTTATTCTTTTGAGTTGCTAGGTTCCTAGATTCCATACCTGAAGGATCCGCTTCATTTGATATCAATACCTTGCTTGCTAAAAATACGTTATTTATCTTCATATATCTATTTTTTTGAATTTTTGAATTCAAAATAATTTGTCTTTTGATTTTTTTTTTTGCTTTCTTAAGACACAAATCACATAAAAATAATTAATATTGTATTATTCAGTCTTCTTTTTACTTCAATTATATTCTAATTGTTTTCGTCTTTGCATTTAATATCATAGATTTCATTAAATTATTTATTTCCTTTTCTTGTTCTTTGTTTTCTGTGTTTTTTCGTATCTTTGTAATTAAAAAAACACGAAGCTATTGAAGTTCGTGGTTTCATAAACAAAAGAAGGTATTAATTGGAGTTGCAACTTTAAACCGCTATAACTTTTCATTCGTGCATCGAAACAACTATTATAATATATCAAATCCAAACCCATTTTGATTCCTAAAAACACACTCAAGTAATAGATTAGTGCTCCACTTTTTTGAAACCAAATTCCTTCATGTACATAACTTACCGACGTCTTAAAGTTTGGTGGAACCTTGTTTCGTTATTTTAAGTCCTTGTTCTTTTGGGTTCCAATTTCATCATCTTAACCATGTTATTAGCAATTCAATTTTTCTTATTCCTTTGAGTTGTTGGGTTCCTAGATTTTTTGGCTAAAGGATCCACTTCATTTGATATCAATACCTTGCTTGCTGAAAATACGTTATTTATTTTCATATATCTATTTTTTAGAATTTTTGAATTTAAAATAATTTGTCTTTTTTTTGCTTTCTTAAGACACAAATCACATAAAAATAATTAATATTTTTCTATTCTTCATTGTTTTTACTTCAATTATATTCTAATTGTTTTCGTCTTTGCATTTAATATCATAGATTTCCTTAAATTCTTTATTTCCTTTTCTTGTTCTTTGTTTTCTGTGTTTTTCCTATCTTTGTAATTAAAAAAACAACCGAGCTATTGCAGTTCGTAGTTTAATAAACAAAAGAATGTATTAATTGGAGTTGCAACTTTAAACCGCTATAACTTTTCATTCGTGCATCGAAACAACTATTATAATATATCAAATCCAAACCCATTTTGATTCCTAAAAACACACTCAAGTAATAGATTAGTGCTCCACTTTTTTGAAACCAAATTCCTTCATGTACATAACTTACCGACGTCTTAAAGTTTGATGGAACCTTATTGCATAATCTTAAGTTCTTGCTCTTTCGGGTTCCAATTTTGTCATCTTATCCATGTTATTAGCTATTCAATTGTTCTTATTCTTTTGAGTTGCTAGGTTCCTAGATTCTTTTCCTGAAGGATCCGCATCATTTGATATCAATACCTTGCTTGCTAAAAATACGTTATTTATCTTCATATATCTATTTTTTTGAATTTTTGAATTCAAAATAATTTGTCTTTTGATTTTTTTTTGCTTTCTTAAGACACAAATCAC
This sequence comes from Hippophae rhamnoides, assembly GCA_033030585.1. Taxonomy (NCBI): domain Eukaryota; kingdom Viridiplantae; phylum Streptophyta; class Magnoliopsida; order Rosales; family Elaeagnaceae; genus Hippophae; species Hippophae rhamnoides. The sequence goes on along the minus strand of CM065429.1, from coordinate 57,201,030 downwards.
ATAAAAATAATTAATATTTTTCTATTCATTCTTGTTTTTACTTCAATTATATTCTAATTGTTTTCGTCTTTGCATTTAATATCATAGATTTCATTAAATTCTTTATTTCATTTTCTTGTTCTTTGTTTTCTGTGTTTTTTCCTATCTATGTAATTAAAAAAACAACCGAGCTATTGCAGTTCGTAGTTTAATAAACAAAAGAATGTATTAATTGGAGTTGCAACTTTAAACCGCTATAACTTTTCATTCGTGCATCGAAACAACTATTATAATATATCAAAGCCAAACCCATTTTGATTCCTAAAAACACACTCAAGTAATAGATTAGTGCTCCACTTTTTTGAAATCAAATTCCTTCATGTACATAACTTACCGACGTCTTAAAGTTTGGTGGAACCTTATTGCATAATCTTAAGCTCTTGCTCTTTCGGGTTCCAATTTTGTCATCTTATCCATGTTATTAGCTATTCAATTGTTCTTATTCTTTTGAGTTGCTAGGTTCCTAGATTCTTTTCCTGAAGGATCCGCATCATTTGATATCAATACCTTGCTTGCTAAAAATACGTTATTTATCTTCATATATCTATTTTTTTGAATTTTTGAATTCAAAATAATTTGTCTTTTGATTTTTTTTTGCTTTCTTAAGACACAAATCACATAAAAATAATTAATATTTTTCTATTCATTCTTGTTTTTACTTCAATTATATTCTAATTGTTTTCGTCTTTGCATTTAATATCATAGATTTCATTAAATTCTTTATTTCATTTTCTTGTTCTTTGTTTTCTGTGTTTTTTCCTATCTATGTAATTAAAAAAACAACCGAGCTATTGCAGTTCGTAGTTTAATAAACAAAAGAATGTATTAATTGGAGTTGCAACTTTAAACCGCTATAACTTTTCATTCGTGCATCGACACAACTATTATAATATATCAAATCCAAACCCATTTTGTTTCCTAAAAACACACTCAAGTAATAGATTAGTGCTCCACTTTTTGGAAACCAAATTCTTTCATGTACATAACTTACCGACGTCTTAAAGTTTGATGGAACCTTATTGCATAATCTTAAGTTCTTGCTCTTTCGGGTTCCAATTTTGTCATCTTATCCATGTTATTAGCTATTCAATTGTTCTTATTCTTTTGAGTTGCTAGGTTCCTAGATTCTTTTCCTGAAGGATCCGCTTCATTTTGATATCAATACCTTGCTTGCTAAAAATACGTTATTTATTTTCATATATCTATTTTTTAGAATTTTTGAATTTAAAATAATTTGTCTTTTGATTTTTTTTTGCTTTCTTAAGACACAAATCACATAAAAATAATTAATATTTTTCTATTCAGTCTTGTTTTTACTTCAATTATATTCTAATTGTTTTCGTCTTTGCATTTAATATCATAGATTTCATTAAATTCTTTATTTCCTTTTCTTGTTCTTTGTTTTCTGTGTTTTTTCCTATCTTTGTAATTAAAAAAACAACCGAGCTATTGCAGTTCGTAGTTTAATAAACAAAAGAAGGTATTAATTGGAGTTGCAACTTTAAACCGCTATAACTTTTCATTCGTGCATCGAAACAACTATTATAATATATCAAATCCAAACCCATTTTGATTCCTAAAAACACACTCAAGTAATAGATTAGTGCTCCACTTTTTTGAAACCAAATTCCTTCATGTACATAACTTACCGACGTCTTAAAGTTCTGTGGAACCTTGTTTCGTTATCTTAAGTTCTTGTTCTTTTGGGTTCCAATTTTGTCATCTTATCCATGTTATTAGCTATTCAATTTTTCTTATTCTTTTGAGTTGCTAGGTTCCTAGATTCCTTACCTGAAGGATCCGCTTCATTTGATATCAATACCTTGCTTGCAAAAAATACGTTATTTATTTTCATATATCTATTTTTTAGAATTTTTGAATTTAAAATAATTTGTCTTTTGATTTTTTTTTTGCTTTCTTAAGACACAAATCACATAAAAATAATTAATATTTTTCTATTCTGTCTTGTTTTTACTTCAATTATATTCTAATTGTTTTCGTCTTTGCATTTAATATCATAGATTTCCTTAAATTCTTACTTTCCTTTTCTTGTTCTTTGTTTTCTGTGTTTTTTCCTATCTTTGTAATTAAAAAAACAACCGAGCTATTGCAGTTCGTAGTTTAATAAACAAAAGAAGGTATTAATTGGAGTTGCAACTTTAAACCGCTATAACTTTTCATTCGTGCATCGAAACAACTATTATAATATATCAAATCCAAACGCATTTTGATTCCTAAAAACACACTCAAGTAATAGATTAGTGCTCCACTTTTTTGAAACCAAATTCCTTCATGTACATAACTTACCGACGTCTTAAAGTTCTGTGGAACCTTATTGCATAATCTTAAGTTCTTGCTCTTTCGGGTTCCAATTTTGTCATCTTATCCATGTTATTAGCTATTCAATTTTTCTTATTCTTTTGAGTTGCTAGGTTCCTAGATTCCATACCTGAAGGATCCGCTTCATTTGATATCAATACCTTGCTTGCTAAAAATACGTTATTTATTTTCATATATCTATTTTTTAGAATTTTTGAATTTAAAATAATTTGTCTTTTGATTTTTTTTTTGCTTTCTTAAGACACAAATCACATAAAAATAATTAATATTTTTCTATTCTGTCTTGTTTTTACTTCAATTATATTCTAATTGTTTTCGTCTTTGCATTTAATATCATAGATTTCATTAAATTCTTTATTTCCTTTTCTTGTTCTTTGTTTTCTGTGTTTTTTCCTATCTTTGTAATTAAAAAAACAACCGAGCTATTGCAGTTCGTAGTTTAATAAACAAAAGAAGGTATTAATTGGAGTTGCAACTTTAAACCGCTATAACTTTTCATTCGTGCATCGAAACAACTATTATAATATATCAAATCCAAACCCATTTTGATTCCTAAAAACACACTCAAGTAATAGATTAGTGCTCCACTTTTTTGAAACCAAATTCCTTCATGTACATAACTTACCGACGTCTTAAAGTTTGGTGGAACCTTGTTGCATAATCTTAAGTTCTTGCTCTTTTGGGTTCCAATTTTGTCATCTTATCCATGTTATTAGCTATTCAATTTTTCTTATTCTTTTGAGTTGCTAGGTTCCTAGATTCCTTACCTGAAGGATCCGCTTCATTTGATATCAATACCTTGCTTGCTAAAAATACGTTATTTATTTTCATATATCTATTTTTTAGAATTTTTGAATTTAAAATAATTTGTGTCTTGATTTTTTTTTCTTTCTTAAGACACAAATCACATAAAAATAATTAATATTTTTCTATACAATCTTGTTTTTACTTCAATTATATTATAATTGTTTTCGTCTTTGCATTTAATATCATATATTTCATTAAATTCTTTATTTCCTTTTCTTGTTCTTTGTTTTCTGTGTTTTTTCCTATCTTTGTAATTAAAAAAACAACCGAGCTATTGCAGTTCGTAGTTTAATAAACAAAAGAAGGTATTAATTGGAGTTGCAACTTTAAACCGCTATAACTTTTCATTCGTGCATCGAAACAACTATTATAATATATCAAATCCAAACCCATTTTGATTCCTAAAAACACACTCAAGTAATAGATTAGTGCTCCACTTTTTTGAAACCAAATTCCTTCATGTACATAACTTACCGACGTCTTAAAGTTTGGTGGAACCTTGTTTCGTTATCTTAAGTTCTTGTTCTTTTGGGGTCCAATTTTGTCATCTTATCCATGTTATTGGCTATTCAATTTTTCTTATTCTTTTGAGTTGCAAGGTTCCTAGATTCCTTACCCGAAGGATCAACTTCATTTGATATCAATACCTTGCTTGTTAAAAATACGTTATTTATTTTCATATATCTATTTTTAAGATTTTTTGAATTTAAAATAATTTGTCTTTTGATTTTCTTTTTTTGCTTTCTTTAGACACAAATCACATAAAAATAATTAATATTTTTCTATTCTGTCTTGTCTTTACTTCAATTATATTCTAATTGTTTTCGTCTTTGCATTTAATATCATAGATTTCATTAAATTCTTTATTTCCTTTTCTTGTTCTTTGTTTTCTGTGTTTTTTCCTATCTTTGTAATTAAAAAAAACCGAGCTATTGCAGTTCGTAGTTTAATAAACAAAAGAAGGTATTAATTGGAGTTGCAACTTTAAACCGCTATAACTTTTCATTCGTGCATCGAAACAACTATTATAATATATCAAATCCAAACCCATTTTGATTCCTAAAAACACACTCAAGTAATAGATTAGTGCTCCACTTTTTTGAAACCAAATTCCTTCATGTACATAACTTACCGACGTCTTAAAGTTTGGTGGAACCTTGTTGCATAATCTTAAGTTCTTGTTCTTTTGGGTTCCAATTTTGTCATCTTATCCATGTTATTAGCTATTCAATTTTTCTTATTCTTTTGAGTTGCTAGGTTCCTAGATTCCTTACCTGAAGGATCCGCTTCATTTGATATCAATACCTTGCTTGCTAAAAATACGTTATTTATTTTCATATATCTATTTTTTAGAATTTTTGAATTTAAAATAATTTGTCTTTTGATTTTTTTTTGCTTTCTTAAGACACAAATCACATAAAAATAATTAATATTTTTCTATTCTGTCTTGTTTTTACTTCAATTATATTCTAATTGTTTTCGTCTTTGCATTTAATATCATAGATTTCATTAAATTCTTTATTTCCTTTTCTTGTTCTTTGTTTTCTGTGTTTTTTCCTATCTTTGTAATTAAAAAAACAACCGAGCTATTGCAGTTCGTAGTTTAATAAACAAAAGAAGGTATTAATTGGAGTTGCAACTTTAAACCGCTATAACTTTTCATTCGTGCATCGAAACAACTATTATAATATATCAAATCCAAACCCATTTTGATTCCTAAAAACACACTCAAGTAATAGATTAGTGCTCCACTTTTTTGAAACCAAATTCCTTCATGTACATAACTTACCGACGTCTTAAAGTTTGGTGGAACCTTGTTTCATTATCTTAAGTTCTTGTTCTTTTGGGTTCCAATTTTGTCATCTTATCCATGTTATTAGCTATTCAATTTTTCTTATTCTTTTGAGTTGCTAGGTTCCTAGATTCTTTACCTGAAGGATCCGCTTCATTTGATATCAATACCTTGCTTGCTAAAAATACGTTATTTATTTTCATATATCTATTTTTTAGAATTTTTGAATTTAAAATAATTTGTCTTTTGATTTTTTTTTGCTTTCTTAAGACACAAATCACATAAAAATAATTAATATTGTTCTATTCAATCTTGTTTTTACTTCAATTATATTCTAATTGTTTTCGTCTTTGCATTTAATATCATAGATTTCATTAAATTCTTTATTTCCTTTTCTTGTTCTTTGTTTTCTGTGATTTTTCCTATCTTTGTAATTAAAAAAACAACGGAGCTATTGCAGTTCGTAGTTTAATAAACAAAAGAAGGTATTAATTGGTGTTGCAACTTTAAACCGCTATAACTTTTCATTCGTGCATCGAAACAACTATTATAATATATCAAATCCAAACCCATTTTGATTCCTAAAAACACACTCAAGTAATAGATTAGTGCTCCACTTTTTTGAAACCAAATTCCTTCATGTACATAACTTACCGACGTCTTAAAGTTTGGTGGAACCTTATTGCATAATCTTAAGTTCTTGTTCTTTTGGGTTCCAATTTTGTCATCTTATCCATGTTATTAGCTATTCAATTTTTCTTATTCTTTTGAGTTGCTAGGTTCCTAGATTCCTTACCTGAAGGATCCGCTTCATTTGATATCAATACCTTGCTTGCAAAAAATACGTTATTTATTTTCATATATCTATTTTTTAGAATTTTTGAATTTAAAATAATTTGTCTTTTGATTTTTTTTTGCTTTCTTAAGACACAAATCCCATAAAAATAATTAATATTTTTCTATTCGGTCTTGTTTTTACTTCAATTATATTCTAATTGTTTTCGTCTTTGCATTTAATATCATAGATTTCATTAAATTCTTTATTTCCTTTTCTTGTTCTTTGTTTTCTGTGTTTTTTCCTATCTTTGTAATTAAAAAAACAACCGAGCTATTGCAGTTCGTAGTTTAATAAACAAAAGAAGGTATTAATTGGAGTTGCAACTTTAAACCGCTATAACTTTTCATTCGTGCATCGAAACAACTATTATAATATATCAAATCCAAACCCATTTTGATTCCTAAAAACACACTCAAGTAATAGATTAGTGCTCCACTTTTTTGAAACCAAATTCCTTCATGTACATAACTTACCGACGTCTTAAAGTTTGGTGGAACCTTATTGCATAATCTTAAGTTCTTGTTCTTTCGGGTTCCAATTTTGTCATCTTATCCATGTTATTAGCTATTCAATTTTTCTTATTCTTTTGAGTTGCTAGGTTCCTAGATTCTTTCCCTGAAGGATACGCTTCATTTGATATCAATACCTTGCTTGCTAAAAATACGTTATTTATTTTCATATATCTATTTTTTAGAATTTTTGAATTTAAAATAATTTGTCTTTTGATTTTTTTTTGCTTTCTTAAGACACAAATCACATAAAAATAATTAATATTTTTCTATTCTGTCTTGTTTTTACTTCAATTATATTCTAATTGTTTTCGTCTTTGCATTTAATATCATAGATTTCATTAAATTCTTTATTTCCTTTTCTTGTTCTTTGTTTTCTGTGTTTTTTCCTATCTTTGTAATTAAAAAAACAACCGAGCTATTGCAGTTCGTAGTTTAATAAACAAAAGAAGGTATTAATTGGAGTTGCAACTTTAAACCGCTATAACTTTTCATTCGTGCATCGAAACAACTATTATAATATATCAAATCCAAACCCATTTTGATTCCTAAAAACACACTCAAGTAATAGATTAGTGCTCCACTTTTTTGAAACCAAATTCCCTCATGTACATAACTTACCGACGTCTTAAAGTTTGGTGGAACCTTGTTTCGTTATCTTAAGTTCTTGTTCTTTTGGGTTCCAATTTTGTCATCTTATCCATGTTATTATCTATTCAATTTTTCTTATTCTTTTGAGTTGCTATGTTCCTAGATTCCTTACGCGAAGGATCCGCTTCATTTGATATCAATACCTTGCTTGCTAAAAATACGTTATTTATTTTCATATATCTATTTTTTAGAATTTTTGAATTTAAAATAATTTGTCTTTTGATTTTTTTTTTTTGCTTTCTTAAGACACAAATCACATAAAAATAATTAATATTTTTCTATTCAGTCTTGTTTTTACTTCAATTATATTCTAATTGTTTTCGTCTTTGCATTTAATATCATAGATTTCATTAAATTCTTTATTTCCTTTTCTTGTTCTTTGTTTTCTGTGTTTTTTCCTATCTTTGTAATTAAAAAAACAACCGAGCTATTGCAGTTCGTAGTTTAATAAACAAAAGAAGGTATTAATTGGAGTTGCAACTTTAAACCGCTATAACTTTTCATTCGTGCATCGAAACAACTATTATAATATATCAAATCCAAACCCATTTTGATTCCTAAAAACACACTCAAGTAATAGATTAGTGCTCCACTTTTTTGAAACCAAATTCCTTCATGTACATAACTTACCGACGTCTTAAAGTTTGGTGGAACCTTGTTGCATAATCTTAAGTTCTTGCTCTTTCGGGTTCCAATTTTGTCATCTTATCCATGTTATTAGCTATTCAATTTTTCTTATTCTTTTGAGTTGCTAGGTTCCTAGATTCCTTACCTGAAGGATCCGCTTCATTTGATATCAATACCTTGCTTGCAAAAAATACGTTATTTATTTTCATATATCTATTTTTTAGAATTTTTGAATTTAAAATAATTTGTCTTTTGATTTTTTTTTTTTGCTTTCTTAAGACACAAATCACATAAAAATAATTAATATTTTTCTATTCTGTCTTGTTTTTACTTCAATTATATTCTAATTGTTTTCGTCTTTGCATTTAATATCATAGATTTCCTTAAATTCTTTATTTCCTTTTCTTGTTCTTTGTTTTCTGTGTTTTTTCCTATCTTTGTAATTAAAAAAACAACCGAGCTATTGCAGTTCGTAGTTTAATAAACAAAAGAAGGTATTAATTGGAGTTGCAACTTTAAACCGCTATAACTTTTCATTCGTGCATCGAAACAACTATTATAATATATCAAATCCAAACCCATTTTGATTCCTAAAAACACACTCAAGTAATAGATTAGTGCTCCACTTTTTTGAAACCAAATTCCTTCATGTACATAACTTACCGACGTCTTAAAGTTTGGTGGAACCTTGTTGCATAATCTTAAGTTCTTGCTCTTTCGGGTTCCAATTTTGTCATCTTATCCATGTTATTAGCTATTGAATTTTTCTTATTCTTTTGAGTTGCTAGGTTCCTAGATTCTTTTGCTGAAGGATCCGCTTCATTTGATATCAATACCTTGCTTGCTAAAAATACGTTATTTATTTTCTTATATCTATTTTTTTGAATTTTTGAATTCAAAATAATTTGTCTTTTGATTTTTTTTCTTTCTTAAGACACAAATCACATAAAAATAATTAATATTGTTCTATTCAGTCTTGTTTTTACTTCAATTATATTCTAATTGTTTTCGTCTTTGCATTTAATATCATAGATTTCATTAAATTCTTTATTTCCTTTTCTTGTTCTTTGTTTTCTGTGTTTTTTCCTATCTTTGTAATTAAAAAAACACGGAGCTATTGAAGATCGTAGTTTAATAAACAAAAGAAGGTATTAATTGGAGTTGCAACTTTAAACCGCTATAACTTTTCATTCGTGCATCGAAACAACTATTATAATATATCAAATCCAAACCCATTTTGATTCCTAAAAACACACTCAAGTAATAGATTAGTGCTCCACTTTTTTGAAACCAAATTCCTTCATGTACATAACTTACCGACGTCTTAAAGTTTGGTGGAACCTTATTGCATAATCTTAAGTTCTTGCTCTTTTGGGTTCCAATTTTGTCATCTTATCCATGTTATTAGCTATTCAATTTTTCTTATTCTTTTGAGTTGCTAGGTTCCTAGATTCTTTTGCTGAAGGATCCGCTTCATTTGATATCAATACCTTGCTTGCTAAAAATACGTTATTTATCTTCATATATCTATTTTTTTGAATTTTTGAATTCAAAATAATTTGTCTTTTGATTTTTTTTTGCTTTCTTAAGACACAAATCACATAAAAATAATTAATATTGTATTATTCAGTCTTCTTTTTACTTCAATTATATTCTAATTGTTTTCGTCTTTGCATTTAATATCATAGATTTCATTAAATTCTTTATTTCCTTTTCTTGTTCTTTGTTTTCTGTGTTTTTTCGTATCTTTGTAATTAAAAAAACACGAAGCTATTGAAGTTCGTTGTTTAATAAACAAAAGAAGGTATTAATTGGAGTTGCAACTTTAAACCGCTATAACCTTTCATTCGTACATCGAAACAACTATTATATTAAATCAAATCCAAACCCATTTGGATTCCTAAAAACACACTCAAGTAATAGATTAGTGCTCCACATTTTTGAAACCAAATTCCTTCATGTACATAACTTACCGACGTCTTAAAGTTTGGTGGAACCTTATTGCATAATCTTAAGTTCTTGCTCTTTCGGGTTCCAATTTTGTCATCTTATCCATGTTATTAGCTATTCAATTTTTCTTATTCTTTTGAATTGCTAGGTTCCTAGATTCTTTTGCTGAAGGATCCGCTTCATTTGATATCAATACCTTGCTTGCTAAAAATACGTTATTTATCTTCATATATCTATTTTTTTGAATTTTTGAATTCAAAATAATTTGTCTTTTGATTTTTTTTTTGCTTTCTTAAGACACAAATCACATAAAAATAATTAATATTTTTCTATTCAGTCTTGTTTTTACTTCAATTATATTCTAATTGTTTTCGTCTTTGCATTTAATATCATAGATTTCATTAAATTCTTTATTTCCTTTTCTTGTTCTTTGTTTTCTGTGTTTTTTCCTATCTTTGTAATTAAAAAAACAACCGAGCTATTGCAGTTCGTAGTTTAATAAACAAAAGAAGGTATTAATTGGAGTTGCAACTTTAAACCGCTATAACTTTTCATTCGTGCATCGAAACAACTATTATAATATATCAAATCCAAACCCATTTTGATTCCTAAAAACACACTCAAGTAATAGATTAGTGCTCCACTTTTTTGAAACCAAATTCCTTCATGTACATAACTTACCGACGTCTTAAAGTTTGGTGGAACCTTATTGCATAATCTTAAGTTCTTGCTCTTTCGGGTTCCAATTTTGTCATCTTATCCATGTTATTAGCTATTCAATTTTTCTTATTCTTTTGAGTTGCTAGGTTCCTAGATTCTTTTGCTGAAGGATCCGCTTCATTTGATATCAATACCTTGCTTGCTAAAAATACGTTATTTATCTTCATATATCTATTTTTTTGAATTTTTGAATTCAAAATAATTTGTCTTTTGATTTTTTTTGCTTTCTTAAGACACAAATCACATAAAAATAATTAATATTTTTCTATTCAGTCTTGTTTTTACTTCAATTATATTCTAATTGTTTTCGTCTTTGCATTTAATATCATAGATTTCATTAAATTCTTTATTTCCTTTTCTTGTTCTTTGTTTTCTGTGTTTTTTCCTATCTTTGTAATTAAAAAAACAACCGAGCTATTGCAGTTCGTAGTTTAATAAACAAAAGAAGGTATTAATTGGAGTTGCAACTTTAAACCGCTATAACTTTTCATTCGTGCATCGAAACAACTATTATAATATATCAAATCCAAACCCATTTTGATTCCTAAAAACACACTCAAGTAATAGATTAGTGCTCCACTTTTTTGAAACCAAATTCCTTCATGTACATAACTTACCGACGTCTTAAAGTTTGGTGGAACCTTATTGCATAATCTTAAGTTCTTGCTCTTTCGGGTTCCAATTTTGTCATCTTATCCATGTTATTAGCTATTCAATTTTTCTTATTCTTTTGAGTTGCTAGGTTCCTAGATTCTTTTGCTGAAGGATCCGCTTCATTTGATATCAATACCTTGCTTGCTAAAAATACGTTATTTATCTTCATATATCTATTTTTTTGAATTTTTGAATTCAAAATAATTTGTCTTTTGATTTTTTTTTGCTTTCTTAAGACACAAATCACATAAAAATAATTAATATTGTTTTATTCAGTCTTGTTTTTACTTCAATTATATTCTAATTGTTTTCGTCTTTGCATTTAATATCATAGATTTCATTAAATTCTTTATTTCCTTTTCTTGTTCTTTGTTTTCTGTGATTTTTCCTATCTTTGTAATTAAAAAAACAACGGAGCTATTGCAGTTCGTAGTTTAATAAACAAAAGAAGGTATTAATTGGGGTTTGATGAACGAAAACCGGCATCGCCGATTCTCGCAAATACTTTGGTTTTAATATTTGTAAAACTCTCGCAAGTGCACGAATCATTTCGTAGAAAATGATAAGTATACTCCCAAGGTCGATCTAAGGAAGGAATGTATGTGGTTTTTAATTTATTATTCAAACTTTTAAAAACGAAATTAAATCCTAAACATCCTGTCACGATAGTTTTGGTTTTTGTGTTCCTAATCTAATAACATAAAATAAACATATATACAGATTAATTAAATATAATCTAAAAAGAATAAACATAGATACAAATTCAATAAATATTTATCTACAAATAAATATAAATACAGATTCAATAAATATTCATGCAAATTTTATCATTTATATTAGTGGAGTATTTATGGATATAATAACTAAGTTAATTATGCTTGCTCATATTATCTAGGTTATTAAAGATATAAATTGATATTTTATTGATTCTCTCTTTTTTGTATGAATACCACCTTTGGTGGGGTTAGATACTCTTTGTTAACTAAACAAATCAATTAACACCTATGGGTGGGGTTGATAACTAATTTGGTTAATTAAATTAATTCCTTTTTCTAAGAGATTGAAAATGAACCATTTAAATGCCACCTTTGGTGGGGTTAGACAGTTTAAACTTTATTCAAGGTGTCCAAATTAAACTTAAGAATTTAGTTATCCGAGTACTAACTTTCAAGTTTTAAAACCACTATTGAAAACATGTTGTCAATACATTTTCACATAATAATTCTTATAAAAACTTTTGAAATAGAGCTTCACTCTAACTACCGGGCGATTGTACCAACAAATAAAAGAGCACTACTCTAAATTAGACCGGATAACTAAACCTTAAAGTCTAACTTTCAGATTTAAGTTTGTAATGAAAAATAATATATTTCTCTCTAACATCCTTAATATAAAATCTTGAATAAAAATAAAATCAATTCATTTTAGAAATTTTCACCTATTTAATATTTCGCAAGCATAACAACGTTATTATTATATCATGATTATAAACAGCTAGCACACTTAAATTTAATCACAGACAAATTAAATATAACATGTAAGAATAAAGCATAAAAATAACTGTAAAGAAAATAAAATCCTTACAGAACTTCGACGCTATTCCCGTTGCTAGAAAACCTCCAAGCGGAATTTGCACTTCCATTTATTGAATCAAAAATCTAAATTATTACAAAAACATTACAAGTTCCTCTCAAAAAGAGAAGAACTCTAAACCTAAGACAATTGAACTAAAAACTAAGAGAAAAACTAAGAAAAGCTTAGAAACTAAGAAAGAAACTAAAGAAAACTCAAAAACTAAGAAATGAGAGAAAGAAAGAAGAGAGATGTGAGGTTTTTAGGTGTGTTTTGAAGTGAATGGAAGGGGGGTATTTATAGGTGAGGATGGAGAGAAAAAATGATTAAAAAATGTTAAAAAAATATTAAAAAATAAAAACGTGTAATGGACCTCTTGAGGTCATCAATGACGTCGGCATGACGTCATGGGGCGGCTGCACGTGAAAAATGGGTCAAAAACGCGTTGGGCGCGCGGGGCTGGCGGCCGCATGCCCGCGCGCTGGCGGCGCGCGCCTCGGCGCGCGTGAACAGCAGCCGCTGCAGCGCGCGCGGAAGCAGGATCAACGCGCGGCGCGCGCGCGCTCGCGGCGGCGCGCGCGCGCGGGCGCTGGCGGGGCTGGCGCGGCGCGCGTTTTCCGTCTTTGACATTTTTGACCTTTTCGACCCATTTTGTCCAATTTTTCCATGTTTGTTGACCTTTTTCCACTTATTTATCAATTTATTTGTGATGTATTGCTTCAAGTATTCTTCTTTGAGTCTTTACATTGCGTTTTTAGGCCAAAATTCCTGAAAAACAATAAAAATACCCGTGATTCGGAAAAAGACAAATTTATATAAATATATGATAAAACATATAAATATATATATTTTTAATCAATTAAAGTGCATAAAATCATGGTTATTTTAGTGCTTTTTGAGCACTCATCACAACTCCCCAAACTTCTTGCTAGTCCCTTAGCAAGAGAAGCGATAAAAACTAAAAATTAAACTATCCTAAATCACTTCCGTGGATTGACACGGTTGCATTTAGCCTATGCAACAAGCCTTTAAACCCCTAGGTTGCCCTAGTGGACGAGTTTGAGTCTCGTGAGGGTTTTCAGTAATGATACCCACAAACATTGTACTAAATGTAAAAACAAAAGAAACAATAAAAACAAACAACTTAAAAATTAAATTTACAACAAAATCACAAATTATCAACATTTCACAAAAATGTCTCATACTTTTTAATCTCCTTTAAGATCATAATTAAAATCTCAAGCATAAGTTATCTTAATCTCTTTAAACAATCATGATTTATTATAATAATTAGTCGAAAATCATTTTCATATTTCATATCAAAAATGTATCCATTTAATTTCACCCAATTTCAATGTCATGAATCAGAATTCGCTTCGACTCTATTCCTCACAAGTCAATACTCTCAAAACACTGAATCCTATGGGTTCAAACACTCATACTAATTTATATGCGAAAGAGTTGATGTATAGAAATGAACTAATATGTTCGCATATGTATAAAGAATAAAGGCTCAAAGTGTTATTTTAACATTGATCTCATGAAAGGAATCAAATGTATAAATTATAAAGATATCATATATAAAAATTATTTTCATGCATAAATCAAACTCATTAAGAAAGAATTTCAAGATATATGCCTTTTACAAATGAAGAAATTGCAATGACTTTTTGGGGAATTACTTCTTATATCTTTCTTTTGTAATTAGCCTTTACTCACAACTTTGTAGGCAATGCGGGTTATAGTATGTAGATGATACTATTTTTATCTCTCTCTTTTTTTTTTTTTTTTTGTAGATATTTTTCAATATGTGTATTTCTTAGAGAGTCAACCCATGTACAGATTGTACATATTTTGGATTTTGGTGAGTGGTTAATTTTGTGGCTTTTCTGTTTGATCTTGGTTTAGGTAACCCCAGATATGTCTTTTTGTTTTTGTAGTAGTCATGCATAAATGAGATATAAGCATATACTATCAACTTCTACTCAAATCATTTAATCTAAGCAAAAATAATAATCAAAAATATATGATACTCTATTAAGATGAAAAAAAAATTCATACATTCAATGCTAATACCTATAGAGATCATCTAAAAATTTGAAGAAATAAGAAATGTGTTTGGAGTAGAAAAAATATATATTTCACTCTGAATAAAGGAAATTAGGCTCAAATTATATCTCACAAAGGTAGTCTCCACTAAAAAAACTCATAAACACCGATTTTGGGTTTAATATAATTTCAACATCTTATCAAGAAATACTAATTATGACAAAAACTAACTAATTATCAAAAATAATTACAAAATATTTCATGATATGTTTTCAAAAATTAATCTAACAGTACAAAAGACTTAACTATTTACTTAAATTTGATTTAAAGAAATGATAAACTTTTGTGAAACTTTTTTTTTTTTTTTTTTTTTTTATATTATTTTTTTTTTATATTTTTTTTTATATTCCAAAAATTACTAAATCACACAGAATAGAAATAAAACCAAACACACAAAAAATGAAAAAGTATATTTTTTTATTTTTTTTTATTTTAATTAAGCATGGTAACTTTTCACCACCCCCAACCTAGAACTTACATTGTCCTCAATGTAACAACTGTAAATTAAAGATAAAGAGAGAAGAGAAGAAAGATTACCTATTTCCTGAGAATGTGCAAGTAGTAATGGAAAATGCAGGTGCATCCATCATATTCATCATTAAAGTGTATACAGACAGATCGCTGTAAACTTCTAACATCTCAACAAATATTTTTAGTTTTAACAATTTAACAATTATTCACATGTAATTAAAATGAAATAAACAATAAAATTAAGTAAATAAAACAAATAACAAACAAAAATTATTTTTTTTTTTTTATATTTTACCTAAAATGATGGGTTGCCTCCCATCCAGCGCTTAGTTTAACGTCTTAGCAAGACGTATCTTTTTGGTGCTAAGGGTTACTCAGCCAAATGCAATCCATTTCAGCAATGTTGTTTGGTTCTTCTAAATAAGGCTTGACACGATGGCCATTGACTTTGAACGTTTTTTGTGTCTTGGAGTCCAATAGTTCCACTACTCCATGTTCAAATACTTGAACTATTTTGAATGGTCCATCCCATCTTGATCTCAGCTTTCCTGGAAACAATCTCAAACGAGAGTTAAATAAAAGAACTTTCATTCCAGGGTGAAGAGTCTTAGGAACTAGCCTCTTGTCATGATAGCGCTTAGTACGCTCCTTGTATAATTTGGCATTCTCATAGGCTTCATTCCTAATTTCTTCCAACTCATGAATTTGGAGTAATCGTTTTTCACCGCTTTATCTAAATCCATGTTTAACTCTTTAATTGCCCAATAAGCTTTGTGTTCAAGTTCAACCGGAAGGTGGCGCGCTTTCCCAAAGATTAACCGGTAAGGGCTCATCCCAATAGGTGTTTTGTAAGCGGTGCGGTATGCCCATAAGGCATCATTTAGCTTAAATGCCCAATCCTTCCTTGACGGACGCACGGTGCGTTCAGATTCCCTTAATTTGCCTATTGCTCACTTCCACTAAACCTAAGTTTGAGGATGATATGGAGTAGCTACTTTATGTGTGATGTTGTACTTGTTTAGTACTCCATCAAAGAGTTTGTTACAAAAATGGCTACCTCCATCACTTATTATAGCTCTAGGCATTCCGAACCTACTGAATATGAAATCTTTCAAGAATTTCACAACAACATTAGCATCATTGGTTTTGGTGGGGATAGCTTCTACCCACTTGGACACATAATCCACAAAGAACCAAAATGTATTGAAAACCATTAGATGGGGAAAAGGACCCGTGAAGTCAATCCCCATACATCAAAGAGTTCAACAACTAAATTAGATGTCAAAGGCATTTCATCTCTTTTGCTTATGTTTCCTGTTCTTTGACATCTATCACATTGTGCACAAAACATATGAGCATCTTTAAAAAGAGTGGGCCAAAAGAATCCAGACTGTAATATCTTACGGGCTGTCTTTTCACCTCCAAAATGACCCCACAATGAAGTTCATGACAAAAAGTCAGAATGCCCTTATGTTCTTCTTCCTCGTACACATCTCAGGATGACTTGATCTTGACCAATCTTGTATAAATAAGGGTCATCCCGTAAATAGTCCTTAATAGTTTTAAAAAACCTTTTCTTGTCCCGATATGAAGTGTTAGGTCGCAAAACACCGATGGCAAGATAGTTTACAATATCAAAGATACCATGGGTTCGGACCTATGAAAAATAACTGTTCATCAGGAAAGGTTTCAACTATATCGTCATTACTCTCATCTTTAAGAGAATTGAAGTCAGAAATCAACCTAGACAAATGGTCAACTACTAAGTTTTCACTGCCTTTCTTATCCTTGATTTCTAGGTCAAATTCTTGTAAGAGTAAGACCCACCTGATTAATCTTGGCTTGGCATTTGGTTTACTTAATAGGTATCTTAAAGCAGCATGATCAGAATGTACAATCACTTTAGATCCTACTAAATAAGACCGAAATTTGTCTAAAGAGAATACTATAGCCAAGAATTCCTTTTCAGTGGTGGTGTAATTCATTTGGGCATCATTGAGTGTTTTGCTAGCATAGTAGATGACATGTAAACGCTTATCCACTCTTTGTCCCAGGACTGCTCCTATTGCATAATCAGAAGCATCACACATTATCTCAAAAGGTAAAGACCAGTTTGGTGCCATTATAACAGGGGTAGATGTTAGTTTCTCTTTCAAGGTATTAAAGGAAATAAGGCAGTCATTGTTGAAGTCAAATTCAGCATCTTTGGATAATAAGTTACATAAAGGACGACTTATTTTAGAGAAATCTTTAATAAATCGTCTGTAAAATCCTGCATGTCCCAAGAAGCTTCTTATCCCCTTCACTGGTGTAGGGAGGTAGTTTGGATATCAATTCAACTTTTGCCTTATCAACTTCAATACCCTTGTTTGAAATTATATGTCCCAAAACTATCCCTTGTTGAACCATAAAATGACTTTTCTCCCAACTAAGGGTTAGATTGCATTCAATGCATCTTTCTAAAACCAAAGTCAATTTATGTAAGCAATCATCAAATGAGTTCCCAAAGACAGAGAAATCGTCCATGAAAATTTCAATGAATTTCTCCACCATGTCCGAGAAAATAGATATCATGCATCTCTCGGAAAGTGGCAAGGGCATTGCATAACCCAAATGGCATTCTGCGAAAAGCAAATGTCCCAAAAGGAGATGTAAATGTGGCCTTTCCCTGAGCTTCTGGAGCTATGGGTACTTGATAAAATCCTGAGAGCCCATCCAAAAAGCAGGAAAAATGGTGCCCAGCTAATCTTTCCAACATTTGATCAATGAATGGAAGAGGAAAGTGATCCTTTTTCGTATATAAATTTAGTTTCCTAAAATCTATACACATTCTCCATCCAGTGATTATTCTAGTGGGCACTAATTCACTTTTATCATTTTTAACAACTGTTATCCCAGATTTCTTTGGTACCACATGCACTGGACTAACCCACTTACTATCCGCAATAGGATAGATAATCCCTTCTCCTAACAATTTAAGGATTTCCTTTTTAACTACCTCTTGCATGTTTGGGTTTAGTCTTCTTTGGGCCTCTCGTACAGGTTTAGCACCATCCTCCAAGTTGATCTTGTGCATACACATTGTTGGACTAATGCCTCTTATATCCCCTATACTCCAACCTATAGATTTCTTAAACTGTTTAAGCACTTTGATGAGTTCCTTTTCTTGTGGTTTGGTCAAGGTTGAAGAAATTATCACTGGATATGTTTCTCCTTCTCCCAAAAACACATATTTTAAGTGCTCAGGTAAGTCTTTGAGTTCAAGTTCAAGTGGATTGGCCTCTTTAACAGATGAAGAACTGGGTAGATTTAAAAGTGCACTAGATTTTGTCATCACTTCATTATTGTCTAGTTGTTCAAGGTACCCCTTAATTTCTTCATCTAAATCTTCTTCAACCTTTTCAAGTGTAAGACCAGTCACAAGCTTGTCTTCTAGTCGGGTTTGGAAAAAGGTGTTTTGGATAAGATTATCCAAAGGATCAACTTCGATTATTTCATCGATGGCGTAAATAGAAGGGAAAGGTGAAGAATCAAAAACTTTGAAATGAACAGTCTCTCCTAAGACCTGTCATTGTCAAATTTCCATCTTGGACATCAATAATAGTTTTAGTAGTTGCCATAAATGGTCTACCAAGCAATATTGTATGCTCTCATCCAATGCCGGATTTTCTTGCATATCCAGAACCACAAAGTCAACAGTATTATCGCTTGTCTGATCGATGAGCGAAAACCTAAGACGCCAATTCTCGCAAATACTTTGGTTTTAATATTTGTAAAACTCTCGCAAGTGCACCTAATCATTTCGTAGAAAATGATAAGTATACTCCCAAGGTCGATCTAAGGAAGGAATGTATGTGGTTCTTAATTTTATTATTCAAACTTTTAAAAACTTAAATTAAATCCTAAACATCCTGTCACGATAGTTTGGTTTTTGTTTCTAATCTAATAACATAAAATAAACATATATACGTATTAATTAAATATAATCTAAACATAGATACATATTCAATAAATATTTATCTACAAATAAATATAATTACAGATTCAATAAATATTCATGCAAATTTTATCATTTATATTAGTGGAGTATTTATGGATATAATAACTAAGTTAATTATGCTTGCTCATATTATCTAGGCTATTAAAGATATAAATTGATATTTTATCGATTCTCTCTTTTTGTATGAATACCACCTTTGCGGGTTAGATACTTTTTGTTAACTAAACAAATCAATTAACACCTATGGGTGGGTTGATAACTAATTTGGTTAATTAAATTAAATCCTTTTTTCTAAGAGATTGAAAATGAACCATTTAAATGCCACCTTTGGGCGGGTTAGACGCTTTTAAACTTTATTCAAGGTGTCCAAATTAAACCTAAGAATTTAGTTATCCGAAAGTACTAACTTTCAAGTTTTAAAACCACTTCATCAAAACATGTCATTAATACATTTTCAGATAATAATTCTTATAAAACTTTTGAAATAGAGTTTCACTCTAACTACCGGGCGATTGTACCAACAAATAAAAGAGCACTACTCTAAATTAGACTGGATAACTAAACCTTAAAGTCTAATCTTCAGATTTAAGTTTGTAATGAAAAATAATATATTTCTCTCTAACATCCTTAATATAAAATCTTGAATAAAAATAAAATCAATTCATTTTAGAAATTTTCACCTATTTAATATTTCGCAAGCATAACAACGTTATTATTATATCATGATTATAAACAACTAGTACGCTTAAATTTAATCACGTATAAATTAAATATAACATGTAGGAATAAAGCATAAAAAATAATCAGAAGAAAATAAAATCCTTACAGTAACTCCTCGACGCTATTCCCGCTTGCTAGAAAACCTCCAAGCGAATTTGCAGTTCCATTTATTGAATCAAAAATCTAAATTATTACAAAAACATTACAAGTTCCTCTCAAAAAGAGAAGAACTCTAAACCTAAGACAATTGAACTAAAAACTAAGAGAAAAACTAAGAAAAGCTTAGAAACTAAGAAAGAAACTAAAGAAAACTCAAAAACTAAGAAATGAGAGAAAGAAAGAAGAGAGAAGAGAGGTTTTGAGGTGTTTTGAAGGTGTGTTTTGAAGTGAAGGGAAGGGGTATTTATAGGTGAGGATGGAGAGAAAAATAGAGAAAAAAATGTTAAAAAAATGTAAAACGCTGGATTATGATCACGACGCCATCAATGACGCCGCATGACAGTGGGCGGTCAGACAAGCATCGCGGATGAACAAGATCATGCTGCCGACAAGACCGCTGGATGAAACAAGAACGCCGATGAACAGTTGTCGCTGATGAACAAGACGCGCGGATGAACAGCGTCGCGGATGAACAAGACTACGCGATGAACAAGACTACGCGATGAACAAAGTTGTCGCTGATGAACAAGACGCGGATGAATAGTACGCTACGGATGAACAAGACTTCGCTGGATGAACAAGACTCGCGGATGAACAAGGTGTTGCGCAGCTCGGAGTCATGCGCTGAGTCACGGCCGGCCGCAGCGGCGGCGCGTTTTTCTCCTTTTGACATTTTTGACCTTTTTGACCCATTTTGTCCAATTTTTCCATATTTGTCGCCTTTACGCATTTATTTATTAATATATTTGTGATGTATTGCTTCCAAGATTCCTCTGAGTCTTTAAGTTGCATTTTTAAGCCAAAATACTCGAAAACAATAAAAATACCCGTGATTCAAAAAAAGACAAATTTATATAAATATATGATAAAACATATAAATATATATATTTTTAATCAATTAAAGTGCATAAAATCATGGTTATTTTAGTGCTTTTGATAAAGCATCTTTATGAACAGTTTCTCCTAAGACTGTCATTGTCAAATTTCCATCTGACATCAATAATAGTTTTAGTAGTTGCCATAAATGGTCTACCAAGCAATATTGTATGCTCTCTGGCCAATGCCTGATTTTCTTGCATATCCGTAACCACAAAGTCAACAGGTATTATCGGTTTGTCTACCTGTACCAAAACATCCTCAACTATTCCCTCCGGATATTTAAGAGATCTATCCGCAAGTTGCGGGGACATAGTTGTGGGTTTTAAATCCCCTAGATTGAAATTTGTGAGAATATAGAGTAAGGCATCAAATTTATACTAGCACCTAAATCAAGCATTGCTTTAGCAACCTTCCTATCCCCCATAGTTATGTTTATAATAAAACTTCCAGGGTCTTTCAACTTAGGGGGTAGTTTGTCTTTGAAATGCTAGAAATTTCGACACTACTACTCGTTCATTCGATTCATACCTCCTTTTCTTAGTGTTCAACTCTTTGAAAAACTTGGCATATGAGGGCACATTCATGATCACTTCTAATAATGGTAAATTGATATTTACTTTAGAGAGCATATTAAAAAGATCATTGAATTGCTTATCTTGTTTGGACTCTTTCAACCGGTGGGGAAAAGGTACTTGGATCTGGTGTGGTTCATTTGGCTTTTGAATTTTGGGAGTGTCGATGACCCCCAATGAGTTTTTCAGAAAGCTTGTGAAGTTTAACACTTGTTTCTCCTTTTTGCGATATTAGAATGTCGCCTTCTTTGTTAGAGGTAGTTTAGAGATTTCGTGCAATAATCGGTATTGACTACCTTACCACTTCGAAGGGTTCTAACATCTTTTGCTTGTTCTGGTTGACTGGGCAACTTTCCTGGTTCTTTCTTTTGCATTTGTTCAGCCAGTTGCCCAACTTTAGATTCAATTCTTTTAACCGAAGCCTCCATGGTGTTCAACCTTTGATTAGTCATCAGTTGGTTGTCACGACTAACTTGAATAAAAGCATTCAAGCTATCTTCTAAGGTTGGTTTAAAAGATTGGCTTGGTGGGTAAGGGTGGTTGTAGGTTGGGTGATTATAGGTGTTTGGATGATACTTTTGAAAATATTGGACTTCCTCTATGGCATCGACACTAGAATCACAAGTATTTGAATAATTATGAGTACCATGCCCAATTGAACAACACACTCCACATACCTCTTGATTTGAAATTTGGTGAGACGTGAGGAATTTCACTTGTTTAGTCAATTCGGCAATTTGCAAGGTTATCTCATCATCAAAGCCGACTTCATTGACCTTTGCTTTCCTTCTACCACCTCTTTGTTGGGAATTAGAACCCAATAGCTCATAGAGATTATAGGCTTCCTCTCGTGTCTTTTCTCCTACAAAGACCTCCAAAGAAGATTATCAACCATGTATTGACTCTGTAGTGTCAATCCATCGTAAAAGAATTGGTTTTGTAGCTGTAGTGGAAAGCTATGATTTTGACATTGAATGAAAAGGAGTTTGAATCGTTCCCAAGCTTCATGAAAGGGCTCTTCATTCATTTGAGAAAATGTTGCTATCTTTGTTCTTAGATCAACAGTCTTTTGATGGGAATAGAACCTACCCATAAAAATTTCATAGACTGCCTCCCAAGTTTTAAGAGAACGATTGTAGAGTAATGAACCATGACCAAGCTTTATCTTTGAGAGTGTAAGGAAAACACCTCATCCTAAGTTGATCTTCACTAATTGCGTGTAGTGGAAAGGTTTGGACAATAGCATAGAATTCTCGAATGAAATGCAAAGGATCTTCATTAGGGATACCGTAAAAGGAAGGCAACAAAGAATAATGAATCTTTTTCAATTCATAATTCCTTGCAGCCTCTTGCAATTGGATGCCGGAAGTTACATTGCCAATGATTGGCATTGTATAGTCTTTCATCTTTTTCCGCCTATCTTCAGCATCTCCCATGTTTATTTGTAGTTGAAAATGATCCTCCTCCTATTGTGAATCAACATTTTGCTCTTAAAAACAATAGTAGATATCTCTAAAAAAAATGCAAGGAACCTAAATTTTTTTTTTTTTTTAATTTTAATTTAAACGAAGGGACACAATTTTTGAAACAAACGAATTTATTTTATTTGAAATATTTTTTTTTTTTTTTTTTTTATTACACGCAAACTAAAACAAAGGAAAATACAATAATGGGTGACCTCCCATGTAGGACTAAAATTTATCGTCTTCTAGTAAGACGTTGCTTGGAGATTGCAGAATGAAAAACTCAATGTCTCCTCTTCATTGAATTCATTTAAGTTTCAATTTTGCCTTTCTGCAAATGTTCAACTAACTGTTCAACTTGAACTTCCACCTTTTTGATAGAAGCTTCCACAGAGTCCAACCGTTGATTGGTTTTAGATTGATTGTCCCTACAAACTTGAATAAAAGAATTCAAGTTGTCCTCCAGGGTTGGTTTATTTGGAATGCTTCGTGGAATAGGTGGGTGGAATTCTTGGCTGCCTGGTTTGAGCTTTGAGGGAAAGGAGGGTTATTTTGCCTCCAAGAGAAATTTGGATGACTTCTCCACCCAGGATTATAGGTATTTGAATTGGGATCAAACCTTGGTCTTTGTTGATATGCTCCCAACACATTAACCTGCTCATGTCCAGGTTGTATCTCCTTGATGTGGACGTGCTTCAAGATCTTGTCCCACGTTGTCTTTGTACAAACCATATTGTTCATTATTTGTGTTGGTTTGTGTAGCGAGAGAAGCGGCAACTTGCTTAGTCGGTTGAACAAGTTGTTGTTGAATTTCATTACTGGAGTCACTCTCATGAACACCAGCTTTTCTCACCCTCACGCTTTTCTCCTGTGTATTAGCACCCAACATCTCAAAGAGATTATACGTTTCTGATGCAGTCTTTTCTCCTATTGCTCCTCCTGCAGCGTTGTCGACAATGAACTGACATTGTTGTGTAAGTCCATCGTAAAAGAATTGGTTCTGCAACTGTAGGGGAAAGCTATGATGGGGACATTGAGTGAGAAACATTTTGAACCTATCCCAAGCTTCATGGAATGGTTCTCCTTCCATCTGAGAGAAAGTAGCAATCTTTCCTCTCAGCTCTGATGTTTTTTGATGGGAATAGAATTTTCCCATGAATTTATTGTAAATTTGACCCCATGTCATCAGAGAACCAGGGGTAAGCGACATCAACCAAGCTTTAGCCTTATCCTTTAAGGTGTACGGAAAACATCTCATTCTAAGCTGATCCTCGTTTAGAATACCGAGGGGGAATGTTTGGACCGTAGCATAGAAATCTCTCATAAAGGAAAGAGAATCTTCATTAGGTAGCCCGTAGAAGGAAGGAAGCATAGAAAAATGAATATTTTTAAGGTCATAGTTCCTAGCAGCTTCTGCCAAACGATAGCGGCAGTTGCCGTGCCAATCACCGGTCTTGCAAACTCTTTCATCGTGGTTTCCCTAACATGTTGGTTTTCCTCCATTTCTTTTGGTTCTAGTAAAGGATTAAGACGTTCTATGTTTGGCTCAAAAACTTGTTGATGGGTAGGATCCAGTGTTGTTGACACTTGTTTAAATTTATGAATGTTATTTATATATGGTGTTAGGGGGTTTCCTAAGGATCTCCTACCACGCATAGACTATTTTTAAACGTAAATTTAAAACTCCTGTCAACAAAAATAAAGAAATTAGAAAATTTCCATGGCATTTAATACAAAACACTAGACAATTTTTTTTATTTTTTTTTTATTTTTATTTTTTATTTTTATTTTATTATTTTTTTTTTTTAAATAACATAATTAGTATTAACCAAGAGTGTTCCCAGGAAAGAATGGTGGTGCTATGGCTCCTTAAAAACCATTCTCCTAGCCAGAACAACGTTCCTGGAAAGACTAGTGGCACAAAGGCTTCAAAGAACTAGTCTCTGTATTTAACTCCTTTAGATTTTTACTATTCATGCCTTTTAGTTTTTTTAATTTTTTTTTTTTTTTTTTACGAACGGTAATTTTATTTTACTATTCACACTATCTTATTTCTTAAAATTTTAAAAAAATTTTAATTTTTTTTTTCTTTTTTTTTTTTTTTTTACGTACGGTAATTTTATTTTACTATTCACACTATCTTATTTCTTATTAACTTAAAAATTTAAATTTTTTTTTTTTTTTTTTTTTAACGGTAAAAACTTTTTTACTTCAAATTTCAAATTTCTAAATTATTTACTTTTTATGCTATAATAAAAAAAATTTAATTTTTTTTTTTTTTTTTTTTTATTTATTTATTTATTATTTATTTTTTATGAAATTTGAAATTTGATTAATTTTTATTTTATTTATTTATTATTATTATTATTTTTTTTTAAATATCACAATTATTTACAACACAAAAATATTTTTAAAATTTTGATAAATAAATTAAAAACGCTATTCCTTCCAAGAATCCGCCAAAAACTTGATGAGCAAAACCCAGATCGCCAATTCTCGCAAATACTTTGGTTTTAATATTTGTAAAACTCTCGCAAGTGCACGAATCATTTCGTAGAAAATGATAAGTATACTCCCAAGGTCGGTCTAAGGAAGGAATGTATGTGGTTTTTAATTTATTATTCAAACTTTTAAAAACGAAATTAAATCCTAAACATCCTGTCACGATAGTTTTGGTTTTTGTGTTCCTAATCTAATAACATAAAATAAACATATATACAAATTAATTAAATATAATCTAAAAAGAATAAACATAGATACAAATTGAATAAATAAATATAAATACTGATTCAATAAATATTCATGCAAATTTTATCATTTATATTAGTGGAGTATTTATGGATATAATAACTAAGTTAATTATGCTTGCTCATATTATCTAGGTTATTAAAGATATAAATTGATATTTTATTGATTCTCTCTTTTTTGTATGAATACCACCTTTGGTGGGGTTAGATACTCTTTGTTAACTAAACAAATCAATTAACACCTATGGGTGGGGTTGATAACTAATTTGGTTAATTAAATTAATTCCTTTTTCTAAGAGATTGAAAATGAACCATTTAAATGCCACCTTTGGTGAGGTTAGACGATTTAAACTTTATTCAAGGTGTCCAAATTAAACTTAATAATTTAGTTATCCGAGTACTAACTTTCAAGTTTTAAAACCACTATTGAAAACATGTTGTCAATACATTTCCACATAATAATTCTTATAAAAACTTTTGAAATAGAGCTTCACTCCAACTAGAGGCGATTGTACCAACAAATAAAAGAGCACTACTCTAAATTAGACCGGATAACTAAACCTTAAAGTCTAACTTTCAGATTTAAGTTTGTAATGAAAAATAATGTATTTCTCTCTAACATCCTTAATATAAAATCTTGAATAAAAATAAAATCAATTCATTTTAGAAATTTTCACCTATTTAATATTTCGCAAGCATAACAACGTTATTATTATATCATGATTATAAACAGCTAGCAGAGTTAAATTTAATCACAGACAAATTAAATATAACATGTAAGAATAAAGCATAAAAATCACTGTAAAGAAAATAAAATCCTTACAGAACTTCGACGCTATTCCCGTTGCTAGAAAACCTCCAAGCGGAATTTGCACTTCCATTTATTGAATCAAAAATCTAAATTATTACAAAAACATTACAAGTTCCTCTCAAAAAGAGAAGAACTCTAAACCTAAGACAATTGAACTAAAAACTAAGAGAAAAACTAAGAAAAGCTTAGAAACTAAGAAAGAAACTAAGGAAAACTTAAAAACTAAGAAATGAGAGAAAGAAAGAAGAGAGATGTGAGGTTTTTAGGTGTGTTTTGAAGTGAATGGAAGGGGGGTATTTATAGGTGAGGATGGAGAGAAGAAATGATTAAAAAAATGTTAAAAAAAATATTAAAAAAATAAAAAACGTGTAATGGACCTGCTGAGGTCATCAATGACGTCAGCATGACGTCATGGGGGCGGCTGCACGTGAAAAATGGGTCAAAAACGCGTTGGTATGTTGGGCGCTATTTGGCTGACTGCATGCCGGGCTTCAGCGCAGCTTGGCGCGCGTGAATGTGCCGCGCGCCGCAGCGCACGGAAGCAGGATCAGCGCGCCTTGCGCGACTCAAGCGTTGTTGTGACTCTGGCCAGGCCTTGGGCGCTGGAGGAAATGCTGCGCGCGTTTTTCCGTCTTTTGACATTTTTGACCTTTTCGACCCATTTTGTCCAATTTTTCCATGTTTGTTGACCTTTTTCCACTTATTTATCAATTTATTTGTGATGTATTGCTTCAAGTATTCTTCTTTGAGTCTTTACATTGCGTTTTTAGGCCAAAATTCCTGAAAAACAATAAAAATACCCGTGATTCCGAAAAAGACAAATTTATATAAATATATGATAAAACATATAAATATATATATTTTTAATCAATTAAAGTGCATAAAATCATGGTTATTTTAGTGCTTTTTGAGCACTCATCAGGTTCCAATTTTGTCATCTTATCCATGTTATTATCTATTCAATTTTTCTTATTCTTTTGAGTTGCTAGGTTCCTAGATTCCTTACCTGAAGGATCCGCTTCATTTGATATCAATAGCTTGCTTTCTAAAAATACGTTATTTATTTTCATATATCTATTTTTTAGAATTCTTGAATTTAAAATAATTTGTCTTTTGATTTTTTTTTGCTTTCTTAAGACACAAATCACATAAAAATAATTAATATTTTTCTATTCTGTCTTGTTTTTACTTCAATTATATTCTAATTGTTTTCGTCTTTGCATTTAATATCATAGATTTCCTTAAATTCTTACTTTCCTTTTCTTGTTCTTTGTTTTCTGTGTTTTTTCCTATCTTTGTAATTAAAAAAACAACCGAGCTATTGCAGTTCGTAGTTTAATAAACAAAAGAAGGTATTAATTGGAGTTGCAACTTTAAACCGCTATAACTTTTCATTCGTGCATCGAAACAACTATTATAATATATCAAATCGAAACCCATTTTGATTCCTAAAAACACATTGAAGTAATAGATTTGTGCTCCATTTTTTTGAACCCGAATTCCATCATGTACATAACTGACCGACTTCTTAAAGTTTGGTGGAACCTTGTTTTGTTATTTTAAGTTCTTGTTCTTTTGGGTTCCAATTAATCATCTTAACCTTGTTCTTAGCAATTCCATTTTTCTTATTCCTTTAAGTTCCTAGATTTTTCGCCTACAGGATCCGCTTCATTTGATATCAATGCCTTGGTTGGTAAAAATACGTTATATATCTTCATATATCTGTTTTTTTGAATTTTAGATTTTGAAATAATTTTTCTTTTGAATTTTTTTTTTGCTTTCTTAAGACACAAATCACCAAAAACTAATTAAATATTTTCCATTCAGTCTTGTTTTTACTTTCAATTTTGTTGTATTTGTTTTCGTCTTTTCATTTGTTTTCATAGTTTTCTTTAAATTGTTTTTTATTTTACTTGTTTTTTGTTTTATATGTTTATCCTATCTGTGTAATTGAAAAAAACAGGAGAGCTACAGTAGTTTGTAGTTTAAAAACCAAAAGAAGTTATTAATTGGGGTTGTAATTTTAAACCGTTATAAGTTTTCATTCATGCAGCGATACAACTATTATAATATATCAAATCAAAACTCGTTTTGCTTCCTAAAAACACACAGAAGTAATAGTTTAGTGCTCCATTTTTTTGAACCCAAATTCTATCATGTACACAACTTACCGTCGTCTTAAAGTTTGGTGGAACATTATTGCATTATTTTAAGTTCTTGTTGTTTTGGGTTATAATTTTATCGTCTTAACCATGTTGTTAGCAATTCAATTTTTTCTTATTCCTTTGAGGTCTTGGGTTCCTAGATTTTTCCCCTGAAGGATCTGCTTCATTTGATTTCAATTCCTTGGTTGCTGAAAATACGTTATCTATCTTCATATATCTATTTTTGGAATTTGAGATTTTAAAATAATTTATCTTTTGATTGTTTTTCTCTTTCTTATGTCACAAATCACTAAAAAATAATTAATTTTTTTCCATTAGGTCTTGTGTTTACTTTCAATTTTATTGTAATTGTTTTCGTCTTTCCATTTCACATCGTAGATTTATTTAAATTCTTTGTTTCTTTTTCTTGTTCTTTGTTTTTTGTGTGTTCATCTTATCTTTGTACTTCAAAAAACAAGAGAGCTACTGCAATTCGTTGTTTAGAAAACAAAAGAGTTATTAATTGGGGTTGGAACTTTAAAACGTTATAACTTTTCATTCGTGCATCGAACCAACTATTATAATATATCAAATTGAAACCCATTTTGATTCCTAAAAACACACTGAAGTAAAAGATTAGTGCTCCAGTTTTTTTAACCCAAATTCCATCATGTACATAACTTACCGACGTCTTAAAGTTTGGTGGAACCTTATTCCATTATTTTACATTCTTGTTCTTTTGGGTTCCAATTTTATCATTTTAAGCTTGTTCTTAGTAATTCAATTTTTCTTATTCCTTTGAATTCCTCGGTTCCAAAATGTTTTTCCTCAAGGATCCGCTTCATTTGATATCATTGATTTGGTTCACCAAAAATGTGTTATCTATCTTCATATATCTACTTTTTGAATTTTAGATTTTAAAATAATTTTTCTTATGATTATTTTTCTCTTTCTTATGTCACAAATCACCAAAAAATAATTAAATTTTTTCTATTAAGTCTTGTGTTTAATTTCAATTTTGTTGTAATTTTTTTCGCCTTTGTATTTCATTTCGTAGTTTTGTTTAAATTCTTATTTCCTTTTCTTGTTCTTTGTTTTCTATATTTGTCCTATCTTTGTAATTAAAAAAACAAAGGAGCTAATGCAGTTCCTAGTTTAAATAACAAAATAAGTTATTAATTGGGGTTGTAACTTTAAACCGTTATAACTTTTCATTCGTGCATCGAAACAACAATTATAATATATCAAATCAAAACCCATTTTGATTCTGAAAAACACACTGAAGTAATAGATTAGTGGTCCACTTTTTTGAACGCAAAATCCATCATGTACATAACTTACCGACGTCTTAAAATTTGGGGGAACCTTATTCCATTATTTTAAGTTCTTGTTCTTTTGTGATTGAATTTTATCATCTTAACCATGTTCTTAGTAATTCAATTTTTCTTATTCCTTTGAGTTCCAGGGTTCCTAGATTTTTCGCCTGAAGGATCTGCTTCATTTGATATGAATGCCTTGGTTACTGAAAATACGTTATCTATCTTCATATATCTATTTTTTGAATTTTCAATTTTAAAATAATTTGTCTTTTGATTGTTTTTTGCTTTCTTAAGTCACAAATCACCAAAAAATAATTAAATTTTTACTATAAAGTCTTGTGTTTAATTCAATTTCGTGGTAATTGTTTTGGTCTTTGCATTTCATTTCATATTTTTCTGTAAATGTTTTGTTTATTTTTCTGGTTCTTTGTTTTCTTTGTGTTCATCCTATCTTTGTACTTGAAAAAAAACAAGAGAGCTACTGTACAGTTCGTAGTTTAAAAAACAAAAGAAGTTAATAATTGGGGTTGCAAGTTTAAACCATTATAACTTTTCATTCGTGCATCGAAAAAACTATCATAATATATCAAATCGAAACCCGTTTTGATTCCTAAACACACACTGAAGTAAAAGTTTAAGGATCCACTTTTTTGAACATAAATTCGATGATGTAGAAAAGTTACCGACGTCTTAAATTTAAGGGAACCTTATTGCATTATTTTAACTTCTTGTTCTTGTGGGTTCCAATTTTATCATCTTAACCATGTACTTAGCAATTCAATTTTTCTTATTCCTTTGAGTTCTTGGGTTCATAGATTTTTCGCTTGAAGGATCCCCATCATTTGATATGAATGCCTTGGTTACTGAAATACTTTATCTATCTTCATATATCTATTTTTTTGAATTTGCAATTTTAAAATAATTTTCCTTTAGATTATTTTTTGCTTTCTTAAGTCATAAATCACCAAAAAATAATTAAATTTTTTCCATTAAATCTTGTGTTTACTTTCAATTTTATGGTAATAGTTTTGGTCTTTGCATTTCATTTCGTATTTTTCTGTAAATAATTTTTTTATTTTTCTGGTTCTTTTTTTTCTATGTGTTCATCCTATCTTTGTATTTTATAAGAACAAGAGTGCTACTGTGCAGTTCGTAGTTGAAAAACCAAAATTGTTATTAATTGGGGTTTCAACTTTAAACCGTTATAACTTTTCATTCGTCTATCGAAACAACTATGATAATATATCAAATTGAAACTCGTTTTGATTCCTAGACACACACAGAAGTAATAGTTTAATGCTCCACTTTTTTAAACTAGAATTCCATCATGTAGAGAACTTACCGACGTCTTAAATTTGGGAGAACCTTATTGCATTATTTTAAGTTCTTGTTCTTTTGGGTTCCAATTTTATCATCTTAACCATGTACTTAGCAATTCAATTTTTCTTATTCCTTTGAGTTCCAGGGTTCCTAGATTTTACGTGTGAAGGATCCACTTCATTTGATATGAATGACTTCCTTACTAAAAATTATTTATCTATCTTCACATATCTATTTTTTGATTTTTTTATTTTAAAATAATTTGCCTTTTGATTATTTTTTTTTTCTTAAGTCACCAATCACCAAAAAATAATTAAATTTTTTCCATTAAGTCTTGTGTTTAATTTCAATTTTACGGTAATTGTTTTGGTCTTTGCATTTCATTTCGTATTTTTCTGTAAATAATTTTTTTTATTTTTCTGGTTCTTTGTTTTCTGTGTGTTCATCCTATCTTTGTATTTGATAAAAACAAGAGTGCTATTGTGTAGTTCGTAGTTGAAAAAACAAAAGAAGTTATTAATTAGGGTTGCAACTTTAAACCATTATAACTTTTCATTCGTCCATCGAAACAACTATGATAATATATCAAATCGAAACTCGTTTTGATTCCTAAACACACACAGAAGTAATAGTTTAATGCTCCACTGTTTTAAACCCAAATTCCATCATGTAGAGAACTTACCTACGTCTTAAATTTGGGAGAACCTTATTGCATTATTTTAAGTTCTTGTTCTTTTGGGTTCCAATTTTATCATCTTAACCATGTACTTAGAAATTTAATTTTCTTATTCCTTTGAGTTCCTGGGTTCATAGATTTTTCGCCTGAAGGATCCACTTCATTAGATATGAATGCCTTCGTTACTGAAAATACGTTTTCTATCTTCATATATCTATTTTTTGAATTTGCAATTTTAAAATATTTTTCCTTTTGATTGTTTTTTTCTTTCTTAAGTCATAAATCACCAAAAAATAATTAAATTTTTTCCATTAAGTCTTGTGTTTACTTTCAATTTTATGGTAATAGTTTTGGTCTTTGCATTTCATTTCGTATTTTTCTGTAAATAATTTTTTTATTTTTCTGGTTCTTTTTTTTTTCTGTGTGTTCATCCTATCTTTGTATTTTATAAGAACAAGAGTGCTACTGTGCAGTTCGTAGTTGAAAAAACAAAAGAAGTTAATAATTGGGGTTGCAACTTTAAACCGTTATAACTTTTCATTCTTCCATCGAAACAACTATC
Organism: Hippophae rhamnoides; assembly: GCA_033030585.1. Classification (NCBI taxonomy): domain Eukaryota; kingdom Viridiplantae; phylum Streptophyta; class Magnoliopsida; order Rosales; family Elaeagnaceae; genus Hippophae; species Hippophae rhamnoides. Next base: position 57,168,579 of record CM065429.1, on the reverse strand, counting down.
ATAATATATCAAATCGAAACCCGTTTTGATTCCTGAACACACACTGAAGTAAAAGTTTAATGCTCCACTTTTTTAAACCAGAATTCCATCATGTAGATAACTTACCGACGTCTTAAATTTTGGGGAACCTTATTTCATTATTTTAAGTTCTTGTTCTTTTGGGTTCCAATTTTATCATTTTAACCATGTTCTTAGCAATTCAATTTTTCTTATTCCTTTGAGTTCATGGGTTCCTTGATTTTTCGCCTGAAGGATCCGCTTCATTTGATATGAATGCCTTGGTTACTGAAAATACGTTATCTATCTTAACATATCTATTTTTTGAATTTTCAATTTAAAAATAATTTGCCTTTTGATTGTTTTTTGCTTTCTTAAGTCACCAATCACCAAAAAATAATTAATTTTTTTCCATTAAGTCTAGTGTTTACTTTCAATTTTGTGGTAATTGTTTTGGTCTTTGCATTTCATTTCATATTTTTCTTTAAATGGTTTATTTATTTTTCTAGTTCTTTGTTTTCTGTGTGTTCATCCTATCTTTGTACTTGATAAAAACAAGAGTGCTACTATGCAATTCGTAGTTGAAAAAACAAAGAAGTTATTAGTTTGGTATACCATTTCAAACCGTTATAACTTTTCATTCATGCATCGAAAGAACTATAATAATTTATCAAATCAAAACTCGTTTATATTCCTACACACACACTGAAGTAATAGTTTAATGCTCCACTTTTTTTGAACCCAAATTCCATCCTGTAGACATATTACCGACGTCTTAAAGGTTGGTGGAACCTTATTACATTATTTTAAATTTTTGTTTTTTGGGATTCAATTTTATCATCTTACCTATGTTCTTAGCAATTCAATTTTCTTTACTCTTTTGAGTTCCTAGGTTCCTAGATTTTTTTCCTGTGCGATCCGCTTCATTTCATATGAATATATTGGTTACTGAAAATTCTTTATCTATCTTCACATATTGATCATTTTCAATTTTCAATTTTAAAATAATTTGACTATTGATTGTTTTTTGCTTTCTTAAGTCACAAATCAGCAAAAAATAATTAAATTTTTTAATTAAGTCTTGTGTTTACTTTAAATTATACGGTAATTGTTTTGGTCTATGCATTTCATTTCGTATTTTTTTGGAAATAATTTGTTTATTTTTCTCGTTCTTTGTTTTCAGTGTGTTCATCCTATCTTTGTACTTGAAAAAAACAAGAGAGCTACTATACAGTTCCTAGTTTAAAAAACAAAAGAAGTTAATAATTGGGGTTGTAACTTTAAACCATTATAACTTTTCATTCGTCCATCGAAACAACTATGATAATATATCAAATCGAAAATCGTTTTGATTAATAAACACACACTGAAGTAATAGTTTAATGTTCCACTTTTTTGAACCAAAATTCCATCATGTAGACAACTTACCATCATCTTAAAGTTTGGTGAAACCATATTGCATTCTTTTAAATTCTTGTTCTTTTGGGTTCCATTTTTATCATATTAACCATGTTCTTAGCAATTCAATTTTTCTTATTCCTTTGAGTTCCTGGGTTGCAAGATTCTTCCACTAGGGGATCCGCTTCATTGGATATGAATAAAATCTAAGTTAATTAAGTTAATTGAAGTAAAAAAAATTAAGTTAATTAAGTTAATGAAAATTTAAGTAAAAACCTAAGTCAATGTTAAAAACAATCTAAGTTAATTAAGTTAGTAAAAAAAAACTAAGTTAAGTAAGTTAAATAAAAATCAAGAAGAAAAAAAATAGCTAAAGAAAGAAAAATAATAAAATAATAAAATAAAATAAAATTGAAAAAGGTAAAATAAAATAAAATAAAATAAAATTATGATTTAAAATAATTTAAAAAAATAGTAAAAATTAAACTCAAAAAATAAAAAATTTGGTTTTATTTATTTATTTATTTATTTATTTATTTATTTATTTATTTGTTTTATTTTTTAACTTAAAATTTTTGAAATGTTTTTATTTTTTTATTTTTTTTACTATTCATGAACCGTAATTTTTTTTATTCAAATTTTAAATTTCTAAATTATTTTATTATTCACGATACAATTTTTATTTAAAAATGTTTTTTTTTAATTTTGTTTTACTATTCATGAACGGTAAACACTTTTTACTTCAAATTTCAAATTTCTAAATTATTTTACTATTTATGCTATAATTAATTTTTTTTATTTTTATTTTTATTTATTTTTATTTTTTAAATTGTTTTATTATTTCTTATGAAATTTGAAATTTGATTAAATGTTTTATTTTTTATTTTTTTACAAAAACAAAAAAAATCACAATTATTTACAGCACAAAAATATTTTTAAAATTTTGATAAATATATTAAAAACGCTATTCCTTCCCCGGCAACGGTGCCAAAAACTTGATGAACGAAAACCGGCATCGCCGATCCTGCCAATACTTTGGTTTTATATTTATAAAACTCTCGCAAGTGCACGAATCATTTCGTAGAAAATGATAAGTATACTCCCAAGGTCGATCTAAGGAAGGAATGTATGTGGTTTTTAATTTATTATTCAAACTTTTAAAAACGAAATTAAATCCTAAACATCCTGTCACGATATTTTGGGGATTTTGTGTTTTTAATCTAATTACAGAAAATTAAACATAGATTCAATAAACATTCATGCAAATTTTATCTTTTATAAATAGTGGAGTATTTATGGATAAAATAACTAAGTTAATTATGCTTGCTCGTATTATTTAGGTTATTAAAGATATAGATTGATATTTATTGATTCTCCCTTTTTTGTATGAATACCACCTTTGGTGGGGTTAGATATTCTTTGTTAACTAAACAAATCAATTAACACCTATGGGTGGGGTTGATAACTAATTTGGTTAATTAAATTAATTCCTTTTTCTAAGAGATTGAAAATGAACCATTTAAATGCCACCTTTGGTGGGGTTAGACAGTTTTAACTTTATTCAAGGTGTCTAAATTAAACCTAAGAATTTAGTTATCCGAAACGTGTTGAATAAAACCACTACTCAAAACGTGTTGCCAATACATTTTCAGATAATAATTCTTATAAAAACTTTTGAAAAGAGCTTCACTCTAACTACCGGGCGATTGTACCAACAAATAAAAGAGCACTACTCTAAATCAGACCGGATAACTAAACCTTAAAATCTAATTTTCAGATTTAAGTGTGTAATGAAAAATAATATATTTCTCTCTAACATTCTTAATATAAAATCTTGAATAAAAATAAAATCAATTCATTTTAGAGATTTTTACCTATTTAATATTTCGCAAGCATAACAACGTTATTATTATATCATGTTTACAAATAGCTAGCACAGTTAAATTTAATCACAGGCACATTAAATATAACATGTAAGAATAAAGCATAAAAAATAACTGCAAAGAAAATAAAATCCTTACAGTACTTCGATGCCATTCCCGTTGCTAGAAAACCTCCAAACGAAATTTGCACTCCCATTTATTGAATCAAAAAGCTAATAAATTACAAAAACATAACTAGTTCTTCCCAAAGAGGGAAGAACTCTAAAACTAAGAGAAACTTGCTAAAACATAAGAAAAACTAAAAAAAAAACTAAAAACTAAGAAATGGAGAGAAAGAAAGAAGAGAGAGGTGTGTTTTGAGGTGTGTTTTTGAAGTGAAGGGAAGGGGGGTATTTATAGGTGAGGATGGAGAGAAAAAATGAGTAAAAAAATGTTAAAAAATGTAAAAACGCGTAATGGACATGGTGAGGTCATTGATGACGTCAGCATGACGTCATGGGGCGGCTGCACGTGAAAAATGGGGCAAAAACGCGTTGGGCGCGCGGAGGGGGGCTGCTGGGGCGCTGCGCGCGCGCGCGGGGGCTGTCGCTGCGCGCAGCTCAGTGCGCGTGAAACGGTGCTGAAGCGCGCGGCGCGGCGTAACGCGTTGGGGCACGCGTAATTTGAAATTTGTGTAGCGGTGAAGTAGGGTGCGATTTCCATCTTTTTGACATTTTTGACCTTTTCGACCCATTTTGTCCAAATTTTCCATGTTTGTTGACCTTTTCCCATTTATTTATTAATATATTTGTGATGTATTGCTTCAAGTATTCCTCTTTGAGTCTTTAAATTGCGTTTTTAAGCCAAAATACCTGAAAAACAATAAAAATACCCGTGATTCCGAAAAAGACAAATTTATATAAATATATGATAAAACATATAAATATATATATTTTTAATCAATTAATGTACATAAAATCATGGTTATTTTAGTGCTTTTTGAGCACTCATCAGCGCGCCGATGCCATTTCACCCCATTTTTCACGTGAAGCCACCCGCATGACCTTATACGACGTCATCAATGACCCCACCATTTGCACTACGCGTTTTCACCATTTTTTTAACATTTTTTCACCCACTTTTTCTCTCCAACCTCACCTATAAATATCCTCCCTTCTCTTCACTTCAAAACACACCTCAAAACACACTTCTCTCTTCTTTCTTTCTGTCCATTTCTTAGTTTTTAGGTTTTTTAGTTTTTCTTATGTTTTAGCTAGTTTCTCTTAGTTTTAGAGTTCTTCCCTTTTTGGGAAGAACTAGTTATGATTTTATAATTTATTAGCTTTTCGATTCAATAAATGGGAGTGCAAATTCCGTTTGGAGGTTTTCTAGCAAAGGAAATGGCATCGAAGTACTGTAAGGATTTTATTTTCTTTGCAGTTATTTTTTATGCTTTATTCTTACATGTTATATTTAATTTGTCTGTGATTAAATTTAACTGTGCTAGTATTTGTTGTAAAAATGATATAATAATAACGTTGTTATGCTTGCGAAATATTAAATAGGTAAAAATCTCTAAAATGAATTGATTTTATTTTTAATCAAGATTTTATATTAAGAATGTTAGAGAGAAATATATTATTTTTCATTACAAACTTAAATCTGAAAATTAGATTTTAAGGTTTAGTTATCGATGCGATTTAGAGTAGTGCTCTTTTATTTGTTGGTACAATCGCTTAGGTAGTTAGAGTGAAGCTCTATTTCAAAAGTTTTTATAAGAATTATTATCTGAAAATGTATTGACAACATGTTTTCAGTAGTAGTTTTAAAACTTGAAAGTTAGTACTCGGATAATTAAATTCTTAGGTTTAATTTGGACACATTGAATAAAGTTTAAACTGTCTAACTCCACCAAAGGTGGCATTTAAATGGTTCATTTTCAATCTCTTAGAAAAAGGAATTAATTTAATTAACCAAATTAGTTATCAACCCCACCCATAGGTGTTAATTGATTTGTTTAGTTAACAAAGAATATCTAACCCCACCAAAGGTGGTATTCATACAAAAAAGGGAGAATCAATAAATATCAATTCATATCTTTAATAACCTAGATAATATGAGCAAGCATAATTAACTTAGTTATTATATCCATAAATACTCCACCATTATAAAAGATAAAATTTGCACAAATGTTTATTGAATCTGTTTATTTTTATGTTATTAGATTAAAAACACAAAACCCAAAATATCGTGACAGGATGTTTAGGATTTAATTTCGTTTTTAAAAGTTTGAATAATAAATTAAAAACCACATACATTCCTTCCTTAGATCGACCTTGGGAGTATACTTATCATTTTCTATGAAATGATTCGTGCACTTGCGAGATTTTTATCAATATAAAACCAAAGTATTGGCAGGATCGACGTTGCCGATTTTCGCTCATCAAAGTTTTTGACAATCCCGATTCTGCTCATCAACTACTTAGGTTCATTTTTAGGAATCGAAACGAGCTTTGATTTGAAATATTATAATACTTGTTTCGATGCATGAATTAAAAGTTATAACTGTTTGAAGTTGCAACCCAAAATAATAATTTTTATTTTATGGAAACTACGAAATGCAATAGATCTCTTGTTTTTTTCAAGAGAAAATATAAGTTAAACACAGAAAAAATATAGAAAAATAAAAAGATACAAAGAATTTAAAGAATTTAAAGAATTTAAAAAAACTAAGAAATGAGTTCCAAAGACTAATATGATGAAAGCAAATTGAAATAAAACAAAACATTTGAATGAGAAATTCTATGTATTTTTGATTTGTGACAAAGAAAGTTGAATACAATCAAAGGACAAATTCTTTTAAATCTAAAATTAAAAAAATAGATATACCAAGAAGGAAGAACAATTATTAGCAACAAAGGCATTTATTCCAAATAATGCGGATCCTTTAATAGAACAACCTAGGATCCCATAAATTCAAAGGAATAAAAAGAATGAATTGCTAAAAACATATTTAAAATGATCAAATTGGAACCCTAAAGAACATGGATAGAAAACAACGTAATAAAGTGTGATTAAGGTTTAAGAGGACCCTAAGGAGTGTAAACGATGGACTTTTGGTTCAAAAGGATGGAGAATTAGTATACTTGATGAGTGCTCAAAAAGCACTAAAATAACCATGATTCTATGTACATTAATTGATTAAAAACGCAATTTAAAGACTCAAAGAGGAATACTTGAAGCAATACATCACAAATATATTAATAAATAAGTGGGAAAAGGTCAACAAACATGAAAAAATTGGACAAAATGGGTCGAAAAGGTCAAAAATGTCAAAAAGACGGAAATCGCGCCCCGCTGCCCAGCCGCGCGCGCAGCCCAGCGCCCCAGCGCGCTGGCACTGTTCACGCGCGCCGAGCTGCGCGCAGCGACAGCCCCCCGCGCGCGCGCAGTGCCCAGCAGCCCCCCTCCGCGCGCCCAACGCCTTTTCGCCCCATTTTTCACGTGCAGCCGCCCCCATGACGTCATGCTGACGTCATTAATGACCTCAGCATTTCCATTACACGTTTTTACATTTTTTAACATTTGTTTTAACATTTTTTTACTCATTTTTTCTCTCCATCCTCACCTATAAATACCCCTCTTCCCTTCACTTCAAAAAACACCTCAAAACACACTTCTCTCTTCTTTCTTTCTCTCCATTTTTAGTTTTTAGTTTTTTTTTAGTTTTTCTTATGTTTTAGCTAGTTTCTCTTAGTTTTAGAGTTCTTCCCTCTTTCGGAAGAACTAGTTATGTTTTTTGTAATTTATTAGCTTTTTCATTCAATAAAGGGGAGTGCAAATTCCGTTTGGAGGTTTTATAGCAAAGGAAATGGCATCGAAGTACTGTAAGGATTTTATTTTCTTTGCAGTTATATTTTATGCTTTATTCTTACATGTTATATTTAATTTGTGTGTGATTAAATTTAACTGTGCTAGCTGTTTGTAAACATGATATAATAATAACGTTGTTATGCTTGCGAAATATTAAATAGGTAAAAATCTCTAAAATGAATTGATTTTATTTTTATTCAAGATTTTATATTAAGAATGTTAGAGAGAAATATATTATTTTTCATTACAAACTTAAATCTGAAAATTAGATTTTAAGGTTTAGTTATCGAGTCAGATTTAGAGTAGTGCTCTTTTATTTGTTGGTACAATCGCCCGGTAGTTAGAGTGAAGCTCTATTTCAAACGTTTTTATAAGAATTATTATCTGAAAATGTATTGACAACATGTTTTCAGTAGTAGTTTTAAAACTTGAAAGTTAGTACTCGGATAATTAAATTCTTAGGTTTAATTTAGACACCTTGAATAAAGTTTAAACTGTCTAACCCCATCAAAGGTGGCATTTAAATGGTTCATTTTCAATCTCTTAGAAAAAAGGAATTAATTTAATTAACCAAATTAGTTATCGACCCCACCCATAGGTGTTAATTGATTTGTTTAGTTAACAAAGAATATCTAACCCCACCAAAGGTGGTATTCATACAAAAAAGGGAGAATCAATATATATCAATTCATATCTTTAATAACCTAAATAATATGAGCAAGCATAATTAACTTAGTTATTATATCCATAAATACTCCACTATTTATAAAAGATAAAATTTGCATAAATGTTTATTGAATCTATGTTTATTTTTATGTAAGTAGATGAAAAACACAAAACCCAAAATATCGTGAAAGGATGTTTATGATTTAATTTCGTTTTTAAAAGTTTGAATAATAAATTAAAAACCACATACATTCCTTCCTTAGATCGACCTTGGGAGTATACTTATCATTTTCTACGAAATGATTCGTGGACTTGCGAGAGTTTTATAAATATAAAACCAAAGTATTGGCAGGATCGGCGATGCCGGTTTTCGCTCATCAAGTTTTTGTTCATCAAAGTATTTGGCGATCACGATTCTGCTCATCAAGTTTTTGGCGCCGTTGCCGGGGAAGGAATAGCGTTTTTAATTTATTTATCAAAATTTTAAAAATATTTTTGTGTTGTAAATAATTGTGATTTTTTTTGTAAAAAAAAGAAAAAAATAAAAAATTTTAATCAAATTTCAAATTTCATAAGAAATAATAAAAAAATAAAAAAAAAATTAATTATAGCATAAATAGTAAAATAATTTAGAAATTTGAAATTTGAAGTAAAAAGTTTTTACCGTTCATGAATAGTAAAAAAAATTAACAAAAAAAAAAAACGAACATTTTAAAATAAAAATGGTACCGTGAATAATAAAATAATTTAGAAATTTAAAATTTGAATTAAAAAAAAATTTACCATTCATGAATAATAAAAGAAATTCAAAAATTTTAAGTTAAAAAAAAACAAATTCAAAAAAAAATTTATATTGTAAATAGTAAAGTTACCATTCATAAATAGTTAAAAAAAGGTTTTAAAAATAAAAAAATTCTAATTTTAAATTTTTTAACAAATATAGTGTTAATAGTAAAATAATTTTGGAATTTGAAATTTTGAAAAAAAAAATAAAAATAAAAATAAATAAATAAATAAATAAATAAAAATAAAAAAAATAAAAGTTTTTTATTTAATTTAACTTAATTAACTTATATTTTCATTAACTTAATTAACTTAGATTTTTTTTACTTCACTTAACTTATTAACTTTTTTTTTACTAACTTAATTAACTTAGATTTTTTTAACTTAACTTAATTATCTTAGATTTTTTTTAATTCACTTAACTTATTAACTTTTTTTTACTAACTTAATTAACTTAGATTTTTTTTAACTTCACTTAATTATCTTAGATTTTTTTTTAATTCACTTAACTTAATTAACCATTTCTTTAAACTTAATTAACTTAGATTTTCATTAACTTAATTTTTTTTTATTTTACTTAACTTAATTTAATTAACTTAATAGCATGAAAAGTAAAGATCTAAGGGAGTTCTGTCTAGGAGACTAGTTCTTGGAAGCCTTTGTGCCACTAGTCTTTCCTAGGAACGTTGTTCTGTCTAGGAGGATGGTTTTTAAGGAGCCTTTGCACCACCATTCTTTCCTGGGAGCACTCTTGGTTAATACTGATTATGTTATTTTTTTTTCTTAAAAAAAAAATTCTAAACTATCTCCAAAATTTTAAAGTTTTAATTACAATCTAAGGAGTTAGTTGCTTTGTTTGATCTAGGTACAATTGTGTTTTAATGACTTAATTATTTGATTTGCACCTAGATGTGGGTTATCTAAAACCATCAAAGTATGCCTCTAGTTTTAAGTACAAAAAGAAATTTGAAAATCAATAGGGCATGACTGAAAAAGTATAGGTAGACAACATTGTCTTACTTGTAGGTTTGATTAACTCAATGATGAGGGGACATTGAGTTTACTTAAAATGCAATCCCCAAGTTACGTCTTGCTAAGACGTTAAACTAAGCGCTGGATGGGAGGCAACCCATCATTTTAGGTAATTTTCTTTTATTTGTTTTATTTACTTAATTTTATTGTTTATTTCATTTTAATTACATGTGAATAATTTTTAAATTGTTAAAACTAAAAATATTTGTTGAGATGTTAGAAGTTCACAACGATCTGTCTGTATACATTTTAATGATGAATATGATGGATGCACCTGCATTTTCCATTACTACTTGCACTTTCTCAAGAAATAGGTAATATTTCTTCTCTTTTCTCTTTATCTTTAATTTACAGTTGTTACATTGAGTACAATGTAAGTTCTAGGTTGGGGGTGGTGAAAAGTTACCATGCTTAATTAAAAAAAAAGTTTTAACAATTTAAAAATAAAAAATAAAAAAATAAAAAAATATATAAAAAATTTTTATTTTATTTTTATGTTCACATTTTCATTTTTTTGTGTGTTTGGTTTTATTTCTATTTTGTGTGATTTAGTAATTTTTGGAATTAAAAAAAAACTTTTTCACAAAAATTTATCATTTCTTTAAATCAAATTTAAGTAAATGATTAAGTCTTTTGTACTGTTAGATTAATTTTTGAAAACATATCATGAAATATTTTGTAATTATTTTTTGATAATTAGTTAGTTTTTGCCATAGCTAGTATTTCTTGATAAGATGTAGAAATTATATTAAACCCAAAATCGGTGTTTATGAATTTTTTTTAGTGGAGACTACCTTTGTGAGATATAATTTGAGCCTAATTTCCTTTATTCAGAGTGAAATATATATATTTTTTCTACTCCAAACACATTTCTTATTTCTTCAAATTTTTAGATGATCTCTATAGGTATTAGCATTGAATGTATGAATTTTTTCTCATCTTAATAGAGTATCATATATTTATTTTTTATTATTTTTGCTTAGATTAAATGATTTGAGTAGAAATTGATAGTATATGCTTATATCTCATTCATGCATGACTGCTACAAAAAAGAAGACATATATGGGGTTACCTAAACCAAGATCAAATAGAAAAGCCACAAAATTAACCACTCACCAAAATCCAAAAAACAAAAATGTACAATCTGTACATGGGTTGACTCTCTAAAATACATATATTGAGAAATATCTTCAGAAAAAAATAGAGATAAAAAATATATAGTATAATCTACATACTATAACCCACAATGCCTACAAAGTTGTGAGTAAAGGTTAATTACAAAAGAAAGATATAGGATATAATTCCCTAAAAAGTCATTGCACTCTCTTCATTTGTAAAAGGCATATATCTTGAAATTCTTTCTTAATGAGTTTGATTTATGCATGAAAATAATTTTTATATATGATATCTTTATAATTTATACATTTGATTCCTTTCATGAGATCAATGTTAAAATAACACTTTGAGCCTTTATTCTTTATACATATGCGAACATATTAGTTCATTTCTATACATCAACTCTTTCACATATAAAATAGTATGAGTGTTTGAACCCATAGGATTCAGTGTTTCGAGAGTATTGACTTGTGAGGAATAGAGTCGAAGCGAATTCTGATTCATGACACTGAAATTGGGTGAAATTAAATTGATTCATTTTTGACATGAAATATGAAAATGATTTTCGACTAATTATTATAATAAATCATGATTGTTTAAAGAGATTAAAATAACTTATGCTTGAGATTTTAATTATGATCTTAAAGGAGATTAAAAAGTATGATACATTTTTGTGATATGTTGTTTACTCTTATTCTTAAAAATTAAATTTTGATTTTGTTGTAATTTTAGTTTTTGAGTTGATTGTTTTTATTATTTCTTTTGATTTTTACATTTATTTCAATGTTTGTGGGTATCATTACTGAAAACCCTCACGAGACTCAAACTCGTCCACTAGGGCAACCTAGGGGTTTAAAGGCTTGTTGCATAGGCTAAATGCAACCGTGTCAATCCACAGAAGTGATTTAGGATAGTTTAATTTTTAGTTTTTATCGCTTCTCTTGCTAAGGGACTAGCAAGAAGCTGGTTGGGGGTTGTGATGAGTGCTCAAAAAGTACTAAAATAACCATGATTTTATGTACATTAATTGATTAAAAAAATATATATATTTATATGTTTTATCATATATTTATATAAATTTGTCTTTTTCGGAATCACGGGTATTTTTATTGTTTTTTAGGTATTTTGGCTTAAAAACGCAATTTAAAGACTCAAAGAGGAATACTTGAAGCAATACATCACAAATATATAATAAATAAGTGGGAAAAGGTCAACAAACATGGAAAAATTGGACAAAATGGGTCGAATAGGTCAAAAATGTCAAAAAGACGGAAATCGAGCCCCGCAGCCCAGCCGCGCGCGCAGCCCGGGCGCCAGCCGCGCCCGGCGTCTTTGGCACTGTTCACGCGCGGCTGCGCGCGCGGCGACAGCACTGCGTCTGCGGCGCGGTGCCCGATAGCCCCCTCCGCGCGCCCAATGCCTTTTTGCCCCATTTTCACATGCAGCCGCCCCCATGACATCATGCTGACGTCATTAATGACCTCATCATTTCCATTACACGTTTTTACATTTTTTTACGCATTTTTCTCTCCATCCTCACCTATAAATACCCCCCTTCCCTTCACTTCAAAAAACACCTCAAAACACACTTCCCTCTTCTTTCTTTCTCTCCATTTCTTAGTTTTTAGGTTTTTTAGTTTTTCTTATGTTTTAGCTAGTTTCTCTTAGTTTTAGAGTTCTTCCCTCTTTCGGAAGAACTAGTTATGTTTTTTGTAATTTATTAGCTTTTCGATTCAATAAAGGGGAGTGCAAATTCCGTTTGGAGGTTTTATAGCAAAGGAAATGGCATCGAAGTACTGTAAGGATTTTATTTTCTTTGCAGTTATTTTTTATGCTTTATTCTTACATGTTATATTTAATTTGTCTGTGATTAAATTTAAATGTGCTAGCTGTTTGTAAAAAATGATATAATAATAACGTTGTTATGCTTGCAAAATATTAAATAGGTAAAAATCTCTAAAATGAATTGATTTTATTTTTAATCAAGAGTTTATATTAAGAATGTTAGAGAGAAATATATTATTTTTCATTACAAACTTAAATCTGAAAATTAGATTTTAAGGTTTAGTTATCCGGTCTGATTTAGAGTAGTGCTCTTTTATTTGTTGGTACAATCGCCCGGTAGTTAGAGTGAAGCTCTATTTCAAAAGTTTTTATAAGAATTATTATCTGAAAATGTATTGACAACATGTTTTCAGTAGTAGTTTTAAAACTTGAAAGTTAGTACTCGGATAATTAAATTCTTACGTTTAATTTGGACACCTTGAATAAAGTTTAAACTGTCTAACCCCACCAAAGGTGGCATTTAAATAGTTCATTTTCAATCTCTTAGAAAAAAGGAATTAATTTAATTAACCAAATTAGTTATCAAACCCACCCATAGGTGTTAATTGATTTGTTTAGTTAACAAAGAATATCTAACCCCACCAAAGGTGGTATTCATACAAAAAAGGGAGAATCAATAAATATCAATTCATATCTTTAATAACCTACATAATATGAGCAAGCATAATTAACTTAGTTATTATATCCATAAATACTCCACTATTTATAAAAGATAAAATTTGCATAAATGTTTATTTTTATGTAAGTAGATTAAAAACACAAAACCAAAATATCGTGATAGGATGTTTAGGATTTAATTTCGTTTTTAAAAGTTTGAATAATAAATTAAAAACCACATACATTCCTTCCTTAGATCGACCTTGAGAGTATACTTATCATTTTCTATGAAATGATTCGTCCACTTGCGAGAGTTTTATAAATATAAAACCAAAGTATTGGCAGGATCGGCGATGCCTGTTTTCGTTCATCAAGTTTTTGTTCATCAAAGTATTTGGCGATCACGATTCTGCTCATCAATACTACTTTGGTGCATTTTTAGGAATCGAAACGAGCTTTGATTTGAAATATTATAATACTTGTTTCGATGCATGAATTAAAAGTTATAACTGTTTGAAGTTGCAACCCAAAATAATAAGTTTTATTTTATGGAAACTACGAACTGCAATAGATCTCTTGTTTTTTTCAAGAAAAAATATAGGTTGAACACCGAAAATAAAGCAAATTAAAAAGATATAAAGAATTTGAAGAAAATTAAGAAATGAATTCCAAAGACTAATACAATTACAACAAATTAAAATAACAAAAACATTTGAATTGGAAATTCTTATTTTTTGTAATTTGTGACATTAAAAAGTTGAATATAATCAAAGGAAAATTGTTTTTAAATCTAAAATTCAAAAAATAGAGCTACAAAGATAGATAAACTATTATTAGCAACCAAAACATTTATTCCAAATGATGCTAATCCTTTAGGAGAACAACCTTGGATCCTAATAAGTCAAAGGAATAAGAAAGAATGAATTGATAAAATCATGGTTAAGATGATCACATTGGAACCCTAAAGAATGAATTTATTTTATTTTATTATTTTTATTTTATTATTTTTATTTTATTTTATTATTTTTATTTTTTTATTATTTCTTATGAAATTTAAAATTTGAAATTTGATTAAATTTTTTATTTTTTTTTATTTTTTTACAAAAACAAAAAAAAAATCACAATTATTTACAGCACAAAAATATTTTTAAAATTTTGATAAATAAATTAAAAATGTTATTCCTTCCCCCGCAACGGCGCCAAAAACTTGATCAGCAGAATCGTGATCGCCAAATACTTTGATGAACGAAAACTTGATGAACGAAAACCGGCATCGCCGATCCTGCCAATACTTTGGTTTTATATTTATAAAACTCTCGCAAGTGCACGAATCATTTCGTAGAAAATGATAAGTATACTCCCAAGGTCGATCTAAGGAAGCAATGTATGTGGTTTTTAATTTATTATTCAAACTTGTAAAAACGAAATTAAATCCTAAACATCCTGTCACGATATTTTTGGGTTTTGTGTTTTTAATCTAATAACATAAAAATAAACATAGATTCAATAAACATTCATGCAAATTTTATCTTTTATAATGGTGGAGTATTTATGGATATAATAACTAAGTTAATTATGCTTGCTCGTATTATTTAGGTTATTAAAGATATGAATTGATATTTATTGATTCTCCCTTTTTTGTATGAATACCACCTTTGGTAGGGTTAGATATTCTTTGTTAACTAAACAAATCAATTAACACCTATGGGTGGGGTTGATAACTAATATGCTTAATTAAATTAATTCCTTTTTCTAAGAGATTTAAAATGAACCATTTAAATGCCACCTTTGGTGGGGTTAGACAGTTTAAACTTTATTCAAGGTGTCCAAATTAAACCTAAGAATTTAGTTATCCGAGTACTAACTTTCAAGTTTTAAAATCACTACCGAAAACATGTCGTCAATACATTTTCAGATAATAATTCTTATAAAAACTTTTGAAATAGAGCTTCACTCTAACTACCGGGCGATTGTACCATCAAATAAAAGAGCACTACTCTAAATCAGACCGGATAACTAAACCTTAAAATCTAATTTTCAGGTTTAAGTTTGTAATGAAAAATAATATATTTCTCTCTAACATTCTTAATATAAAATCATGAATAAAAATAAAATCAATTCATTTTAGAGATTTTTACCTATTTAATATTTCGCAAGCATAACAACGTCATTATTACATCATGTTTACTAAACAGCCAGCACAGTTAAATTTAACCACAGACAAATTAAATATAACATGTAAGAATAAAGCATAAAAATAACTGTAAAGAAAATAAAATCCTTACAGAACTTCGACGCTATTCCCGTTGCTGGAAAAACTCCAAGCGGAATTTGCACTCCCATTTATTGAATCAAAAAGCTAAAATATTACAAAAACATAACTAGTTCTTCCCAAAAAGGGAAGAACTCTAAATCTAAGAGAAATTAACTAAGAGAAAAACTAAGAAAAGCTTAGAAACTAAGAAAGAAACTAAGAAAAACTAAAAATCTAAGAAAAGAGAGAAAGAAAGAGAGAAAAGAATGTATTTGGAGGTTTTGAAGGTGTGTTGAAGGTGTTTTGAAGGTGTAGGGAAGAGGGGTATTTATAGGTGAGGATGGAGAGAAAAAATGAGTAAAAAAATGTTAAAAAAATATAAAAAAATTAAAAAACATGTAATGGAAATGTTGAGGTCATCAATGACATCAGCATGATGTCACAGGGGCTGCTGCACGCGGAAAATGGGTCGTAACGCTGCTATGGCTGCAGCCGGCCTTACCGGCCATGGCTGAATGCGCCGTGCGCTGCGGCGCTGCGAGTTGCATCAACGCTGCGCGCGGCCGGTCAAATGGCCGGGCGGCGGCGCGTTTTCCGTCTTTGACATGTTTGACCTTTTCGACCCATTTTGTCTAGTTTTTCTATATTTGTTGACCTTTCCCCATTTATTTATTGATATTTTTGTGATGTATTGCTTGAAGTATTCCTCTTTGAGTCTTTAAATTGCGTTTTAAACCAAAATACCTGAAAAACAATAAAAATACCCGTGATTCCGAAAAAGACAAATTATACAAATATATGATAAAACATATAAATATATATATTCTTAATCAATTAATGAGCATAAAATCATGGTAATTTTAGTGATTTTTGAGCACTCATCAGATACAAAATTTGAAATAAACCAAAACACTTGAATGGAAAATTCTTTTTTTTTTCTTGTGATTTTTGACTTAAGAAAGTTGAATACAATCAAATGATAAATTATTTTAACTCCAAAATTCAAAAAATAGACATACGAAGAAAGATAAGCTATTATTAGCAACCAATGCATTTATTGCATATGATGCGGATCCTTTAGGAGAACAACCTAGGATCCCATTAACTCAAAGGAATAAGAAAGCATGAATTACTAAAAACATGGTTAAGATGATCAAATTGGAACCCTAAAGACATTAATAGAAAAAAAGCAATAAAGTGTGATTAAAGTTTAAGGCATCCATAACGAGTGTAAACGACAGACTTTTTGTTCAAAAGTATGGAGAACTAAAATACTACTTCATTGCGATTTTAGGAATCGAAACGAGCAACGAATTAATATATTATAGTACTCGTTTCGATGTACTAATAAATATTTAACACGGTGTAAAGTTGCAACCCAAAATAATAACTTTTATTTTTTGGCAACACCGAACTCCAATAGATCTCTTGTTATTTTCAAGAACAAAGATAGGATGAACACAGAAAATATAGAAAATTAAAAAGATACAAAGAATTTAAAGAAAACTACGAAATGAATTCCAAACACTAATACAAGGATACCAAATTTGAAATAAAACAAAACACTTGAATGGAAAATTCTTTTTTTTTCTTGTGATTTTTGACTTAAGAAAGTTGAATACAATCAAATGATAAATTATTTTAACTCCAAAATTCAAAAAATTGACATACGAACAAAAGATAAGCTATTATTAGAAATAAATGCATTTATTGCATATGATGCGGATCCTTTAGGAGAACAACCTAGGATCCCATTAACTCAAAGGAATAAGAAAGCATGAATTACTAAAAACATGGTTAAGATGATGAAATTGGAACCCTAAAGACATTAACAGAAAAAAAGCAATAAAGTGTGATTAAAGTTTAAGGCATCCATAAGGAGTGTAAACGACAGACTTTTTGTTCAAAAGTATGGAGAACTAAGATAATACTTCATTGCGATTTTAGCAATCGAAACGAGCAACGACTTAATATATTATAGTACTCGTTTCGATGTACTAATAAATATTTAACACAGTGTAAAGTTGCAACCCAAAATAATAACTTTTATTTTTTGCCAACACCGAACTCCAATAGATCTCTTGTTATTTTCAAGAACAAAGATAGGATGAACATAGAAAATATAGAAAATTAAAGAGATACAAAGAATTTAAAGAAAACTATGAAATGAATTCCAAACACTAATACAAGGATACCAAATTTGAAATAAAACAAAACACTTGAATGGAAAATTCTTTTTTTTCTTGTGATTTTTGACTTAAGAAAGTTGAATACAATCAAATGATAAATTATTTTAACTCCAAAATTCAAAAAATTGACATACGAACAAAAGATAAGCTATTATTAGAAATAAATGCATTTATTGCATATGATGCGGATCCTTTAGGAGAACAACCTAGGATCCCATTAACTCAAAGGAATAAGAAAGCATGAATTACTAAAAACATGGTTAAGATGATCAAATTGGAACCCTAAAGAACATGAATAGAAAACAAAGCAATAAAGTGTGATTAAAGTTTAAGGCATCCGTAAGGAGTGTAAACGACAGACTTTTTGTTCAAAAGTATAGAGAACTAAAATACTGCTTCATTGCGATTTGAGGAATCGAAACGAGCAACGACTTAATATATTATAGTACTCGTTTCGATGTACTAATAAATATTTAACACGGTGTAAAGTTGCAACCCAAAATAATAACTTTTATTTTTTGGCAACACCGAACTCCAATAGATCTCTTGTTATTTTCAAGAACAAAGATAGGATGAACACAGAAAATATAGAAAATTAAAAAGATACAAAGAATTTAAAGAAAACTAAGAAATGAATTCCAAACACTAATACAAGGATACCAAATTTGAAATAAAACAAAACACTTGAATGGAAAATTCTTTTTTTTCTTGTGATTTTTGACTTAAGAAAGTTGAATACAATCAAATGATAAATTATTTTAACTCCAAAATTCAAAAAATTGACATACGAACAAAAGATAAGCTATTATTAGAAATAAATGCATTTATTGCATATGATGCGGATCCTTTAGGAGAACAACCTAGGATCCCATTAACTCAAAGGAATAAGAAAGCATGAATTACTAAAAACATGGTTAAGATGATGAAATTGGAACCCTAAAGACATTAATAGAAAAAAAGCAATAAAGTGTGATTAAAGTTTAAGGCATCCATAAGGAGTGTAAAAGACAGACTTTTTGTTCAAAAGTATGGAGAACTAAAACAATACTTCATTGCGATTTTAGGAATCGAAACGAGCAACGAATTAATATATTATAGTACTCGTTTCGATGTACTAATTAAAAGTTAACACTGTGTAAAGTTGCAACCCAAAATAATAACTTTTCTTTTTTGGCAACTACGAACTCCAATAGATCTCTTTTTATTTTCAAGAACAAAGATTGGTTGAACACAGAAAATATAGAAAAATAAAAAGATACAAAGAATTTAAAGAAAACTACGAAATGAATTCCAAACACTAATACAAGGATACCAAATTTGAAATAAAACAAAACACTTGAATGGAAAATTCTTTTTTTTTCTTGTGATTTTTGACTTAAGAAAGTTGAATACAATCAAATGATAAATTATTTTAACTCCAAAATTCAAAAAATAGACATACGAAGAAAGATAAGCTATTATTAGCAACCAATGCATTTATTGCATATGATGCGGATCCTTTAGGAGAACAACCTAGGATCCCATTAACTCAAAGTAATAAGAAAGCATGAATTACTAAAAACATTGTTAAGATGATCAAATTGGAACCCTAAAGACATTAACAGAAAAAAAAGCAATAAAGTTTGATTAAAGTTTAAGGCATCCATAAGGAGTGTAAAAGACAGACTTTTTGTTCAAAAGTATAGAGAACTACAGTACTACTTCATTGCGATTTCAGGAATCGAAACGAGCAAGGACTTAATATATTGTAGTACTCGTTTCGATGTACTAATAAATATTTAACAAAGTGTAAAGTTGCAACCCAAAATAAATACTTTTATTTTTTTCCAACACCGAACTCCAATAGATCTCTTGTTATTTTCAAGAACAAAGATAGGATGAACACAAAAAATATAGAAAATTAAAAAGATACAAAGAATTTAAAGAAAACTACGAAATGAATTCCAAACACTAATACAAGGATACCAAATTTGAAATAAAACAAAACACTTGAATGGAAAATTCTTTTTTTTTTCTTGTGATTTTTGACTTAAGAAAGTTGAATACAATCAAATGATAAATTATTTTAACTCCAAAATTCAAAAAATTGACATACGAACAAAAGATAAGCTATTATTAGAAATAAATGCATTTATTGCATATGATGCGGATCCTTTAGGAGAACAACCTAGGATCCCATTAACTCAAAGTAATAAGAAAGCATGAATTACTAAAAACATTGTTAAGATGATCAAATTGGAACCCTAAAGAACATGAATAGAAAACAAAGCAATAAAGTGTGATTAAAGTTTAAGGCATCCGTAAGGAGTGTAAACGACAGACTTTTTGTTCAAAAGTATAGAGAACTAAAATACTGCTTCATTGCGATTTTAGGAATCGAAACAAGCAACGACTTGATATATTATAGTACTCGTTTCGATGTACTAATTAAAAGTTAACACTGTTTGGAGTTGCAACCCAAAATAATAACTTTTCTTTTTTGGCAACTACGAAATCCAATTGATCTCTTTTTATTTTGAAGAACAAAGATAGGTTGAACACAGAAAATATAGAAAAATAAAAAGATACAAAGAATTTAAAGAAAACTACGAAATGAATTCCAAAAACTAATACAAGGATACCAAATTTGAAATAAAACAAAACACTTGAATGGAAAATTCTTTTTTTTCTTGTGATTTTTGACTTAAGAAAGTTGAATACAATCAAATGATAAATTATTTTAACTCCAAAATTCAAAAAATAGACATACGAAGAAAGATAAGCTATTATTAGCAACCAATGCATTTATTGCATATGATGCGGATCCTTTAGGAGAACAACCTAGGATCCCATTAACTCAAAGGAATAAGAAAGCATGAATTACTAAAAACATGGTTAAGATGATGAAATTGGAACCCTAAAGACATTAACAGAAAAAAAATCAATAAAGTGTGATTAAAGTTTAAGGCATCCATAAGGAGTGTAAACGACATACTTTTTGTTCAAATGTATGGAGAACTAAGATAATACTTCATTGCGATTTCAGGAATCGAAACGAGCAACGACTTAATATATTATAGTACTCGTTTCGATGTACTAATTAAAAGTTAACACGGTGTGAAGTTGGAACCGAATATAATAACTTTTATTTTTTGGCAACTACGAACTCCAATAGATCTCTTGTTATTTTCAAGAACAAAGATAGGATGAACACAAAAAAATATAGAAAATTAAAAAGATACAAAGAATTTAAAGAAAACTACGAAATGAATTCCAAACACTAATACAAGGATACCAAATTTGAAATAAAACAAAACACTTGAATGGAAAATTCTTTTTTTCTTGTGATTTTTGACATAAGAAAGTTGAATACAATCAAATGATAAATTATTTTAACTCTAAAATTCAAAAAATAGACATAGGAAGAAAGATAAACAATTCTTAGCAACCAATGCATTTATTCCAAATGATGCGGATCCTTTAGGAGAACAACCTAGGATCCTAGGAATACAAAGGAAAAAGAAAGAATGAATTGCTAAAAACATAGTTAAGATTATCAAAATTGGAACCCTAAAGAACATGAAGAGAAAACAATGCAATAAAGTGTGATTAAAGTTTACTAAATCCATAAGGAGGATTGTAAACGACGGACTTTTTGTTCAAAAGTATGGAGAACTAAAATACTGCTTCATTGCGATTTTAGGAATCGAAACAAGCAACGACTTGATATATTATAGTACTAGTTTCGATGTACTAATTAAAAGTTAACACTGTTTGTAGTTGGAACCCAAAATAATAACTTTTATTTTTTGGCAACTACGAACTCCAATAGATCTCTTGTTATTCAAGAACAAAGATAGGATGAACACAGAAAATAGAGAAAAATAAAAAGATACAAAGAATTTAAAGAAAACTACGAAATGAATTCCAAACACTAATACAAGGATACCAAATTTGAAATAAAACAAAACACTTGAATGGAAAATTCTTTTTTTTTTCTTGTGATTTTTGACTTAAGAAAGTTGAATACAATCAAATGATAAATTATTTTAACTCCAAAATTCAAAAAATTGACATACGAACAAAAGATAAGCTATTATTAGAAATAAATGCATTTATTGCATATGATGCGGATCCTTTAGGAGAACAACCTAGGATCCCATTAACTCAAAGGAATAAGAAAGCATGAATTACTAAAAACATGGTTAAGATGATCAAATTGGAACCCTAAAGACATTAATAGAAAAAAAAGCAAGAAAGTGTGATTAAAGTTTAAGGCATCCATAACGAGTGTAAACGACAGACTTTTTGTTCAAAAGTATAGAGAACTAAAATACTGCTTCATTGCGATTTTAGGAATCGAAACAAGCAACGACTTGATATATTATAGTACTCGTTTCGATGTACTAATTAAAAGTTAACACTGTTTGAAGTTGCAACCCAAAATAATAACTTTTATTTTTTGGCAACTACGAACTCCAATAGATCTCTTGTTATTTTCATGAAAAAAGATAGGTTGAACACAGAAAAAATATAGAAAAATAAAAAGATACAAAGAATTTAAAGAAAACTACGAAATGAATTCCAAAAACTAATACAAGGATACCAAATTTGAAATAAAACAAAACACTTGAATGGAAAATTCTTTTTTTTCTTGTGATTTTTGACTTAAGAAAGTTGAATACAATCAAATGATAAATTATTTTAACTCCAAAATTCAAAAAATAGACATACGAAGAAAGATAAGCTATTATTAGCAACCAATGCATTTATTGCATATGATGCGGATCCTTTAGGAGAACAACCTAGGATCCCATTAACTCAAAGTAATAAGAAAGCATGAATTACTAAAAACATTGTTAAGATGATCAAATTGGAACCCTAAAGAACATGAATAGAAAACAAAGCAATAAAGTGTGATTAAAGTTTAAGGCATCCGTAAGGAGTGTAAACGACAGACTTTTTGTTCAAAAGTATAGAGAACTAAAATACTGCTTCATTGCGATTTTAGGAATCGAAACGAGCAACGACTTGATATATTATAGTACTCGTTTCGATGTACTAATTAAAAGTTAACACTGTTTGGAGTTGCAACCCAAAATAATAACTTTTATTTTTTGGCAACTACGAACTCCAATAGATCTCTTGTTATTTTCAAGAACAAAGATAGGATGAACACAGAAAATATAGAAAAATAAAAAGATACAAAGAATTTAAAGAAAACTACGAAATGAATTCCAAACACTAATACAAGGATACCAAATTTGAAATAAAACAAAACACTTGAATGGAAAATTCTTTTTTTTTCTTGTGATTTTTGACTTAAGAAAGTTGAATACAATCAAATGATAAATTATTTTAACTCCAAAATTCAAAAAATAGACATACGAAGAAAGATAAGCTATTATTAGCAACCAATGCATTTATTGCATATGATGCGGATCCTTTAGGAGAACAACCTAGGATCCCATTAACTCAAAGTAATAAGAAAGCATGAATTACTAAAAACATTGTTAAGATGATCAAATTGGAACCCTAAAGAACATGAATAGGAAACAAAGCAATAAAGTGTGATTAAAGTTTAAGGCATCCGTAAGGAGTGTAAACGACAGACTTTTTGTTCAAAAGTATAGAGAACTAAAATACTGCTTCATTGCGATTTTAGGAATCGAAACGAGCAACGACTTGATATATTATAGTACTCGTTTCGATGCACTAATTAAAAGTTAACACTGTTTGGAGTTGCAACCCAAAATAATAACTTTTCTTTTTTGGCAACTACGAACTCCAATAGATCTCTTTTTATTTTCAAGAACAAAGATTGGTTGAACACAGAAAATATAGAAAAATAAAAAGATACAAAGAATTTAAAGAAAACTACGAAATGAATTCCAAACACTAATACAAGGATACCAAATTTGAAATAAAACAAAACACTTGAATGGAAAATTCTTTTTTTTTTCTTGTGATTTTTGACTTAAGAAAGTTGAATACAATCAAATGATAAATTATTTTAACTCCAAAATTCAAAAAATAGACATACGAAGAAAGATAAACAATTCTTAGCAACCAATGCATTTATTCCAAATGATGTGGATCCTTTAGGAGAACAACCTAGGATCCTAGGAATACAAAGAAAAAAGAAAGAATGAATTGCTAAAAACATAGTTAAGATTATCAAAATTGGAACCCTAAAGAACATGAAGAGAAAACAATGCAATAAAGTGTGATTAAAGTTTACTAAATCCATAAGGAGGATTGTAAACGACGGACTTTTTGTTCAAAAGTATGGAGAAGTAAAATACAACTTCGGCGCGTTTTTAATAATTGAAACGAGCAAGGACTTGATATATTATAGTACTCGTTTCGATGCACTAATTAAAAGTTAACACTTTTTGAATTGCAACCCAAAATAATAACTTTTATTTTTTGGAAACTAGGAACTACAATAGATCTCTTGTTATTTTCAAGAACAAAGATAGGTTGAACACAGAAAATATAGAAAATTAAAAAGATACAAAGAATTTAAAGAAAACTACGAAATGAATTCCAAACACTAATACAAGGATACCAAATTTGAAATAAAACAAAACACTTGAATGGAAAATTCTTTTTTTTCTTGTGATTTTTGACTTAAGAAAGTTGAATACAATCAAATGATAAATTATTTTAACTCCAAAATTCAAAAAATTGACATACGAAGAAGGATGAACTATTCTTAGCTAACAAGGAATTTATTCCAAATAATGCAGATCCTTTAATAGAACAACCTATGATCCCATAAATTCAAAGGAATAAAAAAATGAATTACTAAAAACATTGTTAAGATGATCAAATTGGAACCTTAAAGAACATGAATAGAAAAAAAAGAAATAAAATTTGATTAAAGTTTAAGGCATCCGTAAGGAGTGTAAACGACAGACTTTTTGTTCAAAAGTATACAGAACTAAAATATTGCTTCATTGCGATTTTGGGAATCAAAACGAGCAACGACATGATATATTATAGTACTAGTTTTTTTGTACTAATTAAAAGTTAACACTGTTTGGAGTTGCAACCCAAAATAATAACTTTTATTTTTTGGCAACTACGAACTCCAATAGATCTCTTGTTATTTTCAAGAACAAAGATAGGATGAACACATAAAATATAGAAAAATAAAAAGATACAAAGAATTTAAAGAAAACTACGAAATGAATTCCAAACACTAATACAAGGATACCAAATTTGAAATAAAACAAAACACTTGAATGGAAAATTCTTTTTTTCTTGTGATTTTTGACTTAAGAAAGTTGAATACAATCAAATGATAAATTATTTTAACTCCAAAATTCAAAAAATAGACATACGAAGAAAGATAAACCATTATTAGCAACAAAGGCATTTATTCCAAATAATGGGGATCCTTTAATAGAACAACCTAGGATCCCATAAATTCAAAGGAATAAAAAGAATGAATTACTAAAAACATTGTTAAGATAATCAAATTGGAACCATAAAGAACATGAATAGAAAACAAAGCAATAAAGTGTGATTAAAGTTTAAGGCATCCGTAAGGAGTGTAAAAAACAGACTTTTTGTTCAAAAGTATAGAGAACTAAAATACTACTTCATTGCGATTTTAGGAATCGAAACAAGCAACGACTTGATATATTATAGTACTAGTTTCGATGTACTAATTAAAAGTTAACACTGTTTGTAGTTGGAACCCAAAATAATAACTTTTATTTTTTGGCAACTACGAACTCCAATAGATCTCTTTTTATTTTCAAGAACAAAGATAGGATGAACACATAAAATATAGAAAAATAAAAAGATACAAAGAATTTAAAGAAAACTACGAAATGAATTCCAAACTCTAATACAAGGATACCAAATTTGAAATAAAACAAAACACTTGAATGGAAAATACTTTTTTTTCTTTTGATTTTTGCCTTAAGAAAGTTGTATACAATCAATGATAAATTATTTTAACTACAAAATTCAAAAAATAGACATACGAAGAAAGATAATCTATTATTAGCAACCAATGCATTTATTGCATATGATGGGGATCCTTTAATAGAACAACCTATGATCCCATAAATTCAAAGGAATAAAAAAAATGAATTGCTAAAAACATATTTAAAATGATCAAATTGGAACCCTAAAGAACATGAATAGAAAACAAAGTAATAAAGTGTGATTAAAGTTTAAGGCATCCGTAAGGAGTGTAAACAACAGACTTTTTGTTCAAAAGTATAGAGTACTAAAATACTGCTTCATTGTGATTTTCAGAATCGAAACGAGCAACGACTTGATATATTATAGTACTAGTTTCGATGTACTAATTAAAAGTTAACACTGTTTGAAGTTGCAACCCAAAATAATAACTTTTATTTTTTGGAAACTACGAACTGCAATAGATCTCTTGTTTTTTTCAAGAACAAATAAAGGTTGAACACAGAAAATATAGAAAAATAAAAAGATACAAAGAATTTAAATAGAACTACGAAATTAATTCCAAACACTAATACAAGGACACCAAAATTGAAATAAAACAAAACACTTGAATGGAAAATTCTTTTTTTTTCTTGTGATTTGTGACTTAAGAAAGTTGAATACAATCAAATGATAAATTATTTTAACTCCAAAATTAGAAAAACAGATATACGAAGAAAGATAACTATTATTAGTAGTAACCAATGCATTTATTCCAAATCATGTGGATCCTTTAGGAGAACAACCTAGGATCCCAAGAACTCAAAGGAAAAAGAAAGCATGAATTACTAAAAACATGGTTAAGATGATCAAACTAGAACCCTAATAAACATGAATAGAAAACAACGCAATAAATTGCGATTAAAGTTTAAGTCATCTGTAAGGATTGTAAACGACAGACTTTTTGTTCAAAAGTATGGAGAAATAAAATACTGCTTCAGTGCGTTTTTAATCATCGAAATGAGCAACGACTTGATATATTATAGTACTCGTTTCGATGCACTAATTAAAAGTTAACACTTTTTGAAGTTGCAACCCAAAATAATAACTTTTATTTTTTGGAAACTACGAACTACAATAGATCTCTCGTTATTTTCAAGAACAAAGATAGGTTGAACACAGAAAATATAGAAAAATAAAAAGATACAAAGAATTTAAATAGAACTACGAAATGAATTCCAAACACTAATACAAGGTCACCAAAATTGAAATAAAACAAAACACTTGAATGGAAAATTCTTTTTTTTCTTGTGATTTGTGACTTAAGAAAGTTGAATACAATCAAATGATAAATTATTTTAACGCCAAAATTCAAAAAACATACATACGAAGAAAGAAAAGCTATTATTAGCAACAAAGGCATTTATTCCAAATAATGGGGATCCTTTAATAGAACAACCTAGGATCCCATAAATTCAAAGGAATAAAAAGAATGAAATGCTTAAAACATATTTAAAATGATCAAATTGGAACCCTAAAGAACAAGAATAGAAAAAAACTCAATTAAGTTAGATTAAAGTTTAAGACATCCATAAGGAGTGTAAACGAAAGATTTTTTGGTCAAAAATATAGAGAAGTAAAATATTGCTTCATTGTGATTTTCAGAATCGAAACGAGCAACGACTTGATATATTATAGTACTAGTTTCGATGTACTAATTAAAAGTTAACACTGTTTGGAGTTGCAACCCAAAATAATAACTTTTATTTTTTGGCAACTACGAACTCCAATAGATCTCTTGTTATTTTCAAGAACAAAGATAGGATGAACACATAAAATATAGAAAAATAAAAAGATACAAAGAATTTAAAGAAAACTACGAAATGAATTCCAAACAAAAATACAAGGATACCAAATTTGAAATAAAACAAAACACTTCAATGGAAAATACTTTTTTTTCTTGTGATTTTTGACTTAAGAAAGTTCAATACAATCAATGATAAATTATTTTAACTCCAAAATTCAAAAACATACATACGAAGAAAGATAAGCTATTATTAGCAACAAAGGCATTTATTCCAAATAATAGGGATCCTTTAGGAGAACAACCTAGGATCCCATTAACTCAAAGTAATAAGAAAGCATGAATTGCTAAAAACATTGATAAGATTATCAAATTGGAACCTTAAAGAACATGAATAGAAAAAAAAGAAATAAAATTTGATTAAAGTTTAAGGCATCCGTAAGGAGTGTAAACGACAGACTTTTTGTTCAAAAGTATAGAGAACTAAAATATTGCTTCATTGCGATATTGGGAATCAAAACGAGCAACGACTTGATATATTATAGTACCAGTTTCGATGTACTAATTAAAAGTTAAAACTGTTTGAAGTTGCAACCCAAAATAATAACTTTTATTTTTTGGAAACTACGAACTCCAATAGATCTCTTGTTATTCAAGAACAAAGATAGGATGAACACAGAAAATAGAGAAAAATAAAAAGATACAAAGAATTTAAAGAAAACTACGAAATGAATTCCAAACACTAATACAAGGACACCAATGTTGAAATAAAACAAAACACTTGAATGGAAAAATCTTTTTTTTTCTTGTGATTTGTGACTTAAGAAAGTTGAATACAATCAAATGATAAATTATTATAACTCCAAAATTCAAAAAACATACATACGAAGAAAGATAAGCTATTATTAGCAAACAAGGAATTTATTCCAAATAATGTGGATCCTTTAATAGAACAACCTAGGATCCTAGGAATACAAAGGAAAAAGAAAGAATGAATTGCTAAAAACATAGTTAAGATTATCATAATTGGAACCCTAAAGAACATGAAGAGAAAACAAGCAATAAAGTGTGATTAAAGGTTAAGACATCCGTAAGGAGTGTAAACAACAGACTTTTTGGTCAAAAGTATGGAGAACTAAAATACCTCTTCATTGCGATTTTAATCATCGAAACGAGCAACGACTTGATATATTATAGTACTCATTTCGATTCACTAATTAAAAGTAAACACCTTTTGAAGTTGCAACCCAAAATGATAACTTTTATTGTTTTCCAACTACGATCTATAATAGATCTCTTGTTATTTTCAAAAACAAAGATAGGATGAACACAGAAAATATAGAAAAATAAAAAGATGCAAAGAATTTAAATAGAACTACGAAATGAATTCCAAAGACTAATACAATGCCAACAAATTTAAATAAAAAAACACTTCAATGGAAAATTCTTTATTTTTTGTGATTTGTGACTTAAGCAAATTGAATACAAGAAAATGATAAATTATTATAACTCCAAAATTCAAAAAACATACATACGAAGAAAGATAAGCTATTATTAGCAACAAAGGCATTTATTCCAAATAATGCGGATCCTTTAATAGAACAACCTAGGATCCCATAAATTCAAAGGAATAAAAAGAATGAATTACTAAAAACATGGTTAAGATGATCAAATTGGAACACTAAAGAACATGAATAGAAAACAATGCAATAAAGTTTGATTGAAGTTTAAGCCATCTGTAAGGAGTGTAAAGGACAAACTTTTTGTTCAAAAGTATGGAGAACTAAAATACTACTTCGGTGCGTTTTTAATAATCGAAACGAACAACGACTTGATATATTATAGTACTCGTTTCGATACACTAATTAAAAGTTAACAGTTTTTGAAGTTGGAACCCAAAATAATAACTCTAATTTTTTGGCAACTACGAACTACAATAGATCTCTTGTTATTTTCAAGAACAAAGATAGGATGAACACAGAAAATATAGAAAAATAAAAAGATGCAAAGAATTTAAATAGAACTACGAAATGAATTCCAAACACTAATACAAGGACACCAAAATTGAAATAAAACAAAACACTTGAATGGAAAATTCTTTTTTTTTTCTTGTGATTTGTGACTTAAGAAAGTTGAATACAATCAAATGATAAATTATTTTAACGCCAAAATTCAGAAAATACCCGTAGGAAGAAAGACAAACCATTATTAGCAACAAAGGAATTTATTCCAAATAATGGGGATCCTTTAATAGAACAACCTAGGATCCCATAAATTCAAAGGAATAAAAAGAATGAATTGCTAAAAACATATTTAAAACGATCAAATTGGAACCCTAAAGAACATGAATAGAAAACAACGCAAGAAAGTGAGATAAAAGTTTAAGGCATTCGTAAGGAGTGTAAACGATAGAATTTTTGGTCAAAAGTATGGAGAACTAAAATACTACTTCAGTGCGTTTTTAATCATCGAAACGAGCAACGACTTGATATATTATAGTACTCGTTTCGATGCACTAATTAAAAGTTAACACTTTTTGAAGTTGCAACCCAAAATAATAACTTTTATTTTTTGGAAACTACGAACTACAATAGATCTCTTGTTATTTTCAAGAACAAAGATAGGTTGAACACAGAAAATATAGAAAAATAAAAAGATACAAAGAATTTAAATAGAACTACGAAATGAATTCCAAACACTAATACAAGGACACCAAAATTGAAATAAAACAAAACACTTGAATGGAAAATTCTTTTTTTTTTCTTGTGATTTGTGACTTAAGAAAGTTGAATACAATCAAATGATAAATTATTTTAACTCCAAAATTAGAAAAACAGATATACGAAGAAAGATAACCTATTATTAGTAACCAATGCATGTATTCCAAATCATGTGGATCCTTTAGGAGAACAACCTAGGACCCTAGGAATTCAAATTAATAAGAAAGCATGAATTACTAAAAGTATGGTTAAGATGATCAAACTAGAACCCTAATGAACATGAATAGAAAACAATGCAATAAATTGCGATTAAAGTTTAAGTCATCTGTAAGGATTGTAAACGACAGACTTTTTGTTCAAAAGTATGGAGAACTAAAATACTGCTTCGGTGCGTTTTTAATCATCGAAACGAGCAACGACTTGATATATTATAGTACTCGTTTCGATACACTAATTAAAAGTTAACACTTTTTGAAGTTGCAACCCAAAATAATAACTTTTATTTTTTGGAAACTACGAACTACAATAGATCTCTTGTTATTTTCAAGAACAAAGATAGGTTGAACACAGAAAATATAGAAAAATAAAAAGATAGAAAGAATTTAAATAGAACTACGAAATGAATTCCAAACACTAATACAAGGACACCAAAATTGAAATAAAACAAAACACTTGAATGGAAAATTCTTTTTTTTCTTGTGATTTGTGACTTAAGAAAGTTGAATACAATCAAATGATAAATTATTTTAACGCCAAAATTCAAAAAACATACATACGAAGAAAGATAAGCTATTATTTGCAACCAATGCATTTATTCCAAATCATGTGGATCCTATACGAGAACAACCTAGGATCCCAAGAACTCAAAGGAATAAGAAAGCATGAATTACTTAAAACATGGTTAAGATGATCAAATTGGAACCCTAAAGAACATGAAGAGAAAACAATGCAATAAAGTGTGATTGAATTTTAAGACATCCGTAAGGAGTGTAAACGACGGAATTTTTGTTCAAAAGTATGGAGAACTAAAATACTGCTTCGGTGCATTTTGAATCATCGAAACGAGCAACGACTTGATATATTATAGTACTCGTTTCGATACACTAATTAAAAGTTAACACTTTTTGAAGTTGCAACCCAAAATAATAACTCTTATTTTTTGGCAACTACGATCTATAATAGATCTCTTGTTATTTTCAAAAACAAAGATAGGATGAACACAGAAAATATAGAAAAATAAAAAGATGCAAAGAATTTAAATAGAACTACGAAATGAATTCCAAACACTAATACAAGGACACCAAAATTGAAATAAAACAAAACACTTGAATGGAAAATTCTTTTTTTTCTTGTGATTTGTGACTTAAGAAAGTTGAATACAATCAAATGATAAATTATTTTAACGCCAAAATTCAAAAAACATACCTACGAAGAAAGATTTTCTATTATTCGCAACCAATGCATTTATTCCAAATCATGTGGATCCTATACGAGAACAACCTAGGATCCCAAGAACTCAAAGGAATAAGAAAGCATGAATTACTAAAAACATGGTTAAGATGATCAAATTGGAACCCTAAAGAACATGAATAGAAAACAACGCAATAAAGTTTGATTGAAGTTTAAGACATCTGTAAGGAGTGTAAACGACAGACTTTTTGTTCAAAAGTATGGAGAACTAAAATCCAACTTCGGTGCGTTTTTAATAATCGAAACGAGCAACGACTTGATATATTATAGTACTCGTTTCGATACACTAATTAAAAGTTAACACTTTTTGAATTGCAACCCAAAATAATAACTTTTATTTTTTGGAAACTAGGAACTACAATAGATCTCTTGTTATTTTCAAGAACAAAGATAGGTTGAACATAGAAAATATAGAAAAATAAAAAGATACAAAGAATTTAAATAGAACTACGAAATGAATTCCAAACACTAATACAAGGACACCAAAATTGAAATAAAACAAAACACTTGAATGGAAAATTCTTTTTTTTTCTTGTGATTTGTGACTTAAGAAAGTTGAATACAATCAAATGATAAATTATTTTAACTCCAAAATTAGAAAAACAGACATTCGAAGAAAGATAACCTATTATAAGCAACCAATGCATTTACTCCAAATCATGTGGATCCTTTAGGAGAACAACCTAGGACCCTAGGAACTCAATGGAAAAAGAAAGCATGAATTACTAAAAACATGGTTAAAATGATCAAATTGGAACCCTAAAGAACTTGAATAGAAAATAACGCAATAAAGTTTGATTGAAGTTTAAGACATCCATAAGGAGTGTAAACGAAAGATTTTTTGCTCAAAAGTATAGAGAAGTAAAATACTGCTTCGGTGCGTTTTTAATCATCGAAACGAGCAACGACTTGATATATTATAGTACTCGTTTCGATACACTAATTAAAAGTTAACACTTTTTGAAGTTGCAACCCAAAATAATAACTTTTATTTTTTGGAAACTACGAACTACAATAGATCTCTTGTTATTTTCAAGAACAAAGATAGGTTGAACACAGAAAATATAGAAAAATAAAAAGATAGAAAGAATTTAAATAGAACTACGAAATGAATTCCAAACACTAATACAAGGACACCAAAATTGAAATAAAACAAAACACTTGAATGGAAAATTCTTTTTTTCTTGTGATTTGTGACTTAAGAAAGTTGAATACAATCAAATGATAAATTATTTTAACGCCAAAATTCAAAAAACATACATACGAAGAAAGATAAGCTATTATTCGCAACCAATGCATTTATTCCAAATCATGTGGATCCTTTACGAGAACAACCTAGGATCCCAAGAACTCAAAGGAAAAAGAAAGCATGAATTACTAAAAACATGGTTAAGATGATCAAATTGGAACCCTAAAGAACATGAATAGAAAACAAAGCAATAAAGTGTGATTGAAGTTTAAGACATCCTTAAGGAGTGTAAACGACAGACTTTTTGTTCAAAAGAATGGAGACCTAAAATACTGCTTCGGTGCGTTTTGAAACATCGAAACGAGCAACGACTTGATATATTATAGTACTCGTTTCGATACACTAATTAAAAGTTAACACTTTTTGAAGTTGCAACCCAAAATAATAACTCTTATTTTTTGGCAACTACGATCTATAATAGATCTCTTGTTATTTTCAAGAACAAAGATAGGTTGAACACAGAAAATATAGAAAAATAAAAAGATACAAAGAATTTAAATAGAACTACGAAATGAATTCCAAACACTAATACAAGGTCACCAAAATTGAAATAAAACAAAACACTTGAATGGAAAATTCTTTTTTTTCTTGTGATTTGTGACTTAAGAAAGTTGAATACAATCAAATGATAAATTATTTTAACGCCAAAATTCAAAAACATACATACGAAGAAAGATAAGCTATTATTCGCAACCAATGCATTTATTCCAAATCATGTGGATCCTTTACGAGAACAACCTAGGATCCCAAGAACTCAAAGGAAAAAGAAAGCATGAATTACTAAAAACATGGTTAAGATGATCAAATTGGAACCCTAAAGAACATGAATAGAAAATAACGCAATAAAGTTTGATTGAAGTTTAAGACATCTCTAAGGAGTGTAAACGACAGACTTTTTGTTCAAAAGTATGGAGAACTAAAATACTGCTTCGGTGCGTTTTTAATCATCGAAACGAGCAACGACTTGATATATTATAGTACTCATTTCGATACACTAATTAAAAGTTAACACTTTTTGAAGTTGCAACCCAAAATAATAACACTTATTTTTTGGCAACTAAGAACTACAATAGATCTCTTGTTATTTTCAAGAACAAAGATAGGTTGAACACAGAAAATATAGAAAAATAAAAAGATACAAAGAATTTAAATTGAACTACGAAATTAGTTCCAAACACTAATACAAGGACACCAAAATTGAAATAAAACAAAACACTTGAATGGAAAATTCTTTTTTTTCTTGTGATTTGTGACTTAAGAAAGTTGAATACAATCAAATGATAAATTATTTTAACTCCAAAATTAGAAAAACAGATATACGAAGAAAGATAACCTATTATTAGTAACCAATGCATTTATTTTAAATCATGCGGATCCTTTACGAGAACAACCTAGGATCCCAAGAACTCAAAGGAATAAGAAAGCATGAATTACTAAAAACATGGTTAAGATGATCAAATTGGAACACTAAAGAACATGAATAGAAAACAACGCAATAAATTTTGATTGAAGTTTAAGACATCTGTAAGGAGTGTAAACGACAGACTTTTTGTTCAAAAGTATGGAGAACTAAAATACTACTTCATTGCGATTTTAGGAATCGAAACGAGCAACGACTTGATATATTATAGTACTCGTTTCGATGCACTAATTAAAAGTTAACACTTTTTGAAGTTGCAACCCAAAATAATAACTCTTATTTTTTGGCAACTACAAACTATAATAGATCTCTTGTTATTTTCAAGAACAAAGATAGGTTGAACACAGAAAGTATAGAAAAATAAAAAGATACAAAGAATTTAAATAGAACTACGAAATGAATTCCAAACACTAATACAAGGTCACCAAAATTGAAATAAAACAAAACACTTGAATGGAAAATTCTTTTTTTTTCTTGTGATTTGTGACTTAAGAAAGTTGAATACAATCAAATGATAAATTATTTTAACTCTAAAATTCAAAAAAACAGACATAGGAAGAAAGATAACCTATCATTAGCAACCAATGCATTTATTCAATATGATGCGGTCCTTTACAAAAGAACCTAGGATCCCAGGAACTCAAAGGAATAAGAAAGTCTGAATTGCTAAATACATGGTTAACTTGAGCAAAATTGGAACCCTAAAGAACATGAATAGAAAACAACGCAAGAAAGTGAGATAAAAGTTTAAGACATTCGTAAGGAGTGTAATCGATAGAATTTTTTTGTCAAAAGTATGGAGAACTAAAATACTACTTCGGTGCGTTTTTAATAATCGAAACGAGCAACGACTTGATATATTATAGTACTCGTTTCGATACACTAATTAAAAGTTAACACTTTTTGAAGTTGCAACCCAAAATAATAACTCTTATTTTTTGGCAACTACGATCTATAATAGATCTCTTGTTATTTTCAAGAACAAAGATAGGTTGAACACAGAAAGTATAGAAAAATAAAAAGATACAAAGAATTTAAATAGAACTACGAAATGAATTCCAAACACTAATACAAGGACACCAAAATTGAAATAAAACAAAACACTTGAATGGAAAATTCTTTTTTTTTCTTGTGATTTGTGACTTAAGAAAGTTGAATACAATCAAATGATAAATTATTTTAACGCCAAAATTCAAAAAACATACCTACGAAGAAAGATTTTCTATTATTCGCAACCAATGCATTTATTCCAAATCATGTGGATCCTATACGAGAACAACCTAGGATCCCAAGAACTCAAAGGAATAAGAAAGCATGAATTACTAATATCATAGTTAAGATGATCAAATTGGAACCGTAAAGAACATGAATAGAAAACAACGCAATAAAGTTTGATTGAAGTTTAAGACATCTGTAAGGAGTGTAAACGACAGACTTTTTGTTCAAAAGTATGGAGAACTAAAATACTGCTTCGGTGCATTTTGAATCATCGAAACGAGCAACGACTTGATATATTATAGTACTCGTTTCGATACACTAATTAAAAGTTAACACTTTTTGAAGTTGCAACCCAAAATAATAACTCTTATTTTTTGGCAACTACGATCTATAATAGATCTCTTGTTATTTTCAAGAACAAAGATAGGTTGAACACAGAAAATATAGAAAAATAAAAAGATACAAAGAATTTAAATAGAACTACGAAATGAATTCCAAACACTAATACAAGGTCACCAAAATTGAAATAAAACAAAACACTTGAATGGAAAATTCTTTTTTTTCTTGTGATTTGTGACTTAAGAAAGTTGAATACAATCAAATGATAAATTATTTTAACGCCAAAATTCAAAAACATACATACGAAGAAAGATAAGCTATTATTAGCAACCAATGCATTTATTTTAAATCATACGGATCCTTTACGAGAACAACCTAGGATCCCAAGAACTCAAAGGAATAAGAAAGCATGAATTACTAAAAACATGGTTAAGATGATCAAATTGGAACACTAAAGAATATGAATAGCAAACAACGCAATAAATTTTGATTGAAGTTTAAGACATCCGTAAGGAGTGTAAACGACAGACTTTTTGTTCAAAATTATGGATAACTAAAATACTACTTCGGTGCATTTTTAATAATCGAAACGAGCAACGACTTGATATTTTTTAGTACTCGTTTCGATACACTAATTAAAAGTTAACACTTTTTGAAGTTGCAACCCAAAATAATAACTCTTACTTTTTGGCAACTACGAACTACAATAGATCTCTTGTTATTTTCAAGAACAAAGATAGGTTGAACACAGAAAATATAGAAAAATAAAAAGATAGAAAGAATTTAAATAGAACTACGAAATGAATTCCAAAGAGTAATACAAGGACACCAAAATTGAAATAAAACAAAACACTTGAATGGAAAATTCTTTTTTTTCTTGTGATTTGTGACTTAAGAAAGTTGAATACAATGAAATGATAAATTATTTTAACGCCAAAATTCAAAAAACATACATACGAAGAAAGATAAGCTATTATTAGCAACCAATGCATTTATTTTAAATCATGCGGATCCTTTACGAGAACAACCTAGGATCCCAAGAACTCAAAGGAATAAGAAAGCATGAATTACTAAAAACATGGTTAAGATGATCAAATTGGAACACTAAAGAACATGAATAGAAAACAATGCAATAAAGTTTGATTGAAGTTTAAGACATCCATAAGGAGTGTAAACGATGGAATTTTTGTTCAAAAGTATGAAGAAAAAAAATACTACTTCATTCGTTTTTAATAATCGAAACGAGCAACGACTTGATATATTATAGTACTCGTTTCGATACACTAATTAAAAGTTAACACTTTTTGAAGTTGCAACCCAAAATAATAACTCTTGTTTTTTGGCAACTACGATCTACAATAGATCTCTTGTTATTTTCAAGAACAAAGATAGGTTGAACACAGAAAATATAGAAAAATAAAAAGATACAAAGAATTTAAATAGAACTACGAAATGAATTCCAAACACTAATACAAGGACACCAAAATTGAAATAAAACAAAACACTTGAATGGAAAATTCTTTTTTTTTCTTGTGATTTGTGACTTAAGAAAGTTGAATACAATCAAATGATAAATTATTTTAACGCCAAAATTCAAAAACATACATACGAAGAAAGATAAGCTATTATTAGCAACCAATGCATTTATTTTAAATCATGCGGATCCTTTACGAGAACAACCTAGGATCCCAAGAACTCAAAGGAATAAGAAAGCATGAATTACTAAAAACATGGTTAAGATGATCAAATTGGAACACTAAAGAACATGAATAGAAAACAACGCAATAAATTTTGATTGAAGTTTAAGACATCTGTAAGGAGTGTAAACGACAGACTTTTTGTTCAAAAGTATGCAGAACAAAAATACTGCTTCATTGCATTTTTAATCATCGAAACGAGCAACGACTTGATATATTATAGTACTCGTTTCGATACACTAATTAAAAGTTAACACTTTTTGAAGTTGCAACCCAAAATAATAACTCTTATTTTTTGGCAACTACGAACTACAATAGATCTCTTGTTATTTTCAAGAACAAAGATAGGTTGAACACAGAAAATATAGAAAAATAAAAAGATACAAAGAATTTAAATAGAACTACGAAATGAATTCCAAACACTAATACAAGGACACCAAAATTGAAATAAAACAAAACACTTGAATGGAAAATTCTTTTTTTTTCTTGTGATTTGTGACTTAAGAAAGTTGAATACAATCAAATGATAAATTATTTTAACGCCAAAATTCAAAAACATACATACGAAGAAAGATAAGCTATTATTAGCAACCAATGCATTTATTTTAAATCATGCGGATCCTTTACGAGAACAACCTAGGATCCCAAGAACTCAAAGGAATAAGAAAGCATGAATTACTAAAAACATGGTTAAGATGATCAAATTGTAACCCTAAAGAACATGAATAGAAAACAATGCAATAAATTGCGATTAAAGTTTAAGACATCTGTAAGGATTGTAAACGACAGACTTTTTGTTCAAAAGTATGCAGAACAAAAATACTGCTTCATTGCGTTTTTAATCATCGAAACGAGCAACGACTTGATATATTATAGTACTCGTTTCGATGCACTAATTAAAAGTAAACACTTTTTGAAGTTGCAACCCAAAATAATAACTCTTATTTTTTGGCAACTACGAACTACAATAGATCTCTTGTTATTTTCAAGAACAAAGATAGGTTGAACACAGAAAATATAGAAAAATAAAAAGATACAAAGAATTTAAATAGAACTACGAAATGAATTCCAAACACTAATACAAGGACACCAAAATTGAAATAAAACAAAACACTTGAATGGAAAATTCTTTTTTTTTCTTGTGATTTGTGACTTAAGAAAGTTGAATACAATCAAATGATAAATTATTTTAACGCCAAAATTCAAAAACATACATACGAAGAAAGATAAGCTATTATTAGCAACCAATGCATTTATTTTAAATCATGCGGATCCTTTACGAGAACAACCTAGGATCCCAAGAACTCAAAGGAATAAGAAAGCATGAATTACTAAAAACATGGTTAAGATGATCAAATTGGAACACTAAAGAACATGAATAGAAAACAATGCAATAAATTGCGATTAAAGTTTAAGACATATGTAAGGATTGTAAACGACAGACTTTTTGTTCAAAAGTATGCAGAACAAAAATACTGCTTCATTACGTTTTTAATCATCGAAACGAGCAACGACTTGATATATTATAGTACTCGTTTCGATGCACTAATTAAAAGTTAACACTTTTTGAAGTTGCAACCCAAAATAATAACTCTTATTTTTTGGCAACTACGAACTATAATAGATCTCTTGTTATTTTCAAGAACAAAGATAGGTTGAACACAGAAAGTATAGAAAAATAAAAAGATACAAAGAATTTAAATAGAACTACGAAATGAATTCCAAACACTAATACAAGGTCACCAAAATTGAAATAAAACAAAACACTTGAATGGAAAATTCTTTTTTTTCTTGTGATTTGTGACTTAAGAAAGTTGAATACAATCAAATGATAAATTATTTTAACGCCAAAATTCAAAAACATACATACGAAGAAAGATAAGCTATTATTAGCAACCAATGCATTTATTTTAAATCATGCGGATCCTTTACGAGAACAACCTAGGATCCCAAGAACTCAAAGGAATAAGAAAGCATGAATTACTAAAAACATGGTTAAGATGATCAAATTGGAACACTAAAGAACATGAATAGAAAACAATGCAATAAAGTTTGATTGAAGTTTAAGACGTCCACAAGGAGTGTAAACGACAGACTTTTTGTTCAAAAGTATGGAGAACTAAAATACTACTTCGGTGCGTTTTTAATAATCGAAACGAGCAACGACTTGATATATTATAGTACTCGTTTCGATACACTAATTAAAAGTTAACAGTTTTTGAAGTTAAAAACCAAAATAATAACTCTAATTTTTTGGCAACTACGAACTACAATAGATCTCTTGTTATTTTCAAGAACGAAGATAGGTAGAACACATAAAATATAGAAAAATAAAAAGATACAAAGAATTTAAATAGAACTACGAAATGAATTCCAAACACTAATACAAGGACACCAAAATTGAAATAAAACAAAACACTTGAATGGAAAATTCTTTTTTTTCTTGTGATTTGTGAGTTAAGAAAGATGAATCCAATCAAATGATAAATTATTATAACTCCAAAATTGAAAAACATACATACAAAGAAAGATAAGCTATTATTAGCAACCAATGCATTTATTTTAAATCATGCGGATCCTTTACGAGAACAACCTAGGATCCCAAGAACTCAAAGGAATAAGAAAGCATGAATTACTAGAAACATGGTTAAGATGATCAAATTGGAACACTAAAGAACATGAATAGAACACAACGCAATAAATTTTGATTGAAGTTTAAGACATCTGTAAGGAGTGAAAACGACAGACTTTTTGTTCAAAAGTATGGAGAACTAAAATACTAATTCGTTGCGTTTTTAATCATCGAATCGAGCAACGACTTGATATATTATAGTACTCGTTTCGATACACTAATTAAAAGTTAACACTTTTTGAATTAAAAACCCAAAATAATAACTCTTAATTTTTGGCAACTACGAACTACAATAGATCTCATGTTATTTTCAAGAACAAAGATAGGTAGAACACATAAAATATCGAAAAATAAAAAGATACAAAGAATATAAATAGAACTACGAAATGAATTCCAAACACTAATACAAGGACACCAAAATTGAAATAAAACAAAACACTTGAATGGAAATTTTTTTTTTCTTGTGATTTGTGACTTAGGAAAGTTGAATACAATCAAATTATAAATTATTATAACTCCAAAATTCAAAAAACATACATACGAAGAAAGATAAGCTATTATTAGCAACCAATGCATTTATTTTAAATCATGCGGATCCTTTACGAGAACAACCTAGGATCCCAAGAACTCAAAGGAATAAGAAAGCATGAATTACTAAAAACATGGTTAAGATGATCAAATTGGAACACTAAAGAACATGAATAGAAAACAATGCAATAAAGTTTGATTGAAGTTTAAGACATCTGTAAGGAGTGTAAACGACAGAGTTTTTGTTCAAAAGTATGGAGAAATAAAATACTACTTCGTTGCTTTTTTAATCATGGAATCGAGCAACGACTTGATATATTATAGTACTCGTTTCGATACACTAATTAAAAGTTAACAGTTTTTGAAGTTAAAAACCAAAATAATAACTCTAATTTTTTGGCAACTACGAACTACAATAGATCTCTTGTTATTTTCCAGAACAAAGATAGGTAGAACACATAAAATATAGAAAAATAAAAAGATACAAAGAATTTAAATAGAACTACGAAATGAATTCCAAACACTAATACAAGGACACCAAAATTGAAATAAAACAAAACACTTGAATGGAAAATTCTTTTTTTTTCTTGTGATTTGTGACTTAGGAAAGTTGAATACAATCAAATTATAAATTATTATAACTCCAAAATTCAAAAAACATACATACGAAGAAAGATAAGCTATTATTAGCAACCAATGCATTTATTTTAAATCATGCGGATCCTTTACGAGAACAACCTAGGATCCCAAGAACTCAAAGGAATAAGAAAGCATGAATTACTAAAAACATGGTTAAGATGATCAAATTGGAACACTAAAGAACATGAATAGAAAACAATGCAATAAAGTTTGATTGAAGTTTAAGCCATCTGTAAGGAGTGTAAAGGACAAACTTTTTGTTCAAAAGTATGGAGAACTAAAATACTACTTCGATGCGTTTTTAATAATCGAAACAAACAACGACTTGATATATTATAGTACTCGTTTCGATACACTAATTAAAAGTTAACAGTTTTTGAAGTTAAAAACCAAAATAATAACTCTAATTTTTTGGCAACTACGAACTACAATAGATCTCTTGTTATTTTCAAGAACGAAGATAGGTAGAACACATAAAATATAGAAAAATAAAAAGATACAAAGAATTTAAATAGAACTACGAAATGAATTCCAAACACTAATACAAGGACACCAAAATTGAAATAAAACAAAACACTTGAATGGAAAATTCTTTTTTTTCTTGTGATTTGTGACTTAGGAAAGTTGAATACAATCAAATTATAAATTATTATAACTCCAAAATTCAAAAAACATACATACGAAGAAAGATAAGCTATTATTAGCAACCAATGCATTTATTTTAAATCATGCGGATCCTTTACGAGACCAACCTAGGATCCCAAGAACTCAAAGGAATAAGAAAGCATGAATTACTAAAAACATGGTTAAGATGATCAAATTGGAACACTAAAGAACATGAATAGAAAACAATGCAATAAAGTTTGATTGAAGTTTAAGCCATCTGTAAGGAGTGTAAAGGACAAACTTTTTGTTCAAAAGTATGGAGAAATAAAATACTACTTCGGTGCGTTTTTAATAATCGAAACGAGCAACGACTTGATATATTATAGTACTCGTTTCGATACACTAATTAAAAGTTAACAGTTTTTGAAGTTAAAAACCAAAATAATAACTCTAATTTTTTGGCAACTACGAACTACAATAGATCTCTTGTTATTTTCAAGAACGAAGATAGGTAGAACACATAAAATATAGAAAAATAAAAAGATACAAAGAATTTAAATAGAACTACGAAATGAATTCCAAACACTAATACAAGGACACCAAAATTGAAATAAAACAAAACACTTGAATGGAAAATTCTTTTTTTTTTCTTGTGATTTGTGACTTAGGAAAGTTGAATACAATCAAATTATAAATTATTATAACTCCAAAATTCAAAAAACATACATACGAAGAAAGATAAGCTATTATTAGCAACCAATGCATTTATTTTAAATCATGCGGATCCTTTACGAGAACAACCTAGGATCCCAAGAACTCAAAGGAATAAGAAAGCATGAATTACTAAAAACATGGTTAAGATGATCAAATTGGAACACTAAAGAACATGAATAGAAAACAATGCAATAAAGTTTGATTGAAGTTTAAGCCATCTGTAAGGAGTGTAAAGGACAAACTTTTTGTTCAAAAGTATGGAGAACTAAAATACTACTTCGGTGCGTTTTTAATAATCGAAACGAGCAACGACTTGATATATTATAGTACTCGTTTCGATACACTAATTAAAAGTTAACACTTTTTGAAGTTAAAACCCAAAATAATAACTCTTAATTTTTGGCAACTACGAACTACAATAGATCTCTTGTTATTTTCAAGAACAAAGATAGGTAGAACACATAAAATATCGAAAAATAAAAAGATACAAAGAATTTAAATAGAACTACGAAATGAATTCCAAACACTAATACAAGGACACCAAAATTGAAATAAAACAAAACACTTGAATGGAAAAATCTTTTTTTTTCTTGTGATTTGTGACTTAAGAAAGTTGAATACAATCAAATGATAAATTATTATAACTCCAAAATTCAAAAAACATACATACGAAGAAAGATAAGCTATTATTAGCAACCAATGCATTTATTTTAAATCATGCGGATCCTTTACGAGAAAAACCTAGGATCCCAAGAACTCAAAGGAATAAGAAAGCATGAATTACTAAAAACATGGTTAAGATGATCAAATTGGAACACTAAAGAACATGAATAGAAAACAATGCAATAAAGTTTGATTGAAGTTTAAGCCATCTGTAAGGAGTGTAAAGGGCAAACTTTTTTTTCAAAAGTATGGAGATCTAAAATACTACTTCGGTGCGTTTTTAATAATCGAAACGAACAACGACTTGATATATTATAGTACTCGTTTCGATACACTAATTAAAAGTTAACAGTTTTTGAAGTTAAAAACCAAAATAATAACTCTAATTTTTTGGCAACTACGAACTACAATAGATCTCTTGTTATTTTCAAGAACGAAGATAGGTAGAACACATAAAATATAGAAAAATAAAAAGATACAAAGAATTTAAATAGAACTACGAAATGAATTCCAAACACTAATACAAGGACACCAAAATTGAAATAAAACAAAACACTTGAATGGAAAATTCTTTTTTTTCTTGTGATTTGTGACTTAGGAAAGTTGAATACAATCAAATTATAAATTATTATAACTCCAAAATTCAAAAAACATACATACGAAGAAAGATAAGCTAT
This sequence comes from Hippophae rhamnoides, assembly GCA_033030585.1. Taxonomy (NCBI): domain Eukaryota; kingdom Viridiplantae; phylum Streptophyta; class Magnoliopsida; order Rosales; family Elaeagnaceae; genus Hippophae; species Hippophae rhamnoides. Next base: position 57,124,692 of record CM065429.1, on the reverse strand, counting down.
TATTAGCAACCAATGCATTTATTTTAAATCATGCGGATCCTTTACGAGAACAACCTAGGATCCCAAGAACTCAAAGGAATAAGAAAGCATGAATTACTAAAAACATGGTTAAGATGATCAAATTGGAACACTAAAGAACATGAATAGAAAACAATGCAATAAAGTTTGATTGAAGTTTAAGCCATCTGTAAGGAGTGTAAAGGACAGACTTTTTGTTCAAAAGTATGGAGAACTAAAATACTACTTAGGTGCGTTTTTAATAATCGAAACGAGCAACGACTTGATATATTATAGTACTCGTTTCGATACACTAATTAAAAGTTAACAGTTTTTGAAGTTAAAAACCAAAATAATAACTCTAATTTTTTGGCAACTACGAACTACAATAGATCTCTTGTTATTTTCAAGAACGAAGATAGGTAGAACACATAAAATATAGAAAAATAAAAAGATACAAAGAATTTAAATAGAACTACGAAATGAATTCCAAACACTAATACAAGGACACCAAAATTGAAATAAAACAAAACACTTGAATGGAAAATTCTTTTTTTTCTTGTGATTTGTGACTTAGGAAAGTTGAATACAATCAAATTATAAATTATTATAACTCCAAAATTCAAAAAACATACATACGAAGAAAGATAAGCTATTATTAGCAACCAATGCATTTATTTTAAATCATGCGGATCCTTTACGAGAACAACCTAGGATCCCAAGAACTCAAAGGAATAAGAAAGCATGAATTACTAAAAACATGGTTAAGATGATCAAATTGGAACACTAAAGAACATGAATAGAAAACAATGCAATAAAGTTTGATTGAAGTTTAAGACATCCGTAAGGAGTGTAAACGACAGACTTTTTGTTCAAAAGTATGGAGAACTAAAATACTACTTCGGTGCGTTTTTAATAATCGAAACGAGCAACGACTTGATATATTATAGTACTCGTTTCGATACACTAATTAAAAGTTAACAGTTTTTGAAGTTAAAAACCAAAATAATAACTCTAATTTTTTGGCAACTACGAACTACAATAGATCTCTTGTTATTTTCAAGAACGAAGATAGGTAGAACACATAAAATATAGAAAAATAAAAAGATACAAAGAATTTAAATAGAACTACGAAATGAATTCCAAACACTAATACAAGGACACCAAAATTGAAATAAAACAAAACACTTGAATGGAAAATTCTTTTTTTTCTTGTGATTTGTGACTTAGGAAAGTTGAATACAATCAAATTATAAATTATTATAACTCCAAAATTCAAAAAACATACATACGAAGAAAGATAAGCTATTATTAGCAACCAATGCATTTATTTTAAATCATGCGGATCCTTTACGAGAACAACCTAGGATCCCAAGAACTCAAAGGAATAAGAAAGCATGAATTACTAGAAACATGGTTAAGATGATCAAATTGGAACACTAAAGAACATGAATAGAACACAACGCAATAAATTTTGATTGAAGTTTAAGACATCTGTAAGGAGTGAAAACGACAGACTTTTTGTTGAAAAGTATGGAGAACTAAAATACTAATTCGTTGCGTTTTTAATAATCGAATCGAGCAACGACTTGATATATTATAGTACTCGTTTCGATACACTAATTAAAAGTTAACACTTTTTGAAGTTAAAACCCAAAATAATAACTCTTAATTTTTGGCAACTACGAACTACAATAGATCTCATGTTATTTTCAAGAACAAAGATAGGTAGAACACATAAAATATCGAAAAATAAAAAGAAACAAAGAATTTAAAGAGAACTACGAAATGATTTGCAAACACTAATACAAGGACACCAAAATTGAAATAAAACAAAACACTTGAATGGAAAATTCTTTTTTTTTCTTGTGATTTGTGAGTTAAGAAAATTGAATACAATCAAATGATAAATTATTATAACTCCAAAATTCAAAAAACATACATACAAAGAAAGATAAGCTATTATTAGCAACCAATGCATTTATTTTAAATCATGCGGATCCTTTACGAGAACAACCTAGGATCCCAAGAACTCAAAGGAATAAGAAAGCATGAATTACTAAAAACATGGTTAAGATGATCAAATTGGAACACTAAAGAACATGAATAGAAAACAACGCAATAAATTTTGATTGAAGTTTAAGACATCTGTAAGGAGTGTAAACGACAGACTTTTTGTTCAAAAGTATGGAGAACTAAAATACTACTTCGGTGCGTTTTTAATAATCGAAACGAGCAACGACTTGATATATTATAGTACTCGTTTCGATACACTAATTAAAAGTTAACAGTTTTTGAAGTTAAAAACCAAAATAATAACTCTAATTTTTTGGCAACTACGAACTACAATAGATCTCTTGTTATTTTCAAGAACGAAGATAGGTAGAACACATAAAATATAGAAAAATAAAAAGATACAAAGAATTTAAATAGAACTACGAAATGAATTCCAAACACTAATACAAGGACACCAAAATTGAAATAAAACAAAACACTTGAATGGAAAATTCTTTTTTTTTCTTGTGATTTGTGACTTAGGAAAGTTGAATACAATCAAATTATAAATTATTATAACTCCAAAATTCAAAAAACATACATACGAAGAAAGATAAGCTATTATTAGCAACCAATGCATTTATTTTAAATCATGCGGATCCTTTACGAGAACAACCTAGGATCCCAAGAACTCAAAGGAATAAGAAAGCATGAATTACTAAAAACATGGTTAAGATGATCAAATTGGAACACTAAAGAACATGAATAGAAAACAACGCAATAAATTTTGATTGAAGTTTAAGACATCTGTAAGGAGTGTAAACGACAGACTTTTTGTTCAAAAGTATGGAGAACTAAAATACTACTTTGGTGCGTTTTTAATAATCGAAACGAGCAAGGACTTGATATATTATAGTACTCGTTTCGATACACTAATTAAAAGTTAACACTTTTTGAAGTTAAAAACCAAAATAATAACTCTTATTTTTTGGCAACTACGAACTACAATAGCTCTCTTGTTATTTTCAAGAACAAAGATAGGTCGAACACATAAAATATAGAAAAATAAAAAGATACAAAGAATTTAAATAGAACTACGAAATGAATTCCAAACACTAATACAAGGACACCAAAATTGAAATAAAACAAAACACTTGAATGGAAAATTCTTTTTTTTTTCTTGTGATTTGTGATTTAAGAAAGTTGAATACAATCAAATGATAAATTATTATAACTCCAAAATTCAAAAAACATACATACGAAGAAAGATAAGCTATTATTAGCAACCAATGCATTTATTTTAAATCATGCGGATCCTTTACGAGAACAACCTAGGATCCCAAGAACTCAAAGGAATAAGAAAGCATGAATTACTAAAAACATGGTTAAGATGATCAAATTGGAACACTAAAGAACATGAATAGAAAACAATGCAATAAAGTTTGATTGAAGTTTAAGCCATCTGTAAGGAGTGTAAAGGACAAACTTTTTGTTCAAAAGTATGGAGAACTAAAATACTACTTCGGTGCGTTTTTAATAATCGAAACGAACAACGACTTGATATATTATAGTACTCGTTTCGATACACTAATTAAAAGTTAACAGTTTTTGAAGTTAAAAACCAAAATAATAACTCTAATTTTTTGGCAACTACGAACTACAATAGATCTCTTGTTATTTTCAAGAACGAAGATAGGTAGAACACATAAAATATAGAAAAATAAAAAGATACAAAGAATTTAAATAGAACTACGAAATGAATTCCAAACACTAATACAAGGACACCAAAATTGAAATAAAACAAAACACTTGAATGGAAAATTCTTTTTTTTCTTGTGATTTGTGACTTAGGAAAGTTGAATACAATCAAATTATAAATTATTATAACTCCAAAATTCAAAAACATACATACGAAGAAAGATAAGCTATTATTAGCAACCAATGCATTTATTTTAAATCATGCGGATCCTTTACGAGAACAACCTAGGATCCCAAGAACTCAAAGGAATAAGAAAGCATGAATTACTAAAAACATGGTTAAGATGATCAAATTGGAACACTAAAGAACATGAATAGAAAACAACGCAATAAATTTTGATTGAAGTTTAAGACATCTGTAAGGAGTGTAAAGGACAAACTTTTTGTTCAAAAGTATGGAGAACTAAAATACTACTTCGGTGCGTTTTTAATAATCGAAACGAGCAACGACTTGATATATTATAGTACTCGTTTCGATACACTAATTAAAAGTTAACAGTTTTTGAAGTTAAAAACCAAAATAATAACTCTAATTTTTTGGCAACTACGAACTACAATAGATCTCTTGTTATTTTCAAGAACGAAGATAGGTAGAACACATAAAATATAGAAAAATAAAAAGATACAAAGAATTTAAATAGAACTACGAAATGAATTCCAAACACTAATACAAGGACACCAAAATTGAAATAAAACAAAACACTTGAATGGAAAATTCTTTTTTTTCTTGTGATTTGTGACTTAGGAAAGTTGAATACAATCAAATTATAAATTATTATAACTCCAAAATTCAAAAAACATACATACGAAGAAAGATAAGCTATTATTAGCAACCAATGCATTTATTTTAAATCATGCGGATCCTTTACGAGAACAACCTAGGATCCCAAGAACTCAAAGGAATAAGAAAGCATGAATTACTAAAAACATGGTTAAGATGATCAAATTGGAACACTAAAGAACATGAATAGAAAACAACGCAATAAATTTTGATTGAAGTTTAAGACATCCGTAAGGAGTGTAAACGACAGACTTTTTGTTCAAAAGTATGGAGAACTAAAATACTACTTCGGTGCGTTTTTAATAATCGAAACGAGCAACGACTTGATATGTTATTGTACTCGTTTCGATACACTAATTAAAAGTTAACACTTTTTGAAGTTAAAACCCAAAATAATAACTCTTAATTTTTGGCAACTACGAACTACAATAGATCTATTGTTATTTTCAAGAACAAAGATAGGTTGAACACATAAAATATAGAAAAATAAAAAGATACAAAGAATTTAAATAGAACTACGAAATGAATTCCAAACACTAATACAAGGACACCAAAATTGAAATAAAACAAAACACTTGAATGGAAAATTCTTTTTTTTCTTGTGATTTGTGACTTAGGAAAGTTGAATACAATCAAATTATAAATTATTATAACTCCAAAATTCAAAAAACATACATACGAAGAAAGATAAGCTATTATTAGCAACCAATGCATTTATTTTAAATCATGCGGATCCTTTACGAGAACAACCTAGGATCCCAAGAACTCAAAGGAATAAGAAAGCATGAATTACTAAAAACATGGTTAAGATGATCAAATTGGAACACTAAAGAACATGAATAGAAAACAACGCAATAAATTTTGATTGAAGTTTAAGACATATGTAAGGAGTGTAAACGACAGACTTTTTGTTCAAAAGTATGGAGAACTAAAATACTACTTCGGTGCGTTTTTAATAATCGAAACGAGCAACGACTTGATATATTATAGTACTCGTTTCGATACACTAATTTAAAGTTAACACTTTTTGAAGTTAAAACCCAAAATAATAACTCTTATTTTTTGGCAACGACGAACTACAGTAGATCTCTTGTGATTTTCAAGAACAAAGATAGGTTGAACACATAAAATATCGAAAAATAAAAAGATACAAAGAATTTAAATAGAACTACGAAATGAATTCCAAACACTAATACAAGGACACCAATGTTGAAATAAAACAAAACACTTGAATGGAAAAATCTTTTTTTTTCTTGTGATTTGTGACTTAAGAAAGTTGAATACAATCAAATGATAAATTATTATAACTCCAAAATTCAAAAAACATACATACGAAGAAAGATAAGCTATTATTAGCAACCAATGCATTTATTTTAAATCATGCGGATCCTTTACGAGAACAACCTAGGATCCCAAGAACTCAAAGGAATAAGAAAGCATGAATTACTAAAAACATGGTTAAGATGATCAAATTGGAACACTAAAGAACATGAATAGAAAACAACGCAATAAATTTTGATTGAAGTTTAAGACATCTGTAAGGAGTGTAAACGACAGACTTTTTGTTCAAAAGTATGGAGAACTAAAATACTACTTCGGTGCGTTTTTAATAATCGAAACGAGCAACGACTTGATATATTATAGTACTCGTTTCGATACACTAATTAAAAGTTAACACTTTTTGAAGTTGCAACCCAAAATAATAACTCTTATTTTTTGGCAACTACGAACTACAATAGATCTCTTGTTATTTTCAAGAACAAAGATAGGTTGAACACAGAAAATATAGAAAAATAAAAAGATACAAAGAATTTAAATAGAACTACGAAATGAATTCCAAACACTAATACAAGGACACCAAAATTGAAATAAAACAAAACACTTGAATGGAAAATTCTTTTTTTTCTTGTGATTTGTGACTTAAGAAAGTTGAATACAATCAAATGATAAATTATTTTAACGCCAAAATTCAAAAAACATACATACGAAGAAAGATAAGCTATTATTAGCAACCAATGCATTTACTCCAAATCATGTGGATCCTTTACGAGAACAACCTAGGATCCCAAGAACTGAAAGAATAAGAAAGCATGAATTACTAATAACATGGTTAAGATGATCAAATTGAAACCCTAAAGAAAATGAATAGAAAACAACGCAATAAAGTTTGATTGAAGTTTAAGACATCTGTAAGGAGTGTAAACGACAGACTTTTTGTTCAAAAGTATGGAGAACTAAAATACTACTTCGGTGCGTTTTTAATAATCGAAACGAGCAACGACTTGATATATTATAGTACTCGTTTCGATACACTAATTAAAAGTTAACACTTTTTGAAGTTGCAACCCAAAATAATAACTCTTATTTTTTGGCAACTACGAACTACAATAGATCTATTGTTATTTTCAAGAACAAAGATAGGTTGAACACATAAAATATAGAAAAATAAAAAGATACAAAGAATTTAAATAGAACTACGAAATGAATTCCAAACACTAATACAAGATCACCAAAATTGCAATAAAACAAAACACTTGAATGGAAAATTCTTTTTTTTTCTTGTGATTTGTGATTTAAGAAAGTTGAATACAATAAAATGATAAATTATTATAACTCCAAAATTCAAAAAACATACATACGAAGAAAGATAAGCTATTATTAGCAACCAATGCATTTATTTTAAATCATACGGATCCTTTACGAGAACAACCTAGGATCCCAAGAACTCAAAGGAATAAGAAAGCATGAATTACTAAAAACATGGTTAAGATGATCAAATTGGAACACTAAAGAACATGAATAGAAAACAACGCAATAAATTTTGATTGAAGTTTAAGACATCTGTAAGGAGTGTAAACGACAGACTTTTTGTTCAAAAGTATGGAGAACTAAAATACTACTTCGGTGCGTTTTTAATAATCGAAACGAGCAACGACTTGATATGTTATAGTACTCGTTTCGATACACTAATTAAAAGTTAACACTTTTTGAAGTTAAAACCCAAAATAATAACTCTTAATTTTTGGCAACTACGAACTACAATAGATCTATTGTTATTTTCAAGAACAAAGATAGGTTGAACACATAAAATATAGAAAAATAAAAAGATACAAAGAATTTAAATAGAACTACGAAATGAATTCCAAACACTAATACAAGATCACCAAAATTGCAATAAAACAAAACACTTGAATGGAAAATTCTTTTTTTTCTTGTGATTTGTGATTTAAGAAAGTTGAATACAATAAAATGATAAATTATTATAACTCCAAAATTCAAAAAACATACATACGAAGAAAGATAAGCTATTATTAGCAACCAATGCATTTATTTTAAATCATACGGATCCTTTACGAGAACAACCTAGGATCCCAAGAACTCAAAGGAATAAGAAAGCATGAATTACTAAAAACATGGTTAAGATGATCAAATTGGAACACTAAAGAACATGAATAGAAAACAACGCAATAAATTTTGATTGAAGTTTAAGACATCGGTAAGGAGTGTAAAGGACAGACTTTTTGGTCAAAAGTATGGAGAACTAAGATACTACTTTTGTGCGTTTTTAATATTCGAAACGAGCAACGACTTGATATATTATAGTACTCGTTTCGATACACTAATTAAAAGTTAACACTTTTTGAAGTTGCAACCCAAAATAATAACTCTTATTTTTTGGCAACTACGATCTATAATAGATCTCTTGTTATTTTCAAGAACAAAGATAGGTTGAACACAGAAAATATAGAAAAATAAAAAGATACAAAGAATTTAAATAGAACTACGAAATGAATTCCAAACACTAATACAAGGACACCAAAATTGAAATAAAACAAAACACTTGAATGGAAAATTCTTTTTTTTTTCTTGTGATTTGTGACTTAAGAAAGTTGAATACAATCAAATGATAAATTATTTTAACGCCAAAATTCAAAAACATACATACGAAGAAAGATAAGCTATTATTAGCAACCAATGCATTTATTTTAAATCATGCGGATCCTTTACGAGAACAACCTAGGATCCCAAGAACTCAAAGGAAAAAGAAAGCATGAATTACTAAAAACATGGTTAAGATGATCAAATTGGAACCCTAAAGAACATGAATAGAAAATAACGCAATAAAGTTTGATTGAAGTTTAAGACATCTGTAAGGAGTGTAAACGACAGACTTTTTGTTCAAAAGTATGGAGAACTAAAATACTACTTCGGTGCGTTTTTAATCATCGAAACGAGCAACGACTTGATATATTATAGTACTCGTTTCGATACACTAATTAAAAGTTAACACTTTTTGAAGTTGCAACCCAAAATAATAACTCTTACTTTTTGGCAACTACGAACTACAATAGATCTCTTGTTATTTTCAAGAACAAAGATAGGTTGAACACAGAAAATATAGAAAAATAAAAAGATACAAAGAATTTAAATAGAACTACGAAATGAATTCCAAACACTAATACAAGGACACCAAAATTGAAATAAAACAAAACACTTGAATGGAAAATTCTTTTTTTTCTTGTGATTTGTGATTTAAGAAAGTTGAATACAATCAAATGATAAATTATTATAACTCCAAAATTCAAAAAACATACATACGAAGAAAGATAAGCTATTATTAGCAACCAATGCATTTATTTTAAATCATGCGGATCCTTTACGAGAACAACCTAGGATCCCAAGAACTCAAAGGAATAAGAAAGCATGAATTACTAAAAACATGGTTAAGATGATCAAATTGGAACCCTAAAGAACATGAATAGAAAATAACGCAATAAAGTTTGATTGAAGTTTAAGACATCTGTAAGGAGTGTAAACGACAGACTTTTTGTTCAAAAGTATGGAGAACTAAAATACTACTTCGGTGCGTTTTTAATAATCGAAACGAACAACGACTTGATATATTATAGTACTCGTTTCGATACACTAATTAAAAGTTAACAGTTTTTGAAGTTGGAACCCAAAATAATAACTCTAATTTTTTGGCAACTACGAACTACAATAGATCTCTTGTTATTTTCAAGAACGAAGATAGGTAGAACACATAAAATATAGAAAAATAAAAAGATACAAAGAATTTAAATAGAACTACGAAATGAATTCCAAACACTAATACAAGGACACCAAAATTGAAATAAAACAAAACACTTGAATGGAAAATTCTTTTTTTTTCTTGTGATTTGTGACTTAGGAAAGTTGAATACAATCAAATTATAAATTATTATAACTCCAAAATTCAAAAAACATACATACGAAGAAAGAAAAGCTATTATTAGCAACCAATGCATTTATTCCAAATCATGTGGATCCTATACGAGAACAACCTAGGATCCCAAGAACTCAAAGGAATAAGAAAGCATGAATTACTTAAAACATGGTTAAGATGATCAAATTGGAACGCTAAAGAACATGAATAGAAAACAACGCAATAAAGTTTGATTGAAGTTTAAGACATCTGTAAGGAGTGTAAACGACAGACTTTTTGTTCAAAAGTATGGAGAACTAAAATACTGCTTCGGTGCATTTTGAATCATCGAAACGAGCAACGACTTGATATATTATAGTACTCGTTTCGATACACTAATTAAAAGTTAACACTTTTTGAAGTTAAAACCCAAAATAATAACTCTTATTTTTTGGCAACTACGAACTACAATAGATCTCTTGTTATTTTCAAGAACAAAGATAGGTTGAACACAGAAAATATAGAAAAATAAAAAGATACAAAGAATTTAAATAGAACTACGAAATGAATTCCAAACACTAATACAAGGACACCAAAATTGAAATAAAACAAAACACTTGAATGGAAAATTCTTTTTTTTTTCTTGTGATTTGTGACTTAAGAAAGTTGAATACAATCAAATGATAAATTATTTTAACGCCAAAATTCAAAAAACATACATACGAAGAAAGATAAGCTATTATTCGCAACCAATGCATTTATTCCAAATCATGTGGATCCTTTACGAGAACAACCTAGGATCCCAAGAACTCAAAGGAAAAAGAAAGCATGAATTACTAAAAACATGGTTAAGATGATCAAATTGGAACCCTAAAGAACATGAATAGAAAATAACGCAATAAAGTTTGATTGAAGTTTAAGACATCTGTAAGGAGTGTAAACGACAGACTTTTTGTTCAAAAGTATGGAGAACTAAAATACTACTTCGGTGCGTTTTTAATCATCGAAACGAGCAACGACTTGATATATTATAGTACTCGTTTCGATACACTAATTAAAAGTTAACACTTTTTGAAGTTGCAACCCAAAATAATAACTCTTATTTTTTGGCAACTACGAACTACAATAGATCTCTTGTTATTTTCAAGAACAAAGATAGGTTGAACACAGAAAATATAGAAAAATAAAAAGATACAAAGAATTTAAATAGAACTACGAAATGAATTCCAAACACTAATACAAGGACACCAAAATTGAAATAAAACAAAACACTTGAATGGAAAATTCTTTTTTTTCTTGTGATTTGTGACTTAAGAAAGTTGAATACAATCAAATGATAAATTATTTTAACGCCAAAATTCAAAAAACATACATACGAAGAAAGAAAAGCTATTATTAGCAACCAATGCATTTATTCCAAATCATGTGGATCCTATACGAGAACAACCTAGGATCCCAAGAACTCAAAGGAATAAGAAAGCATGAATTACTTAAAACATGGTTAAGATGATCAAATTGGAACCCTAAAGAACATGAATAGAAAATAACGCAATAAAGTTTGATTGAAGTTTAAGACATCTGTAAGGAGTGTAAACGACAGACTTTTTGTTCAAAAGTATGGAGAACTAAAATACTGCTTCGGTGCATTTTGAATCATCGAAACGAGCAACGACTTGATATATTATAGTACTCGTTTCGATACACTAATTAAAAGTTAACACTTTTTGAAGTTGCAACCCAAAATAATAACTCTTATTTTTTGGCAACTACGATCTATAATAGATCTCTTGTTATTTTCAAGAACAAAGATAGGTTGAACACAGAAAATATAGAAAAATAAAAAGATGCAAAGAATTTAAATAGAACTACGAAATGAATTCCAAACACTAATACAAGGACACCAAAATTGAAATAAAACAAAACACTTGAATGGAAAATTCTTTTTTTTCTTGTGATTTGTGACTTAAGAAAGTTGAATACAATCAAATGATAAATTATTTTAACGCCAAAATTCAAAAAACATACATACGAAGAAAGATAAGCTATTATTCGCAACCAATGCATTTATTCCAAATCATGTGGATCCTTTACGAGAACAACCTAGGATCCCAAGAACTCAAAGGAAAAAGAAAGCATGAATTACTAAAAACATGGTTAAGATGATCAAATTGGAACCCTAAAGAACATGAATAGAAAATAACGCAATAAAGTTTGATTGAAGTTTAAGACATCTGTAAGGAGTGTAAACGACAGACTTTTTGTTCAAAAGTATGGAGAACTAAAATACTGCTTCGGTGCATTTTGAATCATCGAAACGAGCAACGACTTGATATATTATAGTACTCGTTTCGATACACTAATTAAAAGTTAACACTTTTTGAAGTTGCAACCCAAAATAATAACTCTTATTTTTTGGCAACTACGATCTATAATAGATCTCTTGTTATTTTCAAGAACAAAGATAGGTTGAACACAGAAAATATAGAAAAATAAAAAGATACAAAGAATTTAAATAGAACTACGAAATGAATTCCAAACACTAATACAAGGACACCAAAATTGAAATAAAACAAAACACTTGAATGGAAAATTCTTTTTTTTCTTGTGATTTGTGACTTAAGAAAGTTGAATACAATCAAATGATAAATTATTTTAACGCGAAAATTCAAAAAACATACATACGAAGAAAGATAAGTTATTATAAGCAACCAATGCATTTACTCCAAATCATGTGGATCCTTTAGGAGAACAACCTAGGACCCTAGGAACTCAATGGAAAAAGAAAGCATGAATTACTAAAAACATGGTTAAGATGATCAAATTGGGACCCTAAAGAACTTGAATAGAAAATAACGCAATAAAGTTTGATTGAAGTTTAAGACATCTGTAAGGAGTGTAAACGACAGACTTTTTGTTCAAAAGTATGGAGAACTAAAATACTGCTTCGGTGCTTTTTTAATCATCGAAACGAGCAACGACTTGATATATTATAGTACTCGTTTCGATACACTAATTAAAAGTTAACACTTTTTGAAGTTGCAACCCAAAATAATAACACTTATTTTTTGGAAACTAAGAACTACGATAGATCTCTTGTTATTTTCAAGAACAAAGATAGGTTGAGCACAGAAAATATAGAAAAATAAAAAGATACAAAGAATTTAAATAGAACTACGAAATGAATTCCAAACACTAATACAAGGACACCAAAATTGAAATAAAACAAAACACTTGAATGGAAAATTCTTTTTTTTTCTTGTGATTTGTGACTTAAGAAAGTTGAATACAATCAAATGATAAATTATTTTAACGCCAAAATTCAAAAAACATACATACGAAGAAAGATAAGCTATTATTAGCAACCAATGCATTTATTCCAAATCATGTGGATCCTATACGAGAACAACCTAGGATCCCAAGAACTCAAAGGAATAAGAAAGCATGAATTACTAATATCATAGTTAAGATGATCAAATTGGAACCGTAAAGAACATGAATAGAAAACAACGCAATAAAGTTTGATTGAAGTTTAAGACATCTGTAAGGAGTGTAAACGACAGACTTTTTGTTCAAAAGTATGGAGAACTAAAATACTGCTTCGGTGCGTTTTTAATCATCGAAACGAGCAACGACTTGATATATTATAGTACTCGTTTCGATACACTAATTAAAAGTTAACACTTTTTGAAGTTAAAACCCAAAATAATAACTCTTAATTTTTGGCAACTACGAACTACAATAGATCTATTGTTATTTTCAAGAACAAAGATAGGTTGAACACATAAAATATAGAAAAATAAAAAGATACAAAGAATTTAAATAGAACTACGAAATGAATTCCAAACACTAATACAAGGACACCAAAATTGAAATAAAACAAAACACTTGAATGGAAAATTCTTTTTTTTCTTGTGATTTGTGACTTAAGAAAGTTGAATACAATCGAATGAAAAATTATTTTAACGCCAAAATTCAAAAAACATACATACGAAGAAAGATAAGCTATTATTAGCAACCAATGCATTTATTCCAAATCATGTGGATCCTTTACGCGAACAACCTAGGATCCCAAGAACTCAAATTAATAAGGAAGCATGAATTACTAAAAACATGGTTAAGATGATCAAATTGGAACCCTAAAGAACTTGAATAGAAAATAACGCAATAAAGTTTGATTGAAGTTTAAGACATCTGTAAGGAGTGTAAACGACAGACTTTTTGTTCAAAAGTATGGAGAACTAAAATACTGCTTCGGTGCTTTTTTAATCATCGAAACGAGCAACGACTTGATATATTATAGTACTCGTTTCGATACACTAATTAAAAGTTAACACTTTTTGAAGTTGCAACCCAAAATAATAACTCTTACTTTTTGGCAACTACGAACTACAATAGATCTCTTGTTATTTTCAAGAACAAAGATAGGTTGAACACATAAAATATAGAAAAATAAAAAGATACAAAGAATTTAAATAGAACTACGAAATGAATTCCAAACACTAATACAAGGACACCAAAATTGAAATAAAACAAAACACTTGAATGGAAAATTCTTTTTTTTTCTTGTGATTTGTGACTTAAGAAAGTTGAATACAATCGAATGAAAAATTATTTTAACGCCAAAATTCAAAAAACATACATACGAAGAAAGATAAGCTATTATTAGCAACCAATGCATTTATTCCAAATCATGTGGATCCTTTACGCGAACAACCTAGGATCCCAAGAACTCAAATTAATAAGGAAGCATGAATTACTAAAAACATGGTTAAGATGATCAAATTGGGACCCTAAAGAACTTGAATAGAAAATAACGCAATAAAGTTTGATTGAAGTTTAAGACATCTGTAAGGAGTGTAAACGACAGACTTTTTGTTCAAAAGTATGGAGAACTAAAATACTGCTTCGGTGCTTTTTTAATCATCGAAACGAGCAACGACTTGATATATTATAGTACTCGTTTCGATACACTAATTAAAAGTTAACACTTTTTGAAGTTGCAACCCAAAATAATAACACTTATTTTTTGGAAACTAAGAACTACGATAGATCTCTTGTTATTTTCAAGAACAAAGATAGGTTGAGCACAGAAAATATAGAAAAATAAAAAGATAAAAAGAATTTAAATAGAACTACGAAATGAATTCCAAACACTAATACAAGGACACCAAAATTGAAATAAAACAAAACACTTGAATGGAAAATTCTTTTTTTTCTTGTGATTTGTGACTTAAGAAAGTTGAATACAATCAAATGATAAATTATTTTAACGCCAAAATTCAAAAAACATACATACGAAGAAAGAAAAGCTATTATTAGCAACCAATGCATTTATTCCAAATCATGTGGATCCTATACGAGAACAACCTAGGATCCCAAGAACTCAAAGGAATAAGAAAGCATGAATTACTTAAAACATGGTTAAGATGATCAAATTGGAACCCTAAAGAACATGAATAGAAAATAACGCAATAAAGTTTGATTGAAGTTTAAGACATCTGTAAGGAGTGTAAACGACAGACTTTTTGTTCAAAAGTATGGAGAACTAAAATACTGCTTCGGTGCATTTTGAATCATCGAAACGAGCAACGACTTGATATATTATAGTACTCGTTTCGATACACTAATTAAAAGTTAACACTTTTTGAAGTTGCAACCCAAAATAATAACTCTTATTTTTTGGCAACTACGATCTATAATAGATCTCTTGTTATTTTCAAGAACAAAGATAGGTTGAACACAGAAAATATAGAAAAATAAAAAGATACAAAGAATTTAAATAGAACTACGAAATGAATTCCAAACACTAATACAAGGACACCAAAATTGAAATAAAACAAAACACTTGAATGGAAAATTCTTTTTTTTTCTTGTGATTTGTGACTTAAGAAAGTTGAATACAATCAAATGATAAATTATTTTAACGCCAAAATTCAAAAAACATACATACGAAGAAAGATAAGCTATTATTAGCAACCAATGCATTTATTCCAAATCATGTGGATCCTTTACGCGAACAACCTAGGATCCCAAGAACTCAAATTAATAAGGAAGCATGAATTACTAAAAACATGGTTAAGATGATCAAATTGGGACCCTAAAGAACTTGAATAGAAAATAACGCAATAAAGTTTGATTGAAGTTTAAGACATCTGTAAGGAGTGTAAACGACAGACTTTTTGTTCAAAAGTATGGAGAACTAAAATACTGCTTCGGTGCTTTTTTAATCATCGAAACGAGCAACGACTTGATATATTATAGTACTCGTTTCGATACACTAATTAAAAGTTAACACTTTTTGAAGTTGCAACCCAAAATAATAACACTTATTTTTTGGAAACTAAGAACTACGATAGATCTCTTGTTATTTTCAAGAACAAAGATAGGTTGAGCACAGAAAATATAGAAAAATAAAAAGATAAAAAGAATTTAAATAGAACTACGAAATGAATTCCAAACACTAATACAAGGACACCAAAATTGAAATAAAACAAAACACTTGAATGGAAAATTCTTTTTTTTCTTGTGATTTGTGACTTAAGAAAGTTGAATACAATCGAATGAAAAATTATTTTAACGCCAAAATTCAAAAAACATACATACGAAGAAAGATAAGCTATTATTAGCAACCAATGCATTTATTCCAAATCATGTGGATCCTTTACGCGAACAACCTAGGATCCCAAGAACTCAAATTAATAAGGAAGCATGAATTACTAAAAACATGGTTAAGATGATCAAATTGGGACCCTAAAGAACTTGAATAGAAAATAACGCAATAAAGTTTGATTGAAGTTTAAGACATCTGTAAGGAGTGTAAACGACAGACTTTTTGTTCAAAAGTATGGAGAACTAAAATACTGCTTCGGTGCTTTTTTAATCATCGAAACGAGCAACGACTTGATATATTATAGTACTCGTTTCGATACACTAATTAAAAGTTAACACTTTTTGAAGTTGCAACCCAAAATAATAACACTTATTTTTTGGAAACTAAGAACTACGATAGATCTCTTGTTATTTTCAAGAACAAAGATAGGTTGAGCACAGAAAATATAGAAAAATAAAAAGATAAAAAGAATTTAAATAGAACTACGAAATGAATTCCAAACACTAATACAAGGACACCAAAATTGAAATAAAACAAAACACTTGAATGGAAAATTCTTTTTTTTCTTGTGATTTGTGACTTAAGAAAGTTGAATACAATCGAATGAAAAATTATTTTAACGCCAAAATTCAAAAAACATACATACGAAGAAAGATAAGCTATTATTAGCAACCAATGCATTTATTCCAAATCATGTGGATCCTTTACGCGAACAACCTAGGATCCCAAGAACTCAAATTAATAAGAAAGCATGAATTACTAAAAACATGGTTAAGATGATCAAATTGGGACCCTAAAGAACTTGAATAGAAAATAACGCAATAAAGTTTGATTGAAGTTTAAGACATCTGTAAGGAGTGTAAACGACAGACTTTTTGTTCAAAAGTATGGAGAACTAAAATACTGCTTCGGTGCTTTTTTAATCATCGAAACGAGCAACGACTTGATATATTATAGTACTCGTTTCGATACACTAATTAAAAGTTAACACTTTTTGAAGTTGCAACCCAAAATAATAACACTTATTTTTTGGAAACTAAGAACTACGATAGATCTCTTGTTATTTTCAAGAACAAAGATAGGTTGAGCACAGAAAATATAGAAAAATAAAAAGATAAAAAGAATTTAAATAGAACTACGAAATGAATTCCAAACACTAATACAAGGACACCAAAATTGAAATAAAACAAAACACTTGAATGGAAAATTCTTTTTTTTTCTTGTGATTTGTGACTTAAGAAAGTTGAATACAATCGAATGAAAAATTATTTTAACGCCAAAATTCATAAAACATACATACGAAGAAAGATAAGCTATTATTAGCAACCAATGCATTTATTCCAAATCATGTGGATCCTTTAGGAGAACAACCTAGGATCCTAGGAACTCAAATTAATAAGAAAGCATGAATTACTAAAAGTATGGTTAAGATGATCAAACTAGAACCCTAAAGAACTTGATGAACGAAAACCGGCATCGCCAATTCTCGCAAATACTCCCAAGGTAAAACTCTCGCAAGTGCACGAATCATTTCGTAGAAAATGATAAGTATACTCCCAAGGTCGATCTAAGGAAGGAATGTATGTGGTTCTTAATTTATTATTCAAACTTTTAAAAACGAAATTAAATCCTAAACATCCTGTCACGATAGTTTGGTTTTTGTGTTTCTAATCTAATAACATAAAATAAACATATATACAGATTAATTAAATATAATAAAAAAAATAAACATAGATACAAATTCAATAAATACATATAAATACAGATTCAATAAATATTCATGCAAATTTTATCATTTATATTAGTGGAGTATTTATGGATATAATAACTAAATTAATTATGCTTGCTCATATTATCTAGGTTATTAAAGATATAAATTGATATTTTATTGATTCTCTCCTTTTTGTATGAATACCACCTTTGGTGGGGTTAGATATTCTTTGTTAACTAAACAAATCAATTAACACCTATGGGTGGGGTTGATAACTAATTTGGTTAATTAAATTAATTCCTTTTTCTAAGAGATTGAAAATGAACCATTTAAATGCCACCTTTGGTGGGGTTAGACAGTTTAAACTTTATTCAAGGTGTCCAAATTAAACTTAAGAATTTAGTTATCCGAGTACTAACTTTCAAGTTTTAAAACCACTATTGAAAACATGTTGTCAATACATTTTCACATAATAATTCTTATAAAAACTTTTGAAATAGAGCTTCACTCTAACTACCGGGCGATTGTACCAACAAATAAAAGAGCACTACTCTAAATTAGACTGGATAACTAAACCTTAAAATCTAATTTTCAGATTTAAGTTTGTAATGAAAAATAATATATTTCTCTCTAACATCCTTAATATAAAATCTTGAATAAAAATAAAATCAATTCATTTTAGAAATTTTCACCTATTTAATATTTCGCAAGCATAACAACGTTATTATTATATCATGATTATAAGCAACTAGCACAGCTTAAATTTAATCACGAGACAAATTAAATATAACTTGTAAGAATAAAGCATAAAAATAAGCGTAAAGAAAATAAAATCCTTACAGAACTTCGACGCTATTCCCGTTGCTAGAAAACCTCCAAGCGGAATTTGCACTTCCATTTATTGAATCAAAAATCTAAATTATTACAAAAACATTACAAGTTCCTCTCAAAAAGAGAAGAACTCTAAACCTAAGAGAATTGAACTAAAAACTAAGAGAAAAACTAAGAAAAGCTTAGAAACTAAGAAAGAAACTAAGAAAAACTCAAAAACTAAGAAATGAGAGAAAGAAAGAAGAGAGAAGTGTGGTTTTGAGGTGTGCTTTGAAGTGAATGGAAGGGGGGTATTTATAGGTAAGGATGGAGAGAAAAAATGAGTAAAAAAAAAATATTAAAAAATTAAAAAACGTGTAATGGACATGCTGAGGTCATCAATGACGTCAGCATGACGTCATGGGGGTGGCTGCACGTGGAAAATGGGGGAAAAACGCGTTGGGCGCGCTGACGCCATTGGCGTCAAGCGCTACAATACAGCGATTTTCCGATCTTTTGACATTTTTGACCTTTACGACCCATTTTGTCCAATTTTTCCATGTTTGTTTTTTTTTTTCCACTTATTTATTAATTTATTTGTGTTGTATTGCTTCAAGTATTCTTCTTTGAGTCTTTACATTGCGTTTTTAGGCCAAAATTCCTGAAAAACAATAAAAATACCCGTGATTCCGAAAAAGACAAATTTATATAAATATATGATAAAACATATAAATATATATATTTTTAATCAATTAATGTGCATAAAATCATGGTTATTTTAGTGCTTTTTGAGCACTCATCAATGAAATTTCACTACAAGACGCGTAACGCTCTAGCGCCCAAAGACCAGAGCCCACGCGCCACAGCGTCCCAAGCCGCGCTCGCCCTACCGCGCTTGCACTATTCATGCGCGCCGAGCTGCAGACGCATCGATACCAAGGCAAGAAGTGCCCAAGAAATTTCTCCGCCCGCCCGCCCAACGCCTTTTCGTCCCGTTTTTCACGTGGAGTCGCCCCCATGATGTCATGCTGATGTCATTAATGACCTCAGCATTTCTATTACGCATTTTTACATTTTTTTACTCATTTTTTCTCTCCATCCTCACCTATAAATACCCCCTTCCCTTCACTTCAAAACACACTTCTCTCTTCTTTATTTCTCTCCATTTCTTAGTTTTTAGTTTTTTTAGTTTTCCGTATGTTTTAGTTAGTTTCTCTTAGTTTTAGAGTTCTTCCCTTTTTGGGAAGAACTAGTTATGTTTTGTAATTTATTAGCTTTTTGATTCAATAAATGGGAGTGGCATCGAAGTACTGTAAGGATTTTATTTTCTTTGTAGTTATTCTTTATGCTTTATTCTTACATGTTATACTTAATTTGTCTGTGATTAAATTTAACTGTGCTAGCTATTTGTAAACATGATATAATAATAACGTTGTTATGCTTGCAAAATATTAAATAGGTAAAAATCTCTAAAATGAATTGATTTTATTTTTATTCAAGATTTTATATTAAGAATGTTAAAGAGAAATATATTATTTTTCATTACAAACTTAAATCTGAAAATTAGATTTTAAGGTTTAGTTATCCGGTCTGATTTAGAGTAGTGCTCTTTTATTTGTTGGTACAATCGCCTGGTAGTTATAGTGAAGCTCTATTTCAAAAGTTTTTATAAGAATTATTATCTGAAAATGTATTGACAACACGTTTTCAGTAGTGGTTTTAAAACTTGAAAGTTAGTACTCGGATAACTAAATTTTTAGGTTTAATTTGGACACCTTGAATAAAGTTTAAACTGTCTAACCCCACCAAAGGTGGCATTTAAATGGTTCATTTTCAATCTCTTAGAAAAAGGAATTAATTTAATTAACCAAATTAGTTATCAACCATTCCATAGGTGTTAATTGATTTGTTTAGTTAACAAAGAATATGTGTACCAACCAAAGGTGGTATTCATACAAAAAAGGGAGAATCAATAAATATCAATTCATATCTTTAATAACCTAAATAATACGAGCAAGCATAATTAACTTAGTTATTATATCCATAAATACTCCACTATTTATAAAAGATAAAATTTGCATAAATGTTTATTAAATCTATGTTTATTTTTATGTTAGTAGATTAAAAACACAAAACCCAAAATATCGTGACAGGATGTTTAGGATTTAATTTCGTTTTTAAAAGTTTGAATAATAAATTAAAAACCACGTACATTCCTTCCTTAGATCGACCTTGGGAGTATACTTATCATTTTCTATGAAATGATTCGTGCACTTGCGAGAGTTTTATAAATATAAAATCAAAGTATTGGCAGAATCGACGATGCCAAAAACTTGATGAAAGAAAACCGGCATCGCCGATCCTGCCAATACTTTGGTTTTATATTTATAAAACTCTCGCAAGTGCACGAATCATTTCGTAGAAAATGATAAGTATACTCCCAAGGTGATCTAAGGAAGGAATGTATGTGGTTTTTAATTTATTATTCAAACTTTCAAAAACAAAATTAAATCCTAAACATCCTGTCACGATATTTTGGGGTTTTGTGTTTTAAATCTACTAACATAAAAATAAACATAGATTCAATAAATATTTATGCAAATTTTATCTTTTATAATAGTGGAGTATTTATGGATATAATAACTAAGTTAATTATGCTTGCTCATATTATTTAGGTTATTAAAGATATGAATTGATATTTATTGATTCTCCCTTTTTTGTATGAATACCACCTTTGGTGGGGTTAGATATTCTTTGTTAACTAAACAAATCAATTAACACCTATGGGTGGGGTTGATAACTAATTTGGTTAATTAAATTAATTCTTTTTCTAAGAGATTGAAAATGAACCATTTAAATGCCACCTTTGGTGGGTTAGACAGTTTAAACTTTATTCAAGGTGTCCAAATTAAACCTAAGAATTTAGTTATCCGAGTACTAACTTTCAAGTTTTAAAACCACTACTGAAAACATGTTGTCAATACATTTTCAGATAATAATTCTTATAAAAACTTTTGAAATAGAGCTTCACTCTAACTACCGGGCGATTGTACCAACAAATAAAAGAGCACTAACAAAATCTAATTTTCAGATTTAAGTTTGTAATGAAAAATAATATATTTCTCTCTAACATTCTTAATATAAAATCTTGAATAAAAATAAAATCAATTCATTTTAGAGATTTTTACCTATTTAATATTTCGCAAGCATAACAACGTTATTATTATATCATGTTTACAAATAGCTAGCACAGTTAAATTTAATCACAGACAAATTAAATATAACATGTAAGAATAAAGCATAAAAAATAACTGCAAAGAAAATAAAATCCTTACAGTACTTCGATGCACTCCCATTTATTGAATCAAAGAGCTAAAATATTACAAAAACATAACTAGTTCTTCCCAAAAAGGGAAGAACTCTAAATCTAAGAGAAATTAACTAAGGAAAACTAAAAACTAAGAAAACATAAGAAAAACTAAAGAATCCTAAAAATCTAAGAAAAGAGAGAAAAGAATGTATTTGGAGGTGTTTTTAGGTGTGTTTTGAAGTGAAGGGAAGGTGGGTATTTATAGGTAAGGATGGAGAGAAAAAATGAGTAAAAAAATGTTAAAAAATGTAAAAACGCGTAATGGAAATGCTAACGTCATTGATGACGTCAGCATGACGTCATGGGGCGGCTGCACGTGAAAAATGAGTGTCGGCGCACGGATGAACAGTAACCTCGCGCGTGTAGTGCTGCGCGCATGAACAGTAACCCGCGCGCAGTTTGGGGCAGAGCTGGGTGTTGGGGCGCGGCGGCGCGTTTTTCTCTTTTTTGACATTTTTGACCTTTTTGACCCATTTTGTCCAATTTTTCCATATTTGTCGACCTTTACGCATTTATTTATTAATATATTTGTGATGTATTGCTTCTAGTATTCCTCTTTGAGTCTTTAAGTTGCATTTTTAAGTCAAAATACCTGAAAAACAATAAAAATACCCGTGATTCCGAAAAAGACAAATTTATATAAATATATGATAAAACATATAAATATATATATTTTTAATCAATTAATTTGCATAAAATCATGGTTATTTTAGTGCTTTTTGAGCACTCATCAGGTTGAACAAAAATTTTAGACGTCGTTACGATGTGTAAATGACGAAAATTGTGTACAAAAAAGTGGAGCACTAAACTAATGCGTCAGGGTATTTTTAGTAATCGAAACGAGGTTCAATTTGATATATTATAATAGCTGTTTCGGTGTACGAATGAAAACGGTTCAAAGTTACAACCACAATTAACAACTTCTTTTGCTTTTTAAATTACGAACTGTAGTAGTTCTCCTATTTTTTTAAAGGAGAAAGATTGGATGAGCACAGAAAACAAAGATCAAGAAAAAGAAACAAAGAATTTAAAGCAAACTACGAAATGAAATGCAAAGACGAAAACAATTACAAAAAATATGATAGTAAACACAAGACTTGAAGGAAAGGAGAAAATAATCCAAGGACAAATTATTTTAAGATCTAAAATTCAAAAAATTGATACACGAAGATAGATAACGTTTTTTCAATAACAAAGGCATTGATATTAAATGATGCGGATCATTCAGTTCAAAAATCTAGGAACCGAGGAACTCAAAGGAATAAGAAAGTTTGAAATGCTAAGATCATGGCTATGATGATAAAATTGGAACCGAAAAGAACAAGAGTGGAAAAAAAATGGAATATGGTTCAACCAAAATTTTAACTTCAGTAAGATATGTAAATGATGAAAATTGTGTTCAAAAAAGTGGAGCACTAAACAATTGTATCGGGGTGTTTTTAGTAATCAAAATGATGTTCAATTCAATATATTATAATAGTTGTTTCGATGCACAAATGAAACTTAATAACGGTTCAAAGGTCCAACCACAATTAACAACTTCTTTTGCTTTTGAAATTACGAACTGTAGTAGCTCTATTATTTTTTAAAAGGAGAAAGATTGGATGAGCACAGAAAACAAAGATCAAGAAAAAGAAACAAAGAATTTAAAGAAAACTACGAAATGAAATGCAAAGACGAAAACAATTACAAAAAATATGATAGTAAACACAAGACTTGAAGGAAAGGAGAAAATAATCCAAGGACAAATTATTATAAGATCTAAAATTCAAAACAAAAATAATACATTAAGATAGATAACGTTTTTCAATAACAAAGGCATTGATATTAAATGATGCGGATCATTCAGTTCAAAAATCTAGGAACCGAGGAACTCAAAGGAATAAGAAAGTTTGAAATGCTAAGATCATGGCTATGATGATAAAATTGGAACCGAAAAGAACAAGAGTGGAAAAAACAATGGAATATGGTTCAACCAAAATTTTAACTTCAGTAAGATATGTAAATGATGAAAATTGTGTTCAAAAAAGTGGAGCACTAAACTATTGCATCAGGGTGTTTTTAGTAATCGAAATGAGGTTCAATTTAATATATTATAATAGTTGTTTCGATGCACAAATGAAGATTTATAACGGTTCAAAACTGCAACCACAATTAACAACTTCTTTTGCTTTTGAAATTACGAACAGTAGTAGCTCTCCTATTTTTTAAAGGAGAAAGATTGGATGAGCAGAGAAAACAAAGATCAAGAAAAAGAAACAAAGAATTTAAAGAAAACTACGAAATGAAATGCAAAGACGAAAACAATTACAACAAATTTGAAAGTAAACACAAGATATGAAGGAAAAGAATATTTATTTATTTTTGGGGGATTTGTGACTTTAGAAAGCAGAAAACAATCAAAGGAAAAATTATATTAAGATGTGAAATTCAAAAAATTGATTTACGAAGATCGATAACGTATTTTCAATAACCCAGGCATTGATATAAAATGATGCGGATCATTCAGTCCAAAAATCTAGGTACCGAGGAACTCAAAGGAATAATAAAGTTTAAAATGCTAAGATCATGGCTGTGATGATAAAATTGGAACCGAAAAAAAAGAACTAAAAAAACAATGGAATATGGTTGAACAAAATTTTTAACTTCGGTACGTGATGAGCGAAAACCGGCATCGCCGATTCTCGCAAATACTTTGGTTTTAATATTTGTAAAACTCTCGCAAGTGCACGAATCATTTCGTAGAAAATGATAAGTATACTCCCAAGGTCGATCTAAGGAAGGAATGTATGTGGTTTTTAATTTATTATTCAAACTTTTAAAAACGAAATTAAATCCTAAACATCCTGTCACGATAGTTTTGGTTTTTGTGTTCCTAATCTAATAACATAAAATAAACATATATACAGATTAATTAAATATAATCTAAAAAGAATAAACATAGATACAAATTCAATAAATAAATATAAATACAGATTCAATAAATATCCATGCAAAATTTATCATTTATATTAGTGGAGTATTTATGGATATAATAACTAAGTTAATTATGCTTGCATTTCATATTATCTAGGTTATTAAAGATATAAATTGATATTTTATTGATTCTCTCTTTTTGTATGAATACCACCTTTGGTGGGGTTAGATACTCTTTGTTAACTAAACAAATCAATTAACACCTATGGGTGGGGTTGATAACTAATTTGGTTAATTAAATTAATTCCTTTTTCTAAGAGATTGAAAATGAACCATTTAAATGCCACCTTTGGTGGGGTTAGACGATTTAAACTTTATTCAAGGTGTCCAAATTAAACCTAAGAATTTAGTTATCCGAGTACTAACTTTCAAGTTTTAAAACCACTATTGAAAACATGTTGTCAATACATTTTCACATAATAATTCTTATAAAAACTTTTGAAATAGAGCTTCACTCTAACTACCTAGGCGATTGTACCAACAAATAAAAGAGCACTACTCTAAATTAGACAGGATAACTAAACCTTAAAATCTAACTTTCGATTTAAGTTTGTAATGAAAAATAATATATTTCTCTCTAACATCCTTAATATAAAATCTTGAATAAAAAATAAAATCAATTCATTTTAGAAATTTTCACCTATTTAATATTTCGCAAGCATAACAAATAAGTTATTATTATATCATGATTATAAATAGCTAGCACGCTTAAATTTAATCACGGACAAATTAAATATAACATGTAAGAATAAAGCATAAAAATAATCAGAAGAAAATAAAATCCTTACAGTAGTGTCAACGCTATTCCCGTTGTTAGAAAACCTCCAAGCGGAATTTGCACTTCCATTTATTGAATCAAAAATCTAAATTATTACAAAAACATTACAAGTTCCTCTCAAAAAGAGAAGAACTCTAAACCTAAGACAATTGAACTAAAAACTAAGAGAAAAACTAAGAAAAGCTTAGAAACTAAGAAAGAAACCAAATAAAACTCAAAAACTAAGAAATGAGAGAAAGAAAGAAGAGAGAAGTGAGGTTTTGAGGTGTGTTTTGAAGTGAATGAAAGGGGGGTATTTATAGGTGAGGATGGAGAGAAAAAATGATTAAAAAAATGTTAAAAAAAATATTAAAAAATAAAAACGTGTAATGGACCTCTTGAGGTCATCAATGACGTCGGCATGACGTCATGGGGCGGGCTGCACGTGAAAAATGGGTCAAAAACGCATTGGGTGCGCTGGCGGCGGGCTATTTGAGTCTGCTGGGCAGGCTTGTGCAGCCGCGTGAACAGTGCCCGCGCTGCGGCGCGCGGCGAAGCATCAACGCGCGGGCGCGGCGGCTCTGGCGGGCGCCAGCGCGGCTGGGCGCTGGGGCTGGGCTGCGACGCGCGATTTTCCGTCTTTTGACATTTTTGACCTTTTCGACCCATTTTGTCCAATTTTTCCATGTTTGTTGACCTTTTTCCACTTATTTATGAATTTATTTGTGATGTATTGCTTCAAGTATTCTCCTTTGAGTCTTTACATTGCGTTTTTAGGCCAAAATTCCTGTAAAACAATAAAAATACCCGTGATTCCGAAAAAGACAAATTTATATAAATATATGATAAAACATATAAATATATATATTTTTAATCAATTAATGTGCATAAAATCATGGTTATTTTAGTGCTTTTTGAGCACTCATCACAACCCCCAACCAGCTTCTTGCTAGTCCCTTAGCAAGAGAAGCGATAAAAACTAAAAATTAAACTATCCTAAATCACTTCCGTGGATTGACACGGTTGCATTTAGCCTATGCAATAAGCCTTTAAACCCCTAGGTTGCCCTAGTGGACGAGTTTGAGTCTCGTGAGGGTTTTCAGTAATGATACCCACAAACATTGAACTAAATGTAAACAAAAGAAACAATAAAAACAAACAACTTAAAAATTAAATTTACAACAAAATCACAAATTAACAACATCTCACAAAAATGTCTCATACTATTTAATCTCCTTTAAGATCATAATTAAAATCTCAAGCATAAGTTATCTTAATCTCTTTAAACAATCATGATTTATTATAATAATTAGTCGAAAATCATTTTCATATTTCATGTCAAAAATGTATCAATTTAATTTCACCCAATTTCAGTGTCATGAATCAGAATTCGCTTCGACTCTATTCCTCACAAGTCAATACTCTCAAAACACTGAATCCTATGGGTTCAAACACTCATACTAATTTATATGCGAAAGAGTTGATGTATAGAAATGAACTAATATGTTCGCATATGTATAAAGAATAAAGGCTCAAAGTGTTATTTTAACATTGATCTCATGAAAGGAATCAAATGTATAAATTATAAAGATATCATATATAAAAATTATTTTCATGCATAAATCAAACTCATTAAGAAAGAATTTCAAGATATATGCCTTTTACAAATGAAGAAATTGCAATGACTTTTTAGGGAATTACTTCTTATATCTTTCTTTTGTAATTAGCCTTTACTCACAACTTTGTAGGCAATGCGGGTTATAGTATGTAGATGATACTATTTTTTTCTTTATCTCTCTATTTTTTTTCTGAAGATATTTCTCAATATATGTATTTTTTTAGAGAGTCAACCCATGTACAGATTGTACATTTTTTGGATTTTGGTGAGTGGTTAATTTTGTGGCTTTTCTGTTTGATCTTGGTTTAGGTAACCCCAGATATG
The DNA here is from genome assembly GCA_033030585.1 of Hippophae rhamnoides. Taxonomy (NCBI): domain Eukaryota; kingdom Viridiplantae; phylum Streptophyta; class Magnoliopsida; order Rosales; family Elaeagnaceae; genus Hippophae; species Hippophae rhamnoides. The sequence goes on along the minus strand of CM065429.1, from coordinate 57,096,800 downwards.
TCTTTTTGTTTTTGTAGTAGTCATGCATAAATGAGATATAAGCATATACTATCAATTTCTACTCAAATCATTTAATCTAAGCAAAAATAATAATAAAAAATATATGATACTCTATTAAGATGAAAAAAATTCATACATTCAATGCTAATACCTATAGAGATCATCTAAAAATTTGAAGAAATAAGAAATGTGTTTGGAGTAGAAAAAATATATATTTCACTCTGAATAAAGGAAATTAGGCTCAAATTATATCTCACAAAGGTAGTCTCCACTAAAAAAACTCATAAACATTGATTTTGGGTTTAATATAATTTCTACATCTCATCAAGAAATACTAATTATGACAAAAACTAACTAATTATCAAAAATAGTTACAAAATATTTCATGATATGTTTTCAAAAAATTAATCTAACAGTACAAAAGACTTAACTATTTACTTAAATTTGATTTAAAGAAAAGATAAATTTTTGTGAAATTTTTTTTATTCGAAAAATTACTAAATCACACAAAATAGAAATAAAACCAAACACACAAAAAATGAAAAAGTATATTTTTTTTATTTTTTTTTAATTAAGCATGGTAACTTTTCACCACCCCCAACCTAGAACTTACATTGTCCTCAATGTAACAACTGTAAATTAAAGATAAAGAGAAAAGAGAAGAAAGATTACCTATTTCCTGAGAATGTGCAAGTAGTAATGGAAAATGCAGGTGCATCCATCATATTCATCATTAAAGTGTATACAGACATATCGCTGTAAACTTCTAACATCTCAAAAAATATTTTTAGTTTTAACAATTTAAAAATTATTCACATGCAATTAAAATGAAATAAACAATAAAATTAAGTAAAGAAAACAAATAACAAACAAAAATTATTTTATTTTATTTTATTTTATTTTTGTTTTTTTTTGTTTTTTTTTGTTTTTTTTTTGGTTTTTATTTATTTTTTTATTGTTTTTTTTTATTTTTTTTTTACCTAAAATGATGGGTTGCCTCCCATCCAGCGCTTAGTTTAACGTCTTAGCAAGACGTATCTTTTTGGTGCTAAGGGTTACTCAGCCAAATGCAATCCATTTCAAAGAATGTCAATCTTTGTTTGGTTCTTCTAAATAAGACTTGACACGATGGCCATTGACTTTGAACGTTTTTGTGTCTTGGAGTCCAATAGTTCCACTACTCCATGTTCAAATACTTGAACTATTTTGAATGGTCCATCCCATCTTGATCTCGGCTTTCTGGAAACAATCTCAAACGAGAGTTAAATAAAAGAACTTTCATTCCAGGGTGAAGAGTCTTAGGAACTAGCCTCTTGTCATGATAGCGCTTAGTACGCTCCTTGTATAATTTGGCATTCTCATAGGCTTCATTCCTAATTTCTTCCAACTCATGAAGTCGAGTAATCGCTTTTTCACCGCTTTATCTAAATCCATGTTTAACTCTTTAATTGCCCAATAAGCTTTGTGTTCAAGTTCAACTGGAAGGTGGCACGCTTTCCCAAAGATTAACCGGTAAGTGGCTCATCCCAATAGGTGTTTTGTAAGCGGTGCGGTATGCCCATAAGGCATCATTTAGCTTAAATGCCCAATCCTTCCTTGACGGACGCACGGTGCGTTCCAAGACTCCCTTAATTTGCCTATTGCTCACTTCCACTAAACCTAAGTTTGAGGATGATATGGGGTAGCTACTTTATGTGTGATGTTGTACTTGTTTAGTACTCCATCAAAGAGTTTGTTACAAAAATGGCTACCTCCATCACTTATTATAGCTCTAGGCATTCGAACCTCTTGAATATGAAATCTTTCAAGAATTTCACAACAACATTAGCATCATTGGTTTTGGTGGGGATAGCTTCTACCCACTTGGACCACATAATCCACAAAGAACCAAAATGTATTGAAAACCATTAGATGGGGGAAAAGGACCCATTTAAGTCAATCCCCCATACATCAAAGAGTTCAACAACTAAATTAGATGTCAAAGGCATTTCATCTCTTTTGCTTATGTTTCCTGTTCTTTGACATCTATCACATTGTGCACAAAACATATGAGCATCTTTAAAAAGAGTGGGCCAAAAGAATCCAGATCGTAATATCTTACGGGCTGTCTTTTCACCTCCAAAATGACCCCACAATGAAGTTCATGACAAAAAGTCGAATGCTCTTATGTTCTTCTTCTCGTACACATCTCCTGATGACTTGATCTTGACCAATCTTGTATAAATAAGGGTCATCGAGAAATAGTCCTTAATAGTTTTAAAAACCTTTTCTTGTCCTGATATGAAGTTGTTAGGTCGCAAAACACCAATGTGGCAAGATAGTTTACAATATCAAGATACCATGGGTTCGGACCTATGAAAAATAACTGTTCATCAGAAAGGTTTCAACTATATCATCATTACTCTCATCTTTAAGAGAATTGAAGTCGAAATCAACCTAGACAAATGGTCACTACTAAGTTTTCAACGCCTTTCTTATCCTTGATCTCTAGGTCAAATTCTTGTAAGAGTAAGACCCTTTTGATTAATCTTGGCTTGGCATTTGGTTTACTTAATAGGTATCTTAAAGCAAAGATGATCGAATGTACAATCACTTTAGATCCTACTAAATAAGACCGAAATTTGTCTAAAGAGAATACTATAGCCAAGAATTCCTTTTCGATGGTGGTGTAATTCATTTGGGCATCATTGAGTGTTTTGCTAGCATAGTAGATGACATGTAAACGCTTATCCACTCTTTGTCCCAGGACTGCTCCTATTGCATAATCAGAAGCGTCACACATTATCTCAAAAGGTAAAGACCAGTTTGGTGCCATTATCACAGGGGTAGATGTTAGTTTCTCTTTCAAAGTATTAAAGGAAATAAGGCAGTCATTGTTGAAGTCAAATTCAGCATCTTTGGATAGTAAATTACATAAAGGACGACTTATTTTAGAGAAATCTTTAATAAATCGTCTGTAAAATCCTGCATGTCCCAAGAAGCTTCTTATCCCCTTCACAGATGTAGGGGGAGGTAGTTTGGATATCAATTCAACTTTTGCCTTATCAACTTCAATACCCTTGTTTGAAATTATATGTCCCAAAACTATCCCTTGTTGAACCATAAAATGACTTTTCTCCCAACTAAGGGTTAGATTGCATTCAATGCATCTTTCTAAAACCAAAGTCAATTTATGTAAGCAATCATCAAATGAGTTCCCAAAGACAGAGAAATCGTCCATGAAAATTTCAATGAACTTCTCCACCATGTCCGAGAAAATGGATATCATGCATCTCTGGAAAGTGGCAGGAGCATTGCATAACCCAAATGGCATTCTCATGAAAAGCAAATGTCCCAAAAGGACATGTAAATGTGGTCTTTTCCTGATCTTCTGGTGCTATGGGTACTTGATAATATCCAGACAGTCCATCCAAAAACAGTAAAATTCGTGCCCAGCTAATCTTTCCAACATTTGATCAATGAATGGAAGAGGAAAGTGATCCTTTTTCGTATATAAATTTAGTTTCCTAAAATCTATACACATTCTCCATCCAGTGATTATTCTAGTGGGCACTAATTCACTTTTATCATTTTTAACAACTGTTATCCCAGATTTCTTTGGTACCACATGCACTGGACTAACCCACTTACTATCCGCAATAGGATAGATAATCCCTTCTCCTAATAATTTAAGGATTTCCTTTTTAACTACCTCTTGCATGTTTGGGTTTAGTCTTCTTTGGGCCTCTCGTACAGGTTTAGCACCATCCTCCAAGTTGATCTTGTGCATACACATTGTTGGACTAATGCCTCTTATATCCCCTATACTCCAACCTATAGATTTCTTAAACTGTTTAAGCACTTTGATGAGTTCCTTTTCTTGTGGTTTGGTCAAGGTTGAAGAAATTATCTCTGGATATGTTTCTCCTTCTCCCAAAAACACATATTTTAAGTGCTCAGGTAAGTCTTTGAGTTCAAGTTCAGGTGGATTGGCCTCTTTAATAGATGAAGAACTGGGTAGATTTAAAAGTGCACTAGATTTTGTCATCACTTCATTATTGTCTAGTTGTTCAAGGTACCCCTTAATTTCTTCATCTAAATCTTCTTCAACCTTTTCAAGTGTAAGAACGGTTTCAAGCTTGTCTTCTATTCTGGTTTGGAAAAAGGTGTTTTGGACAAGATTATCCAAAGGATCAACTTCGAATATTTCATCGATGGCAGAAATAGAAGGAAAGGTGAAGAATCAAAAACTTTGAAATGAACAGTCTCTCCTAAGACTGTCATTGTCAAATTTCCATCTTGGACATCAATAATAGTTTTAGTAGTTGCCATAAATGGTCTACCAAGCAATATTGTATGCTCTCTGTCCAATGCCGGATTTTCTTGCATATCCAGAACCACAAAGTCAACAGGTATTATCAGTTTGTCTACCTGTACCAAAACATCCTCAACTATTCCCTCCGGATATTTAAGAGATCTATCCGCAAGTTGCGGGGACATAGTTGTGGGTTTTAAATCCCCTAGATTGAGTTGTGAGAATATAGAGTAGGGCATCAAATTTATACTAGCACCTAAATCAAGCATTGCTTTAGCAACCTTCCTATCCCCCATAGTTATGTTTATAATAAAACTTCCAGGGTCTTTCAACTTAGGGGGTAGTTTGTGCTGAAGTACAGCGCTAGAAATTTCTGATACTACTACTTGTTCATTCAGTTCATACCTCCTTTTCTTAGTGTTCAACTCTTTGAAAAACTTGGCATATGAGGGCACATTCATGATCACTTCTAATAATGGTAAATTGATATTTACTTTAGAGAGCATATTAAAAAGATCATTGAATTGCTTATCTTGTTTGGATTCTTTCAACCGGTGGGGAAAAGGTACTTGCATCTGGTGTGGTTCTGTTGTCTTTTGAATTTTGGGAGTGTCAGATGACCCCCCAATGAGTTTTTCAGAAAGCTTGTGAAGTTTAACACTTGTTTCTCCATTTTGTGAGATTAGAATGTCGCCTTCTTTGTTACATGAACTACAAGGTAGTTTAGAGATTTCAGGTACACTGGTATTGACTACCTTACCACTTCGGCGGTTCTAACATCTTTTGCTTGTTCTCGTTGGTAGGCAACTTTCCTGGTTCTTTCTTTTGCATTTGTTCAGCCAGTTGCCCAACTTTAGATTCAATTCTTTTAACCGAAGCCTCCATGGTGTTCAACCTTTGATTAGTCATCAGTTGGTTGTCACGACTAACTTGAATAAAAGCATTCAAGCTATCTTCTAAGGTTGGTTTAAAAGATTGGCTTGGTGGGTAAGGGTGGTTGTAGGTTGGGTTATTATATGTGTTTGGATGATACTTTTGAAAATATTGGACTTCCTCTATGGCATCGACACTAGAATCACAAGTATTTGAACAATTATGAGTACCATGCCCAATTGAACAACACACTCCACATACCTCTTGACTTGAAATTTGGTGAGACGTGAGGAATTTCACTTGTTTAGTCAATTCAGCAAGTTGCAAGGTTATCTCATTATCAAAGCCGTCTTCATTGACCTTTGCTTTCCTTCTACCACCTCTTTGTTGGGAATTAGAACCCAATAGCTCATAGAGGTTATAGGTTTCCTCTGCGGTCTTTTCTCCTACAAAGACCTCCAAAGAAGATTATCAACCATGTATTGACTTTGTAGTGTCAATCCATCGTAAAAGAATTGGTTTTGTAGCTGTAGTGGAAAGCTATGATTTTGACATTGAATGAAAAGGAGTTTGAATCGTTCCCAAGCTTCATGAAAGGGCTCTTCATTCATTTGAGAAAATGTTGCTATCTTTGTTCTTAGATCAATGAGTCTTTTGATGGGAATAGAACCTACCCATAAAAATTTCATAGATCGCCTCCCAAGTTTTAAGAGAACGGGTAGAGTAATGAACCATGACCAAGCTTTATCTTTGAGAGTGTAAGGAAAACACCTCATCCTAAGTTGATCTTCATTAATTGCATGTAGTGGAAAGGTTTGGATAATAGCATAGAATTCTCGAATGAAATGCAAAGGGTCTTCATTAGGGATACCGTAAAAGGAAGGCAACAAAGAATAATGAATCTTTTTCAATTCATAATTCCTTGCAGCTTCTTGCAATTGGATGCCGGAAGTTACATTGCCAATGATTGGCATTGTATAGTCTTTCATCTTTTTCCGCCTATCTTCAGCATCTCCCATGGTTGTTTGTAGTTGAAAATGATCCTCCTCCTATTGTGAATCAGCATTTTGCTCTTAAAAACAATGGTAGATATCTCTAAAAAAAAATGCAAGGAACCTAAATTATTTTTTTTTTTAATTTAAACGAAGGGACACAATTTTTGAAACAAACGAATTTATTTTATTTGAAATATATATATATTTTTTTTTATTACACGCAAACTAAAACAAAGGAAAATACAATAATGGGTGACCTCCCATGTAGGACTAAAATTTATCGTCTTCTAGTAAGACGTTGCTTGGAGATTGCTGATGAGTGCTCAAAAAGCACTAAAATAACCATGATTTTATGCACTTTAATTGATTAAAAATATATATATTTATATGTTTTATCATATATTTATATAAATTTGTCTTTTTCGGAATCACGGGTATTTTTATTGTTTTTCAGGAATTTTGGCCTAAAAACGCAATGTAAAGACTCAAAGAAGAATACTTGAAGCAATACATCACAAATAAATTGATAAATAAGTGGAAAAAGGTCAACAAACATGGAAAAATTGGACAAAATGGGTCGAAAAGGTCAAAAATGTCAAAGACGGAAAAACGCTACAAAAATTTCAAATACAAGGCCAGGCCAGAGTCATACAGGCCAGAGTCGCATACCACAAGCGCGCTGATGATGCTTCGCTACAGCTGGGCATCTGTTCACGCCATACTGAAGCGCTGCCAGACATATGGCAGCAAGAATGCCAAATAGGCATAGCGCTTCAACGCGTTTTGACCCATTTTTCACGTGCAGCCGCTTCATGACGTCATCTTGACGTCATTGATGACCTCAAGATGTCCACTACACGTTTTTATTTTTTAATATTTTTTTTAACATTTTTTAATCATTTTTTCTCTCCATCCTCACCTATAAATACCCCCCTTCCATTCACTTCAAAACACACCTCAAAACCTCACATCTCTCTTCTTTCTTTCTCTCATTTCTTAGTTTTTGAGTTTTCTTTAGTTTCTTTCTTAGTTTCTAAGCTTTTCTTAGCTTTTCTCTTAGTTTTTAGTTCAATTGTCTTAGGTTTAGAGTTCTTCTCTTTTAATAATTTAGATTTTTGATTCAATAAATGGAAGTGCAAATTCCGCTTGGAGGTTTTCTAGCAACGGGAATAGCGTCGAAGTTCTGTAAGGATTTTATTTTCTTTACAGTTATTTTTATGCTTTATTCTTACATGTTATATTTAATTTGTCTGTGATTAAATTTAACTGTATAATTGTTTATAATCATGATATAATAATAACGTTGTTATGCTTGCGAAATATTAAATAGGTGAAAATTTCTAAAATGAATTGATTTTGTTTTTATTCAAGATTTTATATTAAGGATGTTAGAGAGAAATATATTATTTTTCATTACAAACTTAAATCTGAAAGTTAGACTTTAAGGTTTAGTTATCCTATCTAATTTAGAGTAGTCTTCTTTTATTTGTTGTAACAATCGCCTTAGGTAGTTAGAGTGAAGCTCTATTTCAAAAGTTTTTATAAGAATTATTATGTGGAAATGTATTGACAACATGTTTTCAATAGTGATTTTAAAACTTGAAAGTTAGTACTCGGATAACTAAATTCTTAAGTTTAATTTGACACTTGAATAAAGTTTAAATCGTCTAACCTCACCAAAGGTGGCATTTAAATGGTTCATTTTCAATCTCTTAGAAAAAGGAATTAATTTAATTAACCAAATTAGTTATCAACCCCACCCATAGGTGTTAATTGATTTGTTTAGTTAACAAAGAAAGATCTAACCCCACCAAAGGCCAGATTCATACAAAAAGAGAGAATCAATAAAATATCAATTTATATCTTTAATAACCTAGATAATATGAAAGATAATTAACTTAGTTATTATATCCATAAATACTCCACTAATATAAATGATAAAATTTGCATGAATATTTATTGAATCTGTATTTATATTTATTTATTCAATTTGTATCTATGTTTATTCTTTGTAGATTATATTTAATTAATCTGTATATATGTTTATTTTATGTTATTAGATTAGAACACAAAACCAAAACTATCGTGACAGGATGTTTAGGATTTAATTTCGCTTTTTAAAAGTTTGAATAATAAATTAAAAACCACATACATTCCTTCCTTAGATCGACTCGTGAAAGTATACTTATCATTTTCTACGAAATGATTCGTGCACTTCATGAGAGTTTTACAAATATTAAAACCAAAGTATTTGCGAGAATTGGCGATCTTATTTGCTCATCAAGTTTTTGGCCATTCTTGAAGGAATAGCGTTTTTAATTTATTTATCAAAATTTTAAAAATATTTTTGTGTTGTAAATAATTGTGATATTTAAAAAAAAAATAATAATAATAATAATAATAAATAAATAAAATAAAAATTAATCAAATTTCAAATTTCATAAAAAAATAAATAATAAATAAATAAATAAATAAATAAATAAATAAATAAAAAAAAAAAAAATTAAAAATTAAAAATTTTTTTTTATAGCATAAAAAGTAAATAATTTAGAAATTTGAAATTTGAAGTAAAAAAAGTTTTTACCGTTAAAAAAAAAAAAAAAAAAAAAAAAAAAAAAATTAAGTTAATAAGAAATAAGATAGTGTGAATAGTAAAATAAAATTACCGTACGTAAAAAAAAAAAAAAGAAAAAAAAAAAAAAAAAAAATAAAAAAATTTAAGTTAATAAGAAATAAGATAGTGTGAATAGTAAAATAAAATTACCGTTCGTAAAAAAAAAAAAAAAAAAAAAAATTAAAAAAAAAAAAAAAAACTAAAAGGCATGAAAAGTAAAAATCTAAGGGAGTTCTGTCTAGGAGACTAGTTCTTTGAAGCCTTCGTGCCACTAGTCTTTCCTGGGAACGTTGTTACATTTGGGAGAATGGTTTTTAAGGAGCCATAGCACCACCATTCTTTCCTGGGAACACTCTTGGTTAATACTAATTATGTTATTTAAAAAAAAAAAAAAAAAAAAAAAATTGTCTAGTGTTTTGTATTAAATGCCATGGAAATTTTCTAATTTCTTTATTTTTGTTGACAGGAGTTAAATTTACGTTTAAAAATAGTCTATGCGTGGTAGGAGATCCTTAGGAAACCCCCTAACACCATATATAAATAACATTCATAAATTTAAACAAGTGTCAACAACACTGGATCCTACCCATCAACAAGTTTTTGAGCCAAACATAGAACGTCTTAATCCTTTACTAGAACCAAAAGAAATGGAGGAAAACCAACATGTTAGGGAAACCACGATGAAAGAGTTTGCAAGACCGGTGATTGGCACGAATCGCCGCTATCCAGTTGGGAGAGAAGTCGCTAGAACTATGACCTTAAAAATATTCATTTTTCTATGCTTCCTTCCTTCTATGGGCTACCTAATGAAGATTCTCTTTCCTTTATGAGAGATTTCTATGCTACGGTCCAAACATTCCCCTCGGTATTCTAAACGAGGATCACTTAGAATGAGATGTTTTCCGTACACCTTAAAGGATAAGGCTAAAGCTTGGTTGATGTCGCTTACCCTGGTTCTCTCGATGACATGGGGTCAAATTTACAATAAATTCATGGGAAAATTCTATTCCCATCAAAAACATCGAGTGAGAGGAAAGATTGCTACTTTCTCTCGATGGAAGGAGAACCATTCCATGAAGCTTGGGATAGGTTCAAAATGTTTCTCACTCAATGTCCCCACCATAGCTTTCCCTACAGTTGCAGAACCAATTCTTTTACGATGGACTTACACAACAATGTCGGTTCATTGTCGACAACGCCGGCAGGAGGAGCAATAGGAGAAAAGACCGCATCGAAACGTATAATCTCTTTGAGATGTTGGGTGCTAATTCCCGTGAGAAAAGCTCCAGAGTGAGAAAAGGCTGGTGTTTATGAGATTGACTCCGGTAATGAAATTCAACAACAACTTGTTCAACCGACTAAGCAAGTTGCTCTTCTCGCTACACAAACCAACACAAATAATGAACAATATGGTTTGTACGACAACGTGGGACAAGGTACTGGCCTGTCCACATCAAGGAGATACAACTGACCTCGAGCAGGTTAATGTGTTGGGAGCATATCAACAAAGACCAAGGTTTGATCCCAATTCAAATACCTATAATCCTGGGTGGAGAAGTCATCCAAATTTCTCTTGGAGGCAAAATAACCCTCCTTTCCCTCAAAGCTCAAACCAGGCAGGCCAGAATTCCACCCACCTATTCCACGAAGCATTCCAAATAAACCAACCTGGAGGACAACTTGAATTCTTTTATTCAAGTTTGTAGGAACAATCAATCAAAAACCAATCAACGGTTGGACTGTGGAAGCTTCTATCAAAAGGTGGAAGTTCAAGTTGAGCAGTTAGTTGAACATTTGCGAGAAAGGCAAAATTGAAACTTAGATGAATTCAATGAAGAGGAGACATTGAGTTTTTCATTCTGCAATCTCCAAGCAACGTCTTACTAGAAGACGATAAATTTTAGTCCTACATGGGAGGTCACCCATTATTGTATTTTCCTTTGTTTTAGTTTGCGTGTAATAAAAAAAAAATATTTCAAATAAAATAAATTCGTTTGTTTCAAAAATTGTGTCCCTTCGTTTAAATTAAAATTAAAAAAAAAAAAAAAATTTCCTTGCATTTTTTTAGATATCTACTATTGTTTTTAAGAGCAAAATGTTGATTCACAATAGGAGGAGGATCATTTTCAACTACAAATAAACATGGGAGATGCTGAAGATAGGCGGAAAAAGATGAAAGACTATACAATGCCAATCATTGGCAATGTAACTTCCTAAGATCCAATTGCAAGAGGCTGCAAGGAATTATGAATTGAAAAAGATTCATTATTCTTTGTTGCCTTCCTTTTACGGTATCCCTAATGAAGATCCTTTGCATTTCATTCGAGAATTCTATGCTATTGTCCAAACCTTTCCACTAAACGCAATTAGTGAAGATCAACTTAGGATGAGGTGTTTTCCTTACACTCTCAAAGATAAAGCTTGGTCATGGTTCATTACTCTACAGTCAGGTTCTCTTAAAACTTGGGAGGCAGTCTATGAAATTTTTATGGGTAGGTTCTATTCCCATCAAAAGACTGTTGATCTAAGAACAAAGATAGCAACATTTTCTCAAATGAATGAAGAGCCCTTTCATGAAGCTTGGGAACGATTCAAACTCCTTTTCATTCAATGTCAAAATCATAGCTTTCCACTACAGCTACAAAACCAATTCTTTTACGATGGATTGACACTACAGAGTCAATACATGGTTGATAATCTTAGGAGGTCTTTGTAGGAGAAAAGACAGCAGAGGAAGCCTATAATCTCTATGAGCTATTGGGTTCTAATTCCCAACAAAGAGGTGGTAGAAGGAAAGCAAAGGTCAATGAAGTCGGCTTTGATGATGAGATAACCTTGCAAATTGCCGAATTGACTAAACAAGTGAAATTCCTCACGTCTCACCAAATTTCAAATCAAGAGGTATGTGGAGTGTGTTGTTCAATTGGGCATGGTACTCATAATTATTCAAATACTTGTGATGATGCCATAGAGGAAGTCCAATATTTTCAAAAGTATCATCCAAACACCTATAATCACCCAACCTACAACCACCCTTACCCACCAAGCCAATCTTTTAAACCAACCTTAGAAGATAGCTTGAATGCTTTTATTCAAGTTAGTCGTGACAACCAACTGATGACTAATCAAAGGTTGAACACCATGGAGGCTTCGGTTAAAAGAATTGAATCTAAAGTTGGGCAACTGGCTGAACAAATGCAAAAGAAAGAACTGTGAAAGTTGCCTACCAACCGTAACAAGCAAAAGATGTTAGAACCCTTCAAGTGGTAAGGTAGTCAATACCGGTACCTGAAATCTCTAACAAAGAAGGCGACATTCTAATATCGCAAAAGGAGAAACAAGTGTTAAACTTCACAAGCTTTCTGAAAAACTCATCGGGGGTCATCCGACACTCCCAAAATTCAAAAGACAATGTAACCACACCAGATGCAAGTACCTTTTCCCCACCGGTTGAAAGAGTCCAAACAAGATAAGCAATTCAATGATCTTTTTAATATGCTCTCTAAAGTAAATATCAATTTACCATTATTAGAAGTGATCATGAATGTGCCCTCATATGCAAAGTTTTTCAAAGAGTTGAACACTAAGAAAAGGAGGTATGAACTGAATGAACGAGTAGTAGTATCGAAATTTCTAGCCTGTACTTCAAAGACAAACTACCCCTAAGTTGAAAGACCCTGGAAGTTTTATTATTAACATAACTATGGGGGATAGGAAGGTTGCTAAAGCAATGCTTGATTTAGGTGCTAGTATAAATTTGATGCCCTACTCTATATTCTCACACCAATCTGTGGATCTAAAACCCACAACTATGTCCCTGCAACTTGCAGATAGATCTCTTAAATATCCAGAGGGAATAGTTGAGGATGTTTTGGTACAGGTAGACAAACTGATAATACCTGTTGACTTTGTGGTTCTGGATATGCAAGAAAATCCGGCATTGGACAGAGAACATACAATATTGCTTGGTAGACCATTTATGGCAACTACTAAAACTATTATTGATGTCCAAGATGGAAATTTGACAATGACAGTCTTAGGAGAGACTGTTCATTTCAAAGTTTTTGATTCTTCACCTTTCCCTTCTATTTCTGCCATCGATGAAATATTCGAAGTTGATCCTTTGGATAATCTTATCCAAAACACCTTTTTCCAAACCAGAATAGAAGACAAGCTTGAAACTGTTCTTACACTTGAAAAGGTTGAAGAAGATTTAGATGAAGAAATTAAGGGGTACCTTGAACAACTAGACAATAATGAAGTGATGACAAAATCTAGTGCACTTTTAAATCTACCCAGCTTCTTCATCTGTTAAAGAGGCCAATCCACCGAACTTGAACTCAAAGACTTACCCGAGCACTTAAAATATGTGTTTTTGGGAGAAGGAGAAACATATCCAAAGGATAATTTCTCCAACCTTGACCAAACCACAAGAAAAGGAACTCATCAAAGTGCTTAAACAGTTTAAGAAATCTATAGGTTGGAGTATAGGGGATATAAGAGGCATTAGTCCAACAATGTGTATGCACAAGATCAACTTGGAGGATGGTGCTAAACCCGCACGAGAGGCCCAAAGAAGACTAAACCCAAACATGCAAGAGGTAGTTAAAAAGGAAATCCTTAAACTACTAGAAGAAGGGATTATCTATCCTATCATGATAGTAAGTGGGTTAGTCCAAAGGTACGTGGTACCAAAGAAATGCGGGATAACAGCTTGTTAAAAATGATAAAAGTGAATTAGTGCCCACTAGAATAATCAATGGATGGAGAATGTGTATAGATTTTAGGAAACTAAATTTATATACGAAAAAGGATCACTTTCCTCTTCCATTCATTGATCAAATGTTGGAAAGATTAGTCAAGTACCTAATTTTCTTGTTTTTGGATGGACTGTCTGGATATTATCAAGTACCCATAAAGACAAGATCGTGAAAAGACCACATTTACATGTCCTTTTGGGACATTTGCTTTTCGTAGAATGCCATTTGGGTTATGCAATGCTTCCCGCCACTTTCCAGAGATGCATGATATCCATTTTCTCGGACATGGTGGAGAAGTTCATTGAAATTTTCATGGACGATTTCTCTGTCTTTGGGAACTCATTTGATGATTGCTTACATAAATTGACTTTGGTTTTAGAAAGATGCATTGAATGCAATCTAACCCTTAGTTGGGAGAAAAGTCATTTTATGGTTCAACAAGGGATAGTTTTGGGACATATAATTTCAAACAAGGGTATTGAAGTTGATAAGGCAAAAGTTGAATTGATATCCAAACTACCTCCCTACATCTGTGAAGGGGATAAGAAGCTTCTTGGGACATGCAGGATTTTACAGACGATTTATTAAAGATTTCTCTAAAATAAGTCGCCCTTTATGTAACTTATTATCCAAAGATGCTGAATTTGACTTCAACAATGACTGCCTTATTTCCTTTAATACCTTGAAAGAGAAACTAACATCTACCCCTGTTATAATGGCACCAAACTGGTCTTTACCTTTTGAAATAATGTGTGATGCTTCTGATTATGCAATAGGAGCAGTCCTGGGACAAAGAGTGGATAAGCGTTTACATGTCATCTACTATGCTAGCAAAACACTCAATGATGCCCAAATGAATTACACCACCACTGAAAAGGAATTCTTGGCTATAGTATTCTCTTTAGACAAATTTCGGTCTTATTTAGTAGGATCTAAAGTGATTGTACATTCTGATCATGCTGCTTTAAGATACCTATTAAGTAAACCAAATGCCAAGCCAAGATTAATCGGTGGGTCTTACTCTTACAAGAATTTGACCTAGAGATCAAGGATAAGAAAGGCGGTGAAAACTTAGTAGCCGACCATTTGTCTAGGTTGATTTGACTTCAATTCTCTTAAAGATGAGAGTAATGATGATATAGTTGAAACCTTTCCGATGAACAGTTATTTTTCATAGGTCCGAACCCATGGTATCTTGATATTGTAAACTATCTTGCCACATGGTGTTTTGCGACCTAACACTTCATATCAGACAAGAAAAGGTTTTTTAAAACTATTAAGGACTATTTCGGATGACCCTTATTTATACAAGATTGGTCAAGATCAAGTCATCCTGAGATGTGTACGAGAAGAAGAACATAAGAGCATTCGACTTTTTGTCATGAACTTCATTGTGGGGTCATTTTGGAGGTGAAAAGACAAAAGTAAGATATTACAAATGGATTCTTTTGGCCCACTCTTTTTAAAGATGCTCATATGTTTTGTGCACAATGTGATAGATGTCAAAGAACAGAAACATAAGCAAAAGAGATGAAATGCCTTTGACATCTAATTTAGTTGTTGAACTCTTTGATGTATGGGATTGACTTCATGGGTCCTTTTCCCCATCTAATGGTTTTCAATATATTTTGGTTCTTTGTGGATTACGTGTCCAAGTGGGTAGAAGCTATCCCCACCAAGACCAATGATGCTAATGTTGTTGTGAAATTCTTGAAAGATTTCATATTCAAGAGGTTCGGAACGCCTAGAGCTATAATAAGTGATGGAGGTAGCCATTTTTGTAACAAACTCTTTGATGGAGTACTAAACAAGTACAACATCACACATAAAGTAGCTACTCCATATCATCCTCAAACTTCTGGTTTAGTGGAAGTGAGCAATAGGCAAATTAAGGGAATACCGAACGCACTGTGCGTCCGTCAAGGAAGGATTGGGCATTTAAGCTAAATGATGCCCTATGGGCATACCGCACCGCTTACAAAACACCTATTGGGATGAGCCCCTACCGGTTAATCTTTGGGAAAGCGTGCCACCTTCCAGTTGAACTTGAACACAAAGCTTATTGGGCAATTAAAGAGTTAAACATGGATTTAGATAAAGCGGGTGAAAAACGATTACTTGACTTCATGAGTTGGAAGAAATTAGGAATGAAGCCTATGAGAATGCCAAATTATACAAGGAGCGTACTAAGCGCTATCATGACAAAGAGGCTAGTTCCTAAGACTCTTCACCCTGGAATGAATGTTCTTTTATTTAACTCTCGTTTGAGATTGTTTCCGTGAAAGTCGAGATCAAGATGGGATGGACCATTCAAAATAGTTCAAGTATTTGAACATGGAGTGGTGGAACTATTGGACTCCAAGACACAAAAAACGTTCAAAGTCAATGGCCATCGTGTCAAGCCTTATTTAGAAGAACCAAACAACATTGCTGAAATGGATTGCATTTGGCTGAGAAACCCTTAGCACCAAAAAGATACGTCTTGCTAAGACGTTAAACTAAGCGCTGGATGGGAGGCAACCCATCATTTTAGGTAAAAAAATAATAAAAAAAAAAAAAAAAAAATTAAAAAAAAAAACAATAAAAAAAAAATAATAAAAAAAAATATAAAAAAAAATTTGTTTGTTTTTGTTTTATTTACTTAATTTTATTGTTTATTTCATTTTAATTACATATGAATAATTGTTAAATTGTTAAAACTAAAAATATTTGTTGAGATGTTAGAAGTTTACAGCGATCTGTCTGTATACACTTTAATATGATGGATGCACCTGCATTTTCCATTACTACTTGCACATTCTCAGGAAATAGGTAATCTTTCTTCTCTTCTCTCTTTATCTTTAATTTACAGTTGTTACATTGAGGACAATGTAAGTTCTAGGTTGGGGGTGGTGAAAAGTTACCATGCTTAATTAAAATAAAAAAAAAAAAATATATATATATATATATATACTTTTTCATTTTTTGTGTGTGCTTGGTTTTATTTCTATTCTGTGTGATTTAGTAATTTTTGGAATAAAAAAAAAAAAAAAAAAAAAGAAAGAAAGTTTCACAAAAGTTTATCACTTCTTTAAATCAAATTTAAGTAAATAGTTAAGTCTTTTGTACTGTTAGATTAATTTTTGAAAACATATCATGAAATATTTTGTAATTATTTTTGATAATTAGTTAGTTTTTGTCATAATTAGTATTTCTTGATAAGATGTAGAAATTATATTAAACCCAAAATCGGTGTTTATGAGTTTTTTTTAGTGGAGACTACCTTTGTGAGATATAATTTGAGCCTAATTTCCTTTATTCAAGAGTGAAATATATATTTTTTCTACTCCAAACACATTTCTTATTTCTTCAAATTTTTAGATGATCTCTATAGGTATTAGCATTGAATGTATGAATTTTTTTTCATTTTAATAGAGTATCATATATTTTTGATTATTATTTTTGCTTAGATTAAATGATTTGAGTAGAAGTTGATAGTATATGCTTATATCTCATTTATGCATGACTACTACAAAAACAAAAAGACATATCTGGGGTTACCTAAACCAAGATCAAACAGAAAAGCCACAAAATTAACCACTCACCAAAATCCAAAAAATGTACAATCTGTACATGGGTTGACTCTCTAAAAAAATACATATATTGAGAAATATCTACAGAAAAAAAAAGAGAGAGATAAAAATAGTATCATCTACATACTATAACCCGCATTGCCTACAAAGTTGTGAGTAAAGGCTAATTACAAAAGAAAGATATAAGAAGTAATTCCCCAAAAAGTCATTGCAATTTCTTCATTCGTAAAAGGCATATATCTTGAAATTCTTTCTTAATGAGTTTGATTTATGCATGAAAATAATTTTTATATATGATATCTTTATAATTTATACATTTGATTCCTTTCATGAGATCAATGTTAAAATAACACTTTGAGCCTTTATTCTTTATACATATGCGAACATATTAGTTCATTTCTATACATCAACTCTTTCGCATATAAATTAGTATGAGTGTTTGAACCCATAGGATTCAGTGTTTTGAGAGTATTGACTTGTGAGGAATAGAGTGGCGAATCGATTCATGACACCGAAATTGGGTGAAATTAAATGGATACATTTTTGATATGAAATATGAAAATGATTTTCGACTAATTATTATAATAAATCATGATTGTTTAAAGAGATTAAGATAACTTATGCTTGAGATTTTAATTACGATCTTAAAGGAGATTAAAAAGTATGAGACATTTTTGTGAAATGTTGATAATTTGTGATTTTGTTGTAAATTTAATTTTTAAGTTGTTTGTTTTTATTGTTTCTTTTGTTTTTACATTTAGTGCAATGTTTGTGGGTATCATTATCGAAAACCCTCACGAGACTCAAACTCGTCCACTAGGGCAACCTAGGGGTTTAAAGGCTTGTTGCATAGGCTAAATGCAACCGTGTCAATCCACGGAAGTGATTTAGGATAGTTTAATTTTTAGTTTTTATCGCTTCTCTTGCTAAGGGACTAGCAAGAAGTTGGTCAGGTTGTGATGAGTGCTCAAAAAGCACTAAAATAACCATGATTTTATGCACTTTAATTGATTAAAAATATATATATTTATATGTTTTATCATATATTTATATAAATTTGTCTTTTTCGAATCACGGGTATTTTTATTGTTTTTCGTGAATTTTGGCCTAAAAACGCAATGTAAAGACTCAAAGAAGAATACTTGAAGCAATACATCACAAATAAATTGATAAATAAGTGGAAAAAGGTCAACAAACATGGAAAAATTGGACAAAATGGGTCGAAAAGGTCAAAAATGTCAAAGACGGAAAACGCGCCGCGGCCAGCCTCAGCGCCCGGCCGCGCTACAAGGCCGCCAGAGTCGCGCCAAGGCTGATGCATGCCGCGCTGCAGCGCGCTGGCACTGTTCACGCTGCGCCGAAGGCGCTGGCAGCCGCTTCAGCCCGCGCGGCGGCATCAGCCACGGCCAAGGCGCGCCCAACGCGTTTTTGACCCATTTTTCACGTGCGGCAGCCGCTTCATGACGCCATGTCGACGTCATTGATGACCTCAGCATGTCCACTACACGTTTTTTATTTTTTTAATATTTTTTTTAACATTTTTTTAATCATTTTTTCTCTCCATCCTCACCTATAAATACCCCCCTTCCATTCACTTCAAAACACACCTCAAAACCTCACATCTCTCTTCTTTCTTTCTCTCATTTCTTAGTTTTTGAGTTTTCTTTAGTTTCTTTCTTAGTTTCTAAGCTTTTCTTAGCTTTTCTCTTAGTTTTTAGTTCAATTGTCTTAGGTTTAGAGTTCTTCTCTTTTTGAGAGGAACTTGTAATGTTTTTGTAATAATTTAGATTTTTGATTCAATAAATGGAAGTGCAAATTCCGCTTGGAGGTTTTCTAGCAACGGGAATAGCGTCAAAGTTCTGTAAGGATTTTATTTTCTTTACGCTTATTTTTATGCTTTATTCTTACATGTTATATTTAATTTGTCCGTGATTAAATTTAACTGCTAGCTGCTTATAATCATGATATAATAATAACGTTGTTATGCTTGCGAAATATTAAATAGGTGAAAATTTCTAAAATGAATTGATTTTGTTTTTATTCAAGATTTTATATTAAGGATGTTAGAGAAATATATTATTTTTCATTACAAACTTAAATCAAAGTTAGACTTTAAGGTTTAGTTATCCTGTCTAATTTAGAGTAGTGCTCTTTTATTTGTTGGTACAATCGCCTTAGGTAGTTAGAGTGAAGCTCTATTTCAAAAGTTTTTATAAGAATTATTATGTGGAAATGTATTGACAACATGTTTTCAATAGTGATTTTAAAACTTGAAAGTTAGTACTCGGATAACTAAATTCTTAAGTTTAATTTGGACACCTTGAATAAAGTTTAAATCGTCTAACCTCACCAAAGGTGGCATTTAAATGGTTCATTTTCAATCTCTTAGAAAAAGGAATTAATTTAATTAACCAAATTAGTTATCAACCCCACCCATAGGTGTTAATTGATTTGTTTAGTTAACAAAGAGTATCTAACCCCACCAAAGGTGGTATTCATACAAAAAAGAGAGAATCAATAAAATATCAATTTATATCATTAATAACCTAGATAATATGAGCAAGCATAATTAACTTAGTTATTATATCCATAAATACTCCACTAATATAAATGATAAAATTTGCATGAATATTTATTGAATCTGTATTTATATTTATTTATTCAATTTGTATCTATGTTTATTCTTTTTAGATTATATTTAATTAATCTGTATATATGTTTATTTTATGTTATTAGATTAGGAACACAAAAACCAAAACTATCGTGACAGGATGTTTAGGATTTAATTTCGTTTTTAAAAGTTTGAATAATAAATTAAAAACCACATACATTCCTTCCTTAGATCGACCTTGGGAGTATACTTATCATTTTCTACGAAATGATTCGTGCACTTGCGAGAGTTTTACAAATATTAAAACCAAAGTATTTGCGAGAATTGGCGATGCCGGTTTTCGTTCATCAATTGCAGAATGAAAAACTCAATGTCTCCTCTTCATTGAATTCATTTAAGTTTCAAATTAGTCTTTGCCTTTTTGCAAATGTTCAACTAACTGTTCAACTTGAACTTCCACCTTTTTGATAGAAGCTTCCACAGAGTCCAACCGTTGATTGGTTTTTGATTGATTGTCCCTACAAACTTGAATAAAAGAATTCAAGTTGTCCTCCAGGGTTGGTTTATTTGGAATGCTTCGTGGAATAGGTGGGTGGAATTGTTGGCCTGCCTGGTTTGAGCTTTGAGGGAAAGGAGGGTTGTTTTGCCTCCAAGAGAAATTTGGATGACTTCTCCACCCAGGATTATAGGTATTTGAATTGGGATCAAACCTTGGTCTCTCGTTGATATGCTCCCAACACATTAACCTCGCTCAGTCCGGTTGTATCTCCTTGATATGGACAGGCTTCAAGTACCTTGTCCCATGTTGTCATACAAACCATATTGTTCATTATTTGTGTTGGTTTGTGTAGCGAGAAGAACAACTTGCTTAGTCAGTTGAACAAGTTGTTGTTGAACTTCATTACCGGAGTCAATCTCATGAACACCCGCCTTTTCTCACTCTGGAGCTTTTCTTTGGGAATTAGCACCCAACATCTCAAAGAGATTATATGTTTACGATGCAGCCTTTTCTCCTATTGCTCCTCCCGCAGCGTTGTCGACAATGAACCGACATTGTTGTGTAAGTCCATCGTAAAAGAATTGGTTCTCGCAACCGTAGGGAAAGCTATGATGGGGACATTGAGTGAGAAACATTTTGAACCTATCCCAAGCTTCATGGAATGGTTCTCCTTCCATCTGAGAGAAAGTAGCAATCTTTCCTCTCAGCTCTGATGTTTTTTGATGGGAATAGAATTTTCCCATGAATTTATTGTAAATGTGACCCCATGTCATCAGAGAACCTGGGGGAAGTGACATCAACCAAGCTTTGGCCTTATCCTTTAAGGTGTAAGGAAAACATCTCATTCTAAGCTGATCCTCGTTTAGAATACCGAGGGGGAATGTTTGGACCGTAGCATAGAAATCTCTCATAAAGGAAAGAGAATCTTCATTAGGTAGCCCATAGAAGGAAGGAAGCATAGAAAAATGAATATTTTTAAGGTCATAATTCCTAGCAGCCTCTCCCAACTGGATAGCGGCAGTTGCCGTGCCAATCACCGGTCTTGCAAACTCCTTCATCGTGGTTTCCCTAACATGTTGGTTTTCCTCCATTTCTTTTGGTTCTAGTAAAGGATTAAGACGTGGTTCTATGTTTGGCTCAAAATCAGGTTGATGGGTAGGATCCAGTGTTGTTGACACTTGTTTAAATTTATGAATATTATTTACATATGGTGTTAGGGGGTTTCCTAAGGATCTCCTACCACGCATAGACTATTTTAAAACGTAAATTTAAAACTCCTGTCAACAAAAATAAAGAAATTAGAGAAAATTTCCATGGCATTTAATACAAAACACTAGACAATTTTTTTTTTTTTTTAAATAACATAATTAGTATTAACCAAGAGTGTTCCCAGGAAAGAATGGTGGTGCTATGGCTCCTTAAAAACCATTCTCCTAGCCAGAACAACGTTCCCAGGAAAGACTAGTGGCACAAAGGCTTCAAAGAACTAGTCTCCTAGACAGAACTCCCTTAGATTTTTACTTTTCATGCCTTTTAGTTTTTTTTTTTTTTTTTTTTTTTTTTTTTTTTTTACGAACGGTAATTTTATTTTACTATTCACACTATCTTATTTCTTATTAACTTAAAATTTTAAAAATTTTAATTTTTTTTTTTTACGAACGGTAATTTTATTTTACTATTCACGCTATCTTATTTTTTATTAACTTAAAATTTTAAAAAAAAATTTAAATATTTTTTTTTTTAAATAAAAAATATCACAATTATTTACAACACAAAAATATTTTTAAAATTTTGATAAATAAATTAAAAACGCTATTCCTTCCCCGGCAACGACGCCAAAAACTTGATGAGCGAAAACCGGCATCGCAGATTCTCGCAAATACTTTGGTTTTAATATTTGTAAAACTCTCGCAAGTGCACGAATCATTTCGTAGAAAATGATAAGTATACTCCCAAGGTCGATCTAAGGAAGGAATGTATGTGGTTTTTAATTTATTATTCAAACTTTTAAAAACGAAATTAAATCCTAAACATCCTGTCACGATAGTTTTGGTTTTTGTGTTCCTAATCTAATAACAAAAAATAAACATATAGGCGGGTTAATTAAATATAATCTAAAAAGAATAAACATAGATACAAATTCAATAAATAAATATAAATACAGATTCAATAAATATTCATGCAAATTTTATCATTTATATTAGTGGAGTATTTATGGATATAATAACTAAGTTAATTATGCTTGCTCATATTATCTAGGTTATTAAAGATATAAATTGATATTTTATTGATTCTCTCCTTTTTGTATGAATACCACCTTTGGTGGGGTTAGATACTCTTTGTTAACTAAACAAATCAATTAACACCTATGGGTGGGGTTGATAACTAATTTGGTTAATTAAATTAATTCCTTTTTCTAAGAGATTGAAAATGAACCATTTAAATGCCACCTTTGGTGGGTTAGACGATTTAAACTTTATTCAAGGTGTCCAAATTAAACCTAAGAATTTAGTTATCCGAGTACTAACTTTCAAGTTTTAAAACCACTATTGAAAACATGTTGTCAATACATTTTCACATAATAATTCTTATAAAAACTTTTGAAATAGAGCTTCACTCTAACTACCTAAGGCGATTGTACCAACAAATAAAAGAGCACTACTCTAAATTAGACCGGATAACTAAACCTTAAAGTCTAACTTTCAGATTTAAGTTTGTAATGAAAAATAATATATTTCTCTCTAACATCCTTAATATAAAATCTTGAATAAAAATAAAATCAATTCATTTTAGAAATTTTCACCTATTTAATATTTCGCAAGCATAACAAATAAGTATTATTATATCATGATTATAAATGACTAGCACGCTTAAATTTAATCACGCACAAATTAAATATAACATGTAAGAATAAAGCATAAAAATAATCAGAAGAAAATAAAATCCTTACAAGATTGACGCTATTCCCGTTGTTAGAAAACCTCCAAGTGGAATTTGGACTTCCATTTATTGAATCAAAAATCTAAATTACTACAAAAACATTACACGTTCCTCTCAAAAAGAGAAGAACTCTAAACGTAAGACAATTGAACTAAAACCAAAGAGAAAAACTAAGAAAAGCTAAAAAGCTAAGAAGGAAGCTAAAAAAAACACAAAAACTAAGAAATGAGAGAAAGAAAGAAAAGAGAAGTGAGGTTTTGAGGTGTGTTTTGAAGTGAATGAAAGGGGGGTATTTATAGGTGAGGATGGAGAGAAAAAATGATTAAAAAATGTTAAAAAAATATTAAAAAATAAAAACGTGTAATGGACCTGCCGAGGTCATCAATGACATCAGATGACGTCGTGGGCGGCCGCACGTGAAAAATGGGTCAAAAACGCGTTGGCGCGCGCCGGCGGCTGGCGTCTTGCCAGCGGCCGGGCCGGGCGGCTCTTAGCGTGAACAAGTGCCGCGCTGCGGCGCGCGGCGAAGCATCAACGCGCGCGGCGCGCAGCTGGCCGGGCCGCGGCCGGTAGCGGCGCGCGATTTTCCGTCTTTTGACATTTTTGACCTTTTCGACCCATTTTGTCCAATTTTTCCATGTTTGTTGACCTTTTTCCACTTATTTATGAATTTATTTGTGATGTATTGCTTCAAGTATTCTTCTTTGAGTCTTTACATTGCGTTTTTAGGCCAAAATTCCTGTAAAACAATAAAAATACCCGTGATTCCGAAAAAGACAAATTTATATAAATATATGATAAAACATATAAATATATATATTTTTAATCAATTAATGTGCATAAAATCATGGTTATTTTAGTGCTTTTTGAGCACTCATCAGTACGATATGTAAATGATGAAAATTGTGTTCAAAAAGGTGGAGAACTAAACTATTGCATCAGGGTGTTTTTAGTAATCGAAACGAGGTTGAATTTGATATATTATAATAGTTGTTTGAATGCACAAATGAAAAGTTATAACGGTTCAAAGTTGCAACCACAATTAATAACTTCTTTTGTTTTTTAAACTACGAACTGTAGTAGCTCTCCTGTGTTTTTCAAGTACAAAGATAGGATGAACACAGAAAACAAAGATCAAGAAAAAGAAACAAATAATTTAAAGAAAACTACGAAATGAAATGCAAAGACGAAAACAATTACAACAAATTTGAAAGTAAACACAAGACTTGAAAAAAAAATTTATTTATTTTTTGAGGATTTATGAATTCAGAAAGCAGAAAAAAATCAAAGGACAAATTATTTTAAGATCTAAAATTCAAAAAATAGATATAGAAGATAGATAACGTATTTTCAATAAGCAAGGCATTGATATCAAATGAATCGGATCATTTAGGAAAAAAATCTAGGAACCGAGGAACTCAAAGGAATAAGAAAGTTTGAAATGCTAAGAAAATGGCTATGATGATAAAATTGGAAAAGAAAAGAACAAGAACTGAAAAAACAATGGAATATGGTTGAACAAAATTTTTAACTTCGGTAATATATGTAAATGGTGAAAATTGTGTTTAAAAAAGTGGAGCACTAAACTATTGCGTCAGGGTGTTTTTAGTAATCGAAACGAGGTTCAATTTGATATATTATAATAGTTGTTTCGATGCACGAATGTAATGTTATAACGGTTCAAAGTTGTTAACACAATTAACAACTTCTTTTGCTTTTTAAATTACGAACTGCAATAGCTCTCCTGATTTTTTAAAGTACAAAGATTGGAAGAACACAGAAAACAAAGATCAAGAAAAAGAAACAAAGAATTTAAAGAAAACTACGAAATGAAATGTAAAGACGAAAAAAATTACAACAAATTTTAAATTAAACACAGGACTTGAAGCAAAAAAATATTTATTTATTTTTTGGGGATTTATGAATTCAGAAAGCAGAAAAAAATCAAAGGACAAATTATATTAAGATCTAAAATTAAAAAATTATATATACGAAGATAGATAACGTATTTTCAATAACCAAGGCATTGATATCAAATGATGCGGATCCTTCAGGCAAAAAATCAAGGAACCGAGGAACTCAAAGGAATAAGAAAGTTTGAAATGCTAAGATCATGGCTATGATGATAAAATTGGAACCGAAAAGAATAAGAACTGAAAAAATAATGGAATATGGTTCAACCAAAATTTTAAATTCGGTAAGATATGTAAATGATGAAAATTGTGTTCAAAAAAGTGGAGAACTAAACTATTGCATCAGGGTGTTTTTAGTAATCGAAGCGAGGTTGAATTTGATATATTATAATAGTTGTTTGAATGCACAAATGAAAAGTTATAACGGTTCAAAGTTGCAACCACAATTAATAACTTCTTTTTTTTTAAACTACGAACTGTAGTAGCTCTCATGTGTTTTTCAAGTACAAAGATAGGATGAACACAAAAAACAAAGATCAAGAAAAAGAAACAAATAATTTAAAGAAAACCTCGAAATGAAATGTAAAGACGAAAAAAATTACAACAAATTCGAAAGTAAACACAAGACTTTAAGGAAAAAAAACATTTATTTATTTTTTGGGGATTTGTGACTTTAGAAAGTAGAAAAAAATCAAAGGACAAATTATTTTAAGATCTAAAATTCAAAAAATAGATATATGAAGATAGATAACGTATTTTCAATAACCAAGACATTGATATCAAATGATGTGGATCATTTAGGCGAAAAATCTAGGAACCGAGGAACTCAAAGGAATAACAAAGTTTGAAATACTTAGAAAATGGCTATGATGTTAAAATTGGAACCGAAAAGAACAAGAGTGGAAAAAACAATGGAATGTGGTTCAACCAAATTTTTAACTTCAGTAAGATATGTAAATGATGAAAATTGTGTTCAAAAAAGTGGAGAACAAAACTATTGCGTCAGGGTGTTTTTAGTAATCAAAACGAGGTTGAATTTGATATATTATAATAGTTTTTTGAATGCAAAAATGAAAAGTTATAACTGTTCAAAGTTGCAACCACAATTAATAATTCTTTTTTTTTTAAACTGCGAAATGCAGTACCTCTCCTGTTTTTTTCAAGTACAAAGATAGGATGAACACATAAAACAAAGAACAAGAAAAAGAAACAAAGAATTTAAATAAAACTATGAAATGAAATTCAAAGACGAAAAAAATTACAACAAATTTGAAAGTAGACACAAGACTTGAAAGAAAAAAATATTTATTTATTTTTTGGGGATTTGGGAATTTAGAAAGTAGAAAAAAATCAAAGGACAAATTATTTTAAGATCTAAAATTCAAAAAATAGAAATATGAAGATAGATAACTTATTTTCAATAACCAAGGCATTCATATCAAATGATGCAGATCCTTCAGGCCAAAAATCAAGGAACCGAGGAACTCAAAGGAATAAGAAAGTTTGAAATGCTAAGAACATGGCTATGATGATAAAATTGGAAACGAAAAGAACAAGATCTGAAAAAACAATGTAATATGGTTCAACAAAATTTTTAGACTTCGTTAAGATATGTAAATGATGAAAATTGTGTTCAAAAGAGTGGAGCACTAAACTATTGCGTCAGGGTGTTTTTAGTAATCGAAACGAAGTTCGATTTGATATATTATAATAGTTGTTTCGATGCATGAATGAAAAGTTATAACGGTTCAAAGTTGCAACCACAATTAATAACTTCTTTTTTTTTAAACTACGAACTGTAGTAGCTCTCCTGTTTTTTTAAATTACAAAGATTGGATGAACACAGAAAACAAAAATCAAGAAAAATAAAGAAAGAATTTAAAGAAAACTACGAAATGAAATTCAAAGACGAAAATAATAACAACAAATTTTAAAGTAGACACAAGACTTGAAGGAAAAAAAATATTTATTTATTTTTTGGGGATTTGTGAATTCAGAAAGTAGAAAAAATCAAATGACAAATTATTTGAAGATCTAAAATTCAAAAAATAGAAATACGAAGATAGATAACTTATTTTCAATAACCAAGGCATTCATATCAAATGATGCAGATCCTTCAGGCCAAAAATCAAGGAACCGAGGAACTCAAAGGAATAAGAAAGTTTGAAATGCTAAGAACATGGCTATGATGATAAAATTGGAAACGAAAAGAACAAGAACTAAAAAAACAATGGAATATGGTTCAACAAAATTTTTAGACTTCGTTAAGATATGTAAATGATGAAAATTGTGTTCAAAAGAATGGAGCACTAAACTATTGCGTCTGGTGTTTTTAGTAATCGAAACGAGGTTCAATTTGATATATTATAATAGTTGTTTCGATGCATGAATGAAAAGTTATAAGGGTTCAAAGTTGCAACCACAATTAATAACTTCTTTTTTTTTTAAACTACGAACTGTAGTAGCTCTCCTATTTTTTTAAAGTACAAAGATTGGATGAACACAGAAAACAAAAATCAAGAAAAATAAACAAAGAATTTAAAGAAAAATACGAAATGAAATTCAAAGACGAAAATAATAACAACAAATTTGAAAGTAGACACAAGACTTGAAGGAAAAAAAATATTTATTTATTTTTTGGGGATTTGTGAATTCAGAAAGTTGAAAAAAATCAAAGGACAAATTATTTGAAGATCTAAAATTCAAAAAATAGAAATATGAAGATAGATAACTTATTTTCAAAAACGAAGGCATTCATATCAAATGATGCAGATCCTTCAGGCCAAAAATCAAGGAACTGAGGAACTCAAAAGGAATAAGAAAGTTTGAAATGCTAAGAACATGGCTATGATGATAAAATTGGAAACGAAAAGAACAAGAACTGAAAAAAGAATGGAATATGGTTCAACAAAATTTTTAGACTTCGTTAAGATATGTAAATGATGAAAATTGTGTTCAAAAGAATGGAGCACTAAACTATTGCGTCTGGTGTTTTTAGTAATCGAAACGAGGTTCAATTTGATATATTATAATAGTTGTTTCGATGCATGAATGAAAAGTTATAAGGGTTCAAAGTTGCAACCACAATTAATAACTTCTTTTTTTTTAAACTACGAACTGTAGTAGCTCTCCTATTTTTTTAAAGTACAAAGATTGGATGAACACAGAAAACAAATATCCAGAAAAAGAAATAAAGAATTTAAAGAAAACTACGAAAGGAAATTCAAAGACAAAAAAAATTACAACAAATTTGAAAGTAAACACAAGACTTGAAGGAAAAAAATATTTATTTATTTTTTGGGGATTTGTGAATTCAAAAAGTAGAAAAAAATCAAAGGGAAAATTACCTTAAGATCTAAAATTCAACAAATAGAAATATGAAGATAGATAACTTATTTTCAATAACCAAGGTATTCATATCAAATGATGCAGATCCTTGAGGTCAAAAATCAAGGAACCGAGGAACTCAAAGGAATAAGAAAGTTTGAAATGCTAAGAACATGGCTATGATGATAAGATTGGAAACGAAAAGAACAAGATCTAAAAAAACAATGGAATATGGTTCAACAAAATTTTTAGACTTCGTTAAGATATGGAAACGATAAAAATTGTGTTCAAAAAAGTGGAGCACTAAACTATTGCGTCAGGGTGTTTTTAGTAATCGAAACGAGGTTATATTTGATATATTATAATAGTTGTTTCGATGCATGAATGAAAAGTTATAACGGTTCAAAGTTGCAACCACAATTAATAACTTCTTTTGTTTTTTAAACTACGAACTGCAGTACCTCTCCTGTTTTTTTAAAGTACAAAGATTGGATGAACACAGAAAACAAATATCAAGAAAAAGAAACAAAGAATTTAAATAAAACTATGAAATGAAATTCAAAGACGAAAAAAATTACAACAAATTTGAAAGTAGACACAAGACTTGAAAGAAAAAAATATTTATTTATTTTTTGGGGATTTGGGAATTTAGAAAGTAGAAAAAAATCAAAGGACAAATTATTTTAAGATCTAAAATTCAAAAAATAGAAATATAAAGATAGATAACTTATTTTCAATAACCAAGGCATTCACATCAAATGATGCAGATCCTTCAGGCCAAAAATCAAGGAAAAGAGGAAATCAAAGGATTAAGAAAGTTTGAAATGCTAAGGACATGGCTATGATGATAAAATTGGAAACGAAAAGAACAAGATCTGAAAAAACAATGGAATATGGTTCAACAAAATTTTTAGACTTCGTTAAGATATGTAAATGATGAAAATTGTGTTCAAAAGAGTGGAGCACTAAACTATTGCGTCAGGGTGTTTTTAGTAATCGAAACGAGGTCATAATTTAATATATTATAATAGTTGTTTCGATGCATGAATGAAAAGTTATAACGGTTCAAAGTTGCAACCACAATTAATAACTTCTTTTTTTTTAAACTACGAACTGTAGTAGCTCTCCTGTTTTTTTAAAGTACAAAGATTGGATGAACACAAAAAACAAATATCAAGAAAAAGAAACAAAGAATTTAAAGAAAACTACGAAATGAAATTCAAAGACGAAAAAAATTACAACAAATTTGAAAGTAGACACAAGACTTGAAGGAAAAAAAATATTTATTTATTTTTTGGGGATTTGTGAATTTAGAAAGTAGAAAAAAATCAAAGGATAAATTATTTTAAGATCTAAAATTCAAAAAATAGAAAAATGAAGATAGATAACTTATTTTCAATAACCAAGGTATTCATATCAAATGATGCAGATCCTTCAGGCCAAAAATCAAGGAACCGAGGAACTCAAAGGAATAAGAAAGTTTGAAATGCTAAGAACATGGCTATGATGATAAAATTGGAAACGAAAAGAACAAGATCTGAAAAAACAATGGAATATGGTTCAACAAAATTTTTAGACTTCGTTAAGATATGTAAATGATGAAAATTGTGTTCAAAAAAGTGGGGCACTAAACTATTGCGTCAGGGTGTTTTTAGTAATCAAAACGAGGTTATATTTGATATATCACAACAGTTGTTTCGAAGCATGAATGAAAAGTTATAACGGTTCAAAGTTGCAACCCACAATTAATAACTTCTTTTGTTTTTTAAACTACGAACTGCAGTAGCTCTCCTTCTTTTTTAAAGTACAAATATTGGATGAACACAGAAAACAAATATCAAGATAAAGAAACAAAGAATTTAAGGAAAACTACGAAATGAAATTCAAAGACGAAAAAAAAATCACAACAAATTTGAAAGCAGACACAAGACATGAAGGAAAAAAAATATTTATTTACATTTTGGGGATTTGTGAATTCAGTAAGTAGAAATAAATCAAAGGACAAATTACTTTAAGATCTAAAATTAAAAAAATAGAAAAATGAAGATAGATAACTTATTTTCAATAACCAAGGTATTCATATCAAATGATGCAGATCCTTCAGGCCAAAAATCAAGGAACCGAGGAACTCGAAGGAATAAGAAAGTTTGAAATGCTAAGAACATGGCTATGATGATAAAATTGGAAACGAAAAGAACAAGATCTGAAAAAACAATGTAATATGGTTCAACAAAATTTTTAGACTTCGTTAAGATATGTAAATGATGAAAATTGTGTTCAAAAGAGTGGAGCACTAAACTATTGCGTCAGGGTGTTTTTAGTAATCGAAACGAGGTTATATTTTATATATTATAATAGATGTTTCGATGCATGAATGAAAAGTTATAACGGTTCAAAGTTGCAACCACAATTAATAACTTCTTTTTTTTTAAACTACGAACTGTAGTAGCTCTCCTGTTTTTTTAAAGTACAAAGATTGGATGAACACAGAAAACAAATATCAAGAAAAAGAAACAAAGAATTTAAAGAAAACTACGAAATGAAATTCAAAGACGAAAAAAATTACAACAAATTTGAAAGTAGACACAAGACTTGAAAGAAAAAAATATTTATTTATTTTTTGGGGATTTGGGAATTTAGAAAGTAGAAAAAAATCAAAGGACAAATTATTTTAAGATCTAAAATTCAAAAAATAGAAATATGAAGATAGATAACTTATTTTCAATAACCAAGGCATTCACATCAAATGAAGCAGATCCTTTAGGCCAAAAATCAAGGAACCGAGGAACTCAAAGGATTAAGAAAGTTTGAAATGCTAAGGACATGGCTATGATGATAAAATTGGAAACGAAAAGAACAAGATCTGAAAAAACAATGGAATATGGTTCAACAAAATTTTTAGACTTCGTTAAGATATGTAAAGGATGAAAATTGTGTTCAAAAGAGTGGAGCACTAAACTATTGCGTCAGGGTGTTTTTAGTAATCGAAACGAGGATATATTTGATATATTATAATAGTTGTTTCGATGCATGAATGAAAAGTTATAACGGTTCAAAGTTGCAACCACAATTAATAACTTCTTTTGTTTTTTAAACTACGAACTGCAGTACCTCTCCTGTTTTTTTAAAGTACAAAGATTGGATGAACACAGAAAACAAATATCAAGAAAAAGAAACAAAGAATTTAAATAAAACTATGAAATGAAATTCAAAGACGAAAAAAATTACAACAAATTTGAAAGTAGACACAAGACTTGAAGGAAAAAAATATTTATTTATTTTTTGGGGATTTGGGAATTCAGAAAGTAGAAAAAATGAAAGGACAAATTATTTTAAGATCTAAAATTCAAAAAATAGAAATATGAAGATAGATAACTTATTTTCAATAACCAAGGCATTCATATCAAATGATGCAGATCCTTCGGGCCAAAAATCAAGGAACCGAGGAACTCAAAAGGAATAAGAAAGTTTGAAATGCTAAGAACATTGCTATGATGATAAAATTGGAAACGAAAAGAACAAGATCTGAAAAAACAATGTAATATGGTTCAACAAATGTTTTAGACTTCGTTAAGATATGTAAATGATGAAAATTGTGTTCAAAAGAGTGGAGCACTAAACTATTGCGTCTGGTGTTTTTAGTAATCGAAACGAAGTTCAATTTGATATATTATAATAGTTGTTTCGATGCATGAATGAAAAGTTATAAGGGTTCAAAGTTGCAACCACAATTAATAACTTCTTTTTTTTTTAAACTACGAACTGTAGTAGCTCTCCTATTTTTTTAAAGTACAAAGATTGGATGAACACAGAAAACAAATATCAAGAAAAAGAAACAAAGAATTTAAAGAAAACTACGAAATGAAATTCAAAGACGAAAAAAATAACAACAAATTTGAAAGTAGACACAAGACTTGAAGGAAAAAAAATATTTATTTATTTTTTGGGGATTTGTGAATTTAGAAAGTAGAAAAAAATCAAAGGACAAATTATTTTAAGATCTAAAATTCAAAAAATAGAAATATGAAGATAGATAACTTATTTTCAATAACCAAGGCATTCATATCAAATGAAGCAGATCCTTGAGGCCAAAAATCAAGGAACCGAGGAACTCAAAGGAATAAGAAAATTTGAAATGCTAAGAACATGGCTATGATGATATAATTGGAAACGAAAAGAACAAGATCTAAAAAACCAATGGAATATGGTTCAACAAAATTTGTAGACTTCGTTAAGATATGTAAATGATGAAAATTGTGTTCAAAAGAGTGGAGCACTAAACTATTGCGTCAGGGTGTTTTTAGTAATCGAAACGAGGTTATATTTGATATATTATAATAGTTGTTTCGATGCATGAATGAAAAGTTATAACGGTTCAAATTTGCAACCACAATTAATAACTTCTTTTGTTTTTTAAACTACGAACTGCAGTAGCTCTCCTGTTTTTTTAAAGTACAAAGATTGGATGAACACAGAAAACAAATATCAAGAAAAAGAAACAAAGAATTTAAATAAAACTATGAAATGAAATTCAAAGACGAAAAAAATTACAACAAATTTGAAAGTAGACACAAGACTTGAAAGAAAAAAATATTTATTTATTTTTTGGGGATTTGGGAATTTAGAAAGTAGAAAAAAATCAAAGGACAAATTATTTTAAGATCTAAAATTCAAAAAATAGAAATATGAAGATAGATAACTTATTTTCAATAACCAAGGCATTCATATCAAATGATGCAGATCCTTCAGGCCAAAAATCAAGGAACCGAGGAACTCAAAGGAATAAGAAAGTTTGAAATGCTAAGAACATGGCTATGATGATAAAACTGGAAACGAAAAGATCAAGATTTGAAAAAACAATGGAATATGGTTCAACAAAATTTTCAGACTTCGTTAAGATATGTAAATGATGAAAATTGTGTTCAAAAGTGTGGAGCACTAAACTATTGCGTCAGGGTGTTTTTAATAATCGAAACGAGGTTATATTTTATTTATTATAATAGATGTTTCGATGCATGAATGAAAAGTTATAACGGTTCAAAGTTGCAACCACAATTAATAACTTCTTCTTTTTTTAAACTACGAACTGTAGTAGCTCTCTTGTTTTTTTAAAGTACAAAGATTGGATGAACACAGAAAACAAATATCAAGAAAAAGAAACAAAGAATTTAAAGAAAACTACGAAATGAAATTCAAAGACGAAAAAAATAACAACAAATTTGAAAGTAGACACAAGACTTGAAGGAAAAAAAATATTTATTTATTTTTTGGGGATTTGTGAATTCAGAAAGTAGAAAAAAATCAAATGACAAATTATTTGAAGATCTAAAATTCAAAAAATAGAAATACGAAGATAGATAACTTATTTTCAATAACCAAGGCATTCATATCAAATGATGCAGATCCTTCAGGCCAAAAATCAAGGAACCGAGGAACTCAAAGGAATAAGAAAGTTTGAAATGCTAAGGACATGGCTATGATGATAAAATTGGAAACGAAAAGAACAAGATCTGAAAAAACAATGGAATATGGTTCAACAAAATTTGTAGACTTCGTTAAGATATGTAAATGATGAAAATTGTGTTCAAAAGAGTGGAGCACTAAACTATTGCGTCAGGGTGTTTTTAGTAATCGAAACGAGGATATATTTGATATATTATAATAGTTGTTTCGATGCATGAATGAAAAGTTATAACGGTTCAAAGTTGCAACCACAATTAATAACTTCTTTTGTTTTTTAAACTACGAACTGCAGTACCTCTCCTGTTTTTTTAAAGTACAAAGATTGGATGAACACCGAAAAAAATATCAAGAAAAAGAAACAAAGAATTTAAATAAAACTATGAAATGAAATTCAAAGACGAAAAAAATTACAACAAATTTGAAAGTAGACACAAGACTTGAAAGAAAAAAATATTTATTTATTTTTTGGGGATTTGGGAATTTAGAAAGTAGAAAAAAATCAAAGGACAAATTATTTTAAGATCTAAAATTCAAAAAATAGAAATATGAAGATAGATAACTTATTTTCAATAACCAAGGCATTCATATCAAATGATGCAGATCCTTCAGGCCAAAAATCAAGGAACCGAGGAACTCAAAAGGAATAAGAAAGTTTGAAATGCTAAGAACATGGCTATGATGATAAAATTGGAAACGAAAAGAACAAGATCTGAAAAAACAATGTAATATGGTTCAACAAAATTTTTAGACTTCGTTAAGATATGTAAATGATGAAAATTGTGTTCAAAAGAGTGGAGCACTAAACTATTGCGTCAGGGTGTTTTTAGTAATCGAAACGAAGTTCAATTTGATATATTATAATAGTTGTTTCGATGCATGAATGAAAAGTTATAACGGTTCAAAGTTGCAACCACAATTAATAACTTCTTTTTTTTAAACTACGAACTGTAGTAGCTCTCCTGTTTTTTTA
This sequence comes from Hippophae rhamnoides, assembly GCA_033030585.1. Classification (NCBI taxonomy): domain Eukaryota; kingdom Viridiplantae; phylum Streptophyta; class Magnoliopsida; order Rosales; family Elaeagnaceae; genus Hippophae; species Hippophae rhamnoides. The sequence goes on along the minus strand of CM065429.1, from coordinate 57,061,969 downwards.
AATTACAAAGATTGGATGAACACAGAAAACAAAAATCAAGAAAAATAAAGAAAGAATTTAAAGAAAACTACGAAATGAAATTCAAAGACGAAAAAAATTACAACAAATTTGAAAGTAGACACAAGACTTGAAAGAAAAATATATTTATTTATTTCTTTGGGATTTGGGAATTTAGAAAGTAGAAAAAAATCAAAGGACAAATTATTTTAAGATCTAAAATTCAAAAAATAGAAATATGAAGATAGATAACTTATTTTAAATAACCAAGGCATTCACATCAAATGAAGTAGATCCTTCAGGCCAAAAATCAAGGAACCGAGGAACTCAAAGGATTAAGAAAGTTTGAAATGCTAAGGACATGGCTATGATGATAAAATTGGAAACGAAAAGAACAAGATCTGAAAAAACAATGGAATATGGTTCAACAAAATTTTTAGACTTCGTTAAGATATGTAAAGGATGAAAATTGTGTTCAAAAGAGTGGAGAACTAAACTATTGCGTCAGGGTATTTTTAGTAATCGAAACGACGATATATTTGATATATTATAATAGTTGTTTCGATGCATGAATGAAAAGTTATAACGGTTCAAAGTTGCAACCCCCAATTAATAACTTATTTTGTTTTTCAAACTGCGAAATGCAGTACCTCTCCTGGTTTTTTAAAGTACAAAGATTGGATGAACACAAAAAACAAATATCAAGAAAAAGAAACAAAGAATTTAAATAAAACTATGAAATGAAATTCATAGACGAAAAAAATTACAACAAATTTGAAAGTAGACACAAGACTTGAATGAAAAAAAAATATTTATTTTTTGGGGATTTGGGAATTCAGAAAGTAGAAAAAAATCAAAGGACAAATTATTTTAAGATCTAAAATTCAAAAAATAGAAATATGAAGATAGATAACTTATTTTCAATAAGCAAGGCATTCATATCAAATGAAGCAGATCCTTCAGGCCAAAAATCAAGGAACCGAGGAACTCAAAGGAATAAGAAAGTTTGAAATGCTAAGAACATGGCTATGATGATATAATTGGAAACGAAAAGAACAAGATCTGAAAAAACAATGGAATATGGTTCAACAAAATTTGTAGACTTCGTTAAGATATGTAAATGATGAAAATTGTGTTCAAAAGAGTGGAGCACTAAACTATTGCGTCAGGGTGTTTTTAGTAATCGAAACGAGGATATATTTGATATATTATAATAGTTGTTTCGATGCATGAATGAAAAGTTATAACGGTTCAAATTTGCAACCACAATTAATAACTTCTTTTGTTTTTTAAACTACGAACTGCAGTAGCTCTCCTATTTTTTTAAAGTACAAAGATTGGATGAACACAACAAACAAATATCAAGAAAAAGAAGCAAAGAATTTAAAGAAAACTTTGAAATGAAATTCAAAGACGAAAAAAATTACATCAAATTTGAAAGTAGACACAAGACTTGAAGGAAAAAAATATTTATTTATTTTTTGGGGATTTGGGAATTCAGAAAGTAGAAAAAAATCAAAGGACAAATTATTTTAAGATCTAAAATTCAAAAAATAGAAATATGAAGATAGATAACTTATTTTCAATAACCAAGGTATTCATATCAAATGAAGCAGATCCTTCAGGCCAAAAATCAAGGAACCGAGGAACTCAAAGGAATAAGAAAGTTTGAAATGCTAAGAACATGGCTATGATGATAAAATTGGAAACGAAAAGAACAAGAATTGAAAAAACAATGGAATATGGTTCAACAAAATTTTTAGACTTCGTTAAGATATGTAAATGATGAAAATTGTGTTCAAAAAAGTGGAGCACTAAACTATTGCGTCACGTTGTTTTTAGTAATCAAAACGAGGTTATATTTGATATATTACAATAGTTGTTTCGAAGCATGAATGAAAAGTTATAACGGTTCAAAGTTGCAACCCACAATTAATACCTTCGTTTTGTTTTGAAACTGTGACCTGTAGTAGCTCTCCTGGTTTTTTAAAGTACAAAGATTGGATGAACACAAAAAACAAATATCAAGAAAAAGAAACAAAGAATTTAAATAAAACTATGAAATGAAATTCAAAGACGAAAAAAATTACAACAAATTTGAAAGTAGACACAAGACTTGAAGGAAAAAAATATTTATTTATTTTTTGGGGATTTGGGAATTCAGAAAGTAGAAAAAATCAAAGGACAAATTATTTTAAGATCTAAAATTATAAAAATAGAAATATGAAGATATATAACTTATTTTCAATAAGCAAGGCATTCATATCAAATGAAGCAGATCCTTCAAGCCAAAAATCAAGGAACCGAGGAACTCAAAGGAATAAGAAAGTTTGAAATGCTAAGGACATGGCTATGATGATAAAATTGGAAACGAAAAGAACAAGATCTGAAAAAACAATGGAATATGGTTCAACAAAATTTTTAGACTTCGTTAAGATATGTAAATGATGAAAATTGTGTTCAAAAGAGTGGAGCACTAAACTATTGCGTCTGGTGTTTTTAGTAATCGAAACGAGGTTATATTTGATATATTATAATAGTTGTTTCGATGCATGAATGAAAAGTTATAACGGTTCAAAGTTGCAACCACAATTAATAACTTCTTTTGTTTTTTAAACTACGAACTGCAGTAGCTCTCCTGTTTTTTTAAAGTACAAAGATTGGATGAACACAGAAAACAAATATCAAGAAATACAAATAAAGAATTTAAAGAAAACTACGAAATGAAATGCAAAGAAGAAAACAATTACAACAAATTTGAAAGTAGACACAAGACTTGAAGGAAAAAAATATTTATTTATTTTTTGGGGATTTGTGAATTCAGAAAGTAGAAAAAATCAAAGGACAAATTATTTTAAGATCTAAAATTCAAAAAATAGAAATATGAAGATAGATAACTTATTTTCAATAAGCAAGGCATTCATATCAAATGAAGCAGATCCTTCAGGCCAAAAATCAAGGAACCGAGGAACTCAAAGGAATAAGAAAATTTGAAATGCTAAGGACATGGCTATGATGATATAATTGGAAACGAAAAGAACAAGATCTAAAAAACCAATGGAATATGGTTCAACAAAATTTGTAGACTTCGTTAAGATATGTAAATGATGAAAATTGTGTTCAAAAGAGTGGAGCACTAAACTATTGCGTCAGGGTGTTTTTAGTAATCGAAACGAGGATATATTTGATATATTATAATAGTTGTTTCGATGCATGAATGAAAAGTTATAACGGTTCAAATTTGCAACCACAATTAATAACTTCTTTTGTTTTTTAAACTACGAACTGCAGTAGCTCTCCTGTTTTTTTAAAGTACAAAGATTGGATGAACACAGAAAACAAATATCAAGAAAAAGAAACAAAGAATTTAAATAAAACTATGAAATGAAATTCAAAGACGAAAAAAATTACCACAAATTTGAAAGTAGACACAAGACTTGAAGGAAAAAAAATATTTATTTATTTTTTGGGGATTTGTGAATTCGAAAGTAAAAAAAAATCAAAGGACAAATTATTTTAAGATCTAAAATTCAAAAAATAGAAATATGAAGATAGATAACTTATTTTGAATAAACAAGGCATTCATATCAAATGAAGCAAATCCTTCAGGCCAAAAATCAAGGAACCAATGAACTCAAAGGAATAAGAAAATTTGAAATGCTAAGGACATGGCTTTGATGATAAAAATGGAAACGAAAAGAACAATATCTGAAAAAACAATGGAATATGGTTCAACAAAATTTTTAGAGTTCGTTAAGATATGTAAATGATGAAAATTGTGTTCAAAAGAGTGGAGCACTAAACTATTGCGTCAGGGTGTTTTTAGTAATCGAAACAAGGATATATTTGATATATTATAATAGTTGTTTCGATGCATGAATGAAAAGTTATAACGGTTCAAATTTGCAACCACAATTAATAACTCTTTTTGTTTTTTAAACTACGAACTGCAGTAGCTCTCCTCTTGTTTTAAAGTACAAAGATTGGATGAACACAACAAACAAATATCTAGAAAAAGAAGCAAAGAATTTAAATAAAACAATGAAATGAAATTCAAAGACGAAAAAAATTACAACAAATTTGAAAGTAGACACAAGACTTGAAGGAAAAAAAAATATTTATTTATTTTTTGGGGATTTGTGAATTGAGAAAGTAGAAAAAATCAAATGACAAATTATTTGAAGATCTAAAATTCAAAAAATAGAAATACGAAGATAGATAACTTATTTTCAATAACCAAGGAATTCATATCAAATGATGCAGATCGTTCACGCCAAAAATCAAGGAACCGAGGAAGTCGAAGGAATAAGAAAGTTTGAAATGCTAAGAACATGGCTATGATGATAAAATTGGAAACGAATAAAACAAGATCTGAAAAAACAATGGAATATGGTTCCACAAAATTTTTAGACTTCGTTAAGATATGTAAATGATGAAAATTGTGTTCAAAAGAAGGGAGCACTAAACTATTGCGTCTGGTGTTTTTAGTAATCGAAACGAGGTTCCATTTGATATATTATAATAGTTGTTTCGATGCATGAATGAAAAGTTATAACGGTTCAACGTTGCAACCACAATTAATAACTTCTTTTTTTTTAAACTACGAACTGTAGTAGCTCTCCTGTTTTTTTAAAGTACAAAGATAGGCGGAACACAGGGAAAAAAGATCAAGAAATAGAAACAAGAATTTAAAGAAAACTACGAAATGAAATGCAAAGAAGAAAACAATTACAACAAATTTGAAAGTGGTCACAAGAATTGAAGGAAAAAAATATTTATTTATCTTTTGGGGATTTGTGAAATCAGAAAGTAGAAAAAAATCAAAGGATAAATTATTTTAAGATCTAAAATTCAAAAACTAGAAATATGAAGATAGATAACTTATTTTCAATAACCAAGGCATTCATATCAAATGAAGCAGATCCTTCAGGCCAAAAATCAAGGAACCGAGGAACTCAAAGGAATAAGAAAGTTTGAAATGCTAAGAACATGGCTATGATGATATAATTGGAAACGAAAAGAACAAGATCTAAAAAACCAATGGAATATGGTTCAACAAAATTTGTAGACTTCGTTAAGATATGTAAATGATGAAAATTGTGTTCAAAAGAGTGGAGCACTAAACTATTGCGTCAGGGTGTTTTTAGTAATCGAAACGAGGTTATATTTGATATATTATAATAGTTGTTTCGATGCATGAATGAAAAGTTATAACGGTTCAAAGTTGCAACCACAATTAATAACTTCTTTTGTTTTTTAAACTATGAACTGCAGTAACTCTTCTTTTTTTTAAAATACAAAGATTGGATGAACACAGAAAACAAATATCAAGAAAAAGAAACAAAGAATTTAAATAAAACTATGAAATGAAATTCAAAGACGAAAAAAATTACAACAAATTTGAAAGTAGACACAAGACTTGAAGGAAAAAAATATTTATTTATTTTTTGGGGATTTTTGAATTCAGAAAGTAGAAAAAAATCAAAGGATAAATTATTTTAAGATCTAAAATTCAAAAAATAGAAATATGAAGATAGATAACTTATTTTCAATAACCAAGGCATTCATATCAAATGATGCAGATCCTTCAGGCCAAAAATCAAGGAACCGAGGAACTCAAAAGGAATAAGAAAGTTTGAAATGCTAAGAACATGGCTATGATGATAAAATTGGAAACGAAAAGAACAAGATATGAAAAAACAATGTAATATGGTTCAACAAAATTTTTAGACTTCGTTAAGATATGTAAATGATGAAAATTGTGTTCAAAAGAGTGGAGCACTAAACTATTGCGTCAGGGTGTTTTTAGTAATCGAAACGAGGTTATATTTTATATATTATAATAGTTGTTTCGATGCATGAATGAAAAGTTATAACGGTTCAAAGTTGCAACCACAATTAATAACTTCTTTTTTTTAAACTACGAACTGTAGTAGCTCTCCTGTTTTTTTAAAGTACAAAGATTGGATGAACACAAAAAACAAATATCAAGAAAAAGAAACAAAGAATTTAAAGAAAACTATGAAATGAAATTCAAAGACGAAAAAAATAACAACAAATTTGAAATTAGACACAAGACTTGGAGGAAAAAAATATTTATTTATTTTTTGGGGATTTGTGAATTCAAAAAGTAGAAAAACATCAAAGAACAAATTATTTGAATATCTAAAATTCAAAAAATAGAAATATGAAGATAGATAACTTATTTTCAATAACCAAGGCATTCATATCAAATGATGCAGATCCTTCAGGCCAAAAATCAAGGAACCGAGGAACTCAAAGGAATAAGAAAGTTTGAAATGCTAAGAACATGGCTATGATGATAAAATTGGAAACGAAAAGAACAAGATCTGAAAAAACAATGGAATATGGTTCAACAAAATTTTTAGACTTCGTTAAGATATGTAAATGATGAAAATTGTGTTCAAAAGAGTGGAGCACTAAACTATTGCGTCAGGGTGTTTTTAGTAATCGAAACGAGGTTATATTTGATATATTATAATAGTTGTTTCGATGCATGAATGAAAAGTTATAACGGTTCAAAGTTGCAACCACAATTAATAACTTCTTTTGTTTTTTAAACTACGAACTGTAGTAGCTCTCCTGTTTTTTTAAAGTACAAAGATTGGATGAACACAGAAAACAAATATCAAGAAAAAGAAACAAAGAATTTAAAGAAAACTACGAAATGAAATTCAAAGACGAAAAAAATAACAACAAATTTGAAAGTAGACACAAGACTTGAAGGAAAAAAAATATTTATTTATTTTTTGGGGATTTGTGAATTCAGAAAGTAGAAAAAAATCAAAGGACAAATTATTTTAAGATCTAAAATTCAAAAAATAGAAATATGAAGATAGATAACTTATTTTCAATAACCAAGGCATTCATATCAAATGAAGCAGATCCTTCAGGCCAAAAATCAAGGAACCGAGGAACTCAAAGGAATAAGAAAGTTTGAAATGCTAAGGACATGGGTATGATGATATAATTGGAAACGAAAAGAACAAGATCTAAAAAACCAATGGAATATGGTTTCACAAAGTTTGTAGACTTCGTTAAGATATGTAAAGGATGAAAATTGTGTTCAAAAGAGTGGAGCACTAAACTATTGCGTCAGGGTGTTTTTAGTAATCGAAACGAGGATATATTTGATATATTATAATAGTTGTTTCGATGCATGAATGAAAAGTTATAACGGTTCAAAGTTGCAACCACAATTAATAACTTCTTTTGTTTTTTAAACTACGAACTGCAGTAGCTCTCCTGTTTTTTTAAAGTACAAAGATTGGATGAACACAGAAAACAAATATCAAGAAAAAGAAACAAAGAATTTAAATAAAACTATGAAATGAAATTCAAAGACGAAAAAAATTACAACAAATTTGAAAGTAGACACAAGACTTGAAGGAAAAAAAATATTTATTTATTTTTTGGGGATTTGGGAATTCAGAAAGTAGAAAAAAATCAAAGGACAAATTATTTTAAGATCTAAAATTCAAAAAATAGAAATATGAAGATAGATAACTTATTTTCAATAAGCAAGGCATTCATATCAAATGAAGCAGATCCTTCAGGCCAAAAATCAAGGAACCGAGGAACTCAAAGGAATAAGAAAATTTGAAATGCTAAGAACATGGCTATGATGATATAATTGGAAACGAAAAGAACAAGATCTAAAAAACCAATGGAATATGGTTCAACAAAATTTGTAGACTTCGTTAAGATATGTAAATGATGAAAATTGTGTTCAAAAGAGTGGAGCACTAAACTATTGCGTCAGGGTGTTTTTAGTAATCGAAACGAGGATATATTTGATATATTATAATAGATGTTTCGATGCATGAATGAAAAGTTATAACGGTTCAAGGTTGCAACCACAATTAATAACTTCTTTTGTTTTTTAAACTATGAACTGCAGTAACTCTTCTTTTTTTTTAAAATACAAAGATTGGATGAACACAGAAAACAAATATCAAGAAAAAGAAACAAAGAATTTAAATAAAACTATGAAATGAAATTCAAAGACGAAAAAAATTACAACAAATTTGAAAGTAGACACAAGACTTGAAAGAAAAAAATATTTATTTATTTTTTGGGGATTTGGGAATTTAGAAAGTAGAAAAAAATCAAAGGACAAATTATTTTAAGATCTAAAATTCAAAAACTAAAAATAAGAAGATAGATAACTTATTTTCAATAACCAAGGCATTCACATCAAATGATGCAGATCCTTCAGGCCAAAAATCAAGGAACCGAGGAACTCAATAGGAATAAGAAAGTTTGAAATGCTAAGAACATGGCTATGATGATAAAATTGGAAACGAAAAGAACAAGAACTAAAAAACAATGGAATATGGTTCAACAAAATTTTTAGACTTCGTTAAGATATGTAAATGATGAAAATTGTGTTCAAAAGAATGGAGCACTAAACTATTGCGTCTGGTGTTTTTAGTAATCGAAACGAGGTTCAATTTGATATATTATAATAGTTGTTTCGATGCATGAATGAAAAGTTATAACGGTTCAAATTTGTAACCACAATTAATAACTTCTTTTGTTTTTTACACTAAGAACTGCAGTAGCTCCCCTGTTTTTTTAAAGTACAAAGATTGGATGAACACAAAAAACAAATATCAAGAAAAAGAAATAAAGAATTTAAAGAAAACTACGAAAGGAAATTCAAAGACAAAAACAATTACAATAAATTTGAAAGTAAACACACGACTTGAAGGAAAAAAACTTTTTAATTATTTTTTGGGGATTTGTGAATTTGAAAGTAGAAAAAGTCAAAGGACAAATTATTTTAAGATCTAAAATTCAAAAAATAGAAATATGAAGATAGATAACTTATTTTCAATAACCAAGGCATTCATATCAAATGATGCAGATCCTTCAGGCCAAAAATCAAGGAACCGAGGAACTCAAAAGGAATAAGAAAGTTTGAAATGCTAAGAACATGGCTATGATGATAAAATTGGAAACGAAAAGAACAAGAACTGAAAAAACAATGTAATATGGTTCAACAAAAGTTTTAGACTTCGTTAAGATATGTAAATGATGAAAATTGTGTTCAAAAGTGTAGAGTACTAAACTATTGCGTCAGGGTGTTTTTAGTAATCGAAACGAGGTTATATTTTATATATTATAATAGATGTTTCGATGCATGAATGAAAAGTTATAACGGTTCAAAGTTGCAACCACAATTAATAACTTCTTTTTTTTTAAACTACGAACTGTAGTAGCTCTCCTGTTTTTTTAAATTACAAAGATTGGATGAACACAGAAAACAAAAATCAAGAAAAATAAAGAAAGAATTTAAAGAAAACTACGAAATGAAATTCAAAGACGAAAATAATAACAACAAATTTGAAACTAGACACAAGACTTGAAGGAAAAAAATATTTATTTATTTTTTGGGGATTTGTGAATTCGTAGTTGATAAAATCAAAGGACAAATTAGTTGAAGATCTAAAATTAAAAAAGAAATAATAAGATAGGTAACCTATTTTCAAAAACGAAGGCATTCATATCAAATGATGGAGATCCTTCAGGCCAAAAATCAAGGAACTGAGGAACTCAATAGGAATAAGAAAGTTTGAAATGCTAAGAATAATTTACTACGTATGATAAAATTGGAAATCTAAAAGAACAAGAACTAAAAAAGAATCAATATGGTTCAACAAAATTTTTAGACTTCAAGATACGTAAATGATGAAAATTGTGTTCAAAAGAAATTCGAGCACTCAAACTATCGTTGTCCTATGTTTTTAGAAATCTAAACGAGGTTTAATTGACATATTATAACAATAAGCTTCGATGCATTTAATCTAAAGTTATAACCTGCTCAAAGTTGCAACTACAATTAATAACTTTTTTTAAACTACTTAACCTATATTTCCTGTTTTTTTAAAGTACAAAGATTGGATGAACACAGAAAACAAAAATCAAGAAAAATAAACAAAGAATTTAAAGAAAAATACGAAATGAAATTCAAAGACGAAAATAATAACAACAAATTTGAAAGTAGACACAAGACTTGAAGGAAAAAAAAATATTTATTTATTTTTCGGGGGATTCTCAGAATCTCGGTAAAGTCAAAAAAAATCAAAGGACAAATTATTTGAAGATCTAAAATTCAAAAAAATGTAAATATGAAGATGTATAACTTATTTTCAAAAAACGAAGGCATTCATATCAAATGATGCAGATCCTTTCAGCCAAAAATCGGGCTAACCGAGGAACTCAAAAGGAATAAGATGCTAAGAACATGACTATGATGATGATAAAATTGGAAGCGAACAAGAATCAAGAACTAAAAGAATGGAATATGGTTCAGCAAAATTTACAGAGTTCGTTAAGATAGGTAAATGATGAAAATTGTGTTCAAAAGAATGGAGCACTGAACTATTAAGGCGTCTGGTGTTTTTTAGTTAATCGAACGTAGGTTCAATTTGATATATTATAATGGTTGTTTCGATGCATGAATGAAAAGTTATAACGGTTCAAATTTGTAACCACAATTAATAACTTCTTTTGTTTTTTTAAACTACGAGCGTAGTAGCTTCTCCTATTTTTTTTAAAGTTCTAAGTTTGGATGTACACTGAAAGCAAAAATCTAGAAAAATAAACTAAGAATTTAATGAAACTACGAAATGAAATTCAAAGACGAAAATAATAACAACAAATTTGAAAGTAGACACAAGACTTGAAGGAAAAAAATATTTATTTATTTTTTGGGGATTTGTGAATTCAGAAAGTTGAAAAAATCAAAGGACAAATTACTTGAAGATCTAAAATTCAAAAAAAAGAAATATGAAGATAGGTAACCTATTTTCAAAAACGAAGGCATTCATATCAAATGATGGAGATCCTTCAGGCCAAAAATCAAGGAACTGAGGAACTCAATAGGAATAAGAAAGTTTGAAATGCTAAGAACATGACTATGATGATAAAATTGGAAACGAAAAGAACAAGAACTAAAAAAGAATGGAATATGGTTCAACAAAATTTTTAGACTTCGTTAAGATATGTAAATGATGAAAATTGTGTTCTAAAAAGAATGGAGCAAGCTATTGCATCAATTGTTTTTAGTGATGAGAAACGTGGTTCAATTTGATATATTCTAATAGTTGTTTCACGCATGAATGAAAAAGTTATAACGGTTTCAAAGTTACTAACCCACAAATTAATAATAACTTCTTTTTTTAAACTACGAGCCCATGTGTCTACTTTTTTTTAAAGTACAAAGATTGGAAGAACACAGAAAACAAAAATCAAGAAAAATAAAGAAAGAATTTAAAGAAAACTACGAAATATAATTCAAAGACGAAAATAATAACAACAAATTTTTAAGTAGAAACAAGACTTGAAGGAAAAAAAAAAATTTATTTATTTTTTGGGGATTCATTGGAATTGTAAAGTTGATAAAAAATCAAAGGACAAATTAGGTTGAAGATCTAAAAATTCAAAAATAGAAATATGAAGATAGATGCAACTATTTTGAAAACGAAGGCATTACGTATCCAAATGATGCGAGATCCTTCGAGCCAAAAATCAGAGGCAGGAACTTCAATAGCGGGAATAAGAAAATTTGAAATGCTAAGGACATGGCTATGATGATATAATTGGAAAAAAAAAACCAAGACCTGAAAAAAAAAAAAGGAAAATGGTTCAAGAAAATTTGTAGACTTCGTTAAGATAAGCAAATGAAGAAAATTGTGTTCAAAAGAACTGGAGCACCAAACTATTGCGTCGAATTGTTTTTAGTAACTCGAAACGAGGTTCAATTTGATAAGTACATTATAATAGTTGTTTCAATGCATGAATGAAAAGTTCTAACGGTTCAAATTTGCAACTACAATTAATAACTTCTTTCGTTTTTTAAACTCTATTTGTAGTATTTCTCCATATTTTTGTAAAAGTTCACAAAAGATTGGATGAACACAGAAAACAAAAATCAAGAAAAATAAACAAAGAATTTAAAGAAAACTACGAAATGAAATTCAAAGACGAAAAAAATAACAACAAATTTGAAAGTAGACACAAGACTTGAAGGAAAAAAAATATTTATTTATTTTTTGGGGATTTGTGAATTCAGAAAGTTGAAAAAAATCAAAGGACAAATTATTTGAAGATCTAAAATTCAAAAAATAGAAATATGAAGATAGATAACTTATTTTCAAAAACGAAGGCATTAAGTATCCAAATGATACGCAAATCCTTCCGTAGTCTTAGGAATCGAGCGAGACTCAATAGGAATAAAGAAAGTTTGAAAATGCTAAGAGCAATACGGCTATGATAGTAAAATTGGAAAACGAAAAAGTTAAGCAAGAAGCCCGAAAAAAGAATGGAATATGGTTCAATCAAACATTTTTAGACTTCGTTAAGATGTGTAAATGATGAAAAATTGTGTTCAAAAAGAATGGAGACACTAAACTATTAGATGGTGTTTTTAGTAATGGCTTGGTTGATTTGATATATTATAATAGTTGTTTACGTCGTGAATGAAAAGTTATAACGGTTCAAAGTTGCAACCACAATTCAACCAACCTGTTTTTTAAACTACTTAACTCGTAGTAGCTCTCTTATTTTTTTAAAGTACAAAGATTGGATGAACCACGAAGAAAACAAAAATCAAGAAAAAAATAAACAAAGAATTTAAAGAAAGCTCTGAAATGAAATTCAAGAGCGATCTAAAATAATAACAACAACAAATTTGAAAGTAGACACTGAAGACTTGAAGGAAAAAAAATATTTATTTATTTTATAGAGTTTGTGAATTCAGAAGAGATTGATAAAATCAAAGGCCAAATTATTTGAAGATCCCAAACTTCAAAAAAATAAGAAATATGAAGATAGATAACTTATTTTCAAAAACGAAGGCATTCATATCAAATGATGCGGAATCCTTGAGCCAAAAATCAAGAGGAACCGAGGAAGACTGATAGGAATAAGAAAAGTTTGAAATGCTAAGAACATGACGCTTTATGATGATAAATTAGAGCAGACGAAAAGAGCAAGAACTAAAAAACAATGGAATTTGGTTCAACAAAATTTTTAGACTTCGTTAAGATATGTAAATGATGAAAATTGTGTTCAAAAGAATGGAGCAACCCAAACTATTACTTTGTCACAATACCGTGTTTTTAGTAATCAGCTTGAGCTTAGTTGATATATTATAATAGTTGTTTTGATAAATGAATGAAAAGTGTTCTAGGAGTTTCAAAGATTGCAACCACAATTAATAACTTCTTTTTTTTAAAACTCACGAGCTGTAGTAAGCCCTACTCTATTTTTTAAAAGTACAAAAGATTGGATGAACAGAAAACAAAAATCCGAAGAAAAATAAACAAAGAATTTAAAGAAAAATGCGAAATGAAATTCAAAGGCGAAAATAATAACAACAAATTTGAGAAAGTAGACACAAGACTGAAGGCTTGAAGGAAAAAAAATATTTATTTATTTTTTGGGGATTTGTGAATTGAGAAAGTAGAAAAAATCAAATGACAAATTATTTGAAGATCTAAAATTCAAAAAATAGAAATACGAAGATAGATAACTTATTTTCAAAAACCAAGGCATTCATATCAAATGATGCAGATCCTTCAGGCCAAAAATCAAGGAACAGAGGAACTCAGAAGGAATAAGAAAGTTTGAAATGCTAAGAACATGGCTATGATGATAAAATTGGAAACGAAAAGAACAAGAACTGAAAAAAAAAATGGAATATGGTTCAACAAAATTTTTAGACTTCGTTTAGATATGTAAATGATGAAAATTGTGTTCAAAAGAATGGAGCACTAAACTATTAAATCATGAAAGACAAATGTTTTTAATGTCGAAAGCGAGGTTTAAATTTGATATACATTATAATAGTTGTTTCGATGCATGAATGAAAAGTTATAACCCGCTTCAAAGTTGCAACTACAATTAATAACTGCTTTTTTTTTAAACTACGAGCTGTGTATTAAAGCTCTCCCTATTTTTAAAGTTCAAAAGATTGGATGAACACGAGAAAACAAAAATCAAGAAAAATAAGCAAAGAATTTAAAGAAAAATACGAGGAAATGAAATTAGTGAAAAATAATAACAACAAATTTGAAAGTAGACCACCAAGAGTTGAAGGAAAAAAATGTTTATGTATTTTTTGGGGATTTTTGGAATCAGAAAGTTGAAAAAATCAAAGGACAAATTAAATGAAGATCTAAAGTTAAAAAATAGAAATATGAAGATAGATAACTTATTTTCAAAAACGAAGGGCATTAAATATCGAATAAGAAAGCGAGATCCTCGTGACCAAAAATCAAGGAGCAGGAACTCGATAGGAATAAGAAAGTTTGAAATGCTAAGAACATGTTATGATGATAAAATTGGAAAACGAAAAGAACAAGAACTAAAAAACAATGGGTATGGTTTCAACAAACATTTTTAGACTTCGTTAAGATATGTAAATGATGAAAATTGTGTTCAAAAAGAATGGAGCACTAAACTATTGCGTCAAGTGCAATTGCTTTTAGTAATCGAAACGAGGTTCGATTTGATATATTATAATGGTTGTTTCGATGTGCATGAATGAAAAGTTATAAGGGTTCAAAGTTGCAACCACAATTAATAAGCTTTTTTTTTAAACCTACGAAGTATAGTGTAGCCTCTCTCCTCTATTTTTTTTAAAGTACAAAGATTGGATGAACACTTGGAAAACAAAAATCAAGAAAAATAAACAAAGGAATTTAAAGAAAAATACGAAATCAAATTCAAAGATGAAAATAATAACAACAAATTTAAGAAAGTAGACCTGAAGACATTGAAGGAAAAAAAAAATATTTATTTATTTTTTGAGGATTGTGGAATCGAGAGGATTGATAAAAATCGAGCGAGCCAAATTATTTGAAGATCTAGCTTCAAAAAATAGAAATATGAAGATAGATAACCTTATTTTGTGAAGGCATTCGTATCAAATGATCTGGAGATCCTTGAACCAAAAATCAAAGGCAACCGACTTCGATAGGAATAAGAAAGTTTGAAATGCTAAGAACGTGACTCAGCTGATGATAAAATTGGGGGGGAAAGCGAAAAGAACAAGAAAGCTAAAAAACAATGGAATATGGTTCAAACAAAATTTTTTAGACTTTCGTTAAGATATGTAAATGATGGAAAAATTGTGTTCAAAAGAATGGAGCTTATTTAAACTATTGCGTCTGCCTCGGGTGTTTTTAGAAATCAGCTTATGCTTCAATTTGATATATTATAATGGTTGTTTCGATGCATGAATGAAAAGTTATAAGGGTTCAAAGTTGCAACCACAATTAATAACTTCTTTGCTTTTTTTTAAAACTACTAACCGTTGTAGTAGCTCTCCTATTTTTTTTAAAGTACAAAGATTGGATGAACCACCAGAAAACAAAAATCAAGAAAAAATAAACAAAGAATTTAATGAAGAAAATACGAAATGAAATTGAAAGACGGTGTGTCAAAATAATAACAAGGAATTTGAAAGTGAACCGACAACAAGACTTGAAGGAAAAAAAAATATTTATTTATTTTTTTGAGGATTTGTAGGAATTGAGTAAAGTTGATAAAAATCAAAGGACAAATTATTTGAAAGATCTAAAATTCAAAAAATAGAAATATGAAGCAATACAGATAACTTATTTTCAAAAACGAAGGCCATTCATATCCAAATGATGCAGCATCCTTCGGGCCAAAAAATCAAGGAGCGAGGAACTCGAAAAGGAATAAGAAAGTTTGAAATGCTAAGAATACGTATGGCTATGATGATAAAATTGAGCTTGAAAAGAAACAAGAAGCAGAAAAAGAATGGAATATGGTTAAAGAAAACATTTTTAGACTTCGTTAAGATATATAAATAGAAAATGAAAATTGTGTTGAAAGAAGATCTTAAGAACCTTAAACTATTGCGTCACAGTGTTTTTAGTAATCGAAACGAGGTTCGGTGATATATTATAATAGTTGTTTCGATGAATGAATGAAAAGTTATAAGGGTTAAAAGTTGCAACCACAATTTATAACTTCTTTTTTTTTTAAACTACGGCCTGCATGTGCTTCTCCTATTTTTTTTAAAGTGCAAAGATTGGATGAGCAGTAAAACAAAAAATCAAGAAAAATAAACAAAGAATTTAAAGAAAAATACGAAATGAAATTCAAAGACGAAAATAATAACAACAAATTTGAAAGTAGACACAAGACTTGAAGGAAAAAAGTATTTATTTATTTTTTGGGGATTTGTGAATTCAGAAAGTTGAAAAAATCAAAGGACAAATTACTTGAAGATCTAAAATTCAAAAAAAAGAAATATGAAGATAGGTAACCTATTTTCAAAAACGAAGGCATTCATATCAAATGATGCAGATCCTTCAGGCCAAAAATCAAGGAACCGAGGAACTCAATAGGAATAAGAAAGTTTGAAATGCTAAGAACATGGCTATGATGATAAAATTGGAAACGAAAAGAACAAGAACTGAAAAAAGAATGGAATATGGTTCAACAAAATTTTTAGACTTCGTTAAGATATGTAAATGATGAAAATTGTGTTCAAAAGAATGGAGCACTAAACTATTGCGTCTGGTGTTTTTAGTAATCGAAACGAGGTTCAATTTGATATATTATAATAGTTGTTTCGATGCATGAATGAAAAGTTATAACGGTTCCAAAGTTGCAATTAATAACTTCAGTGTATTTTTTTTTAAACTACGAATTGTAGTAGCTCTCCTATTTTTTAAAGTACAAAGATTGGATGATACCACGAGAAAACAAAAATCAAGAAAAAATAAACAACAAAGAATTTAAAGAAAAATACCTAAATGAAATTCAAAAGACGAAAAAAATAACAACAAATTTGAAAGTAGACCATGAAGATTCTTGAAGGAAAAAAAATATTTATTTATTTTTTGGGTATTCGTGAATCTTTAGAAAGAAAGTTGAAAAATCAAAGGACAAATTATTCAAGATCTAAAATTCAAAAAAATAGAAATATGAAGATAGATAACTTATTTTTCAAAAGCAAAGAAGGCATTCATATCCAAATGATCTGAGATCCTTGATAAAAATCAAAGGCAACAGGCTCGGTATTAGGAATAAGAAAAGGTATTGAAAATGCTAGTAAACGTGGCTATGATTGATAAAATTGGAAGCGAAAAGAACAAGAGCCCCGAAGAATCAGAATCACCGGAATATGGTTCAACAAAATTTTTAGACTTCGTTACAGATATGTAAATGGATGGTAAACATTGTGTTCAAAGAAGCTGAGACAAACTGAAACTATTGGCGGTCCAGTGGTGTTTTTAGTGATCGAAAGCGAGGTTCGACGATATATTATATATTATAATAGTTCTTCGATCATGAATGAAAAGTTATAACGGTGCTGCAGCCAAAGAACGATAATTAATAACTTCTTTTTTTTTTAAAACTACGAACCCAGTGTAGTAAGCTCTCCTATTTTTTAAAATTCAAAGATTTGGATGAACACGAGAAAAGTGCAAAAATCCAAGAAAAATAAACAAAGGAATTTAAAGAAAAACTACGAAATGGAAATTCAAGATTCAGTAGCTGGCGAAAAAATAACAACAAATTTGAAAGTAAAATACGACTTGAAGGAAAAAAAATATTTATTTATTTTTGGGGGATTGCATCGTAGTTGATAAAAATCAAAGGACAAATTGCAATGATCTAAAGATTCAAAAACAGCGTGTTAGAAGGCATATGAGAGATAGATAACTTATTTGTCAAAAATGAAGGCATTCATATCAAATGATGCAGATCCTTGAGGCCACAAAATCAGGCAAGGAACTCGGGAAAATAAAGAAAGTTTGAAAATGCTAAGAACGTGGCTAATGATGATAACAATTGGACGGGCTTGAAAAGAACAAAAAAATGAAAAATGAATGGAATATGGTTCGACAAAATTCAGGATCTGCTTCGTTAAGATATGTAAATGATAGAAATTGTGTTCAAAAGAATGGAGCACTAAACTATTTCGCGTCAAGTTGTTTTTAGGGAAGTAATCGAAGCTTGAGTATCAATTTCAGATATATTATAATAGTTCTTCGATGTGAAAAATAATGAAAAGTTATAAGGGTTCAAAGTTGCAACCACAATTAATAACTTCTTTTTTTAAACTACGAGCGTAGTAGCTTCTCCTATTTTTTTTAAAGTTCCAAAGATTGGATGAACACGAGAAAACAAAAAAAATCCAAGAAAAATAAACAAAGAATTTAAAGAAAACTAAATGAAATTCAAAGGCAGACTAAAATAATAACAACAAATTTGAAAGTAGACACAAGACTTGAAGGAAAAAAAAATATTTATTACTAGATTGTGGTCGAGAAAGTTGAAAAAATCAAAGGACAAATTATTTGAAGATCTAAAATTCAAAAAAATAGAAATAATAAGATAGATAACTTATTTTCTACAACGTAAAGGCATTCATATCAAATGATGCGAGACATCCTTGAGCCAAAAATGTCGAAGGCAAGGAACTCAATAGGAATAAGAAAGTTTGAAATGCTAAGAACATGACTATGATGATAAAATTGGAAACGAAAAGAACAAGAACTAAAAAAGAATGGAATATGGTTCAACAAAATTTTTAGACTTCGTTAAGATATGTAAATGATGAAAATTGTGTTCAAAAGAATGGAGCACTAAACTATTGCGTCTGGTGTTTTTAGAAATCGAAACGAGGTTTAATTTGATATATTATAATAGTTGTTTCGATGCATGAATGAAAAGTTATAACGGTTCAAGGGATTGCAACCACAATTAATAACCTGTTTTTAAACTACGAACTGTAGTAGCTCTCCTATATTTTTTAAAGTACAAAAGATTGGATGAACCACAGTAAAACAAAAATCAAGAAAAAATAAACAACAGAAGAATTTAAAGAAAACTACGAAAATGAAATTCGAAAGACGAAAAAAATAACAACAAATTTGAAAGAGACACTGAAGACTTGAAGGAAAAAAAAATATTTATTTATTTATTTTTTGGGGATTTGGTGGGAATTCAGAAAGTTGATAAAAATCAAAGGACAAATTATTTGAAGATCTAAAAATTAAAAAAAATAGAAATATGAAGATAGATAACTTATTTTCAAAAGCGGCGTATCGCTATATCAAATGACGCAGGATCCTTGAAGCCAAAAAATCAAAGGCAACCGAGGGAACTTCAATAGGGAATAAGAAAGTTTGAAATGCTAAGAACATGCCACTATGATGATAAAATTGGAAACGAAAAGAACAAGAAATCTAAAAACAATGGGAATATGGATTTCCAACAAAATTTTTAGGACTTCGTTAAGTGATGTAAATCGATGAAAAATTGTGTTCAAAAGAATTGGAGCACTCAAACTATCATGCGTCTGGTGTTTTTAGTAATCGAAATCCAGCTTCAATTTGATATATTATAATAGTTGCTTTCGATGCATTTACGAATGAAAAGTTATAAGGGTTCAAAGTTGCAACCACAATTAATATCTTCTTTTTTTTTTTAAACTACGAACCTGTAGTAGTAGCTACTCTTATTTTTACAAGTACAAAGATTGGATGAACACGAGAAAACAAAAAATCAAGAAAAATAAACAAAGAATTTCAAAAAGAAAAATACTAAATGAAATTCAAGAGCCGACATCTAAAATAACAACAAATTTGAAAGAAGTAGAACACTGAAGACTTGAAGGAAAAAAAATATTTATTTATTTTTTGGGGATTTGTGAATTTAGAAAGTAGAAAAAATCAAAGGATAAATTATTTAAAGATCTAAAATTCAAAAACTAGAAATATGAAGATAGATACCTTATTATCAATAACCAAGGCATTCATATCAAATGATGCAGATCCTTCAAGCCAAAAATCAAGGAACCGAGGAACTCAAAGGAATAAGAAAGTTTGAAATGCTAAGAACATGGCTATGATGATAAAATTGGAAATGAAAAGATCAAGATCTGAAAAACAATGGAATATGGTTCAACAAAATTTTCAGACTTCGTTAAGATATGTAAATGATGAAAACTGTGTTCAAAAAAGTGGAGCACCAAACTATCAAGGCCTGGGTGTTTTTAGTAATCGAAACGAGGTTATATTTGATATATTATAATAGTTGTTTCGATGCATGAATGAAAAGTTATAACGGTTCAAAGTTGCAAACCACAATTAATAACTTTTTTTTTTTTAAACTTTAAAAGTAGTAGCTCTCCGTTTTTTTAAAGTACAAAGATTGATGAACAAACAAATATCAAAGAAAAGAATTTAAAAGAATTTAAAGAAAACTTTGAAATGAAATTCAAAGTGAAAAAAATTTACATCAAATTTGAAAGTAAAGACAAAACTTGAAGGAAAAAATATATTTATTTATTTTTTTGGGTTTTGTGAATTTAGAAAATAGAAAAAAATCAAAGGATAAACTATTTTAAGATCTAAAATTCAAAAATAGAAATATGAAGATATATAACGTATTTTCAATAACCAAGGCATTCATATCAAATGATGCAGATCCTTCAGGCCAAAAATCAAGGAACCGAGGAACTCAAAGGAATAAGAAAGTTTGAAATGCTAAGAACATGGCAATGATGATAAAACTGGAAACGAAAAGATCAAGATCTGAAAAAACAATGGAATATGGTTCAACAAAATTTTCAGACTTCGTTAAGATATGTAAATGATGAAAATTGTGTTATAAAAAGTGGAGCACCAAACTGTTGGGTCAAGGTGTTTTTAGTAATCGAAACGAGGTTATATTAGATATATTATAATAGTTGTTTCGATGCATGAATGAAAAGTTATAACGGTTCAAAGTTGCAACCACAGTTAATAACTTCTTTTGTTTTTTAAACTACGTATTGTAGTAGCTCTCCTGTTTTTTTCAAGTACAAAGATAGGAGGAACACAGGAAAAAAAGATCAAGAAATAGAAATAAAGAATTTAAAGAAAACTACGAAATGAAATGCAAAGAAGAAAACAATTACAACAAATTTGAAAGTAGACACAAGACTTTAAGGAAAAAAAATATTTATTTATTTTTTGTGGATTTGTGAATTTAGAAATTAGAAGAAAATCAAAGGACAAACTATTTTAAGATCTAAAATTCAAAAAATAGAAATATGAAGATAGATAACGTATTATCAATAACCAAGGCATTCATATCAAATGATGCAGATCCTTCAGGCCAAAAATCAAGGAACCGAGGAACTCAAAGGAATAAGAAAGTTTGAAATGCTAAGAACATGGCTATGATGATAAAATTGGAAACGAAAAGATCAAGATCTGAAAAAACAATGGAATATGGTTCAACAAAATTTTTAGACTTCGTTAAGATATGTAAATGATGAAAATTGTGTTCAAAAAAGTGGAGCACCAAACTATTGCATCTGGGTGTTTTTAGTAATCGAAACGAGGTTCAATTTGATATATTATAATAGTTGTATCGATGCACGAATGTAATGTTATAACGGTTCAAAGTTGTTAACACAATTAACAACTTCTTTTGCTTTTTAAATTACGAATTGCAATAGCTCTCCTGATTTTTTAAAGTACAAAGATTGGAAGAACACAGAAAACAAAGATCAAGAAAAAGAAACAAAGAATTTAAAGAAAACCGTGAAATGAATTGCAAAATCGAAAAAAAATTACAACAAATTTGAAAGTAAACACAAGACTTGTAGGAAAAAAATTATTTAATTATTTTTTGCGGATTTGTGACTTTCGAAAGCAGAAAAAAATCAAAGGACAAATTATTTTAAGATCTAAAATTCAACAAATAGAAATATGAAGATAGATAACTTATTTTCAATAACCAAGGTATTCATATCAAATGATGCAGATCCTTGAGGTCAAAAATCAAGGAACCGAGGAACTCAAAGGAATAAGAAAGTTTGAAATGCTAAGAACATGGCTATGATGATAAAATTGGAAACGAAAAGATCAAGATCTGAAAAAACAATGGAATATGGTTCAACAAAATTTTTAGACTTCGTTAAGATATGTAAATGATGAAAATTGTGTTCAAAAAAGTGGAGCACCAAACTATTGGGTCAGGGTGTTTTTAGTAATCGAAACGAGGTTATATTAGATATATTATAATAGTTGTTTCGATGCATGAATGAAAAGTTATAACGGTTCAAAGTTGCAACCACAATTAATAACTTCTTTTTTTTCTAAACTACGAACTGTAGTAGTTCTCCTGTGTTTTTCAAGTACAAAGATAGGATGAACACAGAAAACAATGATCAAGAAAAAGAAAAAAAGAATTTAAAGAAAACTACGAAATGAAATGCAAAGAAGAAAACAATTACAACAAATTTGAAAGTGGTCACAAGAATTGAAGGCAAAAAATATTTATTTATCTTTTGGGGATTTGTGAAATCAGAAAGTAGAAAAAAATCAAAGGATAAATTATTTTAAGATCTAAAATTCAAAAACTAGAAATATGAAGATAGATACCTTATTATCAATAACCAAGGCATTCATATCAAATGATGCAGATCCTTCAGGCCAAAAATCAAGGAACCGAGGAACTCAATAGGAATAAGAAAGTTTGAAATGCTAAGAACATGGCTATGATGATAAAATTGGAAACGAAAAGAACAAGAACTAAAAAACAATGGAATATGGTTCAACAAAATTTTTAGACTTCGTTAAGATATGTAAATGATGAAAATTGTGTTCAAAAAAGTGGAGCACCAAACTATTGGGTCAGGGTGTTTTTAGTAATCGAAACGAGGTTATATTAGATATATTATAATAGTTGTTTCGATGCATGAATGAAAAGTTATAACGGTTCAAAGTTGCAACCACAATTAATAACTTCTTTTGTTTTTTAAACTACGAACTGCAGTAGCTCTCCTGTTTTTTTAAAGTACAAAGATAGGATGAACACATAAAACAAAGAGCAAGAAAAAGAAACAAAGAATTTAAAGAAAACTACGAAATGAAATGCAAAGAAGAAAACAATTACAACAAATTTGAAAGTAGACACAAGACTTGAAGGAAAAAAATATTTATTTATTTTTTGGGGATTTGTGAATTTAGAAAGTAGAAAAAAATCAAAGGACAAACTATTTTAAGATCTAAAATTCAAAAAATAGAAATATGAAAATAGATAACGTATTATCAATAACCAAGGCATTCATATCAAATGATGCAGATCCTTCAGGCCAAAAATCAAGGAACCGAGGAACTCAAAGGAATAAGAAGTTTGAAATGCTAAGAACATGGCTATGATGATAAAATTGGAAAAAAAAAATCAAGATCTGAAAAAACAATGGAATATGGTTCAACAAAAGTTTTAGTCTTCGTTAAGATATGTAAATGATGAAAATTGTGTTCAATAAGTGGAGCACTAAACTATTGCTTCACGGTGTTTTTAGTAATCGAAACGAGGTTCCATTTGATATATTATAATAGTTGTTTCGATGCATGAATGAAAAGTTATAACGGTTCAACGTTGCAACCACAATTAATAACTTCTTTTTTTTTAAACTACGAACTGTAGTAGCTCTCCTGTTTTTTTAAAATACAAAGATTGGATGAACACAGAAAACAAAAATCAAGAAAAAGAAACAAAGAATTTAAAGAAAACTATGAAATGAATTGCAAAATCGAAAAAAAATTACAACAAATTTGAAAGTAAACACAAGACTTGTAGGAAAAAAAATATTTCATTATTTTTTGCGGATTTGTGACTTTAGAAAGCAGAAAAAAATCAAAGGACAAATTATTTTAAGATCTAAAATTCAAAAAATAGAAATATGAAGATAGATAACTTATTTTCAATAACCAAGGCATTCATATCAAATGATGCAGATCCTTCAGGCCAAAAATCAAGGAACCGAGGAACTCAAAAGGAATAAGAAAGTTTGAAATGCTAAGAACATGGCTATGATGATAAAATTGGAAAGGAAAAGAACAAGAACTGAAAAAACAATGTAATATGGTTCAACAAATGTTTTAGACTTCGTTAAGATATGTAAATGATGAAAATTGTGTTCAAAAGTGTGGAGCACTAAACTATTGCGTCAGGGTGTTTTTAATAATCGAAACGAGGTTATATTTTATTTATTATAATAGATGTTTCGATGCATGAATGAAAAGTTATAACGGTTCAAAGTTGCAACCACAATTAATAACTTCTTTTTTTTTTAAACTACGAACTGTAGTAGCTCTCCTGTTTTTTTAAAGTACAAAGATTGGATGAACACAGAAAACAAAAATCAAGAAAAATAAACAAAGAATTTAAAGAAAACTACGAAATGAAATTCAAAGACGAAAATAATAACAACAAATTTGAAAGTAGACACAAGACTTGAAGGAAAAAAAATATTTATTTATTTTTTGGGGATTTGTGAATTTAGAAAGTAGAAAAAAATCAAAGGACAAATTATTTGAAGATCTAAAATTCAAAAAATAGAAATATGAAGATAGATAACTTATTTTCAATAACCAAGGCATTCATATCAAATGATGCAGATCCTTCAGGCCAAAAATCAAGGAACCGAGGAACTCGAAGGAATAAGAAAGTTTGAAATGCTAAGAACATGGCTATGATGATAAAATTGGAAACGAAAAGAACAAGATCTGAAAAAACAATGGAATATGGTTCAACAAAATTTTTAGACTTCGTTAAGATATGTAAATGATGAAAATTGTGTTCAAAAGAATGGAGCACTAAACTATTGCGTCTGGTGTTTTTAGTAATCGAAACGAGGTTCAATTTGATATATTATAATAGTTGTTTCGATGCATGAATGAAAAGTTATAACGGTTCAAAGTTGCAACCACAATTAATAACTTCTTTTGTTTTTTAAACTACGAACTGCAGTACCTCTCCTGTTTTTTTAAAATACAAAGATTGGATGAACACAGAAAACAAATATCAAGAAAAAGAAACAAAGAATTGAAATACTACTATGAAATGAAATTCAAAGACGAAAAAAATTACAACAAATTTGAAAGTAGACACAAGACTTGAAAGAAAAAAATATTTATTTATTTTTTGGGGATTTGTGAATTTAGAAAGTAGAAAAAAATCAAAGGACAAATTATTTTAAGATCTAAAATTCAAAAAATAGAAATATGAAGATAGATAACTTATTTTCAATAACCAAGGCATTCATATCAAATGAAGCAGATCCTTCAGGCCAAAAATCAAGGAACCGAGGAACTCAAAGGAATAAGAAAATTTGAAATGCTAAGGACATGGCTATGATGATATAATTGGAAACGAAAAGAACAAGATCTGAAAAAACAATGGAATATGGTTCAACAAAATTTGTAGACTTCGTTAAGATATGTAAATGATGAAAATTGTGTTCAAAAGAGTGGAGCACTAAACTATTGCGTCAGGGTGTTTTTAGTAATCGAAACGAGGATATATTTGATATATTATAATAGTTGTTTCGATGCATGAATGAAAAGTTATAACGGTTCAAATTTGCAACCACAATTAATAACTTCTTTTGTTTTTTAAACTACGAACTGCAGTAGCTCTCCTGTTTTTTTAAAGTACAAAGATTGGATGAACACAGAAAACAAATATCAAGAAAAAGAAACAAAGAATTTAAATAAAACTATGAAATGAAATTCAAAGACGAAAAAAATTACAACAAATTTGAAAGTAGACACAAGACTTGAAGGAAAAAAAATATTTATTTATTTTTTGGGGATTTGTGAATTTGAAAGTAGAAAAAGTCAAAGGACAAATTATTTTAAGATCTAGAATTCAAAAAATAGAAATATGAAGATAGATAACTTATTTTCAATAACCAAGGCATTCATATCAAATGAAGCAGATCCTTCAAGCCAAAAATCAAGGAACCGAGGAACTCAAAGGAATAAGAAAGTTTGAAATGCTAAGAACATGGCTATGATGATAAAATTGGAAACGAAAAGAACAAGATCTGAAAAAACAATGGAATATGGTTCAACAAAATTTTTAGACTTCGTTAAGATATGTAAATGATGAAAATTGTGTTCAAAAAAGTGGAGCACTAAACTATTGCGTCAGGGTGTTTTTAGTAATCGAAACGAGGTTATATTTGATATATTATAATAGTTGTTTCGATGCATGAATGAAAAGTTATAACGGTTCAAAGTTGCAACCACAATTAATAACTTCTTTTTTTTTAAACTACGAACTGTAGTAGCTCTCCTGTTTTTTTAAATTACAAAGATTGGATGAACACAGAAAACAAAAATCAAGAAAAATAAAGAAAGAATTTAAAGAAAACTACGAAATGAAATTCAAAGACGAAAATAATAACAACAAATTTGAAACTAGACACAAGACTTGAAGGAAAAAAATATTTATTTATTTTTTGGGGATTTGTGAATTCAGAAAGTAGAAAAAAATCAAATGACAAATTATTTGAAGATCTAAAATTCAAAAAATAGAAATACGAAGATAGATAACTTATTTTCAAAAACGAAGGCATTCATATCAAATGATGCAGATCCTTCAGGCCAAAAATCAAGGAACCGAGGAACTCAAAAGGAATAAGAAAGTTTGAAATGCTAAGAACATGGCTATGATGATAAAATTGGAAACGAAAAGAACAAGAACTAAAAAACAATGGAATATGGTTCAACAAAATTTTTAGACTTCGTTAAGATATGTAAATGATGAAAATTGTGTTCAAAAGAATGGAGCACTAAACTATTGCGTCTGGTGTTTTTAGTAATCGAAACGAGGTTCAATTTGATATATTATAATAGTTGTTTCGATGCATGAATGAAAAGTTATAACGGTTCAAAGTTGCAACCACAATTAATAACTTCTTTTTTTTTTAAACTACGAACTGTAGTAGCTCTCCTGTTTTTTTAAATTACAAAGATTGGATGAACACAGAAAACAAAAATCAAGAAAAATAAAGAAAGAATTTAAAGAAAACTACGAAATGAAATTCAAAGACGAAAATAATAACAACAAATTTTAAAGTAGACACAAGACTTGAAGGAAAAAAAATATTTATTTATTTTTTGGGGATTTGTGAATTCAGAAAGTAGAAAAAATCAAATGACAAATTATTTGAAGATCTAAAATTCAAAAAATAGAAATACGAAGATAGATAACATATTTTCAATAACCAAGGCATTCATATCAAATGATGCAGATCCTTCAGGCCAAAAATCAAGGAACCGAGGAACTCAAAAGGAATAAGAAAGGTTGAAATGCTAAGAACATGGCTATGATGATAAAATTGGAAACGAAAAGAAGAAGATCTGAAAAAACAATGTAATATGGTTCAACAAAATTTTTAGACTTCGTTAAGATATGTAAATGATGAAAATTGTGTTCAAAAGAGTGGAGCACTAAACTATTGCGTCTGGTGTTTTTAGTAATCGAAACGAAGTTCGATTTGATATATTATAATAGTTGTTTCGATGCATGAATGAAAAGTTATAACGGTTCAAAGTTGCAACCACAATTAATAACTTCTTTTTTTTTAAACTACGAACTGTAGTAGCTCTCCTGTTTTTTTAAATTACAAAGATTGGATGAACACAGAAAACAAAAATCAAGAAAAATAAAGAAAGAATTTAAAGAAAACTACGAAATGAAATGCAAAGAAGAAAACAATTACAACAAATTTGAAAGTGGTCACAAGAATTGAAGGAAAAAAATATTTATTTATTTTTTGGGGATTTTTGAATTCAGAAAGTAGAAAAAAATCAAAGGATAAATTATTTTAAGATCTAAAATTCAAAAAATAGAAATATGAAGATAGATAACTTATTTTCAATAACCAAGGCATTCATATCAAATGATGCAGATCCTTCAGGCCAAAAATCAAGGAACCGAGGAACTCAAAGGAATAAGAAAGTTTGAAATGCTAAGAACATGGCTATGATGATAAAATTGGAAACGAAAAGAACAAGATCTGAAAAAACAATGGAATATGGTTCAACAAAATTTTTAGACTTCGTTAAGATATGTAAATGATGAAAATTGTGTTCAAAAGAGTGGAGCACTAAACTATTGCGTCAGGGTGTTTTTAGTAATCGAAACGAGGATATATTTGATATATTATAATAGTTGTTTCGATGCATGAATGAAAAGTTATAACGGTTCAAAGTTGCAACCACAATTAATAACTTCTTTTGTTTTTTAAACTACGAACTGCAGTACCTCTCCTGTTTTTTTAAAGTACAAAGATTGGATGAACACAGAAAACAAATATCAAGAAAAAGAAACAAAGAATTTAAATAAAACTATGAAATGAAATTCAAAGACGAAAAAAATTACAACAAATTTGAAAGTAGACACAAGACTTGAAGGAAAAAAAATATTTATTTATTTTTTGGGGATTTGGGAATTCAGAAAGTAGAAAAAATGAAAGGACAAATTATTTTAAGATCTAAAATTCAAAAAATAGAAATATGAAGATATATAACTTATTTTCAATAAGCAAGGCATTCATATCAAATGAAGCAGATCCTTCAGGCCAAAAATCAAGGAACCGAGGAACTCAAAGGATTAAGAAAGTTTGAAATGCTAAGGACATGGCTATGATGATAAAATTGGAAACGAAAAGAACAAGATCTGAAAAAACAATGGAATATGGTTCAACAAAATTTTTAGACTTCGTTAAGATATGTAAAGGATGAAAATTGTGTTCAAAATAGTGGAGCACTAAACTATTGCGTCAGGGTGTTTTTAGTAATCGAAACGAGGTTATATTTGATATATTATAATAGTTGTTTCGATGCATGAATGAAAAGTTATAACGGTTCAAAGTTGCAACCACAATTAATAACTTCTTTTTTTTTTAAACTACGAACTGTAGTAGCTCTCCTGTTTTTTTAAAGTACAAAGATTGGATGAACACAGAAAACAAATATCAAGAAAAAGAAACAAAGAATTTAAAGAAAACTACGAAATGAAATTCAAAGACGAAAACAATTACAACAGAATTGAATGTAAACACAAGACTTGAAGGAAAAAAATTATTTATTTATTTTTTGGGGATTTGTGAATTTGAAAGTAGAAAAAGTCAAAGGACAAATTATTTGAAGATCTAAAATTCAAAAAATAGAAATACGAAGATAGATAACTTATTTTCAAAAACCAAGGCATTCATATCAAATGATGCAGATCCTTCAGGCCAAAAATCAAGGAACTGAGGAACTCAAAAGGAATAAGAAAGTTTGAAATGCTAAGAACATGGCTATGATGATAAAATTGGAAACGAAAAGAACAAGAACTGAAAAAAGAATGGAATATGGTTCAACAAAATTTTTAGACTTCGTTAAGATATGTAAATGATGAAAATTGTGTTCAAAAGAATGGAGCACTAAACTATTGCGTCTGGTGTTTTTAGTAATCGAAACGAGGTTCAATTTGATATATTATAATAGTTGTTTCGATGCATGAATGAAAAGTTATAAGGGTTCAAAGTTGCAACCACAATTAATAACTTCTTTTTTTTTAAACTACGAACTGTAGTAGCTCTCCTATTTTTTTAAAGTACAAAGATTGGATGAACACAGAAAACAAAAATCAAGAAAAATAAACAAAGAATTTAAAGAAAAATACGAAATGAAATTCAAAGACGAAAATAATAACAACAAATTTGAAAGTAGACACAAGACTTGAAGGAAAAAAAATATTTATTTATTTTTTGGGGATTTGTGAATTCAGAAAGTTGAAAAAATCAAAGGACAAATTATTTGAAGATCTAAAATTCAAAAAATAGAAATATGAAGATAGATAACTTATTTTCAAAAACGAAGGCATTCATATCAAATGATGCAGATCCTTCAGGCCAAAAATCAAGGAACCGAGGAACTCAATAGGAATAAGAAAGTTTGAAATGCTAAGAACATGGCTATGATGATAAAATTGGAAACGAAAAGAACAAGAACTGAAAAAAGAATGGAATATGGTTCAACAAAATTTTTAGACTTCGTTAAGATATGTAAATGATGAAAATTGTGTTCAAAAGAATGGAGCACTAAACTATTGCGTCAGGGTGTTTTTAGTAATCGAAACGAGGATATATTTGATATATTATAATAGTTGTTTCGATGCATGAATGAAAAGTTATAACGGTTCAAAGTTGCAACCACAATTAATAACTTCTTTTGTTTTTTAAACTACGAACTGTAGTAGCTCTCCTGTTTTTTTAAAGTACAAAGATTGGATGAACACAGAAAACAAATATCAAGAAAAAGAAAGAAAGAATTTAAAGAAAACTACGAAATGAAATTCAAAGACGAAAAAAATAACAACAAATTTGAAAGTAGACACAAGACTTGAAGGAAAAAAAATATTTATTTATTTTTTGGGGATTTGTGAATTCAGAAAGTAGAAAAAAATCATATGACAAATTATTTGAAGATCTAAAATTCAAAAAATAGAAATATGAAGATAGATAACTTATTTTCAATAACCAAGGAATTCATATCAAATGATGGAGATACTTCAGGCCAAAAATCGAGGAACCGAGGAACTCAAAAGGAATAAGAAAGTTTGAAATGCTAAGAACATGGCTATGATGATAAAATTGGAAACGAAAAGAACAAGAACTGAAAAAACAATGTAATATGGTTCAACAAAATTTTTAGACTTCGTTAAGATATGTAAATGATGAAAATTGTGTTCAAAAGAGTGGAGCACTAAACTATTGCGTCAGGGTGTTTTTAGTAATCGAAACGAGGTTCAATTTGATATATTATAATAGTTGTTTCGATGCATGAATGAAAAGTTATAACGGTTCAAAGTTGCAACCACAATTAATAACTTCTTTTTTTTTAAACTACGAACTGTAGTAGCTCTCCTGTTTTTTTAAAGTATAAAGATTGGATGAACACATAATACAAATATCAAGAAAAAGAAACAAAGAATTTAAAGAAAACTACGAAATGAAATTCAAAGACAAAAAAAATAACAACAAATTTGAAAGTAGACACAAGACTTGAAGGAAAAAAAATATTTATTTATTTTTTGGGGATTTGTGAATTCAAAAGGTAGAAAATATCATGGGACAAATTATTTTAAGATCTAAAATTCAAAAAATAGAAATATGAAGATAGATAACTTATTTTCAATAACCAAGGCATTCATATCAAAAGATGCAGATCCTTCAGTCCAAAAATCAAGGAACCGAGGAACTCGAAGGAATAAGAAAGTTTGAAATGCTAAGAACATGGCTATGATGATAAAATTGGAAACGAAAAGAACAAGAACTGAAAAAACAATGGAATATGGTTCAACAAAATTTTTAGACTTCGTTAAGATATGTAAATGATGAAAATTGTGTTCAAAAGAGTGGAGCACTAAACTATTGCGTCTGGTGTTTTTAGTAATCGAAACGAGGTTCAATTTGATATATTATAATAGTTGTTTCGATGCATGAATGAAAAGTTATAACGGTTCAAAGTTGCAACCACAATTAATAACTTCTGTTTTTTTTAAACTACGAACTGTAGTAGCTCTCCTGTTTTTTTAAAGTACAAAGATTGGATGAACACAGAAAACAAAAATCAAGAAAAATAAACAAAGAATTTAAAGAAAACTACGAAATGAAATTCAAAGACGAAAAAAATAACAACAAATTTGAAAGTAGACACAAGACTTGAAGGAAAAAAAATATTTATTTATTTTTTGGGGATTTGTGAATTCAGAAAGTTGAAAAAATCAAAGGACAAATTATTTGAAGATCTAAAATTCAAAAAATAGAAATATGAAGATAGATAACTTATTTTCAATAACCAAGGCATTCATATCAAATGATGCAGATCCTTCAGGCCAAAAATCAAGGAACCGAGGAACTCGAAGGAATAAGAAAGTTTGAAATGCTAAGAACATGGCTATGATGATAAAATTGGAAACGAAAAAAATAAGATATGAAAAAACAATGGAATATGGTTCAACAAAATTTTTAGACTTCGTTAAGATATGTAAATGATGAAAATTGTGTTCAAAAGAGTGGAGCACTAAACTATTGCGTCTGGTGTTTTTAGTAATCGAAACGAGGTTCAATTTGATATATTATAATAGTTGTTTCGATGCATGAATGAAAAGTTATAACGGTTCAAAGTTGCAACCACAATTAATAACTTCTTTTGTTTTTTAAACTACGAACAGTAGTAGCTCTCCTGTTTTTTTAAAGTACAAAGATTTGATGAACACAGAAAACAAATATAAAGAAAAAGAAAGAAAGAATTTAAAGAAAACTACGAAATGAAATTCAAAGACGAAAATAATAACAACAAATTTGAAAGTAGACACAAGACTTGAAGGAAAAAAAATATTTATTTATTTTTTGGGGATTTGTGAATTCAGAAAGTTGAAAAAATCAAAGGACAAATTATTTGAAGATCTAAAATTCAAAAAATAGAAATATGAAGATAGATAACTTATTTTCAAAAACGAAGGCATTCATATCAAATGATGCAGATCCTTCAGGCCAAAAATCAAGGAACTGAGGAACTCAAAAGGAATAAGAAAGTTTGAAATGCTAAGAACATGACTATGATGATAAAATTGGAAACGAAAAGAACAAGAACTAAAAAAACAATGGAATATGGTTCAACAAAATTTTTAGACTTCGTTAAGATATGTAAATGATGAAAATTGTGTTCAAAAGAATGGAGCACTAAACTATTGCGTCTGGTGTTTTTAGTAATCGAAACGAGGTTCAATTTGATATATTATAATAGTTGTTTCGATGCATGAATGAAAAGTTATAAGGGTTCAAAGTTGCAACCACAATTAATAACTTCTTTTTTTTTTTGAACTACGAACTGTAGTAGCTCTCCTGTTTTTTAAATTACAAAGATTGGATGAACACAGAAAACAAAAATCAAGAAAAATAAAGAAAGAATTTAAAGAAAACTACGAAATGAAATTCAAAGACGAAAATAATAACAACAAATTTTAAAGTAGACACAAGACTTGAAGGAAAAAAAATATTTATTTATTTTTTGGGGATTTGTGAATTCAGAAAGTAGAAAAAATCAAATGACAAATTATTTGAAGATCTAAAATTCAAAAAATAGAAATACGAAGATAGATAACATATTTTCAATAACCAAGGCATTCATATCAAATGATGCAGATCCTTCAGGCCAAAAATCAAGGAACCGAGGAACTCAAAAGGAATAAGAAAGGTTGAAATGCTAAGAACATGGCTATGATGATAAAATTGGAAACGAAAAGAAGAAGATCTGAAAAAACAATGTAATATGGTTCAACAAAATTTTTAGACTTCGTTAAGATATGTAAATGATGAAAATTGTGTTCAAAAGAGTGGAGCACTAAACTATTGCGTCTGGTGTTTTTAGTAATCGAAACGAAGTTCAATTTGATATATTATAATAGTTGTTTCGATGCATGAATGAAAAGTTATAACGGTTCAAAGTTGCAACCACAATTAATAACTTCTTTTTTTTTAAACTACGAACTGTAGTAGCTCTCCTGTTTTTTTAAAGTACAAAGATTGGATGAACACAGAAAACAAATATCAAGAAAAAGAAACAAAGAATTTAAAGAAAACTACGAAATGAAATTCAAAGACGAAAAAAATAACAACAAATTTGAAAGTAGACACAAGACTTGAAGGAAAAAAAATATTTATTTATTTTTTGGGGATTTGTGAATTCAGAAAGTAGAAAAAAATCAAATGACAAATTATTTGAAGATCTAAAATTCAAAAAATAGAAATATGAAGATAGATAACTTATTTTCAATAACCAAGGCATTCATATCAAATGATGCAGATCCTTCAGGCCAAAAATCAAGGAACCGAGGAACTCGAAGGAATAAGAAAGTTTGAAATGCTAAGAACATGGCTATGATGATAAAATTGGAAACGAAAAGAACAAGATCTGAAAAAACAATGGAATATGGTTCAACAAAATTTTTAGACTTCGTTAAGATATGTAAATGATGAAAATTGTGTTCAAAAGAGTGGAGCACTAAACTATTGCGTCAGGGTGTTTTTAGTAATCGAAACGAGGATATATTTGATATATTATAATAGTTGTTTCGATGCATGAATGAAAAGTTATAACGGTTCAAAGTTGCAACCACAATTAATAACTTCTTTTGTTTTTTAAACTACGAACTGCAGTACCTCTCCTGTTTTTTAAAGTACAAAGATTGGATGAACACAGAAAACAAATATCAAGAAAAAGAAACAAAGAATTTAAATAAAACTATGAAATGAAATTCAAAGACGAAAAAAATTACAACAAATTTGAAAGTAGACACAAGACTTGAAGGAAAAAAATATTTATTTATTTTTTGGGGATTTGTGAATTCAGAAAGTAGAAAAAAATCAAAGGACAAATTATTTTAAGATCTAAAATTCAAAAAATAGAAATATGAAGATAGATAACTTATTTTCAATAACCAAGGCATTCATATCAAATGATGCAGATCCTTCAGGCCAAAAATCAAGGAACCGAGGAACTCAAAGGAATAAGAAAGTTTGAAATGCTAAGAACATGGCTATGATGATAAAATTGGAAACGAAAAGAACAAGATCTGAAAAAACAATGGAATATGGTTCAACAAAATTTTTAGACTTCGTTAAGATATGTAAATGATGAAAATTGTGTTCAAAAAAGTGGAGCACTAAACTATTGCGTCAGGGTGTTTTAGTAATCGAAACGAGGTTATATTAGATATATTATAATAGTTGTTTCGATGGATGAATGAAAAGTTATAACGGTTCAAAGTTGCAACCACAGTTAATAACTTCTTTTGTTTTTTAAACAACGTATTGTAGTAGCTCTCCTGTTTTTTTCAAGTACAAAGATTGGATGAACACAGAAAACAAATATCAAGAAAAAGAAACAAAGAATTTAAAGAAAACTACGAAATGAAATTCAAAGACGAAAAAAATAACAACAAATTTGAAATTAGACACAAGACTTGAAGGAAAAAAATATTTATTTATTTTTTGGGGATTTGTGAATTCAGAAAGTAGAAAAAAATCAAATGACAAATTATTTGAAGATCTAAAATTCAAAAAATAGAAATACGAAGATAGATAACTTATTTTCAATAACCAAGGCATTCATATCAAATGATGCAGATCCTTCAGGCCAAAAATCAAGGAACCGAGGAACTCAAAAGGAATAAGAAAGTTTGAAATGCTAAGAACATGGCTATGATGATAAAATTGGAAACGAAAAGAACAAGAACTGAAAAAACAATGTAATATGGTTCAACAAAATTTTTAGACTTCGTTAAGATATGTAAATGATGAAAATTGTGTTCAAAAGAGTGGAGCACTAAACTATTGCGTCTGGTGTTTTTAGTAATCGAAACGAAGTTCAATTTGATATATTATAATAGTTGTTTCGATGCATGAATGAAAAGTTATAACGGTTCAAAGTTGCAACCACAATTAATAACTTCTTTTTTTTTTAAACTACGAACTGTAGTAGCTCTCCTGTTTTTTTAAAGTACAAAGATTGGATGAACACAGAAAACAAATATCAAGAAAAAGAAACAAAGAATTTAAAGAAAACTACGAAATGAAATTCAAAGACGAAAAAAATAACAACAAATTTGAAATTAGACACAAGACTTGAAGGAAAAAAAATATTTATTTATTTTTTGGGGATTTGTGAATTCAGAAAGTAGAAAAAAATCAAAGGACAAATTATTTTAAGATCTAAAATTCAAAAAATAGAAATATGAAGATAGATAACTTATTTTCAATAACCAAGGCATTCATATCAAATGAAGCAGATCCTTCAGGCCAAAAATCAAGGAACCGAGGAACTCAAAGGAATAAGAAAGTTTGAAATGCTAAGGACATGGCTATGATGATAAAATTGGAAACGAAAAGAACAAGATCTGAAAAAACAATGGAATATGGTTCAACAAAATTTTTAGACTTCGTTAAGATATGTAAAGGATGAAAATTGTGTTCAAAAGAGTGGAGCACTAAACTATTGCGTCAGGGTGTTTTTAGTAATCGAAACGAGGATATATTTGATATATTATAATAGTTGTTTCGATGCATGAATGAAAAGTTATAACGGTTCAAAGTTGCAACCACAATTAATAACTTCTTTTGTTTTTTAAACTACGAACTGCAGTAGCTCTCCTGTTTTTTTAAAGTACAAAGATTGGATGAACACAGAAAACAAATATCAAGAAAAAGAAACAAAGAATTTAAAGAAAACTACGAAATGAAATTCAAAGACGAAAAAAATAACAACAAATTTGAAAGTAGACACAAGACTTGAAGGAAAAAAAATATTTATTTATTTTTTGGGGATTTGTGAATTCAGAAAGTAGAAAAAAATCAAAGGACAAATTATTTTAAGATCTAAAATTCAAAAAATAGAAATATGAAGATAGATAACTTATTTTCAATAACCAAGGCATTCATATCAAATGATGCAGATCCTTCAGGCCAAAAATCAAGGAACCGAGGAACTCAAAGGAATAAGAAAGTTTGAAATGCTAAGAACATGGCTATGATGATAAAATTGGAAACGAAAAGAACAAGAACTGAAAAAACAATGGAATATGGTTCAACAAAATTTTTAGACTTCGTTAAGATATGTAAATGATGAAAATTGTGTTCAAAAGAGTGGAGCACTAAACTATTGCGTCAGGGTGTTTTTAGTAATCGAAACGAGGATATATTTGATATATTATAATAGTTGTTTCGATGCATGAATGAAAAGTTATAACGGTTCAAAGTTGCAACCACAATTAATAACTTCTTTTGTTTTTTAAACTACGTATTGTAGTAGCTCTCCTGTTTTTTTAAAGTACAAAGATTGGATGAACACAGAAAACAAATATCAAGAAAAAGAAACAAAGAATTTAAATAAAACTATGAAATGAAATTCAAAGACGAAAAAAATTACAACAAATTTGAAAGTAGACACAAGACTTGAAGGAAAAAAATATTTATTTATTTTTTGGGATTTGTGAATTCAGAAAGTAGAAAAAAATCAAAGGACAAATTATTTTAAGATCTAAAATTCAAAAAATAGAAATATGAAGATAGATAACTTATTTTCAATAACCAAGGCATTCATATCAAATGATGCAGATCCTTCAGGCCAAAAATCAAGGAACCGAGGAACTCAAAGGAATAAGAAAGTTTGAAATGCTAAGAACATGGCTATGATGATAAAATTGGAAACGAAAAGAACAAGATCTGAAAAAACAATGGAATATGGTTCAACAAAATTTTTAGACTTCGTTAAGATATGTAAATGATGAAAATTGTGTTCAAAAGAGTGGAGCACTAAACTATTGCTTCTGTGTTTTTAGTAATCGAAACGAGGTTATATTTGATATATTATAATAGTTGTTTCGATGCATGAATGAAAAGTTATAACGGTTCAAAGTTGCAACCACAATTAATAACTTCTTTTGTTTTTTAAACTACGAACTGCAGTACCTCTCCTGTTTTTTAAAGTACAAAGATTGGATGAACACAGAAAACAAATATCAAGAAAAAGAAACAAAGAATTTAAATAAAACTATGAAATGAAATTCAAAGACGAAAAAAATTACAACAAATTTGAAAGTAGACACAAGACTTGAAGGAAAAAAATATTTATTTATTTTTTGGGGATTTGGGAATTCAGAAAGTAGAAAAAAATCAAAGGACAAATTATTTTAAGATCTAAAATTCAAAAAATAGAAATATGAAGATAGATAACTTATTTTCAATAACCAAGGCATTCATATCAAATGAAGCAGATCCTTCAGGCCAAAAATCAAGGAACCGAGGAACTCAAAGGAATAAGAAAGTTTGAAATGCTAAGGACATGGCTATGATGATAAAATTGGAAACGAAAAGAACAAGATCTGAAAAAACAATGGAATATGGTTCAACAAAATTTTTAGACTTCGTTAAGATATGTAAAGGATGAAAATTGTGTTCAAAAGAGTGGAGCACTAAACTATTGCGTCAGGGTGTTTTTAGTAATCGAAACGAGGATATATTTGATATATTATAATAGTTGTTTCGATGCATGAATGAAAAGTTATAACGGTTCAAAGTTGCAACCACAATTAATAACTTCTTTTGTTTTTTAAACTACGAACTGCAGTAGCTCTCCTGCTTTTTTAAAGTACAAATATTGGATGAACACAGAAAACAAATATCAAGAAAAAGAAACAAAGAATTTAAGGAAAACTACGAAATGAAATTCAAAGACGAAAAAAATCACAACAAATTTGAAAGCAGACACAAGACTTGAAGGAAAAAAAATATTTATTTATTTTTTGGGGATTTGTGAATTCAGAAAGTAGAAAAAAATCAAAGGACAAATTACTTTAAGATCTAAAATTAAAAAAATAGAAAAATGAAGATAGATAACTTATTTTCAATAACCAAGGTATTCATATCAAATGATGCAGATCCTTCAGGCCAAAAATCAAGGAACCGAGGAACTCAAAGGAATAAGAAAGTTTGAAATGCTAAGAACATGGCTATGATGATAAAATTGGAAACGAAAAGAACAAGAACTGAAAAAACAATGTAATATGGTTCAACAAAATTTTTAGACTTCGTTAAGATATGTAAAAGATGAAAATTATGTTCAAAAGAGTGGAACACTAAACTATTGCTTCGGGTGTTTTTAGTAATCGAAACGAGGTTCAATTTGATATATTATAATAGATATTTCGATGCATGAATGAGAAGTTATAAAGGTGCAAAGTTGCAACAACAATTAATAACTTCTTTTGTTTTTTAAACTACGTATTGTAGTAGCTCTCCTGTTTTTTTGAAGTACAAAGATAGGATGAACACAAGAAAAAAGATCAAGAAATAGAAATAAAGAATTTAAAGAAAACTACGAAATGAAATGCAAAGAAGAAAACAATTACAACAAATTTGAAAGTAGACAAAAGACTTGAAGGAAAAAAAATATTTATTTATTTATTGGGGATTTGTGAATTCAGAAAGTAGAAAAAAATCAAAGGACAAATTATTTTAAGATCTAAAATTCAAAAAATAGAAATATGAAGATAGATAACTTATTTTCAATAACCAAGGCATTCATATCAAATGAAGCAGATCCTTCAGGCCAAAAATCAAGGAACCGAGGAACTCAAAGGAATAAGAAAGTTTGAAATGCTAAGGACATGGCTATGATGATAAAATTGGAAACGAAAAGAACAAGATCTGAAAAAACAATGGAATATGGTTCAACAAAATTTTTAGACTTCGTTAAGATATGTAAAGGATGAAAATTGTGTTCAAAAGAGTGGAGCACTAAACTATTGCGTCAGGGTGTTTTTAGTAATCGAAACGAGGATATATTTGATATATTATAATAGTTGTTTCGATGCATGAATGAAAAGTTATAACGGTTCAAATTTGCAACCACAATTAATAACTTCTTTTGTTTTTTAAACTACGAACTGCAGTAGCTCTCCTGTTTTTTTAAAGTACAAAGATTGGATGAACACAGAAAACAAATATCAAGAAAAAGAAGCAAAGAATTTAAAGAAAACTTTGAAATGAAATTCAAAGACGAAAAAAATTACAACAAATTTGAAAGTAGACACAAGACTTGAAGGAAAAAAATATTTATTTATTTTTTGGGGATTTGTGAATTCAGAAAGTAGAAAAAAATCAAAGGACAAATTATTTTAAGATCTAAAATTCAAAAAATAGAAATATGAAGATAGATAACTTATTTTCAATAACCAAGGCATTCATATCAAATGAAGCAGATCCTTCAGGCCAAAAATCAAGGAACCGAGGAACTCAAAGGAATAAGAAAGTTTGAAATGCTAAGGACATGGCTATGATGATAAAATTGGAAACGAAAAGAACAAGATCTGAAAAAACAATGGAATATGGTTCAACAAAATTTTTAGACTTCGTTAAGATATGTAAATGATGAAAATTGTGTTCAAAAGAGTGGAGCACTAAACTATTGCGTCAGGGTGTTTTTAGTAATCGAAACGAGGATATATTTGATATATTATAATAGTTGTTTCGATGCATGAATGAAAAGTTATAACGGTTCAAAGTTGCAACCACAATTAATAACTTCTTTTGTTTTTTAAACTACGAAAAGTAGTAGCTCTCCTGTTTTTTTAAAGTACAAAGATTTGATGAACACAGAAAACAAATATAAAGAAAAAGAAAGAAAGAATTTAAAGAAAACTACGAAATGAAATTCAAAGACGAAAATAATAACAACAAATTTGAAAGTAGACACAAGACTTGAAGGAAAAAAATATTTATTTATTTTTTGGGGATTTGTGAATTCAGAAAGTAGAAAAAAATCAAATGACAAATTATTTGAAGATCTAAAATTCAAAAAATAGAAATACGAAGATAGATAACTTATTTTCAATAACCAAGGCATTCATATCAAATGATGCAGATCCTTCAGGCCAAAAATCAAGGAACCGAGGAACTCAGAAGGAATAAGAAAGTTTGAAATGCTAAGAACATGGCTATGATGATAAAATTGGAAACGAAAAGAACAAGATCTGAAAAAACAATGTAATATGGTTCAACAAAATTTTTAGACTTCGTTAAGATATGTAAATGATGAAAATTGTGTTCAAAAGAGTGGAGCACTAAACTATTGCGTCAGGGTGTTTTTATTAATCGAAACGAGGATATATTTGATATATTATAATAGTTGTTTCGATGGATGAATGAAAAGTTATAACGGTTCAAATTTGCAACCACAATTAATAACTTCTTTTGTTTTTTAAACTACAAACTGCAGTAGCTCTCCTTTTTTTTAAAGTACAAAGATTGGATGAACACAGAAAACAAATATCAAGAAAAAGAAGCAAAGAATTTAAAGAAAACTTTGAAATGAAATTCAAAGACGAAAAAAATTACATCAAATTTGAAAGTAGACACAAGACTTGAAGGAAAAAAAATATTTATTTATTTTTTGGGGATTTGTGAATTCAGAAAGTAGAAAAAAATCAAAGGACAAATTATTTTAAGATCTAAAATTCAAAAAATAGAAATATGAAGATAGATAACTTATTTTCAATAACCAAGGCATTCATATCAAATGAAGCAGATCCTTCAGGCCAAAAATCAAGGAACCGAGGAACTCAAAGGAATAAGAAAATTTGAAATGCTAAGGACATGGCTATGATGATAAAATTGGAAACGAAAAGAACAAGATCTGAAAAAACAATGGAATATGGTTCAACAAAATTTTTAGACTTCGTTAAGATATGTAAATGATGAAAATTGTGTTCAAAAGAGTGGAGCACTAAACTATTGCGTCAGGGTGTTTTTAGTAATCGAAGCGAGGTTATATTTGATATATTATAATAGTTGTTTCGATGCATGAATGAAAAGTTATAACGGTTCAAATTTGCAACCACAATTAATAACTTCTTTTGTTTTTTAAACTACGAACTGCAGTAGCTCTCCTGTTTTTTTAAAGTACAAAGATTGGATGAACACAGAAAACAAATATCAAGAAAAAGAAACAAAGAATTTAAAGAAAACTACGAAATGAAATTCAAAGACGAAAAAAATTACAACAAATTTGAAAGTAGACACAAGACTTGAAGGAAAAAAATATTTATTTATTTTTTGGGGATTTGTGAATTCAGAAAGTAGAAAAAAATCAAAGGACAAATTATTTTAAGATCTAAAATTCAAAAAATAGAAATATGAAGATAGATAACTTATTTTCAATAACCAAGGCATTCATATCAA
Source organism: Hippophae rhamnoides (assembly GCA_033030585.1). NCBI lineage: Eukaryota > Viridiplantae > Streptophyta > Magnoliopsida > Rosales > Elaeagnaceae > Hippophae > Hippophae rhamnoides. Next base: position 57,020,310 of record CM065429.1, on the reverse strand, counting down.
ATGATGCAGATCCTTCAGGCCAAAAATCAAGGAACCGAGGAACTCAAAGGAATAAGAAAGTTTGAAATGCTAAGAACATGGCTATGATGATAAAATTGGAAACGAAAAGAACAAGATCTGAAAAAACAATGGAATATGGTTCAACAAAATTTTTAGACTTCGTTAAGATATGTAAATGATGAAAATTGTGTTCAAAAGAGTGGAGCACTAAACTATTGCGTCTGGTGTTTTTAGTAATCGAAACGAGGTTCAATTTGATATATTATAATAGTTGTTTCGATGCATGAATGAAAAGTTATAACGGTTCAAAGTTGCAACCACAATTAATAACTTCTTTTGTTTTTTAAACTACGAACTGTAGTAGCTCTCCTGTTTTTTTAAAGTACAAAGATTGGATGAACACAGAAAACAAAAATCAAGAAAAATAAACAAAGAATTTAAAGAAAACTACGAAATGAAATTCAAAGACGAAAATAATAACAACAAATTTGAAAGTAGACACAAGACTTGAAGGAAAAAAAATATTTATTTATTTTTTGGGGATTTGTGAATTCAGAAAGTAGAAAAAATCAAATGACAAATTATTTGAAGATCTAAAATTCAAAAAATAGAAATACGAAGATAGATAACTTATTTTCAAAAACCAAGGCATTCATATCAAATGATGCAGATCCTTCAGGCCAAAAATCAAGGAACAGAGGAACTCAAAGGAATAAGAAAGTTTGAAATGCTAAGAACATGGCTATGATGATAAAATTGGAAACGAAAAGAACAAGATCTGAAAAAAAAATGGAATATGGTTCAACAAAATTTTTAGACTTCGTTAAGATATGTAAATGATGAAAATTGTGTTCAAAAGAGTGGAGCACTAAACTATTGCGTCAGGGTGTTTTTAGTAATCGAAACGAGGATATATTTGATATATTATAATAGTTGTTTCGATGCATGAATGAAAAGTTATAACGGTTCAAATTTGCAACCACAATTAATAACTTCTTTTGTTTTTTTAAAGTACAAAGATTGGATGAACACAGAAAACAAATATCAAGAAAAAGAAACAAAGAATTTAAATAAAACTATGAAATGAAATTCAAAGACGAAAAAAATTACAACAAATTTGAAAGTAGACACAAGACTTGAAGGAAAAAAATATTTATTTATTTTTTGGGTATTTGTGAATTCAAAAAGTAGAAAAAAATCAAAGGACAAATTATTTTAAGATCTAAAATTCAAAAAATAGAAATATGAAGATAGATAACTTATTTTCAATAACCAAGGCATTCATATCAAATGATGCAGATCCTTCAGGCCAAAAATCAAGGAACCGAGGAACTCAAAGGAATAAGAAAGTTTGAAATGCTAAGAACATGGCTATGATGATAAAATTGGAAACGAAAAGAACAAGATCTGAAAAAACAATGGAATATGGTTCATCAAAATATTAGACTTCGTTAAGATATGTAAATGATGAAAATTGTGTTCAAAAAAGTGGAGCACCAAACTATTGGGTCAGGGTGTTTTTAGTAATCGAAACGAGGTTATATTAGATATATTATAATAGTTGTTTCGATGCATGAATGAAAAGTTATAACGGTTCAAAGTTGCAACCACAATTAATAACTTCTTTTTTTTTAAACTACGAACTGTAGTAGCTCTCCTGTTTTTTTAAAGTACAAAGATTGGATGAACACAGAAAACAAATATCAAGAAAAAGAAACAAAGAATTTAAAGAAAACTACGAAATGAAATTCAAAGACGAAAAAAATAACAACAAATTTGAAATTAGACACAAGACTTGAAGGAAAAAAAATATTTATTTATTTTTTGGGGATTTTTGAATTCAGAAAGTAGAAAAAAATCAAAGGATAAATTATTTTAAGATCTAAAATTCAAAAAATAGAAATATGAAGATAGATAACTTATTTTCAATAACCAAGGCATTCATATCAAATGATGCAGATCCTTCAGGCCAAAAATCAAGGAACCGAGGAACTCAAAAGGAATAAGAAAGTTTGAAATGCTAAGAACATGGCTATGATGATAAAATTGGAAACGAAAAGAACAAGATCTGAAAAAACAATGTAATATGGTTCAACAAAATTTTTAGACTTCGTTAAGATATGTAAATGATGAAAATTGTGTTCAAAAGAGTGGAGCACTAAACTATTGCGTCAGGGTGTTTTTAGTAATCGAAACGAGGATATATTTGATATATTATAATAGTTGTTTCGATGCATGAATGAAAAGTTATAACGGTTCAAGGTTGCAACCACAATTAATAACTTCTTTTGTTTTTTAAACTACGAATTGCAGTACCTCCCCTGGTTTTTTAAAGTACAAAGATTGGATGAACACAGAAAACAAATATCAAGAAAAAGAAACAAAGAATTTAAATAAAACTATGAAATGAAATTCAAAGACGAAAAAAATTACAACAAATTTGAAAGTAGACACAAGACTTGAAGGAAAAAAATATTTATTTATTTTTTGGGATTTGTGAATTCAGAAAGTAGAAAAAAATCAAAGGACAAATTATTTTAAGATCTAAAATTCAAAAAATAGAAATATGAAGATAGATAACTTATTTTCAATAACCAAGGCATTCATATCAAATGAAGCAGATCCTTCAGGCCAAAAATCAAGGAACCGAGGAACTCAAAGGAATAAGAAAGTTTGAAATGCTAAGGACATGGCTATGATGATAAAATTGGAAACGAAAAGAACAAGATCTGAAAAAACAATGGAATATGGTTCAACAAAATTTTTAGACTTCGTTAAGATATGTAAAGGATGAAAATTGTGTTCAAAAGAGTGGAGCACTAAACTATTGCGTCAGGGTGTTTTTAGTAATCGAAACGAGGATATATTTGATATATTATAATAGTTGTTTCGATGCATGAATGAAAAGTTATAACGGTTCAAAGTTGCAACCCACAATTAATAACTTCTTTTGTTTTTTAAACTACGAACTGTAGTAGCTCTCCAATTTTTTTAAAGTACAAATATTGGATGAACACAGAAAGCAAATATCAAGAAAAAGAAACAAAGAATTTAAGGAAAACTACGAAATGAAATTAAAAGACGAAAAAAATCACCACAAATTTGAAAGCAGACACAAGACTGAAGGAAAAAAATATTTATTTATTTTTTGGGGAATTGTGAATTCAAAAAGTAGAAAAAAATCAAAGGACAAATTACTTTAAGATCTAAAATTCAAAAAATAGAAATATGAAGATAGATAACTTATTTTCAATAACCAAGGTATTCATATCAAACGACGCAGATCCTTCAGGTCAAAAATCAAGTTACCGAGGAACTCAAAGGAATAAGAAAGTTTGAAATGCTAAGAACATGGCTATGATGATAAGATTTGAAACGAAAAGAACAAGATCTAAAAAAACAATGGAATATGGTTCAACAAAATTTTTAGACTTCGTTAAGATATGTAAATGATGAAAATTGTGTTCAAAAAAGTGGAGCACTAAACTATAGCGTCAGGGTGTTTTTAGTAATCAAAACGAGGTTATATTTGATATATTACAATAGTTGTTTCGAAGCATGAATGAAAAGTTATAACGGTTCAAAGTTGCAACCCACAATTAATAACTTCTTTTGTTTTTTAAACTACGAACTGCAGTAGCTCTCCTGTTTTTTTAAAGTACAAATATTGGATGAACACAGAAAGCAAATATCAAGAAAAAGAAACAAAGAATTTAAGGAAAACTACGAAATGAAATTCAAAGACGAAAAAAATCACAACAAATTTGAAAGCAGACACAAGACTGAAGGAAAAAAATATTTATTTATTTTTTGGGGAATTGTGAATTCAAAAAGTAGAAAAAAATCAAAGGACAAATTACTTTAAGATCTAAAATTCAAAAAATAGAAATATGAAGATAGATAACTTATTTTCAATAACCAAGGTATTCATATCAAATGAAGCAGATCCTTCAGGCCAAAAATCAAGGAACCGAGGAACTCAAAGGAATAAGAAAGTTTGAAATGCTAAGGACATGGCTATGATGATAAAATTGGAAACGAAAAGAACAAGATCTGAAAAAACAATGGAATATGGTTCAACAAAATTTTTAGACTTCGTTAAGATATGTAAAGGATGAAAATTGTGTTCAAAAGAGTGGAGCACTAAACTATTGCGTCAGGGTGTTTTTAGTAATCGAAACGAGGATATATTTGATATATTATAATAGTTGTTTCGATGCATGAATGAAAAGTTATAACGGTTCAAATTTGCAACCACAATTAATAACTTCTTTTGTTTTTTAAACTACGAACTGTAGTAGCTCTCCTGTTTTTTTAAAGTACAAAGATTGGATGAACACAGAAAACAAATATCAAGAAAAAGAAACAAAGAATTTAAAGAAAACATTGAAATGAAATTCAAAGACGAAAAAAATTACAACAAATTTGAAAGTAGACACAAGACTTGAAGGAAAAAAATATTTATTTATTTTTTGGGGATTTGTGAATTCAGAAAGTAGAAAAAAATCAAAGGACAAATTATTTTAAGATCTAAAATTCAAAAAATAGAAATATGAAGATAGATAACTTATTTTCAATAACCAAGGCATTCATATCAAATGATGCAGATCCTTCAGGCCAAAAATCAAGGAACCGAGGAACTCGAAGGAATAAGAAAGTTTGAAATGCTAAGAACATGGCTATGATGATAAAATTGGAAACGAAAAGAACAAGATCTGAAAAAACAATGGAATATGGTTCAACAAAATTTTTAGACTTCGTTAAGATATGTAAATGATGAAAATTGTGTTCAAAAAAGTGGCGCACTAAACTATTGCGTCAGGGTGTTTTTAGTAATCGGAAAGAGGTTATATTTGATATATTATAATAGTTGTTTCGATGCATGAATGAAAATTTATAACCGTTCAAAGTTGCAACCACAATTAATAACTTCTTTTGTTTTTTAAACTACGAACAGTAGTAGCTCTCCTGTTTTTTTAAAGTACAAAGATTTGATGAACACAGAAAACAAATATAAAGAAAAAGAAAGAAAGAATTTAAAGAAAACTACGAAATGAAATTCAAAGACGAAAATAATAACAACAAATTTGAAAGTAGACACAAGACTTGAAGGAAAAAAATATTTATTTATTTTTTGGGGATTTGTGAAATCAGAAAGTAGAAAAAAATCAAAGGATAAATTATTTTAAGATCTATAATTCAAAAAATAGAAATATGAAGATAGATAACGTATTATCTATAACCAAGGCATTCATATCAAATGATGCAGATCCTTCAGACCAAAAATCAAGGAACCGAGGAACTCAAAGGAATAAGAAAGTTTGAAATGCTAAGAACATGGCTATGATGATAAAATTGGAAACGAAAAGATCAAGATCTGAAAAAACAATGGAATATGGTTCAACAAAATTTTTAGACTTCGTTAAGATATGTAAATGATGAAAATTGTGTTCAAAAAAGTGGAGCACTAAACTATTGCGTCAGGGTGTTTTTAGTAATCGAAGCGAGGTTATATTTGATATATTATAATAGTTGTTTCGATGCATGAATGAAAAGTTATAACGGTTCAAATTTGCAACCACAATTAATAACTTCTTTTGTTTTTTAAACTATGAACTACAGTAGCTCTCCTGTTTTTTTAAAGTACAAAGATTGGATGAACACAGAAAACAAATATCAAGAAAAAGAAGCAAAGAATTTAAAGAAAACTTTGAAATGAAATTCAAAGACGAAAAAAATTACATCAAATTTGAAAGTAGACACAAGACTTGAAGGAAAAAAATATTTATTTATTTTTTGGGGATTTGGGAATTCAGAAAGTAGAAAAAAATCAAAGGACAAATTATTTTAAGATCTAAAATTCAAAAAATAGAAATATGAAGATAGATAACTTATTTTCAATAACCAAGGCATTCATATCAAATGAAGCAGATCCTTCAGGCCAAAAATCAAGGAACCGAGGAACTCAAAGGAATAAGAAAATTTGAAATGCTAAGGACATGGCTATGATGATATAATTGGAAACGAAAAGAACAAGATCTGAAAAAACAATGGAATATGGTTCAACAAAATTTGTAGACTTCGTTAAGATATGTAAATGATGAAAATTGTGTTCAAAAGAGTGGAGCACTAAACTATTGCGTCAGGGTGTTTTTAGTAATCGAAACGAGGATATATTTGATATATTATAATAGTTGTTTCGATGCATGAATGAAAAGTTATAACGGTTCAAATTTGCAACCACAATTAATAACTTCTTTTGTTTTTAAACTAAGAACTACAGTAGCTCTCCTGTTTTTTTAAAGTACAAAGATTGGATGAACACAGAAAACAAATATCAAGAAAAAGAAGCAAAGAATTTAAAGAAAACTTTGAAATGAAATTCAAAGACGAAAAAAATTACAACAAATTTGAAAGTAGACACAAGACTTGAAGGAAAAAAATATTTATTTATTTTTTGGGGATTTGTGAAATCAGAAAGTAGAAAAAAATCAAAGGATAAACTATTTTAAGATCTAAAATTCAAAAAATAGAAATATGAAGATATATAACGTATTTTCAATAACCAAGGCATTCATATCAAATGATGCAGATCCTTCAGGCCAAAAATCAAGGAACCGAGGAACTCAAAGGAATAAGAAAGTTTGAAATGCTAAGAACATGGCTATGATGATAAAATTGGAAACGAAAAGATCAAGATCTGAAAAAACAATGGAATATGGTTCAACAAAATTTTCAGACTTCGTTAAGATATGTAAATGATGAAAATTGTGTTCAAAAAAGTGGAGCACCAAACTATTGGGTCAGGGTGTTTTTAGTAATCGAAACGAGGTTATATTAGATATATTATAATAGTTGTTTCGATGCATGAATGAAAAGTTATAACGGTTCAAAGTTGCAACCACAATTAATAACTTCTTTTTTTTTAAACTACGAATTGTAGTAGCTCTCCTGTTTTTTTAAAGTACAAAGATTGGATGAACACAGAAAACAAATATCAAGAAATAGAAACAAAGAATTTAAAGAAAACTACGAAATGAAATGCAAAGAAGAAAAATATTACAACAAATTTGAAAGTAGACACAAGACTTGAAGGAAAAAAAATATTTATTTATTTTTTGGGGATTTGTGAAATCCAAAAGTAGAAAAAAATCAAAGGATAAATTATTTTAAGATCTAAAATTCAAAAAATAGAAATATGAAGATAGATAACGTATTATCAATAACCAATGCATTCATATCAAATGATGGTGATCCTTCAGGCCAAAAATCGAGGAACCGAGGAACTCAAAGGAATAAGAAAGTTTGAAATGCTAAGAACATGGCTATGATGATAAAATTGGAAACGAAAAGATCAAGATCTGAAAAAACAATGGAATATGGTTCAACAAAATTTTTAGTCTTCGTTAAGATATGTAAATGATGAAAATTGTGTTCAAAAAAGAGGAGGACCAAACTATTGGGTCAGGGTGTTTTTAGTAATCGAAACGAGGTTATATTAGATATATTATAATAGTTGTTTCGATGCATGAATGAAAAGTTATAACGGTTCAAATTTGCAACCACAATTAATAACTTCTTTTGTTTTTTAAACTACGAACTGCAGTAGCTCTCCTGTTTTTTTAAAGTACAAAGATTGGATGAACACAGAAAACAAATATCAAGAAAAAGAAACAAAGAATTTAAATAAAACTATGAAATGAAATTCAAAGACGAAAAAAATTACAACAAATTTGAAAGTAGACACAAGACTTGAAGGAAAAAAATATTTATTTATTTTTTGGGGATTTGGGAATTCAGAAAGTAGAAAAAAATCAAAGGACAAATTATTTTAAGATCTAAAATTCAAAAAATAGAAATATGAAGATAGATAACTTATTTTCAATAACCAAGGCATTCATATCAAATGAAGCAGATCCTTCAGGCCAAAAATCAAGGAACCGAGGAACTCAAAGGAATAAGAAAATTTGAAATGCTAAGGACATGGCTATGATGATAAAATTGGAAACGAAAAGAACAAGATCTGAAAAAACAATGGAATATGGTTCAACAAAATTTTTAGACTTCGTTAAGATATGTAAATGATGAAAATTGTGTTCAAAAGAGTGGAGCACTAAACTATTGCGTCAGGGTGTTTTTAGTAATCGAAACGAGGATATATTTGATATATTATAATAGTTGTTTCGATGCATGAATGAAAAGTTATAACGGTTCAAAGTTGCAACCACAATTAATAACTTCTTTTGTTTTTTAAACTACAAACATTAGTACCTCTCCTGTTTTTTTAAAGTACAAAGATTGGATGAACACAGAAAACAAATATCAAGAAAAAGAAACAAAGAATTTAAATAAAACTATGAAATGAAATGCAAAGAAGAAAACAATTACAACAAATTTGAAAGTCTACACAAGACTTGAAGGAAAAAAAATATTTATTTATTTTTTGGGGATTTGTGAAATCATAAAGTAGAAAAAATCAAAGGACAAATTATTTGAATATCTAAAATTCAAAAAATAGAAATATGAATATAGATAACTTATTTTCAATAACCAAGGAATTCATATCAAATGATGCAGATCGTTCACGCCAAAAATCAAGGAACCGAGGAAGTCGAAGGAATAAGAAAGTTTGAAATGCTAAGAACATGGCTATGATGATAAAATTGGAAACGAATAAAACAAGATCTGAAAAAACAATGGAATATGGTTCCACAAAATTTTTAGACTTCGTTAAGATATGTAAATGATGAAAATTGTGTTCAAAAGAATGGAGCACTAAACTATTGCGTCTGGTGTTTTTAGTAATCGAAACGAGGTTATATTAGATATATTATAATAGTTGTTTCGATGCATGAATGAAAAGTTATAACGGTTCAAAGTTGCAACCACAATTAATAACTTCTTTTGTTTTTTAAACTACGAATTGTAGTAGCTCTCCTGTTTTTTAAAGTACAAAGATTGGATGAACACAGAAAACAAATATCAAGAAAAAGAAACAAAGAATTTAAATAAACTTTCAAATGAAATTCAAAGACGAAAAAAATTACAACAAATTTGAAAGTAGACACAAGACTTGAAGGAAAAAAAATATTTTTTTTTTTGGGATTTGTGAAGTCAAAAAGTAGAAAAAAATCAAAGGACAAATTATTTTAAGATCTAAAATTCAAAAAATAGAAATATGAAGATAGATAACGTATTATCAATAACCAAGGCATTCATATCAAATGATGCAGATCCTTCAGGCCAAAAATCAAGGAACCGAGGAACTCAAAGGAATAAGAAAGTTTGAAATGCTAAGAACATGGCTATGATGATAAAATTGGAAACGAAAAGATCAAGATCTGAAAAAACAATGGAATATGGTTCAACAAAATTTGTAGACTTCGTTAAGATATGTAAATGATGAAAATTGTGTTCAAAAGAGTGGAGCACTAAACTATTGCGTCAGGGTGTTTTTAGTAATCGAAACGAGGTCATAATTTAATATATTATAATAGTTGTTTCGATGCAAGAATGAAAAGTTATAACGGTTCAAAGTTGCAACCACAATTAATAACTTCTTTCGTTTTTTAAACTACGAACTACAGTAGCTCTCCTGTTTTTTTAAAGTACAAAGATTGGATGAACACAGAAAAAAAATATCAAGAAAAAGACACAAAGAATTTAAATAAAACTATGAAATGAAATTCAAAGACGAAAAAAATTACAACAAATTTGAAAGTAGACACAAGACTTGAAGGAAAAAAATATTTATTTATTTTTTGGGGATTTGTGAAATCAGAAAGTAGAAAAAAATCAAAGGATAAATTATTTTAAGATCTAAAATTCAAAAACTAGAAATATGAAGATAGATACCTTATTATCAATAACCAAGGCATTCATATCAAATGATGCAGATCCTTCAGGCCAAAAATCAAGGAACCGAGGAACTCAAAGGAATAAGAAAGTTTGAAATGCTAAGAACATGGCTATGATGATAAAATTGGAAACGAAAAGAACAAGATCTGAAAAAACAATGGAATATGGTTCAACAAAATTTTTAGACTTCGTTAAGATATGTAAATGATGAAAATTGTGTTCAATAAGTGGAGCACTAAACTATTGCGTCAGGGTGTTTTTAGTAATCGAAACGAGGATATATTTGATATATTATAATAGTTGTTTCGATGCATGAATGAAAAGTTATAACGGTTCAAAGTTGCAACCACAATTAATAACTTCTTTTGTTTTTTAAACTACGAACTGCAGTACCTCTCCTGTTTTTTAAAGTACAAAGATTGGATGAACACAGAAAACAAATATCAAGAAAAAGAAACAAAGAATTTAAATAAAACTATGAAATGAAATTCAAAGACGAAAAAAATTACAACAAATTTGAAAGTAGACACAAGACTTGAAGGAAAAAAATATTTATTTATTTTTTGGGGATTTGTGAATTCAGAAAGTAGAAAAAAATCAAAGGACAAATTACTTTAAGATCTAAAATTAAAAAAATAGAAAAATGAAGATAGATAACTTATTTTCAATAACCAAGGTATTCATATCAAATGATGCAGATCCTTCAGGCCAAAAATCAAGGAACCGAGGAACTCAAAGGAATAAGAAAGTTTGAAATGCTAAGAACATGGCTATGATGATAAAATTGGAAACGAAAAGAACAAGATCTGAAAAAACAATGGAATATGGTTCAACAAAATTTTTAGACTTCGTTAAGATATGTAAATGATGAAAATTGTGTTCAAAAGAGTGGAGCACTAAACTATTGCGTCAGGGTGTTTTTTGTAATCGAAACGAGGTTATATTTAATATATTATAATAGTTGTTTCGATGCATGAATGAAAAGGTATAACGGTTCAAATTTGCAACCAAAATTAATAACTTCTTTCTTTTTTTAAACTACGAACTGCAGTAGCTCTCCTGTTTTTTTAAAGTACAAAGATAGGAGGAACACGGGAAACAAAGATCAAGAAATAGAAACAAAGAATTTAAAGAAAACTACGAAATGAAATGCAAAGAGGAAAACAATTACAACAAATTTGAAAGTAGACACAAGACTTGAAGGAAAAAAATATTTATTTATTTTTTGGGGATTTGTGAAATCAGAAAGTAGAAAAAAATCAAAGGATAAACTATTTTAAGATCTAAAATTCAAAAAATAGAAATATGAAGATATATAACGTATTTTCAATAACCAAGGCATTCATATCAAATGATGCAGATCCTTCAGGCCAAAAATCAAGGAACCGAGGAACTCAAAGGAATAAGAAAGTTTGAAATGCTAAGAACATGGCTATGATGATAAAACTGGAAACGAAAAGATCAAGATCTGAAAAAACAATGGAATATGGTTCAACAAAATTTTCAGACTTCGTTAAGATATGTAAATGATGAAAATTGTGTTCAAAAAAGTGGAGCACTAAACTATTTTGTCAGGGTGTTTTTTGTAATCGAAACCAGGTTCAATTTGATATATTGTAATAGTTGTTTGAATGCACGAATGAAAAGTTATAATGGTTCAAAGTTGCAACCACAATTAATAACTTCTTTTGTTTTTTAAACTACGAATTGTAGTAGCTCTCCTGTGTTATTCAAGTACAAAGATAAGATGAACACAGAAAACAAAGATAAGAAAAAGAAACAAAGAATTTAAAAAAAACTACGAAATGAAATGCAAAAACGAAAACAATTAAACAAATTTGAAAGTAAACACAAGCCTTGACGGAAAAAAATATTTATTTATTTTTTGCGGATTTGTGACTTTAGAAAGCAGAAAAAAATCAAAGGACAAATTATTTTAAGATCTAAAATTCAAAAAATAGAAATATGAAGATATATAACGTATTTTCAATAACCAAGGCATTCATATCAAATGATGCAGATCCTTCAGGCCAAAAATCAAGGAACCGAGGAACTCAAAGGAATAAGAAAGTTTGAAATGCTAAGAACATGGCTATGATGATAAAATTGGAAACGAAAAGAACAAGAACTGAAAAAACAATGGAATATGGTTCAACAAAATTTTTAACATCGGTAAGATATGTAAATGATGTAAATGTGGTAAAGAAAGTGGAGCACTAAACTATTTTGTCAGGGTGTTTTTTGTAATCGAAACCAGGTTATATTTGATATATTATAATAGTTGTTTCGATGCATGAATGAAAAGTTATAACGGTTCAAAGTTGCAACCACAATTAATAACTTCTTTTGTTTTTTAAACTACGAACTGCACTAGCTCTCCTGTTTTTTTAAAGTACAAAGATAGGAGGAACACAGGAAAAAAAGATCAAGAAAAAGAAACAAAGAATTTAAAGAAAACTACGAAATGAAATGCAAAGAAGAAAACAATTACAACAAATTTGAAAGTAGACACAAGACTTGAAGGAAAAAAAATATTTATTTATTTTTTGGGGATTTGTGAAATCAGAAAGTAGAAAAAAATCAAAGGATAAACTATTTTAAGATCTAAAATTCAAAAAATAGAAATATGAAGATATATAACGTATTTTCAATAACCAAGGCATTCATATCAAATGATGCAGATCCTTCAGGCCAAAAATCAAGGAACCGAGGAACTCAAAGGAATAAGAAAGTTTGAAATGCTAAGAACATGGCTATGATGATAAAATTGGAAACGAAAAGATCAAGATCTGAAAAAACAATGGAATATGGTTCAACAAAATTTTCAGACTTCGTTAAGATATGTAAATGATGAAAATTGTGTTCAAAAAAGTGGAGCACCAAACTATTGGGTCAGGGTGTTTTTAGTAATCGAAACGAGGTTATATTAGATATATTATAATAGTTGTTTCGATGCATGAATGAAAAGTTATAACGGTTCAAAGTTGCAACCACAATTAATAACTTCTTTTATTTTTTAAACTACGAACTGCAGTAGCTCTCCTGTTTTTTTAAAGTGCAAAGATAGGAGGAACACGGGAAACAAAGATCAAGAAATAGAAACAAAGAATTTAAAGAAAACTACGAAATGAAATGTAAAGAAGAAAACAATTACAACAAATTTGAAAGTAGATACAAGACTTGAAGGAAAAACAATATTTATTTATTTTTTGGGGATTTGTGAAATCATAAAGTAGAAAAAATCAAAGGATAAACTATTTTAAGATCTAAAATTCAAAAAATAGAAATATGAAGATATATAACGTATTATCAACAACCATGGCATTCATACCAAATGATGCAGATCCTTCAGGCCAAAAATCAAGGAACCGAGGAACTCAAAGGAATAAGAAAGTTTGAAATGCTAAGAACATGGCTATGATGATAAAATTGGAAACGAAAAGATCAAGATCTGAAAAAACAATGGAATATGGTTCAACAAAATTTTTAGACTTCGTTAAGATATGTAAATGATGAAAATTGTGTTCAAAAAAGTGGAGCACCAAACTATTGGGTCAGGGTGTTTTTAGTAATCGAAACGAGGTTATATTAGATATATTATAATAGTTGTTTCGATGCATGAATGAAAAGTTATAACGGTTCAAAGTTGCAACCACAATTAATAACTTCTTTTGTTTTTTAAACTACGAACTGTAGTAGCTCTCCTGTTTTTTTAAAGTACAAAGATAGGCGGAACACAGGGAAAAAAGATCAAGAAATAGAAACAAAGAATTTAAAGAAAACTACGAAATGAAATGCAAAGAAGAAAACAATTACAACAAATTTGAAAGCAGACACAAGACTTGAAGGAAAAAAAATATTTATTTATTTTTTGGGGATTTGTGAAATCAGAATGTAGAAAAAATCAAAGGACAAACTATTTTAAGATCTAAAATTCAAAAAATAGAAATATGAAGATAGATAACGTATTATCAATAACCAAGGCATTCATATCAAATGATGCAGATCCTTCAGGCCAAAAATCAAGGAACCGAGGAACTCAAAGGAATAAGAAAGTTTGAAATGCTAAGAACATGGCTATGATGATAAAATTGGAAACGAAAAGATCAAGATCTGAAAAAACAATGGAATATGGTTCAACAAAATTTTTAGACTTCGTTAAGATATGTAAATGATGAAAATTGTGTTCAAAAAAGTGGAGCACTAAACTATTGCGTCAGGGTGTTTTTAGTAATCAAAACGAGGTTATATTTGATATATTACAATAGTTGTTTCGAAGCATGAATGAAAAGTTATAACGGTTCAAAGTTGCAACCCACAATTAATAACTTCTTTTGTTTTTTAAACAACGTATTGTAGTAGCTCTCCTGTTTTTTTAAAGTACAAAGATAGGCGGAACACAGGGAAAAAAGATCAAGAAATAGAAACAAAGAATTTAAAGAAAACTACGAAATGAAATGCAAAGAAGAAAACAATTACAACAAATTTGAAAGTGGTCACAAGAATTGAAGGAAAAAAATATTTATTTATCTTTTGGGGATTTGTGAAATCAGAAAGTAGAAAAAAATCAAAGGATAAATTATTTTAAGATCTAAAATTCAAAAACTAGAAATATGAAGATAGATACCTTATTATCAATAACCAAGGCATTCATATCAAATGATGCAGATCCTTCAGGCCAAAAATCAAGGAACCGAGGAACTCAAAGGAATAAGAAAGTTTGAAATGCTAAGAACATGGCTATGATGATAAAATTGGAAACGAAAAGATCAAGATCTGAAAAAACAATGGAATATGGTTCAACAAAATTTTTAGACTTCGTTAAGATATGTAAATGATGAAAATTGTGTTCAAAAAAGTGGAGCACCAAACTATTGGGTCAGGGTGTTTTTAGTAATCGAAACGAGGTTATATTAGATATATTATAATAGTTGTTTCGATGCATGAATGAAAAGTTATAACGGTTCAAAGTTGCAACCACAATTAATAACTTCTTTTGTTTTTTAAACTACGAACTGTAGTAGCTCTCCTGTTTTTTTAAAGTACAAAGATAGGCGGAACACAGGGAAAAAAGATCAAGAAATAGAAACAAAGAATTTAAAGAAAACTACGAAATGAAATGCAAAGAAGAAAACAATTACAACAAATTTGAAAGTAGACACAAGACTTGAAGGAAAAAAAATATTTATTTATTTTTTGGGGATTTGTGAAATCAGAAAGTAGAAAAAAATCAAAGGACAAACTATTTTAAGATCTAAAATTCAAAAAATAGAAATATGAAGGTAGATAACGTATTATCAATAACCAAGGCATTCATATCAAATGATGCAGATCCTTCAGGCCAAAAATCAAGGAACCGAGGAACTCAAAGGAATAAGAAAGTTTGAAATGCTAAGAACATGGCTATGATGATAAAACTGGAAACGAAAAGATCAAGATCTGAAAAAACAATGGAATATGGTTCAACAAAATTTTCAGACTTCGTTAAGATATGTAAATGATGAAAATTGTGTTCAAAAAAGTGGAGCACCAAACTGTTGGGTCAAAGTGTTTTTAGTAATCGAAACGAGGTTATATTAGATATATTATAATAGTTGTTTCGATGCATGAATGAAAAGTTATAACGGTTCAAAGTTGCAACCACAATTAATAACTTCTTTTATTTTTTAAACTACGAACTGCAGTAGCTCTCCTGTTTTTTTAAAGTGCAAAGATAGGAGGAACACGGGAAAAAAAGATCAAGAAATGGAAACAAAGAAATTAAAGAAAACTACGAAATGAAATGCAAAGAAGAAAACAATTACAACAAATTTGAAAGTAGACACAAGACTTGAAGGAAAAAAAATATTTATTTATTTTTTGGGGATTTGTGAAATCAGAAAGTAGAAAAAAATCAAAGGATAAACTATTTTAAGATCTAAAATTCAAAAAATAGAAATATGAAGATATATAACGTATTTTCAATAACCAAGGCATTCATATCAAATGATGCAGATCCTTCAGGCCAAAAATCAAGGAACCGAGGAACTCAAAGGAATAAGAAAGTTTGAAATGCTAAGAACATGGCTATGATGATAAAACTGGAAACGAAAAGATCAAGATCTGAAAAAACAATGGAATATGGTTCAACAAAATTTTCAGACTTCGTTAAGATATGTAAATGATGAAAATTGTGTTCAAAAAAGTGGAGCACCAAACTATTGGGTCAGGGTGTTTTTAGTAATCGAAACGAGGTTATATTAGATATATTATAATAGTTGTTTCGATGCATGAATGAAAAGTTATAACGGTTCAAAGTTGCAACCACAATTAATAACTTCTTTTGTTTTTTAAACTACGAACTGCAGTAGCTCTCCTGTTTTTTTAAAGTACAAAGATAGGCGGAACACAGGGAAAAAAGATCAAGAAATAGAAACAAAGAATTTAAAGAAAACTACGAAATGAAATGCAAAGAAGAAAACAATTACAACAAATTTGAAAGCAGACACAAGACTTGAAGGAAAAAAAATATTTATTTATTTTTTGGGGATTTGTGAAATCCAAAAGTAGAAAAAAATCAAAGGACAAACTATTTTAAGATCTAAAATTCAAAAAATAGAAATATGAAGATAGATAACGTATTATCAATAACCAAGGCATTCATATCAAATGATGCAGATCCTTCAGGCCAAAAATCAAGGAACCGAGGAACTCAAAGGAATAAGAAAGTTTGAAATGCTAAGAACATGGCTATGATGATAAAATTGGAAACGAAAAGATCAAGATCTGAAAAAACAATGGAATATGGTTCAACAAAATTTTTAGACTTCGTTAAGATATGTAAATGATGAAAATTGTGTTCAAAAAAGTGGAGCACCAAACTATTGGGTCAGGGTGTTTTTAGTAATCGAAACGAGGTTATATTAGATATATTATAATAGTTGTTTCGATGCATGAATGAAAAGTTATAACGGTTCAAAGTTGCAACCACAATTAATAACTTCTTTTGTTTTTTAAACTACGAACTGCAGTAGCTCTCCTGTTTTTTAAAGTGCAAAGATAGGAGGAACACAGGAAAAAAAGATCAAGAAATAGAAACAAAGAATTTAAAGAAAACTACGAAATGAAATGCAAAGAAGAAAACAATTACAACAAATTTGAAAGTAGACACAAGACTTGAAGGAAAAAAAATATTTATTTATTTTTTGGGGAAAAAAATCAAAGGATAAACTATTTTAAGATCTAAAATTCAAAAAATAGAAATATGAAGATATATAACGTATTTTCAATAACCAAGGCATTCATATCAAATGATGCAGATCCTTCAGGCCAAAAATCAAGGAACCGAGGAACTCAAAGGAATAAGAAAGTTTGAAATGCTAAGAACATGGCTATGATGATAAAACTGGAAACGAAAAGATCAAGATCTGAAAAAACAATGGAATATGGTTCAACAAAATTTTCAGACTTCGTTAAGATATGTAAATGATGAAAATTGTGTTCAAAAAAGTGGAGCACCAAACTATTGGGTCAGGGTGTTTTTAGTAATCGAAACGAGGTTATATTAGATATATTATAATAGTTGTTTCGATGCATGAATGAAAAGTTATAACGGTTCAAAGTTGCAACCACAATTAATAACTTCTTTTGTTTTTTAAACTACGAACTGCAGTAGCTCTCCTGTTTTTTTAAAGTGCAAAGATAGGAGGAACACAGGAAAAAAAGATCAAGAAATAGAAACAAAGAATTTAAAGAAAACTACGAAATGAAATGCAAAGAAGAAAACAATTACAACAAATTTGAAAGTAGACACAAGACTTGAAGGAAAAAAAATATTTATTTATTTTTTGGGGATTTGTGAAATCAGAAAGTAGAAAAAAATCAAAGGATAAACTATTTTAAGATCTAAAATTCAAAAAATAGAAATATGAAGATATATAACGTATTTTCAATAACCAAGGCATTCATATCAAATGATGCAGATCCTTCAGGCCAAAAATCAAGGAACCGAGGAACTCAAAGGAATAAGAAAGTTTGAAATGCTAAGAACATGGCTATGATGATAAAATTGGAAACGAAAAGATCAAGATCTGAAAAAACAATGGAATATGGTTCAACAAAATTTTCAGACTTCGTTAAGATATGTAAATGATGAAAATTGTGTTCAAAAAAGTGGAGCACTAAACTATTGCGTCAGGGTGTTTTTAGTAATCGAAACGAGGTTATATTTGATATATTATAATAGTTGTTTCGATGCATGAATGAAAAGTTATAACGGTTCAAAGTTGCAACCACAATTAATAACTTCTTTTGTTTTTTAAACTACGAACTGCAGTAGCTCTCCTGTTTTTTTAAAGTACAAAGATAGGCGGAACACAGGGAAAAAAGATCAAGAAATAGAAACAAAGAATTTAAAGAAAACTACGAAATGAAATGCAAAGAAGAAAACAATTACAACAAATTTGAAAGTAGACACAAGACTTGAAGGAAAAAAAATATTTATTTATTTTTTGGGGATTTGTGAAATCAGAAAGTAGAAAAAAATCAAAGGATAAATTATTTTAAGATCTATAATTCAAAAAATAGAAATATGAAGATAGATAACGTATTATCAATAACCAAGGCATTCATATCAAATGATGCAGATCCTTCAGGCCAAAAATCAAGGAACCGAGGAACTCAAAGGAATAAGAAAGTTTGAAATGCTAAGAACATGGCTATGATGATAAAATTGGAAACGAAAAGATCAAGATCTGAAAAAACAATGGAATATGGTTCAACAAAATTTTTAGACTTAAGATATGTAAATGATGAAAATTATGTCCAAGGCATCGCCGATTCTCGCAAATACTTTGGTTTTAATATTTGTAAAACTCTCGCAAGTGCACGAATCATTTCGTAGAAAATGATAAGTATACTCCCAAGGTCGATCTAAGGAAGGAATGTATGTGGTTCTTAATTTATTATTCAAACTTTTAAAAACGAAATTAAATCCTAAACATCCTGTCACGATATTTTGGTTTTTGTGTTCCTAATCTAATAACATAAAATAAACATATATACAGATTAATTAAATATAAAAAAAAATAAACATAGATACAAATTCAATAAATAAATATAAATACAGATTCAATAAATATTCATGCAAATTTTATCATTTATATTAGTGGAGTATTTATGGATATAATAACTAAGTTAATTATGCTTGCTCATATTATCTAGGCTATTAAAGATATAAATTGATATTTTATTGATTCTCTCTTTTTGTATGAATACCACCTTTGGTGGGGTTAGATATTCTTTGTTAACTAAACAAATCAATTAACACCTATGGGTGGGGTTGATAACTAATTTGGTTAATTAAATTAATTCCTTTTTCTAAGAGATTGAAAATGAACCATTTAAATGCCACCTTTGGTGGGGTTAGACGATTTAAACTTTATTCAAGGTGTCCAAATTAAACCCAAGAATTTAGTTATCCGAGTACTAACTTTCAAGTTTTAAAACCACTATTGAAAACATGTTGTCAATACATTTCCACATAATAATTCTTATAAAAACTTTTGAAATAGAGCTTCACTCTAACTACCGGCCGATTGTACCAACAAATAAAAGAGCACTACTCTAAATTAGACCGGATAACTAAACCTTAAAGTCTAACTTTCAGATTTAAGTTTGTAATGAAAAATAATATATTTCTCTCTAACATCCTTAATATAAAATCTTGAATAAAAATAAAATCAATTCATTTTAGAAATTTTCACCTATTTAATATTTCGCAAGCATAACAACGTTATTATTATATCATGATTATAAACAGCTAGCACAGTTAAATTTAATCACAGACAAATTAAATATAACATGTAAGAATAAAGCATAAAAATAACTGTAAAGAAAATAAAATCCTTACAAAACTTCCACGCTATTCCCGTTGCTAGAAAACCTCCAAGCGGAATTTGCACTTCCATTTATTGAATCAAAAATCTAAATTATTACAAAAACATTACAAGTTCCTCTCAAAAAGAGAAGAACTCTAAACCTAAGACAATTGAACTAAAAACTAAGAGAAAAACTAAGAAAAGCTTAGAAACTAAGAAAGAAACTAAGAAAAACTTAAAAACTAAGAAATGAGAGAAAGAAAGAAGAGAGAAGTGAGGTTTTGAGGTGTGTTTTGAAGTGAATGGAAGGGGGGTATTTATAGGTGAGGATGGAGAGAAAAAATGATTAAAAAAATGTTAAAAAAAATATTAAAAAAATAAAAAACGTGTTTTGGACCTGCTGAGGTCATCAATGACGTCAGCATGACGTCATGGGGGCGGCTGCACGTGAAAAATGGGTCAAAAACGCGTTGGGCGCGCGCTGGGCCGCTGCTGGGCGCTGCGCGCAGCCGCGCGCGCGTGAACAGTGCCCGCGCGCTGCGGCGCGCGCGGAAGCAAGCATCAGCGCGCGCGGGCGCGCGCGGCTCTGGGCGCTGGCGCGCGCGCGGGCAGGGCGCTGGGGCGCTGGGGCTGGGCTGCGGCGCGCGTTTTTCCGTCTTTTGACATTTTTGACCTTTTCGACCCATTTTGTCCAATTTTTCCATGTTTGTTGACCTTTTTCCACTTATTTATCAATTTATTTGTGATGTATTGCTTCAAGTATTCTTCTTTGAGTCTTTACATTGCGTTTTTAGGCCAAAATTCCTGAAAAACAATAAAAATACCCGTGATTCCGAAAAAGACAAATTTATATAAATATATGATAAAACATATAAATATATATATTTTTAATCAATTAAAGTGCATAAAATCATGGTTATTTTAGTGCTTTTTGAGCACTCATCACAACCCCCAACCAGCTTCTTGCTAGTCCCTTAGCAAGAGAAGCGATAAAAACTAAAAATTAAACTATCCTAAATCACTTCCGTGGATTGACACGGTTGCATTTAGCCTATGCAACAAGCCTTTAAACCCCTAGGTTGCCCTAGTGGACGAGTTTGAGTCTCGTGAGGGTTTTCAGTAATGATACCCACAAACATTGTACTAAATGTAAAAACAAAAGAAACAATAAAAACAAACAACTTAAAAATTAAATTTACAACAAAATCACAAATTATCAACATCTCACAAAAATGTCTCATACTTTTTAATCTCCTTTAAGATCATAATTAAAATCTCAAGCATAAGTTATTTTAATCTCTTTAAACAATCATGATTTATTATAATAATTAGTCGAAAATCATTTTCATATTTCATATCAAAAATGTATCAATTTAATTTCACCCAATTTCAGTGTCATGAATCGAATCGCCGACTCTATTCCTCACAAGTCAATACTCTCAAAACACCCAATCCTATGGGTTCAAACACTCATACTAATTTATATGCGAAAGAGTTGATGTATAGAAATGAACTAATATGTTCGCATATGTATAAAGAATAAAGGCTCAAAGTGTTATTTTAACATTGATCTCATGAAAGGAATCAAATGTATAAATTATAAAGATATCATATATAAAAATTATTTTCATGCATAAATCAAACTCATTAAGAAAGAATTTCAAGATATATGCCTTTTACAAATGAAGAAATTGCAATGACTTTTTAGGGAATTACTTCTTATATCTTTCTTTTGTAATTAGCCTTTACTCACAACTTTGTAGGCAATGCGGGTTATAGTATGTAGATGATACTATTTTTATCTCTCTCTTATTTTTTTCTGTAGATATTTTTCAATATGTGTATTTTTTAGAGAGTCAACCCATGTACAGATTGTACATATTTTGGATTTTGGTGAGTGGTTAATTTTGTGGCTTTTCTGTTTGATCTTGGTTTAGGTAACCCCAGATATGTCTTTTTGTTTTTGTAGTAGTCATGCATAAATGAGATATAAGCATATACTATCAATTTCTACTCAAATCATTTAATCTAAGCAAAAATAATAATCAAAAATATATGATACTCTATTAAGATGAAAAAAATTCATACATTCAATGCTAATACCTATAGAGATCATCTAAAAATTTGAAGAAATAAGAAATGTGTTTGGAGTAGAAAAAATATATATTTCACTCTGAATAAAGGAAATTAGGCTCAAATTATATCTCACAAAGGTAGTCTCCACTAAAAA
Organism: Hippophae rhamnoides; assembly: GCA_033030585.1. Taxonomy (NCBI): domain Eukaryota; kingdom Viridiplantae; phylum Streptophyta; class Magnoliopsida; order Rosales; family Elaeagnaceae; genus Hippophae; species Hippophae rhamnoides. The sequence continues at coordinate 56,998,365 of CM065429.1, read as the reverse complement.
AACTCATAAACACCGATTTTGGGTTTAATATAATTTCAACATCTTATCAAGAAATACTAATTATGACAAAAACTAACTAATTATCAAAAATAATTACAAAATATTTCATGATATGTTTTCAAAAATTAATCTAACAAGACAAAAGACTTAACTATTTACTTAAATTTGATTTAAAGAAATGATAAATTTTTTGTGAAACTTTTTTTTTTTTTTTTATATTTTTTTATATTCCAAAAATTACTAAATCACACAGAATAGAAATAAAACCAAACACACAAAAAAAAATGAAAAAGAACATTTTTTTATATATTTTTTAATTAAGTATGGTAACTTTTCACCATCCCCAACCTAGAACTTACATTGTCCTCAATGTAACAACTGTAAATTAAAGATAAAGAGAGAAGAGAAGAAAGATTACCTATTTCCTGAGAATGTGCAAGTAGTAATGGAAAATGCAGGTGCATCCATCATATTCATCATTAAAGTGTATACAGACAGATCGCTGTAAACTTCTAACATCTCAACAAATATTTTTAGTTTTAACAATTTAAAAATTATTCACATGTAATTAAAATGAAATAAACAATAAAATTAAGTAAATAAAACAAATAACAAAAAAAAAATTTTTATTTTTTTATTTATTTTATTTTTTTGTTTTTTTTATTTATTTTTTTATTTATTGTTTTTTTTACCTAAAATGATGGGTTGCCTCCCATCCAGCGCTTAGTTTAACGTCTTAGCAAGACGTATCTTTTTGGTGCTAAGGGTTACTCAGCCAAATGCAATCCATTTCAGCAATGTTGTTTGGTTCTTCTAAATAAGGCTTGACACGATGGCCATTGACTTTGAACGTTTTTTGTGTCTTGGAGTCCAATAGTTCCACTACTCCATGTTCAAATACTTGAACTATTTTGAATGGTCCATCCCATCTTGATCTCAGCTTTCCTGGAAACAATCTCAAACGAGAGTTAAATAAAAGAACTTTCATTCCAGGGTGAAGAGTCTTAGGAACTAGCCTCTTGTCATGATAGCGCTTAGTACGCTCCTTGTATAATTTGGCATTCTCATAGGCTTCATTCCTAATTTCTTCCAACTCATGAAGCTGGAGTAATCGTTTTTCACCTGCTTTATCTAAATCCATGTTTAACTCTTTAATTGCCCAATAAGCTTTGTGTTCAAGTTCAACTGGAAGGTGGCATGCTTTCCCAAAGATTAACCGGTAAGGGCTCATCCCAATAGGTGTTTTGTAAGCGGTGCGGTATGCCCATAAGGCATCATTTAGCTTAAATGCCCAATCCTTCCTTGACGGACGCACAGTGCGTTCCAGTATTCCCTTAATTTGCCTATTGCTCACTTCCACTAAACCGGAAGTTTGAGGATGATATGGAGTAGCTACTTTATGTGTGATGTTGTACTTGTTTAGTATTCCATCAAAGAGTTTGTTACAAAAATGGCTACCTCCATCACTTATTATAGCTCTAGGCGTTCCGAACCTACTGAATATGAAATCTTTCAAGAATTTCACAACAACATTAGCATCATTGGTTTTGGTGGGGATAGCTTCTACCCACTTGGACACATAATCCACAGCACCAAAATGTATTGAAAACCATTAGATGGGGGAAAAGGACCCATGAAGTCAATCCCCCATACATCAAAGAGTTCAACAACTAAATTAGATGTCAAAGGCATTTCATCTCTTTTGCTTATGTTTCCTGTTCTTTGACATCTATCACATTGTGCACAAAACATATGAGCATCTTTAAAAAGAGTGGGCCAAAAGAATCCAGACTGTAATATCTTACGGGCTGTCTTTTCACCTCCAAAATGACCCACACAATGAAGTTCATGACAAAAAGTCAGAATGCTCTTATGTTCTTCTTCGGTACACATCTCAGGATGACTTGATCTTGACCAATCTTGTATAAATAAGGGTCATCCCAGAAATAGTCCTTAATAGTTTTAAAAACCTTTTCTTGTCCCGATATGAAGTGTTAGGTCGCAAAACACCAAGTGGCAAGATAGTTTACAATATCAAAGATACCATGGGTTCGGACCTATGAAAAATAACTGTTCATCGGAAAGGTTTCAACTATATCATCATTACTCTCATCTTTAAGAGAATTGAAGTCGAAATCAACCTAGACAAATGGTCACTACTAAGTTTTCACCGCCTTTCTTATCCTTGATTTCTAGGTCAAATTCTTGTAAGAGTAAGACCCACGATTAATCTTGGCTTGGCATTTGGTTTACTTAATAGGTATCTTAAAGCAAAGATGATCAGAATGTACAATCACTTTAGATCCTACTAAATACGTCCGAAATTTGTCTAAAGAGAATACTATAGCCAAGAATTCCTTTTCGATGGTGGTGTAATTCATTTGGGCATCATTGAGTGTTTTGCTAGCATAGTAGATGACATGTAAACGCTTATCCACTCTTTGTCCCAGATTTGCTCCTATTGCATAATCAGAAGCGTCACACATTATCTCAAAAGGTAAAGACCAGTTTGGTGCCATTATAACAGGGGTAGATGTTAGTTTCTCTTTCAAGGTATTAAAGGAAATAAGGCAGTCATTGTTGAAGTCAAATTCAGCATCTTTGGATAATAAGTTACATAAAGGACGACTTATTTTAGAGAAATCTTTAATAAATCGTCTATAAAATCCTGCATGTCCCAAGAAGCTTCTTATCCCCTTCACAGATGTAGGGGGAGGTAGTTTGGATATCAATTCAACTTTTGCCTTATCAACTTCAATACCCTTGTTTGAAATTATATGTCCCAAAACTATCCCTTGTTGAACCATAAAATGACTTTTCTCCCAACTAAGGGTTAGATTGCATTCAATGCATCTTTCTAAAACCAAAGTCAATTTATGTAAGCAATCATCAAATGAGTTCCCAAAGACAGAGAAATCGTCCATGAAAATTTCAATGAACTTCTCCACCATGTCCGAGAAAATGGATATCATGCATCTCTGGAAAGTGGCAGGAGCATTGCATAACCCAAATGGCATTCTGCGAAAAGCAAATGTCCCAAAAGGACATGTAAATGTGGTCTTCTCACGATCTTACGGTGCTATGGGTACTTGATAATATCCAGAGAGTCCATCCAAAAACAAGAAAATTAGGTACTTGACTAATCTTTCCAACATTTGATCAATGAATGGAAGAGGAAAGTGATCCTTTTTCGTATATAAATTTAGTTTCCTAAAATCTATACACATTCTCCATCCGTGATTATTCTAGTGGGCACTAATTCACTTTTATCATTTTTAACAAGCTGTTATCCCGCATTTCTTTGGTACCACATACCGGACTAACCCACTTACTATCCGCAATAGGATAGATAATCCCTTCTCCTAACAATTTAAGGATTTCCTTTTTAACTACCTCTTGCATGTTTGGGTTTAGTCTTCTTTGGGCCTCTCGCATGGGTTTAGCACCATCCTCCAAGTTGATCTTGTGCATACACATTGTTGGACTAATGCCTCTTATATCCCCTATACTCCAACCTATAGATTTCTTAAACTGTTTAAGCACTTTGATGAGTTCCTTTTCTTGTGGTTTGGTCAAGGTTGAAGAAATTATCACTGGATATGTTTCTCCTTCTCCCAAAAACACATATTTTAAGTGCTCAGGTAAGTCTTTGAGTTCAAGTTCAGGTGGATTGGCCTCTTTAACAGATGAAGAACTGGGTAGATTTAAAAGTGCACTAGATTTTGTCATCACTTCATTATTGTCTAGTTGTTCAAGGTACCCCTTAATTTCTTCATCTAAATCTTCTTCAACCTTTTCAAGTGTAAGAACAGTTTCAAGCTTGTCTTCTATTGTGGTTTGGAAAAAGGTGTTTTGGACAAGATTATCCAAAGGATCAACTTCGAATATTTCATCGATGGCAGAAATAGAAGGGAAAGGTGAAGAATCAAAAACTTTGAAATGAACAGTCTCTCCTAAGACTGTCATTGTCAAATTTCCATCTTGGACATCAATAATAGTTTTAGTAGTTGCCATAAATGCTCTACCAACAAATATCGTATGCTCTCTCGTCCAATGCCGGATTTTCTTGCATATCCAGAACCACAAAGTCAACAGGTATTATCGGTTTGTCTACTGTACCAAAACATCCTCAACTATTCCCTCCGGATATTTAAGAGATCTATCCGCAAGTTGCGGGGACATAGTTGTGGGTTTTAAATCCCCTAGATTGAAATTTGTGAGAATATAGAGTAGGGCATCAAATTTATACTAGCACCTAAATCAAGCATTGCCTTAGCAACCTTCCTATCCCCCATAGTTATGTTTATAATAAAACTTCCAGGGTCTTTCAACTTAGGGGGTAGTTTGTGCTGAAGTACAGCGCTAGAAATTTCTGACACTACTACTCGTTCATTCAGTTCATACCTCCTTTTCTTAGTGTTCAACTCTTTGAAAAACTTGGCATATGAGGGCACATTCATGATCACTTCTAATAATGGTAAATTGATATTTACTTTAGAGAGCATATTAAAAAGATCATTGAATTGCTTATCTTGTTTGGATTCTTTCAAACGGTGGGGAAAAGGTACTTGCATCTGGTGTGGTTCTGTTGTCTTTTGAATTTTGGGAGTGTCAGATGACCCCCCAATGAGTTTTTCAGAAAGCTTGTGAAGTTTAACACTTGTTTCTCCTTTTTGTGAGATTAGAATGTCGCCTTCTTTGTTAAATGAACTACAAGGTAGTTTAGAGATTTCAGGTACACTGGTATTGACTACCTTACCACTTCGAAGGGTTCTAACATCTTTTGCTTGTTCTGGTTGACTGGGCAACTTTCCTGGTTCTTTCTTTTGCATTTGTTCAGCAGTTGCCCAACTTTAGATTCAATTCTTTTAACCGAAGCCTCCATGGTGTTCAACCTTTGATTAGTCATCAGTTGGTTGTCACGACTAACTTGAATAAAAGCATTCAAGCTATCTTCTAAGGTTGGTTTAAAAGATTGGCTTGGTGGGTAAGGGTGGTTGTAGGTTGGGTGATTATAGGTGTTTGGATGATACTTTTGAAAATATTGGACTTCCTCTATGGCATCGACACTAGAATCACAAGTATTTGAATAATTATGAGTACCATGCCCAATTGAACAACACACTCCACATACCTCTTGATTTGAAATTTGGTGAGACGTGAGGAATTTCACTTGTTTAGTCAATTCAGCAATTTGCAAGGTTATCTCATTATCAAAGCCGACTTCATTGACCTTTGCTTTCCTTCTACCACCTCTTTGTTGGGAATTAGAACCCAATAGCTCATAGAGATTATAGGTTTCCTCTGCGGTCTTTTCTCCTACAGCACCACCAGCAGCATTATCAACCATGTATTGACTCTGTAGTGTCAATCCATCGTAAAAGAATTGGTTTTGTAGCTGTAGTGGAAAGCTATGATTTTGACATTGAATGAAAAGGAGTTTGAATCGTTCCCAAGCTTCATGAAAGGGCTCTTCATTCATTTGAGAAAATGTTGCTATCTTTGTTCTTAGATCAACAGTCTTTTGATGGGAATAGAACCTACCCATAAAAATTTCATAGACTGCCTCCCAAGTTTTAAGAAAACCCGATTGTAAAGTAATGAACCATGACCAAGCTTTATCTTTGAGAGTGTAAGGAAAACACCTCATCCTAAGTTGATCTTCACTAATTGCATGTAGTGGAAAGGTTTGGACAATAGCATAGAATTCTCGAATGAAATGCAAAGGATCTTCATTAGGGATACCGTAAAAGGAAGGCAACAAAGAATAATGAATCTTTTTCAATTCATAATTCCTTGCAGCCTCTTGCAATTGGATGCCGGAAGTTACATTGCCAATGATTGGCATTGTATAGTCTTTCATCTTTTTCCGCCTATCTTCAGCATCTCCCATGTTTATTTGTAGTTGAAAATGATCCTCCTCCTATTGTGAATCAACATTTTGCTCTTAAAAACAATAGTAGATATCTCTAAAAAAAAAATGCAAGGAACCTAAATTATTATTATTATTATTATTTTTAATTTAAACGAAGGGACACAATTTTTGAAACAAACGAATCTATTTTATTTGAAATATTTTTTTTTTTTTTTTTTACACGCAAACTAAAACAAAGGAAAATACAATAATGGGTGACCTCCCATGTAGGACTAAAATTTATCGTCTTCTAGTAAGACGTTGCTTGGAGATTGCAGAATGAAAAACTCAATGTCTCCTCTTCATTGAATTCATCTAAGTTTCAATTTTGCCTTTCTGCAAATGTTCAACTAACTGTTCAACTTGAACTTCCACCTTTTTGATAGAAGCTTCCACAGAGTCCAACCGTTGATTGGTTTTTGATTGATTGTCCCTACAAACTTGAATAAAAGAATTCAAGTTGTCCTCCAGGGTTGGTTTATTTGGAATGCTTCGTGGAATAGGTGGGTGGAATTGCTGGCCTGGCTGGTTTGAGCTTTGAGGGAAAGGAGGGTTGTTTTGCCTCCAAGAGAAATTTGGATGACTTCTCCACCCAGGATTATAGGTATTTGAATTGGGATCAAACCTTGGTCTCTGTTGATATGCTCCCAACACATTAACTCTTTCGGGTCAGGTTGTATCTCCTTGATATGGACAAAGCGATACCTTGTCCCACGTTGCTTTGTACAAACCATATTGTTCATTATTTGTGTTGGTTTGTGTAGCGAGAAGCGGCAACTTGCTTAGTCAGTTGAACAAGTTGTTGTTGAACTTCATTACCGGAGTCAATCTCATGAACACCCGCTTTTCTCACTCTGGAGCTTTTCTCTGGGAATTAGCACCCAACATCTCAAAGAGATTATACGTTTCGATGCGCTTTTTCTCCTATTGCTCCTCCCGCAGCGTTGTCGACAATGAACCGACATTGTTGTGTAAGTCCATCGTAAAAGAATTGGTTACTGCAACCGTAGGGAAAGCTATGATGGGGACATTGAGTGAGAAACATTTTGAACCTATCCCAAGCTTCGTGGAATGGTTCTCCTTCCATCCGAGAGAAAGTAGCAATCTTTCCTCTCACTCGATGTTTTTGATGGGAATAGAATTTTCCCATGAATTTATTGTAAATTTGACCCCATGTCATCGAGAGAACCAGGGGGAAGTGACATCAACCAAGCTTTAGCCTTATCCTTTAAGGTGTACGGAAAACATCTCATTCTAAGTGATCCTCGTTTAGAATACCGAGGGGAATGTTTGGACCGTAGCATAGAAATCTCTCATAAAGGAAAGAGAATCTTCATTAGGTAGCCCATAGAAGGAAGGAAGCATAGAAAAATGAATATTTTTAAGGTCATAATTCCGAGCGACCTCTCCCAATCGGATAGCGGCGATTCTTGCCGTACCAATCACCGGTCTTGCAAACTCTTTCATCGTGGTTTCCCTAACATGTTGGTTTTCCTCCATTTCTTTTGGTTCTAGTAAAGGATTAAGACTTGATTCTATGTTTGGCTCAAAATCGGGTTGATGGGTAGGATCAGGTGTTGTTGACACTTGTTTAAATTTATGAATATTATTTACATATGGTGTAAGGGGGTTTCCTAAGGATCTCCTACCACGCATAGACTATTTTTAAACGTAAATTTAAAACTCCTGTCAACAAAAATAAAAAAATTAGAGAAAATTTCCATGGCATTTAATACAAAACACTAGACAATTTTTTTTTTTTTTTAATTTATTTATTTATTTTTTTTAAATTTAATTTATTTTTTTTAAATTTAATTTTTTTTTAAATAACATAATCAGTATTAACCAAGAGTGTTCCCAGGAAAGAATGGTGGTGCAATGGCTCCTTAAAAACCACTCTCCTAGCGTAACAACGTTCCCAGGAAAGACTAGTGGCACAAAGGCTTCAAAGAACTAGTCTCCTAGACAGAACTCCCTTAGATTTTTACTTTTCATGCCTTTTAGTTTTTTTTTTTTCTTATTATTTTTTTATTATTTTTTTTTTACGAACGGTAATTTTATTTTACTATTCACGCTATCTTATTTCTTATTAACTTAAAATTTTAAATTTTTTTTTTTTTTAATTTTTTTTTTTTTGCGAATGGTAATTTTATTTTACTATTCACGCTAACTTATTTCTTATTAACTTAAAATTTAAATTTTTTTTTAAATTTTTTTTTTTTTTTTTTTTTACTATTCATGATTTTTACTTCATTAATTTCTAACTTAAATTTTTTTTTTTACTAAATTTTTTTTTATTTTTTTTACTATTCATGACTAAAAACTTTTTACTTCAAATTTCAATTTCTAAATTATATTTTTTTACTAATTTTTTTATTTTTTTTTATTTTTATTTTTTATTTTTATTTTTTATTTATTTTATTTATTTTATTATTTTATTATTTTTTTATTATTTCTTATGAAATTTGAAATTTGATTAAAAAAATTTTTATTTTTTTATTTTTTTTATTTTATTTAATTTTTTTTTATTTTTATTTTTATTTTTATTTTATTTTATTTTTTTTTTAAAAAATCACAATTATTTACAACACAAAAATATTTTTAAAATTTTGATAAATAAATTAAAAACGCTATTCCTTCCCCGGCAACGGCGCCAAAAACTTGGTGAAAGAAAACCGGCATCGCCACTTCTCGCAAATACTTTGGTTTTAATATTTGTAAAACTCTCGCAAGTGCGACTCTTTTCGTAGAAAATGATAAGTATGCTCCCAAGGTCGATCTAAGGAAGGAATGTATGTGGTTCTTAATTTATTATTCAAACTTTTAAAAAGGAAATTAAATCCTAAACATCCTGTCACGATATTTTGGTTTTTGTGTTCCTAATCTAATAACATTAAAATAAACATATATACAGATTAATTAAATATAATCTAAAAAGAATAAACATAGATACAAATTGAATAAATAAATATAAATACAGATTCAATAAATATTCATGCAAATTTTATCATTTATATTAGTGGAGTATTTATGGATATAATAACTAAGTTAATTACGCTTGCTCATATTATCTAGGTTATTAAAGATATAAATTGATATTTTATTGATTCTCTCTTTTTTGTATGAATACCACCTTTGGTGGGGTTAGATATTCTTTGTTAACTAAACAAATCAATTAACACCTATGGGTGGGGTTGATAACTAATTTGGTTAATTAAATTAATTCCTTTTTCTAAGAGATTGAAAATGAACCATTTAAATGCCACCTTTGGTGGGGTTAGACAGTTTAAACTTTATTCAAGGTGTCCAAATTAAACCTAAGAATTTAGTTATCCGAGTACTAACTTTCAAGTTTTAAAACCACTATTGAAAACATGTTGTCAATACATTTTCACATAATAATTCTTATAAAAACTTTTGAAATAGAGCTTCACTCTAACTACCGGGCGATTGTACCAACAAATAAAAAGCACTATTCTAAATTAGACCGGATGACTAAACCTTAAAGTCTAACTTTCAGATTTAAGTTTGTAATGAAAAATAATATATTTCTCTCTAACATCCTTAATATAAAATCTTGAATAAAAATAAAATCAATTCATTTTAGAAATTTTCACCTATTTAATATTTCGCAAGCATAACAACGTTATTATTATACCATGTTTACAAATACACACCACAGTTAAATTTACTCACAGACAAATTAAATATAACATGCAAGAATAAAGCATAAAAATAACTGTAAAGAAAATAAAATCCTTACATAACTTCGACCTATTCCCGTTGCTAGAAAACCTCCAAGCGGAATTTGCACTTCCATTTATTGAATCAAAAATCTAAATTATTACAAAAACATTACAAGTTCCTCTCAAAAAGAGAAGAACTCTAAACCTAAGACAATTGAACTAAAAACTAAGAGAAAAACTAAGAAAAGCTTAGAAACTAAGAAAGAAACTAAGAAAAACTTAAAAACTAAGAAATGAGAGAAAGAAAGAAGAGAGAAGTGAGGTTTTGAGGTGTGTTTTGAAGTGAATGGAAGGGGTATTTATAGGTGAGGATGGAGAGAAAAAATGATTAAAAAAATGTTAAAAAAATATTAAAAAATAAAAAACGTGTTTTGGACCTTGAGGTCATCAATGACGTCATGACGTCAGGGCGGCCGCACGTGAAAAATGGGTCAAAAACGCGTTGGGCGCGCGACTGGCCGCTGCCGTGGCCGAAGCGCGCGCAGCTGGCGTGAACTGCCGCGCCGCAGCGCGCGAGCATCAACGCGCGCGCGCGGCTGTATGGCGCCGGGCGCTGGCCGGGCCGGCCGCGCGCGTTTTTCCGATCTTTTGACATTTTTGACCTTTTCGACCCATTTTGTCCAATTTTTCCATGTTTGTTGACCTTTTTCCACTTATTTATCAATTTATTTGTGATGTATTGCTTCAAGTATTCTTCTTTGAGTCTTTACATTGCGTTTTTAGGCCAAAATTCACGAAAAACAATAAAAATACCCGTGATTCGAAAAAGACAAATTTATATAAATATATGATAAAACATATAAATATATATATTTTTAATCAATTAAAGTGCATAAAATCATGGTTATTTTAGTGCTTTTGAGCACTTTTGGAAACGAATCATAATATGGTTCAACAAAATTGACCGTTAAGATATGTAAATGATGAAAATTGTGTTCAAAAGAGTGGAGCATAAACTATCGTCAGTGTTTTTAGTAATCAGTTATATTGATATATTATAATAGTTTTTTCGTTACACGAATGAAAAGTTATAACTGTTTAAAGTTGCAAAATTAATAACTTCTTTTTTTTTTAAACTAAATAGTAGCTTTTTTTAAAGTACAAAGATAGGAACACAGGGAAAACAAAGAACAAGAAATAGAAACAAAGAATTTAAACAACACTACGAAATGAAATGAAATGACGAAAACAATTATAACAAATTTGAAAGTAGACACAAGACTTGAAGGAAAAAAAAATATTTATTTATTTTTTGGGGATTTGTGACTTTAGAAAGCAGAAAACAAACAATCAAAGGCCAAATTATTTTAAGATCTAAAAATCAAAAAATAGATATATGAAGATAGATATCGTATTTTCAATAACCAAGGCATTCATATCAAATGAGGCGTATCCTTCAGGCAAAACATCTAGGAACCGAGGAACTCAAAGGAATAATAAAGTTTAAAATGCTAAGATCATGGCTGTGATGATAAAATTGGAACCGAAAAAAAAGAACTAAAAAAACAATGGAATATGGTTGAACAAAATTTTTAACTTCAGTAAGATATGTAAATGATGAAAATTGTGTTCAAAAAGGTCGAGAACTAAACTATTGCATCAGGGTGTTTTTAGTAATCGAAACGAAGTTCAATTTGATATATTATAATAGTTGTTTCGATGCATGAATGAAAAGTTATAACGGTTCAAAGTTGCAACCACAATTAATAACTTCTTTTTTTTAAACTACGAACTGTAGTAGCTCTCCTGTTTTTTTAAATTACAAAGATTGGATGAACACAGAAAACAAAAATCAAGAAAAAGAAACAAAGAATTTAAAGAAAACAATGAAATGAAAAGATTAAAAAACAATTACAACAAATTTGAAAGTAGACATAAGACTTGAAGGAAAAATAATTTTATTTATTTTTTGGGGATTTGTGAATTTGAAAGTAGAAAAAGTCAAAGGACAAATTATTTTAAGATCTAGAATTCAAAAAATAGAAATATGAAGATATATAATGTATTTTCAATAACCAAGGAATTCATATCAATTCATTGGGATCCTACAGGCCAAAAATCTAGGAACCGAGGAACTCAAAGGAATAAGAAAGTTTGAAATGCTAAGAACATGGCTATGATGATATAATTGGAAACGAAAAGAACAAGATCTTAAAAACCAATGGAATATGGTTCAACAAAATTTGTAGACTTCGTTAAGATATGTAAATGATGAAAATTGTGTTCAAAAGAGTGGAGCACTAAACTATTGCGTCAGGGTGTTTTTAGTAATCGAAACGAGGTTCAATTTGATATATTATAATAGTTGTTTCGATGCATGAATGAAAAGTTATAACGGTTCAAAGTTGCAACCACAATTAATAACTTCTTTTTTTTAAACTACGAACTGTAGTAGCTCTCTTGTTTTTTTCAAGTACAAAGATAGGATGAACAAAGAGAACAAAGATCAAGAAAAAGAAACAAACAATTAAAAAAAAACTATAAAATGAAATGCAAAGATGAAAACAATTACAACAAATTTGAAAGTAAACACAAGACTTGAAGTAAAAAAAATATTTATTTATTTTTTGCGGATTTGTGACTTTAGAAAGCAGAAAAAAATCAAAGGACAAATTATTTTAAGATCTAAAATTCAAAAAATAGATACACGAAGACAAATAACCTATTTTCAATAACCAAGGCCTTCATATCTAATGATGCGGATCATTCAGGCCAAAAATCTAGGAACCGAGGAACTCAAAGGAATAAGAAAGTTTGAAATGCTAAGAAAATGGCTATGATGATAAAATTGGAAAAGAAAAGAACAAGAACTGAAAAAACAAAGGAATATGGTTGAACAAAATTTTTAGACGTCTTTACGATGTGTAAATGATGAAAATTGTGTTAAAAAAGGTGGAGCACTAAACTATTGTATCAGGGTGTTTTTAGTAATCGAAACGAGGTTCAATTTGATATATTATAATAGTTGTTTGAATGCACAAATGAAAAGTTATAACGGTTGAAAGTTGCAACCACAATTAATAACTTCTTTTTTTTCTAAACTACGAACTGTAGTAGTTCTCCTGTGTTTTTCAAGTACAAAGATAGGATGAACACAGAAAACAAAGATCAAGAAAAAGAAACAAAGAATTAAAAAAAACTCCTAAATGAAATGCAAAAACGAAAACAATTAAAACAAATTTGAAAGTAAACACAAGACCTGTAGGAAAAAAAATATTTAATTATTTTTTGCGGATTTGTGACTTTAGAAAGCAGAAAAAAATCAAAGGACAAATTATTTTAAGATCTAAAATTCAAAAAATAGATACACGAAGATAGATAACCTATTTTCTATAACCAAGGCCTTCATATCTATTGATGCGGATCTTTCAGGCCAAAAATCTAGGAACCGAGGAACTCAAAGGAATAAGAATGTTTGAAATGCTAAGAAAATGGCTATGATGATAAAATTGGAAAAGAAAAGAACAAGAACTGAAAAAACAATGGAATATGGTTGAACAAAATTTTTGACTTCGGTAATATATGTAAATGGTGAAAATTGTGTTTAAAAAAGTGGAGCACTAAACTATTGCATCTGGGTGTTTTTAGTAATCGAAACGAGGTTCAATTTGATATATTAGAATAGTGGTATCAATGCAAGAATAAAAAGTTATAACGGTTCAAATTTACAACCCCAATTAATAACTTCTTTTGTATTTTAAACTACGAACTGCAGTAGCTCTCTTGTTTTTTTAAAGTACAAAGATTGGATGAACACAGAAAACAAAGAACAAGAAAAAGAAACAAAGAATTTAACGAAAACTCTTAAATAAAATGAAAAGATTAAAAAACAATTACAACAAATTTGAAAGTAGACACAAGACTTGAAGGAAAAAAATATTTATTTATTTTTTGGGGATTTGTGACTTTACAAAGCAGAAAACAATCAAAGGACAAATTATTTTAAGATCTAAAATTCAAAAAATAGAAATATGAAGATAGATAACGTATTATCAATAACCAAGGCATTCATATCAAATGATGCAGATCCTTCAGGCCAAAAATCAAGGAACCGAGGAACTCAAAGGAATAAGAAAGTTTGAAATGCTAAGAACATGGTTATGATGATAAAATTGGAACCGAAAAGAACAAGAACTGAAAAAACAATGCAATTTCGTTCAACAAAATTTTTAGACTTCGTTAAGATATGTAAATGATGAAAATTGTGTTAAAAAAAGTGGAGTACTAACTATTGCATCAGGGTGTTTTTGGTAATCAAAACGAGGGTCAATTTGATATATTATAATATTTGTTTTAATGCACGAATGAAAAGTTATAACGGTTTAAAGTTGCAACACAATTAATAACTTATTTTGTTTTTTAAACTACAAACTGCAGTAGCTCTCTTGTTTTTTTTTGAAGTACAAAGATAAGTTGAACTCATAAAACAAAGAACAAGAAAAAGAAACAAAGAATTTAACGATAACTCTAAAATGAAATAAAAAGATTAAAAAACAATTACAATAAATTTGAAAGTAAACACAAGACTTGAAAGAAAAAAATATTTATTTATTTTTTGGGGATTTGTGACTATACAAAGCAGAAAAAAATGAAAGGACAAATTATTTTAAGATTTAAAATTCAAAAAACAGATATATAAAGATAGATAACGTATTTTCAATAACCAAGTCATTGATATCAAATGACGAGGATCCTTCAGGCGAAAAATCTAGGAACCGAGGAACTCAAAGGAATATGAAAGTTTGAAATGCTAAGAATATGGCTATGATGATAAAATTGGAACCGAAAAGAACAAGAACTGAAAAAACAATGCAATTTGGTTTACCAAAATTTTAGACTTCGTTAAGATATGTAAATGATGAAAATTGTGTTAAAAAAAGTGGAGTACTAACTATTGCATCAGGGTGTTTTTAGTAATCAAAACGAGGGTCAATTTGATATATTATAATAGTTGTTTCGATTCACGAATGAAACGTTATAACGGTTCAAAGTTGCAACCACAATTAATAAGTTATTTTTTTTAAACTACGAACTGCAGTAGCTCTCTTGTTTTTTTGAAGTACAAAGATAAGTTGAACTCATAAAACAAAGAACAAGAAAAAGAAACAAAGAATTTAAAGAAAACTCTGAAATGAAAAGAAAAGACGAAAACAATTACAACAAATTTGAAAGTAAACACAAGACTTGAAGGAAAAAAATATTTATTTATTTTTTGGGGATTTGTGACTTTAGAAAGAAGAAAACAATCAAAGGACAAATTATTTTAAGATTTAAAAATCAAAAAATAGATATATGAAGATAGATAACATATTTTCAATAACCAAGGCATTGATATCAAATGATGAGGATCTTTCACGCGAAAAATCTAGGAACCGAGGAACTCAAAGGAATATGAAAGTTTGAAATGCTAAAAACATGGTTATGATGATAAAATTTGAAGCGGAAATAATATCGAACCAAAAATACAATGCAATATACTTCAGCAAAATTTTTAGACTTTGTTAAGATATGTAAATGATGAAAATTGTGTTAAAAAAAGTGGAGTACTAACTATTGCATCAGGGTATTTTTAGTAATCAAAACGAGAGTTAATTTGATATATTATAATAGTTGTTTCGATTCACGAATGAAACGTTATAACGGTTCAAAGTTGAAACCACAATTAATAAGTTATTTTTTTTAAACTACGAACTCCCCTAGCTCTCTTGTTTTTTTGAAGTACAAAGATAAGTTGAACTCATAAAACCAAGAACAAGAAAAAGAAACAAAGAATTTAACGAAAACTCTTAAATAAAATGAAAAGATTAAAAAACAATTACAACAAATTTGAAAGTAAACGCAAGACTTGAAGTAAAAAAATATTTATTTATTTTTTGGGGATTTGTGACTTTAGAAAGAAGAAAACAATTAAAGGACAAATTAATTTAAGATTTAAAAATCAAAAAATAGATATGTGAAGATAGATAACATATTTTCAATAACGAAGGCATTGATATCAAATGTTGAGGATCCTTCAGGCGAAAAATCTAAGAACCGAGGAACTCAAAGGAATAAGAAAGTTTGAAATGCACAGAACAAGGTTAGGATAAATAAAATTGGAAGCTAGAAGAACAAGAATTGGAAGAACAATGCAATATTGTTCACCAAAATTTTTAGACTTCGTTAAGATATGTAAATGATGAAAATTGTGTTAAAACAAGTGGATTACTAACTATTGCATCAGGGTGTTTTTAATAATCAACACGAGGGTCAATTTGATATATTATAATAGTTGTTTCGATTCACGAATGAAACGTTATAACGGTTCAAAGTTGCAACCACAATTAATAATTCCTTCTTTTTGAAACTACGAACTACAGTAGCTCTCCTATTTTTTCAAGTACAAAGATGGAAAGAACAAATAAAACAAAGGGCAAGAAAAAGAAACAAAGAATTTAAAGAAAACTCTTAAATAAAATGAAAAGATTAAAAAACAATTACAACAAATTTGAAAGTAAACGCAAGACTTGAAGTAAAAAAATATTTATTTATTTTTTGGGGATTTGTGACTTTAGAAAGAAGAAAACAATTAAAGGACAAATTAATTTAAGATTTAAGAATCAAAAAATAGATATGTGAAGATAGATAACATATTTTCAATAACGAAGGCATTGATATCAAATGATGAGGATCCTTCAGGCGAAAAATATAGGAACCGAGGAACTCAAAGGAATATGAAAGTTTGAAATGCTAACAACAAGGTTATGATGATAAAATTGGAAGCGAAAAGAACAAGAACTAAAAAAACAATTCAATATGCTTCACCAAAATATTTAGACTTCGTTAAGATATGTAAATGATGAAAATTGTGTTAAAAAAGTGGATTACTAACTATTGCATCAGGGTGTTTTTAATAATCAACACGAGGGTCAATTTGATATATTATAATAGTTGTTTCGATTCACGAATGAAACGTTATAACGGTTCAAAGTTGCAACCACAATTAATAAGTTATTTTTTTGAAGCTACGAACTGCAGTAGCTCTCTTGTTTTTTTGAAGTACAAATATAAGTTGAACTCATAAAACAAAGAACAAGAAAAAGAAACAAAGAATTTAACGAAAACTCTTAAATAAAATGAAAAGATTAAAAAACAATTACAACAAATTTGAAAGTAAACGCAAGACTTGAAGTAAAAAAATATTTATTTATTTTTTGGGGATTTGTGACTTTAGAAAGAAGAAAACAATTAAAGGACAAATTAATTTAAGATTTAAGAATCAAAAAATAGATATGTGAAGATAGATAACATATTTTCAATAACGAAGGCATTGATATCAAATGATGAGGATCCTTCAGGCGAAAAATATAGGAACCGAGGAACTCAAAGGAATATGAAAGTTTGAAATTCTTAGAACAAGGCTATGATGATAAAATTGGAAGCGAAAAAACAAAATCTAAAAAAACAATGCCATATGCTTCTGCAAAATTTTTAGACTTCGTTAAGATATGTAAATGATGAAAATTGTGTTAAAAAAAGTGGATTACTAACTATTGCATCAGGGTGTTTTTAATAATCAACACGAGGGTCAATTTGATATATTATAATAGTTGTTTCGATTCACGAATGAAACGTTATAACGGTTCAAAGTTGCAACCACAATTAATAAGTTATTTTTTTGAAGCTACGAACTGCAGTAGCTCTCTTGTTTTTTTGAAGTACAAATATAAGTTGAACTCATAAAACAAAGAACAAGAAAAAGAAACAAATAATTTAACGAAAACTCTTAAATAAAATGAAAAGATTAAAAAACAATTACAACAAATTTGAAAGTAAACGCAAGACTTGAAGTAAAAAAATATTTATTTATTTTTTGGGGATTTGTGACTTTAGAAAGAAGAAAACAATTAAAGGACAAATTAATTTAAGATTTAAGAATCAAAAAATAGATATGTGAAGATAGATAACATATTTTCAATAACCAAGGCATTGATATCAAATGATAAGAATCTTTCGTGTGAAAAATCTAGGAACCGAGGAACTCAAAGGAATATGAAAGTTTGAAATGCTAAGAACAAGGCTATGATGATAAAATTGGAAGCGAATAGAACAAGAACTAAAAAACAATGCAATATGCTTCACCAAAAGTTTTTGACTTCGTTAAGATATGTAAATGATGAAAATTGTGTTAAAAAAAGTGGAGTACTAACTATTGCATCAGGGTGTTTTTAGTAATCAAAACGAGGGTCAATTTGATATATTATAATAGTTGTTTCGATTCACGAATGAAACGTTATAACGGTTCATAGTTGCAACCACAACTAATAACTTATTTTTTTTTAACTACGAACTGGAGTAGCTCTCTTGTTCTTTTGAATTACAAAGATAAGTTGAACTCATAAAACAAAGAACAAGAAAAAGAAACAAAGAATTTAACGAAAACTCTTAAATAAAATGAAAAGATTAAAAAACAATTACAACAAATTTGAAAGTAAACGCAAGACTTGAAGTAAAAAAATATTTATTTATTTTTTGGGGATTTGTGACTTTAGAAAGAAGAAAACAATTAAAGGACAAATTAATTTAAGATTTAAGAATCAAAAAATAGATATGTGAAGATAGATAACATATTTTCAATAACGAAGGCATTGATATCAAATGATGAGGATCCTTCAGGCGAAAAATATAGGAACCGAGGAACTCAAAGGAATATGAAAGTTTGAAATGCTAACAACAAGGTTATGATGATAAAATTGGAAGCGAAAAGAACAAGAACCAAAAAAACAATTCAATATGCTTCACCAAAATATTTAGACTTCGTTAAGATATGTAAATGATGAAAATTGTGTTAAAAAAGTGGATTACTAACTATTGCATCAGGGTGTTTTTAATAATCAACACGAGGGTCAATTTGATATATTATAATAGTTGTTTCGATTCACGAATGAAACGTTATAACGGTTCAAAGTTGCGACCACAATTAATAAGTTATTTTTTTTAAACTACGAACTGCAGTAGCTCTCTTTTTTTTTTAAGTACAAATATAAGTGGAACTCATAAAACAAAGAACAAGAAAAAGAAACAAAGAATTTAACGAAAACTCTTAAATAAAATGAAAAGATTAAAAAACAATTACAACAAATTTGAAAGTAAACGCAAGACTTGAAGTAAAAAAATATTTATTTATTTTTTGGGGATTTGTGACTTTAGAAAGAAGAAAACAATTAAAGGACAAATTAATTTAAGATTTAAGAATCAAAAAATAGATATGTGAAGATAGATAACATATTTTCAATAACGAAGGCATTGATATCAAATGATGAGGATCCTTCAGGCGAAAAATCTAGGAACCGAGGAACTCAAAGGAATATGAAAGTTTGAAATGCCAACAACAAGGTTATGATGATAAAATTGGAAGCGAAAAGAACAAGAACCAAAAAAACAATGCAATATGCTTCACCAAAATTTTTAGACTTCGTTAAGATATGTAAATGATGAAAATTGTGTTAAAAAAGTGGATTACTAACTATTGCATCAGGGTGTTTTTAATAATCAACACGAGGGTCAATTTGATATATTATAATAGTTGTTTCGATTCACGAATGAAACGTTATAACGGTTCAAAGTTGCGACCACAATTAATAAGTTATTTTTTTTAAACTACGAACTGCAGTAGCTCTCTTGTTTTTTTGAAGTACAAATATAAGTTGAACTCATAAAACAAAGAACAAGAAAAAGAAACAAAGAATTTAACGAAAACTCTTAAATAAAATGAAAAGATTAAAAAACAATTACAACAAATTTGAAAGTAAACGCAAGACTTGAAGTAAAAAAATATTTATTTATTTTTTGGGGATTTGTGACTTTAGAAAGAAGAAAACAATTAAAGGACAAATTAATTTAAGATTTAAGAATCAAAAAATAGATATGTGAAGATAGATAACATATTTTCAATAACGAAGGCATTGATATCAAATGATGAGGATCCTTCAGGCGAAAAATACAGGAACCGAGGAACTCAAAGGAATATGAAAGTTTGAAATGCCAACAACAAGGTTATGATGATAAAATTGGAAGCGAAAAGAACAAGAACCGAAAAAACAATGCAATATGCTTCACCAAAATATTTAGACTTCGTTAAGATATGTAAATGATGAAAATTGTGTTAAAAAAGTGGATTACTAACTATTGCATCAGGGTGTTTTTAATAATCAACACGAGGGTCAATTTGATATATTATAATAGTTGTTTCGATTCACGAATGAAACGTTATAACGGTTCAAAGTTGCGACCACAATTAATAAGTTATTTTTTTTAAACTACGAACTGCAGTAGCTCTCTTGTTTTTTTGAAGTACAAATATAAGTTGAACTCATAAAACAAAGAACAAGAAAAAGAAACAAAGAATTTAACGAAAACTCTTAAATAAAATGAAAAGATTAAAAAACAATTACAACAAATTTGAAAGTAAACGCAAGACTTGAAGTAAAAAAATATTTATTTATTTTTTGGGGATTTGTGACTTTAGAAAGAAGAAAACAATTAAAGGACAAATTAATTTAAGATTTAAGAATCAAAAAATAGATATGTGAAGATAGATAACATATTTTCAATAATGAAGGCATTCATATCAAATGATGAGGATCCTTCAAAGTAAAAATATAGGAACCGAGGAACTCAAAGGAATATGAAAGTTTGAAATGCCAACAACAAGGTTATGATGATAAAATTGGAAGCGAAAAGAACAAGAACCAAAAAACAATGCAATATGCTTCACCAAAATTTTTAGACTTCGTTAAGATATGTAAATGATGAAAATTGTGTTAAAAAAGTGGATTACTAACTATTGCATCAGGGTGTTTTTAATAATCAACACGAGGGTCAATTTGATATATTATAATAGTTGTTTCGATTCACGAATGAAACGTTATAACGGTTCAAAGTTGCGACCACAATTAATAAGTTATTTTTTTTAAACTACGAACTGCAGTAGCTCTCTTGTTTTTTTGAAGTACAAATATAAGTTGAACTCATAAAACAAAGAACAAGAAAAAGAAACAAAGAATTTAACGAAAACTCTTAAATAAAATGAAAAGATTAAAAAACAATTACAACAAATTTGAAAGTAAACGCAAGACTTGAAGTAAAAAAATATTTATTTATTTTTTGGGGATTTGTGACTTTAGAAAGAAGAAACCAATTAAAGGACAAATTAATTTAAGATTTAAGAATCAAAAAAATAGATATGTGAAGATAGATAACATATTTTCAATAACGAAGGCATTGATATCAAATGATGAGGATCCTTCAGGCGAAAAATACAGGAACCGAGGAACTCAAAGGAATATGAAAGTTTGAAATGCCAACAACAAGGTTATGATGATAAAATTGGAAGCGAAAAGAACAAGAACCAAAAAAACAATGCAATATGCTTCACCAAAATATTTAGACTTCGTTAAGATATGTAAATGATGAAAATTGTGTTAAAAAAAGTGGATTACTAACTATTGCATCAGGGTGTTTTTAATAATCAACACGAGGGTCAATTTGATATATTATAATAGTTGTTTCGATTCACGAATGAAACGTTATAACGGTTCAAAGTTGCGACCACAATTAATAAGTTATTTTTTTTAAACTACGAACTGCAGTAGCTCTCTTGTTTTTTTGAAGTACAAATATAAGTTGAACTCATAAAACAAAGAACAAGAAAAAGAAACAAAGAATTTAACGAAAACTCTTAAATAAAATGAAAAGATTAAAAAACAATTACAACAAATTTGAAAGTAAACGCAAGACTTGAAGTAAAAAAATATTTATTTATTTTTTGGGGATTTGTGACTTTAGAAAGAAGAAAACAATTAAAGGACAAATTAATTTAAGATTTAAGAATCAAAAAATAGATATGTGAAGATAGATAACATATTTTCAATAACGAAGGCATTGATATCAAATGATGAGGATCCTCCGAGCGAAAAATATTGGAACCGAGGAACTCAAAGGAATATGAAAGTTTGAAATGCCAACAACAAGGTTATGATGATAAAATTGGAAGCGAAAAGAACAAGAACCAAAAAAACAATGCAATATGCTTCACCAAAATATTTAGACTTCGTTAAGATATGTAAATGATGAAAATTGTGTTAAAAAAGTGGATTACTAACTATTGCATCAGGGTGTTTTTAATAATCAACACGAGGGTCAATTTGATATATTATAATAGTTGTTTCGATTCACGAATGAAACGTTATAACGGTTCAAAGTTGCGACCACAATTAATAAGTTATTTTTTTTAAACTACGAATCTGTAGCTCTCTTGTTTTTTTGAAGTACAAATATAAGTTGAACTCATAAAACAAAGAACAAGAAAAAGAAACAAAGAATTTAACGAAAACTCTTAAATAAAATGAAAAGATTAAAAAACAATTACAACAAATTTGAAAGTAAACGCAAGACTTGAAGTAAAAAAATATTTATTTATTTTTTGGGGATTTGTGACTTTAGAAAGAAGAAACCAATTAAAGGACAAATTAATTTAAGATTTAAGAATCAAAAAATACATTTGTGAAGATAGATAACATATTTTCAATAACGAAGGCATTCATATCAAATGATGAGGATCCTTCACGCGAAAAATATAGGAACCGAGGAACTCAAAGGAATATGAAAGTTTGAAATGCCAACAACAAGGTTATGATGATAAAATTGGAAGCGAAAAGAACAAGAACCAAAAAAACAATGCAATATGCTTCACCAAAATATTTAGACTTCGTTAAGATATGTAAATGATGAAAATTGTGTTAAAAAAAGTGGATTACTAACTATTGCATCAGGGTGTTTTTAATAATCAACACGAGGGTCAATTTGATATATTATAATAGTTGTTTCGATTCACGAATGAAACGTTATAACGGTTCAAAGTTGCGACCACAATTAATAAGTTATTTTTTTTAAACTACGAACTGCAGTAGCTCTCTTGTTTTTTTGAAGTACAAATATAAGTTGAACTCATAAAACAAAGAACAAGAAAAAGAAACAAAGAATTTAACGAAAACTCTTAAATAAAATGAAAAGATTAAAAAACAATTACAACAAATTTGAAAGTAAACGCAAGACTTGAAGTAAAAAAATATTTATTTATTTTTTGGGGATTTGTGACTTTAGAAAGAAGAAAACAATTAAAGGACAAATTAATTTAAGATTTAAGAATCAAAAAATAGATATGTGAAGATAGATAACATATTTTCAATAACGAAGGCATTGATATCAAATGATGAGGATCCTTCAAAGTAAAAATATAGGAACCGAGGAACTCAAAGGAATATGAAAGTTTGAAATGCCAACAACAAGGTTATGATGATAAAATTGGAAGCGAAAAGAACAAGAACCAAAAAACAATGCAATATGCTTCACCAAAATATTTAGACTTCGTTAAGATATGTAAATGATGAAAATTGTGTTAAAAAAGTGGATTACTAACTATTGCATCGTGGTGTTTTTAATAATCAACACGAGGGTCAATTTGATATATTATAATAGTTGTTTCGATTCACGAATGAAACGTTATAACGGTTCAAAGTTGCGACCACAATTAATAAGTTATTTTTTTTAAACTACGAACTGCAGTAGCTCTCTTGTTTTTTTGAAGTACAAATATAAGTTGAACTCATAAAACAAAGAACAAGAAAAAGAAACAAAGAATTTAACGAAAACTCTTAAATAAAATGAAAAGATTAAAAAACAATTACAACAAATTTGAAAGTAAACGCAAGACTTGAAGTAAAAAAATATTTATTTATTTTTTGGGGATTTGTGACTTTAGAAAGAAGAAAACAATTAAAGGACAAATTAATTTAAGATTTAAGAATCAAAAAATACATTTGTGAAGATAGATAACATATTTTCAATAACGAAGGCATTCATATCAAATGATGAGGATCCTTCACGCGAAAAATATAGGAACCGAGGAACTCAAAGGAATATGAAAGTTTGAAATGCAACAACAAGGTTATGATGATAAAATTGGAAGCGAAAAGAACAAGAACAGAAAAAACAATGCAATATGCTTCACCAAAATTTTTAGACTTCGTTAAGATATGTAAATGATGAAAATTGTGTTAAAAAAGTGGATTACTAACTATTGCATCAGGGTGTTTTTACTAATCAACACGAGGGTCAATTTGATATATTAAAATAGTTGTTTCGATTCACGAATGAAACTTTATAACGGTTCAAAGTTGCGACCACAATTAATAAGTTATTTTTTTTAAACTACGAACTGCAGTAGCTCTCTTGTTTTTTTGAAGTACAAATATAAGTTGAACTCATAAAACAAAGAACAAGAAAAAGAAACAAAGAATTTAACGAAAACTCTTAAATAAAATGAAAAGATTAAAAAACAATTACAACAAATTTGAAAGTAAACGCAAGACTTGAAGTAAAAAAATATTTATTTATTTTTTGGGGATTTGTGACTTTAGAAAGAAGAAAACAATTAAAGGACAAATTAATTTAAGATTTAAGAATCAAAAAATAGATATGTGAAGATAGATAACATATTTTCAATAACGAAGGCATTGATATCAAATGATGAGGATCCTTCAGGCGAAAAATACAGGAACCGAGGAACTCAAAGGAATATGAAAGTTTGAAATGCCAACAACAAGGTTATGATGATAAAATTGGAAGCGAAAAGAACAAGAACCAAAAAACAATTCAATATGCTTCACCAAAATATTTAGACTTCGTTAAGATATGTAAATGATGAAAATTGTGTTAAAAAAGTGGATTACTAACTATTGCATCAGGGTGTTTTTAATAATCAACACGAGGGTCAATTTGATATATTATAATAGTTGTTTCGATTCACGAATGAAACGTTATAACGGTTCAAAGTTGCGACCACAATTAATAAGTTATTTTTTTTAAACTACGAACTGCAGTAGCTCTCTTGTTTTTTTGAAGTACAAATATAAGTTGAACTCATAAAACAAAGAACAAGAAAAAGAAACAAAGAATTTAACGAAAACTCTTAAATAAAATGAAAAGATTAAAAAACAATTACAACAAATTTGAAAGTAAACGCAAGACTTGAAGTAAAAAAATATTTATTTATTTTTTGGGGATTTGTGACTTTAGAAAGAAGAAAACAATTAAAGGACAAATTAATTTAAGATTTAAGAATCAAAAAATAGATATGTGAAGATAGATAACATATTTTCAATAACGAAGGCATTGATATCAAATGATGAGGATCCTTCAGGCGAAAAATCTAGGAACCGAGGAACTCAAAGGAATATGAAAGTTTGAAATGCCAACAACAAGGTTATGATGATAAAATTGGAAGCGAAAAGAACAAGAACCAAAAAAACAATGCAATATGCTTCACCAAAATTTTTAGACTTCGTTAAGATATGTAAATGATGAAAATTGTGTTAAAAAAGTGGATTACTAACTATTGCATCAGGGTGTTTTTAATAATCAACACGAGGGTCAATTTGATATATTATAATAGTTGTTTCGATTCACGAATGAAACGTTATAACGGTTCAAAGTTACGACCACAATTAATAAGTTTTTTTTTTAAACTACGAACTGCAGTAGCTCTCTTGTTTTTTTGAAGTACAAATATAAGTTGAACTCATAAAACAAAGAACAAGAAAAAGAAACAAAGAATTTAACGAAAACTCTTAAATAAAATGAAAAGATTAAAAAACAATTACAACAAATTTGAAAGTAAACGCAAGACTTGAAGTAAAAAAATATTTATTTATTTTTTGGGGATTTGTGACTTTAGAAAGAAGAAAACAATTAAAGGACAAATTAATTTAAGATTTAAGAATCAAAAAATACATATGTGAAGATAGATAACATACTTTCAATAACGAAGGCATTCATATCAAATGATGAGGATCCTTCACGCGAAAAATATAGGAACCGAGGAACTCAAAGGAATATGAAAGTTTGAAATGCCAACAACAAGGTTATGATGATAAAATTGGAAGCGAAAAGAACAAGAACCAAAAAAACAATGCAATATGCTTCACCAAAATATTTAGACTTCGTTAAGATATGTAAATGATGAAAATTGTGTTAAAAAAAGTGGATTACTAACTATTGCATCAGGGTGTTTTTAATAATCAACACGAGGGTCAATTTGATATATTATAATAGTTGTTTCGATTCACGAATGAAACGTTATAACGGTTCAAAGTTGCGACCACAATTAATAAGTTATTTTTTTTAAACTACGAACTGCAGTAGCTCTCTTGTTTTTTTGAAGTACAAATATAAGTTGAACTCATAAAACAAAGAACAAGAAAAAGAAACAAAGAATTTAACGAAAACTCTTAAATAAAATGAAAAGATTAAAAAACAATTACAACAAATTTGAAAGTAAACGCAAGACTTGAAGTAAAAAAATATTTTTTTTTTTTTGGATTTGTGACTTTAGAAAGAAGAAAACAATTAAAGGACAAATTAATTTAAGATTTAAGAATCAAAAAATAGATATGTGAAGATAGATAACATATTTTCAATAACGAAGGCATTGATATCAAATGATGAGGATCCTTCAGGCGAAAAATACAGGAACCGAGGAACTCAAAGGAATATGAAAGTTTGAAATGCCAACAACAAGGTTATGATGATAAAATTGGAAGCGAAAAGAACAAGAACCAAAAAAACAATGCAATATGCTTCACCAAAATTTTTAGACTTCGTTAAGATATGTAAATGATGAAAATTGTGTTAAAAAAGTGGATTACTAACTATTGCATCAGGGTGTTTTTAATAATCAACACGAGGGTCAATTTGATATATTATAATAGTTGTTTCGATTCACGAATGAAACGTTATAACGGTTCAAAGTTGCGACCACAATTAATAAGTTATTTTTTTAAACTACGAACTGCAGTAGCTCTCTTGTTTTTTTGAAGTACAAATATAAGTTGAACTCATAAAACAAAGAACAAGAAAAAGAAACAAAGAATTTAACGAAAACTCTTAAATAAAATGAAAAGATTAAAAAACAATTACAACAAATTTGAAAGTAAACGCAAGACTTGAAGTAAAAAAATATTTATTTATTTTTTGGGGATTTGTGACTTTAGAAAGAAGAAAACAATTAAAGGACAAATTAATTTAAGATTTAAGAATCAAAAAATAGATATGTGAAGATAGATAACATATTTTCAATAACGAAGGCATTGATATCAAATGATGAGGATCCTTCATGCGAAAAATACAGGAACCGAGGAACTCAAAGGAATATGAAAGTTTGAAATGCCAACAACAAGGTTATGATGATAAAATTGGAAGCGAAAAGAACAAGAACCAAAAAAACAATGCAATATGCTTCACCAAAATATTTAGACTTCGTTAAGATATGTAAATGATGAAAATTGTGTTAAAAAAGTGGATTACTAACTATTGCATCGTGGTGTTTTTAATAATCAACACGAGGGTCAATTTGATATATTATAATAGTTGTTTCGATTCACGAATGAAACGTTATAACGGTTCAAAGTTGCGACCACAATTAATAAGTTATTTTTTTTAAACTACGAACTGCAGTAGCTCTCTTGTTTTTTTGAAGTACAAATATAAGTTGAACTCATAAAACAAAGAACAAGAAAAAGAAACAAAGAATTTAACGAAAACTCTTAAATAAAATGAAAAGATTAAAAAACAATTACAACAAATTTGAAAGTAAACGCAAGACTTGAAGTAAAAAAATATTTATTTATTTTTTGGGGATTTGTGACTTTAGAAAGAAGAAAACAATTAAAGGACAAATTAATTTAAGATTTAAGAATCAAAAAATAGATATGTGAAGATAGATAACATATTTTCAATAACGAAGGCATTGATATCAAATGATGAGGATCCTTCAGGCGAAAAATACAGGAACCGAGGAACTCAAAGGAATATGAAAGTTTGAAATGCCAACAACAAGGTTATGATGATAAAATTGGAAGCGAAAAGAACAAGAACCAAAAAAACAATGCAATATGCTTCACCAAAATATTTAGACTTCGTTAAGATATGTAAATGATGAAAATTGTGTTAAAAAAAGTGGATTACTAACTATTGCATCAGGGTGTTTTTAATAATCAACACGAGGGTCAATTTGATATATTATAATAGTTGTTTCGATTCACGAATGAAACGTTATAACGGTTCAAAGTTGCGACCACAATTAATAAGTTATTTTTTTAAACTACGAACTGCAGTAGCTCTCTTGTTTTTTTGAAGTACAAATATAAGTTGAACTCATAAAACAAAGAACAAGAAAAAGAAACAAAGAATTTAACGAAAACTCTTAAATAAAATGAAAAGATTAAAAAACAATTACAACAAATTTGAAAGTAAACGCAAGACTTGAAGTAAAAAAATATTTATTTATTTTTTGGGGATTTGTGACTTTAGAAAGAAGAAACCAATTAAAGGACAAATTAATTTAAGATTTAAGAATCAAAAAATACATTTGTGAAGATAGATAACATATTTTCAATAACGAAGGCATTCATATCAAATGATGAGGATCCTTCACGCGAAAAATATAGGAACCGAGGAACTCAAAGGAATATGAAAGTTTGAAATGCCAACAACAAGGTTATGATGATAAAATTGGAAGCGAAAAGAACAAGAACCAAAAAAACAATGCAATATGCTTCACCAAAATATTTAGACTTCGTTAAGATATGTAAATGATGAAAATTGTGTTAAAAAAGTGGATTACTAACTATTGCATCAGGGTGTTTTTAATAATCAACACGAGGGTCAATTTGATATATTATAATAGTTGTTTCGATTCACGAATGAAACGTTATAACGGTTCAAAGTTGCGACCACAATTAATAAGTTATTTTTTTTAAACTACGAACTGCAGTAGCTCTCTTGTTTTTTTGAAGTACAAATATAAGTTGAACTCATAAAACAAAGAACAAGAAAAAGAAACAAAGAATTTAACGAAAACTCTTAAATAAAATGAAAAGATTAAAAAACAATTACAACAAATTTGAAAGTAAACGCAAGACTTGAAGTAAAAAAATATTTATTTATTTTTTGGGGATTTGTGACTTTAGAAAGAAGAAACCAATTAAAGGACAAATTAATTTAAGATTTAAGAATCAAAAAATACATTTGTGAAGATAGATAACATATTTTCAATAACGAAGGCATTCATATCAAATGATGAGGATCCTTCACGCGAAAAATATAGGAACCGAGGAACTCAAAGGAATATGAAAGTTTGAAATGCAACAACAAGGTTATGATGATAAAATTGGAAGCGAAAAGAACAAGAACCAAAAAAACAATGCAATATGCTTCACCAAAATTTTTAGACTTCGTTAAGATATGTAAATGATGAAAATTGTGTTAAAAAAGTGGATTACTAACTATTGCATCAGGGTGTTTTTAATAATCAACACGAGGGTCAATTTGATATATTATAATAGTTGTTTCGATTCACGAATGAAACGTTATAACGGTTCAAAGTTGCGACCACAATTAATAAGTTATTTTTTTAAACTACGAACTGCAGTAGCTCTCTTGTTTTTTGAAGTACAAATATAAGTTGAACTCATAAAACAAAGAATAAGAAAAAGAAACAAAGAATTTAACGAAAACTCTTAAATAAAATGAAAAGATTAAAAAACAATTACAACAAATTTGAAAGTAAACGCAAGACTTGAAGTAAAAAAATATTTATTTATTTTTTGGGGATTTGTGACTTTAGAAAGAAGAAAACAATTAAAGGACAAATTAATTTAAGATTTAAGAATCAAAAAATAGATATGTGAAGATAGATAACATATTTTCAATAACGAAGGCATTGATATCAAATGATGAGGATCCTTCAAAGTAAAAAATAGGAACCGAGGAACTCAAAGGAATATGAAAGTTTGAAATGCCAACAACAAGGTTATGATGATAAAATTGGAAGCGAAAAGAACAAGAACCAAAAAAACAAAGCAATATGCTTCACCAAAATATTTAGACGTCGTTAAGATGTGTAAATGATGAAAATTGTGTTAAAAAAGTGGATTACTAACTATTGCATCGTGGTGTTTTTAATAATCAACACGAGGGTCAATTTGATATATTATAATAGTTGTTTCGATTCACCAATGAAACGTTATAACGGTCCAAAGTTGCGACCACAATTAATAAGTTATTTTTTTTAAACTACGAATCATAGTAGCTCTCTTGTTTTTTTGAAGTACAAATATAAGTTGAACTCATAAAACAAAGAACAAGAAAAAGAAACAAAGAATTTAACGAAAACTCTTAAATAAAATGAAAAGATTAAAAAACAATTACAACAAATTTGAAAGTAAACGCAAGACTTGAAGTAAAAAAATATTTATTTATTTTTTGGGGATTTGTGACTTTAGAAAGAAGAAAACAATTAAAGGACAAATTAATTTAAGATTTAAGAATCAAAAAATAGATATGTGAAGATAGATAACATATTTTCAATAACGAAGGCATTGATATCAAATGATGAGGATCCTTCAGGCGAAAAATACAGGAACCGAGGAACTCAAAGGAATATGAAAGTTTGAAATGCCAACAACAAGGTTATGATGATAAAATTGGAAGCGAAAAGAACAAGAACCAAAAAAACAATGCAATATGCTTCACCAAAATATTTAGACTTCGTTAAGATATGTAAATGATGAAAATTGTGTTAAAAAAAGTGGATTACTAACTATTGCATCAGGGTGTTTTTAATAATCAACACGAGGGTCAATTTGATATATTATAATAGTTGTTTCGATTCACGAATGAAACGTTATAACGGTTCAAAGTTGCGACCACAATTAATAAGTTATTTTTTTTAAACTACGAACTGCAGTAGCTCTCTTGTTTTTTTGAAGTACAAATATAAGTTGAACTCATAAAACAAAGAACAAGAAAAAGAAACAAAGAATTTAACGAAAACTCTTAAATAAAATGAAAAGATTAAAAAACAATTACAACAAATTTGAAAGTAAACGCAAGACTTGAAGTAAAAAAATATTTATTTATTTTTTGGGGATTTGTGACTTTAGAAAGAAGAAAACAATTAAAGGACAAATTAATTTAAGATTTAAGAATCAAAAAATAGATATGTGAAGATAGATAACATATTTTCAATAACGAAGGCATTGATATCAAATGATGAGGATCCTTCAAAGTAAAAATCTAGGAACCGAGGAACTCAAAGGAATATGAAAGTTTGAAATGCCAACAACAAGGTTATGATGATAAAATTGGAAGCGAAAAGAACAAGAACCAAAAAAACAATGCAATATGCTTCACCAAAATATTTAGACTTCGTTAAGATATGTAAATGATTAAAATTGTGTTAAAAAAAGTGGATTACTAACTATTGCATCAGGGTGATTTTAATAATCAACACGAGGGTCAATTTGATATATTATAATAGTTGTTTCGATTCACGAATGAAACGTTATAACGGTTCAAAGTTGCGACCAGAATTAATAAGTTATTTTTTTAAACTACGAACTGCAGTAGCTCTCTTGTTTTTTTGAAGTACAAATATAAGTTGAACTCATAAAACAAAGAACAAGAAAAAGAAACAAAGAATTTAACGAAAACTCTTAAATAAAATGAAAAGATTAAAAAACAATTACAACAAATTTGAAAGTAAACGCAAGACTTGAAGTAAAAAAATATTTATTTATTTTTTGGGGATTTGTGACTTTAGAAAGAAGAAAACAATTAAAGGACAAATTAATTTAAGATTTAAGAATCAAAAAATACATTTGTGAAGATAGATAACATATTTTCAATAACGAAGGCATTCATATCAAATGATGAGGATCCTTCACGCGAAAAATATAGGAACCGAGGAACTCAAAGGAATATGAAAGTTTGAAATGCCAACAACAAGGTTATGATGATAAAATTGGAAGCGAAAAGAACAAGAACCAAAAAAACAATGCAATATGCTTCACCAAAATATTTAGACTTCGTTAAGATATGTAAATGATGAAAATTGTGTTAAAAAAAGTGGATTACTAACTATTGCATCAGGGTGTTTTTAATAATCAACACGAGGGTCAATTTGATATATTATAATAGTTGTTTCGATTCACGAATGAAACGTTATAACGGTTCAAAGTTGCGACCACAATTAATAAGTTATTTTTTTTAAACTACGAACTACAGTAGCTCTATTGTTTTTTTGAAGTACAAATATAAGTTGAACTCATAAAACAAAGAACAAGAAAAAGAAACAAAGAATTTAACGAAAACTCTTAAATAAAATGAAAAGATTAAAAAACAATTACAACAAATTTGAAAGTAAACGCAAGACTTGAAGTAAAAAAATATTTATTTATTTTTTGGGGATTTGTGACTTTAGAAAGAAGAAAACAATTAAAGGACAAATTAATTTAAGATTTAAGAATCAAAAAATACATATGTGAAGATAGATAACATACTTTCAATAACGAAGGCATTCATATCAAATGATGAGGATCCTTCACGCGAAAAATATAGGAACCGAGGAACTCAAAGGAATATGAAAGTTTGAAATGCCAACAACAAGGTTATGATGATAAAATTGGAAGCGAAAAGAACAAGAACCAAAAAAACAATGCAATATGCTTCACCAAAATATTTAGACTTCGTTAAGATATGTAAATGATGAAAATTGTGTTAAAAAAAGTGGATTACTAACTATTGCATCGTGGTGTTTTTAATAATCAACACGAGGGTCAATTTGATATATTATAATAGTTGTTTCGATTCACGAATGAAACGTTATAACGGTTCAAAGTTGCGACCACAATTAATAAGTTATTTTTTTAAACTACGAATCATAGTAGCTCTATTGTTTTTTTGAAGTACAAATATAAGTTGAACTCATAAAACAAAGAACAAGAAAAAGAAACAAAGAATTTAACGAAAACTCTTAAATAAAATGAAAAGATTAAAAAACAATTACAACAAATTTGAAAGTAAACGCAAGACTTGAAGTAAAAAAATATTTATTTATTTTTTGGGGATTTGTGACTTTAGAAAGAAGAAAACAATTAAAGGACAAATTAATTTAAGATTTAAGAATCAAAAAATAGATATGTGAAGATAGATAACATATTTTCAATAACGAAGGCATTGATATCAAATGATGAGGATCCTTCAAAGTAAAAAATATAGGAACCGAGGAACTCAAAGGAATATGAAAGTTTGAAATGCCAACAACAAGGTTATGATGATAAAATTGGAAGCGAAAAGAACAAGAACCAAA
Organism: Hippophae rhamnoides; assembly: GCA_033030585.1. Taxonomy (NCBI): domain Eukaryota; kingdom Viridiplantae; phylum Streptophyta; class Magnoliopsida; order Rosales; family Elaeagnaceae; genus Hippophae; species Hippophae rhamnoides. Next base: position 56,965,457 of record CM065429.1, on the reverse strand, counting down.
AAAACAATGCAATATGCTTCACCAAAATATTTAGACTTCGTTAAGATATGTAAATGATGAAAATTGTGTTAAAAAAAGTGGATTACTAACTATTGCATCAGGGTGTTTTTAATAATCAACACGAGGGTCAATTTGATATATTATAATAGTTGTTTCGATTCACGAATGAAACGTTATAACGGTTCAAAGTTGCGACCACAATTAATAAGTTATTTTTTTAAACTACGAACTGCAGTAGCTCTCTTGTTTTTTTGAAGTACAAATATAAGTTGAACTCATAAAACAAAGAACAAGAAAAAGAAACAAAGAATTTAACGAAAACTCTTAAATAAAATGAAAAGATTAAAAAACAATTACAACAAATTTGAAAGTAAACGCAAGACTTGAAGTAAAAAAATATTTATTTATTTTTTGGGGATTTGTGACTTTAGAAAGAAGAAAACAATTAAAGGACAAATTAATTTAAGATTTAAGAATCAAAAAATAGATATGTGAAGATAGATAACATATTTTCAATAACGAAGGCATTGATATCAAATGATGAGGATCCTTCAGGCGAAAAATACAGGAACCGAGGAACTCAAAGGAATATGAAAGTTTGAAATGCCAACAACAAGGTTATGATGATAAAATTGGAAGCGAAAAGAACAAGAACCAAAAAAACAATGCAATATGCTTCACCAAAATATTTAGACTTCGTTAAGATATGTAAATGATGAAAATTGTGTTAAAAAAAGTGGATTACTAACTATTGCATCAGGGTGTTTTTAATAATCAACACGAGGGTCAATTTGATATATTATAATAGTTGTTTCGATTCACGAATGAAACGTTATAACGGTTCAAAGTTGCGACCACAATTAATAAGTTATTTTTTTAAACTACGAACTGCAGTAGCTCTCTTGTTTTTTTGAAGTACAAATATAAGTTGAACTCATAAAACAAAGAACAAGAAAAAGAAACAAAGAATTTAACGAAAACTCTTAAATAAAATGAAAAGATTAAAAAACAATTACAACAAATTTGAAAGTAAACGCAAGACTTGAAGTAAAAAAATATTTATTTATTTTTTGGGGATTTGTGACTTTAGAAAGAAGAAACCAATTAAAGGACAAATTAATTTAAGATTTAAGAATCAAAAAATACATTTGTGAAGATAGATAACATATTTTCAATAACGAAGGCATTCATATCAAATGATGAGGATCCTTCACGCGAAAAATATAGGAACCGAGGAACTCAAAGGAATATGAAAGTTTGAAATGCCAACAACAAGGTTATGATGATAAAATTGGAAGCGAAAAGAACAAGAACCAAAAAAACAATGCAATATGCTTCACCAAAATATTTAGACTTCGTTAAGATATGTAAATGATGAAAATTGTGTTAAAAAAGTGGATTACTAACTATTGCATCAGGGTGTTTTTAATAATCAACACGAGGGTCAATTTGATATATTATAATAGTTGTTTCGATTCACGAATGAAACGTTATAACGGTTCAAAGTTGCGACCACAATTAATAAGTTATTTTTTTTAAACTACGAACTGCAGTAGCTCTCTTGTTTTTTTGAAGTACAAATATAAGTTGAACTCATAAAACAAAGAACAAGAAAAAGAAACAAAGAATTTAACGAAAACTCTTAAATAAAATGAAAAGATTAAAAACAATTACAACAAATTTGAAAGTAAACGCAAGACTTGAAGTAAAAAAATATTTATTTATTTTTTGGGGATTTGTGACTTTAGAAAGAAGAAAACAATTAAAGGACAAATTAATTTAAGATTTAAGAATCAAAAAATACATATGTGAAGATAGATAACATACTTTCAATAACGAAGGCATTCATATCAAATGATGAGGATCCTTCACGCGAAAAATATAGGAACCGAGGAACTCAAAGGAATATGAAAGTTTGAAATGCCAACAACAAGGTTATGATGATAAAATTGGAAGCGAAAAGAACAAGAACCAAAAAAACAATGCAATATGCTTCACCAAAATTTTTAGACTTCGTTAAGATATGTAAATGATGAAAATTGTGTTAAAAAAGTGGATTACTAACTATTGCATCAGGGTGTTTTTAATAATCAACACGAGGGTCAATTTGATATATTATAATAGTTGTTTCGATTCACGAATGAAACGTTATAACGGTTCAAAGTTGCGACCACAATTAATAAGTTATTTTTTTAAACTACGAACTGCAGTAGCTCTCTTGTTTTTTTGAAGTACAAATATAAGTTGAACTCATAAAACAAAGAACAAGAAAAAGAAACAAAGAATTTAACGAAAACTCTTAAATAAAATGAAAAGATTAAAAAACAATTACAACAAATTTGAAAGTAAACGCAAGACTTGAAGTAAAAAAATATTTATTTATTTTTTGGGGATTTGTGACTTTAGAAAGAAGAAAACAATTAAAGGACAAATTAATTTAAGATTTAAGAATCAAAAAATACATTTGTGAAGATAGATAACATATTTTCAATAACGAAGGCATTCATATCAAATGATGAGGATCCTTCACGCGAAAAATATAGGAACCGAGGAACTCAAAGGAATATGAAAGTTTGAAATGCCAACAACAAGGTTATGATGATAAAATTGGAAGCGAAAAGAACAAGAACCAAAAAGACAATGCAATATGCTTCACCAAAATTTTTAGACTTCGTTAAGATATGTAAATGATGAAAATTGTGTTAAAAAAGTGGATTACTAACTATTGCATCAGGGTGTTTTTAATAATCAACACGAGGGTCAATTTGATATATTATAATAGTTGTTTCGATTCACGAATGAAACGTTATAACGGTTCAAAGTTGCGACCAGAATTAATAAGTTATTTTTTTAAACTACGAACTGCAGTAGCTCTCTTGTTTTTTTGAAGTACAAATATAAGTTGAACTCATAAAACAAAGAACAAGAAAAAGAAACAAAGAATTTAACGAAAACTCTTAAATAAAATGAAAAGATTAAAAAACAATTACAACAAATTTGAAAGTAAACGCAAGACTTGAAGTAAAAAAATATTTATTTATTTTTTGGGGATTTGTGACTTTAGAAAGAAGAAAACAATTAAAGGACAAATTAATTTAAGATTTAAGAATCAAAAAATAGATATGTGAAGATAGATAACATATTTTCAATAACGAAGGCATTGATATCAAATGATGAGGATCCTTCAGGCGAAAAATACAGGAACCGAGGAACTCAAAGGAATATGAAAGTTTGAAATGCCAACAACAAGGTTATGATGATAAAATTGGAAGCGAAAAGAACAAGAACCAAAAAAACAATGCAATATGCTTCACCAAAATATTTAGACTTCGTTAAGATATGTAAATGATTAAAATTGTGTTAAAAAAAGTGGATTACTAACTATTGCATCAGGGTGTTTTTAATAATCAACACGAGGGTCAATTTGATATATTATAATAGTTGTTTCGATTCACGAATGAAACGTTATAACGGTTCAAAGTTGCGACCACAATTAATAAGTTATTTTATTTAAACTACGAACTGCAGTAGCTCTCTTGTTTTTTTGAAGTACAAATATAAGTTGAACTCATAAAACAAAGAACAAGAAAAAGAAACAAAGAATTTAACGAAAACTCTTAAATAAAATGAAAAGATTAAAAAACAATTACAACAAATTTGAAAGTAAACGCAAGACTTGAAGTAAAAAAATATTTATTTATTTTTTGGGGATTTGTGACTTTAGAAAGAAGAAAACAATTAAAGGACAAATTAATTTAAGATTTAAGAATCAAAAAATAGATATGTGAAGATAGATAACATATTTTCAATAACGAAGGCATTGATATCAAATGATGAGGATCCTTCAGGCGAAAAATATAGGAACCGAGGAACTCAAAGGAATATGAAAGTTTGAAATGCTAACAACAAGGTTATGATGATAAAATTGGAAGCGAAAAGAACAAGAACTAAAAAAACAATTCAATATGCTTCACCAAAATATTTAGACTTCGTTAAGATATGTAAATGATGAAAATTGTGTTAAAAAAAGTGGATTACTAACTATTGCATCAGGGTGTTTTTAATAATCAACACGAGGGTCAATTTGATATATTATAATAGTTGTTTCGATTCACGAATGAAACGTTATAACGGTTCAAAGTTGCGACCACAATTAATAAGTTATTTTTTTTAAACTACGAATCATAGTAGCTCTCTTGTTTTTTTGAAGTACAAATATAAGTTGAACTCATAAAACAAAGAACAAGAAAAAGAAACAAAGAATTTAACGAAAACTCTTAAATAAAATGAAAAGATTAAAAAACAATTACAACAAATTTGAAAGTAAACGCAAGACTTGAAGTAAAAAAATATTTATTTATTTTTTGGGGATTTGTGACTTTAGAAAGAAGAAAACAATTAAAGGACAAATTAATTTAAGATTTAAGAATCAAAAAATAGATATGTGAAGATAGATAACATATTTTCAATAACGAAGGCATTGATATCAAATGATGAGGATCCTTCAGGCGAAAAATACAGGAACCGAGGAACTCAAAGGAATATGAAAGTTTGAAATGCCAACAACAAGGTTATGATGATAAAATTGGAAGCGAAAAGAACAAGAACCAAAAAAACAATGCAATATGCTTCACCAAAATATTTAGACTTCGTTAAGATATGTAAATGATTAAAATTGTGTTAAAAAAAGTGGATTACTAACTATTGCATCAGGGTGTTTTTAATAATCAACACGAGGGTCAATTTGATATATTATAATAGTTGTTTCGATTCACGAATGAAACGTTATAACGGTTCAAAGTTGCGACCACAATTAATAAGTTATTTTTTTAAACTACGAACTCCAGTAGCTCTCTTGTTTTTTTGAAGTACAAAGATAAGTTGAACTCATAAAACCAAGAACAAGAAAAAGAAACAAAGAATTTAACGAAAACTCTGAAATGAAAGGGAAATACGAAAAAAAATTACAACAAATTTGAAAGTAAACACAAGACTTGAAGGAAAAAAATATTTATTTATTTTTTGGGGATTTGTGACTTTAGAAAGAAGAAAACAATCAAAGGACAAATTAATTTAAGATTTAAGAATCAAAAAATACATATGTGAAGATAGATAACATATTTTCAATAACGAAGGCATTGATATCAAATGATGAGGATCCTTCAAAGAAAAATATAGGAAACGAGGATCTCAGACGAATATGGAAGTTTCAAATGCAACATAAAGGTTGTCATGATAAAATTGGAAGCGAAAAGAACAAGAACCAAAAAAACAGTGCAGTATGCTTCACCAAAATATTTAGACTTCGTTAAGATATGTAAATGATGAAAATTGTGTTAAAAAAGTGGATTACTAACTATTGCATCGTGGTGTTTTTAATAATCAACAAGAGGGTCAATTTGATATATTATAATAGTTGTTTCGATTCACGAATGAAACGTTATAACGGTTGAAAGCTGCGACCACAATTAATAAGTTATTTTTTTAAACTACGAACTGCAGTAGCTCTCTTGTTTTTTTGAAGTACAAATATAAGTTGAACTCATAAAACAAAGAACAAGAAAAAGAAACAAAGAATTTAACGAAAACTCTTAAATAAAATGAAAAGATTAAAAAACAATTACAACAAATTTGAAAGTAAACGCAAGACTTGAAGTAAAAAAATATTTATTTATTTTTTGGGGATTTGTGACTTTAGAAAGAAGAAAACAATTAAAGGACAAATTAATTTAAGATTTAAGAATCAAAAAATACATATGTGAAGATAGATAACATACTTTCAATAACGAAGGCATTCATATCAAATGATGAGGATCCTTCACGCGAAAAATATAGGAACCGAGGAACTCAAAGGAATATGAAAGTTTGAAATGCCAACAACAAGGTTATGATGATAAAATTGGAAGCGAAAAGAACAAGAACCAAAAAAACAATGCAATATGCTTCACCAAAATATTTAGACTTCGTTAAGATATGTAAATGATGAAAATTGTGTTAAAAAAAGTGGATTACTAACTATTGCATCAGGGTGTTTTTAATAATCAACACGAGGGTCAATTTGATATATTATAATAGTTGTTTCGATTCACGAATGAAACGTTATAACGGTTCAAAGTTGCGACCACAATTAATAAGTTATTTTTTTTAAACTACGAACTGCAGTAGCTCTCTTGTTTTTTTGAAGTACAAATATAAGTTGAACTCATAAAACAAAGAACAAGAAAAAGAAACAAAGAATTTAACGAAAACTCTTAAATAAAATGAAAAGATTAAAAAACAATTACAACAAATTTGAAAGTAAACGCAAGACTTGAAGTAAAAAAATATTTATTTATTTTTTGGGGATTAGTGACTTTAGAAAGAAGAAAACAATTAAAGGACAAATTAATTTAAGATTTAAGAATCAAAAAATACATATGTGAAGATAGATAACATATTTTCAATAACGAAGGCATTGATATCAAATGATGAGGATCCTTCAGGCGAAAAATATAGGAACCGAGGAACACAAAGGAATATGAAAGTTTGAAATGCAACAACAAGGTTATGATGATAAAATTGGAAGCGAAAAGAACAAGAACCAAAAAAACAATGCAATATGCTTCACCAAAATATTTAGACTTCGTTAAGATATGTAAATGATGAAAATTGTGTTAAAACAAGTGGATTACTAACTATTGCATCAGGGTGTTTTTAATAATCAACACGAGGGTCAATTTGATATATTATAATAGTTGTTTCGATTCACGAATGAAACGTTATAACGGTTCAAAGTTGCGACCACAATTAATAAGTTATTTTTTTAAACTACGAATCATAGTAGCTCTCTTGTTTTTTTGAAGTACAAATATAAGTTGAACTCATAAAACAAAGAACAAGAAAAAGAAACAAAGAATTTAACGAAAACTCTTAAATAAAATGAAAAGATTAAAAAACAATTACAACAAATTTGAAAGTAAACGCAAGACTTGAAGTAAAAAAATATTTATTTATTTTTTGGGGATTTGTGACTTTAGAAAGAAGAAAACAATTAAAGGACAAATTAATTTAAGATTTAAGAATCAAAAAATAGATATGTGAAGATAGATAACATATTTTCAATAACGAAGGCATTGATATCAAATGATGAGGATCCTTCAGGCGAAAAATACAGGAACCGAGGAACTCAAAGGAATATGAAAGTTTGAAATGCCAACAACAAGGTTATGATGATAAAATTGGAAGCGAAAAGAACAAGAACCAAAAAAACAATGCAATATGCTTCACCAAAATTTTTAGACTTCGTTAAGATATGTAAATGATGAAAATTGTGTTAAAAAAAGTGGATTACTAACTATTGCATCAGGGTGTTTTTAATAATCAACACGAGGGTCAATTTGATATATTATAATAGTTGTTTCGATTCACGAATGAAACGTTATAACGGTTCAAAGTTGCGACCACAATTAATAAGTTATTTTTTTAAACTACGAACTGCAGTAGCTCTCTTGTTTTTTTGAAGTACAAATATAAGTTGAACTCATAAAACAAAGAACAAGAAAAAGAAACAAAGAATTTAACGAAAACTCTTAAATAAAATGAAAAGATTAAAAAACAATTACAACAAATTTGAAAGTAAACGCAAGACTTGAAGTAAAAAAATATTTATTTATTTTTTGGGGATTTGTGACTTTAGAAAGAAGAAAACAATTAAAGGACAAATTAATTTAAGATTTAAGAATCAAAAAATAGATATGTGAAGATAGATAACATATTTTCAATAACGAAGGCATTGATATCAAATGATGAGGATCCTTCAGGCAAAAAATCTAGGAACCGAGGAACTCAAAGGAATATGAAAGTTTGAAATGCCAACAACAAGGTTATGATGATAAAATTGGAAGCGAAAAGAACAAGAACCAAAAAAACAATGCAATATGCTTCACCAAAATATTTAGACTTCGTTAAGATATGTAAATGATGAAAATTGTGTTAAAAAAAGTGGATTACTAACTATTGCATCAGGGTGTTTTTAATAATCAACACGAGGGTCAATTTGATATATTATAATAGTTGTTTCGATTCACGAATGAAACGTTATAACGGTTCAAAGTTGCGACCACAATTAATAAGTTATTTTTTTTAAACTACGAACTGCAGTAGCTCTCTTGTTTTTTTGAAGTACAAATATAAGTTGAACTCATAAAACAAAGAACAAGAAAAAGAAACAAAGAATTTAACGAAAACTCTTAAATAAAATGAAAAGATTAAAAAACAATTACAACAAATTTGAAAGTAAACGCAAGACTTGAAGTAAAAAAATATTTATTTATTTTTTGGGGATTTGTGACTTTAGAAAGAAGAAAACAATTAAAGGACAAATTAATTTAAGATTTAAGAATCAAAAAATAGATATGTGAAGATAGATAACATATTTTCAATAACGAAGGCATTGATATCAAATGATGAGGATCCTTCAGGCGAAAAATACAGGAACCGAGGAACTCAAAGGAATATGAAAGTTTGAAATGCCAACAACAAGGTTATGATGATAAAATTGGAAGCGAAAAGAACAAGAACCAAAAAAACAATGCAATATGCTTCACCAAAATATTTAGACTTCGTTAAGATATGTAAATGATTAAAATTGTGTTAAAAAAAGTGGATTACTAACTATTGCATCAGGGTGATTTTAATAATCAACACGAGGGTCAATTTGATATATTATAATAGTTGTTTCGATTCACGAATGAAACGTTATAACGGTTCAAAGTTGCGACCAGAATTAATAAGTTATTTTTTTAAACTACGAACTGCAGTAGCTCTCTTGTTTTTTTGAAGTACAAATATAAGTGGAACTCATAAAACAAAGAACAAGAAAAAGAAACAAAGAATTTAACGAAAACTCTTAAATAAAATGAAAAGATTAAAAAACAATTACAACAAATTTGAAAGTAAACGCAAGACTTGAAGTAAAAAAATATTTATTTATTTTTTGGGGATTTGTGACTTTAGAAAGAAGAAAACAATTAAAGGACAAATTAATTTAAGATTTAAGAATCAAAAAATAGATATGTGAAGATAGATAACATATTTTCAATAACGAAGGCATTGATATCAAATGATGAGGATCCTTCAGGCGAAAAATACAGGAACCGAGGAACTCAAAGGAATATGAAAGTTTGAAATGCCAACAACAAGGTTATGATGATAAAATTGGAAGCGAAAAGAACAAGAACCAAAAAAACAATGCAATATGCTTCACCAAAATATTTAGACTTCGTTAAGATATGTAAATGATGAAAATTGTGTTAAAAAAAGTGGATTACTAACTATTGCATCAGGGTGTTTTTAATAATCAACACGAGGGTCAATTTGATATATTATAATAGTTGTTTCGATTCACGAATGAAACGTTATAACGGTTCAAAGTTGCGACCACAATTAATAAGTTATTTTTTTAAACTACGAACTGCAGTAGCTCTCTTGTTTTTTTGAAGTACAAATATAAGTTGAACTCATAAAACAAAGAACAAGAAAAAGAAACAAAGAATTTAACGAAAACTCTTAAATAAAATGAAAAGATTAAAAAACAATTACAACAAATTTGAAAGTAAACGCAAGACTTGAAGTAAAAAAATATTTATTTATTTTTTGGGGATTTGTGACTTTAGAAAGAAGAAAACAATTAAAGGACAAATTAATTTAAGATTTAAGAATCAAAAAATAGATATGTGAAGATAGATAACATATTTTCAATAACGAAGGCATTGATATCAAATGATGAGGATCCTTCAGGCGAAAAATACAGGAACCGAGGAACTCAAAGGAATATGAAAGTTTGAAATGCCAACAACAAGGTTATGATGATAAAATTGGAAGCGAAAAGAACAAGAACCAAAAAAACAATGCAATATGCTTCACCAAAATTTTTAGACTTCGTTAAGATATGTAAATGATGAAAATTGTGTTAAATAAAGTGGATTACTAGCTATTGCATCAGGGTGTTTTTAATAATCAACACGAGGGTCAATTTGATATATTATAATAGTTGTTTCGATTCACGAATGAAACGTTATAACGGTTCAAAGTTGCGACCACAATTAATAAGTTATTTTTTTAAACTACGAACTGCAGTAGCTCTCTTGTTTTTTTGAAGTACAAATATAAGTTGAACTCATAAAACAAAGAACAAGAAAAAGAAACAAAGAATTTAACGAAAACTCTTAAATAAAATGAAAAGATTAAAAAACAATTACAACAAATTTGAAAGTAAACGCAAGACTTGAAGTAAAAAAATATTTATTTATTTTTTGGGGATTTGTGACTTTAGAAAGAAGAAAACAATTAAAGGACAAATTAATTTAAGATTTAAGAATCAAAAAATAGATATGTGAAGATAGATAACATATTTTCAATAACGAAGGCATTGATATCAAATGATGAGGATCCTTCAGGCGAAAAATCTAGGAACCGAGGAACTCAAAGGAATATGAAAGTTTGAAATGCCAACAACAAGGTTATGATGATAAAATTGGAAGCGAAAAGGACAAGAACTAAAAAAACAATGCAATATGCTTCACCAAAATGTTTAGACTTCGTTAAGATACGTAAATGATGAAAATTGTGTTAAAAAAAGTGGATTACTAACTATTGCATCAGTGTTTTTACTAATCAACACGAGGGTCAATTTGATATATTAAAATAGTTGTTTCGATTCACGAATGAAACGTTATAACGGTTCAAATTTGCGACCACAATTAATAAGTTATTTTTTTTAAACTACGAACTGCAGTAGCTCTCTTGTTTTTTTGAAGTACAAATATAAGTTGAACTCATAAAACAAAGAACAAGAAAAAGAAACAAAGAATTTAACGAAAACTCTTAAATAAAATGAAAAGATTAAAAAACAATTACAACAAATTTGAAAGTAAACGCAAGACTTGAAGTAAAAAAATATTTATTTATTTTTTGGGGATTTGTGACTTTAGAAAGAAGAAAACAATTAAAGGACAAATTAATTTAAGATTTAAGAATCAAAAAATAGATATGTGAAGATAGATAACATATTTTCAATAACGAAGGCATTGATATCAAATGATGAGGATCCTTCAGGCGAAAAATACAGGAACCGAGGAACTCAAAGGAATATGAAAGTTTGAAATGCCAACAACAAGGTTATGATGATAAAATTGGAAGCGAAAAGAACAAGAACCAAAAAAACAATGCAATATGCTTCACCAAAATATTTAGACTTCGTTAAGATATGTAAATGTTGAAAAATGTGCTAAAAGAAGTGGATTACTAACTATTGCATCAGGGTGTTTTTAATAATCAACACGAGGGTCAATTTGATATATTATAATAGTTGTTTCGATTCACGAATGAAACGTTATAACGGTTCAAAGTTGCGACCACAATTAATAAGTTATTTTTTTTAAACTACGAATCATAGTAGCTCTCTTGTTTTTTTGAAGTACAAATATAAGTTGAACTCATAAAACAAAGAACAAGAAAAAGAAACAAAGAATTTAACGAAAACTCTTAAATAAAATGAAAAGATTAAAAAACAATTACAACAAATTTGAAAGTAAACGCAAGACTTGAAGTAAAAAAATATTTATTTATTTTTTGGGGATTTGTGACTTTAGAAAGAAGAAAACAATTAAAGGACAAATTAATTTAAGATTTAAGAATCAAAAAATAGATATGTGAAGATAGATAACATATTTTCAATAACGAAGGCATTGATATCAAATGATGAGGATCCTTCAAAGAAAAATATAGGAACCGAGGAACTCAAAGGAATATGAAAGTTTGAAATGCCAACAACAAGGTTATGATGATAAAATTGGAAGCGAAAAGAACAAGAACCAAAAAAACAATGCAATATGCTTCACCAAAATATTTAGACTTCGTTAAGATATGTAAATGATGAAAATTGTGTTAAAAAAGTGGATTACTAACTATTGCATCAGGGTGTTTTTAATAATCAACACGAGGGTCAATTTGATATATTATAATAGTTGTTTCGATTCACGAATGAAACGTTATAACGGTTCAAAGTTGCGACCACAATTAAAAAGTGAGTTTTTTTAAACTACGAATCATAGTAGCTCTCTTGTTTTTTTGAAGTACAAATATAAGTTGAACTCATAAAACAAAGAACAAGAAAAAGAAACAAAGAATTTAACGAAAACTCTTAAATAAAATGAAAAGATTAAAAAACAATTACAACAAATTTGAAAGTAAACGCAAGACTTGAAGTAAAAAAATATTTATTTATTTTTTGGGGATTTGTGACTTTAGAAAGAAGAAAACAATTAAAGGACAAATTAATTTAAGATTTAAGAATCAAAAAATAGATATGTGAAGATAGATAACATATTTTCAATAACGAAGGCATTGATATCAAATGATGAGGATCCTTCAGGCGAAAAATACAGGAACCGAGGAACTCAAAGGAATATGAAAGTTTGAAATGCCAACAACAAGGTTATGATGATAAAATTGGAAGCGAAAAGAACAAGAACTAAAAAAACAATTCAATATGCTTCACCAAAATATTTAGACTTCGTTAAGATATGTAAATGATGAAAATTGTGTTAAAAAAGTGGATTACTAACTATTGCATCAGGGTGTTTTTAATAATCAACACGAGGGTCAATTTGATATATTATAATAGTTGTTTCGATTCACGAATGAAACGTTATAACGGTTCAAAGTTGCGACCACAATTAATAAGTTATTTTTTTAAACTACGAACTGCAGTAGCTCTCTTGTTTTTTTGAAGTACAAATATAAGTTGAACTCATAAAACAAAGAACAAGAAAAAGAAACAAAGAATTTAACGAAAACTCTTAAATAAAATGAAAAGATTAAAAAACAATTACAACAAATTTGAAAGTAAACGCAAGACTTGAAGTAAAAAAATATTTATTTATTTTTTGGGGATTTGTGACTTTAGAAAGAAGAAAACAATTAAAGGACAAATTAATTTAAGATTTAAGAATCAAAAAATAGATATGTGAAGATAGATAACATATTTTCAATAACGAAGGCATTGATATCAAATGATGAGGATCCTTCAGGCGAAAAATATAGGAACCGAGGAACTCAAAGGAATATGAAAGTTTGAAATGCCAACAACAAGGTTATGATGATAAAATTGGAAGCGAAAAGAACAAGAACTAAAAAAACAATGCAATATGCTTCACCAAAATTTTTAGACTTCGTTAAGATATGTAAATGATGAAAATTGTGTTAAAAAAAGTGGATTACTAACTATTGCATCAGGGTGTTTTTAATAATCAACACGAGGGTCAATTTGATATATTATAATAGTTGTTTCGATTCACGAATGAAACGTTATAACGGTTCAAAGTTGCGACCACAATTAATAATTTAATTTTTTTATACTACGAACTGCAGTAGCTCTCTTGTTTTTTTGAAGTACAAATATAAGTTGAACTCATAAAACAAAGAACAAGAAAAAGAAACAAAGAATTTAACGAAAACTCTTAAATAAAATGAAAAGATTAAAAAACAATTACAACAAATTTGAAAGTAAACGCAAGACTTGAAGTAAAAAAATATTTATTTATTTTTTGGGGATTTGTGACTTTAGAAAGAAGAAAACAATTAAAGGACAAATTAATTTAAGATTTAAGAATCAAAAAATAGATATGTGAAGATAGATAACATATTTTCAATAACGAAGGCATTGATATCAAATGATGAGGATCCTTCAGGCGAAAAATCTAGGAACCGAGGAACTCAAAGGAATATGAAAGTTTGAAATGCCAACAACAAGGTTATGATGATAAAATTGGAAGCGAAAAGAACAAGAACCAAAAAAACAATGCAATATGCTTCACCAAAATTTTTAGACTTCGTTAAGATATGTAAATGATGAAAATTGTGTTAAAAAAAGTGGATTACTAACTATTGCATCAGGGTGTTTTTAATAATCAACACGAGGGTCAATTTGATATATTATAATAGTTGTTTCGATTCACGAATGAAACGTTATAACGGTTCAAAGTTGCGACCACAATTAATAAGTTATTTTTTTTAAACTACGAACTGCAGTAGCTCTCTTGTTTTTTGAAGTAAAAATATAAGTTGAACTCATAAAACAAAGAACAAGAAAAAGAAACAAAGAATTTAACGAAAACTCTTAAATAAAATGAAAAGATTAAAAAACAATTACAACAAATTTGAAAGTAAACGCAAGACTTGAAGTAAAAAAATATTTATTTATTTTTTGGGGATTTGTGACTTTAGAAAGAAGAAAACAATTAAAGGACAAATTAATTTAAGATTTAAGAATCAAAAAATAGATATGTGAAGATAGATAACATATTTTCAATAACGAAGGCATTGATATCAAATGATGAGGATCCTTCAGGCGAAAAATCTAGGAACCGAGGAACTCAAAGGAATATGAAAGTTTGAAATGCCAACAACAAGGTTATGATGATAAAATTGGAAGCGAAAAGAACAAGAACCAAAAAAACAATGCAATATGCTTCACCAAAATATTTAGACTTCGTTAAGATATGTAAATGATGAAAATTGTGTTTAAAAAAGTGGATTACTAACTATTGCATCAGGGTGTTTTTAATAATCAACACGAGGGTCAATTTGATATATTATAATAGTTGTTTCGATTCACGAATGAAACGTTATAACGGGTCAAAGTTGCGACCACAATTAATAAGTTATTTTTTTAAACTACGAACTGCAGTAGCTCTCTTGTTTTTTTGAAGTACAAATATAAGTTGAACTCATAAAACAAAGAACAAGAAAAAGAAACAAAGAATTTAACGAAAACTCTTAAATAAAATGAAAAGATTAAAAAACAATTACAACAAATTTGAAAGTAAACGCAAGACTTGAAGTAAAAAAATATTTATTTATTTTTTGGGGATTTGTGACTTTAGAAAGAAGAAAACAATTAAAGGACAAATTAATTTAAGATTTAAAAATCAAAAAATAGATATGTGAAGATAGATAACATATTTTCAATAACGAAGGCATTGATATCAAATGATGAGGATCCTTCAGGCAAAAAATCTAGGAACCGAGGAACTCAAAGGAATATGAAAGTTTGAAATGCCAACAACAAGGTTATGATGATAAAATTGGAAGCGAAAAGAACAAGAACCAAAAAAACAATGCAATATGCTTCACCAAAATTTTTAGACTTCGTTAAGATATGTAAATGATGAAAATTGTGTTAAAAAAGTGGATTACTAACTATTGCATCAGGGTGTTTTTAATAATCAACACGAGGGTCAATTTGATATATTATAATAGTTGTTTCGATTCACGAATGAAACGTTATAACGGTTCAAAGTTACGACCACAATTAATAATTATTTTTTTTAAACTACGAACTATAGTAGCTCTATTGTTTTTTTGAAGTACAAATATAAGTTGAACTCATAAAACAAAGAACAAGAAAAAGAAACAAAGAATTTAACGAAAACTCTTAAATAAAATGAAAAGATTAAAAAACAATTACAACAAATTTGAAAGTAAACGCAAGACTTGAAGTAAAAAAATATTTATTTATTTTTTGGGGATTTGTGACTTTAGAAAGAAGAAAACAATTAAAGGACAAATTAATTTAAGATTTAAAAATCAAAAAATAGATATGTGAAGATAGATAACATATTTTCAATAACGAAGGCATTGATATCAAATGATGAGGATCCTTCAGGCGAAAAATCTAGGAACCGAGGAACTCAAAGGAATATGAAAGTTTGAAATGCCAACAACAAGGTTATGATGATAAAATTGGAAGCGAAAAGAACAAGAACCAAAAAAACAATGCAATATGCTTCACCAAAATTTTTAGACTTCGTTAAGATATGTAAATGATGAAAATTGTGTTAAAAAAGTGGATTACTAACTATTGCATCAGGGTGTTTTTAATAATCAACACGAGGGTCAATTTGATATATTATAATAGTTGTTTCGATTCACGAATGAAACGTTATAACGGTTCAAAGTTGCGACCACAATTAATAAGTTATTTTTTTTAAACTACGAACTGCAGTAGCTCTCTTGTTTTTTTGAAGTACAAATATAAGTTGAACTCATAAAACAAAGAACAAGAAAAAGAAACAAAGAATTTAACGAAAACTCTTAAATAAAATGAAAAGATTAAAAAACAATTACAACAAATTTGAAAGTAAACGCAAGACTTGAAGTAAAAAAATATTTATTTATTTTTTGGGGATTTGTGACTTTAGAAAGAAGAAAACAATTAAAGGACAAATTAATTTAAGATTTAAAAATCAAAAAATAGATATGTGAAGATAGATAACATATTTTCAATAACGAAGGCATTGATATCAAATGATGAGGATCCTTCAGGCGAAAAATCTAGGAACCGAGGAACTCAAAGGAATATGAAAGTTTGAAATGCCAACAACAAGGTTATGATGATAAAATTGGAAGCGAAAAGAACAAGAACTAAAAAAACAATTCAATATGCTTCACCAAAATATTTAGACTTCGTTAAGATATGTAAATGATGAAAATTGTGTTAAAAAAAGTGGATTACTAACTATTGCATCAGTGTTTTTACTAATCAACACGAGGGTCAATTTGATATATTATAATAGTTGTTTCGATTCACGAATGAAACGTTATAACGGTTCAAAGTTGCGACCACAATTAATAAGTTATTTTTTTTAAACTACGAACTGCAGTAGCTCTCTTGTTTTTTTGAAGTACAAATATAAGTTGAACTCATAAAACAAAGAACAAGAAAAAGAAACAAAGAATTTAACGAAAACTCTTAAATAAAATGAAAAGATTAAAAAACAATTACAACAAATTTGAAAGTAAACGCAAGACTTGAAGTAAAAAAATATTTATTTATTTTTTGGGGATTTGTGACTTTAGAAAGAAGAAAACAATTAAAGGACAAATTAATTTAAGATTTAAAAATCAAAAAATAGATATGTGAAGATAGATAACATATTTTCAATAACGAAGGCATTGATATCAAATGATGAGGATCCTTTGAGCGGAAAATCTAGGAACTGAGGAACTCAAAGGAATATGAAAGTTTGAAATGCCAACAACAAGGTTATGATGATAAAATTGGAAGCGAAAAGAATAAGAACCAAAAAAACAATGCAATATGCTTCACCAAAATTTTTAGACTTCGTTAAGATATGTAAATGATGAAAATTGTGTTAAAAAAGTGGATTACTAACTATTGCATCAGGGTGTTTTTAATAATCAACACGAGGGTCAATTTGATATATTATAATAGTTGTTTCGATTCACGAATGAAACGTTATAACGGTTCAAAGTTGCGACCACAATTAATAAGTTATTTTTTTAAACTACGAACTGCAGTAGCTCTCTTGTTTTTTTGAAGTACAAATATAAGTTGAACTCATAAAACAAAGAACAAGAAAAAGAAACAAAGAATTTAACGAAAACTCTTAAATAAAATGAAAAGATTAAAAAACAATTACAACAAATTTGAAAGTAAACGCAAGACTTGAAGTAAAAAAATATTTATTTATTTTTTGGGGATTTGTGACTTTAGAAAGAAGAAAACAATTAAAGGACAAATTAATTTAAGATTTAAAAATCAAAAAATAGATATGTGAAGATAGATAACATATTTTCAATAACGAAGGCATTGATATCAAATGATGAGGATCCTTTAGGCGAAAAATCTAGGAACCGAGGAACTCAAAGGAATATGAAAGTTTGAAATGCCAACAACAAGGTTATGATGATAAAATTGGAAGGGAAAAGAACAAGAACCAAAAAAACAATGCAATATGCTTCACCAAAATTTTTAGACTTCGTTAAGATATGTAAATGATGAAAATTGTGTTAAAAAAAGTGGATTACTAACTATTGCAGCAGGGTGTTTTTAATAATCAACAAGAGGGTCAATTTGATATATTATAATAGTTGTTTCGATTCACGAATGAAACGTTATAACGGTCAAAAGCTGCGACCACAATTAATAAGTTATTTTTTTTAAACTACGAACTGCAGTAGCTCTATTGTTTTTTTGAAGTACAAATATAAGTTGAACTCATAAAACAAAGAACAAGAAAAAGAAACAAAGAATTTAACGAAAACTCTTAAATAAAATGAAAAGATTAAAAAACAATTACAACAAATTTGAAAGTAAACGCAAGACTTGAAGTAAAAAAATATTTATTTATTTTTTGGGGATTTGTGACTTTAGAAAGAAGAAAACAATTAAAGGACAAATTAATTTAAGATTTAAAAATCAAAAAATAGATATGTGAAGATAGATAACATATTTTCAATAACGAAGGCATTGATATCAAATGATGAGGATCCTTCAGGCGAAAAATCTAGGAACCGAGGAACTCAAAGGAATATGAAAGTTTGAAATGCCAACAACAAGGTTATGATGATAAAATTGGAAGCGAAAAGAACAAGAACCAAAAAAACAATGCAATATGCTTCACCAAAATTTTTAGACTTCGTTAAGATATGTAAATGATGAAAATTGTGTTAAAAAAGTGGATTACTAACTATTGCATCAGGGTGTTTTTAATAATCAACACGAGGGTCAATTTGATATATTATAATAGTTGTTTCGATTCACGAATGAAACGTTATAACGGTTCAAAGTTGCGACCACAATTAATAAGTTATTTTTTTAAACTACGAACTGCAGTAGCTCTCTTGTTTTTTGAAGTACAAATATAAGTTGAACTCATAAAACAAAGAACAAGAAAAAGAAACAAAGAATTTAACGAAAACTCTTAAATAAAATGAAAAGATTAAAAAACAATTACAACAAATTTGAAAGTAAACGCAAGACTTGAAGTAAAAAAATATTTATTTATTTTTTGGGGATTTGTGACTTTAGAAAGAAGAAAACAATTAAAGGACAAATTAATTTAAGATTTAAAAATCAAAAAATAGATATGTGAAGATAGATAACATATTTTCAATAACGAAGGCATTGATATCAAATGATGAGGATCCTTCAGGCAAAAAATCTAGGAACCGAGGAACTCAAAGGAATATGAAAGTTTGAAATGCCAACAACAAGGTTATGATGATAAAATTGGAAGCGAAAAGAACAAGAACTAAAAAAACAATTCAATATGCTTCACCAAAATATTTAGACTTCGTTAAGATATGTAAATGATGAAAATTGTGTTTAAAAAAGTGGATTACTAACTATTGCATCAGGGTGTTTTTAATAATCAACACGAGGGTCAATTTGATATATTATAATAGTTGTTTCGATTCACGAATGAAAGGTTATAACGGGTCAAAGTTGCGACCACAATTAATAAGTTATTTTTTTTAAACTACGAACTGCAGTAGCTCTATTGTTTTTTTGAAGTACAAATATAAGTTGAACTCATAAAACAAAGAACAAGAAAAAGAAACAAAGAATTTAACGAAAACTCTTAAATAAAATGAAAAGATTAAAAAACAATTACAACAAATTTGAAAGTAAACGCAAGACTTGAAGTAAAAAAATATTTATTTATTTTTTGGGGATTTGTGACTTTAGAAAGAAGAAAACAATTAAAGGACAAATTAATTTAAGATTTAAAAATCAAAAAATAGATATGTGAAGATAGATAACATATTTTCAATAACGAAGGCATTGATATCAAATGATGAGGATCCTTGAGGCGAAAAATCTAGGAACCGAGGAACTCAAAGGAATATGAAAGTTTGAAATGCTAACAACAAGGTTATGATGATAAAATTGGAAGCGAAAAGAACAAGAACTAAAAAAACAATTCAATATGCTTCACCAAAATATTTAGACTTCGTTAAGATATGTAAATGATGAAAATTGTGTTAAAAAAAGTGGATTACTAACTATTGCATCTGGGTGTTTTTAATAATCAACACGAGGGTCAATTTGATATATTATAATAGTTGTTTCGATTCACGAATGAAACGTTATAACGGTTCAAAGTTGCGACCACAATTAATAAGTTATTTTTTTTAAACTACGAACTGCAGTAGCTCTCTTGTTTTTTTGAAGTACAAATATAAGTTGAACTCATAAAACAAAGAACAAGAAAAAGAAACAAAGAATTTAACGAAAACTCTTAAATAAAATGAAAAGATTAAAAAACAATTACAACAAATTTGAAAGTAAACGCAAGACTTGAAGTAAAAAAATATTTATTTATTTTTTGGGGATTTGTGACTTTAGAAAGAAGAAAACAATTAAAGGACAAATTAATTTAAGATTTAAAAATCAAAAAATAGATATGTGAAGATAGATAACATATTTTCAATAACGAAGGCATTGATATCAAATGATGAGGATCCTTTAGGCGAAAAATCTAGGAACCGAGGAACTCAAAGGAATATGAAAGTTTGAAATGCCAACAACAAGGTTATGATGATAAAATTGGAAGCGAAAAGAACAAGAACCAAAAAAACAATGCAATATGCTTCACCAAAATTTTTAGACTTCGTTAAGATATGTAAATGATGAAAATTGTGTTAAAAAAGTGGATTACTAACTATTGCATCAGGGTGTTTTTAATAATCAACACGAGGGTCAATTTGATATATTATAATAGTTGTTTCGATTCACGAATGAAACGTTATAACGGTTCAAAGTTGCGACCACAATTAATAAGTTATTTTTTTTTAAACTACGAACTGCAGTAGCTCTATTGTTTTTTTGAAGTACAAATATAAGTTGAACTCATAAAACAAAGAACAAGAAAAAGAAACAAAGAATTTAACGAAAACTCTTAAATAAAATGAAAAGATTAAAAAACAATTACAACAAATTTGAAAGTAAACGCAAGACTTGAAGTACAAAAATATTTATTTATTTTTTGGGGATTTGTGACTTTAGAAAGAAGAAAACAATTAAAGGACAAATTAATTTAAGATTTAAAAATCAAAAAATAGATATGTGAAGATAGATAACATATTTTCAATAACGAAGGCATTGATATCAAATGTTGAGGATCCTTCAGGCGAAAAATCTAGGAACCGAGGAACTCAAAGGAATATGAAAGTTTGAAATGCCAACAACAAGGTTATGATGATAAAATTGGAAGCGAAAAGGACAAGAACTAAAAAAACAATGCAATATGCTTCACCAAAATTTTTAGACTTCGTTAAGATATGTAAATGATGAAAATTGTGTTAAAAAAAGTGGATTACTAACTATTGCATCAGGGTGTTTTTAATAATCAACACGAGGGTCAATTTGATATATTATAATAGTTGTTTCGATTCACGAATGAAACGTTATAACGGTTCAAAGTTGCGACCACAATTAATAAGTTATTTTTTTTAAACTACGAACTGCAGTAGCTCTCTTGTTTTTTTGAAGTACAAATATAAGTTGAACTCATAAAACAAAGAACAAGAAAAAGAAACAAAGAATTTAACGAAAACTCTTAAATAAAATGAAAAGATTAAAAAACAATTACAACAAATTTGAAAGTAAACGCAAGACTTGAAGTAAAAAAATATTTATTTATTTTTTGGGGATTTGTGACTTTAGAAAGAAGAAAACAATTAAAGGACAAATTAATTTAAGATTTAAAAATCAAAAAATAGATATGTGAAGATAGATAACATATTTTCAATAACGAAGGCATTGATATCAAATGATGAGGATCCTTCAGGCGAAAAATCTAGGAACCGAGGAACTCAAAGGAATATGAAAGTTTGAAATGCCAACAACAAGGTTATGATGATAAAATTGGAAGCGAAAAGAACAAGAACCAAAAAAACAATGCAATATGCTTCACCAAAATTTTTAGACTTCGTTAAGATATGTAAATGATGAAAATTGTGTTAAAAAAGTGGATTACTAACTATTGCATCAGGGTGTTTTTAATAATCAACACGAGGGTCAATTTGATATATTATAATAGTTGTTTCGATTCACGAATGAAACGTTATAACGGTTCAAAGTTGCGACCACAATTAATAAGTTATTTTTTTAAACTACGAACTGCAGTAGCTCTCTTGTTTTTTTGAAGTACAAATATAAGTTGAACTCATAAAACAAAGAACAAGAAAAAGAAACAAAGAATTTAACGAAAACTCTTAAATAAAATGAAAAGATTAAAAAACAATTACAACAAATTTGAAAGTAAACGCAAGACTTGAAGTAAAAAAATATTTATTTATTTTTTGGGGATTTGTGACTTTAGAAAGAAGAAAACAATTAAAGGACAAATTAATTTAAGATTTAAAAATCAAAAAATAGATATGTGAAGATAGATAACATATTTTCAATAACGAAGGCATTGATATCAAATGATGAGGATCCTTCAGGCGAAAAATCTAGGAACCGAGGAACTCAAAGGAATATGAAAGTTTGAAATGCTAACAACAAGGTTATGATGATAAAATTGGAAGCGAAAAGAACAAGAACTAAAAAAACAATTCAATATGCTTCACCAAAATATTTAGACTTCGTTAAGATATGTAAATGATGAAAATTGTGTTAAAAAAAGTGGATTACTAACTATTGCATCAGGGTGTTTTTAATAATCAACACGAGGGTCAATTTGATATATTATAATAGTTGTTTCGATTCACGAATGAAACGTTATAACGGTTCAAAGTTGCGACCACAATTAATAAGTTATTTTTTTTAAACTACGAACTGCAGTAGCTCTCTTGTTTTTTTGAAGTACAAATATAAGTTGAACTCATAAAACAAAGAACAAGAAAAAGAAACAAAGAATTTAACGAAAACTCTTAAATAAAATGAAAAGATTAAAAAACAATTACAACAAATTTGAAAGTAAACGCAAGACTTGAAGTAAAAAAATATTTATTTATTTTTTGGGGATTTGTGACTTTAGAAAGAAGAAAACAATTAAAGGACAAATTAATTTAAGATTTAAAAATCAAAAAATAGATATGTGAAGATAGATAACATATTTTCAATAACGAAGGCATTGATATCAAATGATGAGGATCCTTCAGGCGAAAAATCTAGGAACCGAGGAACTCAAAGGAATATGAAAGTTTGAAATGCCAACAACAAGGTTATGATGATAAAATTGGAAGCGAAAAGAACAAGAACCAAAAAAACAATGCAATATGCTTCACCAAAATTTTTAGACTTCGTTAAGATATGTAAATGATGAAAATTGTGTTAAAAAAAGTGGATTACTAACTATTGCATCAGGGTGTTTTTAATAATCAACACGAGGGTCAATTTGATATATTATAATAGTTGTTTCGATTCACGAATGAAACGTTATAACGGTTCAAAGTTGCGACCACAATTAATAAGTTATTTTTTTAAACTACGAACTGCAGTAGCTCTCTTGGTTTTTTGAAGTACAAATATAAGTTGAACTCATAAAACAACGAACAAGAAAAAGAAACAAAGAATTTAACGAAAACTCTTAAATAAAATGAAAAGATTAAAAAACAATTACAACAAATTTGAAAGTAAACGCAAGACTTGAAGTAAAAAAATATTTATTTATTTTTTGGGGATTTGTGACTTTAGAAAGAAGAAAACAATTAAAGGACAAATTAATTTAAGATTTAAAAATCAAAAAATAGATATGTGAAGATAGATAACATATTTTCAATAACGAAGGCATTGATATCAAATGATGAGGATCCTTCAGGCGAAAAATCTAGGAACCGAGGAACTCAAAGGAATATGAAAGTTTGAAATGCCAACAACAAGGTTATGATGATAAAATTGGAAGCGAAAAGGACAAGAACTAAAAAAACAATGCAATATGCTTCACCAAAATATTTAGACTTCGTTAAGATATGTAAATGATGAAAATTGTGTTAAAAAAGTGGATTACTAACTATTGCATCAGGGTGTTTTTAATAATCAACACGAGGGTCAATTTGATATATTATAATAGTTGTTTCGATTCACGAATGAAACGTTATAACGGGTCAAAGTTGCGACCACAATTAATAAGTTATTTTTTTTAAACTACGAACTGCAGTAGCTCTCTTGGTTTTTTGAAGTATAAATATAAGTTGAACTCATAAAACAAAGAACAAGAAAAAGAAACAAAGAATTTAACGAAAACTCTTAAATAAAATGAAAAGATTAAAAAACAATTACAACAAATTTGAAAGTAAACGCAAGACTTGAAGTAAAAAAATATTTATTTATTTTTTGGGGATTTGTGACTTTAGAAAGAAGAAAACAATTAAAGGACAAATTAATTTAAGATTTAAAAATCAAAAAATAGATATGTGAAGATAGATAACATATTTTCAATAACGAAGGCATTGATATCAAATGATGAGGATCCTTCAGGCGAAAAATCTAGGAACCGAGGAACTCAAAGGAATATGAAAGTTTGAAATGCCAACAACAAGGTTATGATGATAAAATTGGAAGCGAAAAGAACAAGAACCAAAAAAACAATGCAATATGCTTCACCAAAATTTTTAGACTTCGTTAAGATATGTAAATGATGAAAATTGTGTTAAAAAAGTGGATTACTAACTATTGCATCAGGGTGTTTTTAATAATCAACACGAGGGTCAATTTGATATATTATAATAGTTGTTTCGATTCACGAATGAAACGTTATAACGGTTCAAAGTTGCGACCACAATTAATAAGTTATTTTTTTTAAACTACGAACTGCAGTAGCTCTCTTGTTTTTTTGAAGTACAAATATAAGTTGAACTCATAAAACAAAGAACAAGAAAAAGAAACAAAGAATTTAACGAAAACTCTTAAATAAAATGAAAAGATTAAAAAACAATTACAACAAATTTGAAAGTAAACGCAAGACTTGAAGTAAAAAAATATTTATTTATTTTTTGGGGATTTGTGACTTTAGAAAGAAGAAAACAATTAAAGGACAAATTAATTTAAGATTGAAAAATAAAAAAATATATATGAGACGATAGATAACATATTTTCAATAACGAAGGCATTGATATCAAATGATGAGGATCCTTCAGGCGAAAAATCTAGGAACCGAGGAACTCAAAGGAATATGAAAGTTTGAAATGCTAACAACAAGGTTATGATGATAAAATTGGAAGCGAAAAGAACAAGAACTAAAAAAACAATTCAATATGCTTCACCAAAATATTTAGACTTCGTTAAGATATGTAAATGATGAAAATTGTGTTAAAAAAAGTGGATTACTAACTATTGCATCAGGGTGTTTTTAATAATCAACACGAGGGTCAATTTGATATATTATAATAGTTGTTTCGATTCACGAATGAAACGTTATAACGGTTCAAAGTTGCGACCACAATTAATAAGTTATTTTTTTAAACTACGAACTGCAGTAGCTCTCTTGTTTTTTTGAAGTACAAATATAAGTTGAACTCATAAAACAAAGAACAAGAAAAAGAAACAAAGAATTTAACGAAAACTCTTAAATAAAATGAAAAGATTAAAAAACAATTACAACAAATTTGAAAGTAAACGCAAGACTTGAAGTAAAAAAATATTTATTTATTTTTTGGGGATTTGTGACTTTAGAAAGAAGAAAACAATTAAAGGACAAATTAATTTAAGATTTAAAAATCAAAAAATAGATATGTGAAGATAGATAACATATTTTCAATAACGAAGGCATTGATATCAAATGATGAGGATCCTTTAGCTGAAAAATCTAGGAACCGAGGAACTCAAAGGAATATGAAAGTTTGAAATGCCAACAACAAGGTTATGATGATAAAATTGGAAGGGAAAAGAACAAGAACCAAAAAAACAATGCAATATGCTTCACCAAAATTTTTAGACTTCGTTAAGATATGTAAATGATGAAAATTGTGTTAAAAAAAGTGGATTACTAACTATTGCATCAGGGTGTTTTTAATAATCAACACGAGGGTCAATTTGATATATTATAATAGTTGTTTCGATTCACGAATGAAACGTTATAACGGTTCAAAGTTGCGACCACAATTAATAAGTTATTTTTTTTAAACTACGAACTGCAGTAGCTCTCTTGTTTTTTTCAAGTACAAAGATAGGATGAACTCATAAAACAAAGAACAAGAAAAAGAAACAAAGAATTTAACGAAAACTCTTAAATAAAATGAAAAGATTAAAAAACAATTACAACAAATTTGAAAGTAAACGCAAGACTTGAAGTAAAAAAATATTTATTTATTTTTTGGGGATTTGTGACTTTAGAAAGAAGAAAACAATTAAAGGACAAATTAATTTAAGATTTAAAAATCAAAAAATAGATATGTGAAGATAGATAACATATTTTCAATAACGAAGGCATTGATATCAAATGATGAGGATCCTTCAGGCGAAAAATCTAGGAACCGAGGAACTCAAAGGAATATGAAAGTTTGAAATGCTAACAACAAGGTTATGTTGATAAAATTGGAAGCGAAAAGAACAAGAACTAAAAAAACAATTCAATATGCTTCACTAAAATTTTTAGACTTCGTTAAGATATGTAAATGATGAAAATTGTGTTAAAAAAGTGGATTACTAACTATTGCATCAGGGTGTTTTTACTAATCAACACGAGGGTCAATTTGATATATTAAAATAGTTGTTTCGATTCACGAATGAAACTTTATAACGGTTCAAAGTTGCGACCACAATTAATAAGTTATTTTTTTTAAACTACGAACTGCAGTAGCTCTCTTGTTTTTTTGAAGTACAAATATAAGTTGAACTCATAAAACAAAGAACAAGAAAAAGAAACAAAGAATTTAACGAAAACTCTTAAATAAAATGAAAAGATTAAAAAACAATTACAACAAATTTGAAAGTAAACGCAAGACTTGAAGTAAAAAAATATTTATTTATTTTTTGGGGATTTGTGACTTTAGAAAGAAGAAAACAATTAAAGGACAAATTAATTTAAGATTTAAAAATCAAAAAATAGATATGTGAAGATAGATAACATATTTTCAATAACGAAGGCATTGATATCAAATGATGAGGATCCTTCAGGCGAAAAATCTAGGAACCGAGGAACTCAAAGGAATATGAAAGTTTGAAATGCCAACAACAAGGTTATGATGATAAAATTGGAAGCGAAAAGAACAAGAAACAAAAAACAATTCAATCTGCTTCACCAAAATTTTTAGACTTCGTTAAGATATGTAAATGATTAAAATTGTGTTAAAAAAGGTGGATTACTAACTATTGCATCAGGGTGTTTTTAATAATCAACACGAGGGTCAATTTGATATATTATAATAGTTGTTTCGATTCACGAATGAAACGTTATAACGGTTCAAAGTTGCGACCACAATTAATAAGTTATTTTTTTTAAACTACGAACTGCAGTAGCTCTCTTGTTTTTTTAAGTACAAATATAAGTTGAACTCATAAAACAAAGAACAAGAAAAAGAAACAAAGAATTTAACGAAAACTCTTAAATAAAATGAAAAGATTAAAAAACAATTACAACAAATTTGAAAGTAAACGCAAGACTTGAAGTAAAAAAATATTTATTTATTTTTTGGGGATTTGTGACTTTAGAAAGAAGAAAACAATTAAAGGACAAATTAATTTAAGATTTAAAAATCAAAAAATAGATATGTGAAGATAGATAACATATTTTCAATAACGAAGGCATTGATATCAAATGATGAGGATCCTTCAGGCGAAAAATCTAGGAACCGAGGAACTCAAAGGAATATGAAAGTTTGAAATGCCAACAACAAGGTTATGATGATAAAATTGGAAGCGAAAAGAACAAGAACCAAAAAAACAATGCAATATGCTTCACCAAAATTTTTAGACTTCGTTAAGATATGTAAATGATGAAAATTGTGTTAAAAAAAGTGGATTACTAACTATTGCAGCAGGGTGTTTTTAATAATCAACAAGAGGGTCAATTTGATATATTATAATAGTTGTTTCGATTCACGAATGAAACGTTATAACGGATGAAAGCTACGACCACAATTAATAAGTTATTTTTTTTAAACTACGAACTGTAGTAGCTCTATTGTTTTTTTGAAGTACAAATATAAGTTGAACTCATAAAACAAAGAACAAGAAAAAGAAACAAAGAATTTAACGAAAACTCTTAAATAAAATGAAAAGATTAAAAAACAATTACAACAAATTTGAAAGTAAACGCAAGACTTGAAGTAAAAAAATATTTATTTATTTTTTGGGGATTTGTGACTTTAGAAAGAAGAAAACAATTAAAGGACAAATTAATTTAAGATTTAAAAATCAAAAAATAGATATGTGAAGATAGATAACATATTTTCAATAACGAAGGCATTGATATCAAATGATGAGGATCCTTCAGGCGAAAAATCTAGGAACCGAGGAACTCAAAGGAATATGAAAGTTTGAAATGCTAACAACAAGGTTATGATGATAAAATTGGAAGCGAAAAGAACAAGAACCAAAAAAACAATGCAATATGCTTCACCAAAATTTTTAGACTTCGTTAAGATATGTAAATGATGAAAATTGTGTTAAAAAAAGTGGATTACTAACTATTGCATCAGGGTGTTTTTAATAATCAACACGAGGGTCAATTTGATATATTATAATAGTTGTTTCGATTCACGAATGAAACGTTATAACGGTTCAAAGTTGCGACCACAATTAATAAGTTATTTTTTTTAAACTACGAACTGCAGTAGCTCTCTTGTTTTTTTGAAGTACAAATATAAGTTGAACTCATAAAACAAAGAACAAGAAAAAGAAACAAAGAATTTAACGAAAACTCTTAAATAAAATGAAAAGATTAAAAAACAATTACAACAAATTTGAAAGTAAACGCAAGACTTGAAGTAAAAAAATATTTATTTATTTTTTGGGGATTTGTGACTTTAGAAAGAAGAAAACAATTAAAGGACAAATTAATTTAAGATTTAAAAATCAAAAAATAGATATGTGAAGATAGATAACATATTTTCAATAACGAAGGCATTGATATCAAATGATGAGGATCCTTCAGGCAAAAAATCTAGGAACCGAGGAACTCAAAGGAATATGAAAGTTTGAAATGCTAACAACAAGGTTATGTTGATAAAATTGGAAGCGAAAAGAACAAGAACTAAAAAAACAATTCAATATGCTTCACCAAAATTTTTAGACTTCGTTAAGATATGTAAATGATGAAAATTGTGTTAAAAAAGTGGATTACTAACTATTGCATCAGGGTGTTTTTAATAATCAACAAGAGGGTCAATTTGATATATTATAATAGTTGTTTCGATTCACGAATGAAACGTTATAACGGTTGAAAGCTGCGACCACAATTAATAAGTTATTTTTTTAAACTACGAACTGTAGTAGCTCTATTGTTTTTTTGAAGTACAAATATAAGTTGAACTCATAAAACAAAGAACAAGAAAAAGAAACAAAGAATTTAACGAAAACTCTTAAATAAAATGAAAAGATTAAAAAACAATTACAACAAATTTGAAAGTAAACGCAAGACTTGAAGTAAAAAAATATTTATTTATTTTTTGGGGATTTGTGACTTTAGAAAGAAGAAAACAATTATAGGACAAATTAATTTAAGATTTAAAAATCAAAAAATAGATATGTGAAGATAGATAACATATTTTCAATAACGAAGGCATTGATATCAAATGATGAGGATCCTTTAGGCGAAAAATCTAGGAACCGAGGAACTCAAAGGAATAAGAATGTTTGAAATGCTAAGAACATGGTTATGATGATAAAATTGGAAGCGAAAAGAACAAGAACCAAAAAAACAATGCAATATGCTTCACCAAAATTTTTAGACTTCGTTAAGATATGTAAATGATGAAAATTGTGTTAAAAAAAGTGGATTACTAACTATTGCATCAGGGTGTTTTTACTAATCAACACGAGGGTCAATTTGATATATTAAAATAGTTGTTTCGATTCACGAATGAAACGTTATAACGGTTCAAATTTGCGACCACAATTAATAAGTTATTTTTTTTAAACTACGAACTGCAGTAGCTCTCTTGTTTTTTTGAAGTACAAATATAAGTTGAACTCATAAAACAAAGAACAAGAAAAAGAAACAAAGAATTTAACGAAAACTCTTAAATAAAATGAAAAGATTAAAAAACAATTACAACAAATTTGAAAGTAAACGCAAGACTTGAAGTACAAAAATATTTATTTATTTTTTGGGGATTTGTGACTTTAGAAAGAAGAAACCAATTAAAGGACAAATTAATTTAAGATTTAAAAGTCAAAAAAAGAGATATATGAAGATAGATAACATATTTTCAATAACGAAGGCATTGAAATCAAATGATGAGGATCCTTCAGGCGAAAAATCTAGGAACCGAGGAACTCAAAGGAATATGAAAGTTTGAAATGCTAAGAACAAGGCTATGATGATAAAATTGGAAGCGAAAAGAACAAGAACTAAAAAAACAATGCAATATGCTTCACCAAAATGTTTAGACTTCGTTAAGATATGTAAATGATGAAAATTGTGTTAAAAAAAGTGGAGTACTAACTATTGCATCAGGGTGTTTTTAGTAATCAAAACGAGGTTCAATTTGATATATTATAATAGTTGTTTCGATTCACGAATGAAACGTTATAACGGTTCAAAGTTGAAACCACAATTAATAAGTTATTTTTTTAAACTACGAACTCCAGTAGCTCTCTTGTTTTTTTGAAGTACAAAGATAAGTTGAACTCATAAAACAAAGAACAAGAAAAAGAAACAAAGAATTTAACGAAAACTCTAAAATGAAATGAAAAGATTAAAAAACAATTACAATAAATTTGAAAGTAAACACAAGACTTGAAAGAAAAAAATATTTATTTATTTTTTGGGGATTTGTGACTTTAGAAAGAAGAAAACAATCAAAGGACAAATTATTTTAAGATTTAAAAATCAAAAAATAGATATATGAAGATAGATAACGTATTTTCAATAACGAAGGCATTGATATCAAATGATGAGGATCCTTCAGGCGAAAAATCTAGGAACCGAGGAACTCAAAGGAATATGAAAGTTTGAAATGCTAAAAATATGCCTATTGATGAGTGCTCAAAAAGCACTAAAATAACCATGATTTTATGCACATTAATTGATTAAAAATATATATATTTATATGTTTTATCATATATTTATATAAATTTGTCTTTTTCGGAATCACGGGTATTTTTATTGTTTTTCAGGAAATTTGGCCTAAAAACGCAATGTAAAGACTCAAAGAAGAATACTTGAAGCAATACATCACAAATAAATTAATAAATAAGTGGAAAAAGGTCAACAAACATGGAAAAATTGGACAAAATGGGTCGAAAAGGTCAAAAATGTCAAAGACGGAAAATCGCGCGCGCGGCGTAGCCTTGCCGCCCGCCGTAGCGTTGATCCAGCGCGCGCCCGTATGCTGTTCACCAGCTCGCGTAGGCGCTGTATGGCACGCGCCAGCGGCTAACCAGCCGGCGCGTTTTTGACCCATTTTTCCGCGTGTAGCCAATGGCGTCATGTTGGCGTCATTGATGACCTCGGCATGTCCAAAACACGTTTTTTATTTTTTAATATTTTTTTAACATTTTTTACTCATTTTTCTCTCCATCCTCACCTATAAATACCCTCTTCCATTCACTTCAAAACACACCTCAAAACCACACTTCTCTTCTTTCTTTCTCTCATTTCTTAGTTTTTGAGTTTTTCTTAGTTTCTTTCTTAGTTTCTAAGCTTTTCTTAGTTTTTCTCTTAGTTTTTAGTTCAATTCTCTTAGGTTTAGAGTTCTTCTCTTTTTGAGAGGAACTTGTAATGTTTTTGTAATAATTTAGATTTTTGATTCAATAAATGGAAGTGCAAATTCCGCTTGGAGGTTTTCTAGCAACGGGAA
The DNA here is from genome assembly GCA_033030585.1 of Hippophae rhamnoides. Lineage (NCBI taxonomy): Eukaryota > Viridiplantae > Streptophyta > Magnoliopsida > Rosales > Elaeagnaceae > Hippophae > Hippophae rhamnoides. Next base: position 56,933,699 of record CM065429.1, on the reverse strand, counting down.
TAGCGTCGAAGTTACGTAAGGATTTTATTTTCTTCTGATTATTTTTATGCTTTATTCTTACATGTTATATTTAATTTATGCGTGATTAAATTTAAGCGTGCTAGTAATTTATAATCATGATATAATAATAACGTTGTTATGCTTGCGAAATATTAAATAGGTGAAAATTTCTAAAATGAATTGATTTTATTTTTATTCAAGATTTTATATTAAGGATGTTAGAGAGAAATATATTATTTTTCATTACAAACTTAAATCTGAAAATTAGACTTTAAGGTTTAGTTATCAGGTCTAATTTAGAGTAGTGCTCTTTTATTTGTTGGTACAATCATAGGTAGTTAGAGTGAAGCTCTATTTCAAAAGTTTTTATAAGAATTATTATGTGAAAATGTATTGACAACATGTTTTGGTAGTGGTTTTAAAACTTGAAAGTTAGTACTCGGATAACTAAATTCTTGGGTTTAATTTGGACACCTTGAATAAATTTTAAATTGTCTAACCCCACCAAAGGTGGCATTTAAATGGTTCATTTTCAATCTCTTAGAAAAAGGAATTAATTTAATTAACCAAATTAGTTATCAACCCCACGTAGGTGTTAATTGATTTGTTTAGTTAACAAAGAATATCTAACCCACCAAAGGTGGTATTCATACAAAAAAGAGAATCAATAAAATATCAATTTATATCTTTAATAACCTAGATAATATGAGCAAGCGTAATTAATTTAGTTATTATATCCATAAATACTCATTAATATAAATGATAAAATTTGCATGAATATTTATTGAATGTATTTATATACTGTATTTATATTTATTTATTGAATTTGTATCTATGTTTATTTTTTATTATATTTAATTAATACGTATATATGTGTATTTTATGTTATTAGATTAGGAACACAAAAACCAAAATATCGTGACAGGATGTTTAGGATTTAATTTCGTTTTTAAAAGTTTGAATAATAAATTAAAAACCACATACATTCCTTCCTTAGATCGACCTTGGGAGTATACTTATCATTTTCTACGAAATGATTCGTGCACTTGCGAGAGTTTTATAAATATAAAACCAAAGTATTTGCGAGAATTAGGCGATCTTGATTTTTATTTCGTCATCGTTGCTGGATGGCATCAAGTTTTGGCGGATTGGGGATGGCATCAAGTTTTTGGCGCCGTTGCGGGGGAAGGAATAGCGTTTTTAATTTATTTATCAAAATTTTAAAAATATTTTTGTGCTGTAAATAATTGTGATTTTTTTTGTTTTTGTAAAAAAATAAAAAATAAATAAAAAAAATTTAATCAAATTTCAAATTTTAAATTTCATAAGAAATAATAAAAAAATAAAAAAATAAATTTTTTTTAATAAATTTTAAATAAAAATAAAAAAAATAAAATAAATAAAAAATAAATAAAATAAATAAAAAATAAAAAATAAATAAAAATAAATAAAAATAAATAAAAATAAAATAAAATAAAAAATAAAATAAAAAATAAAATAAAATAAATAAAAAAATAAAAAAATAAAAAATAAAAATAAATAAAAAAATAAAAAAAATAAAAAAAAAAAAAAAAAAAAATAAAAAAAAAATAAAATAAATAAAATAAATAAAAATAAATAAAAAAACCAAAATTTTAATTTTTTTGAGTTTAATTTTTACTATTTTTTTTATTTATTTTAAATCATAATTTTATTTTTTTTATTTTCTTTTACCTTTTTCAATTTTATTTTATTATTATTTTTGTTTTTTCTTTCTTTAGCAATTTTTTTTTCTTCTTGATTTTTATTTAACTTACTTAACTTAGTTTTTTTTTACTAACTTAATTAACTTAAATTTTTTTTTAACATTAACTTAGGTTTTTACTTAAATTTTCATTAACTTAATTAACTTAGATTTTTTACTTCACTTAACTTAATTAACTTTTTTTTTCACTTAACTTAATTAACTTAGATTTTTTACTTCACTTAGCTTAATTAACTTTTTACTAACTTAATTAACTTAGATTTTTTTTAACTTAACTTAATTAACTTAGATTTTTTTAATTCACTTAACTTAATTAACCTTTTCTTTAAACTTAATTAACTTAGATTTTCATTAACTTAAAGTTTTATTTAACTTAACTTAATAACATGAAAAGTAAAGATCTAAGGGAGTTAAATGCAGGAGACTAGTTCTTGGAAGCCTTTGTGCCACTAGTCTTTCACAGGAGCGTTGTTACATACAGGAGGATGGTTTTTAAGGAGCCTTTGCACCACCGTTCTTTCCTGGGAGCAACTCTTGGTTATCTTGATTATGTTATTTTAAAAAAAAAAAATTCTAAACTATCTCCAAAATTTTAATGTTTTAATTACAATCTAAGGAGTTAGTTGCTTTGTTTGATCTAGGTACAATTGTGTTTTAATGACTTTATTATTTGATTTGCACCTAGATGTGGGTTATCTAAAGCGAATCAAAGTATGCCTCTAGTTTTAAGTACGAAAAGAAATGCGAAAATCAATAGGGCATGGTGAAAAAGTATAGGAAGACAACCTTGTCTTACTGCCAGGTTTGATTGACTCAATGATGAGGGGACATTGAGTTTACTTAAAATGCAATCCCAAGTTACGTCTTGCTAAGGCGTTAAACTAAGCGTTGGATGGGAGGCAACCCATCATTTTAGGTAATTTTCTTTTATTTGTTTCATTTATTTAATTACATGTGAATAATTTTTAAATTGTTAAAACTAAAAATATTTGTTGAGATGTTAGAAGTTCACAGCGATCTGTCTGTATACACTTTAATGATGAATATGATGGATGCACCTGCATTTTCCATTACTACTTGCACTTTCTCAAGAAATAGGTAATCTTTCTTCTCTTTTCTCTTTATCTTTAATTTACAGTTGTTACATTGAGGACAATGTAAGTTCTAGGTTGGGGGTGGTGAAAAGTTACCATGCTTAATTAAAAAAAAAAAAAGTTTTAACAATTTAAAAAAAAAAAAAAATTACTTTTTCATTTTTTGTGTGTTTGGTTTTATTTCTATTTTGTGTGATTTAGTAATTTTTGAAAAAAAAAAAGTTTTTCACAAAAATTTATCATTTCTGTAAATCAAATTTAAGTAAATAGTTAAGTCTTTTGTACTGTTAGATTAATTTTTGAAAACATATCATGAAATATTTTGTAATTATTTTTGATAATTAGTTAGTTTTTGTCATAATTAGTATTTCTTGATAAGATGTAGAAATTATATCAAACCCAAAATCGGTGTTTATGAGTTTTTTTAGTGGAGACTACCTTTGTGAGATATAATTTGAGCCTAATTTCCTTTATTGAGTGAAATATATATTTTTTTCTACTCCAAACACATTTCTTATTTCTTCAAATTTTTAGATGATCTCTATAGGTATTAGCATTGAATGTATGAATTTTTTTCATCTTAATAGAGTATCATATATTTTTGATTATTATTTTTGCTTAGATTAAATGATTTGAGTAGAAATTGATAGTATATGCTTATATCTCATTTATGCATGACTACTACAAAAACAAAAAGACATATCTGGGGTTACCTAAACCAAGATCAAGCAGAAAAGCCACAAAATTAACCACTCACCAAAATCCAAAAAATGTACAATCTGTACATGGGTTGACTCTACAAAAATACACATATTGAAAAATATCTCTGAGAAAAAAAGAGAGATAAAAATAGTATCATCTACATACTATAACCCGCATTGCCTACAAAGTTGTGAGTAAAGGCTAATTACAAAAGAAAGATATAAGAAGTAATTCCCTAAAAAGTCATTGCAATTTCTTCATTTGTAAAAAGCATATATCTTGAAATTCTTTCTTAATGAGTTTGATTTATGCATGAAAATAATTTTTATATATGATATCTTTATAATTTATACATTTGATTCCTTTCATGAGATCAATGTTAAAATAACACTTTGAGCCTTTATTCTTTATACATATGCGAACATATTAGTTCATTTCTATACATCAACTCTTTCGCATATAAAATAGTATGAGTGTTTGAACCCATAGGATTCAGTGTTTTGAGAGTATTGACTTGTGAGGAATAGAGTCGAAGCGAATTCTGATTCATGAAACTGAAATTGGGTGAAATTAAATTGATACATTTTTGATATGAAATATGAAAATGATTTTCGACTAATTATTATAATAAATCATGATTGTTTAAAGAGATTAAAATAACTTATGCTTGAGATTTTAATTATGATCTTAAAGGAGATTAAAAAGTATGAGACATTTTTGTGAGATGTTGATAATTTGTGATTTTGTTGTAAATTTAATTTTTAAGTTGTTTGTTTTTATTGTTTCTTTTGTTTTTACATTTAGTACAATGTTTGTGGGTATCATTCCTCAAAACCCTCACGAGACTCAAACTCGTCCACTAGGGCATCCTAGGGGTTTAAAGGCTTGTTGCATAGGCTAAATGCAACCGTGTCAATCCACGGAAGTGATTTAGGATAGTTTAATTTTTAGTTTTTATCGCTTCTCTTGCTAAGGGACTAGCAAGAAGTGGTTAAGGGGTTGTGATGAGTGCTTTCAAAAAGCACTAAAATAACCATGATTTTATGCACGTTAATTGATTAAAAATATATATATTTATATGTTTTATCATATATTTATATAAATTTGTCTTTTGAATCACGGGTATTTTTATTGTTTTTCGGGAATTTTGGCCTAAAAACGCAATGTAAAGACTCAAAGAAGAATACTTGAAGCAATACATCACAAATAAATTAATAAATAAGTGGAAAAAGGTCAACAAACATGGAAAAATTGGACAAAATGGGTCGAAAAGGTCAAAAATGTCAAAAGACGGAAAATCGCGCGCGCCAATGCGGCCAGCGCCAATGCGCCTTGCCAGCGTATGAGCCGCCAGGCCGCCGCAGCAGCGCTGCGGGCACTTATTCTGTAGCCATGTATTGCTGGCCAGCCAGCAGCGCCAACGCGTTTTTGACCCATTTTCACGTGTAGCCGCTATGGCGTCATCTTGGCGTCATTGATGACCTCAAAGATGTCCAAAACACGTTTTTATTTTTTATATATTTTTTAACATTTTTTACTCATTTTTTCTCTCCATCCTCACCTATAAATACCCCTCTTCCATTCACTTCAAAACACACCTCAAAACCACACTTCTCTCTTCTTTCTTTCTCTCATTTCTTAGTTTTTGAGTTTTTCTTAGTTTCTTTCTTAGTTTCTAAGCTTTTCTTAGTTTTTCTCTTAGTTTTTAGTTCAATTCTCTTAGGTTTAGAGTTCTTCTCTTTTTGAGAAGAACTTGTAATGTTTTGTAATAATTTAGATTTTTGATTCAATAAATGGAAGTGCAAATTCCGCTTGGAGGTTTTCTAGCAACGGGAATAGCGTCGAAGTTCTGTAAGGATTTTATTTTCTTTAGAGTTATTTTTATGCTTTATTCTTACATGTTATATTTAATTTGTCTGTGATTAAATTTAACTGTGCTAGCTGTTTATAATCATGATATAATAATAACGTTGTTATGCTTGCGAAATATTAAATAGGTGAAAATTTCTAAAATGAATTGATTTTATTTTTATTCAAGATTTTATATTAAGGATGTTAGAGAGAAATATATTATTTTTCATTACAAACTTAAATCTGAAGATTAGACTTTAAGGTTTAGTTATCCGGTCTAATTTAGAGTAGTGCTCTTTTATTTGTTGGTACAATCGCCGGTAGTTAGAGTGAAGCTCTATTTCAAAAGTTTTTATAAGAATTATTATGTGAAAATGTATTGACAACATGTTTTCAATAGTGGTTTTAAAACTTGAAAGTTAGTACTCGGATAACTAAATTCTTGGGTTTAATTTGGACACCTTGAATAAAGTTTAAACTGTCTAACCTCACCAAAGGTGGCATTTAAATGGTTCATTTTCAATCTCTTAGAAAAAGGAATTAATTTAATTAACCAAATTAGTTATCAACCCCACCCATAGGTGTTAATTGATTTGTTTAGTTAACAAAGAATATCTAACCCCACCAAAGGTGGTATTCATACAAAAAAGAGAGAATCAATAAAATATCAATTTATATCTTTAATAACCTAGATAATATGAGCAAGCATAATTAATTTAGTTATTATATCCATAAATACTCCACTAATATAAATGATAAAATTTGCATGAATATTTATTGAATCTGTATTTATATCTGTATTTATATTTATTTATTGAATTTGTATCTATGTTTATTTTTTTATTATATTTAATTAATCTGTATATATGTTTATTTTATGTTATTAGATTAGGAACACAAAAACCAAACTATCGTGACAGGATGTTTAGGATTTAATTTCGTTTTTAAAAGTTTGAATAATAAATTAAAAACCACATACATTCCTTCCTTAGATCGACCTTGGGAGTATACTTATCATTTTCTACGAAATGATTCGTGCACTTGCGAGAGTTTTATAAATATAAAACCAAAGTATTTGCGAGAATCGGCGATGCCGGTTTTCGCTCATCATGAAGATAGATAAGGTATTTTCAATAACCAAGGCATTGATATCAAATGATGAGGATCCTTTAAGCAAAAAATCTAGGAACCGAGGAACTCAAAGGAATATGAAGGTTTGAAATGCTAAAAATATGGCTATGATGATAAAATTGGAACCGAAAAGAACAAGAACAGAAAAAACAATGCAATATGGTTCACAAAAATTTTAAGACATCGTTAAGATATGTAAATGATGAAAATTATGTTCAAACGTGGAGTACTAACTATTGCATCAGGATGGTTTTAGTAATCAAAACGAGGGTCAATTTGATATATTATAATAGTTGTTTCGATTCACGAATGAAACGTTATAACGGTTCAAATTTGCAACCACTATTAATAAGTTATTATTTTTTTTAAACTACGAACTGCAGTAGCTCTCTTGTTTTTTTCAAGTACAAAGATAGGATGAACTCATAAAACAAAGAACAAGAAAAAGAAACAAAGAATTTAACGAAAACTCTATAATGAAAGGAAAATATGAAAACAATTACAACAAATTTGAATGTAAACACAAGACTTGAAGGAAAAAAAATATTTATTTATTTTTTGGGGACTTGTGACTTTACAAAGCAGAAAAAAATCAAAGGACAAATTATTTTAAGATTTAAAATTAAAAAAAACAGGTATATGAAGATTGATAACGTATTTTAAATAACCAAGGAATTGATATCAAATGATGAGGATCCTTCAAGCGAAATATCTAGGAACCGAGGAACTCAAAGGAATATGAAAGTTTGAAATGCTAAGAATATGGCTATGATGATAAAATTGGAACCGAAAAGAACAAGAACAGAAAAAACAATGCAATATGGTTCACCAAAATTTTTAGACTTCGTTAAGATATGTAAATGATGAAAATTATGCTCAAAAAAGTGCAGTACTAACTATTGCATCAGGGTGTTTTTAGTAATCAAAACGAGGGTCAATTTGATATATTATAATAGTTGGTTCGATACACGAATGAAACGTTATAACGGTTCAAAGTTGCAACCACTATTAATAAGTTATTTTTTTTAAACTACGAACTGCAGTAGCTCTCTTGTTTTTTTCAAGTACAAAGATAGGATGAACTCATAAAACAAAGAACAAGAAAAAGTAACAAAAAATTTAACGAAAACTCTTAAATGAAAGGAAAATATGAAAAACATTACAACAAATTTGAAAGTAAAGACAAGACTTGAAGGAAAAAAAATATTTATTTATTTTTTGGGGATTTGTGACTTTACAAAGCAGAAAAAAATCAAAGGAAAAATTATTTTAAGATTTAAAAATCAAAAAACAGATATATGAAGATAGATAACGTATTTTCAATAACCAAGGCATTGATATCAAATGATGAGGATCCTTCACGCGAAAATCTAGGAACCGAGGAACTCAAAGGAATATGAAAGTTTGAAATGCTAAGAATATGGCTATGATGATAAAATTGGAACCGAAAAGAACAAGAACAGAAAAAACAATGCAATATGGTTCACCAAAATTTTTAGACTTCGTTAAGATATGTAAATGATGAAAATTATGTTCAAAAAAGTGCAGTACTAACTATTGCATTAGGGTGTTTTTAGTAATCAAAACGAGGGTCAATTTGATATATTATAATAGTTGTTTCGATTCACGAATGAAACGTTATAACGGTTCAAAGTTGCAACCACAATTAATAAGTTATTATTTATTTTAAACTACGAACTGCAGTAACTCTCTTATTTTTTTCAAGTACAAAGATAGGATGAACTCATAAAACAAAGAACAAGAAAAAGAAACAAAGAATTTAACGAAAACTCTTAAATGAAAGGAAAATATGAAAACAAATTACAACAAACTTCAAAGTAAACACAAGACTTGAAGGAAAAAAAATATTTATTTATTTTTTGGGGATTTGTGACTTTACAAAGCAGAAAAAAATCAAAGGACAAATTATTTTAAGATTTAAAAATAAAAAAAAATATATGAAGATAGATAACGTATTTTCAATAACCAAGGCATTGATATCAAATGATGAGGATCCTTCACGCAAAAAATCTAGGAACCGAGGAACTCAAAGGAATATGAAAGTTTGAAATGCTAAGAATATGGCTATGATGATAAAATTGGAACCGAAAAGAACAAGAACAGAAAAAACAATGCAATATGGTTCACCAAAATTTTTAGACTTCGTTAAGATATGTAAATGATGAAAATTATGCTCAAAAAAGTGCAGTACTAACTATTGCATCAGGGTGGTTTTAGTAATCAAAACGAGGGTCAATTTGATATATTATAATAGTTGTTTCCATTCACGAATGAAACGTTATAACGGTTCAAATTTGCAACCACTATTAATAAGTTATTATTTTTTTAAACTACGAACTGCAGTAGCTCTCTTGTTTTTTCAAGTACAAAGATAGGATGAACTCATAAAACAAAGAACAAGAAAAAGAAACAAAGAATTTAACGAAAACTCTTAAATGAAAGGAAAATATGAAAAACATTACAACAAATTTGAAAGTAAACACAAGACTTGAAGGAAAAAAATATTTATTTATTTTTTGGGGATTTTTGACTTTCCAAAGCAGAAAAAAATCAAAGGAAAAATTATTTTAAGATTTAAAAATCAAAAAAACAGATATATGAAGATAGATAACGTATTTTCAATAACCAAGGCATTGATATCAAATGATGAGGATCCGTCACGCGCAAAATCGAGGAACCGAGGAACTCAAAGGAATATGAAAGTTTGAAATGCTAAGAATATGGCTATGATGATAAAATTGGAACCGAAAAGAACAAGAACAGAAAAAACAATGCTATATGGTTCACCAAAATTTTTAGACATCGTTAAGATATGTAAATGATGAAAATTATGTTCAAAAAAGTGGAGTACTAACTATTGCATCAGGGTGTTTTTAGTAATCAAAACGAGGGTCAATTTGATATATTATAATAGTTGTTTCGATTCACGAATGAAACGTTATAACGGTTCAAAGTTGCAACCACTATTAATAAGGTATTTTTTTTAAACTACGAACTGCAGTAGCTCTCTTGTTTTTTTCAAGTACAAAGATAGGATGAACTCATAAAACAAAGAACAAGAAAAAGAAACAAAGAATTTAACGAAAACTCTTAAATGAAAGGAAAATACGAAAAAAATTACAACAAATTTCAAAGTAAACAAAAGACTTGAAGGAAAAAAAATATTTATTTATTTTTTGGGGATTTGTGACTTTACAAAGCAGAAAAAAATCAAAGGACAAATTATTTTAAGATTTAAAAATCAAAAAACAGATATATGAAGATAGATAACGTATTTTCAATAACCAAGGCATTGATATCAAATGATGAGGATCCTTCACGCAAAAAATCTAGGAACCGAGGAACTCAAAGGAATATGAAAGTTTGAAATGCTAAGAATATGGCTATGATGATAAGATTGGAACTGAAAAGAACAAGAATAGAAAAAACAATGCAATATTGTTCACCAAAATTTTTAGACTTCGTTAAGATATGTAAATGATGAAAATTATGCACAAAGAAGTGCAGTACTAACTATTGCATCAGGGTGTTTTTAGTAATCAAAACGAGGGTCAATTTGATATATTATAATAGTTGGTTCGATACACGAATGAAACGTTATAACGGTTCAAAGTTGCAACCACTATTAATAAGTTATTTTTTTTAAACTACGAACTGCAGTAGCTCTCTTGTTTTTTTCAAGTACAAAGATAGGATGAACTCATAAAACAAAGAACAAGAAAAAGAAACAAAGAATTTAACGAAAACTCTATAATGAAAGGAAAATATGAAAACAATTACAACAAATTTGAATGTAAACACAAGACTTGAAGGAAAAAAAATATTTATTTATTTTTTGGGGACTTGTTACTTTACAAAGCAGAAAAAAATCAAAGGAAAAATTATTGTAAGATTTAAAAATCAAAAAACAGATATATGAAGATAGATAACGTATTTTCAATAACCAATGCATTGATATCAAATGATGAGGATCCTTCAAGCAAAAAATGTAGGAACCGAGGAACTCAAAGGAATATGAAAGTTTGTAATGCTAAAAATATGACTATGATGATAAAATTGGAACCGAAAAGAACAAGAACAGAAAAAACAATGCAATATGGTTCACCAAAATTTTTAGACTTCGTTAAGATATGTAAATGATGAAAATTATGCTCAAAAAAGTGCAGTACTAACTATTGCATCAGGGTGTTTTTAGTAATCAAAACGAGGGTCAATTTGATATATTATAATAGTTGTTTCGATTCACGAATGAAACGTTATAACGGTTCAAAGTTGCAACCACTATTAATAAGTTATTATTTTTTTTAAACTACGAACTGCAGTAGCTCTCTTGTTTTTTTCAAGTACAAAGATAGGATGAACTCATAAAACAAAGAACAAGAAAAAGAAACAAAGAATTTAACGAAAACTCTTAAATGAAAGGAAAATATGAAAAAAATTACAACAAATTTGAAAGTAAACACAAGACTTGAAGGAAAAAAAATATTTATTTATTTTTTGGTGATTTGTTACTTTACAAAGCAGAAAAAAAATCAAAGGACAAATTATTTTAAGATTTAAAAATCAAAAAACAGATATATGAAGATAGATAACGTATTTTCAATAACCAAGGCATTGATATCAAATGATGAGGATCCTTCACGCGAAAAATCGAGGAACCGAGGAACTCAAAGGAATATGAAAGTTTGAAATGCTAAGAATATGGCTATGATGATAAAATTGGAACCGAAAAGAACAAGAACAGAAAAAACAATGCTATATGGTTCACCAAAATTTTTAGACATCGTTAAGATATGTAAATGATGAAAATTATGTTCAAAAAAGTGGAGTACTAACTATTGCATCAGGGTGGTTTTAGTAATCAAAACGAGGGTCAATTTGATATATTATAATAGTTGTTTCGATTCACGAATGAAACGTTATAACGGTTCAAAGTTGCAACCACTATTAATAAGTTATTTTTTTTAAACTACGAACTGCAGTAGCTCTCTTGTTTTTTTCAAGTACAAAGATAGGATGAACTCATAAAACAAAGAACAAGAAAAAGAAACAAAGAATTTAACGAAAACTCTTAAATGAAAGGAAAATATGAAAACAATTACAACAAATTTGAAAGTAAACACAAGACTTGAAGGAAAAAAAATATTTATTTATTTTTTGGGGATTTGTGACTTTACAAAGCAGAAAAAAATCAAAGGACAAATTATTTTAAGATTTAAAAATCAAAAAACAGATATATGAAGATAGATAACGTATTTTCAATAACCAAGGCATTGATATCAAATGATGAGGATCCTTCAAGCGAAAAATCTAGGAACCGAGGAACTCAAAGGAATATGAAAGTTTGAAATGCTAAAAATATGGCTATGATGATAAAATTGGAACCGAAAAGAACAAGAACAGAAAAAACAATGCAATATGGTTCACCAAAATTTTTAGACATCGTTAAGATATGTAAATGATGAAAATTATGTTCAAAAAGTGGAGTACTAACTATTGCATCAGGGTGGTTTTAGTAATCAAAACGAGGGTCAATTTGATATATTATAATAGTTGTTTCGATTCACGAATGAAACGTTATAACGGTTCAAAGTTGCAACCACTATTAATAAGGTATTTTTTTTAAACTACGAACTGCAGTAGCTCTCTTGTTTTTTTCAAGTACAAAGATAGGATGAACTCATAAAACAAAGAACAAGAAAAAGAAGCAAAGAATTTAACGAAAACTCTTAAATGAAAGGAAAATACGAAAAAAATTACAACAAATTTCAAAGTAAACAAAAGACTTGAAGGAAAAAAAATATTTATTTATGTTTTGCGGATTTGTGACTTTACAATGCAGAAAAAAATCAAAGGAAAAATTATTTTAAGATTTAAAAATCAAAAAACAGATATATGAAGATAGATAACGTATTTTCAATAACCAAGGCATTGATATCAAATGATGAGGATCCGTCACGCGCAAAATCGAGGAACCGAGGAACTCAAAGGAATATGAAAGTTTGAAATGCTAAGAATATGGCTATGATGATAAAATTGGAACCGAAAAGAACAAGAACAGAAAAAACAATGCTATATGGTTCACCAAAATTTTTAGACATCGTTAAGATATGTAAATGATGAAAATTATGTTCAAAAAAGTGGAGTACTAACTATTGCATCAGGGTGTTTTTAGTAATCAAAACGAGGGTCAATTTGATATATTATAATAGTTGTTTCGATTCACGAATGAAACGTTATAACGGTTCAAAGTTGCAACCACTATTAATAAGTTATTTTTTTTAAACTACGAACTGCAGTAGCTCTCTTGTTTTTTCAAGTACAAAGATAGGATGAACTCATAAAACAAAGAACAAGAAAAAGAAACAAAGAATTTAACGAAAACTCTTAAATGAAAGGAAAATATGAAAAAAATTACAACAAATTTGAAAGTAAACACAAGACTTGAAGGAAAAAAAATATTTATTTATTTTTTGGGGATTTGTGACTTTACAAAGCAGAAAAAAATCAAAGGAAAAATTATTTTAAGATTTAAAAATCAAAAAACAGATATATGAAGATAGATAACGTATTTTCAATAACCAAGGCATTGATATCAAATGATGAGGATCCTTCAAGCGAAAAATCGAGGAACCGAGGAACTCAAAGGAATATGAAAGTTTGAAATGCTAAGAATATGGCTATGATGATAAAATTGGAACCGAAAAGAACAAGAACAGAAAAAACAATGCTATATGGTTCACCAAAATTTTTAGACATCGTTAAGATATGTAAATGATGAAAATTATGTTCAAAAAATTTTGCTTTATCCTTATTGCATTGTTTTCTTAGTTCTTGTTCTTTTGGGTTCCAATTTTATCATCATAACCATGTTCTTAGTATTTCAAATTATTCATTTGAGTTCTTCGGTTCCTAGATTTTTCGCCTGAATGATCCACATCATTTGATATGAATGCCTTGGCTGGTGAAAATACGTTATCTATCTTCTTATATCTATTTTTTGAATTTTAGATATTAAAATAATTTCCCTTTGATTGTTTTCTTCTTTCTAAAGTCACAAATCATTAAAAAAATATAAATATTTTTTTCCTTCAAGTCTTGTGTTTACTTTCAATTTTGTTGTAATTGTTTTCGTCCTTGTATTTAATTTGGTAATTTTCTTTAAATTCTTTATTTCTTTTTCTTGTTCTTTGTTTTATGTGTTCACCCTATCTTTGTACTTGAAAAAACAAGAGAGCCACTGCTGTTGGTAGTTTAAAAAGAAAAGAAGTTATTAATTGAGGTTGCAACTTTAAACAATTATGACTTTTCTTTCATGCATTGAACAACTTTTATAATATATCAAATTATATCAAATTAAACTTCGTTTTGATATCTAAAAACACACTGAAGCGATAGTTTAGTGCTCCGCTTTTTTGGGCAAAATTTTCATCATTTACACGTCTAAACGACGGCTTAAAGTTTGGTTGAACTTTATTGCATTGTTTTTTTAGTTCTTGTTCTTGTGGGTTCCAATTTTATCATCATTACCATGTTCTTAGCATTTAAAACTTTCTTATACCTAAGAGTTCTTTCGAGAATAGATTTTTTGCCAGAAGTATCCGCATCGTTTGATATCAATGCCTTGGTTGCTGAATATACGTTATCTACTTTATATATCTATTTTTTGAATTTTAGATTTCAAAATAATTTTTCGTTTGATTGTTTTCTGCTTTCTAAAGTCACAAATCACAAAAAAATTAATAAATATTTTTTTTCTTCAAGTCTTGTGTTTACTTTCCATTTTATTGTAATTGATTTCGTCTTTGCATTTCACTTTGTAGTTTTCTTTAATTTTTTTGTTTCTTTTTCTTGTTCTTTGTTTTATGTGTTCATCCTATCTTTGTACTTGAGAAAAAACAAGAGAACTATTGTAGTTCTTAGTTTAAAAAATAAAAGAAATTATTAACTACGGTTCCTACTTTAAACCGTTATAACTTTTCATTCGTGCATAGAAAGAACTATTATAATAAATAAATAAAATTGTTTCGATTCCTTAAAACACACTAAAGTAATAGTTTAGTCCTCCACTCTCTTGAACGCAATTTCCATCATGTACACATCTTGATGACATCTTAAAGTTTGGTTTAACCATATTGCATTGTTTTCTTAGTTCTTGTTCTTTTGGGTTCCAATTTTATCATCATAACCATGTTCTTAGCGTTTCAAACTTTCTTATTCCTTTAATTTCTTCGGTTCCTAGATTTTTTGCCTGAATGATCCACATCATTTGATATGAATGCCTTGGCTGGTGAAAATACGTTATCTATCTTCTTATATCTATTTTTTGAATTTTAGATATTAAAATAATTTCCCTTTGATTGTTTTCTTCTTTCTAAAGTCACAAATCATTAAAAAAATATATAAATATTTTTTTCCTTCAAGTCTTGTGTTTACTTTCAATTTTGTTGTAATTGTTTTCGTCCTTGTATTTCATTTTGTAGTTTTCTTTAAATTCTTTTTTCTTTTTCTTGTTCTTTTTTTATGTGTTCATCCTATCTTTGTACTTAAAAAAACAAGAGAGCCACTGTTGTTCGTAGTTTAAAAAAGAAAAGAAGTTATTAATTGAGGTTGCAACTTTAAACAATTATGACTTTTCATTCTTGCATCGAACAACTTTTATAATATATCAAATTAAACCTCGTTTTGATATCTAAAAACACACTGAAGCCATAGTTTAGTGCTCCGCTTTTTTGGGCAAAATTTTCATCATTTACACATCTTAACGACGGCTTAAAGTTTGGTTGAACTTTATTGCATTGTTTTTTGAGTTCTTGTTCTTGTGGGTTCCAATTTTATCATCATAACCATGTTCTTAGCATTTCAAACTTTCTTATACCTAACAGTTCTTTGGAGACTAGATTTTTTGCGAGAAGTGTCCGCATCGTTTGATATCAATGCCTTGGTTGCTGAATATACGTTATCTACTTCATATATCTATTTTTTGAATTTTATATTTTAAAATAATTTTTCTTTTGATTGTTTTATGCTTTCTAAAGTCAAATATCACCAAAAAATAAATAAATATTTTTTTCCTTCAAGTCTTGTGTTTACTTTCCATTTTGTTGTAATTGATTTCGTCTTTGCATTTCACTTTGTAGTTTTCTTTAAATTTTTTGTTTCTTTTTGTTTTTCTTTGTTTTATGTGTTCATCCTATCTTTGTACTTGAAAAAAACAAGAGAGCTACTCTAGTTCGTAGTTTAAAAAATAAAAGAAATTATTAATTAGTGTTCCAACTTTATACCGTTATAACTTTTCATTCGTGCATAGAAACAACTATTATAATAAATAAAATTAAACTTTGTTTCGATTCCTAAAAACACACTAAAGTAATAGTTTAGTCCTCCACTCTTTTGAACACAATTTCCATCAATTACACATCTTGATGACATCTTAAAGTTTGGTTTATCCTTATTGCATTGTTTTCTTAGTTCTTGTTCTTTTGGGTTCCAATTTTATCATCATAACCATGTTCTTAGTATTTCAAACTTTCTTATTCCTTTGAGTTCTTCGGTTCCTAGATTTTTCGCCTGAATGATCCACATCATTTGATATGAATGCCTTGGCTGGTGAAAATACGTTATCTATCTTCTTATATCTATTTTTTGAATTTTAGATATTAAAATAATTTCCCTTTGATTGTTTTCTTCTTTCTAAAGTCACAAATCATTAAAAAAAATATAAATATTTTTTTCCTTCAAGTTTTGTGTTTACTTTCAATTTTGTTGTAATTGTTTTCGTCCTTGTATTTCATTTTGTAGTTTTCTTTAAATTCTTTTTTCATTTTCTTGTTCTTTGTTTTATGTGTTCATCCTATCTTTGTACTTGAAAAAAACAAGAGAGCCACTGCTGTTCGTAGTTTAAAAAAGAAAAGAAGTTATTAATTGAGGTTGCAACTTTAAACAATTATGACTTTTCATTCTTGCATCGAACAACTTTTATAATATATCAAATTGTACCTCGTTTTGATATCTAAAAACAAACTGAAGCAATAGTTTAGTGCTCCCCTTTTTTGGGCAAAATTTTCATCATTTACACATCTTAACGACGGCTTAAAGTTTGGTTGAACTTTATTGCATTGTTTTTTGAGTTCTTGTTCTTGTGGGTTCCAATTTTATCATCATAACCATGTTCTTAGCATTTCAAACTTTCTTATACGTAACAGTTCTTTGGAGACTAGATGTTTGGCCAGAAGTATCCGCATCGTTTGATATCAATGCCTTGGTTGCTGAATATACGTTATCTACTTCATATATCTATTTTTTGAATTTTAGATTTTAAAATAATTATTCGTTTGATTGTTTTTTGCTTTCTAAAGTCAAATATCACCAAAAAATAAATAAATATTTTTTTCCTTCAAGTCTTGTGTTTACTTTCCATTTTGTTGTAATTGATTTCGTCTTTGCATTTCACTTTGTAGTTTTCTTTAAATTTTTTGTTTCTTTTTCTTGTTCTTTGTTTTATGTGTTCATCCTATCTTTGTACTTGAAAAAAACAAGAGAGCTATTGTAGTTCGTAGTTTAAAAAATAAAAGAAATTATTAATTAGGGTTCCAACTTTAAACCGTTATAACTTTTCATTCGTGCATAGAAACAACTATTATAATAAATAAAATTAAACTTTGTTTCGATTCCTAAAAACACACTAAAGTAATAGTTTAGTCCTCCACTCTTTTGAACAGAATTTCCATCAATTACACATCTTGATGACATCTTAAAGTTTGGTTTATCCTTATTGCATTGTTTTCTTAGTTCTTGTTCTTTTGGCTTCCAATTTTATCATCATAACCATGTTATTAGCGTTTCAAAATTTCTTATTCCTTTGAGTTCCTCGGTTCCTAGAATTTTCGCCTGAATGATCCACATCATTTGATATCAATGCCTTGGTTGCTGAAAATACGTTATCTATCTTCTTATATCTATTTTTTGAATTTTAGATATTAAAATAATTTCCCTTTGATTGTTTTCTTCTTTCTAAAGTCACAAATCATTAAAAAAATATAAATATTTTTTTCCTTCAAGTCTTGTGTTTACTTTCAATTTTGTTGTAATTGTTTTCGTCCTTGTATTTCATTTTGTAGTTTTCTTTAAATTCTTTTTTCATTTTCTTGTTCTTTGTTTTATGTGTTCATCCTATCTTTGTACTTGAAAAAAACAAGAGAGCCACTGCCGTTCGTAGTTTAAAAATGAAAAGAAGTTATTAATTGAGGTTGCAACTTTAAACAATTATGACTTTGCATTCTTGCATCGAACAACTTTTATAATATATCAAATTGTACCTCGTTTTGATATCTAAAAACAAACTGAAGCAATAGTTTAGTGCTCCGCTTTTTTGGGTAAAATTTTCATCATTTACACATCTTAACGACGGCTTAAAGTTTGGTTGAACTTTATTGCATTGTTTTTTGAGTTCTTGTTCTTGTGGGTTCCAATTTTATCATCATAACCATGTTCTTAGCATTTCAAACTTTCTTATACCTAACAGTTCTTTGGAGACTAGATTTTTTGCCAGAAGTATCCGCATCGTTTGATATCAATGCCTTGGTTGCTGAATATACGTTATCTACTTCATATATCTATTTTTTGAATTTTATATTTTAAAATAATTTTTCGTTTGATTGTTTTATGCTTTCTAAAGTCAAATATCACCAAAAAATAAATAAATATTTTTTTCCTTCAAGTCTTGTGTTTACTTTCCATTTTGTTGTAATTGATTTCGTCTTTGCATTTCACTTTGTAGTTTTCTTTAATTTTTTGTTTCTTTTTCTTGTTGTTTGTTTTATGTGTTCATCCTATCTTTGTACTTGAGAAAAAACAAGAGAGCTACTGTAGTTCGTAGTTTAAAAAATAAAAGAAATTATTAATTAGGGTTCCAACATTAAACCGTTATAACTTTTCATTCGTGCATAGAAACAACTATTATAATAAATAAAATTAAACTTTGTTTCGATTCCTAAAAACACACTAAAGTAATAGTTTAGTCCTCCACTCTTTTGAACACAATTTCCATCAATTACACATCTTGATGACATCTTAAAGTTTGGTTTATCCTTATTGCATTGTTTTCTTAGTTCTTGTTCTTTTGGGTTCCAATTTTATCATCATAACCATGTTATTAGCGTTTCAAACTTTCTTATTCCTTTGAGTTCCTCGGTTCCTAGAATTTTCGCCTGAATGATCCACATCATTTGATATCAATGCCTTGGTTGCTGAAAATACGTTATCTATCTTCTTATATCTATTTTTTGAATTTTAGATATTAAAATAATTTCCCTTTGATTGTTTTCTTCTTTCTAAAGTCACAAATCATTAAAAAAATATAAATATTTTTTTCCTTCAAGTCTTGTGTTTACTTTCAATTTTGTTGTAATTGTTTTCGTCCTTGTATTTCATTTTGTAGTTTTCTTTAAATTCTTTATTTCTTTTTCTTGTTCTTTTTTTTATGTGTTCATCGTATATTTGTACTTGAAAAAAATAAGGGAGCCAATTCTGTTGGTAGTTTAAAAAAGAAAAGAAGTTATTAATTTAGGTTGCAACTTTAAACAATTATGACTTTTCATTCTTGCATCGAAAAACTTTTATAATATATCAAATTGAAATTCGTTTTGATATCTAAAAACACACTGAAGCAATAGTTTAGTGCTACGCTTTTTGGGAACAAATTTCATCATTTACACATCTTAACGACACCTTAAAGTTTGGTTGAACCTTATTGCATTGTTTTTTGAGTTCTTGTTCTTGTGGGTTCCAATTTTATCATCATAACCATGTTCTTAGCATTTGAAACTTTGTTATACCTAAGAGTTCTTTGGTGACTAGATTTTTTGCCATAAGTATCCGCATCATTTGATATCAATGCCTTGGTTGCTGAATATACGTTATCTACTTCATATATCAATTTTTTGAATTTTAGATTTTAAAATAATTTTTCTTTTGATTGTTTTATGCTTTCTAAAGTCACAAATCACCAAAAAATAAATAAATATTTTTTTCCTTCAAGTCTTGTGTTTACTTTCCATTTTGTTGTAATTGATTTCGTCTTTGCATTTCACTTTGTAGTTTTCTTTAAATTTTTTGTTTCTTTTTCTTGTTCTTTGTTTTATGTGTTCATCCTATCTTTGTACTTGAAAAAAACAAGAGAGCTACTGTAGTTCGTAGTTTAAAAAATAAAAGAAATTATTAATTACGGTTCCAACTTTAAACCGTTATAACTTTTCATTCGTGCATAGAAACAACTATTATAATAAATAAAATTAAACTTTTTTTCGATTCCTAAAAACAAACTAAAGTAATAGTTTAGTCCTCCACTTTTTGAACACAATTTCCATCAATTACACATCTTGATGACATCTTAAAGTTTGGTTTATTCTTATTGCATTGTTTTCTTAGTTCTTGTTCTTTTGGGTTCCAATTTTATCATCATAACCATGTTATTAGCGTTTCAAACTTTCTTATTCCTTTGAGTTCCTCGGTTCCTAGAATTTTCGCCTGAATGATCCACATCATTTGATATCAATGCCTTGGTTGCTGAAAATACGTTATCTATCTTCTTATATCTATTTTTTGAATTTTAGATATTAAAATAATTTCCCTTTGATTGTTTTCTTCTTTCTAAAGTCACAAATCATTAAAAAAATATAAATATTTTTTTCCTTCAAGTCTTGTGTTTATTTCAATTTTGTTGTAATTGTTTTCGTCCTTGTATTTCATTTTTGTAATTTTCTTTAAATTCTTTATTTCTTTTTATTGTTCTTTGTTTTATTTGTTCATCCTATCTTTGTACTTGAAAAAAACAAGAGAGCCACTACTGTTGGTAGTTTAAAAAAGAAAAGAAGTTATTAATTGAGGTTGCAACTTTAAACAATTATGACTTTTCATTCTTGCATCGAACAACTTTTATAATATATCAAATTGAACCTCGTTTTGATATCTAAAAACACACTGAAGCAATAGTTTAGTGCTCCGCTTTTTTGGGCAAAATTTTCATCATTTACACATCTTAACGACGGCTTAAAGTTTGGTTGAACTTTATTGCATTGTTTTTTGAGTTCTTGTTCTTGTGGGTTCCAATTTTATCATCATAACCATGTTCTTGGCATTTCAAACTTTCTTATACCTAAGAGTTCTTTGGAATCTAGATTTTTTGCCTGAAGTATCCGCATCATTTGATATCAATGCCTTGGTTGCTGAATATACGTTATCTACTTCATATATCTATTTTTTGAATTTTAGATTTTAAAATAATTTTTCGTTTGATTGTTTTCTGCTTTCTAAAGTCACAGATCACCAAAAAATAAATAAATATTTTTTTCATTCAAGTCTTGTGTTTACTTTCCATTTTGTTGTAATTGATTTCGTCTTTGCATTTCACTTTGTAGTTTTCTATAAATTTTTTGTTTCTTTTTCTTGTTCTTTGTTTTATGTGTTCATCCTATCTTTGTACTTGAAAAAAACAAGAGAGCTACTGTATTTCGTAGTTTGAAAAATAAAAGAAATTATTAATTACGGTTCCAACTTTAAATCCTTATAACTTTTCATTCGTGCATAGAAACAACTATTATAATAAATAAAATTAAACTTTGTTTCGATTCCTAAAAACACACTAAAGTAATAGTTTAGTCCTCCACTCTTTTGAACACAATTTCCATCAATTACACATCTTGATGACATCTTAAAGTTTGGTTTATTCTTATTGCATTGTTTTCTTAGTTCTTGTTCTTTTGGGTTCCAATTTTATCATCATAACCATGTTATTAGCGTTTCAAACTTTCTTATTCCTTTGAGTTCCTCGATTCCTAGAATTTTCGCCAGAATTATCCACATCATTTGATATCAATGCCTTGGTTGCTGAAAATACGTTATCTATCTTCTTATATCTATTTTTTGAATTTTAGATATTAAAATAATTTCCCTTTGATTGTTTTCTTCTTTCTAAAGTCACAAATCATTAAAAAAAATATTTTTTTCCTTCAAGTCTTGTGTTTACTTTCAATTTTGTTGTAATTGTTTTCGTCCTTGTATTTCATTTTTGTAATTTTCTTTAAATTCTTTATTTCTTTTTATTGTTCTTTGTTTTATGTTCTCATCCTATCTTTGTACTTGAAAAAAATAAGAGAGCCACTGATGTTGGTAGTTTAAAAAAGAAAAGAAGTTATTAATTTAGGTTTCCACTTTGAACACTTATGACTTTTCATTCTTGCATCGAACAACTTTTATAATATATCAAATTAAACCTCGTTTTGATATCTAAAAACACACTGAAGCAATAGTTCAGTGCTCCACTTTTTTGGGCAAAATTTTCATCATTTACACATCTTAACGACGGCTTAAAGTTTGGTTGAACTTTATTGCATTGTTTTTTGAGTTCTTGTTCTTATGGGTTCCAATTTTATCATCATAACCATGTTCTTAGCATTTCACACATTCTTATACCTAACAGTTCTTTGGAGACTAGATTTTTTGCCAGAAGTATCAGCATCGTTTTATATCAATGCCTAGGTTGCTGAATATACGTTATCTACTTCATATATCTATTTTTTGAATTTTAGATTTTAAAATAATTTTTCTTTTGTTTGTTTTATGCTTTCTAAAGTCGCAAATCACCAAAAATAAATAAATATTTGTTTCCTTCAAGTCTTGTGTTTACTTTCCATTTTGTTGTTATTGATTTCGTCTTTGCATTTCACTTTGTAGTTTTCTTTAATTTTTTTTTTCTTTTTATTATTCTTTGTTTTATGTGTTCAACATATCTTTGTACTTGAAAAAAACAAGAGAGCTACTGTAGTTCGTAGTTTAAAAGATAAAAGAAATTATTAATTAGGGTTCCAACTTCAAACCGTTATAACTTTTCGTTCGTGCATTGAAACAACTCTTATAATAAATAAAATTAAATTTTGTTTCGATACCTAAAAACACACTAAAGTAATAGTTTAGTCCACCACTTTTTTGAACATAATTTCCATCAATTACACATCTTGATGACATCATAAAGTTTGGTTTATCCTTATTGCATTGTTTTCTTAGTTCTTGTTCTTTTGGGTTCCAATTTTATCATCAGAACCATGTTATTAGCGTTTCAAACTTTCTTATTCCTTTGAGTTCCTCGGTTCCTAGAATTTTCGCCTGAATGATCCACATCATTTGTTATCAATGCCTTGGTTGCTGAAAATACGTTATCTATCTTCTTATATCTATTTTTTGAATTTTAGATATTAAAATAATTTCCCTTTGATTGTTTTCTTCTTTCCAAAGTCACAAATCATTAAAAGAAATATAAATATTTTTTTCCTTCAAGTCTTGTGTTTACTTTCAATTTGGTTGTAATTGTTTTCGTCCTTGTATTTCATTTGGTAATTTTCTTTAAATTCTTTATTTCTTTTTCTTGTTCTTTGTTTTATATGTTCATCCTATCTTTGTAATTGAAAAAAACAAGAGAGCCACTGCTGTTGGTAGTTTAAAAAAGAAAACAAGTTATTAATTGAGGTTGCAACTTTAAACAATTATGACTTTTTTTTCTTGCATCGAACAACTTTTATAATATATCAAATTGTACCTCGTTTTGATATATAAAAACAAACTGAAGCAATAGTTTAGTGCTCCGCTTTTTTGGGTAAAATTTTCATCATTTACACATCTTAACGACGGCTTAAAGTTTGGTTGAACTTTATTGCATTGTTTTTTGAGTTCTTGTTCTTGTGGGTTCCAATTTTATCATCATAACCATGTTCTTGGCATTTCAAACTTTCTTATACCTAAGAGTTCTTTGGAATCTAGAATTTTTGCCTCAAGTATCCACATCATTTGATATCAATGCCTTGGTTGCTGAATATACGTTATCTACTTTATATATCTATTTTTTGAATTTTAGATTTTAAAATAATTTTTCGTTTGATTGTTTTATGCTTTCTAAAGTCAAATATCACCAAAAAATAAATAAATATTTTTTTCCTTCAAGTCTTGTGTTTACTTTCCATTTTGTTGTAATCGATTTCGTATTTGCATTTCACTTTGTAGTTTTCTTTAAATTTTTTGTTTCTTTTTCTTGTTCTTTGTTTTATGTGTTCATCCTATCTTTGTACATGAAAAAAACAAGAGAGCTACTGTATTTCGTAGTTTAAAAAATAAAAGAAATTATTAATTACGGTTCCAACTTTAAACCGTTATAACTTTTCATTCGTGCATAGAAACAACTATTATAATAAATAAAATTAAACTTTTTTTCGATTCCTAAAAACAAACTAAAGTAATAGTTTAGTCCTCCACTTTTTGAACACAATTTCCATCAATTACACATCTTGATGACATCTTAAAGTTTGGTTTATTCTTATTGCATTGTTTTCTTAGTACTTGTTCTTTTGGGTTCCAATTTTATCATCATAACCATGTTATTAGCGTTTCAAACTTTCTTATTCCTTTGAGTTCCTCGATTCCTAGAATTTTCGCCGGAATTATCCACATCATTTGATATCAATGCCTTGGTTGCTGAAAATACGTTATCTATCTTCTTATATCTATTTTTTGAATTTTAGATATTAAAATAATTTCCCTTTGATTGTTTTCTTCTTTCTAAAGTCACAAATCATTAAAAAAATATAAATATTTTTTTCCTTCAAGTCTTGTGTTTACTTTCAATTTTGTTGTAATTGTTTTCGTCCTTGTATTTCATTTTGTAGTTTTCTTTAAATTCTTTATTCTTTATTCTTTTTCTTGTTCTTTGTTTTATGTTCTCATCCTATCTTTGTACTTGAAAAAAATAAGAGAGCCATTGCTGTTGGTAGTTTAAAAAAGAAAAGAAGTTATTAATTTAGGTTGCCACTTTGAACAGTTATGACTTTTCATTCTTAATCGAACAACTTTTATAATATATCAAATTAAACCTCGTTTTGATATCTAAAAACACACTGAAGCAATAGTTCAGTGCTCCACTTTTTTGGGCAAAATTTTCATCATTTACACATCTTAACGACGGCTTAAAGTTTGGTTGAACTTTATTGCATTGTTTTTTGAGTTCTTGTTCTTATGGGTTCCAATTTTATCATCATAACCATGTTCTTAGCATTTCAAACTTTCTTATAACTAACAGTTCTTTGGAGACTAGACTTGTTTCCAGAAGTATCCGAATCATTTGATATCAATGCCTTGGTTGCTGAATATACGTTATCTACTTCATATATCTATTTTTTGAATTTTAGATTTTAAAATAATTTTTCGTTTGATTGTTTTATGCTTTCTAAAGTCAAATATCACCAAAAAATAAATAAATATTTTTTTCCTTCAAGTCTTGTGTTTACTTTCCATTTTGTTGTAATTGATTTCGTCTTTGCATTTCACTTTGTAGTTTTCTTTAAATTTTTTGTTTCTTTTTCTTGTTCTTTGTTTTATGTGTTCATCCTATCTTTGTACTTGAAAAAAACAAGAGAGCTACTGTAGTTCGTAGTTTAAAAAATAAAAGAAATTATTAATTACGGTTCCAACTTTAAATCCTTATAACTTTTCATTCGTGCATAGAAACAACTATTATAATAAATAAAATTAAACTTTGTTTCGATTCCTAAAAACACACTAAAGTAATAGTTTAGTCCTCCACTCTTTTGAACACAATTTCCATCAATTACACATCTTGATGACATCTTAAAGTTTGGTTTATCCTTATTGCATTGTTTTCTTAGTTCTTGTTCTTTTGGGTTCCAATTTTATCATCATAACCATGTTCTTAGCGTTTCAAACTTTCTTATTCCTTTCAGTTCCTCGGTTCCTAGAATATTTGCCTTAATGATCCACATCATTTGATATGTATGCCTTGGTTGGTGAAAATACGTTATCTAACTTCTTATATCTAATTTTTGAATTTTAGATATTAAAATAATTTCCCTTTGATTGTTTTCTTCTTTCCAAAGTCACAAATCATTAAAAGAAATATAAATATTTTTTTCCTTCAAGTCTTGTGTTTACTTTCAATTTTGTTGTAATTGTTTTCGTCCTTGTATTTCATTTTTGTAGTTTTCTTTAAATTCTTTATTTCTTTTTCTTGTTCTTTGTTTTATTTGTTCATCCTATCTTTGTACTTGAAAAAAATAAGAGAGCCACTGCTGTTGGTAGTTTAAAAAAGAAAAGAAGTTATTAATTTAGGTTGCAACTTTAAGCAATTATGACTTTTCATTCTTGCATCGAACAACTTTTATAATATATCAAATTAAACCTCGTTTTGATATCTAAAAACACACTGAAGCAATAGTTTAGTGCTCCGCTTTTTTGGGCAAAATTTTCATCATTTACACATCTTAACGACGGCTTAAAGTTTGGTTGAACTTTATTGCATTGTTTTTTGAGTTCTTGTTCTTGTGGGTTCCAATTTTATCATCATAACCATGTTCTTAGCATTTCAAACTTTCTTATACCTAACAGTTCTTTGGAGACTAGATTTTTTGCGAGAAGTATCCGCATCGTTTGATATCAATGCCTTGGTTGCTGAATATACGTTATCTACTTCATATATCTATTTTTTGAATTTTAGATTTTAAAATAATTTTTTGTTTGATTGTTTTATGCTTTCTAAAGTCAAATATCACCAAAAAATAAATAAATATTTTTTTCCTTCAAGTCTTGTGTTTACTTTCCATTTTGTTGTAATTGATTTCGTCTTTGCATTTCACTTTGTAGTTTTCTTTAAATTTTTTGTTTCTTTTTCTTGTTCTTTGTTTTATGTGTTCATCCTATCTTTGTACTTGAAAAAAACAAGAGAGCTACTGTAGTTCGTAGTTTGAAAAATAAAAGAAATTATTAATTACGGTTCCAACTTTAAATCGTTATAACTTTTCATTCGTGCATAGAAACAACTATTATAATAAATAAAATTAAACTTTGTTTCGATTCCTAAAAACACACTAAAGTAATAGTTTAGTCCTCCACTCTTTTGAACACAATTTCCATCAATTACACATCTTGATGACATCTTAAAGTTTGGTTTATCCTTATTGCATTGTTTTCTTAGTTCTTGTTCTTTTGGGTTCCAATTTTATCATCATAACCATGTTCTTAGCATTTCAAACTTTCTTATTCCTTTGAGTTCCTCGGTTCTTACAATTTTTACCTGAATGATCCACATCATTTGATATGTATGCCTTGGTTGGTGAAAATACGTTATCTATCTTCTTATATCTATTTTTTGAATTTTAGATATTAAAATAATTTCCCTTTGATTGTTTTCTTCTTTCTAAAGTCACAAATCATTAAAAAAAATATTTGTTTCCTTCAAGTCTTGTGTTTACTTTCAATTTTGTTGTAATTGTTTTCGTCCTTGTATTTCATTTTGTAGTTTTCTTTAAATTCTTTATTCTTTTTCTTGTTCTTTGTTTTATGTGTTCATCCTATCTTTGTACTTGAAAAAAATAAGAGAGCCACTGTTGTTGGTAGTTTAAAAAAGAAAAGAAGTTATTAATTTAGGTTGCAACTTTAAGCAATTATGACTTTTCATTCTTGCATCGAACAACTTTTATAATATATCAAATTAAACCTCGTTTTGATATCTAAAAACACACTGAAGCAATAGTTTAGTGCTCCGCTTTTTTGGGCAAAATTTTCATCATTTACACATCTTAACGACGGCTTAAAGTTTGGTTGAACTTTATTGCATTGTTTTTTGAGTTCTTGTTCTTGTGGGTTCCAATTTTATCATCATAACCATGTTCTTATCATTTCAAACTTTCTTATACCTAAGAGTTCTTTGGAGACTAGATTTTTTGCCTGAAGTATCCGCATCGTTTGATATCAATGCCTTGGTTGCTGAATATACGTTATCTACTTCATATATCTATTTTTTGAATTTTAGATTTTAAAATAATTTTTCGTTTGATTGTTTTATGCTTTCTAAAGTCAAATATCACCAAAAAATAAATAAATATTTTTTTCCTTCAAGTCTTGTGTTTACTTTCCATTTTGTTGTAATTGATTTCGTCTTTGCATTTCACTTTGTAGTTTTCTTTAAATTTTTTGTTTCTTTTTCTTGTTCTTTGTTTTATGTGTTCATCCTATCTTTGTACTTGAAAAAAACAAGAGAGCTACTGTAGTTCGTAGTTTAAAAAATAAAAGAAATTATTAATTACGGTTCCAACTTTAAATCCTTATAACTTTTCATTCGTGCATAGAAACAACTATTATAATAAATAAAATTAAACTTTGTTTCGATTCCTAAAAACACACTAAAGTAATAGTTTAGTCCTCCACTCTTTTGAACACAATTTCCATCAATTACACATCTTGATGACATCTTAAAGTTTGGTTTATCCTTATTGCATTGTTTTCTTAGTTCTTGTTCTTTTGGGTTCCAATTTTATCATCATAACCATGTTCTTAGCGTTTCAAACTTTCTTATTCCTTTCAGTTCCTCGGTTCCTAGAATATTTGCCTTAATGATCCACATCATTTGATATGTATGCCTTGGTTGGTGAAAATACGTTATCTAACTTCTTATATCTAATTTTTGAATTTTAGATATTAAAATAATTTCCCTTTGATTGTTTTCTTCTTTCCAAAGTCACAAATCATTAAAAAAATATAAATATTTTTTTCCTTCAAGTCTTGTGTTTACTTTCAATTTTGTTGTAATTGTTTTCGTCCTTGTATTTCATTTGGTAGTTTTCTTTAAATTCTTTATTTCTTTTTCTTGTTCTTTGTTTTATGTGTTCATCCTATCTTTGTACTTGAAAAAAACAAGAGAGCCACTGCTGTTGGTAGTTTAAAAAAGAAAAGAAGTTATTAATTGAGGTTGCAACTTTAAACAATTATGACTTTTCATTCTTGCATCGAACAACTTTTATAATATATCAAATTGAACATCGTTTTGATATCTAAAAACACATTGAAGCAATAGTTTAGTGCTCCGCTTTTTAGGGAAACAAATTAATCATTTACACATCTTAACGACGGCTTAAATTTTGGTTGAACTTTATTGCATTGTTTTTTGAGTTCTTGTTCTTGTGGGTTCCAATTTTATCATCATAACCATGTTCTTAGCATTTCAAACTTTCTTATTCCTTTGAGTTCTTCGATTCCTAGATTTTTCGCCTCAATGATCCACATCATTTGATATCAATGCCTTGGTTTGTGAATATATGTTATCTACTTGATATATTTATTTTTTGAATTTTAGATTTTAAAATAAGTTGTCCTTTGATTGTTTTCTGTTTTCTAAAGTCACAAATCACCAAAAAATAAGTAAATATGTTTTTTCCTTCAAGTCTTGTGTTTACCTTCAATTTTGTTGTCATTGATTTCATCTTGAATTTCATTTTGTAGTTTTCTTTAAATTTTTTGTTTCTTTTCCTTGTTTTTTGTTTTATGTGTTCATCCTTTCTTTCTATTTGAATAAAAGAAGAGAGCTACATCAGTTCGTAGTTTAAAATATAGAAAAAGTTATTAATTGTGGTTCCAACTTTAAAGCGTTATGACCTTTCATTCCTGCATCGAAAGAACTATTATAATAAATCAAATTGAACTTCCTTTCAATTCCTAAAAAGACACTGAAGCAATAGTTTACCGCTACACTTTTTTTAACACAATTTCCATCATTTACACATCTTAACGACGGCTTAAACTTTGGTTGAACCATATTGCATTGTTCTTTCAATTCTTGTTCTTTTCGGTTCCACTTTTATCATCATAACCTTGTTCTTTGCATTTCAAACTTTCTTATTCCTTTGAGTTCCTCTGTTCTTATATTTTTCGCCTGAAAGGCCCACATCATTTGATATCAATGCCTAGGTTGCTGAAAAATACTTTATCTGTCTTTATATAACTATTTTTTGAATTTTAGATTTTAAAATAATTTGTTCTTTGATTGTTTTCAGCTTTCTGAAGCCACAAATCATTAAAAGAAATATAAATGTTTTTTTCCTTCAAGTCTTGTGTTTACTTTCAATTGTGGTTCAATTGTTTTCGTCTTTGCATTTCATTTTGTAGCTTTCTTTAAATTCTTTGTTTCTTTTTCTTGTTCTGGTTTTATGTGTACATCCTATCTTTGTGCTTGAAAAAAACAAGAGAGCTACTGCAGTTCGTAGTTTAAAATACAAAAGAAATTATTAATTGGGGTTCCAACTTTAGAACATTATGACTTTTCATTTGTGCATCGAAACCACTATTATAATATATAAAAATTAACCTCATTTTCATATCAAAAAACACACTGAAGCAATAGTTTAGTGCTCCGCTTTTTTGAACAAAATTTTCATTTTTTACACATCTTAACGACATCTTAAAGTTTGGTTGAACCTTTTTGCATTGTTTTTTCCGTTCTTGTTCTTTAGGGTTACAATTTTATCATCATAACCATGTTCTTATCATTTCAAACTTTCTTATTCCTTTGAGTTCCTCGGCTCCTAGATTTTCGCCTGAATGATCCACATCATTTGATATCAATGCCTTAGTTGTTGAAAATATGTTATCTATCTTCTTATATCTCTTTTTTGACTTTTGGATTTTAAAGTACTTTGTCCTTTGATTGTTTTCTCCTTACTAAAGTCACAAATCACCAAAAAATAAATTAATAGTTTTTTCCTTCAAGTGTTGTGGTTACTTTCAATTGTGGTTCATTTGTTTTCGTCTTTGCATTTGATTTTGTAGTTTTCTTTAAATTCTTTGTTTCTTTTTTTTGTTCTGTTTTTATGTGTAGAACCTATCTTTGTGCATGAGAAAAACAAGAGAGCTACTCGAGTTCCTAGTTTAAAATACAAAAGAAGATATAAATTGGGGTTGAAACTTTAAACCCTTATGACTTTCTCTTCGTGCATCGAAACAACTATTATAATATATCAAATCGAACCTCATTTTGATATCTAAAAACACAAGGATGCAATAGTTTTGTGCTCCGCTATTTTGAAACCAAATTCCATCATTTACACATCTTAACGACATTTTAATTTTTGGTTGAATCTTATTGCATTGTTTTTTTAGTTCTTGTTCTTTTGGCGTCCAATATTATCATCATAACTATGTTCTTAGCATTTCAAACTTTCTTATTCCTTTGAGTTCCCCGGTTCTTAGATTTTTCACCTGAAGGATCCGAATCATTTGATATCAATGCCTTGGTTGCTGAAAAATATGTTATCTATCTTCATATATCTATTTTTTGAATTTTATATTTTAAATTTTTTTTTCCTTTGATTGTTTTTTGCTTTCTAAAGCCACAAATCACTAAAAAATAAATAAATATTTTTTTCCTTCAAGTCTTGTGTTTACTTTCAATTTTGTTGTAATAGTTTTCGTCTTTGCATTTCATTTGATTGTTTTCTCCAAATTCTTTGTTTCTTTTTCTTGTTATTTGTTTTATGTGTTCATCCTAACTTTGTGCTTGAAAAAAATAATGGAACTACTGCAGTTCCTAGATTAAAAAATAAAAGAAGTTATTAATTGGGGTTGCAAGTTTAAAACGTTATGACTTTTCATTCGTGCATCGAAACAACTATTATAATATATCAAAATGAACCTCGTTTTCATATCTAAAAACACACTGAAGCAATAGTTTAGTGATGCACTTTTTTGAAACAAATTTCATCATTTACACATCTTAATGACTATTAAAGTTTGGTTGAACCTTATTGCATTGTTTTTTCAGTTCTTGTTCTTTTGGGTTCCAATTTTATCATCATAACCATGTTCTTAGCATTTCAAACTTTCTTATTCCTTTGAGTTCTTGGGTTCCTAGATTTTTTGCCTCAAGGATCTCCATCATTTTTATAAATGCATTGGTTGTGGAAAATACGTTTTCTATCTTCATATATCTATTTTTTGAATTTTAGATTTTAAAATAATTTGTCCTTTCATTGTTTTCTAGTTTCTAAAGTCACAAATCACCAAAAAATAAATAAATATTTGTTTCCTTCAAGTCTTGTGTTTACTTTCAATTTTGTTGTAATTGTTTTCGTCCTTGTATTTCATTTTGTAGTTTTCTTTAAATTCTTTGTTTCTTTTTCTTGTTCTTTGTTTTATGTGTTCATCCTATCTTTGTACTTGAAAAAAACATGAGAACTACTGGAGTTCATAGTTTAAAAAACAAAATACGTTATTAATTGGGGTTTAAAATTTAAACCGTTATGACATTATGTTCATGCATCGAGACAACTGTTATAATATATCAAATTGAATCTCGTTTTGATATCTAAAAACACACTGAAGCAATAGTTTGGTGCTCCGCTATTTTGAAACCAAATTCCATCATTTAAACATCTTAATGACATCTTAAATTTTGGTTGAACCATATTGCATTGTTCTTTCAATTCTTGTTCTTTTCGGTTCCACTTTTATCATCATAACCATGTTCTTTGCATTTCAAACTTTCTTATTCCTTTGAGTTCCTCCGTTCTTATATTTTTCGCCTGAAGGACCCACATCATTTGATATCAATGCCTAGGTTGCTGAAAAATACTTTATCTATCTTTATATAACTATTTTTTGAATTTTAGATTTTAAAATAATTTGTTCTTTGATTGTTTTCTGCTTTCTGAAGCCACAAATCAACAAAGAGTAAATAAATGTTTTTTTCCTTCAAGTCTTGTGTTTACTTTCAATTGTGGTTCAATTGTTTTCGTCTTTGCATTTCATTTTGTAGTTTTCTTTAAATTCTTTGTTTCTTTTTCTTGCTCTTTGTTTTATGTGTTCACCCTATCTTTGTACTTGAAAAAAATAGGAGTGCTACTATAGTTCGTACTTTTAAAAGGGTATAAGTTATTAATTGGTGTTCCAACTTTAAACCATTATAACTTTTCATTCGTGCATCAAAACAACTTTTATAATATATCAAATTGAACCTTGTTTTGATTCCTAAAAACACACTGAAGCAATAGTTTAGTGCTCCTCCTTTTTGAACACAATTTCCATCATTTACAAATCTTAACGACATCTTAAAGTTTGGTTTAACCATATTGCATTGTTTTCTTAGTTCTTGTTCTTTTGGGTTCCAATTTTATCATCATAACCATGTTCTTAGCGTTTCAAACTTTCTTATTCCTTTAATTTCTTTGGTTCCTAGATTTTTTGCCTGAATGACCCACATCATTTGATATCAATGCCTAGGTTGTTGGAAAATACTTTATCTATCTTTATATATCTATTTTTTGAATTTTGGATTTTAAAAGAATTTGTCCTTTGATTGTTTTCTGCTTTCTAAAGCCATAAATCACCAAAGAGTAAATAAATATTTTTTCCCTTCAAGTCTTGTGTTTACTTTCAATTTTGATATATTTATTTTCATGTATGCATTTCATTTTGTAGCTTTCTTTAAATTCTTTGTTTCTTTTTCTTGTTCTTTGTTTTATGTGTACATCCTATCTTTGTGCTTGAAAAAAACAAGAGAGCTACTGCAGTTCGTAGTTTAAAATACAAAAAAAGTTATTAATTCTGGTTGGAAATTTAAACCGTTATAACTTTTCATTCGTGCATCAAAAGAACTATTATAATATATCAAATTAAACCATGTTTTGATATCTAAAAACACAATGAAGTAATAGATTAGTGCTGCACTTTTTTGAAAAAAAATTTCATGATTTACACATCTTAACGACGTCTTACTTTTTGGTTGAACTTTATTGCATATTTTTTTTAGTTCTTGTTCTTTTGGGTTTTAATTTTATCATCATAACCATTTTAATAGCATTTCAAACTTTCTTATTCCTTTGAGTTCTTGGGTTGCTAGATTTTTCGCTTGAATGATCCACATCATTTGATATGAATGCCTTGGTTGCTGAAAATACGTTATCTATCTTCATATTTCTATTTTTTGAATTTTAGATTTTAAAATAATTTTTCCTTTGATTTTGTTCTGCTTTCTAAAGTCACAAATCACCAAAAAATAAATAAATATTTGTTTCCTTCATGTCTTGTGTTTACTTTCAATTTTTTTGTAATTATTTTCGTCTTTGCATTTCATTTTGTAGTTTTCTTTAAATTCTTTGTTTCTTTTTCTTGCCCTTTGTTTTATGTGTTCATACAATCTTTGTACTTGAAAAAAGTAGGAGAGCTAGTGTAGTTCGTAGTTTAAAAAAAGAAGAATTTATTAATTGGGGTTCCAAATTTAAACCGTTATAACTTTTAATTCATGCATCGAAATAACTATTATAATATATCATATCAAAGCTCGTTGTGATTTCTAAAGACACACCAAAGTAATTGTTTAGTTCTCCACGTTTTTGAACCCAAATCACATCATTTACACTTCTTACCAACATTTTAAAGTTTGGTTGAACCTTATTGCATTATTTTCTTTTCTTGTTTTTTTGGGTTCCAATTTTATCATCATAGCCATGTTCTTAGCAATACAACCATTCTTATTCCTTCAAGTTCCTAGGTTCCTAGAATTTTTGCCGATGGACCCACATCATTTGATATCATTGCCTAGGTTGCTGAAAAATACTTTATCTGTCTTTATATAACTATTTTTTGAATTTTAGATTTTAAAATAATTTGTTCTTTGATTGTTTTCTACTTTCTGAAGCCACAAATCACCAAAAAATAGATAAATAGTTTTTTCCTTCAAGTCTTGTGGTTACTTTCAATTTCCTGGTATTTATTTTCATCTTTGAATTTCATTTCATAGTTTTCTTTGAATTCTTTGTTTTGTTTTCTTGTTCTTAGTTTTATATTTTCAACCTATATTTGTACCTGAAAAAAACAAGAGAGCTAGTGGAGTTCGTAGTTTAAAATACAAAGGTATTTATTTTCATCTTTGAA
Organism: Hippophae rhamnoides; assembly: GCA_033030585.1. Taxonomy (NCBI): domain Eukaryota; kingdom Viridiplantae; phylum Streptophyta; class Magnoliopsida; order Rosales; family Elaeagnaceae; genus Hippophae; species Hippophae rhamnoides. The sequence continues at coordinate 56,899,400 of CM065429.1, read as the reverse complement.
TTTCATTTCATAGTTTTCTTTGAATTCTTTGTTTTGTTTTCTTGTTCTTAGTTTTATATTTTCAACCTATATTTGTACCTGAAAAAAACAAGAGAGCTAGTGGAGTTCGTAGTTTAAAATACAAAAAAAGATATTAATTGGGGTTGAAACTTTAAAACCTTATGACTTTTTGTTTGTGCATCGAAATAAATATTATAATATATCAAATCGAACCTCGTTTTGATATCTAAACACACAAGGACGCAATAGTTTTGTGCTCCATTATTTTGAAAACAAAATTTCATCATTTACACATCTTAACGACGTCTAAAAGTTTGGTTGAACCTTATTGCATTGTTTTTTCAGTTCTTGTTCTTTTCGGTTCCAATTTTATCATCATAACCATGTTCTTTGCATTTCAAACTTTCTTATTCCTTTGAGTTCCTCTATTCTTATATTTTTCGCCTGAAGGATCCACATCATTTGATATCAATGCCTAGGTTGGTGAAAAATACTTTATCTGTCTTTATATAACTATTTTTTGAATTTTAGATTTTAAAATAATTTGTTCTTTGATTGTTTTCTGCTTTCTGAAGCCACAAATCAACAAAGAGTAAATAAATGTTTTTTTCCTTCAAGTCTTGTGTTTACTTTCAATTTTGGTTCAATTGTTTTCGTCTTTGCATTTCATTTTGTAGCTTTCTTTAAATTCTTTGTTTCTTATTCTTGTTCTTTGTTTTATATGTTCATCTAACCTTTATACTTGAAAAAACAAGAGAGCTACTGCAGTTCGTAGTTTAAAATATAAAAGAAGTTTTTAATTGGGGTTGCAACTATAAACCGTTATGACTTTTCATTCGTGCATCGAAATAACTATTATAATATATCAAATTGAACCTCGTTTTCATATCTAAAAGCACAGTGAAGCAATAGTTTAGTGCTTCGCTTTTTTGAACAAAATTTTCATCATTTACACATCTTAACGACGTCTTATAGTTTGGTTTAACCTTATTGCATTGTTTTTTCAGTTCTTGTTCTTTTGGGTTCCAATTTTATCATCATAACCATGTTCTTAGCATTTCAAACTTTCTTATTCCTTTGAGTTCCTCGGTTCCTAGATTTTTCGCCTGAAGGATCCACATCATTTGATATCAATGCCTAGGTTGGTGAAAAATACTTTATCTGTCTTTATATAACTATTTTTTGAATTTTAGATTTTAAAATAATTTGTTCTTTGATTGTTTTCTGCTTTCTGAAGCCACAAATCAACAAAGAGTAAATAAATATTTTTTTCCTTCAAGTCTTGTGTTTACTTTCAATTGTGGTTCAATTGTTTTCGTCTTTGCATTTCATTTTGTAGCTTTCTTTAAATTCTTTGTTTCTTTTTCTTGTTCTGGTTTTATGTGTACATCCTATCTTTGTGCTTGAAAAAAACAAGAGAGCTACTGCAGTTCGTAGTTTAAAATACAAAAGAAGTTATTAATTGGGGTTGCAACTTTAAAACGTCATGACTTTTCATTCTTGCATCAAAACAACTATTATAATATATCAAAATGAGCCTCGTTTTCATATCTAAAAAGACACTGAAGCAATAGTTTAGTGCTCCGCTTTTTGGAAAAACATTTCATCATTTACACATCTTAACGACATCTTACTTTTTGGTTGAACCTTATTGCATTGCTTTTTCAGTTCTTGTTCTTTTGGGTTCCAATTTTATCATAATAACCATGTTGTTAGATTTTCAAACTTTCTTATTCCTTTGAGTTCCTCGGTTCCTGTATTTTTCGCATGAAGGATCCTCATCATTTGATATCAATGCCTTGGTTGTTGAAAATACGTTATCTATCTTCATATATCAATTTTTTGAATTTTATATTTTAAAAAATTTTGTCCTTTGATTGTTTTTTGCTTTCTAAAGCCAAAAATCACCAATGAGTAAATAAATCTTTTTTTCCTTCAAGTCTTGTGTTTACTTTCAATTTTGTGGCAATTTTTTTCGTCTTTGCATTTCATTTTGTAGCTTTCTTTAAATTCTTTGTTTCTTTTTCTTGTTCTGGTTTTATGTGTACATCCTATCTTTGTGCTTGAAAAAAACAAGAGAGCTACTGCAGTTCGTAGTTTAAAATACAAAAGAAGTTATTAATTGGGGTTCCAACTTTAAACCCTTATAACTTTTCAGATGTGCATCGAAACAACTCTTAGAATATATGAATTAGAACCTTCTTTCGATTCCTAAAAAAACACTAAAGTAATAGATTAGTCCCCCAATCTTTTGAACACAATTTCAATCAATTACACATCTTAATGACATCTTACTTTTTGGTTGAACCTTATTGCATTGTCTTTTCATTTCTTATTCTTTTGGATTTCAATTTTATCATCATAAACCATGTTCTTAGCATTTCAAACTTTCTTATTCCTTTGAGTTCCTCGGTTCTCAGAATTGTTTCCTGAAGGATCTACATCATTTGATATCAATGCCTTGGTTGCTGAAAATACGTTATCTATCTCCATATATCTATTTTTTGAATTTTAGTTTTTAAAATAATTTGTCCTTTGATTGTTTTCTATTTTCTAAAGTCAAAAATCACCAAAAAATAAATAAGTATTTTTTTTTCAAGTCTTGTGTTTACTTTCAATTTTGTTGTAATTATTTTCATGCTTTATATTTCATTTTGTAGTTTTGTTTAAATTCTTTGTTTCTATTTCTTATTATTGTTTTATGTCTTCATCATATCTTTGTACTTAAAAATACAAGAGAGCCACTGTTGTTCGTAGTTTAAAAAAGAAAAGAAGTTATTAATTGAGGTTGCAACTTTAAAACCTTATGACTTTTTGTTTGTGCATCGAAACAACTATAATAATATATCAAATCAAACCTTGTTTTGATATCTAAAAACACAAGGACGTAATAGTTTTGCACTCCACTATTTTGAAACGAAATTCAATCATTTACACATCTTAACAACGTTTTACTTTTTGGTTGAACCTTATTGCATTGTCTTTTCACTTCTTGTTCTTTTGGGTTCCAATTTTATTATCATAACCATGTTCTTAGCATTTCAAACTTTCTTATTCCTTTGAGTTCCTCGATTCCTAGATTTTTCGCCTGAAGGATCCGCATCATTTGATATCAATGCCTTGGTTGCTGAAAATACGTTATCTATCTTCATATATCTATTTTTTGAATTTTAGATTTTAAAACAATTTATCCTTTGATTGTTTTCTGCTTTCTAAAGTAACAAATCACCAAAGAGTAAATAAATATTTTTTTTCCTTCAAGTCATGTGTTTACTTTCAATTGTGGTTCAATTGTTTTCGTCTTTGCATTTCATTTTGTAGTTTTCTTTAAAATCTTTGTTTTTTTTTCTAGTTCTTTGTTTTATGTGTTCATCCTATCTTTTACTTGAAAAAAATAGAAGTGCTACTGTCGTTCGTAGTTTTAAAAAAGAAGAAGTTATTAGTTGGGGTTCCAACTTTAAACCGTTATAACTTTTCTTTCGTTCATCGAAACACCTTTTATAATATATCAAATTAACCTTGTTTCGATTCCTAAAAACACACTGAGGCAATAGTTTAGTGCTCCGCCTTTTTTAACACAATTTCCATCATTTACATAACTTGATGACATCTTAAAGTTTGGTTTAACCTTATTGCATTGTTTTTCCTGTTCTTGTTCTTTTGGGTTCCAATTTTATGATCATAACCATGTTCTTAGCATTTCAAACTTTCTTATTCCTTCAAGTTCCTAGGTTCCTATAATTTTTGCGATGGATCCACATCATTTGATATCAATGCCTTGGTTCGAAAATACGTTATCTATCTTCATTTATCTTTTTTTTGAATTTTAGTTTTACAAAAGTTTGTCCTTTGATTGTTTTCTGCTTTCCTAAGTCATAACTCACCAAAAAATAGATAAATACTTTTTTCCTTCAAGTCTTGTGGTTACTTTCAATTTCCTCGTATTTATTTTCATCTTTGAATTTCATTTCATAGTTTTCTTTGAATTCTTTGTTTTGTTTTCTTGTTCTTAGTTTTATATTTTCAACCTATATTTGTACCTGAAAAAAACAAGAGAGCTAGTGGAGTTCGTAGTTTAAAATACAAAGGTATTTATTTTCATCTTTGAATTTCATTTCATAGTTTTCTTTGAATTCTTTGTTTTGTTTTCTTGTTCTTAGTTTTATATTTTCAACCTATATTTGTACCTGAAAAAAACAAGAGAGCTAGTGGAGTTCGTAGTTTAAAATACAAAAAAAGATATTAATTGGGGTTGAAACTTTAAAACCTTATGACTTTTTGTTTGTGCATCGAAATAAATATTATAATATATCAAATCGAACCTCGTTTTGATATCTAAACACACAAGGACGCAATAGTTTTGTGCTCCATTATTTTGAAACCAAATTCAATCATTTACACATCTTAACGACGTTTTACTTTTTGGTTGAACCTTATTGCATTGTTTTTTTAGTTCTTGTTCTTTTGGGTTCCAATTTTATCATGATAACCAAGCTCTTATCGTGTCAAACTTTCTTATTCCTTTGAGTTCCTTGGCTATTAGATTGTTTGCCAGAAGGATCCGCCTCATTTGATATCAATGCCTTGGTTGCTGAAATTACGTTATCTATCTTCATATATGTCTTTTTTTAATTTTTGTTTTTAAAATAATTTATCTTTTGATTGTTTTATTCTTTCTAAAGTCACAAATCAGAAAAAAATAAATAAATATTTTTTCCCTTTAAGTCTTGTGTTTACTTTCAAATTTGTTGTAATTGTTTTCGTCTTTCCATTTCATTTGTTGTTTTCTTTAAATTCATTGTTTCTTTTTCTTGTTCTTTGTTTTATGTGTTCATCTTATATTTGTACTTGAAAAAAAAACAGAGAGCTACTACAGCTCGTAGTTTAAAAACAAAATCAATTATTAATTAGGGTTGCAACTTTAAACCGTTATGACTTTTCATTCGTGCATCGAAACAACTATTATAATACATTAAATTGAACCTCGTTTTGATATCTAAAAACACACTGAAGCAATAGTTTAGTGATGCACTTTTTTGAACAAAATTTTGATTATTTACACATCTTAACGACATCATAGAGTTTGGTCGAACCTTTTCGCATTTTTTTTGCAGTTCTTGTTCTTTAGGGTTCCAATTTTATCATCATAACCATGTTCTAAGCATTTCAAACTTTCTTATTAATTTTCAGTACCTCGGTTCCCAGATTTTTCGCCTGAAGGATCTGCATCATTTGATATCAATGCCTTGGTTTCTGAAAAATACGTTATCTATCTTCATATATCTATTTTTTGAATTTTATATTTTAAAACTTTTTGTCCTTTGATTGTTTTGTGCTTTCTAAAGCCACAAATCACCAATGAGTAAATAAATATTTTTTTTCCTTCAAGTCTTGTGTTTACTTTCAATTTTGTTGCAATTTGTTTCGTCTTTGCATTTCATTTTGTAGTTTTCTTTAAATTCTTTGTTTCTTTTCCTTGTTCTTGGTTTTATGTTTTACTTCTATCTTTGTGCTTGAAAAAACCAAGAGAGCTACCGCAGTTCGTAGTTTAAAAAACAAAAGAAGTTATTAATTGGGGTTGCAAATTTAAACCGTTATGAGTTTTTGTTTGTGCATCGAAACAACTATTATAATATATCATATTGTACCTTGTTTTCATAACTAAAAACACAAGGACGCAATAGTTTTGTGCTCCACTATTTTGAAACCAAATTCAATAATTTACACATCTTAACGACATTTTACTTTTTGGTTGAACCTTATTGCATTGTTTTTTGAGTTCTTCTTCTTTTGGGTTTCCATTTTATCATCATAACCATGTTCTTAGCATTTCAAACTTTCTTATTCCTATTGAGTTCCTAGGTTCCTTGATTTTTGGCCCGAAGGACCCACATCATTTGATATCAATGCCTAGGTTGCTGAAAAATACTTTATCTATCTTTATATAACTATTTTTTGAATTTTAGATTTTAAAATAATTTGTTCTTTGATTGTTTTCTGCTTTCCTATGCCACAAATCAACAAAGAGTAAATAAATATTTTTTTTCCTTCAAGTCTTGTGTTTACTTTCAATTTTGTTGTAATTGTTTTCGTCTTTGCATTTCATTTCATAGTTTTCATTAAAATTTTGGTTTCTTTTTATTTTTTTTTGTTTTATGTGTTCATCCTATCTTTTTACTTGAAAAAAATAAGAGAGCTACTGCTGTTCGTAGTTTAAAATACAAAAAAAGATATTAATTGGGGTTGAAACTTTAAAACCTTATGACTTTTTATTTGTGCATCGAAACAAATATTATAATATATCAAATCAAACTTCGTTTTGATATCTAAAAACACAAGGACGCAATAGTTTTGTGCTCCAATATTTTGAAACCAAATTCAATAATTTACACATCTTAACGACGTTTTACTTTTTGGTTGAACCTTCTTGTATTTTTGTTCGATTTCTTCTTCTTTTGGGTTCCAATTTCATCATCCTAACCATGTTCTTACGAATTCAAACTTTCTTATTCCTTCGAGTTCCTAGGTTCCTATAATTTTTTCCCGATGGATCCACATCATTTGATATCAATGCCTTGGTTGCTGAAAATATGTTATCTATCTTCATATATCTATTTTTTCAATTTTAGATTTTAAAATATTTTGTCCTTTTATTGTTTTCTATTTTCTAAAGTCAAAAATCACCAAAAAATAAATAAGTATTTTTTTTCAAGTCTTGTGTTTTCTTTCAATTTTTTTTGTATTTATTTTCATCTTTGAATTTCATTTCATAGTTTTCTTTAAATTCTTTGTTTCATTTTCTTGTTCTTTGTTTTATGTGTTCAACCTCTCTTTGTACTTGAAAAAAACAAGAGAGCTAGTGGAGTTCGTAGTTTAAAATACAAAAAAAGATATTAATTGGGGTTGAAACTTTAAAACCTTATGACTTTTTGTTTGTGCATAGAAACAACTATTAAAATATATCAAATCGAACCTCGTTTTGATATCTAAAAACACAAGGACGCAATAGTTTTGTGGTCCACTATTTTGAAACCAAATTCAATCATTTACACATCTTAACGACGTTTTACTTTTTGGTTGAACCTTATTGCATTGTTTTTTTAGTTCTTTTTGTTTTGACGTCCAATTTTATCTTAGTAACCATGTTCTTAGCAGTTCAAACTTTATTATTCCTTTGAGCTCCTCACTTCCCAGATTTTTCAACTGAAGGATCCCATCATTTGATATCAATGCCTTGGTTGCTGAAAATACGTTATCTATATACATATATCTAGTTTTTGAATTTTATATTTTCAAAATAACTTTTCCTTTGATTGTTTTCTGCTTTCAAAAGTCACAAATCATCAAAAAATAAATAAATACTCTTATTCCTTCAAGTCTTGTGTTTAATTTCAATTTTTTTGAAATTGTTTTTTTCTTTGCATTGCATTTCGTAGTTTTCTTTAAATCCTTTGTTTCTTTGTCTTGTTTTTTGTTTTATTTGTTCATCCTATCTTTGTAATTGAAAAAAATAAGAGAGCTATTGGATTTCGTAGTTTAAAAAATAAAAGCAATTTTTAATTGGGGTGGTAACTTTAAAACCTTATGACTTTTTGTTCGTGCATCGAAACAACTATTATAATATATCAAATCGAACTTCGTTTTGATATCACAAAACACAAGGACGCAATAGTTTTGTGCTCCACTATTTTGAAACCAAATTCAATAATTTACACATCTTAACGACATTTTACTTTTTGGTTGAACCTTCTTGCATTTTTTTTCGATTTCTTCTTCTTTTGGGTTCCAATTTTATCATCATAACCATGCTCTTACCAATTCAAACTTTCTTATTCCTTCGAGTTCCTAGGTTCCAATAATATTTGCCCGATGGATCCACATCATTTGCTATCAATGCCTTGGTTGCTGAAAATATGTTATCTATCTTCATATATCTATTTTTTCAATTTTAGATTTTAAAATAATTTGTCCTTTTATTGTTTTCAGCTTTCCAAAGTTACAATCACGAAAAAATAGATAAATATTTTTTTCCTTCAAGTCTTGTGGTTACTTTCAATTTCCTGGTATTTTTTTTCATCTTTGAATTTCATTTCATAGTTTTCTTTCAATTCTTTGTTTTGTTTTCTTGTTCTTAGTTTTGTGTGTTCAACCTATATTTATACCTGAAAAAAACAAGAGAGCTAGTGGAGTTCGTAGTTTAAAATACAAAAAAAGATATTAATTGGGGTTGAAACTTTAAAACCTTATGAGTTTTTGTTTGTGCATCGAAACAACTATTACAATATATCAAATCGAACCTTGTTTTGATATCTAAAAACACAAGGACGCAATAGTTTTGTGCTCCACTATTTTGAAACCAAATTCAATAATTTACACATCTTAACGACATTTTACTTTTTGGTTGAACCTTCTTGCATTTTTTTCGATTTCTTCTTCTTTTGGGTTCCAATTTTATCATCATAACCATGTTCTTACCAATTCAAACTTTCTTATTCCTTCGAGTTCCTAGGTTCCTATAATTTTTGCCCGATGGATCCACATCATTTGATATCAATGCCTTGGTTGCTGAAAATATGTTATCTATCTTCATATATCTATTTTTTCAATTTTAGATTTTAAAATAATTTGTCCTTTTATTGTTTTCAGCTTTCTAAAGTTACAAATCACCAAAAAATATATAAATATTTATTTCCTTTAAGTCTTGTGGTTACTTTCAATTTCCTGGTATTTATTTTCATCTTTGAATTTCATTTCATAATTTTCTTTCAATTCTTTGTTTTGTTTTCTTGTTCTTTGTTTTATGTGTTCAACCTATCTTTGTACTTGAAATATACAAGAGAGCTAGTGGAGTTCGTAGTTTAAAATTCAAAAAAAGATATTAATTGGGGTTGAAACTTTAAAACCTTATGACTTTTTGTTTGTGCATCGAAACAACTATTATACTATATCAAATTGAACCTCATTTTGATATCTAAAAACACAAGGATGCAATAGTTATGTGCTCCACTATTTTGAAACCAAATTCAATCATTTACACATCTTAACGACGTTTTACTTTTTGGTTGAACCTTATTGCATTGTTTTTCCAGTTCTTCTTCTTTTCGGGTCCAATTTATCATCATAACAATGTTCTTAGCAATTCAAACTTTCTTATACCTTTGAGTTCCTCGGTTCCTAGATTTTTTGCCTAAAGGATCCGCATCATTGGATATCAATGCCTTGGTTGCTGAAAATACGTTATCTATCTTCATATTTTTATTTTTTGAATTTTATATTTTGAAAATAACTTGTCGTTTGATTTTTTTCTGCTTTCAATAGTCACAAATCATCTAAAAAATAAATAAATACTCTTATTCCTTCAAGTCTTGTGTTTACTTTCATTTTTTTGAAATTGTTTTTTTCTTTGCATTGCATTTCGTAGTTTTCTTTAAATCCTTTGTTTCTTTGTCTTGTTTTTTGTTTTATTTGTTCATCCTATCTTTGTAATTGAAAAAAATAAGAGAGCTACTGGATTTCGTAGTTTAAAAAATAAAAGCAGTTTTTAATTGGTGTGGCAACTTTAAACCGTTATGACTTTTTGTTCGTGCATCGAAACAACCATTATAATATATCAAATCTAACCTTGTTTTTATATATAAAAACACACAGAAGCAATACTTTAGTGCTCCACCTTTTTGAACCCAAATTTCCTCATTTACATATGTTAACGACGTCTTAAAGTTTGGTTGAACCTTCTTGCATTTTTTTTCGATTTCTTCTTCTTTTGGGTTCCAATTTTATCATCATAACCATGTTCTTACCAATTCAAACTTTCTTATTCCTTCGAGTTCCTAGGTTCCTATAATTTTTGCCCGATGGATCCACATCATTTGATATCAATGCCTTGGTTGCTGAAAATATGTTATCTATCTTCATATATCTATTTTTTCAATTTTAGATTTTAAAATAATTTGTCCTTTTATTGTTTTCAGCTTTCTAAAGTTACAAATCACCAAAAAATAGATAAATATTTTTTTCCTTCAAGTCTTGTGGTTACTTTCAATTTCGTGGTATTTATTTTCATCTTTGAATTTCATTTCATAGTTTTCTTTAAATTCTTTGTTTCGTTTTCTTGTTCTTTGTTTTATGTGTTCAACCTATCTTTGTACTTGAAAAAAACAAGAGAGCTAGTGGAGTTCGTAGTTTAAAATACAAAAAAAGATATTAATTGGGGTTGAAACTTTAAAACCTTATGACTTTTTGTTTGTGCATCGAAACAACTATTATAATATATCAAATCGAACCTCGTTTTGATATCTAAAAACACAAGGATGCAATAGTTTTGTGCTCCACTCTTTTGAAACCAAATTCAATCATTTACACATCTTAACGACGTTTTACTTTTTGGTTGAACCTTATTGCATTGTTTTTTTAGTTCTTTTTCTTTTGACGTCCAATTTTATCTTCGTAACCATGTTCTTAGCAGTTCAAACTTTATTATTCCTTTGAGCTCCTCAGTTCCTAGATTTTTCAACTGAAGGATCCCATCATTTGATATCAATGCCTTGGTTGCTGAAAATACGTTATCTATATACATATATCTATTTTTTGAATTTTATATTTTGAAAATAACTTTTCCTTTGATTGTTTTCTGCTTTCAAAAGTCACAAATCATCAAAAAATAAATAAATACTCTTATTCCTTGAAGTCTTGTGTTTACTTTCAATTTTTTTGAAATTGTTTTTTTCTTTGCATTGCATTTCGTAGTTTTCTTTAAATCCTTTGTTTCTTTGTCTTGTTTTTTGTTTTATTTGTGTATCCTATCTTTGTAATTGAAAAAAATAAGAGAGCTATTGGATTTCGTAGTTTAAAAAATAAAAGCAATTTTTAATTGGTGTGGCAACTTTAAATTGTTATGACTTTTTGTTCGTGCATCGAAACAACCATTATAATATATCAAATCTATCCTTGTTTTTATATACAAAAACACACAGAAGCAATACTTTAGTGCTCCACCTTTTTGAACCCAAATTTCATCATTTACATATGTTAACGACGTCTTAAGGTTTGGTTGAACCTTCTTGCATTTTTTGTCGATTTCTTCTTCTTTTGGGTTCCAATTTTATCTTCATAACCATGTTCTTACCATTTCAAACTTTCTTATTCCTTCGAGTTCCTAGGTTCCTATATTTTTTGCCAGATGCATCCACATCATTTGATATCAATGCCTTTGTTGCTGAAAATATGTTATCTATCTTCATATATCTATTTTTTCAATTTTAGATTTTAAAATAATTTGTCCTTTTATTGTTTTCAGCTTTCTAAAGTTACAATCACCAAAAAATAGATAAATATTTTTTTCCTTCAAGTCTTGTGGTTACTTTCAATTTCGTGGTATTTATTTTCATCTTTGAATTTCATTTCATAGTTTTCTTTCAATTCTTTGTTTTGTTTTCTTGTTCTTAGTTTTATGTTTTCCACCTATATTTGTACCTGAAAAAAACAAGAGAGCTAGTGGAGTTAGTAGTTTAAAATACAAAAAAAGATATTAATTGGGTTTGAAACTTTAAAACCTTATGACTTTTTGTTTGTGCATTTTAACAACTATTATAATATATCAAATCGAACCTCGTTTTGATATATAAAAACACAATGACGCAATAGTTTTGTGCTCCACTATTTTGAAACCAAATTCAATCATTTACACATCTTAACGACATTTTACTTTTTGGTTGAACCTTATTGCATTGTTTTTTTAGTTCTTTTTCTTTTGGCATCCAATTTTATCTTCATAACCATGTTCTTAGAAGTTCCAACTTTATTATTCCTTTGAGCTCCTCAGTTCCTAGATTTTTCGCCTGAAGGATCCCCATCATTTGATATCAATGCCTTGGTTGCTGAAAATATGTTATCTATCTTCATATATCTAGTTTTTGAATTTTATATTTTGAAAATAACTTGTCCTTTGATTTTTTTCTGCTTCCAAAAGTCACAAATCACCAAAAAATAAATAAATACTCTTATTCCTTCAAGTCTTGTGTTTACTTTCAATTTTTTTGAAATTGTTTTTTTCTTTGCATTGCATTTCGTAGTTTTCTTTAAATCCTTTGTTTCCTTGTCTTGTTTTTTGTTTTATTTGTTCATCATATCTTTGTAATTTAAAAAAAATAAGAGAGCTACTGGATTTCGTAGTTTAAAAAATAAAAGCAGTTTTTAATTGGTGTGGCAACTTTAAACCGTTATGACTTTTTGTTCGTGCATCGAAACAACCATTATAATATATCAAATCTAACCTTGTTTTTATATATAAAAACACACAGAAGCAATACTTTAGTGCTCCACCTTTTTAAACCCAAATTTCATCATTTACATATATTAACGACGTCTTAAATTTTGGTTGAACGTTCTTGCATTTTTTTTCGATTTCTTCTTCTTTTGGGTTCCAATTTTATCATCATAACCATGTTCTTACCAATTAAAACTTTCTTATTCCTTCGAGTTCCTAGGTTCCTATATTTTTTGCCCGATGGATCCACATCATTTGATATCAATGCCTTGGTTGCTGAAAATATGTTATCTATCTTCATATATCTATTTTTTCAATTTTAGATTTTAAAATAATTTGTCCTTTTATTGTTTTCAGCTTTCCAAAGTTACAATCACCAAAAAATAGATAAATATTTTTTTCCTTCAAGTCTTGTGGTTACTTTCAATTTCGTGGTATTTTTTTTCATCTTTGAATTTCATTTCATAGTTTTCTTTCAATTCTTTGTTTTGTTTTCTTGTTCTTAGTTTTATGTGTTCAACCTATATTTGTACCTGAAAAAAACAAGAGAGCTAGTGGAGTTCGTAGTTTAAAATACAAAAAAAGATATTAATTGGGGTTGAAACTTTAAAACCTTATGACTTTTTGTTTGTGCATCGAAACAACTATTATAATATATCAAATCGAACCTCGTTTTGATATCTAAAAACACAAGGACGCAATAGTTTTGTGCTCCACTATTTTGAAACCAAATTCAATCATTTACACATCTTAACGACGTTTTACTTTTTGGTTGAACCTTATTGCATTGTTTTTTTAGTTCTTGTTCTTTTGGCGTCCAATTTTATCTTCGTAACCATGTTCTTAGCAGTTCAAACTTTATTATTCCTTTGAGCTCCTCAGTTCCTAGATTTTTCACCTGAAGGATCCCCATCATTTGATATCAATGCCTTGGTTGCTGAAAATACGTTATCTATCTACATATATCTAGTTTTTGAATTTTATATTTTGAAAATAACTTGTCCTTTGATTGTTTTCTGCTTTCAAAAGTCACAAATCATCAAAAAAATAAATAAATACTCTTATTCCTTCAAGTCTTGTGTTTACTTTCAATTTTTTTGAAATTGTTTTTTTCTTTGCATTGCATTTCGTAGTTTTCTTTAAATCCTTTTTTTATTTGTCTTGTTTTTTGTTTTATTTGTTCATCCTATCATTGTAATTGAAAAAAATAAGAGATCTACTGGATTTCGTACTTTAACAAATAAAAGATGTTTTTAATTGGTGTGGCAACTTTAAACCGTTATTGCTTTTTGTTCGTGCATCGAAACAACCATTATAATATATCAAATCTAACCTTGTTTTTATATTTAAAAACACACAGAAGCAATACTTTAGTGGTCCACCTTTTTGAACCCAAATTTCATCATTTACATATGTTAACGACGTCTTAAAGTTTGCTTGAACCTACTTGCATTTTTTTTCGATTTCTTCTTCTTTTGGGTTCCAATTTTATCATCATAACCATGTTCTTACCAATTCAAACTTTCTTATTCCTTCGAGTTCCTAGGTTCCTATAATTTTTGCCCGATGGATCCACATCATTTGATATCAATGCCTAGGTTGCTTAAAATATGTTATCTATCTTCATATATCTATTTTTTCAGTTTAGATTTTAAAATAATTTGTCCTTTTATTGTTTTCAGCTTTCTAAAGTTACAAATCACCAAAAAATAGATAAATATTTTTTTCCTTCAAGTCTTGTGGTTACTTTCAATTTTTTTTTCTTTGCATTGCATTTCGTAGTTTTCTTTAAATCCTTTCTTTCTTTGTCTTGTTTTTTGTTTTATTTGTTCATCCTATCTTTGTAATTGAAAAAAATAAGAGAGCAACTGCATTTCGTAGTTTAAAAAATAAAAGCAATTTTTAATTGGTGTGGCAACTTTAAACCTTTATTGCTTTTTGTTCGTGCATCGAAACAACCATTATAATATATCAAATCTAACCTTGTTTTTATATATAAAAACACACAGAAGCAATACTTTAGTGCTCCACCATTTTGAACCCAAATTTCATCATTTACATATATTAACGACGTCTTAAATTTTGGTTGAACCTTCTTGCATTTTTTTTCAATTTCTTCTTCTTTTGGGTTCATATTTTATCATCATAACCATGTTCTTACCAATTAAAACTTTCTTATTCCTTCGAATTCCTAGGTTCCTATAATTTTTGCCCGATGGATCCACATCATTTGATATCAATGCCTTGGTTGCTGAAAATATGTTATCTATCTTCATATATCTATTTTTTCAATTTTAGATTTTAAAATATTTTGTCCTTTTATTGTTTTCAGCTTTCCAAAGTTACAAATCACCAAAAAATAGATAAATATTTTTTTCCTTCAAGTCTTGTGGTTACTTTCAATTTCCTGGTATTTATTTTCATCTTTGAATTTCATTTCATAGTTTTCTTTCAATTCTTTGTTTTGTTTTCTTGTTCTTAGTTTTATGTGTTCAACCTATATTTATACCTGAAAAAAACAAGAGAGCTAGTGGAGTTCGTAGTTTAAAATACAAAAAAAGATATTAATTGGGGTTGAAACTTTAAAACCTTATGACTTTTTGTTTGTGCATCGAAACAACTATTATAATATATCAAATCGAACCTCGTTTTGATATCGAAAAACACAAGGACGCAATAGTTTTGTGCTCCACTATTTTGAAACCAAATTCAATCATTTACACATCTTAACGACGTTTTACTTTTTGGTTGAACCTTATTGCATTGTTTTTTTAGTTCTTGTTCTTTTGGCGTCCAATTTTATCTTCGTAACCATATTTTTAGCAGTTCAAACTTTATTATTCCTTTGAGCTCCTCGGTTCCGAGATTTTTCGCCTAAAGGATCCCCATCGTTTGATATCAATGCCTTGGTTGCTGAATATACATTATCTATCTTCATATATCTAGTTTTTGAATTTTATATTTTGAAAATAACTTGTACTTTGATTGTTTTCTGCTTTCAAAAGTCACAAATTACCAAAAAATAAATAAATACTCTAATTCCTTCAAGTCTTGTGTTTACTTTCAATTTTTTTGAAATTGTTTTTTTCTTTGCATTGCATTTCGTAGTTTTCTTTAAATCCTTTTTTTATTTGTCTTGTTTTTTGTTTTATTTGTTCATCCTATCATTGTAATTGAAAAAAATAAGAGATCTACTGGATTTCGTACTGTAAAAAATAAAAGATGTTTTTAATTGGTGTGGCAACTTTAAACCGTTATGACTTTTTGTTCGTGCATCGAAACAACCATTATAATATATCAAATCTAACCTTGTTTTTATATATAAAAACACACAGAAGCAATACTTTAGTGCTCCACCTTTTTGAACCCAAATTTCATCATTTACATATGTTAACGACGTCTTAAAGTTTGGTTGAACCTTCTTGCATTTTTTTTCGATTTCTTCTTCTTTTTGGTTCCAATTTTATCATCATAACCATGTTCTTACGAATTCAAACTTTCTTATTCCTTCGAGTTCCTAGGTTCCTATAATTTTTTCCCGATGGATCCACATCATTTGATATCAATGCCTTGGTTGCTGAAAATATGTTATCTATCTTCATATATCTATTTTTTCAATTTTAGATTTTAAAATAATTTGTCCTTTTATTGTTTTCAGCTTTCTAAAGTTACAAATCACCAAAAAATAGATAAATATTTTTTTCCTTCAAGTCTTGTGGTTACTTTCAATTTCCTGGAATTTATTTTCATCTTTGAATTTCATTTCATAGTTTTCTTTCAATTCTTTGTTTTGTTTTCTTGTTCTTATTTTTATGTTTTCAACCTATATTTGAACTTGAAAAAAACAAGAGTGCTAGTGGAGTTCGTAGTTTAAAATACAAAAAAAGATATTAATTGGGGTTGAAAGTTTAAAACCTTATGACTTTTTGTTTGTGCATCGAAACAACTATTATAATATATCAAATCGAACCTCGTTTTGATATCTAAAAACACAAGGACGCAATAGTTTTGTGCTCCACTATTTTGAAACCAAATTCAATCATTTACACATCTTAACGACGTTTTACTTTTTGGTTGAACCTTATTGCATTGTTTTTTTAGTTCTTTTTCTTTTGACGTCCAATTTTATCTTCGTAACCATGTTCTTAGCAGTTCAAACTTTATTATTCCTTTGAGCTCCTCAGTTCCTAGATTTTTCACCTGAAGGATCCCCATCATTTGATATCAATGCCTTGGTTGCTGAAAATACGTTATCTATCTACATATATCTATTTTTTGAATTTTATATTTTGAAAATAACTTGTCCTTTGATTGTTTTCTGCTTTCAAAAGTCACAAATCATCTAAAAAATAAATAAATACTCTTATTCCTTCAAGTCTTGTGTTTACTTTCTATTTTTTTGAAATTATTTTTTTCTTTGCATTGCATTTCGTAGTTTTCTTTAAATCCTTTTTTTCTTAGTCTTGTTTTTTTGTTTTATTTGTTCATCCTATCATTGTAATTGAAAAAAATAAGAGAGCTACTGGATTTCGTACTTTAAAAAATAAAAGAAGTTTTTAATTGGTGTGGCAACTTTAAACCGTTATTGCTTTTTGTTCATGCATCGAAACAAACATTATAATATATCAAATCTAACCTTGTTTTTATATATAAAAACACACAGAAGCAATACTTCAGTGCTCCACCTTTTTGTACCCATATTTCATAATTTACATATCTTAACGACGTCTTAAAGTTTGGTTTAACCTTCTTGCATTTTTTTCGATTTCTTCTTCTTTTGGGTTCCAATTTTATCATCATAATCATATTCTTACCAAATCAAACTTTCTTATTCCTTCGAGGTCCTAGGTTCCAATATTTTTTGCCTGATGGATCTAGATCATTTGATACCAATGCCTCGACTGCTAAAAATATGTTTTCTATCTTCATATATCTATTTTTTTAATTTTAGATTTTAAAATAATTAGTCCTTTGATTGTTTTCAGCTTTCTAAAGTTACAAATCTACAAAAAATAGATAAATAATTTTTTTCTTCTAGTCATGTGGTTACTTTCAATTTCGTGTTATTTATTTTCATCTTTGAATTTCATTTCATAGTTTTCTTTCAATTCTTTGTTTCGTTTTCTTGTTCTTTGTTTTATCTATTCAACCTATCTTTGTACTTGAAAAAAACAAGAGAGCTAGTGGAGTTCGTAGTTTAAAATACAAAAGAAGATATTAATTGGGGTTGAAACTTTAAACCCTTATGACTTTTTGTTCGTGCATCGAAACAACTATTATAAAATATCAGATCGAACCTGCTTTTTATATATAGAAACACAAGGATGCAAAAGTTTGGTGCTCCACTTTTATGAAACTAAATTCCATCATTTACACATCTTAACGACTTTTTACTTTTTGGTTGAACCTTATATCATTGTTTTTTTAGTTCTTGTTCTTTTGGCGTCCAATTTTATCTTCCTAACCATGTTCTTAGAAATTCAAACTTTCCTATTCCTTTGAGCTCCTCCGTTCCTAGATTTTTCGCCTAAAGGATCCCCATCATTTGATATCAATGCCTTGGTTTCTGAAAATACGTTATCTATCTTCATATGTCTAGTTTTTGAATTTTATATTTTGAAAATAACTTGTTCTTTGATTGTTTTCTGCTTTCTGAAGTCACAAATCACCAAAAAATAAATAAATATTTTTTTTCCTTCAAGTCTTTGATTTACTTTCAATTTTGTTGTATTTGTTATTTTCTTTGCATTTCATTTCGTAGATTTCATTAAATCCTTTGTTTCTTTATCTTCTTCTTTGTTTTATGTGTTCATCCTATCTTTGTAATTGAAACAAATTAGAGAGCTATTATAATATAGAACCTCCTTTTGATATATCAAATCGAACCTCCTTTTGATATCAAATCGAACCTCCTTTATGTTTTATAATATGACTTTTTTTTCGTGCATCGAAACAACCATTATAATATATCAAATCGAACCTTGTTTTGAAATATAAAAACATACAGAAGAAAAACTTCAGTGCTCCACCTTTTTGTACCCAAATTCCATCATTTACGTATCTTAATGACGTCTTAAAGTTTGGTTGAACCTTATTGCATTTTTTTCGATTTCTTGTTCTTTTGGGTTCCAATTTTATCATCATAACCAATATCTTACCAAGTCAAACTTTCTTATTCCTTCGAGTTCCTAGGTTCCTCGATTTTTTGCCTCTTGGATCCGCTTCATTTGATATCAATGCCTTGGTTGCTGAAAATGTGTTATCTATCTTCATATATCTATTTTTTGAATTTAGATTTTAAAATAATTTGTCCTTTGTATTTGTATTTGAAAAAAATAAGAGAGCTACTGGATTTCATAGTTTAAAAAATAAAAGAAGTTATTAATTGGTGTGGCAACTTTAAACCATTATGACTTTTTGTTCGTGCATCGAAACAACCATTATAATATATCAAATTGATGAGTGCTCAAAAAGCACTAAAATAACCATGATTTTATGCACATTAATTGATTAAAAATATATATATTTATATGTTTTATCATATATTTATATAAATTTGTCTTTTTCGGAATCACGGGTATTTTTATTGTTTTTCAGGTATTTTGGCTTAAAAACGCAATTTAAAGACTCAAAGAAGAATACTTGAAGCAATACATCACAAATATATTAATAAATAAGTGGGAAAAGTTCAACAAACATGGAAAAATCGGACAAAATGGGTCGAAAAGGTCAAAAATGTCAAAAAGACGGAAATTATGTAATTAGTTAAGTCTTTTGCACTGTTAGATTAATTTTTGAAAACATATCATGAAATATTTTGTAATTATTTTTTGATAATTAGTTAGTTTTTGTCATAACTAGTATTTCTTGATAAGATGTAGAAATTATATTAAACCCAAAATCGGTGTTTACGAATTTTTTTTAGTGGAGACTACCTTTGTGAGATATAATTTGAGCCTAATTTTCTTTATTCAAGAGTGAAATATATAGTTTTTCTACTCCAAACACATTTCTTATTTCTTCAAATTTTTAGATGATCTCTATAGGTATTAGCATTGAATGTATGAATTTTTTTCTCATCTTAATAGAGTATCATATATTTTTTATTATTATTTTTTGCTTAGATTAAATGATTTGAGTAGAAATTGATAGTATATGCTTATATCTCGTTCATGCATGACTGCTACACAAAAAAAGAGACATATATGGGGTTACCTAAACCAATATCAAACAGAAAAGCCACAAAATTAACCACTCACCAAAATAAAAAAAAAATGTACAATCTGTACATGGGTTGACTCTCTAAAATACATATATTGAGAAATATCTTCAGAAAAAAATAGAGAGATAAAGAATATATAGTATAATCTACATACTATAACCCACATTGCCTACAAAGTTGTGAGTAAAGGCTAATTACAAAAGAAGGATATAGGAAATAATTTCCTAAAAAAGTCATTGCACTCTCTTCATTTGTAAAAGGCATATATCTTGAAATTCTTTCTTAATGAGTTTGATTTATGCATGAAAATAATTTTTATATATGATATCTTTATAATTTATACATTTGATTCCTTTCATGAGATCAATGTTAAAATAACACTTTGAGCCTTTATTCTTTATACATATGCGAACATATTAGTTCATTTCTATACATCAACTCTTTCGCATATAAATTAGTATGAGTGTTTGAACCCATAGGATTCAGTGTTTTGAGAGTATTGACTTGTGAGGAATAGAGTCGAAGCGAATTCTGATTCATGACACTGAAATTGGGTGAAATTAAATTGATACATTTTTGATATGAAATATGAAAATGATTTTCGACTAATTATTATAATAAATCATGACTGTTTAAAGAGATTAAAATAACTTATGCTTGAGATTTTAATTATGATCTTAAAGGAGATTAAATAGTATGAGACATTTTTGTGAGATGTTGTTAATTTGGGATTTTGTTGTAAATCTAATTTTTAAGTTGTTTGTTTTTATTGTTTCTTTTGTTTTTACATTTAGTACAATGTTTGTGGGTATCATTACTGAAAACCCTCACGAGACTCAAACTCGTCCACTAGGGCAAACTAAGGGTTTAAAGGCTTGTTACAAATGCTAAATGCAACTGTTTTAATCCACGAAAATTATTTTAGATAGTTTAATTTTTAGTTTTTATCGCTTTTCTTGCTAAGGGACTAGCAAGAATTTGGTTGAGGGTGTAATGAGTGCTTAAAAAGCACTAAAATAACCATGATTTTATGCACATTAATTGATTAAAAATATATATATTTATATGTTTTATCATATATTTATATAAATTTGTCTTTTTCGGAATCACGGGTATTTTTATTGTTTTTCAGGTATTTTGGCTTAAAAACGCAATTTAAAGACTCAAAGAAGAATACTTGAAGCAATACATCACAAATATATTAATAAATAAGTGGGAAAAGGTCAACAAACATGGAAAAATTGGACAAAATGGGTCGAAAAGGTCAAAAATGTCAAAAAGACGGAAAATCACACAGCCAATTGACGCCAGACGCGCCGCGCCCGCTGCGTTGACACCTTTTCTTCCGCGCAGCAGCGCAGCGCGCTGGCACTGTTCACGCGTATACTGAAGGCTGTAGCGCAGCGCGGCCTCAGCCGCGCGCCCAACACGTTTTCACCCCATTTTTCACGTGCAAAGCAGCCTCGTGACGTCATGCTGACGTCATTGATGACCTCAGCATGTCCATTACACGTTTTTTAATTTTTTAATATTTTTTTAACATTGTTTTACTCATTTTTTCTCTCCATCCTCACCTATAAATACCCCCCTTCCATTCACTTCAAAACACACCTCAAAACCACACTTCTCTCTTCTTTCTTTCTCTCATTTCTTAGTTTTTGAGTTTTTCTTAGTTTCTTTCTTAGTTTCTAAGCTTTTCTTAGTTTTTCTCTTAGTTTTTAGTTCAATTCTCTTAGGTTTAGAGTTCTTCTCTTTTTGAGAGGAACTTGTAATGTTTTTGTAATAATTTAGATTTTTGATTCAATAAATGGAAGTGCAAATTCCGCTTGGAGGTTTTCTAGCAACAGGAATAGCGTCGAAGTTCTGTAAGGATTTTATTTTCTTTACAGTTATTTTTATGCTTTATTCTTACATGTTATATTTAATTTGTCTGTGATTAAATTTAATTGTGCTAGCTGTTTATAATCATGATATAATAATAACGTTGTTATGCTTGCGAAATATTAAATAGGTGAAAATTTCTAAAATGAATTGATTTTATTTTTATTCAAGATTTTATATTAAGGATGTTAGAGAGAAATATATTATTTTTCATTACAAACTTAAATCTGAAGATTAGACTTTAAGGTTTAGTTATCCGGTCTAATTTAGAGTAGTGCTCTTTTATTTGTTGGTACAATCGCCTGGTAGTTAGAGTGAAGCTCTATTTCAAAAGTTTTTATAAGAATTATTATGTGAAAATGTATTGACAACATGTTTTCAGTAGTGGTTTTAAAACTTGAAAGTTAGTACTTGGATAACTAAATTCTTAAGTTTAATTTGGACACCTTGAATAAAATTTAAATCGTCTAACCCACCAAAGGTGGCATTTAAATGGTTCATTTTCAATCTCTTAGAAAAAGGAATTAATTTAATTAACCAAATTAGTTATCAACCCCACCCATAGGTGTTAATTGATTTGTTTAGTTAACAAAGAATATCTAACCCCACCAAAGGTGGTATTCATATAAAAAGAGAGAATCAATAAAATATCAATTTATATCTTTAATAACCTAGATAATATGAGCAAGCATAATTAATTTAGTTATTATATCCATAAATACTCCACTAATATAAATGATAAAATTTGCATGAATATTTATTGAATCAGTATTTATATTTATTTTTAGATAAATATTTACTCAATTTGTATCTACCCTTATTTTTACGTTTTTAGATTATATTTAATTAATCTGTATATATGTTTATTTTATGTTATTAGATTAGGAACACAAAAACCAAACTATCGTGACAGGATGTTTAGGATTTAATTTCGTTTTTAAAAGTTTGAATAATAAATTAAAAACCACATACATTCCTTCCTTAGATCGACCTTGGGAGTATACTTATCATTTTCTACGAAATGATTCGCGCACTTGCGAGAGTTTTACAAATATTAAAACCAAAGTATTTGCGAGAATCGCCGATGCCGGTTTTCGCTCATCAAGTTTTTGGCGCCGTTGCCGGGGAAGGAATAGCGTTTTTAATTTATTTATCAAAATTTTAAAAATATTTTTATGTTGTAAATAATTGTGATTTTTAAAAAAAAAAATAAAAAAAATTTAATCAAATTTCAAATTTCATAAGAAATAAAAATAAAAAATAAAAAAATAAAAAATAAAAAAAATTAATTATAGCATAAATAGTAAAATAATTTAGAAATTTGAAATTTGAAGTAAAAAGTTATTACCGTTAATGAATAGTAAAAAAAATAAAAAAAAAGAAGAAACTTTTTAAATTGTACCGTGAATAATAAAATTTGAATAAAAAAATTACCGTTCATGAATAGTAAAAAAAATTAAAAAAATTAAAAAATTTAAGTTAATAAGAAATAAGATAGCGTGAATAGTAAAATAAAATTACCGTTCGTAAAAAAAAATTAAAAAAAAATTAAAAATTTAAGTTAATAAGAAATAAGATAGCGTGAATAGTAAAATAAAATTACCGTTCGTAACAAAAAAAAACTAAAAGGCAAGAAAAGTAAAAATCTAAGGGAGTTAATTTGCAGGAGACTAGTTCTTCAAGCCTTTGTGCCACTAGTCTTTCCTGGGAACGTTGTTCGGCTAGGAGAATGGTTTTTAAGGAGCCATCAGACCACCATTCTTTCCTGGGAATACTCTTGTTAATACTGATTATGTTATTTAAAAAAAATTAAATTAAAAAAAAAAAAATTTAACTAGTTTTGTCTAGTGTTTTGTATTAAATGCCATGGAAATTTTCTCTAATTTTTTTATTTTTGTTGACAGGAGTTTTAAATTTACGTTTAAAAATAGTCTATGCGTGGTAGGAGATCCTTAGGAAACCCCCTTACACCATATGTAAATAATATTCATAAATTTAAACAAGTGTCAACAACACTGGATTCTACCCATCAACCTGATTTTGAGCCAAACATAGAACCAAGTCTTAATCCTTTACTAGAACCAAAAGAAATGGAGGAAAACCAACATGTTAGGGAAACCACGATGAAGGAGTTTTCAAGACCGGTGATTGGCACTAAGAATCGCCGCTATCCAACAAGTGAGGCTTGCTCGGAATTATGACGACCTTAAAAATATTCATTTTTCTATGCTTCCTTCCTTTTATGGGCTACCTAATGAAGATTCTCTTTCCTTTATGAGCGATTTCTATGCTACGGTCCAAACATTCCCCCTCGGTATTCTAAACGAGGATCAGCTTAGAATGAGATGTTTTTCGTACACCTTAAAGGATAAGGCTAAAGCTTGGTTGATGTCACTTCCCCGGTTCTGCGATGACACGGGGTCAAATTTACAATAAATTCATGGGAAAATTCTATTCCCATCAAAAACATCGAGTGAGAGGAAAGATTGCTACTTTCTCTCAGATGGAAGGAGAACCATTCCATGAAGCTTGGGATAGGTTCAAAATGTTTCTCACTCAATGTCCCCATCATAGCTTTCCCCTGCAGTTGCAGAACCAATTCTTTTACGATGGACTTACACAACAATGTCAGTTCATTGTCGACAACGCTGCAGGAGGAGCAATAGGAGAAAAGACTGCCTCAGAAATGTATAACCTCTTTGAGATGTTGGGTGCTAATTCCCAACAGAAAAGCTCCCGAGTGAGAAAAGCTGGTGTTCATGAAATCGAATCCAGTAATGAAGTTCAACAACAACTTGTTCAACTGACTAAGCAAGTTGCCCTTCTCGCTACACAAACCAACACCAATAATGAACAATATGGTTTGTACAGCAACATGGGACATGGTACTGAAGCCTGTCCATATCAAGGAGATACAACTGGACCTGAACAGGTTAATGTGTTGGGAGCATATCAATAGAGACCAAGGTTTGATCCCAATTCAAATACCTATAATCCTGGGTGGAGAAGTCATCCAAATTTCTCTTGGAGGCAAAGCAACCCTCCTTTCACTCAAAGCTCAAACCAGGCAGGCCAGCAATTCCACCCACCTATTCCAAGAAACATTCCCAATAAACCAACCCTGGAGGACAACTTGAATTCTTTTATTCAAGTTTGTAGGGATAATCAATCTAAAACCAATCAACGGTTGGACTCTGTGGAAGCTTCTATCAAAAAGGTGGAAGTTCAAGTTGAACAGTTAGTTGAACATTTGCAAAAAGGCAAAGACTAATTTGAAACTTAAATGAATTCAATGAAGAGGATACATTGAGTTTTTCATTCTGCAATCTCCAAGCAACGTCTTACTAGAAGATGATAAATTTTAGTCCTACATGGGAGGTTACCCATTATTGTATTTTCCTTTGTTTTAGTTTGCGTGTAATAAAAAAAATTCAAATGAAATAAATTCGTTTGTTTCAAAAATTGTGTCCCTTCGTTTAAATTAAAATTAAAAAAAAAAAATTAGGTTCCTTGCATTTTTTTTTAGAGATATCTACTATTGTTTTTAAGAGAAAAATGTTGATTCACAATAGGAGGAGGATCATTTTCAACTACAAACAACCATGGGAGATGCTGAAGATAGGCGGAAAAAGATGAAAGACTATACAATGCCAATCATTGGCAATGTAACTTCCGGCATCCAATTACAAGAGGCTGCAAGGAATTATGAATTGAAAAAGATTCATTATTCTTTGTTACCTTCCTTTTACGGTATCCCTAATGAAGACCCTTTGCATTTCATTCGAGAATTCTATGCTATTGTCCAAACCTTTCCACTACATGCAATTAATGAAGATCAACTTAGGATGAGGTGTTTTCCTTACACTCTCAAAGATAAAGCTTGGTCATGGTTCATTACTCTACAAATATGTTCTCTTAAAACTTGGGAGGCGATCTATGAAATTTTTATGGGTAGGTTCTATTCCCATCAAAAGACTGTTGATCTAAGAACAAAGATAGCAACATTTTCTCAAATGAATGAAGAGCCTTTTCATGAAGCTTGGGAACGATTCAAACTCCTTTTCATTCAATGTCAAAATCATAGCTTTCCATTACAGCCTACAAAACCAATTCTTTTACGATGGATTGACATTACAGAGTCAATACATGGTTGATAATGTCACTTGGAGGTCTTTGTAGGAGAAAAGACAGCAGAGGAAACCTATAATCTCTACAGCTATTGGGTTCTAATTCCCAACAAAGAGGTGGTAGAAGGAAAGCAAAGGTCAATGAAGTCGGCTTTGATAATGAGATAACCTTGCAACTTGTGAATTGACTAAACAAGTGAAATTCCTCATGTCTCACCAAATTTCAAATCAAGAGGTATGTGGAGTGTGTTGTTCAATTGGGCATGGAACTCATAATTGTTCAAATACTTGTGATTCTAGTGACGATGCCATAGAGGAAGCTCAGTCTTTTCAAAAGTATCATCCAAACACCTATAATCACCCAACCTACAACCACCCTTACTCACCAAGCCAATCTTTTAAACCAACCTTAGAAGATAGCTTGAATGCTTTTATTCAAGTTAGTCGTGACAACCAACCGATGACTAATCAAAGGTTGAACACCATGGAGGCTTCGGTTAAAAGAATTGAATCTAAAGTTAGGCAACCTGCTGAACAAATGCAAAAGAAAGAACCAGGAAAGTTGCCTACCAACTGTAACAAGCAAAAGATGTTAGAACTCTTCAAGTGGTAAGGTAGTCAATACCAGTTTACTGAAATCTCTAAACTACCTTGTAGTTCATGTAACAAAGAAGGCGATATTCTAATCTCGCAAAAAGGAGAAACAAGTGTTAAACTTAACAAGCCTTCGAAAAACTCACGTGGGGTCATCCGACACTCCCAAAATTCAAAAGACAACAGAACCACACCAGATGCAAGTACCTTTTCCCCACCTATTGAAAGAATCCAAACAAGATAAGCAATTCAATGATCTTTTTAATATGCTCTCTAAAGTAAATATCAATTTACCGTTATTAGAAGTGATCATGAATGTGCCTCATATGCCAAGTTTTTCAAAGAGTTGAACACTAAGAAAAGGAGGTATGAATCGAATGAACGAGTAGTAGTAGTATCGTAAATTTCTAGCTACAGCATTTCAAAGACAAACTACTCCCTAAGTTGAAAGACCCTAGAAGTTTTATTATAAACATAACTATGGGGGATAGGAAGGTTGCTAAAGCAATGCTTGATTTAGGTGCTAGTATAAATTTGATGCCCTACTCTATATTCTTACAGCTCAATCTAGGGGATTTAAAACCCACAACTATGTCCCTGCAACTTGCAGATAGATCTCTTAAATATCAAGAGGGAATAGTTGAGGATGTTTTGGTACAGGTAGACAAACTGATAATACCTGTTGACTTTGTGGTTCTGGATATGCAAGAAAATCCGGCATTGGACAGAGAGCATACAATATTGCTTGGTAGACCATTTATGGCAACTACTAAAACTATTATTGATGTCCAAGATGGAAATTTGACAATGACAGTCTTAGGAGAGACTGTTCATTTCAAAGTTTTTGATTCTTCACCTTTCCCTTCTATTTCTGCCATCGATGAAATATTCGAAGTTGATCCTTTGGATAATCTTGTCCAAAACACCTTTTTCCAAACCAGAATAGAAGACAAGCTTGAAACCATTCTTACACTTGAAAAGGTTGAAGAAGATTTAGATGAAGAAATTAAGGGATACCTTGGACAACTAGACAATAATGAAGTTGATGACAAAATCTAGTACACTTTTAAATCTACCCAGTTCTTCATCTCGTTAAAGAGGCCAATCCACCCGAACTTGAACTCAAAGACTTACCCGAGCACTTAAAATATGTGTTTTTGGGAGAAGGAGAAACATATCCAAAGGATAATTTCTTCAACCTTGACCAAACCACAAGAAAAAGAACTTCATCAAAGTTGCTTAAACAGTTTAAGAAATCTATAGGTTGGAGTATAGGGGATATAAGAGGCATTAGTCCAACAATGTGTATGCACAAGATCAACTTGGAGGATGGTGCTAAACCCGCATTTGCAGGCCCAAAGAAGACTAAACCCAAACATGCAAGAGGTAGTTAAAAAGGAAATCCTTAAATTATTATAAGAAGGGATTATCTATCCTATCATGGATAGTAAGTGGGTTAGTCCAAAGGTACGTGGTACCAAAGAAATCTGGGATAACAGTTGTTAAAAATGATAAAAGTGAATTAGTGCCCACTAGAATAATCACTGGATAGAGAATGTGTATAGATTTTAGGAAACTAAATTTATATACGAAAAAGGATCACTTTCCTCTTCCATTCATTGATCAAATGTTGGAAAGATTAGTCAAGTACCTAATTTTACTGTTTTTTGGATGGACTGTCTGGATATTATCAAGTACCCATAGCACCAGAAGATCAGGAAAAGACCACATTTACATGTCCTTTTGGGACATTTTCTTTTCGCAGAATTTCATTTGGGTTATGCAATGCCCCTGCCACTTTCCAGAGATGCATGATATCTATTTTCTCGGACATGGTGGAGAAATTCATTGAAATTTTCATGGACGATTTCTCTGTCTTTGGGAACTCATTTGATGATTGCTTACATAAATTGACTTTGGTTTTAGAAAGATGCATTGAATGTAATCTAACCCTTAGTTGGGAGAAAAGTCATTTTATGGTTCAACAAGGGATAGTTTTAGGACATATAATTTCAAACAAGGGTATTGAAGTTGATAAGGCAAAAGTTGAATTGATATCCAAACTACCTCCCCCTACATCTGTGAAGGGGATAAGAAGCTTCTTGGGACATGCAGGATTTTACAGACGATTTATTAAAGATTTCTCTAAAATAAGTCGTCCCTTATGTAACTTGCTATCCAAAGATGCTGAATTTGACTTCAACAATGACTGCCTTATTTCCTTTAATACCTTGAAAGAGAAACTAGCATCTACCCCTGTTATAATGGCACCAAACTGGTCTTTACCTTTTGAGATAATGTGTGACGCTTCTGATTATGGAATAGGAGCAGTCCTAGGACAAAGAGTGGATAAGCGTTTACATGTCATCTACTATGCTAGCAAAACACTCAATGATGCCCAAATGAATTACACCACCACTGAAAAGGAATTCTTGGCTATAGTATTCTCTTTAGACAAATTTCGGTCTTATTTAGTAGGATCTAAAGTGGTTGTGCATTCTGATCATGCTACTTTAAGATACCTATTAAGTAAACCAAATGCCAAGCCAAGATTAATTAGGTGGGTCTTACTCTTACAAGAATTTGACCTAGAAATCAAGGATAAGAAAGGCAGTGAAAACTTAGTAGCTGACCATTTGTCTAGGTTGATTTATGACTTCAATTTTCTTAAAGATGAGAGTAATGACGATATAGTTGAAACCTTTCCTGATGAACAGTTATTTTTCATAGGTCCGAACCCACGGTATCCGATATTGTAAACTATCTTGCCACTTGGTGTTTTGCGACCTAACACTTCATATCAGACAAGAAAAGGTTTTTTAAAAATATTAAGGACTATTTCTGGATGACCCTTATTTATACAAGATTGGTCAAGATCAAGTCATCAGGAGATGTGTACCGGAAAAGAAGAACATAAGAGCATTCGACTTTTTGTCATGAACTTCATCATGGGGTCATTTTGGAGGTGAAAAGACGATCAGTAAGATATTGCAGTCTGGATTCTTTTGGCCCACTCTTGTTAAAGATGCTCATATGTTTTGTGCACAATGTGATAGATGTCAAAGAACAGGAAACATAAGCAAAAGAGATGAAATGCCTTTGACATCTAATTTAGTTGTTGAACTCTTTGATGTATGGGGGATTGACTTCATGGGCCCTTTTCCCCCATCTAATGGTTTTCAATACATTTTAGTTGCTGTGGATTATGTGTCCAAGTGGGTAGAAGCTATCCCCACCAAAACCAATGATGCTAATGTTGTTGTGAAATTCTTGAAAGATTTCATATTCATGAGGTTCTAACGCCTAGAGCTATAATAAGTGATGGAGGTAGCCATTTTTGTAACAAACTCTTTGATGGAGTACTAAACAAGTACAACATCACACATAAAGTAGCTACTCCATTTCATCCTCAAACTTCCAGTTTAGTGGAAGTGAGTAATAGGCAAATTAAGGGAATACCGAACGCATGGCGTCCTTCAAGGAAGGATTGGGCATTTAAGCTAAATGATGCCTTATGGGCATACCGCACCGCTTACAAAACACCTATTGGGATGAGCCCTTACCGGTTAATCTTTGGGAAAGCGTGCCACCTTCCAGGTTGAACTTGAACACAAAGCTTCTTGGGCAATTAAAGAGTTAAACATGGATTTAGATAAAGCGGTGAAAAACGACATCCAGCTTCATGAGTTGGAAGAAATTAGGAATGAAGCCTATGAGAATGCCAAATTATACAAGGAGCGTACTAAGCGCTATCATGACAAGAGGCTAGTTCCTAAGACTCTTCACCCTGGAATGAAAGTTCTTTTATTTAACTCTCGTTTGAGATTGTTTCTAGGAAAGCTTAGATCAAGATGGGATGGACCATTCAAAATTGTTCAAGTATTTGAACATGGAGTAGTGGAACTATTGGACTCCAAGACACAAAAAACGTTCAAAGTCAATGGCCATCGTGTCAAGCCTTTTTTAGAAGAACCAAACAACATTGCTGAAATGGATTGCATTTGGCTGAGTAACCCTTAGCACCAAAAAGATACGTCTTGCTAAGACGTTAAACTAAGCGCTGGATGGGAGGCAACCCATCATTTTAGGTAAAAAAAAACAAAAAAACAAAAAAACAAAAAAAAAATTTGTTTGTTATTTGTTTTATTTACTTAATTTTATTGTTTATTTCATTTTAATTACATGTGCATAATTTTTAAATTGTTAAAACTAAAAATATTTGTTGAGATGTTAGAAGTTTACAGCGATCTGTCTGTATACACTTTAATGATGAATATGATAGATGCACCTGCATTTTCCATTACTACTTGCACATTCTCAGGAAATAGGTAATATTTCTTCTCTTCTGTCTTTATCTTTAATTTACAGTTGTTACATTGAGGACAATGTAAGTTCTAGGTTGCGGTGGTGAAAAGTTACCATACTTAATTAAAAAAAATTGACAATTTAAAAATAAATATAAAAAAACTTTTCTCACAAAAATTTATCATTTCTTTAAATCAAATTTAAGTAAATAGTTAAGTCTTTTGCACTGTTAGATTAATTTTTGAAAAAATATCATGAAATATTTTGTAATTATTTTTTGATAATTAGTTAGTTTTTGTCATAACTAATATTTCTTGATAAGATGTAGAAATTATATTAAACCCAAAATCGGTGTTTATGAATTTTTTTTTAGTGGAGACTACCTTTGTGAGATATAATTTGAGCCTAATTTCCTTTATTCAAGAGTGAAATATATAGTTTTTCTACTCCAAACACATTTCTTATTTCTTCAAATTTTTAGATGATCTCTATAGGTATTAGCATTGAATGTATGAATTTTTTTCTCATCTTAATAGAGTATCATATATTTTTTATTATTATTTTTTGCTTAGATTAAATGATTTGAGTAGAAATTGATAGTATATGCTTATATCTCGTTCATGCATGACTGCTACACAAAAAAAAGAGACATATATGGGGTTACCTAAACCAATATCAAACAGAAAAGCCACAAAATTAACCACTCACCAAAATAAAAAAAAATGTGCAATCTGTACATGGGTTGACTCTCTAAAATACATATATTGAGAAATATCTTCAGAAAAAAATAGAGAGATAAAGAATATATAGTATAATCTACATACTATAACCCACATTGCCTACAAAGTTGTGAGTAAAGGCTAATTACAAAAGAAGGATGTAGGAAATAATTCCCTAAAAAAGTCATTGCACTCTCTTCATTTGTAAAAGGCATATATCTTGAAATTCTTTCTTAATGAGTTTGATTTATGCATGAAAATAATTTTTATATATGATATCTTTATAATTTATACATTTGATTCCTTTCATGAGATCAATGTTAAAATAACACTTTGAGCCTTTATTCTTTATACATATGCGAACATATTAGTTCATTTCTATACATCAACTCTTTCGCATATAAATTAGTATGAGTGTTTGAACCCATAGGATTCAGTGTTTTGAGAGTATTGACTTGTGAGGAATAGAGTCGGCGAATTCGATTCATGACACTGAAATTGGGTGAAATTAAATTGATACATTTTTGATATGAAATATGAAAATGATTTTCGACTAATTATTATAATAAATCATGATTGTTTAAAGAGATTAAAATAACTTATGCTTGAGATTTTAATTATGATCTTAAAGGAGATTAAATAGTATGAGACATTTTTGTGAGATGTTGTTAATTTGTGATTTTGTTGTAAATCTAATTTTTAAGTTGTTTGTTTTTATTGTTTCTTTTGTTTTTACATTTAGTACAATGTTTGTGGGTATCATTACTGAAAACCCTCACGAGACTCAAACTCGTCCACTAGGGCAACCTAGGGGTTTAAAGGCTTGTTGCATAGGCTAAATGCAACCGTTTCAATCCACGAAAGTGATTTAGGATAGTTTAATTTTTAGTTTTTATCGCTTCTCTTGCTAAGGGACTAGCAAGAAGCTGGTTGGGGGTTGTGATGAGTGCTCAAAAAGCACTAAAATAACCATGATTTTATGCACATTAATTGATTAAAAATATATATATTTATATGTTTTATCATATATTTATATAAATTTGTCTTTTTCGGAATCACGGGTATTTTTATTGTTTTTCAGGTATTTTGGCTTAAAAACGCAATTTAAAGACTCAAAGAAGAATACTTGAAGCAATACATCACAAATATATTAATAAATGAGTGGGAAAAGTTCAACAAACATGGAAAAATTGGACAAAATGGGTCGAAAAGGTCAAAAATGTCAAAAAGACGGAAAATCAAGCGCCGCCTTGACGCCCCCGGCGCCCAGCCTTGGCGCCAGCGCGTTGACACCCCTTTTCGCGCGCTGGCACCGTTCACGTGCGCCGCGCTGCGCAGCGACATCCCTTGGCGCGCCCAGCAGCCGCCCAGCCGCGCGCCCAACGCGTTTTCACCCCATTTTTCACGTGCAGCAGCCCCTGTGACGTCATGCTGACGTCATTGATGACCTCAGCATGTCCATTACACGTTTTTTAATTTTTTAATATTTTTTTTAACATTTTTTTACTCATTTTTTCTCTCCATCCTCACCTATAAATACCCCCCTTCCATTCACTTCAAAACACACCTCAAAACCACACTTCTCTCTTCTTTCTTTCTCTCATTTCTTAGTTTTTGAGTTTTTCTTAGTTTCTTTCTTAGTTTCTAAGCTTTTCTTAGTTTTTCTCTTAGTTTTTAGTTCAATTCTCTTAGGTTTAGAGTTCTTCTCTTTTTGAGAGGAACTTGTAATGTTTTTGTAATAATTTAGATTTTTGATTCAATAAATGGAAGTGCAAATTCCGCTTGGAGGTTTTCTAGCAACGGGAATAGCGTCGAAGTTCTGTAAGGATTTTATTTTCTTCTGCTTATTTTTATGCTTTATTCTTACATGTTATATTTAATTTGTCTGTGATTAAATTTAAGTGTGCTAGCTGTTTATAATCATGATATAATAATAACGTTGTTATGCTTGCGAAATATTAAATAGGTGAAAATTTCTAAAATGAATTGATTTTATTTTTATTCAAGATTTTATATTAAGGATGTTAGAGAGAAATATATTATTTTTCATTACAAACTTAAATCTCAAGATTAGACTTTAAGGTTTAGTTATCCGGTCTAATTTAGAGTAGTGCTCTTTTATTTGTTGGTACAATCGCCCGGTAGTTAGAGTGAAGCTCTATTTCAAAAGTTTTTATAAGAATTATTATGTGAAAATGTATTGACAACATGTTTTCAATAGTGGTTTTAAAACTTGAAAGTTAGTACTCGGATAACTAAATTCTTAAGTTTAATTTGGACACCTTGAATAAAGTTTAAACTGTCTAACCCCACCAAAGGTGGCATTTAAATGGTTCATTTTCAATCTCTTATAAAAAGGAATTAATTTAATTAACCAAATTAGTTATCAACCCCACCCATAGGTGTTAATTGATTTGTTTAGTTAACAAAGAATATCTAACCCCACCAAAGGTGGTATTCATACAAAAAAGAGAGAATCAATAAAATATCAATTTATATCTTTAATAACCTAGATAATATGAGCAACCATAATTAATTTAGTTATTATATCCATAAATACTCCACTAATATAAATGATAAAATTTGCATGAATATTTATTGAATCTGTATTTATATTTATTTTTAGATAAATATTTATTGAATTTGTATCTATGTTTATTTTTACGTTTTTAGATTATATTTAATTAATGTGTATATATGTTTATTTTATGTTATTAGATTAGGAACACAAAATTTTGTTTTATGTGTTCATCATATCTTTGTATTTGAAAAAAATAAGAGAGCTACTAGATTTCGTAGTTTAAAAAATAAAAGAATTATTAATTGGTGTGGCAAATTTAAACCATTATGACTATTTGTTCGTGCATCGAAACAACCATTATAATATATCAAATCTAACCTTGTTTTGATATATAAAAACATACAGACAAAATACTTCAGTGCTCCACCTTTTTGTACCCATATTTCATAATTTACATATCTTAATGACGTCTTAAAGTTTGGTTGAACCTTATTGCATTTTTTTCGATTTCTT
This sequence comes from Hippophae rhamnoides, assembly GCA_033030585.1. Classification (NCBI taxonomy): domain Eukaryota; kingdom Viridiplantae; phylum Streptophyta; class Magnoliopsida; order Rosales; family Elaeagnaceae; genus Hippophae; species Hippophae rhamnoides. Next base: position 56,865,253 of record CM065429.1, on the reverse strand, counting down.
GTTCTTTTGGGATCCAATTTTATCATCATAACCAATATCTTACCAATTGAAACTTTCTTAATCCTTTGAGTTCCTAGGTTCCTAGATTTTTTTCCTGATGGATCCGCATCATTTGATATCAATGCCTTCGCTGCTGAAAATATGTTATCTATCTTCATATATCTATTTTCTTAATTTAAGATCTTAAAATAATTTGTCCTTTGATTGTTTTCAGCTTTCTAAAGTTACAAATCAACAAAAAATAGATAAATATTTTTTTCTTCAAGTCTTGTGGTTACTTTCAATTTCGTGGTATTTATTTTCATCTTTGAATTTCATTTCGTAGTTTTCTTTAAATTCTTTGTTTCGTTTTCTTGTTTTTTGTTTTATGTGTTCAACCTATCTTTGTACTTGAAAAAAACAAGAGAGCTAGTGGAGTTCGTAGTTTAAAATACAAAAGAAGATATTAATTAGGGTTGAAACTTTAAACCCTTATGACTTTTTGTTCGTGCATCGAAACAACTATTATAGTATATCAAATCGAACCTCGTTTTTATATCTAAAAACACAAGGATGCATTAGTTTGGTGCTCCACTTTTATGAAACAAATTCCATCATTTATACATCTTAACAACGTTTTACTTTTTGGTTGAACCTTATCGCATTGTTTTTTTAGTTCTTGTTATTTTGGCATCCAATTTTATCTTCGTAACCATGTTCTTAGCAATTCAAACTTTCTTATTCCTTTGAGCTCCTCGCTTCATAGATTTTTCGCCGAAAGGATCCCCATCATTTGATATCAATGCCTTGGTTGCTGAAAGTACGTTATATATCTTCATATGTCTAGTTTTTGAATTTTATATTTTGAAAATAACTTGTCCTTTGATTGTTTGTTGCTTTCTAAATTAACAAATCACCAAAAAATAAATAAATATTTTTTTCCTTCAAGTCTTTGGTTTAATTTCAATTTTGTTGTAATTGTTTTTTTCTTTGCATTTCATTTCCTAGATTTCTTTAAGTCCTTTGTTTCATTGTCTTGTTTTTTGTTTTATGTGTTCATCCTATCTTTGTATTTGAAAAAAATAAGAGAGCTACTGGATTTCGTAGTTTAAAAAATAAAAGAAGTTATTAATTGGTGTGGCAACTTTTAACCATTATGACTTTTTGTTCGTGCATCGAAACAACCATTATAATATATCAAATCTAACCTTGTTTTTATATATAAAAACATACAGAAAAAATACTTCAGTGCTCCACCTTTTTGTACCCAAATTTCATCATTTACATATCTTAATGACGTCTTAAAGTTTGGTTGAACCTTATTGCATTTTTTTCGATTTCTTGTTCTTTTGGGTTCCAATTTTATCATCATAACCAATATCTTACCAATTCAAACTTTCTTATTCCTTCGAGTTCCTAGGCTCCTCGATTTTTTGCCTCATGGATCCGCTTCATTTGATATCAATGCCTTGGTTTCTGAAAATGTGTTATCTATGTTCATATATCTATTTTTTCAATTTTAGATTTTAAAATAATTTATCCTTTGATTGTTTTCAGCTTTCTAAAGTTACAAATCAACAAAAAATAGATAAATATTTTTATTCTTCAAGTCTTGTGGTTACTTTCAATTTCGTGCTATTTATTTTCATCTTTGAATATCATTTCGTAGTTTTCTTTAAATTCTTTGTTTCGATTTCTTGTTTTTTGTTTTATGTGTTCAACCTATCTTTGTACTTGGAAAAAACAGGAGAGCTAGTGGAGTTCGTAGTTTAAAATACAAAAGAAGATATTAATTGGGGTTGAAACTTTAAACCCTTATGACTTTTTGTTCGTGCATCGAAACAACTATTATAGTATATCAAATCGAACCTCTTTTTTATATCTAAAAACACAAGGATGCATTAGTTTGGTGCTCCACTTTTATGAAACAAATTCCATCATTTATACATCTTAACGACGTTTTACTTTTTGTTTGAACCTTAACGCATTGTTTTTTTAGTTCTTGTTATTTTGGCATCCAATTTTATCTTCGTAAGCATGTTCTTAGCAATTCAAACTTTCTTATTCCTTTGATCTCGTCGCTTCCTAGATTTTTCGCCAAAAGGATCCCCATCATTTGATATCAATGCCTTGGTTGCTGAAAGTACGTTATCTATCTTCATATGTCTAGTTTTTGAATTTTATATTTTGAAAATAACTTGTCCTTTCATTGTTTGTTGCTTTCTAAATTAACAAATCACCAAAAAATAAATAAATATTTTTTTCCTTCAAGTCTTTGGTTTAATTTCAATTTTGTTGTAATTGTTTTTTTCTTTGCATTTCATTTCGTATATTTCTTTAAGTCCTTTGTTTCTTTGTCTTGTTTTTTGTTGTATGTGTTCATCATATCTTTGTATTTGAAAAAAATAAGAGAGCTACTGGATTTCGTAGTTTAAAAAATAAAAGAATTATTTATTGGTGTGGCAACTTTAAACCATTATGACTATTTGTTCGTGCATCGAAACAACCATTATAATATATCCAATCTAACCTTGTTTTGATATATAAAAACATACAGACAAAATACTTCAGTGCTCCACCTTTTTGTACCCATATTTCATAATTTACATATCTTAATGACGTCTTAAAGTTTGGTTGAACCTTATTGCATTTTTTTCGATTTCTTGTTCTTTTGGGATCCAATTTTATCATCATAACCAATATCTTACCAATTGAAACTTTCTTAATCCTTTGAGTTCCTAGGTTCCTAGATTTTTTTCCTGATGGATCCGCATCATTTGATATCAATGCCTTCGCTGCTGAAAATATGTTATCTATCTTCATATATCTATTTTCTTAATTTAAGATCTTAAAATAATTTGTCCTTTGATTGTTTTCAGCTTTCTAAAGTTACAAATCAACAAAAAATAGATAAATATTTTTTTCTTCAAGTCTTGTGGTTACTTTCAATTTCGTGGTATTTATTTTCATCTTTGAATTTCATTTCGTAGTTTTCTTTAAATTCTTTGTTTCGTTTTCTTGTTTTTTGTTTTATGTGTTCAACCTATCTTTGTACTTGAAAAAAACAAGAGAGCTAGTGGAGTTCGTAGTTTAAAATACAAAAGAAGATATTAATTAGGGTTGAAACTTTAAACCCTTATGACTTTTTGTTCGTGCATCGAAACAACTATTATAGTATATCAAATCGAACCACGTTTTTATATCTAAAAACACAAGGATGCATTAGTTTGGTGCTCCACTTTTATGAAACAAATTCCATCATTTATACATCTTAACAACGTTTTACTTTTTGGTTGAACCTTATCGCATTGTTTTTTTAGTTCTTGTTATTTTGGCATCCAATTTTATCTTCGTAACCATGTTCTTAGCAATTCAAACTTTCTTATTCCTTTGAGCTCCACGCTTCCTAGATTTTTCGCCGAAAGGATCCCCATCATTTGATATCAATGCCTTGGTTGCTGAAAGTACGTTATCTATCTGCATATGTCTAGTTTTTGAATTTTATATTTTGAAAATAACTTGTCCTTTGATTGTTTGTTGCTTTCTAAATTAACAAATCACCAAAAAATAAATAAATATATTTTTCCTTCAAGTCTTTGGTTTAATTTCAATTTTGTTGTAATTGTTTTTTTCTTTGCATTTCATTTCGTAGATTTCTTTAAGTCCTTTGTTTCTTTGTCTTGTTTTTTGTTTTATGCGTTCATCCTATCTTTGTATTTGAAAAAAATAAGAGAGCTACTGGATTTCGTAGTTTAAAAAATAAAAGAAGTTATTAATTGGTGTGGCAACTTTAAACCATTATGACTTTTTGTTCATGCATCGAAACAACCATTATAATATATCAAATCTAACCTTGTTTTGATATATAAAAACATACAGACAAAATACTTCAGTGCTCCACCTTTTTGTACCCATATTTCATAATTTACATATCTTAATGACGTCTTAAAGTTTGGTTGAACCTTATTTTATTTTTTTCGATTTCTTGTTCTTTTGGCATCCATTTTTATCATCATAACCAATATCATACCAATTCAAACTTTCTTAATCCTTTGAGTTCCTAGGTCCTAGATTTTTTGCCTGATGGATCCGCATCATTTGATATCAATGCCTTCGCTGCTAAAAATATGTTATCTATCTTCATATATCTATTTTTTTAATTTTAGATTTTAAAATAATTTGTCTTTTGATTGTTTTCAGCTTTCTAAAGTTACAAATCAACAAAAAATAGATAAATATTTTTTTTCATAAAGCTTGTGGTTACTTTCAATTTCGTGGTATTTATTTTCATCTTTGAATTTCATTTCGTAGTTTTCTTTAAATTCTTTGTTTCGTTTTCTTGTTTTTTGTTTTATGTGTTCAACCTATCTTTGTACTTGAAAAAAACAAGAGAGCTAGTGGAGTTCGTAGTTTAAAATACAAAAGAAGATATTAATTGGGGTGGAAACTTTAAACCCTTATGACTTTTTGTTCGTGCATCGAAACAACTATTATAGTATATCAAATCGAACCTCTTTTTTATATCTAAAAACACAAGGATGCATTAGTTTGGTGCTCCACTTTTATGAAACAAATTCCATCATTTATACATCTTAACGACGTTTTACATTTTGGTTGAACCTTATCGCATTGTTTTTTTAGTTCTTGTTATTTTGGCATCCAATTTTATCTTCGTAACCTTGTTCTTAGCAATTCAAACTTTCTTATTCTTTTGATCTCGTCGCTTCCTAGATTTTTCGCCTAAAGGATCCCCATCATTTCATATCAATGCCTTGGTTACTGAAAATACGTTATCTTTCTTCATATGTCTAGTTTTTGAATTTTATATTTTGAAAATAACTTGTCCTTTGATTGTTTGTAGCTTTCTAAATTAACAAATCACCAAAAAATAAATAAATATTTTTTTCCTTCAAGTCTTTGGTTTACTTTCAATTTTGTTGTAATTTTTTTTTTCTTTGCATTTCATTTCGTAGATTTCTTTAAGTCCTTTGTTTCTTTGTCTTGTTTTTTGTTTTATGTGTTCATCCTATCTTTGTAATTGAAAAAAAAATAAGAGAGCTATTGGATTTCATAGTTTAAAAAATAAAAGAAGTTATTAATTGGTGTGGCAACTTTAAACCATTATGACTTTTATTTCCTCCATCGAAACAACCATTATAATATATCAAATCTAACCTTGTTTTGATAAATAAAAACATACAGGAAAAATACTTCAGTGCTCCACCTTTTTGTACCCAAATTTCATCATTTACATATCTTAATGACGTCTTAAAGTTTGGTTGAACCTTATTGCATTTTTTTCGATTTCTTGTTCTTTTGGGATCCAATTTTTTCATCATAAATAATATCTTAGCAATTCAAACTTTCTTAATCCTTCGAGTTCCTAGTTTCCAAGATTTTTTGCCTGATGTATCCACATCATTTGATATCAATGCCTTGGTTGCTGAAAATATGTTATCTATCTTCATATATCTATTTTTTTAATTTTAGATTTTAAAATAATGTGTCTTTTGTTTGTTTTCAGCTTTCTAAAGTTACAAATCAACAAAAAATAGATAAATATTTTTATTCTTCAAGTCCTGTGGTTACTTTCAATTTCGTGGTATTTATTTTCATCTTTGAATTTCATTTCGTAGTTTTCATTAAATTCTTTGTTTCGTTTTCTTGTTATTTGTTTTATGTGTTGAACCTATCCTTGTACTTGAAAAAAACAAGAGAGCTAGTGGAGTTCGTAGTTTAAAATACAAAAGAAGATATTAATTGGGGTTGAAACTTCAAACCCTTATGACTTTTTGTTCGTGCATCGAAACAACTATTATAGTATATCAAATCGAACCTCGTTTTTATATCTAAAAACACAAGGACGCATTAGTTTGGTGCTCCACTTTTATGAAACAAATTCCATCATTTATACATCTTAACGACGTTTTACTTTTTGGTTGAACCTTATCGCATTGTTTTTTTACTTCTTGTTATTTTGGCATCCAATTTTATCTTCGTACCCATGTTCTTAGCAATTCAAACTTTCTTATTCCTTTGATCTCGTCGGTTCCTAGATTTTTCGCCTAAAGGATCCCCATCATTTGATATCAATGCCTTCGTTGCTGAAAATACGTTATCTATCTTCATATGTCTAGTTTTTGAATTTTATATTTTGAAAATAACTTGTCCTTTGATTGTTTGTAGCTTTCTAAATTAACAAATCACCAAAAAATAAATAAATATTTTTTCCTTCAAGTCTTTGGTTTACTTTCAATTTTGTTGTAATTGTTTTTTTCTTTGCATTTCATTTCGTAGATTTCTTTAAGTCCTTTGTTTCTTTGTCTTGTTTTTTGTTTTATCTGTTCATCCTATCTTTGTAATTGAAAAAAATAAGGGTGCTATTGGATTTCGTAGTTTAAAAAATAAAAGAAGTTATTAATTGGTGTGGCAACTTTAAACCATTATAACTTTTTGTTCTTGCATCAAAACAACCATTATAATATATCAAATCTAACCTTGTTTTGATATATAAAAACATACAGGAAAAATACTTCAGTGCTCCACCTTTTTGTACCCAAATTTCATCATTTACATATATTAATGACGTCTTAAAGTTTGGTTGAACCTTATTGCATTTTTTTCGATTTCTTGTTCTTTTGGGATCCAATTTTTTCATCATAAATAATATCTTACCAATTCAAACTTTCTTAATCCTTCGAGTTCCTAGTTTCCAAGATTTTTTGCCTGATGGATCCACATCATTTGATATCAATGCCTTGGTTGCCTAAAATATGTTATCTATTTTCATATATCTATTTTTTTAATTTTATATCTTAAAATAATGTGTCCTTTGTTTGTTTTCAGCTTTCTAAAGTTACAAATCAACAAAAAATAGATAAATATTTTTTTTCTTCAAGTCTTGTGGTTACTTTCAATTTCGTGCTATTTATTTTCATCTTTGAATATCATTTCGTAGTTTTCTTTAAATTCTTTGTTTCGATTTCTTGTTTTTTGTTTTATGTGTTCAACCTATCTTTGTACTTGAAAAAAACAAGAGAGCTAGTGGAGTTCGTAGTTTAAAATACAAAAGAAGATATTAATTGGGGTTGAAACTTTAAACCCTTATGACTTTTTGTTCGTGCATCGAAACAACTATTATAGTATATCAAATCGAACCTCGTTTTTATATCTAAAAACACAAGGACGCATTAGTTTGGTGCTCCACATTTATGAAACAAATTCCATCATTTATACATCTTAACGACGTTTTACTTTTTGGTTGAACCTTATTGCATTGTTTTTTTAGTTCTTTTTATTTTGGCATCCAATTTTATCTTCGTAACCATGTTCTTAGCAATTCAAACTTTCTTATTCCTTTGATCTCGTCGATTCCTAGATTTTTCGCCGAAAGGATCCCCATCATTTGATATCGATGCCTTGGTTTCTGAAAGTACGTTATCTATCTTCATATGTGTAGTTTATGAATTTTATATTTTGAAAATAACTTGTCCTTTGATTGTTTGTTGCTTTCTAAATTAACAAATAACCAAAAAATAAATAAATATTTTTTTCCTTCAAGTCTTTGGTTTACTTTCAATTTTGTTGTAATTGTTTTTTTCTTTGCATTTCATTTCGTAGATTTCTTTAAGTCCTTTGTTTCTTTGTCTTGTTTTTTGTTTTATGTGTTCATCCTATCTTTGTAATTGAAAAAAATAAGAGAGCTATTGGATTTCGTAGTTTAAAAAATAAAAGAAGTTATTAATTGGTGTGGCAACTTTAAACCATTATGACTTTTTGTTCTTGCATCGAACAACCATTATAATATATCAAATCTAACCTTGTTTTGATGTATAAAAACATACAGGAAAAATACTTCAGTGCTCCACCTTTTTGTACCCAAATTTCATCATTTACATATCTTAATGACGTCTTAAAGTTTGGTTGAACCTTATTGCATTTTCTTCGATTTCTTGTTCTTTTGGGATCCAATTTTTTCATCATAAATAATATCTTAACAATTCAAACTTTCTTAATCCTTCGAGTTCCTAGTTTCCAAGATTTTTTGCCTGATGGATCCACATCATTTGATATCAATGCCTTGGTTGCCTAAAATATGTTATCTATTTTCATATATCTATTTTTTTAATTTTATATCTTAAAATAATGTGTCCTTTGTTTGTTTTCAGCTTTCTAAAGTTACAAATCAACAAAAAATAGATAAATATTTTTTTCTTCAAGTCTTGTGGTTACTTTCAATTTCGTGCTATTTATTTTCATCTTTGAATATCATTTCGTAGTTTTCTTTAAATTCTTTGTTTCGATTTCTTGTTTTTTGTTTTATGTGTTCAACCTTTCTTTGTACTTGAAAAAAACAAGAGAGCTAGTGGAGTTCGTAGTTTAAAATACAAAAGAAGATATTAATTGGGGTTGAAACTTTAAACCCTTATGACTTTTTGTTCGTGCATCGAAACAACTATTATAGTATATCAAATCGAACCTCGTTTTTATATCTAAAAACACAAGGACGCATTAGTTTGGTGCTCCACATTTATGAAACAAATTCCATCATTTATACATCTTAACGACGTTTTACTTTTTGGTTGAACCTTATTGCATTGTTTTTTTAGTTCTTTTTATTTTGGCATCCAATTTTATCTTTGTAACCATGTTCTTAGCAATTCAAACTTTCTTATTCCTTTGATCTCGTCGATTCCTAGATTTTTCGCCGAAAGGATCCCCATCATTTGATATCGATGCCTTGGTTTCTGAAAGTACGTTATCTATCTTCATATGTGTAGTTTTTGAATTTTATATTTTGAAAATAACTTGTCCTTTGATTGTTTGTTGCTTTCTAAATTAACAAATCACCAAAAAATAAATAAATATTTTTTTCCTTCAAGTCTTTGGTTTACTTTCAATTTTGTTGTAATTGTTTTTTTCTTTGCATTTCATTTCGTAGATTTCTTTAAGTCCTTTGTTTCTTTGTCTTGTTTTTTGTTTTATGTGTTCATCCTATCTTTGTAATTGAAAAAAATAAGAGAGCTATTGGATTTCGTAGTTTAAAAAATAAAAGAAGTTATGAATTGGTGTGGAAACTTTAAACCATTATGACTTTTTGTTCTTGCATCGAACAACCATTATAATATATCAAATCTAACCTTGTTTTGATATATAAAAACATACAGGAAAAATACTTCAGTGCTCCACCTTTTTGTACCCAAATTTCATCATTTACATATCTTAATGACGTCTTAAAGTTTGGTTGAACCTTGTTGCATTTTTTTCGATTTCTTGTTCTTTTGGGATCCAATTTTTTCATCATAAATAATATCTTACCAATTCAAACTTTCTTAAACCTTCGAGTTCCTAGTTTCCAAGATTTTTTGCCTGATGGATCCACATCATTTGATATCAATGCCTTGGTTGCTGAAAATATGTTATCTATTTTCATATATCGATTTTTTTCATTTTATATCTTAAAATAATGTGTCCTTTGTTTGTTTTCAGCTTTCTAAATTTACAAATCAACAAAAAATAGATAAATATTTTTATTCTTCAAGTCTTGTGGTTACTTTCAATTTCATGGTATTTATTTTCATCTTTGAATTTCATTTCGTAGTTTTCTTTAAATTTTTTGTTTCGTTTTCTTGTTCTTTGTTTTATGTGTTCAACCTATCCTTGTACTTGAAAAAAACAAGAGAGCTAGTGGAGTTCATAGTTTAAAATACAAAAGAAGATATTAATTGGGGTTGAAACTTTAAACCCTTATGACTTTTTGTTCGTGCATCAAAACAACTATTATAGTATATCAAATCGAACCTCGTTTTTATATCTAAAAACACAAGGACGCATTAGTTTGGTGCTCCACTTTTATGAAACAAATTCCATCATTTATACATCCTAACGACGTTTTAATTTTTTGTTGAAACTTATCGCATTGTTTTTTTAGTTCTTGTTATTTTGGCATCCAATTTTATCTTCGTAACCATGTTCTTAGCAATTCAAACTTTCTTATTCCTTTGATCTCGTCGCTTCCTAGATTTTTCGCCTAAAGGATCCCCATCATTTGATATCGATGCCTTGGTTGCTGAAAAATACGTTATCTATCTTCATATGTCTAGTTTTTGAATTTTATATTTTGAAAATAACTTGTCCTTTGATTGTTTTCTACTTTCTAAAGTCAAAAATCACCAAAAAATAAATAAATATTTTTTTTCCTTCAAGTCTTTGGTTTACTTTCAATTTTGTTGTAATTGTTTTTTTCTTTGCATTTCATTTCGTAGATTTCTTTAAATCCTTTGTTTCTTTGTCTTGTTTTTTGTTTTATTTTTCAGCCTATCTTTGTAATTGAAAAAAATAAGAGAGCTACTGGATTTCATAGTTTAAAAAATAAAGGAAGTTATTAATTGGTGTTGCAACTTTAAACCGTTATGACTTTTTGTTCGTGCATCGAAACAACCATTATAATATATCAAATCTAACCTCGTTTTGATATATAAAAACACACAGATGCAATGATTTAATGCTCCACCGTTTTGAACCCAAATTCCATCATTTACATATCTAAACGACGTCTTAAATTTTTGTTGAACCATATTGTAATTTTTTTCAATTTCTTGTTCTTTTGGGATCCAATTTTTTAATCATAAATAATATCTTACCAATTCAAACTTTCTTAATCCTTCGAGTTCCTAGTTTCCAAGATTTTTTGCCTGATGGATCCACATCATTTGATATCAATGCCTTGGTTGCTGAAAATATGTTATCTATTTTCATATATCTATTTTTTTAATTTTATATTTTAAAATAATGTGTCCTTTGTTTGTTTTCAGCTTTCTAAAGTTACAAATCAACAAAAAATAGATAAATATTTTTATTCTTCAAGTCTTGTTGTTACTTTCAATTTCGTGGTATTTATTTTCATCTTTGATTTTCATTTCGTAGTTTTCTTTAAATTTTTTGTTTTGTTTTCTTGTTCTTTGTTTTATGTGTTGAACCTATCCTTGTACTTGAAAAAAACAAGAGAGCTAGTGGAGTTCGTAGTTTAAAATACAAAAGAAGATATTAATTGGGGTTGAAACTTTAAACCCTTATGACTTTTTGTTCGTGCATCGAAACAACTATTATAGTATATCAAATCGAACCTCGTTTTTATATCTAAAAACACAAGGACGCATTATTTTGGTGCTCCACTTTTATGAAACAAATTCCATCATTTGTACATCCTAACGACGTTTTGCTTTTTGGTTGAACCTTATCGCATTTTTTTTTAGTTCTTGTTATTTTGGCATCCAATTTTATCTTCGTAGCCATGTTCTTAGCAATTCAAACTTTCTTATTCCTTTGATCTCGTCGATTCCTAGATTTTTCGCCTAAAGGATCCCCATCATTTGATATGAATGCCTTGGTTGCTGAAAATACGTTATCTATCTTCATATGTCTAGTTTTTGAATTTTATATTTTGAAAATAACTTGTCCTTTGATTGTTTGTTGCTTTCTAAATTAACAAATCACCAAAAAATAGATAAATATTTTTTTCCTTCAAGTCTTGTGTTTACTTTCAATTTTGTTGTAATTATTTTTTTCTTTGAATTTCATTTCGTAGTTTTCTTTAAATTCTTTGTTTCTTTATCTTGTTCTTTGGTTTTTGTGTTCATCCTATCTTTGTAATTGAAAAAAATAAGAGAGCAACTGGATTTCATAGTTTAAAAAATAAAAGAAGTTATTAATTGGGGTTGCAACTTTAAACATTTATGACTTTTTTTTCAAGCATCGAAAAACCATTATAATATATGAAATCGAACCTTGTTTTTATATACAAAAACACATAGAAGCAATACTTCAGTGCTCCATCTTTGTGAACCCAAATTCCATCATTTACGTATATTAACGACGTCTTAAATTTTGGTTGAACCTTTTTGCAATGTTTTTCGATTTCTTGTTCTTTTGAGTTCCAATTTCATCATCACAACCATGTTCTTACCAATTCAACCTTTCTTATTCCTTCGACTTCCTATGTACCGAGATTTTTTGCCTGATGGATCCGCATCATTTGATATCAATGCCTTGGCTGCTGAAAATATGTTATCTATCTTCATATATCTATTTTTTTAATTTTATATTTTCAAATAATTTGTCCTTTGATTGTTTTGAGCTTTCTAAATTACACATCAACAAAAAATAGATAAATATTTTTTTTCTTCAAGTCTTGTGGTTACTTTCAATTTTGTGGTATTTATTTTCATCTTTGAATTTCATTTCATAGTTTTCTTAAATTCTTTGTTTCGTTTTCTTTTTCTTTGTTTTATGTTTTCAACCTATCTTTGTACTTGAAAAAAACAAGAGAGCTACTGGAGTTCGTAGTTTAAAATACAAAAGAAGATATTAATTGGGGTGGAAACTTTAAACCCTTATGACTTTTTGTTCGTGCATCGAAACAACTATTATAATATATCAAATCGAAACTCGTTTTGATATCTAAAAACAAAGGATGCAATAGTTTGGTGCTCCACTTTTATGAAACTAAATTCTATCATTTATACATCTTCACGACGTTTTACTTTTTGGTTGAACCTTATCGCATTGTTTTTTTAGTTCTTGTTATTTTGGCATCCCATTTTATCTTCGTAACCATGTTCTTAGCAATTCAAACTTTCTTATTCCTTTGATCTCGTCGATTCCTAGATTTTTCGCCTAAAGGATCCCCATCATTTGATATCGATGCCTTGGTTGCTAAAAATACGTTATCTATCTTCATATGTCTAGTTTTTGAATTTTATATTTTGAAAATAACTTGTCCATTGATTGTTTGTAGCTTTCTAAATTAACAAATCACCAAAAATTAAATAAATATTTTTTTCCTTCAAGTCTTTGGTTTACTTTCAATTTTGTTGTAATTGTTTTTTTCTTTGCATTTCATTTCGTAGATTTCTTTAAGTCCTTTGTTTCTTTGTCTTGTTTTTTGTTTTATGTGTTCATCCTATCTTTGTAATTGAAAAAAATAAGAGAGCTATTGGATTTCGTAGTTTAAAAAATAAAAGAAGTTATTAATTGGTGTGGCAATTTTAAACCATTATGACTTTTTGTTCTTGCATCGAAACAACCATTATAATATATCAAATCTAACCTTGTTTTGATATATAAAAACATACAGGAAAAATACTTCAGTGCTCCACCTTTTTGTACCCAAATTTCATCATTTACATATCTTAATGACGTCTTAAAGTTTGGTTGAACCTTATTGCATTTTTTTCGATTTCTTGTTCTTTTGGGATCCAATTTTTTAATCATAAATAATATCTTACCAATTCAAACTTTCTTAATCCTTGAGTTCCTAGTTTCCAAGATTTTTTGCACGATGGATCCACATCATTTGATATCAATGCCTTGGTTCTTTGAAAATATGTTATCTATTTTAATATGTCTATTTTTCTAATTTTATATTTTAAAATAATGTGTCCTTTGTTTGTTTTCACTTTCTAAAGTTACAAATCAACAAAAAATAGATAAATATTTTTATTCTTCAAGTCTTGTTGTTACTTTCAATTTCGTGGTATTTATTTTCATCTTTGATTTTCATTTCGTAGTTTTCTTTAAATTTTTTGTTTTGTTTTCTTGTTCTTTGTTTTATGTGTTGAACCTATCCTTGTACTTGAAAAAAACAAGAGAGCTAGTGGAGTTCGTAGTTTAAAATACAAAAGAAGATATTAATTGGGGTTGAAACTTTAAACCCTTATGACTTTTTGTTCGTGCATCGAAACAACTATTATAGTATATCAAATCGAACCTCGTTTTTATATCTAAAAACACAAGGACGCATTATTTTGGTGCTCCACTTTTATGAAACAAATTCCATCATTTGTACATCCTAACGACGTTTTGCTTTTTGGTTGAACCTTATCGCATTTTTTTTTAGTTCTTGTTATTTTGGCATCCAATTTTATCTTCGTAGCCATGTTCTTAGCAATTCAAACTTTCTTATTCCTTTGATCTCGTCGATTCCTAGATTTTTCGCCTAAAGGATCCCCATCATTTGATATGAATGCCTTGGTTGCTGAAAATACGTTATCTATCTTCATATGTCTAGTTTTTGAATTTTATATTTTGAAAATAACTTGTCCTTTGATTGTTTGTTGCTTTCTAAATTAACAAATCACCAAAAAATAGATAAATATTTTTTTCCTTCAAGTCTTGTGTTTACTTTCAATTTTGTTGTAATTATTTTTTTCTTTGAATTTCATTTCGTAGTTTTCTTTAAATTCTTTGTTTCTTTATCTTGTTCTTTGGTTTTTGTGTTCATCCTATCTTTGTAATTGAAAAAAATAAGAGAGCAACTGGATTTCATAGTTTAAAAAATAAAAGAAGTTATTAATTGGGGTTGCAACTTTAAACATTTATGACTTTTTTTTCAAGCATCGAAAAACCATTATAATATATGAAATCGAACCTTGTTTTTATATACAAAAACACATAGAAGCAATACTTCAGTGCTCCATCTTTGTGAACCCAAATTCCATCATTTACGTATATTAACGACGTCTTAAATTTTGGTTGAACCTTTTTGCAATGTTTTTCGATTTCTTGTTCTTTTGAGTTCCAATTTCATCATCACAACCATGTTCTTACAATTCAACCTTTCTTATTCCTTCGACTTCCTATGTACCGAGATTTTTTGCCTGATGGATCCGCATCATTTGATATCAATGCCTTGGCTGCTGAAAATATGTTATCTGTCTTCATATATCTATTTTTTTAATTTTAGATTTTCAAATAATTTGTCCTTTGATTGTTTTGAGCTTTCTAAATTACACATCAACAAAAAATAGATAAATATTGTTTTTCTTCAAGTCTTGTGGTTACTTTCAATTTTGTGGTATTTATTTTCATCTTTGAATTTCATTTCATAGTTTTCTTAAATTCTTTGTTTCGTTTTCTTTTTCTTTGTTTTATGTTTTCAACCTATCTTTGTACTTGAAAAAAACAAGAGAGCTACTGGAGTTCGTAGTTTAAAATACAAAAGAAGATATTAATTGGGCTGGAAACTTTAAACCCTTATGACTTTTTGTTCGTGCATCGAAACAACTATTATTATATATCAAATCGAAACTCGTTTTGATATCTAAAAACAAAGGATGCAATAGTTTGGTGCTCCACTTTTATGAAACTAAATTCTATCATTTATACATCTTCACGACGTTTTACTTTTTGGTTGAACCTTATCGCATTGTTTTTTTAGTTCTTGTTATTTTGGCATCCCATTTTATCTTCGTAACCATGTTCTTAGCAATTCAAACTTTCTTATTCCTTTGATCTCGTCGATTCCTAGATTTTTCGCCTAAAGGATCCCCATCATTTGATATCGATGCCTTGGTTGCTAAAAATACGTTATCTATCTTCATATGTCTAGTTTTTGAATTTTATATTTTGAAAATAACTTGTCCATTGATTGTTTGTAGCTTTCTAAATTAACAAATCACCAAAAATTAAATAAATATTTTTTTCCTTCAAGTCTTTGGTTTACTTTCAATTTTGTTGTAATTGTTTTTTTCTTTGCATTTCATTTCGTAGATTTCTTTAAGTCCTTTGTTTCTTTGTCTTGTTTTTTGTTTTATGTGTTCATCCTATCTTTGTAATTGAAAAAAATAAGAGAGCTATTGGATTTCGTAGTTTAAAAAATAAAAGAAGTTATTAATTGGTGTGGCAATTTTAAACCATTATGACTTTTTGTTCTTGCATCGAAACAACCATTATAATATATCAAATCTAACCTTGTTTTGATATATAAAAACATACAGGAAAAATACTTGATGCTCCACCTTTTTGTACCCAAATTTCATCATTTACATATCTTAATGACGTCTTAAAGTTTTGTTGAACCTTATTGCATTTTTTTCGATTTCTTGTTCTTTTGGGATCCAATTTTTTAATCATAAATAATATCTTACCAATTCAAACTTTCTTAATCCTTCGAGTTCCTAGTTTCCAAGATTTTTTGCCTGATGGATCCACATCATTTGATATCAATGCCTTGGTTCTTTGAAAATATGTTATCTATTTTCATATATCTATTTTTTTAATTTTATATTTTAAAATAATGTGTCCTTTGTTTGTTTTCAGCTTTCTAAAGTTACAAATCAACAAAAAATAGATAAATATTTTTATTCTTCAAGTCTTGTTGTTACTTTCAATTTCGTGGTATTTATTTTCATCTTTGAATTTCATTTCGTAGTTTTCTTTAAATTTTTTGTTTTGTTTTCTTGTTCTTTGTTTTATGTGTTGAACCTATCCTTGTACTTGAAAAAAACAAGAGTGCTAGTGGAGTTCGTAGTTTAAAATACAAAAGAAGATATTAATTGGGGTTGAAACTTTAAACCCTTATGACTTTTTGTTCGTGCATCGAAACAACTATTATAGTATATCAAATCGAACCTCGTTTTTATATCTAAAAACACAAGGACGCATTATTTTGGTGCTCCACTTTTATGAAACAAATTCCATCATTTGTACATCCTAACGACGTTTTAATTTTTTGTTGAAACTTATCGCATTGTTTTTTTAGTTCTTGTTATTTTGGCATCCAATTTTATCTTCGTAACCATGTTCTTAGCAATTCAAACTTTCTTATTCCTTTGAGCTCCTCGCTTCCTAGATTTTTCGCCGAAAGGATCCCCATCATTTGATATGAATGCCTTGGTTGCTGAAAGTACGTTATCTATCTTCATATGTCTAGTTTTTGACTTTTATATTTTGAAAATAACTTTTCCTTTGATTGTTTGTTGCTTTCTAAATTAACAAATCACCAAAAAATAAATAAATATATTTTTCCTTCAAGTCTTTGGTTTAATTTCAATTTTGTTGTAATTGTTTTTTTCTTTGCATTTCATTTCGTAGATTTCTTTAAGTCCTTTGTTTCTTTGCCTTGTTTTTTGTTTTATGCGTTCATCCTATCTTTGTATTTGAAAAAAATAAGAGAGCTACTGGATTTCGTAGTTTAAAAAATAAAAGAAGTTATTAATTGGTGTGGCAACTTTAAACCATTATGACTTTTTGTTCATGCATCGAAACAACCATTATAATATATCAAATCTAACCTTGTTTTGATATATAAAAACATACAGACAAAATACTTCAGTGCTCCACCTTTTTGTACCCATATTTCATAATTTACATATCTTAATGACGTCTTAAAGTTTGGTTGAACCTTATTTTATTTTTTTCGATTTCTTGTTCTTTTGGCATCCATTTTTATCATCATAACCATTATCATACCAATTCAAACTTTCTTAATCCTTTGAGTTCCTAGGTCCTAGATTTTTTGCCTGATGGATCCGCATCATTTGATATCAATGCCTTCGCTGCTAAAAATATGTTATCTATCTTCATATATCTATTTTTTTAATTTTAGATTTTAAAATAATTTGTCCTTTGATTGTTTTCAGCTTTCTAAATTTACAAATCAACAAAAAATAGATAAATATTTTTTTTCATAAAGCTTATGGTTACTTTCAATTTCGTGGTATTTATTTTCATCTTTGAATTTCATTTCGTAGTTTTCTTTAAATTCTTTGTTTCGTTTTCTTGTTTTTTGTTTTATGTGTTCAACCTATCTTTGTACTTGAAAAAAACAAGAGAGCTAGTGGAGTTCGTAGTTTAAAATACAAAAGAAGATATTAATTGGGGTGGAAACTTTAAACCCTTATGACTTTTTGTTCGTGCATCGAAACAACTATTATAGTATATCAAATCGAACCTCTTTTTTATATCTAAAAACACAAGGATGCATTAGTTTGGTGCTCCACTTTTATGAAACAAATTCCATCATTTATACATCTTAACGACGTTTTACATTTTGGTTGAACCTTATCGCATTGTTTTTTTAGTTCTTGTTATTTTGGCATCCAATTTTATCTTCGTAACCTTGTTCTTAGCAATTCAAACTTTCTTATTCTTTTGATCTCGTCGCTTCCTAGATTTTTCGCCTAAAGGATCCCCATCATTTGATATCAATGCCTTGGTTACTGAAAATACGTTATCTATCTTCATATGTCTAGTTTTTGAATTTTATATTTTGAAAATAACTTGTCCTTTGATTGTTTGTAGCTTTCTAAATTAACAAATCACCAAAAAATAAATAAATATTTTTTTCCTTCAAGTCTTTGGTTTACTTTCAATTTTGTTGTAATTTTTTTTTTCTTTGCATTTCATTTCGTAGATTTCTTTAAGTCCTTTGTTTCTTTGTCTTGTTTTTTGTTTTATGTGTTCATCCTATCTTTGTAATTGAAAAAAAAATAAGAGAGCTATTGGATTTCATAGTTTAAAAAATAAAAGAAGTTATTAATTGGTGTGGCAACTTTAAACCATTATGATTTTTATTTCCTCCATCGAAACAACCATTATAATATATCAAATCTAACCTTGTTTTGATAAATAAAAACATACAGGAAAAATACTTCAGTGCTCCACCTTTTTGTACCCAAATTTCATCATTTACATATCTTAATGACGTCTTAAAGTTTGGTTGAACCTTATTGCATTTTTTTCGATTTCTTGTTCTTTTGGGATCCAATTTTTTCATCATAAATAATATCTTACCAATTCAAACTTTCTTAATCCTTCGAGTTCCTAGTTTCCAAGATTTTTTGCCTGATGCATCCACATCATTTGATATCAATGCCTTGGTTGCCTAAAATATGTTATCTATTTTCATATATCTATTTTTTTAATTTTATATCTTAAAATAATGTGTCCTTTGTTTGTTTTCAGCTTTCTAAAGTTACAAATCAACAAAAAATAGATAAATATTTTGTTCTTCAAGACTTGTGGTTACTTTCAATTTCGTGCTATTTATTTTCATCTTTGAATATCATTTCGTAGTTTTCTTTAAATTCTTTGTTTCGATTTCTTGTTTTTTGTTTTATGTGTTCAACCTATCTTTGTACTTGAAAAAAACAAGAGAGCTAGTGGAGTTCGTAGTTTAAAATACAAAAGAAGATATTAATTGGGGTTGAAACTTTAAACCCTTATGACTTTTTGTTCGTGCATCGAAACAACTATTATAGTATATCAAATCGAACCTCGTTTTTATATCTAAAAACACAAGGACGCATTAGTTTGGTGCTCCACATTTATGAAACAAATTCCATCATTTATACATCTTAACGACGTTTTACTTTTTGGTTGAACCTTATTGCATTGTTTTTTTAGTTCTTTTTATTTTGGCATCCAATTTTATCTTCGTAACCATGTTCTTAGCAATTCAAACTTTCTTATTCCTTTGATCTTGTCGATTCCTAGATTTTTCGCCGAAAGGATCCCCTTCATTTGATATCGATGCCTTGGTTTCTGAAAGTACGTTATCTATCTTCATATGTGTAGTTTTTGAATTTTATATTTTGAAAATAACTTGTCCTTTGATTGTTTGTTGCTTTCTAAATTAACAAATCACCAAAAAATAAATAAATATTTTTTTCCTTCAAGTCTTTGGTTTACTTTCAATTTTGTTGTAATTGTTTTTTTCTTTGCATTTCATTTCGTAGATTTCTTTAAGTCCTTTGTTTCTTTGTCTTGTTTTTTGTTTTATGTGTTCATCCTATCTTTGTAATTGAAAAAAATAAGAGAGCTATTGGATTTCGTAGTTTAAAAAATAAAAGAAGTTATGAATTGGTGTGGAAACTTTAAACCATTATGACTTTTTGTTCTTGCATCGAACAACCATTATAATATATCAAATCTAACCTTGTTTTGATATATAAAAACATACAGGAAAAATACTTCAGTGCTCCACCTTTTTGTACCCAAATTTCATCATTTACATATCTTAATGACGTCTTAAAGTTTGGTTGAACCTTGTTGCATTTTTTTCGATTTCTTGTTCTTTTGGGATCCAATTTTTTCATCATAAATAATATCTTACCAATTCAAACTTTCTTAAACCTTCGAGTTCCTAGTTTCCAAGATTTTTTGCCTGATGGATCAACATCATTTGATATCAATGCCTTGGTTGCTGAAAATATGTTAACTATTTTCATATATCTATTTTTTTCATTTTATATCTTAAAATAATGTGTCCTTTGTTTGTTTTCAGCTTTCTAAAGTTACAAATCAACAAAAAATAGATAAATATTTTTATTCTTCAAGTCTTGTGGTTACTTTCAATTTCATGGTATTTATTTTCATCTTTGAATTTCATTTCGTAGTTTTCTTTAAATTTTTTGTTTCGTTTTCTTTTTCTTTGTTTTATGTGTTCAACCTATCTTTGTACTTGAAAAAAACAAGAGAGCTAGTGGAGTTCGTAGTTTAAAATACAAAAGAAGATATTAATTGGGGTTGAAACTTTAAACCCTTATGACTTTTTGTTCGTGCATCGAAACAACTATTATAGTATATCAAATCGAACCTCGTTTTTATATCTAAAAACACAAGGACGCATTATTTTGGTGCTCCACTTTTATGAAACAAATTCCATCATTTGTACATCCTAACGACGTTTTAATTTTTTGTTGAAACTTATCGCATTGTTTTTTTAGTTCTTGTTATTTTGGCATCCAATTTTATCTTCGTAACCATGTTCTTAGCAATTCAAACTTTCTTATTCCTTTGAGCTCCTCGCTTCCTAGATTTTTCGCCGAAAGGATCCCCATCATTTGATATAAATGCCTTGGTTGCTGAAAGTACGTTATCTATCTTCATATGTCTAGTTTTTGACTTTTATATTTTGAAAATAACTTTTCCTTTGATTGTTTGTTGCTTTCTAAATTAACAAATCACCAAAAAATAAATAAATATATTTTTCCTTCAAGTGTTTGGTTTAATTTCAATTTTGTTGTAATTTTTTTTTTCTTTGCATTTCATTTCGTAGATTTCTTTAAGTCCTTTGTTTCTTTGTCTTGTTTTTTGTTTTATGTGTTCATCCTATCTTTGTATTTGAAAAAAATAAGGGAGCTACTAGATTTCGTAGTTTAAAAAATAAAAGAAGTTTTTAATTGGTGTGGCAACTTTAAACCGTTATTGCTTTTTGTTCATGCATCGAAACAACCATTATAATATATCAAATCTAACCTTGTTTTGATATATAAAAACACACAGAAGCAATACTTTAGTGCTCCACCTTTTTGTACCTAAATTTCATCATTTACATATCTTAATGACGTCTTAAAGTTTGGTTGAACCTTCTTGCATTTTTTTCGATTTCTTCTTCTTTTTAGTTCCAATTTTATCATCATAAATAATATCTTACCAATTCAAACTTTCTTAATCGTTCGAGTTCCTAGTTTCCAAGATTTTTTGCCTGATGGATCCACATCATTTGATATCAATGCCTTGGTTGCTGAAAATATGTTATCTATTTTCATATATCTATTTTTTTAATTTTATATTTTAAAATAATGTGTCCTTTGTTTGTTTTCAGCTTTCTAAAGTTACAAATCAACAAAAAATAGATAAATATTTTTATTCTTCAAGTCTTGTGGTTACTTTCAATTTCGTGGTATTTATTTTCATCTTTGAATTTCATTTCGTAGTTTTCTTTAAATTCTTGGTTTCGTTTTCTTGTTCTTTGTTGTATGTGTTCAACCTATCCTTGTACTTGAAAAAAACAAGAGAGTTAGTGGAGTACGTAGTTTAAAATACAAAAGAAGATATTAATTGGGGTTGAAACTTTAAACCCTTATGACTTTTTGTTCGTGCATCGAAACAACTATTATAGTATATCAAATCGAACCTCGTTTTTATATCTAAAAACACAAGGACGCATTAGTTTGGTGCTCCACTTTTATGAAACAAATTCCATCATTTATACATCTTAACGACGTTTTGCTTTTTGGTTGAACCTTATCGCATTTTTTTTTAGTTCTTGTTATTTTGGCATCCAATTTTATCTTCGTAGCCATGTTCTTAGCAATTCAAACTTTCTTATTCCTTTGATCTCG
This sequence comes from Hippophae rhamnoides, assembly GCA_033030585.1. Classification (NCBI taxonomy): domain Eukaryota; kingdom Viridiplantae; phylum Streptophyta; class Magnoliopsida; order Rosales; family Elaeagnaceae; genus Hippophae; species Hippophae rhamnoides. The sequence continues at coordinate 56,843,366 of CM065429.1, read as the reverse complement.
TCGATTCCTAGATTTTTCGCCTAAAGGATCCCCCTCATTTGATATCGATGCCTTGGTTGCTAAAAATACGTTATCTATCTTCATATGTCTAGTTTTTGAATTTTATATTTTGAAAATAACTTGTCCTTTGATTGTTTGTTGCTTTCTAAATTAACAAATCACCAAAAAATAAATAAATATTTTTTTTCTTCAAGTCTTTGGTTTACTTTCAATTTTGTTGTAATTGTTTTTTTCTTTGCATTTCATTTCGTAGATTTCTTTAAGTCCTTTGTTTCTTTGTCTTGTTTTTTGTTTTATGTGTTCATCCTATATTTGTAATTGAAAAAAATAAGAGAGCTATTGGATTTCGTAGTTTAAAAAATAAAATAAGTTATTAATTGGTGTGGAAATTTAAACCATTATGACTTTTTGTTCCTGCATCGAAACAACCATTATAATATATTAAATCTAACCTTGTTTTGATATATAAAAACATACAGGAAAAATACTTCAGTGCTCTACCTTTTTGTACCCAAATTTCATAATTTACATATCTTAATGAGGTCTTAAAGTTTGGTTGAACCTTATTGCATTTTTTTCGATTTCTTGTTCTTTTGGGATCCAATTTTATCATCATAAATAATATCTTACCAATTCAAACTTTCTTAATCCTTCGAGTTCCTAGTTTCCAAGATTTTTTGCCTGATGGATACACATCATTTGATATCAATGCCTTGGTTGCTGAAAATATGTTATCTATCTTCATATATCTATTTTTTTAATTTTATATTTTAATATAATGTGTCCTTTGATTGTTTTTAGCTTTCTAATGTTACAAATCAACAGAAAATAGATAAATATTTTTATTCTTCAAGTCTTGTGGTTACTTTCAATTTCGTGGTATTTATTTTCATCTTTGAATTTCATTTCGTAGTTTTCTTTAAATTTTTTGTTTCGTTTTCTTGTTCTTTGTTTTATGTGTTCAACCTATCCTTGTACTTGAAAAATACAAGAGAGCTAGTGGAGTTCGTAATTTAAAATACAAAAGAAGATATTAATTGCGGTTGAACCTTAAAACCCTTATGACTTTTTGTTCGTGCATCGAAACAACTATTATAATATATCAAATCGAAACTCGTTTTGATATCTAAAAACACAAGGATGGAATAGTTTGGTATTCCAATTTTATGAAACTAAATTCTATCATTTACACATCTTAACGACGTTTTACATTTTGGTTGAACCTTATTGCATTGTTTTTTTAGTTCTTGGTCTTTTTGCTTCCAATTTTATCTTCATAACCATGTGCTTAGAATTCAAACTTTCTTATTCCTCTGAGCTCCTCGCTTCCTAAATTTTTCATCTGAAGGATCCCCATCATTTGATATCTATTTTTTCAATTTTTGATTTTAAAATAATTTGTCCTTTCATTGTTTTCAACTTTCTAAAGTTACAAATCACCAAATAATTGATAAATATTTTTTCCTTCAAGTCTTATGGTTACATTCAATTTTGTGGTATTTATTTTCTTCTTTGCATTTCATTTCATAGTTTTCTTTAAATTCTTTGTTTCCTTTTCTTGTTCTTTGTTTTATGTGTTCAACCTATCCTTGTACTAGAAAAAACCAAGAGAGCTACTGGAGTTCGTAATTTAAAATAAAAAGAAGATATTAATTGGGGATGAAACTTTACACCCTTAGGACTTTTTGTTCGTGGATCAAAATAACTAATATAATATATCAAATCGAACCTCGTTTTGATATCTAAAAACACAAGGATGTAATAGTTTGGTGCTCCATTCTTTTGAAACCAAAATCCATCATTTACACATCTTAACAATGTTTTAATTTTTGGTTGAACCTTTTTGCATTGTTTCTTTAGTTCTTGTTCTTTTTGGGTCCAATGTTATCATCGTAAGCATGTTCTTAGAAATTCAAACTTTCTTATTCCTTTGAGCTCCTCGGATCCTAGATTTTTCGCCTGAAGGATCCCCATCATTTGATATCAATGCCTTGGTTGCTGAAAATACGTTATCTATCTTCATATGTCTAGTTTTTGAATTTTATATTTTGAAAATAACTTGTCCTTTCTATTTTTTCTGCTTTCTAAATTCACAAATCACCAAAAAATAAATAAATATTTTTTTTCCTTCAAGGCTTGTGTTTACTTTCAATTTTGTTGTAATTGTTTTCTTCTTTGCATTTCATTTCTTAGTTTTCTTTAAATTCTTTGTTTCTTTGTCTTGCTTTTTGTTTTATTTATTCATCCTATCTTTGTAATTGAAAAAAATAAGAGAGCAACTGGATTTCATACTTTAAAAAATAAAAGAAGTTATTAATTGGGGCTGCAACTTTAAACATTTATGACTTTTTTTTCAAGCATCGAAACAACCATTATAATATATGAAATTGAACCTTGTTTTTATATATAAAAACACACAGAAGCAATACTTCAGTGCTCCATCTTTGTGAACCCAAATTCCATCATTTACGTATATTAACGACGTCTTAAATTTTGGTTGAACCTTTTTGCAATGTTTTTCGATTTCTTGTTCTTTTGAGTTCCAATTTCATCATCACAACCATGTTCTTACCAATTCAAACTTTCTTATTCCTTCGAGTTCCTAGGTTCCTAGATTTTTTGCCTGATGGATCCGCATCATTTGATATCAATGCCTTGGCTGCTAAAAATATGTTATCTATCTTCATATATGTATTTTTTTAATTTTACATTTTCAAATAATTTGTCCTTTGATTGTTTTTAGCTTTCTAAAGTTACAAATCAACAAAAAATAGATAAATATTTTTTTTCTTCAAGTCTTGTGGTTACTTTCAATTTCGTGGTATTTATTTTCATCTTTGAATTTCATTTCATAGTTTTCTTTAAATTCTTTGTTTCGTTTTCTGGTTCTTTGTTTTATGTTTTCAACCTATCCTTGTACTTGAAAAAAACAAGAGAGCTAGTGGAGTTCGTAGTTTAAAATACAAAAGAAGATATTAATTGGGGTGGAAACTTTAAACCCTTATGACTTTTTGTTCGTGAATCGAAACAACTATTATAGTATATCAAATCGAACCTCGTTTTGATATCTAAAAACACAAGGATGCATTAGTTTGGTGCTCCACTTTTATGAAACTAAATTCCATCATTTACACATCTTAACAAAGTTTTACTTTTTGGTTGAACCCTATTGCATTGTTTTTTTAGTTCTTGTTCTTTGGGATCCAATTTTATCATCATAACCATGTTCTTACCAATTCAAACTTTTTTATTCCTTTGAGTTCATTGGTTCCTAGATTTTTTGCCTGATGGATCCGCATCATTTGATATCAATGCCTTGGTTGCTGAAAATATGTTATCTATCTTCATATATCTATTTTTTAAATTTTAGATTTTAAAATAATTTGTCCTTTGATTGTTTTCAGCATTCTAAAGTTACAAATCAACAAAAAATTGATAAATATTTTTTTTCTTCAAGTCTTGTGGTTACTTTCAATTTTGTTGTATTGATTTTCATCTTTGAATTTCATTTCATAGTGTTCATTAAATTCTTTGTTTCGTTTTCTTGTTCTTTGTTTTATGTTTTCAACCTATCTTTGTACTTGAAAAAAACAAGAGAGCTACTGGAGTTCGTAGTTTAAAATACAAAAGAAGATATTAATTGGGGTGGAAAATTTAAACCCTTATGACTTTTTGTTCGTGCATCGAAACAACTATTATAATATATCAAATCGAAACTCGTTTTGATATCTAAAAACAAAGGATGCAATAGTTTGATGCTCCACTTTTATGAAACTAAATTCTATCATTTATACATCTTCACGACGTTTTACTTTTTGGTTGAACCTTATCGCATTGTTTTTTTAGTTCTTGTTATTTTGGCGTCCAATTTTATCTTCGTAACCATGTTCTTAGCAATTCAAACTTTCTTATTCCTTTGATCTCGTCGATTCCTAGATTTTTCGCCTAAAGGATCCCCATCATTTGATATCAATGCCTTGGTTGCTGAAAATACGTTATCTATCTTCATATGTCTAGTTTTTGAATTTTATATTTTGAAAATAACTTGTCCTTTGATTGTTTGTTGCTTTCTAAATTAACAAATCACCAAAAAATAGATAAATATTTTTTTCCTTCAAGTCTTGTGTTTACTTTCAATTTTGTTGTAATTATTTTTTTCTTTGAATTTCATTTCGTAGTTTTCTTTAAATTCTTTGTTTCTTTATCTTGTTCTTTGGTTTTTGTGTTCATCCTATCTTTGTAATTGAAAAAAATAAGAGAGCAACTGGATTTCATAGTTTAAAAACTAAAAGAAGTTATTAATTGGGGTTGCAACTTTAAACATTTATGACTTTTTTTTCAAGCATCGAAAAACCATTATAATATATGAAATCGAACCTTGTTTTTATATACAAAAACACATAGAAGCAATACTTCAGTGCTCCATCTTTGTGAACCCAAATTCCATCATTTACGTATATTAACGACGTCTTAAATTTTGGTTGAACCTTTTTGCAATGTTTTTCGATTTCTTGTTCTTTTGAGTTCCAATTTCATCATCACAACCATGTTCTTACCCATTCAACCTTTCTTATTCCTTCGACTTCCTAGGTACCGAGATTTTTTGCCTGATGGATCCGCATCATTTGATATCAATGCCTTGGCTGCTGAAAATATGTTATCTATCTTCATATATCTATTTTTTTAATTTTAGATTTTCAAATAATTTGTCCTTTGATTGTTTTGAGCTTTCTAAATTACACATCAACAAAAAATAGATAAATATTGTTTTTCTTCAAGTCTTGTGGTTACTTTCAATTTTGTGGTATTTATTTTCATCTTTGAATTTCATTTCATAGTTTTCTTAAATTCTTTGTTTCGTTTTCTTTTTCTTTGTTTTATGTTTTCAACCTATCTTTGTACTTGAAAAAAACAAGAGAGCTACTGGAGTTCGTAGTCTAAAATACAAAAGAAGATATTAATTGGGGTGGAAACTTTAAACCCTTATGACTTTTTGTTCGTGCATCGAAACAACTATTATAATATATCAAATCGAAACTCGTTTTGATATCTAAAAACAAAGGATGCAATAGTTTGGTGCTCCACTTTTATGAAACTAAATTCTATCATTTATACATCTTCACGACATTTTACTTTTTGGTTGAACCTTATCGCATTGTTTTTTTAGTTCTTGTTATTTTGGCATCCCATTTTATCTTCGTAACCATGTTCTTAGCAATTCAAACTTTCTTATTCCTTTGATCTCGTCGATTCCTAGATTTTTCGCCTAAAGGATCCCCATCATTTGATATCGATGCCTTGGTTGCTAAAAATACGTTATGTATCTTCATATGTCTAGTTTTTGAATTTTATATTTTGAAAATAACTTGTCCTTTGATTGTTTGTAGCTTTCTAAATTAACAAATCACCAAAAATTAAATAAATATTTTTTTCCTTCAAGTCTTTGGTTTACTTTCAATTTTGTTGTAATTGTTTTTTTCTTTGCATTTCATTTCGTAGATTTCTTTAAGTCCTTTGTTTCTTTGTCTTGTTTTTTGTTTTATGTGTTCATCCTATCTTTGTAATTGAAAAAAATAAGAGAGCTATTGGATTTCGTAGTTTAAAAAATAAAAGAAGTTATTAATTGGTGTGGCAATTTTAAACCATTATGACTTTTTGTTCTTGCATCGAAACAACCATTATAATATATCAAATCTAACCTTGTTTTGATATATAAAAACATACAGGAAAAATACTTCAGTGCTCCACCTTTTTGTACCCAAATTTCATCATTTACATATCTTAATGACGTCTTAAAGTTTGGTTGAACCTTATTGCATTTTTTTCGATTTCTTGTTCTTTTGGGATCCAATTTTTTAATCATAAATAATATCTTACCAATTCAAACTTTCTTAATCCTTCGAGTTCCTAGTTTCCAAGATTTTTTGCCTGATGGATCCACATCATTTGATATCAATGCCTTGGTTGCTGAAAATATGTTATCTATTTTCATATATCTATTTTTTTAATTTTATATTTTAAAATAATGTGTCCTTTGTTTGTTTTCAGCTTTCTAAAGTTACAAATCAACAAAAAATAGATAAATATTTTTATTCTTCAAGTCTTGTGGTTACTTTCAATTTCGTGGTATTTATTTTCATCTTTGAATTTCATTTCGTAGTTTTCTTTAAATTCTTGGTTTCGTTTTCTTGTTCTTTGTTGTATGTGTTCAACCTATCCTTGTACTTGAAAAAAACAAGAGAGTTAGTGGAGTACGTAGTTTAAAATACAAAAGAAGATATTAATTGGGGTTGAAACTTTAAACCCTTATGACTTTTTGTTCGTGCATCGAAACAACTATTATAGTATATCAAATCGAACCTCGTTTTTATATCTAAAAACACAAGGACGCATTAGTTTGGTGCTCCACTTTTATGAAACAAATTCCATCATTTATACATCTTAACGACGTTTTGCTTTTTGGTTGAACCTTATCGCATTTTTTTTTAGTTCTTGTTATTTTGGCATCCAATTTTATCTTCGTAGCCATGTTCTTAGCAATTCAAACTTTCTTATTCCTTTGATCTCGTCGATTCCTAGATTTTTCGCCTAAAGGATCCCCCTCATTTGATATCGATGCCTTGGTTGCTAAAAATACGTTATCTATCTTCATATGTCTAGTTTTTGAATTTTATATTTTGAAAATAACTTGTCCTTTGATTGTTTGTTGCTTTCTAAATTAACAAATCACCAAAAAATAAATAAATATTTTTTTTCTTCAAGTCTTTGGTTTACTTTCAATTTTGTTGTAATTGTTTTTTTCTTTGCATTTCATTTCGTAGATTTCTTTAAGTCCTTTGTTTCTTTGTCTTGTTTTTTGTTTTATGTGTTCATCCTATATTTGTAATTGAAAAAAATAAGAGAGCTATTGGATTTCGTAGTTTAAAAAATAAAATAAGTTATTAATTGGTGTGGAAATTTAAACCATTATGACTTTTTGTTCCTGCATCGAAACAACCATTATAATATATCAAATCTAACCTTGTTTTGATATATAAAAACATACAGGAAAAATACTTCAGTGCTCCACCTTTTTGTACCCAAATTTATAATTTACATATCTTAATGAGGTCTTAAAGTTTGGTTGAACCTTATTGCATTTTTTTCGATTTCTTGTTCTTTTGGGATCCAATTTTATAATCATAAATAATATCTTACCAATTCAAACTTTCTTAATCCTTCGAGTTCCTAGTTTCCAAGATTTTTTGCCTGATGGATCCACATCATTTGATATCAATGCCTTGGTTGCTGAAAATATGTTATCTATCTTCATATATCTATTTTTTTAATTTTATATTTTAATATAATGTGTCCTTTGATTGTTTTTAGCTTTCTAATGTTACAAATCAACAGAAAATAGATAAATATTTTTATTCTTCAAGTCTTGTGGTTACTTTCAATTTCGTGGTATTTATTTTCATCTTTGAATTTCATTTCGTAGTTTTCTTTAAATTTTTTGTTTCGTTTTCTTGTTCTTTGTTTTATGTGTTCAACCTATCCTTGTACTTGAAAAATACAAGAGAGCTAGTGGAGTTCGTAATTTAAAATACAAAAGAAGATATTAATTGCGGTTGAACCTTAAAACCCTTATGACTTTTTGTTCGTGCATCGAAACAACTATTATAATATATCAAATCGAAACTCGTTTTGATATCTAAAAACACAAGGATGGAATAGTTTGGTATTCCAATTTTATGAAACTAAATTCTATCATTTACACATCTTAACGACGTTTTACATTTTGGTTGAACCTTATTGCATTGTTTTTTTAGTTCTTGGTCTTTTTGCTTCCAATTTTATCTTCGTAACCATGTGCTTAGAATTCAAACTTTCTTATTCCTCTGAGCTCCTTGCTTCCTAAATTTTTCGTCTGAAGGATCCCCATCATTTGATATCTATTTTTTCAATTTTTGATCTTAAAATAATTTGTCCTTTCATTGTTTTCAACTTTCTAAAGTTACAAATCCCCAAATAATTGATAAATATTTTTTCCTTCAAGTCTTATGGTTACATTCAATTTTGTGGTATTTATTTTCTTCTTTGCATTTCATTTCATAGTTTTCTTTAAATTCTTTGTTTCCTTTTCTTGTTCTTTGTTTTATGTGTTCAACCTATCCTTGTACTAGAAAAAACCAAGAGAGCTACTGGAGTTCGTAATTTAAAATAAAAAAGAAGATATTAATTGGGGATGAAACTTTACACCCTTAGGACTTTTTGTTCGTGGATCAAAATAACTAATATAATATATCAAATCGAACCTCGTTTTGATATCTAAAAACACAAGGATGTAATAGTTTGGTGCTCCATTCTTTTGAAACCAAAATCCATCATTTACACATCTTAACAATGTTTTAATTTTTGGTTGAACCTTTTTGCATTGTTTCTTTAGTTCTTGTTCTTTTTGGGTCCAATGTTATCATCGTAAGCATGTTCTTAGAAATTCAAACTTTCTTATTCCTTTGAGCTCCTCGGATCCTAGATTTTTCGCCTGAAGGATCCCCATCATTTGATATCAATGCCTTGGTTGCTGAAAATACGTTATCTATCTTCATATGTCTAGTTTTTGAATTTTATATTTTGAAAATAACTTGTCCTTTCTATTTTTTCTGTTTCTAAAGTCACAAATCACCAAAAAATAAATAAATATTTTTTTTCCTTCAAGGCTTGTGTTTACTTTCAATTTTGTTGTAATTGTTTTCTTCTTTGCATTTCATTTCTTAGTTTTCTTTAAATTCTTTGTTTCTTTGTCTTGCTTTTTGTTTTATTTATTCATCCTGTCTTTGTAATTGAAAAAAATAAGAGAGCAACTGGATTTCATACTTTAAAAAATAAAAGAAGTTATTAATTGGGGCTGCAACTTTAAACATTTATGACTTTTTTTTCAAGCATCGAAACAACCATTATAATATATGAAATCGAACCTTGTTTTTATATATAAAAACACACAGAAGCAATACTTCAGTGCTCCATCTTTGTGAACCCAAATTCCATCATTTACGTATATTAACGACGTCTTAAATTTTGGTTGAACCTTTTTGCAATGTTTTTCGATTTCTTGTTCTTTTGAGTTCCAATTTCATCATCACAACCATGTTCTTACCAATTCAAACTTTCTTATTCCTTCGAGTTCCTAGGTTCCTAGATTTTTTGCCTGATGGATCCGCATCATTTGATATCAATGCCTTGGCTGCTAAAAATATGTTATCTATCTTCATATATGTATTTTTTTAATTTTACATTTTCAAATAATTTGTCCTTTGATTGTTTTTAGCTTTCTAAAGTTACAAATCAACAAAAAATAGATAAATATTTTTTTTCTTCAAGTCTTGTGGTTACTTTCAATTTCGTGGTATTTATTTTCATCTTTGAATTTCATTTCATAGTTTTCTTTAAATTCTTTGTTTCGTTTTCTGGTTCTTTGTTTTATGTTTTCAACCTATCTTTGTACTTGAAAAAAACAAGAGAGCTACTGGAGTTCGTAGTTTAAAATACAAAAGAAGATATTAATTGGGGTGGAAACTTTAAACCCTTATGACTTTTTGTTCGTGAATCGAAACAACTATTATAATATATCAAATCGAAACTCGTTTTGATATCTAAAAACAAAGGATGCATTAGTTTGGTGCTCCACTTTTATGAAACTAAATTCCATCATTTATACATCTTCACGACGTTTTACTTTTTGGTTGAACCTTATCGCATTGTTTTTTTAGTTCTTGTTATTTTGGCGTCCAATTTTATCTTCGTAACCATGTTCTTAGCAATTCAAACTTTCTTATTCCTTTGATCTCGTCGATTCCTAGATTTTTCGCCTAAAGGATCCCCATCATTTGAGTTCGATGCCTTGGTTGCTAAAAATACGTTATGTATCTTCATATGTCTAGTTTTTGAATTTTATATTTTGAAAATAACTTGTCCTTTGATTGTTTGTTGCTTTCTAAATTAACAAATCACCAAAAAATAGATAAATATTTTTTTCCTTCAAGTCTTGTGTTTACTTTCAATTTTGTTGTAATTATTTTTTTCTTTGAATTTCATTTCGTAGTTTTCTTTAAATTCTTTGTTTCTTTATCTTGTTCTTTGGTTTTTGTGTTCATCCTATCTTTGTAATTGAAAAAAATAAGAGAGCAACTGGATTTCATAGTTTAAAAAATAAAAGAAGTTATTAATTGGGGTTGCAACTTTAAACATTTATGACTTTTTTTTCAAGCATCGAAAAACCATTATAATATATGGAATCGAACCTTGTTTTTATATATAAAAACACACAGAAGCAATACTTCAGTGCTCCATCTTTGTGAACCCAAATTCCATCATTTACGTATATTAACGACGTCTTAAATTTTGGTTGAACCTTTTTGCAATGTTTTTCGATTTCTTGTTCTTTTGAGTTTCAATTTCATCATCACAACCATGTTCTTACCAATTCAACCTTTCTTATTCCTTCGACTTCCTAGGTACCGAGATTTTTTGCCTGATGGATCCGCATCATTTGATATCAATGCCTTGGCTGCTGAAAATATGTTATCTATCTTCATATATCTATTTTTTTAATTTTAGATTTTCAAATAATTTGTCCTTTGATTGTTTTGAGCTTTCTAAATTACACATCAACAAAAAATAGATAAATATTGTTTTTCTTCAAGTCTTGTGGTTACTTTCAACTTTGTGGTATTTATTTTCATCTTTGAATTTCATTTCATAGTTTTCTTAAATTCTTTGTTTCGTTTTCTTTTTCTTTGTTTTATGTTTTCAACCTATCTTTGTACTTGAAAAAAACAAGAGAGCTACTGGAGTTCGTAGTTTAAAATACAAAAGAAGATATTAATTGGGGTGGAAACTTTAAACCCTTATGACTTTTTGTTTGTGCATCGAAACAACTATTATAATATATCAAATCGAAACTCGTTTTGATATCTAAAAACAAAGGATGCAATAGTTTGGTGCTCCACTTTTATGAAACTAAATTCTATCATTTATACATCTTCACGACGTTTTACTTTTTGGTTGAACCTTATCGCATTGTTTTTTTAGTTCTTGTTATTTTGGCGTCCAATTTTATCTTCGTAACCATGTTCTTAGCAATTCAAACTTTCTTATTCCTTTGATCTCGTCGATTCCTAGATTTTTCGCCTAAAGGATCCCCATCATTTGATATCAAAGCCTTGGTTGCTGAAAATACGTTATCTATCTTCATATGTCTAGTTTTTGAATTTTATATTTTGAAAATAACTTTTCCTTTGATTGTTTGTTGCTTTCTAAATTAACAAATCACCAAAAAATAGATAAATATTTTTTTCCTTCAAGTCTTGTGTTTGCTTTCAATTTTGTTGTAATTATTTTTTTCTTTGAATTTCATTTCGTAGTTTTCTTTAAATTCTTTGTTTCTTTATCTTGTTCTTTGGTTTTTGTGTTCATCCTATCTTTGTAATTGAAAAAAATAAGAGAGCAACTGGATTTCATAGTTTAAAAAATAAAAGAAGTTATTAATTGGGGCTGCAACTTCAAACATTTATGACTTTTTTTTCAAGCATCGAAACAACCATTATAATATATGAAATCGAACCTTGTTTTTATATATAAAATAACACAGAAGCAATACTTCAGTGCTCCATCTTTGTGAACCCAAATTCCATCATATACGTATATTAACGACGTCTTAAATTTTGGTTGAACCTTTTTGCAATGTTTTTAGATTTCTTGTTCTTTTGAGTTCCAATTTCATCAGCACAACCATGTTCTTACCAATTCAAACTTTCTTATTCCTTCGAGTTCCTAGGTTCCAAGATTTTTTTCCTGAAGGATCCGTATCATTTGATATCAATGCCTTGGTTGGTGAAAATATGTTATCTATTTTAATATATCTATTTTTTTAATTTTAGATTTTAAAATAATTTGTCCTTTGATTGTTTTTAGCTTTCTAAAGTTAAAAATCACCAAAGAATAGATAAATATTTTTTTCTTTAAACTCTTGTGGTTATTTAAAATTTTGTTGTATTTACTTTCATCTTTGCATTTCATTTCATAGTTTTCTTTAAATTCTTTGTTTCGTTTTCTTGTTCTTTGTTTTATGTTTTCAACCTATCTTTGTACTTGAAAAAAACAAGAGATCTAGTCGAGTTCGTAGTTTAAAAAAGAAAAGAAGACAATAATTGGTGTTTAAAGTTTAAAAGCTTATGACTTTTCGTTCATGCATTGAAACAACTATTATAATATATCAAATCGAACCTTGTTTTGATATATAAAAACACAATGATGCAATAGTTTGGTGCTCCAATTTTTTGAAACCAAATTCCATCATTTACACATCTTAATGACGTTTTACTTTTTGGTTGAACCTTATTGCATTGTTTTTTTAGTTCTTTTTCTTTTGGCGTCCAATTTTATCATCGTAACCATGTTCTTAGCAATTCAAACTTTCTTATTCCTTTGAGCTCCTCGGTTCCTAGATTTTTCGCCTGAAGGATCCCTTTCATTTGATATCAATGCCTTGGTTGCTGAAAATACGTTATCTATCTTCATATGTCTAGTTTTTGAATTTTATATTTTGAAAATAACTTGGCCTTTGATTGTTTTCTATTTTCTAAGGTCACAAATCACCAAAAAATAAATAAATATTTTTTTTCCTTCAAGTCTTGTGTTTACTTTCAATTTTGTTGTAATTGTTTTTTTCTTTACATTTCATTTCATAGTTTTATTTAAAGTCTTTGTTCCGTTGTCTTGTTTTTTGTTTTATTTGTTCATCCCATCTTTGTACTTGAAAAAAACAAGAGTGCTACTGGAGTTCGTAGTTTAAAAAAGAAGAAGTTATTAATTGATGTTGCAACTTTAATCCGTTATGACTTTTCGTTCGTATATTTAACCAACCATTATAATATATCAAATCTAACCTTGTTTTGATATATAAAACACACAGAAGCAATACTTCCGTGCGCCATTTTATTGAACCCAAATTCCATCATTTACATATGTTAACAACATCTTAACGTTTGGTTGAACCTTATTGCATTGTTTTTTGATTTCTTGTTCTTTTGGCATCCGATTTTATCATCATAACCATGTTCTTAGCAATTCAAACTTTCATATTCCTTTTATCTCGTCGATTCCTAGATTTTTTCCCTAAAGGATCCCCATCATTTGATACGAATGCCTTGGTTGCTGAAAATACGTTATCTATCTTCATATGTCTAGTTTTTGAATTTTATATTTTGAAAATAACTTGTCCTTTGATTGTTTGTTGCTTTCTAAATTAACAAATCACCAAAAAATAAATAAATATTTTTTTCCTTCAAGTCTTGTGTTTGCTTTCAATTTTGTTGTAATTATTTTTTTCTTTGAATTTCATTTCGTAGTTTTCTTTAAATTCGTTGTTTCTTTATCTTTTTCTTTGGTTTTTGTGTTCATCCTATCTTTGTAATTGAAAAAAATAAGAGAGCAACTGGATTTCATAGTTTAAAAAATAAAAGAAGTTATTAATTGGGGCTGCAACTTTAAACATTTATGACTTTTTTTTCAAGCATCGAAACAACCATTATAATATATGAAATCGAACCTTGTTTTTATATATAAAATAACACAGAAGCAATACTTCAGTGCTCCATCTTTGTGAACCCAAATTCCATCATTTACGTATATTAACGACGTCTTAAATTTTGGTTGAACCTTTTTGCAATGTTTTTAGATTTCTTGTTCTTTTGAGTTCCAATTTCATCAGCACAACCATGTTCTTACCAATTCAAACTTTCTTATTCCTTCGAGTTCCTAGGTTCCAAGATTTGTTTCCTGAAGGATCCGTATCATTTGATATCAATGCCTTGGCTGCTGAAAATATGTTATCTATTTTAATATATCTATTTTTTTAATTTTAGATTTTAAAATAATTTGTCCTTTGATTGTTTTTAGCTTTCTAAAGTTAAAAATCACCAAAGAATAGATAAATATTTTTTTTCTTTAAACTCTTGTGGTTATTTAAAATTTTGTTGTATTTACTTTCATCTTTGCATTTCATTTCATAGTTTTCTTTAAATTCTTTGTTTCGTTTTCTTGTTCTTTGTTTTATGTTTTCAACCTATCTTTGTACTTGAAAAAAACAAGAGATCTAGTCGAGTTCGTAGTTTAAAAAAGAAAAGAAGACAATAATTGGTGTTTAAAGTTTAAAAGCTTATGACTTTTCGTTCATGCATTGAAACAACTATTATAATATATCAAATCGAACCTTGTTTTGATATATAAAAACACAATGATGCAATAGTTTGGTGCTCCAATTTTTTGAAACCAAATTCCATCATTTACACATCTTAATGACGTTTTACTTTTTGGTTGAACCTTATTGCATTGTTTTTTTAGTTCTTTTTCTTTTGGCGTCCAATTTTATCATCGTAACCATGTTCTTAGCAATTCAAACTTTCTTATTCCTTTGAGCTCCTCGGTTCCTAGATTTTTCTCCTGTAGGATCCCTTTCATTTGATATCAATGCCTTGGTTGCTGAAAATACGTTATCTATCTTCATATGTCTAGTTTTTGAATTTTATATTTTGAAAATAACTTGGCCTTTGATTGTTTTCTATTTTCTAAGGTCACAAATCACCAAAAAATAAATAAATATTTTTTTTCCTTCAAGTCTTGTGTTTACTTTCAATTTTGTTGTAATTGTTTTTTTCTTTACATTTCATTTCATAGTTTTATTTAAAGTCTTTGTTCCTTTGTCTTGTTTTTTGTTTTATTTGTTCATCCCATCTTTGTACTTGAAAAAAACAAGAGTGCTACTGGAGTTCGTAGTTTAAAAAAGAAGAAGTTATTAATTGATGTTGCAACTTTAATCCGTTATGACTTTTCGTTCGTATATTTAACCAACCATTATAATATATCAAATCTAACCTTGTTTTGATATATAAAACACACAGAAGCAATACTTCCGTGCGCCATTTTATTGAACCCAAATTCCATCATTTACATATGTTAACAACATCTTAACGTTTGGTTGAACCTTATTGCATTGTTTTTTGATTTCTTGTTCTTTTGGCGTCCGATTTTATCATCATAACCATGTTCTTAGCAATTCAAATTTTCTTATTCCTTTTATCTCGTCGATTCCTAGATTTTTTGCCTAAAGGATCCCCATCATTTGATACGAATGCCTTGGTTGCTGAAAATACGTTATCTATCTTCATATGTCTAGTTTTTGAATTTTATATTTTGAAAATAACTTGTCCTTTGATTGTTTGTTGCTTTCTAAATTAACAAATCCCCAAAAAATAAATAAATATTTTTTTCCTTCAAGTCTTGTGTTTGCTTTCAATTTTGTTGTAATTATTTTTTTCTTTGAATTTCATTTCGTAGTTTTCTTTAAATTCTTTGTTTCTTTATCTTGTTCTTTGGTTTTTGTGTTCATCCTATCTTTGTAAATGAAAAAAATAAGAGAGCAACTGGATTTCATAGTTTAAAAAATAAAAGAAGTTATTAATTGGGGCTGCAACTTTAAACATTTATGACTTTTTTTTCAAGCATCGAAACAACCATTATTATATATGAAATCGAACCTTGTTTTTATATATAAAATAACACGAAGCAATACTGTTGCTCCATCTTTGTGAACCCAAATTCCATCATATACGTATATTAACGACGCCTTAAATTTTGGTTGAACCTTTTTGCAATGTTTTTAGATTTCTTGTTCTTTTGAGTTCCAATTTCATCAAAGACAACCATGTTCTTACCAATTCAAACTTTCTTATTCCTTCGAGTTCCTAGGTTCCAAGATTTTTTCCTGAAGGATCCGTATCATTTGATATCAATGCCTTCGTCATTTGAAAATATGTTATCTATTTTAATATATCTATTTTTTTAATTTTTGATTTTAAAATAATTTGTCCTTTGATTGTTTTTAGCTTTCTAAAGTTAAAAATCACCAAAGAATAGATAAATATTTTTTTTCTTTAAACTCTTGTGGTTATTTAAAATTTTGTTGTATTTACTTTCATCTTTGCATTTCATTTCATAGTTTTCTTTAAATTCTTTGTTTCTTTATCTTGTTCTTTGGTTTTTGTGTTCATCCTATCTTTGTAAATGAAAAAAATAAGAGAGCAACTGGATTTCATAGTTTAAAAAATAAAAGAAGTTATTAATTGGGGCTGCAACTTTAAACATTTATGACTTTTTTTTCAAGCATCGAAACAACCATTATAATATATGAAATCGAACCTTGTTTTTATATATAAAATAACACAGAAGCAATACTTCAGTGCTCCATCTTTGTGAACCCAAATTCCATCATATACGTATATTAACGACGTCTTAAATTTTGGTTGAACCTTTTTGCAATGTTTTTAGATTTCTTGTTCTTTTGAGTTCCAATTTCATCAGCACAACCATGTTCTTACCAATTCAAACTTTCTTATTCCTTCGAGTTCCTAGGTTCCAAGATTTGTTTCCTGAAGGATCCGTATCATTTGATATCAATGCCTTGGCTGCTGAAAATATGTTATCTATTTTAATATATCTATTTTTTTAATTTTTGATTTTAAAATAATTTGTCCTTTGATTGTTTTTAGCTTTCTAAAGTTAAAAATCACCAAAGAATAGATAAATATTTTTTTTCTTTAAACTCTTGTGGTTATTTAAAATTTTGTTGTATTTACTTTCATCTTTGCATTTCATTTCATAGTTTTCTTTAAATTCTTTGTTTCGTTTTCTTGTTCTTTGTTTTATGTTTTCAACCTATCTTTGTACTTGAAAAAAACAAGAGATCTAGTCGAGTTCGTAGTTTAAAAAAGAAAAGAAGACAATAATTGGGGTTTAAAGTTTAAAAGCTTATGACTTTTCGTTCATGCATTGAAACAACTATTATAATATATCAAATCGAACCTTGTTTTGATATATAAAAACACAATGATGCAATAGTTTGGTGCTCCAATTTTTTGAAACCAAATTCCATCATTTACACATCTTAATGACGTTTTACTTTTTGGTTGAACCTTATTGCATTGTTTTTTTAGTTCTTTTTCTTTTGGCGTCCAATTTTATCATCGTAACCATGTTCTTAGCAATTCAAACTTTCTTATTCCTTTGAGCTCCTCGGTTCCTAGATTTTTCTTTGAAGGATCCCTTTCATTTGATATCAATGCCTTGGTTGCTGAAAATACGTTATCTATCTTCATATGTCTAGTTTTTGAATTTTATATTTTGAAAATAACTTGGCCTTTGATTGTTTTCTATTTTCTAAGGTCACAAATCACCAAAAAATAAATAAATATTTTTTTTCCTTCAAGTCTTGTGTTTACTTTCAATTTTGTTGTAATTGTTTTTTTCTTTACATTTCATTTCATAGTTTTATTTAAAGTCTTTGTTCCTTTGTCTTGTTTTTTGTTTTATTTGTTCATCCCATCTTTGTACTTGAAAAAAAACAAGAGTACTACTGGAGTTCGTAGTTTAAAAAAGAAGAAGTTATTAATTGATGTTGCAACTTTAATCCGTTATGACTTTTCGTTCGTATATTTAACCAACCATTATAATATATCAAATCTAACCTTGTTTTGATATATAAAACACACAGAAGTAATACTTCCGTGCGCCATTTTATTGAACCCAAATTCCATCATTTACATATGTTAACAACGTCTTAACGTTTGGTTGAACCTTATTGCATTGTTTTTTGATTTCTTGTTCTTTTGGCGTCCGATTTTATCATCATAACCATGTTCTTAGCAATTCAAACTTTCTTATTCCTTAGGTTCCTAGATTTTTTGCCTGTAGCATCCCCATCATTTGATATCAATGCCTTGGTTACTGAAAATACGTTATCTATCTTCATATGTCTAGTTTCTGAATTTTACATTTTAAAATAACCTGTCCTTTGATTGTTTCATGCTTTCTAAAGTCATAAATCACCAAAAAATAAATAAATATTTTTTTTCCTTCAAGTCTTGTGTTTACTTTCTATTTTCTTGAAATTGTTTTTTTCTTTGCATTTCATTACGTAGTTTTCTTTAAATTCTTTATTTCTTTGTCTTGTTTTTTGTTTTATTTCTTCATCATATCTTTGTACTTGAAAAAAATAAGAAAGCTATTGGAGTTCCTAGTTTAAAAAACAAAAGACGTTATTAATTGATTTGTAACTTTAAACCCTTATGAATTTTCATTTATGCATCTAAACAACCATTATAATATATCAAATCTAACCTTGTTATGATATATAAAGCACACAGAAGCAATACTTCCGTGCTCCATTTTATTGAACCCAAATTCCATCATTTACATATCTTAACAACGTCTTAACGTTTGGTTGAACCTTATTGCATTGTTTTTTGATTTCTTGTTCTTTTGGGTTCCAATTTTATCATCATAACCATGTTCTTACCAATTCAAACTTTCTTATTCTTTCGAGTTCCTAGGTTCCTAGATTTTTTGCCTGATGGATCCGCATCATTTGATATCAATGCCTTGGTTGCTAAAAATATGTTATCTATCTTCATATATCTATTTTTTGAATTTTAGATTTTAAAATAATTTGTCCTTTGATTGTTTTCTGCTTTCTAAAGTCAAAAATCACCAAAAACTAAATGAATATTTCTTTTCCTTCAAGTCTTGTGTTTACATTCAATTTTGTGGTATTTATTTTCATCTTTGCATTTCAGTTTTTAGTTTTCCTTAAATTCTTCATTTCATTTTCTTGTTCTTTGTTTTATGTGTTCAACCTATCTTTGTACTTGAAAAAAATAAGAGAGCTAGTGGAATTCGTAGTTTAAAAAACAAAAGAAGATATTAATTGGGGTTGAAAATTTAAACCCTTATGACTTTTTGTTCGTGCATCGAAACAACTATTAGAATATATCAAATCGAACCTCGTTTTGATATCTAAAAACACCATGATGCAATAGTTTAGTGCTCCACTTTTTGAAACCAAATTCCATCATTTACACATCTTAACGACGTTATACTTTTTGGTTGAACCTTATTGCATTGTTTTTTTAGTTCTTGTCTTTTGGCATCCAATTTTATCATCACAACCCCGTACTAAGCAATTCAAACTTTCTTATTCCTTTGAGCTATTCGGATCCTAGATTTTTCGCCCAAAGGATCCCCATCATTTGATATCAATGCCTTGGTTTCTGAAAATACGTTAATATCTTCAAATGTCTAGTTTTTAAATTTTATATTTTAAAATATCTTGTCCTTTGATTGTTTTCTACTTTCTAAAGTCACAAATCACCAAAAAATAAATAAATATTCTTTTTCCTTCAAGTCTTGTGTTTACTTTCAATTTTGTAGTAATTGTTTTTTTCTTTGCATTTCATTTCATAGTTTTCTTTAAATACTTTGTTTCTTTGTCTTGTTTTTTGTTTTATTTTTTCATCCTATCTTTGTACTTGAAAAAAATAAGAGTGCTACTGGATTTCATAGTTTAAAAAACAAAAACAGTTATGAATTGGGGTTACAACTTTAAACCGTTATGACTTTTTGTTTTTGCATCGAACAACCATTATAATATATCAAATCTAACCTTGTTTTGATATATAAAAACACACAGAAGCAATACTTCAGTGGTCCACTTTTTTGAACCCAAATTCCATCATTTACATATCTTAATGACGTCTTAAAATTTGGCTGAACCTTATTGCATTGTTTTTCAATTTCTTGTTCTTTTGGATTCCAATTTTATCATCATGAACCATGTTCTTAGCATTTCAAACTTTCTTATTCCTTCGAGTTCCTAGGTTCCTAAATTTTTTGCCTGAAGGATCCGCATCATTTATATCAATGCCTTGGTTGCTGAAAACATGATATCTATCTTCATATAACGTTTTTTTGAATTTTAGATTTTAAAATAATTTTTCCTTTGATTGTTTTCAGCTTTCTAAAGTTACAAATGACCAAAAAATAGATAACTATTTTTTCCTTCAAGTCTTGTGGTTACTTTCAATTTGGTGGTATTTATTTCCATCTTTGCATTTCATTTCATAGTTTTCTTTAAATTCTTTGTTTCGTTTTCTTGTTTTTTGTTTTATGTGTTCAACCTATCTTTGTACTTGAAAAAAAACAAGAGAGCTACTGGAGTTCATAGTTTAAAAAACAAAAGAAGATATTAATTGGGGTTTAAACTTTAAACCTTTACGCCTTTTCGTTCGTGCATCGAAAAAACTATTATAATATATCAAATCGAACCTCATTTTGATATCAAAATACGCAATGATGCAATATTTTATTGCTCCACTTTTTTGAAACCAAATTCCATCATTTACACTTCTTAACAACGTTATACTTTTTGGTTGAACCTTAATGAATTGTTTTTTTAGTTCTTGTTCTTTTGGCGTCCAATTTTATCATCGTAACCATGTTCTTAGCAATTCAAACTTTCTTATTCCTTTGAGCTCCTTGGTTCCTAGATTTTTCGCCTGAAGGATCCCCATCATTTGATATCAATGCCTTGTTTGCACAAAATACGTTATCTATCTTCATATGTCTAGTTTTTGAATTTTACATTTTAAAATAACTTGTCCTTTGATTGTTTTCTGCTTTCTAAAGTCACAAATCACCAAAAAATAAATAAATATTTTTTTTCCTTCAAGTCTTGTGTTTACTTACAATTTTGTTGTAATTGTTTTTTTCTTTGCATTTCATTTCGTAGTTTTCTTTAAATTCTTTGTTTCTTTGTCTTGTTTTTTGTTTTATTTGTTCATCCTATCTTCGTACTTTAAAAAAATAAGGGAGCTACTGGAGTTCGTATTTTGAAAAACAAATGAAGTTATGAATTGGGGTTGCAGCTTTAAACCGTTATGACTTTTCATTCGTGCATCGAAACAACCATTATGATATATAAAAACACACAGAAGCAATACTTTAGTGCTCGACTTATTTAAAACCAAATTCCATCATTTACACATCTTAATGACATTTTACTTTTTGGTTGAACCTTATTGCTTTGTTTTTCAAGTTCTTTATCTTTTGGTGTCCAATTTTATCATCATAACCATGTTCTTAGCAATTCAAACTTTCTTATTCCTTTGAGCTCCTCAGTTCCTAGATTTTTTGCCTGAAAGAACCCCATCATTTGATATCAATGCCTTGGTTGCTGAAAATACGTTATCTATCTTAATATGTCTAGTTTTTGTATTTTACATTTTAAAATAACTTGTCCTTTGATTGTTTTCTGCTTTCTAAAGTCACAAATCCCCAAAAAATAAATAAATATTTTTTTTCCTTCAAGTCTTGTGTTTACTTTCAATTTTGTTGTAATTGTTTTTGTCTTTGCATATCATTTCGTAGTTTTCTTTAAATTCTTTGTCTCTTTTTCTTCTTCTTTGTTTTATGTGTTCATCCTATCTTTTTAGTTATGAAAAACTAGAAAGCTACTACAATTCGTAGGTTAAAAAGCAAAAGAAGTTATTAACTTGGGTTGCAACTTTAAACCGTTATAACTTTTCATTCGTACATCATAACAACTATTATAATATATCAAATCGAAACTCGTTTTGATATCTAAAAACACACTAAAGCAAAAGTTTAGCGCTCCACTTTTTTGAAATCAAATTTCATCATTTACACGTCTTCATGACATCTTAATTTTTGGTTTAGCATTATGGCATGGTTTTTTCATTTCTTATTCTTTTGGGCTCCAATTTTATCATCATAACCATGTTCTTAGCAGTTCAAACTTTCTTATCCTTTGAGTTCCTCAGTTCCAAGATTTTTCGGCCAAAGGAACCGCATCATTTGAAATCAACACCGTAGTTGCTGAAAATACGTTATGTATCTTCATATACCCTTTTTTTTAATTTTAGATTTTCAAATAATTTTTCCTTTGATTGTTTTCTACTTTCTAAAGTCACAAATCACCAATAAATAAATAATTTTTTTCCTTCAAGTCTTGTTGTTACTTTAAATTTTGTTGTATTTATTTTCATCTTTGCATTTCATTTCATAGTTTTCTTTATATTCTTTGTTTGGTTTTCTTGTTCTTTGTTTTAGGTGTTCAACCTATCTTTGTAATTGAAAAAAAAAAAGAGAGCTACTGGATTACGTAATTTAAAAAACAAAAGAAGATATTAAATGGGTTGCAACTTTAAACCTTATGACTTTTCGTTCGTGCATCGACACCACTATTATAATATATCAAATCGAACCACGATTTGATATCTAAAAACACAATGGTGCAATAGTTTGGTGCTCCACTATTTTGAAACCAAATTCCATCATTTACACATGTTAACGACGTTTTACTTTTTGGTTGAACCTTATTGCAATGTTTGTCAAGATCTTTTTCTTTTGGCGTCCAATTTTACCATGTTCTTAGCAATTCAAACTTTCTTATTCCTTTGAGCTCCTCAGTTCCTAGATTGTTTGCCTGAAGGATCCCCATCATTTGAAATCAATGCCTTGGTTGCTGAAAATACGTTATCCATCTTCATATGTCTAGTTTTTCAATTTTACATTTTAAAATAACTTGTCCTTTGATTGTTTTCTGCTTTATAAAGTCACAAATCACCAAAAAATAAATAAATATTTTTTTTCCTTCAAGTCTTGTGTTTACTTTCGATTTTGTTGTAATTTTTTTTTCTTTGCATTTCATTTCATAGTTTTCTTAAAAATCTTTGTCTATTTTTCTTCTTCTTTGTTTTATGTGTTCATCCTATCATTGTAATTATAAAAAACAGGAGAGCTACTGGAGTTCGTAGTTAAAAATTCCAAAAAAGTTACTAATCGGGGTTGCAACTTTTAACCATTTTGACTTTTTGTTCGTGCATCGAAACAACCATTATAATATATCAAATCAAACCTTTTTTGATATATAAAAACACAGAAGCAATACTTTAGTGCTCCACTTTTTTGACCCCAAATTCCATCATTTACATATCTTAATGACGTCTTACTTTTTGGTTGAACCTTATTGCATTGTTTTTCGATTTCTTGTTCTTTTGGCGTCCAATTTTATCATCATAACCATGATCCTAGCAATTCAAACTTTCTTATTATTTTGGGCCCCTCAGCCTTGCTTACTGAAAATACGTTATCTATCTTAATATATCTTGTTTTGGTATTTTACATTTTAAAAATAACTTGTCCTTTGATTGTTTTCTGCTTTCTAAAGTCACTAATCATCAAAAAATAAATTAATATTTTTTTCCTTCAAGTCTTGTTGTTACTTTAAATTTTGTTGTATTTATTTTCATCTTTGCATTTCAATTGATAGTTTTTTTTTAATTCTTTGTTTGGTTTTCTTGTTCTTTGTTTTAGGTGTTCAACCTATCTTTGTAATTGAAAAAAAACAAGAGAGTTACTAAAGTACATAATTTAAAAAACAAAAGAAGATATTAATTGGGTTGCAACTTTAAACCCTTATGACTTTTCGTTCGTGCATCAAAACAACTATTATAATATATCAAATCGAACCACGATTTGATATCTAAAAACACAATGATGCAATACTTTGGTGCTCCACTATTTTGAAATTAAATTCCATCATTTCCACATCTTAACGACATTTTCCTTTTTGGTTGAACCTTATTGCATTGTTTTTAAAGTTCTTTTTCTTTTGGCGTCCAAATTTACCATGTTCTTAGCAATTCAAACTTTCTTATTCCTTTGAGCTCCTCAGTTCCAAGATTGTTTGCCTAAAGGATCCCCATCATTTGATATCAATGCCTTGGTTGCTGAAAATATGTTATCTATCTTCATATGTCTAGTTTTTGAATTTTACATTTTAAAATAACTTGTCCTTTGATTGTTTTCTGCATTCTAAAGTTACAAATCACCAAAAAATATATAAATATTTTTTTTCCTTCAAGTCTTGTGTTTACTTTCAATTTTGTTGTAATTTTTTTTCTTTGCATTTCATTTCGTAGTTTTCTTTAAATTCTTTGTCTATTTTTCTTATTCTTTGTTTTATGTGCTCATCCTATCTTTGTCGTTATAAAAAACAAGAGAGCTACTGGAATTCGTAGTTCAAAAAACTAAAGAAGTTATTAATTGGGGTTGCAACTTTAAACCGTTATGACTTTTCGTTCTTGCTTCGAAACAACCATTATAATATATTAAATCTAACCATCTTTTGATATGTAAAAACACAGAGAAGCTATACTACAGTGCTCCACTTTTTTGAACCCATATTCCATCATTTACATATCTTAATGACGTCTTAAAGTTTGGTTGAACATTATTACAATTTTTTTTTGATTTCTTGTTCTTTTGGGTTCCAATTTTATCATCATAACCATGTTCTTACCAATTCAAATTTCGTATTCCTTCGATTTCATAGGTTCCTAGATTTTTTGCATAAAGGATCCCCATCATTTGATATCAATACCATAGTTGCTGAAAATATGTTATCTATCTTAATATGTCTAGTTTTTGTATTTTAAATTTAAAAATAACTTGTCCTTTGATTGTTTTCTGCTTTCTAAAGTCACAAATCACCAAAAAATAAATTAATATTTTTTTCCTTCAAGTCTTGTGGTTACTTTAAATTTTGTTGTATTTATTTTCATCTTTGCATTTCATTTCATAGTTTTTTTTTTAATTCTTTGTTTGGTTTTATTGTTCTTTGTTTTAGGTGTTCAACCTATCTTTGTAATTAAAAAAAAACAAGAGAGCTACTGAAGTACGTAATTTAAAAAACTAAAGAAGATATTAATTCGGTTGCAACTTTAAACCCTTATGACTTTTCGTTCGTGCATCGAAACAACTATTATAATATATCAAATCGAACCACGATTTGATATCTAAAAACACAATGATGCAATACTTTGGTGCTCCACTATTTTGAAACTAAATTCCATCATTTACACATCTTAATGACATTTTACTTTTTGGTTGAACCTTATTGCATTGTTTTTCAAGTTATTTTTCTTTTGGCATCCAAATTTACCATGTTCTTAGCAATTCAAACTTTCTTATTCCTTTAAGCTCCTCAGTTCCTAGATTGTTTGCCTGAAGGATCCCCATCATTTGATATCAATGCCTTGGTTGTTGAAAATACTTTATCTATCTTCACATGTCTAGTTTTTCCATTTTACATTTTAAAACAACTTTTCCTTTGATTGTTTTCTGCTTTCTAAAGTCACAAATCACCAAAAAATAAATAAATATTTTTTTCCTTCAAGTGTTGTGTTTACTTTCCATTTTGTTGTAATTTTTTTTACTTTGCATTTCATTTCATAGTTTTCTTTAAATTTTGTGTCTATTTTTCTTCTTCTTTGTTTTATGTGTTCATCCTATCTTTGTAATTATAAAAAACAGGAGAGCTACTGGGGTTTGTAGTTAAAAATTCCAAAAAAGTTATTAATCAGGGTTGCAACTTTTAACCGTTTTGACTTTTTGTTCGTGCATCGAAACAACCATTTTAATATATCAAATCTAACCTTGTTTTGATATATAAAACCATACAGAAGCAATACTTTGGTGGTCCACTTTTTTTAACCCAAATTCCATCATTTACATATCTTAACGACGTCTTACTTTTTGGTTGAACCTTATTGCATTGTTTTTCGATTTCTTGTTCTTTTGGGGTCCCATTTTATCATCATAACCATTATCTTAGCAATTCAAACTTTCTTATTCCTTTAAGCTCCTCGGTTCCCAGATTTTTTGCCTGTAGGATCCCCATCATTTGATATCAATGCCTTGGTTGCTGAAAATATGTTATCTATCTTCATATGTCTAATTTCTGGATTTTACATTTTAAAATAACTTGTACTTTGATTGTTTCATGCTTTCTAAAGTCACAAATCACCAAAAAATAAATAAATATTTTTTTCCTTCAAGTCTTGTGGTTACTTTAAATTTTGTTGTATTTATTTTCTTCTTTGCATTTCATTTCATAGTTTTCTTTCAATTCTTTGTTTCGTTTTCTTGTTCTTTGTTTTATGTGTTCAGCCTATCTTTGTACTTGAAAAAACCAAGAAAGCTACTAGAGTACGTAGTTTAACAAACAAAAGAAGATATTAATTGGGGTTGCAACTTTAAACCTTTATGACTTTTCATTTGTGCATCGAAACAACTATTATAATATATCAAATCTAACCTTGTTTTGATATATAAAAACACATAGAAGCAATACTTTAGTGCTCCACGTTTTTGAAACCAAATTCCATCATTTACATATCTTAACGACATCATAAAGTTTGGTTGAACCTTATTGCATTGTTTTTCTAGTTCTTGTTCTTTTGGCATCCAATTTTATCATCATAACCATGTTCTTAGCAATTCAAACTTTCTTATTCCTTTGAGCTCCTCGGTTCCTAGATTTGTTTCCTGAAGGATCCCCATCATTTGATATCAATGCCTTGGTTGCTGAAAATACATTATCTATCTTCCTATGTCTAGTTTATGGATTTTACATTTTAAAATAACTTGTCCTTTGATTGTTTCATGCTTTCTAAAGGCACAAATCACCAAAAAATAAATAAATACTTTTATTCCTTCAACTCTTGTGTTTACTTTCTATTTTGTTGTAATTGTTTTTTTCTTTGCATTTCATTTCATAGTTTTCTTTAAATTCTTTGTTTCTTTGTCTTGTTTTTTTTATTTGTTTATCCTATCTTTGTACTTGAACAAACAAGAGAGCTACTGGAGTTTGTAGTTTAAAAAACAAAAGAAGTTATTAATTGAGGTTGCAACTTTAAAACGTTATGACTTTTCATTCGTGCATCGAAACAACCATTATAATATATCAAATCTTACCTTGTTATGATATATAAAACACACAGAAGCAATACTTTAGTGCTCCACTTTTATGAACCCAAATTCCATCATTTACTTATCTTAACGATGTCTGAAAGTTTGGTTGAAACTTATTGCATTGTTTTTCGATTTCTTGTTCTTTTGGGTTCCTATTTTATCATCATAGCCCTGATCTTACCAATTACAACTATCTTATTCCTTCGATTTCCTAGGTTCCTAGCTTTTTTGCCTAAAGGATCCGCATCATTTGATATCAATACCGTGGTTTCTGAAAGTACGTTATCTATCTTCATATAAAGATTTTTTGAATTTTAGATTTTCAAATAATTTGTCCTTTGATTGTTTTCTACTTTCTAAAGTCACAAATCACCAAAAAAAAAAATTTCTTTCAAGTCTTGTGGTTACTTTAAATTTTGTTGTATTTATTTTCATCTTTGCATTTCATTTCATTGTTTTTTTTTAATTCTTTGTTTCGTTTTCTTGTTCTTTGTTTTATGCGTTCAACCTATCTTTTTATTTGAAAAAAACAAGAGATCTACTAGAGTATGTAGTTTAAAAAACAAAAGAAGATATTAATTGGAGTTGCAACTTTAAACCTTATGACTTTTCGTTCGTGCATCAAAACAACTATTATAATATATCAAATCGATTCTCGTTTTGATATCTGAAAACAAAATGATGTAATAGTTTGGTGCTCCACTATTTTGAA
This sequence comes from Hippophae rhamnoides, assembly GCA_033030585.1. Taxonomy (NCBI): domain Eukaryota; kingdom Viridiplantae; phylum Streptophyta; class Magnoliopsida; order Rosales; family Elaeagnaceae; genus Hippophae; species Hippophae rhamnoides. Next base: position 56,815,945 of record CM065429.1, on the reverse strand, counting down.
ACCAAATTCCATCATTTACACATCTTAACGACCTTTTACTTTTTGGTTGAAACTTATTGTATTGTTTTTCTAGTTCTTGTTCTTTTGGCGTCCGATTTTATCATCATAACCATGTTCTTGCAATTCAAACTTTCTTATTCCTTTCACCTCTTCGGTTCCAAGATTTTTTGCCTGTAGGATCCCCATCATTTGATATCAATGTCTTGGTTGCTGAAAATACGTTATTTATCTTCATATGTCTAGTTTCTGGATTTTACATTTTAAAATAACCTATCCTTTGATTGTTTCATGCTTTCTAAACTCACAAATCACCAAAAAATAAATAAATATTTTTTTCCTTCAAGTCTTGTGTTTACTTTCTATATTGTTGTAATTGTTTTTTTTCTTTAAATTCTTTATTTCTTTGTCTTGTTTTTTGTTTTATTTCTTCATCATATCTTTGTACTTCAAAAAAATAAGAAAGCTACTGGAGTTCCTAGATTAAAAAACAAAAGACTTTATTAATTGAATTTGTAACTTTAAACCCTTATAACTTTTCATTCATGCATCTAAACAACCATTATAATATATCAAATCTAACCTTGTTATGATATATAAAACACACAGAAGCAATACTTCAGTGCTCCACTTTTTTGATCCCAAATTTCATCATTTACATATCTTAACGACGTCTTAAAGTTTGGTTGAAACTTATTGCATTGTTTTTCGATTTCTTGTTCTTTTGGGATCCAATTTTATCATCATAACCATGTTCTTAGCAATTCAAACTTTCTTATTCCTTTGAGATCCTCGGTTCCCAGATTTTTTGCCTGTAGGATCCCCATCATTTGATATCAATGCCTTGGTTGCTGAAAATGCGTTATCTATCTTCATATGTCTAGTTTCTGGATTTTACATTTTAAAATAACTTGTCCTTTGATTGTTTCATGCTTTCTAAAGGCACAATTCACCAAAAAATTAATAAATACTTTTATTCCTTCAAGTCTTGTGTTTACTTTCTATTTTGTTGTTATTTTTTTTTCTTTGCATTTCATTTCATAGTTTTCGTTAAATTCTTTGTTTCTTTGTCTTGTTTTTTTTATTTGTTCATCCTATCTTTGTACTTGAAAAAACAAGAGAGCTACTGGAGTTCGTAGTTTAAAAAATAAAAGAAGTTATTAATTAAGGTTGCAACTTTGAAAATGTTATGACTTTTCATTCGTGCATCGAAACAACCATTATAATATATGAAATCTAACCTTGTTATGATATATAAAACACACAGAAGCAATACTTCAGTGCTCCACTTTTTTGAACCCAAATTCCATCATTTACATATCTTAACAACATCTTAAAGTTTGGTTGAAACTTATTGCATTGTTTTTCGATTTCTTGTTCTTTTGGGTTCCAATTTTATCATAATAACCATGTTCTTAGCAATTCAAACTTTCTTATTCCTTTGAGCTCCTCCGTTCCCAGATTGTTTGCCTGTAGGATCCCCATCATTTGATATCAATGCCTTGGTTGCTTAAAATATGTTATCTATCTTAATATGTCTAGTTTTTGAATATTACCTTTTAAAATAACTTGTCCTTTGATTGTTTCATGCTTTCTAAAGTCACAAATCACCAAAAAATAGATAAATATTTTTTTTCCTTCAGGCTTATGTTTACTTTCTATTTTGTTGTAATTGTTTTTTTCTTTGCATTTCATTTCGTACTTTTCTTTAAATTCTTTTTGAATTTTAGATTTTCAAATAATTTTTCCTTTGATTGTTTTCTACTTTCTAAAGTCACAAATCACCAAAAAATAAATGAATATTTTTTTTCTTTCAAGTCTTGTGGTTACTTTAAATTTTGTTGTATTTATTTTCATCTTTAGATTTCATTTCATAGTTTTTTTTAAATTCTTTGTTTCGCTTTCTTGTGCTTTGTTTTATGTGTTCAACCTATCTTTGTACTTGAAAAAAACAAGAGAGCTCCTAGAGTACGTAGTTTAAAAAACAAAAGAAGATATTAATTGGGGTTGCTACTTTAAACCCTAATGACTTTTCGTTCGTGCATCAAAACAACTTTCATAATATATCAAATCGAATCTCTTTTTGATATATAAAAACAAAATGATGCAATAGTTTGGTGCTCCACTATTTTGAAACCAAATTCCATCATTTATACATCTTAACGACCTTTTACTTTTTGGTTGAAACTTATTGCATTGTTTTTCTAGTTCTTGTTCTTTAGGCATCCCATTTTATCATCATAACCATGTTCTTAGCAATTCAAACTTTCTTATTCCTTTGAGCTCCTCGGTTCCTAGATTTTTTGCCTGTAGGATCCCCATCATTTGATATCAATGCCTTGGTTGCTGAAAATATGTTATCTATCTTCATATGTCTAATTTTTGGATTTTACATTTTAAAATAACTTGTCCTTTGATTGTTTCATGCTTTCTAAAGTCACAAATCACCAAAAAATAAATAAATATTTTTTTTCCTTCAAGTCTTGTGGTTACTTTAAATTTTGTTGTTTTTATTTTCATCTTTGCATTTCATTTCATAGTTTTATTTCAATTCTTTGTTTCGTTTTCTTGTTCTTTGTTTTATGTGTTCAACCTATCTTTGTACTTGAAAAAAACAAGACAGCTACTAGAGTACGTAGTTTAAAAAAAAGAAGATATTAATTGGGGTTGCAACTTTAAACTGTTATGACTTTTCATTCGTGCATCCAAACAACCATTATAATATATCAAATCTAACGTTGTTTTGATATATAAAAACACATAGAAGCAATACTTCAGTGCTCCATTTTTTTGAAACCAAATTCCATCATTTACATATCTTAACCACGTCTTAAAGTTTGGTTGAACCTTATTGCATTGTTTTTCTAGTTCTTGTTCTTTTGGGATCCAATTTTATCATCATAACCATGTTCTTAGCAATTCAAACTTTCTTATTCCTTTGAGCTCCTCGGTTCCCAGATTTTTTGCCTGAAGGATCCCCATCATTTGATATCAAGTCGACCAATTGAGGATTTCAATTTTGACCATTTTTCCCTATTGGATTACCAGTAGCATAAAATAAAACAGGTATTCTATCATCTGGGTTAAGTGGAGCATCAGGTATATTCACTCAACCCCTTCTTTTCAAATACCCCAATGGATCATTTGGGTCTACAAGCTCTGTTATCCGAATATCCATGAAATATCTGCAAATAATGAAGAAATATAAATTAATTGACAATTTTAGGAAGATACATATATATAAGAGTTATTACAACATATAGAACATACGTTATGTTTAATTAGGTTGTTGATCGTATACATATATTACTTCACAATCACTTCGAGCCCATGACGAAGAATCATCATCGTCAATTAGATCATCACATACATTAGGCAATTTATTTGAGAAATTACTAATATTGGTTAATGTATCAAGCATAGAGTCATCATCTTCTACAGAATCACAATGGTAAAACTCTTTTTGTGGAGGTGTTAACACAACAGACCATCTTGGATCAATTTGATCACTCACGTAAAATACTTGTTTTGCATGAAGTGCTAACGTGAAAGGATCATCAGTGTGACTTATCCTAGATAAATTTACAAGGGTAAATCCAAAATCATCTATTTTATATCCAACATTGATAACATCTTCGACCCAATCACACAAGAAAACTGTTTCATGGAAGACCTCATAATCCAATTCCCAAATCTCTTGTATTATACCATAATATGTTCTATTAGAAAGTATAGGATTAGCATCTTTTGAACTGGCAAATTGCATAGTTTGTGCAACCATTTTCACCCCACTATTTTGATTTACTCGGACTTTGTCCCTAGCTTGAGTCGTAAACCTCGATCCATTTATTGTGAAACTATAAAATGATTTGACATCGAATTTTAGCCCATGTCCAAGCCATTGTAAACTTTCTGATATTTTATGATTGGGTTTCTTGAGTTCATCTCGAATCTATGTATACAAAAACACAAAATGTGTTTAGAGCAAAGTTTTAAAACATTTAATAGATCTAGGAAGATACATGCATGAATTTTTGTGTGTGACACTTACATGGTTGCAAAACCAATTAATAAGCTCTCGCTTATGTTCATCATACAACCATTTTTCACCTCCTTTTTTTTTATAACAAGGATCAATCTTCAATAAGTTTAAATGCATCCTGTAATGTTATTAAATATATATTAAGTTATATATCATCATTAATAGTTAAATATAAAATATTTTTGCAATCATGAAACAATGAACATCACTTACTCTATGTACGATTGTGCCTCATTATTATTTACCAAAATGATTCGGTGTGCTTTTTCCCATCGAGTGCGATCAATAAATAATTTCTTACTTCCACCAAGCATAGGGTTACCTACTTGGATCATGTGACATTCTAAGAACAACTTGTGCGTAGGATTCCCAATTTTAGTGCAACCACTAAAGTATTCAGAACAAAACTCAATGGCCTCTTCAGTAATGTAGCGTTCCACCATGCATCCTTCAGGTCAATTTCTATTATTTACATATCCTTTAAGGACTTGCATATATCTCTCAAAAGGATACATCCACCTTAAGTAAGTAGGACCACACAATTGAACCTCTCGAACTAAATGAACATATAAGTGAATCATTATATCGAAGAAAGAAGGAGGAAAATATTTTTCAATTAGACACAAAGTCTCTACAACATCTTTCTGTAAAGAATTTAACTCGCCAATTGATATAGATTTCTTGCATATTGTATTGAAGAATGTATTAAAGAATGAACAACACCGAATTATTGATAACCGAACATGTTTTGGAAGAATTGATCTAATAGCAACTCGTAATAATTGTTGCATTAAGATATGACAGTCATGTGATTTCAATCCATACAGTCTCTTATCGGTGATAGACACAAAATTTCTTAAGTTGGATGAGTAACCATCAGGAACTTTCACACCCTCCAAACATTTACAAAACACATCCTTCTCTTTTGTTGACATTGTATATGATGCTGGTGGTAAGTATGTTTGCTTCTTATCATTTTCCACCCTTGGTTCCAATTCAAGTCGTATGCCTAGTTTCTTTAAATCCAATCTTGCTTTAATTCCATCCTTTGTTTTTCCATGTATATTAAGTAAAGTACCAATCAAGCAATCACATACATTCTTCTCAATGTGCATGACATCTAAGATTTGACGAATGTGTAGGTCTTTCCAATAAGATAATTCCCAAAATATTGATTTTTTTTCCAACAACCATGGTAAGTCGATTCAAAATCTTTTTCATTTTCACCCATTTCATTAGTTGACCTCTTTCGTTTCCCTAACTTAGTGAGTTTTTTTTTTCATCTTTCCATATCGTTTGAATGTCATCCCATTCAATTGCCTTAATATCTCAACACCTCGCAAAGGTCGAGTTGCATGATCATGATCTTCTTCACCATCAAACGGTTTCTTTTGGTATCTAAACTTGTGTCCAGATGGCAAAAATCTTCTATGTCTTCTATAAGACATCTTTCGTCCATGAAGAAGATAAGTTGCAGAAGTTCCATCACTACATATAGAACATCCCTTGTAACCTTTTGTTGCATGTCCTGATAAGTTTCCATAGGCAGGAAAATCATTAATTATCCATAAAAGAACCCCCTTCAAGTTAAAGTGTTCTTCTTTATGTGCATCGTAAACATTTACACCATCATTCCACAACGTCTTTAAATCATCTATCAGAGGCTACAAATATACATCAATATCAACACCGGGTTGTTTTGGTCCTGAGATCAATAATGTTAACATCATGAATTTTCTTTTCATACACAACCAGGGAGGAAGGTTCTATGTTACCATAATTACTAGCCAATAACTATATCTACTACTGAGGGAACTATATGCATTAATTCCATCAGCAGCAACGGAAAGACGAAATTTGCGCAGATCAGATGAAAATTGAGGAGATAAATTATCTATTACTTTCCAATTTGGAAAATCACAAGGATGATGTAGCACCCCATCATCAGATCGATTATCTAAATGCCAAGTCAACATCTTTGATGTATATTTACTATTGAACAACCTTTGAAAGCGAGGAATCGGAGGAAAGTACCAAAGAACCTTTGCAGGCATGCCTTTCTTATGTGTTGTACTCTCATTTGTACCATGCTTCCATCTTGATTCTTTACACATAGGACAATCATGTAATGTCTCATATTCTTTTCTATAAAGAATGCAATCATTAGGACAATCGTGAATCTTATGATATTCCATGCCAAATCGACTAAGAGATTTCTTCACTTCATACATTGAAGATGGCAATTCAATACCCTCAGGAAACATATCGACTAGTAGATTTAGTAATTCTGTGAATCCCTTGTCAGAAAAACCATGTTTTTCCTTCACATTGTACAAATGAACCAATCCCGACATTTTAGTGTATTTTTTCAATTTGGATACAACAGTTTTTCGGCATCTTCTATAACTTTATTAAAGGTTTCAGGATCATCCTCGCGTAATCCATCTTCAACATCATGAAACATATTTTCTGTCTATACATTATGATAAGATGTATGTAATCCACTCACATTCTTATTTATCTTTCCCCATGAGTATTATCAATATTTTCTCCATGATAATACCAACATTTATAGCTCAATAGAATACCATTACGGATAAGGTGATACTTAACCTCATCAAATTCACGAAATTGCTCATTTTTACATTTAACACATGGGCATCGAATCATACTAGTTCCAATATTATTATTTCTACAAGCAAATTCCATGAAGCTTTCAACTCCAGAAATATAGTCTTGCTCAATTCTACACTTTAACATCCAAGATTTGTCCATTTTCTATAAATGACATTAATTAAACGTATTACTTAATTATGTATACAATGAATATATTTCAAGTATTATTATATATAAATTTCCTAATTATTAGAATATATATCAAAACATACATAATACAAAACAGTTATCATTTTAATCATTTTACAAAACCATTTCTATACAAATTAAAAAATAAGCAACATGTTAGCATGAATATATAAAAACCAATCACTTTGGTTGATTCTAATTTCTAAGCATGTTACTATATCATAATTAAAAAGTAATATTAATTATACGTATATAACATTCTATAGAAATATATAGGGACTACTATAATAACATATTTAACATTTTAACACATAAGTAGCATATATAAATAAAAATAATAATACTACTTACTTTTTAGTTATTATTTGATTTTTATTAATATATATATATATATATATATATATATATATATTATTTAAATTATTGATTTTATAAATATATATTTATAATTTTTTTAAGAGTCTAGATAGCACATATAACTTTTATACCAATATAATTTCTTACAAATTTAAAAAAACATATTATTTTTCTTCTATTCACTACTTAATAAAATATAATTATTTATAGATAAATAAATTTATCCACGCACAGTAAACCCACAACATTTCAAATATTATTTCCACATAAAATAAGTCAAACATAATAAAAAGCAAAATAAAAAACATACCTAAATCAAAAATTTATACAAAATATAAAATAAACTGAATAATAACCTGCAAAATTCTACTTAATAAATTATAATTATTTATTATAAATAAATTTATCCACGTACAGTAAATATATATAATCCATCAAACCCCCAACATTTCAGATATTATTTCCACATAAAATAAGTCAAACATAATAACAAGCAAAATAAAAAAACATACCTAAATCAAAAATTTATACAACATATATATAAAACAAACTGAATAATAAGCTGTAAAATTTTACTAAATAAAATATAATTATTTATAATATATAAATAAATTTATCCACGCACAGTAAATATATATAATCTATCAAACCCATAATATTTCAGATATTATTTCCACATAAAATAAGTCAAACATAATAACAAACAAAATAAAAAACATACTTAAATCAAAAATTTATACAGAAAATAGGTATAAAAAAATTTTAATATTTCGCACAAAAAAATAATACATCTGAAAGATAATGAGAGGAGAAATATAACTTACAAAACGACGTTCCAAATGGTGGTCGGAGGTGTAGCTTTTGAGAGAAAATGGAGGAGAGAGAGAGGAAGAAAATGGGTTTTGCATAAAAAATGACCCGAAGTGGGTTATATTAGGTGTGTAGCATCGGTTCACGTGAAGAACCGACGCTACCCCACGTAAATAGTGTCGGTTCACGTGAAGAACCGACGCTACACACATGGATAGCGTCGGTTCTTCATGTGAACCGACACTATCTACGCAATTTAAAATTTTTTTTTGTCAATTATTATTTTATTTAGATATGCAATATCGTATATATATACATAGAAATACAAAAAATAATTACTTTAGAATAATATTTAATTAAAATATATACACAATTAAATTAAAATATATTGTAGGTACATTTATAAATTTAAATATCCAAACAAATAAATACAATTATATAATTTTTAAAACTAATTGTCTAAAAAAAGGAAAAATGATATTATTTTTATCAAACAAAAATTTTAAAGAGTCAAATAAAATAATAATTAATTTTAATTGTATTTAATTTAAAAAATAGGAGGTAGCGTCGGTTGATGTGGTGAACCGACGCTATGCACGTGTGTAGCGTCGGTTCTACATGTCAACCGACGCTACCCACGTGACGTAGCATCGGTTGATGTGTAGAACCGATGCTACTCAAGTGGGTAGCGTCGCATCTCCACGTCAACCGACGCTATGTCCAACATGGATAGCATCGGTTCTACACTGAACCGACTTTAAATTCATTATAAGTCGATTTTTTCCAAAAATTGACTTTACACAGCGACTTAAATACCCCATTTTGTAGTAGTGTGTTTTTGTCTTTCAATTTCATTTCGTAGTTTTCTTTAAATTCTTTGTCTCTTTTTCTTCTTCTTTGTTTTATGTGTTCATCCTATCTTTGTAGTTATAAAAAACAAAAGAGCTACTACAATTCGTTGTTTAAAAAGCAAAAGAAGTTATTAATTTTGGTTGCAACTTTAAACCGTTATAACTTTTCATTCGTGCATCATAACAACTATTATAATATATCAAATCGAACCTCGTTTTGATATCTAAAAACACACTGAAGCAAATGTTTAGTGCTCCACTTTTTTGAACCCAAATTTCAATATTTACACGTCTTCATGACGTCTTAATTTTTGGTTGAACCTTATTACGTTGTTTTTTTTAGTTTTTGTTCTTTTGGATTTCGATTTTATCATCATAAGAATGTTCTTAGCAGTTCAAACTTTCTTATTCCTTTGAGTTCCTCGGTTCCAAGATTTTTCACCCAAAGGATCCGCATCATTTGATATCAATGCCTTGGTTGGTGAAAATACGTTATCTATCTTCATATATCTATTTTTTAAATTTTGGATTTTAAAATAATTTGTCCTTTGATTGTTTTATGCTTTATGAAGTCACAAATCACCAAAAAATAAATAAATATTTTTTTTCCTTCAAGTCTTGTGCTTACGTTCAATTTTTTGTCTTTTTCATTTCATTTCGTAGTTTCCTTTAAATTCTTTGTTTCTTTTTCTTGTTCTTTCTTTTATGTGTTCATCCTATCTTTGTACTTGAAAAAAACAAGAGATCTACTGTAGTTCGCAGGTTCAAGAACAAAAGAAGTTATTAATTAGGGTTGCACATTTAAACCGTTATAACTTTTCATTCGTGCATCGAAACAACTATTATAATATATTAAATCGAAACTCGTTTTGATTCCTAAAAACACAATGAAGCAATAGTTTATTGCTCCGCTTTTTTGAACCCAAATTCTATCATTTACACGTCTTCATGACGTCTTAATTTTTGGTTGGACCTTATTGCTTTTTTTTCAAGTTTTGTTCTTTTGTGTTCCTATTTTTTCATCAGAACCATGTTTTTAGGAATTCAAACTTTCTTATTCATTTGAGTTCCTCGATTCCTAGATTTTTGGCCCGAAGGATCCCCATCATTTGATATCAATGCCTTGGGATGTGAAAATACGTTATCTATCATCATATGTCTATTTTTTGAATTTTAGATTTTAAAATAATTTGTCCTTTGAATGTTTTCTATTTTCCATAGTCACAAATCATCAAAAGGTAAATAAATGTTTTTTTTCCTTCAAGTCTTGTGTTTAATTTCAATTTTGTTGTAATTTTTTTTGTCTTTCCATTTCATTTCGTAGTTTTGGTCAAATTCTTTGTTTCTTTTTCTTGTTCTTTGTTTTATGTGTTCATCCTAGCTTTGTACTTGAAAAGGCCAAGAGAGCTATTGTAGTTCATAGTTTAAAAAACAAAAGAAGTTATAAATTGGGTTGGAACTTTAAACCGTTATAACTTGTCATTCGTGCATCGAAACAACTATTATAATATATCAAATCGAACCTCATTTTGATTCCTAAAAACTCAATGAAGCAATAGTATATTGCTCCTCTTTTTTGAACCCAAAATCCATCAATTACACGTCTTAACTACATCTTAATTTTTGTTGGACCCTTATTGCATTGTTTTTTCATTTTTTGTTCTTTTTGGTTCCGATTTTATCATCATAACCATGTTCTTAGCAATTCAAACTTTCTTATTCCTTAGAGTTCCTCGGTTCTTATATTTTTTTGCCCGAATGATCCGCATCATTTGATATCAATGCCTTGGTTGGTGAAAAAACGTTATCTATCTTCATATATCTATTTTTTGAATTTTAGATTATAAAATACTTTTTCCTTTGATTGTTTTCTACTTTCTAAAGTCACAAATCACCAAAAAATAAATAAATATTTTATTTTCCTTCAAATCTTTTGTTTACTTTCAATTTTTTTGTAATTGTTTTTGTCTTTGAATTTCATTTCGTAGTGTTCTTTAAATTCTTTGTCTCTTTTTCTTCTTCTTTGTTTTATATGTTCATCCTATCTTTGTAGTTATAAAAAATAATAGAGCTACTGCAATTCGTAGTTTAAAAAGCAAAAGAAGTTATTAATTTGGATTGTAACTTTAAACCGTTATAACTTTTCATTCGTGCATTATAACAACTATTATAATATATTAAATCGAACCTGGTTTTGATTCCTAAAAACAGAAGGAAGCAATAGTTTATTGCTCCACTTTTTGAACCCAAATTTCAATATTTACACGTCTTCATGACGTCTTAATTTTTGGTTGAACATTATTACGTTGTTTTTTCAATTTTTGTTCTTTTGGGTTCCGATTTTATCATCATAACCATGTTCTTAGCAGTTCAAACTTTCTTATTCCTTTGAGTTCCTCGGTTTCAAGATTTTTCGCCCAAAGGATCCGCATCATTTGATATCAATGCCTTGGTTGGTGAAAATATGTTATCTATCTTCATATATCTATTTTTTGAATTTTAGATTTTAAAATAATTTGTCCTTTGATTGTTTTCTGCTTTATAAGGTTACAAATCACCAAAAAATAAATAAATATTTTTTTTCCTTCAAGTCTTGTGCTTACGTTCAATTTTTTGTCTTTGCATTTCATTTCGTAGTTTTCTTTAAATTCTTTGTTTCCTTTTCTTGTTCTTTGTTTTAGGTGTTCATTTTATCTTTGTACTTGAAAAAAACAAGGGAGCTATTGTAGTTCGTAGTTTAAAGAACAAAAGAAGTTATTAATTGGTGTGGCCTCTTTAAACCGTTATAACTTTTCATTCGTGCATCGAAACAACTATTATAATATATTAAATCAAAACTCGTTTTGATTCCTAAAAACACAATGAAGCAATAGTTTATTGCTCCGCTTTTTTGAACCCAAATTCCATCATTTACACGTCTTCAAGACGTCTTAGTTTTTGGTTGGACCTTATTGCGTTGTTTTTTCAGTTTTTGTTCTTTTGGGTTCCTATTTTATCATCATAACCATGTTTTTAGCAATTCAAACTTTCTTATTCCTTTGAGTTCCTCGGTTCCTATATTATTTTCCCGAAGGATCCCCATCATTTGATATCAATGCCTTGGGACGTGAAAATACGTTAAATATCATCATATGTCTATTTTTTGAATTTTAGATTTTAAAATAATTTGTCCTTTGATTGTTTTCTATTTTCCATAGTCACAAATCACCAAAAAGTAAATAAATATTTTTTTTCCTTCAAGTGTTGTGTTTAATTTCAATTTTGTTGTAATCGTTTTTGTCTTTCCATTTCATTTCGTAGTTTTATTCAAATTCTTTGTTTCTTTTTCTTGTTCTTTGTTTTATGTGTTCATCCTAGCTTTGTACTTGAAAACCCAAGAGAGCTATTATAGTTTGTAGTTTAAAGAACAAAAGAAGTTATAAATTGGGGTTGGAACTTTAAACCGTTATAACTTTTCATTCGTGCATCGAAACAACTATTATAATATATCAAATCGAAACTCGTTTTGATTCCTAAAAACACAATGTAGCAATAGTATATTGCTCCTCTTGTTTGAACCCAAAATCCATCATTTACACGTCTTAACTACATCTTAATTTTTGTTGGACCCTTATTGCATTGTTTTTTCATTTTTTGTTCTTTTGGGTTCCGATTTTATCATCATAACCATGTTCTTATCAATTCAAACTTTCTTATTCCTTTGAGTTCCTCGGTTCTTAGATTTTATACCCGAAGGATCCGCATCATTTGTATAAATGCCTTGGTTGGTGAAAATACGTTATCTATCGTCATATATCTATTATTGAATTTTAGATTTTCAAATAATGTGTCCTTTGATTGTTTTCTATTTTCCATAGGCACAAATCACCAAAACAAAATATTTTTTTTTCCTTCTAGTCTTTTGTTTACTTTCAATTTTGTTGTAATTGTTTTTGTCTTTGCATTTCATTTCTTAGTTTTCTTTAAATTCCTTGTTTCTTTTTCTTGTTCTTTGTTTTATGAGTTCATCCTATCTTTGTACTTGAAAAAACAAGGGAGCTATTGTAGTTCGTAGTTTAAAGAACAAAAGAAGTTATTAATTGGGGTTGCACATTTAAACCGTTATAACTTTTCATTCGTGCATCGAAACAACTATTATAATATATTAAATCAAAACTCGTTTTGATTCCTAAAAACACAATGAAGCAATAATTTATTGCTCCGCTTTTTTGAACCCAAATTCCATCATTTACACGTCTTCAAGACGTCTTAGTTTTTGGTTGGACCTTATTGCGTTGTTTTTTCAGTTTTTGTTCTTTTGGGTTCCTATTTTATCATCATAACCATGTTTTTAGCAATTCAAACTTTCTTATTCCTTTGAGTTCCTCAGTTCCAAGATTTGTTTCCCGAAGGATCCCCATCATTTGATATCAATGCCTTGGGACGTGAAAATATGTTATCTATCATCATATGTCTATTTTTTGAATTTTAGATTTTAAAATAATTTGTCCTTTGATTGTTTTCTATTTTCCATAGTCATAAATCACCAAAAAGTAAATAAATATTTTTTTTCCTTCAAGTTTTGTGTTTAATTTCAATTTTGTTGTAATTTGTTTTGTTATTCCATTTCATTTCGTAGTTTTGTTCAAATTCTTTGTTTCTTTTTCTTGTTCTTTGTTTTATGTGGTCATCCTAGCTTTGTACTTGAAAAAACCAAGAGAGCTATTGTAGTTTGTAGTTTAAAGAACAAAAGAAGTTATAAATTGGGGTTAGAACTTTAAACCATTATAACTTTTCATTCGTGCATCGAAACAACTATTATAATATATCAAATCGAACCTCGTTTTGATTCCTAAAAACTCAATGAAGCAATAGTATATTGCTCCTCTTTTTTGAACCCAAAATCCATCATTTACACGTCTTAACTACATCTTAATTTTTGGTGGACCCTTATTGCATTGTTTTTTCATTTTTTGTTCTTCTGGGTACCAATTTTATCATCATAACCATGTTCTTAGCATTTCAAACTTTATTATTCCTTTGAGTTCCTCGGTTCCTAGATTTTATACCCGAAGGATCTGCATCATTTGTATCAATGCATTGGTTGGTGAAAATACGTTATCCATCGTCATATATCTATTATTGAATTTTAGATTTTCAAATAATGTTTCCTTTGATTGTTTTCTATTTTCCATAGGCACAAATCACCAAAAAATATATTTTTTTTCCTTCAAATCTTTTGTTTACTTTCAATTTTGTTGTAATTGTTTTTGTCTTTGCATTTGATTTCATAGTTTTCTTTAAATTCCTTGTTTCTTTTTCTTGTTCTTTCTTTTATGTGTTCATCCTATCTTTGTACTTGAAAAAAATAAGGGAGCTATTGTAGTTCGTAATTTAAAGAACAAAAGAAGTTATTAATTGGTGTGGCCTCTTTAAACCGTTATAACTTTTCATTCGTGCATCGAAACAACTATTATAATATATTAAATCGAACCTTGTTTTGATTCCTAAAAACACACTGAATAATAGTTCAGTGCTCCACCTTTCTGAACACAATTTCTGAATACAATGAAGCAATAGTTTATTGCTCTGCTTTTTTGAAGCCAAATTCCATGATTTACACGTTTTAATGACGTCTTAATTTTTGGTTGGAACTTATTGCGTTGTTTTTTCAGTTTTTGTTCTTTTGGGTTCCTATTTTATCATCATAACCATGTTCTTAGCAGTTCAAACTTTCTTATTCCTTTGAGTTCCTCGGTTCCAAGATTTTTCGCCCAAAGGATCCGCATCATTTGATATCAATGTCTTGGTTGGTGAAAATACGTTATCTTTCTTCCTATATCTATTTTTTGAATTTTTGATTTTAAAATAATTTGTTCTTTGATTGTTTTCTGCTTTATGAAGTCACAAATCACCAAAAAATAAATAAATATTTTTTTTCCTTCAAGTCTTGTGCTTACGTTCAATTTGGTTGTAATTGTTTTTGTCTTTGCATTTAATTTCATAGTTTTCTTTAAATTCTTTGTTTCTTTTTCTTGTTCTTTGTTTTATGTGTTCATCCTATCTTTGTACTTGAAAAAAATAAGAGAGCTACTACAGTTCATAGTTTAAAAAACAAAAGAAGTTATTAATTGGGGTTACTACACTAAATCCTTACAACTTTTCATTTGTGCATCAAAACAATTATTATAATATATTAAATAGAACCTCATTTTGTTATCTAAAAACACACAAAAGCAATAGTTTAGTCCTCCACTTTTTTGAGCACAAATTCCATCATTTACACGTCTTCACGACGTCTTAATTTTTGGTTGAACATTTTTGCGTTGTTTTTTTTTCACTTTTTGTTCCTTTGGGTTCCAATTTTATCACCATAACCTTTCTCTTAGCAATTCAAACATTCTTATTCCTTTGAGTTTCTCGGTTCCTAGTTTTTTTACCCAAAGGATCCGCATCATTTGTATCAATGCCTTGGTTGGTGAAAATACGTTATCTATCGTCATATATCTATTATTGAATTTTAGATTTTCAAATAATGTTTCCTTTGATTGTTTTCTATTTTCCATAGTCACAAATCACCAAAAAGTAAATAAATATTTTTTTCCTTCCAGTCTTGTGTTTACTTTCAATTTTATTGTAATTGTTTTTGTCTTTGCATTTCATTTCTTAGTTTTTTTTAAATTCCTTGTTTCTTTTTCTTGTTCTTTGTTTTATGTGTTCATCCTATCTTTGTACATGAAAAAAACAAGGGAGCTATTGTAGTTCGTAGTTTAAAAAACAAAAGAAGTTATTAATTTGGGTTGCACATTTAAACCGTTATAACTTTTCATTCGTGCATCGAAACAACTATTATAATATATTAAATCGAAACTCGTTTCGATTCCTAAAAACACAATGAAGCAATAGTTTATTGCTCCGCTTTTTTGAACCCAAATTCCATCATTTACACGTCTTTATGACGTCTTAGTTTTTGGTTGGACCTTATTGCGTTGTTTTTTCAGTTTTTGTTCTTTTGGGTTCCTATTTTATCATCATAACCATGTTTTTAGCAATTCAAACTTTCTTATTCCTTTGAGTTCCTCGGTTCAAAGATTTGTTTCCCGAAGGATCCCCATCATTTGATATCAATGCCTTGGGACGTGAAAATACGTTATCTATCATCATATGTCTATTTTTTGAATTTTAGATTTTAAAATAATTTGTCCTTTGATTATTTTCTATTTTCCATAGTCACAAATCACCAAAAAGTAAATAAATATTTTTTTTCCTTCCAATGTTTTGTTTAATTTCAATTTTGTTGTAATTCTTTTTGTCTTTCCATTTCATTTCATAGTTTTGTTCAAATTCTTTGTTTCTTTTTCTTGTTCTTTGTTTTATGTGTTCATCCTAGCTTTGTACTTGAAAAAACCAATAGAGCTATTGTAGTTCGTAGTTTAAAGAACAAAAGAAGTTATTAATTGGGGTTGGAACTTTAAACCGTTATAACTTTTCATTCGTGCATCGAAACAACTATTATAATATATCAAATCGAACCTCGTTTTGATTCCTAAAAACTCAATGAAGCAATAGTATATTGCTCCTCTTTTTTGAACCCAAAATCCATCATTTACACGTCTTAACTACATCTTAATTTTTGTTGGACCCTTATTGCATTGTTTTTTCATTTTTTGTTCTTTTGGGTTCCGATTTTATCATCATAACCATGTTCTTAGCAATTCAAACTTTCTTATTCCTTTGAGTTCCTCGGTTCCTAGATTTTATACCCGAAGGATCCGCATCATTTGTATCAATGCCTTGGTTGGTGAAAATACGTTATCTATCGTCATATATCTATTATTGAATTTTAGATTTTCAAATAATGTGTCCTTTGATTGTTTTCTATTTTCCATAGGCACAAATCACCAAAAAAAATATTTTTTTTTCCTTCAAGTCTTTTGTTTACTTTCAATTTTGTTGTAATTGTTTTTGTTTTTGCATTTCATTTCATAGTTTTCTTTAAATTCCTTGTTTCTTTTTCTTCTTCTTTGTTTTATATGTTCATCCTATCTTAGTACTTGAAAAAAACGAGGGAGCTATTGTAGTTCGTAGTTTAAAGAACAAAAGAAGTTATTAATTGGTGTGGCCTCTTTAAACCGTTATAACTTTTCATCCGTGCATCGAAACAACTATTATAATATATTAAATCAAACCTTGTTTTGATTCCTAAAAACACACTACAGCAATAGTCCAGTGCTCCACCTTTCTGAACACAATTTCTGAATACAATGAAGCAATAGTTTATTGCTCCGCTTTTTTGAAGCCAAATTCCATGATTTACATGTCTTCATGACGTCTTAATTTTTGGTTGGACCTTATTGCGTTGTTTTTTCAGTTTTTGTTCTTTTGGGTTCCTATTTTATCATCATAACCATGTTCTTAGCAGTTCAAACTTTCTTATTCCTTTGAGTTCCTCGGTTCCAAGATTTTTCGCCCAAAGGATCCGCATCATTTGATATCAATGTCTTGGTTGGTGAAAATACGTTATCTTTCTTCCTATATCTATTTTTTGAATTTTTGATTTTAAAATAATTTGTTCTTTGATTGTTTTCTGCTTTATGAAGTCACAAATCACCAAAAAATAAATAAATATTTTTTTCCTTCAAGTCTTGTGCTTACGTTCAATTTGGTTGTAATTTTTTTGTCTTTGCATTTCATTTCGTAGTTTTCTTTAAATTCTTTGTTTCTTTTTCTTGTTCTTTGTTTTATGTGTTCATCCTATCTTTGTACTTGAAAAAAATAAGAGAGCTACTACAGTTCATAGTTTAAAAAACAAAAGAAGTTATTAATTGGGGTTACTACACTAAATCCTTACAACTTTTCATTTGTGCTTCAAAACAATTATTATAATATATTAAATAGAACCTCATTTTGTTATCTAAAAACACACAAAAGCAATAGTTTAGTCCTCCACTTTTTTGAGCACAAATTCCATCATTTACACGTCTTCACGACGTCTTAATTTTTGGTTGAACATTTTTGCGTTGTTTTTTTTTCACTTTTTGTTCCTTTGGGTTCCAATTTTATCACCATAACCTTTCTCTTAGCAATTCAAACATTCTTATTCCTTTGAGTTCCTCGGTTCCTAGTTTTTTTACCCAAAGGATCCGCATCATTTGTATCAATGCCTTGGTTGGTGAAAATACGTTATCTATCGTCATATATCTATTATTGAATTTTAGATTTTCAAATAATGTGTCCTTTGATTGTTTTCTATTTTCCATAGTCACAAATCACCAAAAAGTAAATAAATATTTTTTTCCTTCAAGTGTTTAATTGTGTTTAATTTCAATTTTATTGTAATTTGTTTTTGTCATTGCATTTCATTTCTTAGTTTTCTTTAAATTCCTTGTTTCTTTTTCTTGTTCTTTGTTTTATGAGTTCATCCTATCTTTGTACTTGAAAAAAACAAGGGAGCTATTGTAGTTCGTAGTTTCAAGAACAAAAGAAGTTATTAATTGGGGTTGCACATTTAAACCGTTATAACTTTTCATTCGTGCATCGAAACAACTATTATAATATATTAAATCGAAACTCGTTTTGATTCCTAAAAACACAATGAAGCAATAATTTATTGCTCCGCTTTTTTGAACCCAAATTCCATCATTTACACGTCTTTATGACGTCTTAGTTTTTGGTTGGACCTTATTGCGCTATTTTTTCAGTTTTTCTTCTTTTGGGTTCCTATTTTATCATCATAACCATGTTTTTAGCAATTCAAACTTTCTTATTCCTTTGAGTTCCTCGGTTCCTTGATTTATTTCCCGAAGGATCCCCATCATTTGATATCAATGCCTTGGGACGTGAAAATACGTTATCTATCATCATATGTCTATTTTTTGAATTTTAGATTTTAAAATAATTTGTCCTTTGATTGTTTTCTATTTTCCATAGTCACAAATCACCAAAAAGTAAATAAATATTTTTTTTCCTTCCAGTGTTGTGTTTAATTTCAATTTTGTTGTAATTTTTTTGTCTTTCCATTTCATTTCGTAGTTTTGGTCAAATTCTTTGTTTATTTTTCTTGTTCTTTGTTTTATGTGTTCATCCTAGCTTTGTACTTGAAAAAACCAAGAGAGCTATTGTAGTTCGTAGTTTAAAGAACAAAAGAAGTTATAAATTGGGTTGGAACTTTAAACCGTTATAACTTTTCATACGTGCATCGAAACAACTATTATAATATATCAAATCGAAACTCGTTTTGATTCCTAAAAACTCAATGAAGCAATAGTATATTTATCCTCTTGTTTGAACCCAAAATCCATCATTTACAAGTCTTAACTACATCTTAATTTTTGTTGGACCCTTATTGCATTGTTTTTTCATTTTTTGTTCTTTTGGGTTCCGATTTTATCATCATAACCATGTTCTTAGCAATTCAATCTTTATTATTCCTTTGAGTTCCTCGTTTCCTAGATTTTATACCCGAAGGATCTGCATCATTTGTATCAATGCATTGGTTGGTGAAAATAGGTTATCTATCGTCATATATCTATTATTGAATTTTAGATTTTCAAATAATGTGTCCTTTGATTGTTTTCTATTTTCCATAGGCACAAATCACCAAAAAATATTTTTTTTTTTCCTTCAAGTCTTTTGTTTACTTTCAATTTTGTTGTAATTGTTTTTGTCTTTGCATTTCATTTCTTAGTTTTCTTTAAATTCCTTGTTTCTTTTTCTTGTTCTTTGTTTTATGTGTTCATCCTATCTTTGTACTTGTAAAAAACAAGGGAGCTATTGTAGTTCGTAGTTTAAAGAACAAAAGAAGTTATTAATTGGTGTGGCCTCTTTAAACCGTTATAACTTTTCATTCGTGCATCGAAACAACTATTATAATATATTAAATCGAACCTTGTTTTGATTCCTAAAAACACACTACAGCAATAGTCCAGTGCTCCACCTTTCTGAACACAATTTCTGAATACAATGAAGCAATAGTTTATTGCTCCGCTTTTTTGAAGCCAAATTCCATGTTTTACACGTTTTAATGACGTCTTAATTTTTGGTTGGAACTTATTGCGTTGTTTTTTCAGTTTTTGTTCTTTTGGGTTCCTATTTTATCATCATAACCATGTTCTTAGCAGTTCAAACTTTCTTATTCCTTTGAGTTCCTCGGTTCTAAGATTTTATACCCGAAGGATCCGCATCATTTGTATCAATGCCTTGGTTGGTGAAAATACGTTATCTATCTTCATATATCTATTTTTTGAATTTTATATTTTAAAATAATTTGTCCTTTGATTGTTTTCTATTTTCTGAAGTCACAAATCACCAAAAAATAAATCAATATTTGTTTTCCTTCAAGTCTTGTGCTTAAGTTCAATTTGGTTGTAATTGTTTTTGTCTTTGCATTTCATTTTGTAGTTTTCTTTAAATTCTTTGTTTCTTTTTCTTGTTCTTTCTTTTATGTGTTCATCCTATCTTTGTATTTGATGAAAACAAGAGAGCTATTGCAGTTCATAGTTTAAAAAACAAAAGAAGTTATTAATTGGGGTTGCTACTCTAAATCCTTACAACTTTTCATTTGTGCATCAAAACAATTATTATAATATATTAAATAGAACCTCATTTTGTTATCTAAAAGCACACAAAAGCAATAATTTAGTCCTCCGCTTTTTTGAGCATAAATTCCATCATTTACACGTCTTCACGACGTCTTAATTTTTGGTTGAACATTTTTGCGTTGTTTTTTTTTTACTTTTTGTTCCTTTGGGTTCCGATTTTATCATCATAACCTTGTTCTTAGCAATTCAAACTTTTTTATTCCTTTGTGTTCCTCGGTTCCTAGATTTTTTTCCAGAAGGATCCGTATCATTTGATATCAATGCCTTGGTTGGTGAAAATACGTTATCTATTTTCATATATCTATTTTTTGAATTTTAGATTTTCAAATAATGTGTCCTTTGATTGTTTTCTGCTTTCTGAAGTCACAAATCACCAAAAAGTAAATAAATATTTTTTTTCCTTCATATCTTGTGTTTACTGATAATTTTGTTGTAATACTTTTGGCCCTTGCATTTCATTTCATAGTTTTCTTTAAATTCTTTGTTTCTTTTTCTTGTTCTTTGTTTTATGTGTTCATTCTATCTTTGTACTTGAAAATAACAAGGGAGCTACTGCAGCTCGTAGTTTAAATAACAAAAGAAGTTAATAATTGGGGTTGCACCTTTAAACCGTTATAACATTTCATTCATGTATCGAAACATCTATTATAATATATGAAATCGAAACTCGTTTCGATTCCTAAAAACACACTGAAGCAATAGTTCAGTGCTCCACCTTTCTGAACACAATTTTTATCATTTACACTTCTTAACGACGTCTAAATTTTGGAGGAACCTTATTGGATTGTTCTTTTAGTTCTGGTTCTTTTGGGTTCCAATTTATCATCATAACCATGTTCCTAGCAATTGAAACTTTCTTTTTCCTTTGAGTTCTGGGGTTCCTAGATTTTTCACCTAAAGGATTCTCATCATTTGATATCAATGCATTGGTTTCTAAAAATACGTTATCTATCTTAATATATCTATTTCTTGAATTTTAGATTTTAAAATAATTTTCCTTTGATTGTTTTCTGCTTTCTGAAGTCACAAATCACCAAAAAATAAATAAATATTTTTTTCCTTCAAGTCTTGTGTTTACTTTCAACTTTATTGTAATTGTTTTTGTCTTTGCATTTCATTTAGTAGTTTTCTTTAAATTCCTTGTTTCTTTTTCTTGTTCTTTTTTTTATGTGGTCATCCTATCTTTGTACTTGAAAAAAACAAGGAAGCTATTGTAGTTCGTAGTTTAAAGAACAAAAGAAGTTATTAATTGGGGTGGCATCTTTAAACCGTTATAACTTTTTATTCGTGCATCGAAACAACTATTATAATATATTAAATCGAACCTTGTTTTGATTTCTAAAAACACAATGAAGGAATAGCTTATTGCTCCACTTTTTGAACCCAAATTTCAATATTTACACGTCTTCATGACATCTTAATTTTTGGTTGAACATTATTGCGTTGTTTTTTCAGTTTTTTGTTCTTTTGGGTTCCGATTTTATCATCATAACCATGTTATTAGCAGTTCAAACTTTCTTATTCCTTTGAGTTCCTCGGTTCCAAGATTTTTCGCCCAAAGGACTCGCATCATTTGATATCAATGCCTTGGTTGGTGAAAATACTTTATCTATCTTCATATATCTTTTTTTTGAATTTTAGATTTTAAAATAATTTGTCCTTTGATTGTTTTCTGCCTTATGAAGTCACAAATCACCAAAAAATAAATAAATATTTTTTTTCCTTCAAGTCTTGTGCTTACGTTCAATTTGGTTGTAATTGTTTTTGTCTTTGCATTTCATTTCGTAGTTTTCTTTAAATTCTTTGTTTCTTTTTCTTGTTCTTTGTTTTATGTGTTCATCCTATCTTTGTACTTGAAAAAAACAAGAGAGCTACTACAGTTCGTAGTTTAAAAAACAAAAGAAGTTATTAATTGGGGTTGCTACTCTAAATCCTTATAAATTTTCATTTGTGCATCAAAACAATTATTATAATATATTAAATAGAACCTCAATTTTGATAACCAAACACACAATGAAGTAATAGTTTAATGCTCCACTTTTTTGAACCCAAATTCCATCATGTAGACAACTTACCGACATCGTAAATTTTGGTGGAACCTTGTTGCATTATTTGAAGTTCTTATTCTTTTGGTTTCCAATTTTATCATCTTGACCTTGTTCTTAGCAATTCAATTTTTTCTTATTCCTTTGAGTTCCTGGGTTCCTATATTTTTTGCCTGAAGGATGTGCATCATTTGATATCAATAATGCATTGGTTGCTGAAATACGTTATCCATCTTCAAATATCTATTTTTGGAATTTTAGATTTTAAAATACTTTCTTACGTCACAAATCACAAAATAGTAAATAAAATATTTCATTCAATTTTGGTGTTTACTTTCAATTTTGTTGTAATTGTTTTCGTCTTTGCATTTCATTTCCTAGTTTTCTTTAAATTCTTTGTTTTTCTAGTTCTTTGGTCTTTGTGTTCATTCTATCTTAGTACTTTAAAAAAACTAGAGAGCTACTATAGTTCCATCATGTATGCAACTTGCCGATGTCTTAAAGTTTGGTGGAACCTTATTGTGCTGTTTTCAGTTCTTTTTCTTTTTGGTTCCAATTTATCATCTTTACCATGTTCTTAGCAATTCAATTTCTCTTATTCCTTAGAGTTTCTAGGTTCGTAGATGTTTCGCCTGAATGATCCGCATCATTTGATATTAATGCCTTGGTTTTCATTCCTAAAAACACCAAGAAGAAATAGTTTAGTGCTCCACTTTTTGAACCCAAATTCCATCATGTATGCAACTTACCATCGTCTTAAAGTTTGGTGGAACCTTATTGCGTTATTTTAAGTTCTTGTTCTTTTGGGTTCCAATTTCATCATCTTAACCATGTTCTTAGCAATTCAATATTTCTTATTCCTTTGAGTTCTTGGATTCCTAGGTTTTTCTCCTGAAGGATCTACATCATTTGATATTAATGCATTGGTTACTAAATATAAGTTATCTATCTTCAAATATCTATTTTTTTAATTTTAAATTTTATAATACTTTGTCCATTGACTGTTTTCTAATTTCTTAAGTCATAACTCACAAAGCATAAAATAAAATATTTCATTCAATTGTGGTGTTTACTTTCAATTTTGTTGTAATTGTTTTCATCTTTGCATTTCATTTCGTAGTTTTCTTTAAATTCTTTATTTATTTTTATAGTTCTTTGTTCTTTGTGTTCATTCTATCTTTGTACTTGAAAAAAACAAGAAAGCTATTATAGTTCGTAGTTTAAAAAACAAAAGAAGTTATTAATTGTGATTGCAACTTTAAACCGTTATAATTTTTCATTTGTGCACCGAAACAACTAATATAATATATCAAATCAAACCTCGTTTTGATTCCTAAAACCACCAGTAAAAATAATACTTTAATAATATTAAAATAATTTAATTAAATAAAATTTAATATTAAATTAATTTAGATGATTATAATTTAATATATACGATATTTAATTAGATATTATTAAAAATAAAATAATAGATTAAAAATATTTTAATTATAAAAATATATAAAATGTGTATAACAAGTACTATTTTTTATAAGGCGGTGAGATTATAATAATTAAATTTATTATTATCAAAAAATAATTATTAATAATAATTTTATATAAAAATAATGATATTGAAGTAGAATTAATTATAAGAATATAATAATTATTCATGTATTTTTATTATTATGATAATAACAAATTTAATTATAATAATATCTTCTTATAATTATAAATTTTAAAATTATTATTTTTGTTGTTTTAAAATTTTTTTATTATCAAATATTTTAATTTAATAATTTATTACATATTCCTTACATATATATATATATTTCATTTTATTATCTCTCTTTTTTTCTTAAGAATAACGTGAATATGTGTAATTTACACTGTAAATTTTAATTTTTTTTCTTAAATTCAGTTTTAAATAATAAATAAATAGGAAGGAGATGAAGGAAACACACATAATCAAATGTGAGACAGTGAGACAGCGTATATGTCGGCACTATTATCGCTTGCCACGAGTTTATCTGAATGGCAATCAGTACAATGGATGTCTGAACCACATGGTCCCACTGAATCCTTATCCTGAATATCACTGTTCTCTTTTATAACCCTACTCTGATTCTCTGATTCTCTGATTCTCATATTAAATAAGTTAAAAAGGAAAGAATTATTCGATAAATCAAAAATACAATTTAGGGAAAATTAAAAGGAAAGAACTATGAAAATTAAAAACCAGAGCTGGTGTTCATTTTCCTTTCCACTTTTTCTGGTTCTTAGGTTTTAGGGTAATATTCCTATAGGTCACGCCTATTGAACCATCTATTTCATAAAATAATCTACATCCGCCGAATCAAATGGGACCCACGTCTTCTTCTTCTTCGTCGTCGTCATCATCTGCGTTCTTTGTGATCTGTATGCTTCACTCTCTAATTGCCTTAACATGCGGGGGTCTTATGATGTTTTGCATGAACGAAATATGCGCTATTGGCCATGGAATCGATACCGCCACGAAGCTTCAGGGTTCGACACCCCACGACCAGCTCTTGATTCGGACCTCCGATTCGTTTTCCGGGTTGCTTCTTTTTGCAATTGGGTTCCTTCTTTTGATGGTTTCGTTCGTGAAAGATAGGGATTTTCAGGCTTTCTTCGCCAAAGGCTGTACGGTTCTTCACGTGATTATGGCTCTCTGGAGGATTTACTTTGAACGGAGGGTTGAGGATCTCGCTTGGGATTGGCTTCGGAAGACAGTTGGCGATGTTTTATTGGCTCTCTCCTGGGTTTTCTTCCTTGTTTATTCCTGGAGAGAAAAGTACGATTGAAAAAAAAAACACTTTTTCTTTTGTTAAGCTAGTTTTCTTTTTTTGGATATATATATTAAAGCTGTCATATTTTCGTTATTTTTGTGGAAATTGAAATGTTGGTTTCAGTGTTGGATACATAGAAGGTTATTTGGAAGCCTGGTGTGTTCTGGAAATTGGAAATTAGAACGTTAGATTGTTTGGGTTGAGATGGAATTGTTAGAAATAACAAAATGGGAAGATAAGATCTATAAATATTATAATAGTTTTATTGATATTTTTTATTCATTTATTTGTTTTTCTTGGTTTTTTTGCCCTTTTCAAACTTCAAATTAAAATATTGATTTTTGTGGTTGGTGAAAAGATGAGACCTAAAACTAAAACAAATTTCCTTCTTTTTTTCTTTTTTCTTTTTATTTTGCATATTACTCTCATCTTCAAATGTAACTAAATAACTGATTTTGGCATGTAGTGCCTCCCGCACACGACTAATCGTTAGGCCCTTAAGCTGCGCCTGCGTGCCTATAAGGCTTAAGCAGAATCGTGTTTAGAAGGATAGTTTTCTTGTTATCGTTGTTTCTTATTTGTGGAGCTTGTTTTGTAAATTACCGGAGTCTAATCATTGAGTTGTAATCTTTTATTAATATAAATATAACTTTTATTAATATAAATCTATATTGTTCTTGAATTGAAGAATTAATTGTCTTTCATAAGAATTATTATTAGAGTCAGAGTTTGGGCTTGAACTTCGATGATAATATCCAACCTTGACAATCAAGCTTTCAACGATGAAATTGATGACACAAAGAGTCTATGGACGGTGATGGTTGGTTTTAAAAACAGATTCAAACAATAGATTAAAGAGGTGTTATGATACCTTCAACATTCATTCCAACATATTACTAATCAAATCTAAGCCTAGTCGAATGAAATTCAAAACATATGAAGCCTAGAGGAAAAAAAGTTCTTTGTGATGTTTCACTTACACCATTTGACCAATCATCGCACCCATCACTCAGTTTGCAATGTATGCCTTTATTTCATCGCGTTCACCTAGATTTTGACGAAGATTTTACAACACTACATAGATTGAATTCCAAAAACTTTGGTTTTGATGGAAGAACTTCAAAATGGGTCAATAGAAGGCTAGTTAATGAGAGTTAATTCTACTACCAAACACTATGAAAAGCAAGATTACAAGCTCAACATTGATCTTACTACCTTCATTGGTCATTCTCACATTGAGGAGGTCATTCTCACATTGAGAAGTCCTAGATTGGATGATTGTTGTCAAAAAAATTTGTGATTACACAAAGATATCGGAAGAGAAGAAAGCTAAGTTAATGACTTACAAGCTCAAAGGAGTTGCATCTGTTTGGTGGGAGCATGTGAAGAATGAAAGGAGACTAAAGGGAAAATCACCAATCAACTCTAAGGAGAGATGGAAAAACTGATAGTATAACATTTTCTACCAGTTGACGATAAACAGCTCTTCTACCAATAATATCACCAGTGACAGCAAAGAAAGAAGAGTGTTCATGAATACATCGAAGAAATCATGAGACTTGCCCTGCGAGCTAACATGTGGGAACGTAAACCCCATAGAGTTACCAAATATGTGCAAAGTCTGAATTCCTCTATCGGGGAAAGGCTAGAACTAATCCAAACCTTCTGGAATGTGAACCAAGCCAACATCATAGCTTTGAAGGTGGAAAACTAGTTGGCGAGACCCAAGAAATCAACACCATTTGGGTTTCATTTAAGGGACTCCTATACCAATAAAAACTTAGGTGGTTTCACACTAAAATCCACTTCACTAGTTGCAGTCGAAATAACACTAGTTCTAAAAACTTTCACTCCTAAAAATACATCCAACAAGCCAAATAATCCACAAACTAAGCCTAATCCCTATGCTAAGCCACTACCTCTTAAGTGTTTTAGATGTTACCAATGAGGCCACAAATCCAATGAATGCCTTCACAGGCGTACAACAAACTTGGTGAATGAGTTTGAGCATTCTAATGATGAATTTGATCCATTTTCTCCAGAGGACTTGGATGGAGAAGCATAACCAACTGAGAGAGATGAAGGTGTCAGGGCTATTAACTGCATAGTACAAAAGTGCTACTCTTCCCAAAGCAACCAGCACCATCCCAAAGGCACTCAATTTTTAAAACTAGATGCATAGTCCAACAAAAAATATGTGATGTCATTGTTGATAGTGGTAGCAAAAAATATGTGATGTCATTGTTGAGAGTGGTAGCATTAAAAATATTGTCTCAAAAGCTTTGGTTAAGTCCTTGGGACTAACAACTATCCCCTACCCTCATCCTTACAAAATAGGGTGGATTAAAAAGAGAAATGAGGTTGAAATCCAGGAGGTGTGGAGGGTTCCATTTTCCATTGGAAAATTCTACAAAGATGAGGTGCATTATGATGTGGTTGAAATGGATGCTTGTCAAACCCTTTTGAGAAGCACATGGAAATACGATGTGGATGCTATCCACAAATGCAGGCCAAGAATCATTTTTTCACTTGGAAAGGCACCAAGATTGCTTTGCAACCTGCAAAGGAAAGTCTTTCAGAATTTGGCAAACCTATTTCCAAATAGAATATCTTTCTTAGCTGTAGCCTCAATATTTTGGACAATGAACTTAGGAAGGCAAGAATAGTAATAGATTTGGATGATAAAGAATAGGACCTTATTTCTCATATTGTACTTGATGTTGCCAAAGAATTTTAGCCACTTACAGTGATCTCATACCTACTCAACTGCCTAACACCCCATATCCATCAAGGGACATCTAGCACCAAATAGACTTCATACCCAGTAACAACTTGCCTAACTTACCACACTATAGAATGAACCTTATTGAATTGCCTAACACCTTACATCCATCAAGGGACATCCAACACCAAATAAACTTTATACCCAGTAACAACTTTCTTAACTTACCACACTACAGAATGAACCTTAAAAACCATCAAATCTTATAAGAAATAGTGGAATATCTCCTAGATAAACACATGATCCAAGAAAGCAAGAGCCCATGTACTATACATGCACTTTTTATACCCAAAAAGGATGGAACAATGAGGATGTGTGTTGATAGTAGGGCTATTAACAAGATAACTGTTAAGTACAAATTCCATATTCCCAAGATGGAAGACATGCTTTACAAAATGCAAGGGTCCAATGTATTTTCCAAGATTGACCTTTGTAGTGGGTACCATCAGATTCGAATAAAAAAAGGGAGATGAATGAAAGACAACTTTTAAGACTAAAGAAGGGTTATATGAATGGCTTGTCATGCCATTTGGTTTGTGTAATGCTCCCAACACCTTCATGAGATTAATGCAAAAACCATGAAGTGTATTTAGAGCCTCTATAAGCTATCTTAAAGACATTAAGAGAGCATAAGCTTTTACTTAACCTTAAGAAATGTGAGTTTATGACTACCAGACTCTTTTTCTTGGGTTACGTTATTAGCCCTACATGAATCTCTGTGGATACTAAGAAGATTGATGCCATTCAATCTTGGCCCGTCCCTAAGTTAATACAAGAAATTAGGATCTTTCATGGCTTAGAAACATTTTACAGGAGGTTTGTAAAGAATTTCAGCTCTATTGTAGCACTTATAACCAATTTTCTCAAGAAGGGGCAATTCAATTGGAGTAAGGAGCAAGAAAGAGATTTTGAACTCATTAAATAGAAGTTGTGCACTTTATGAGTTCTATCTCTGCCTGATTTTGACAAGGTGTTCGAAGTTGAAACAAATGCATCAATGGTAGGCATTGGAGTTGTGTTGTCTCAGGCTGGTAAACCTATCGAATTCTTTAGTGAAAAACTGAGTTAAGAAATACAAAATTGGTCTACTTAAGATCAAGAGTTTTATGTTGTGGTTTGAGTTTTCAAACACTAGGAATATTATCTTAATATGAAAGAATTCATCCTTTATAGTGACTATTCAGTACTTAGGTGGGTTAACTCCCAAAGAGACACTTCTAGAGAGCATACTCGATGGATTATCTATCTACAAAGGTTTACTTATGTGTTCAAGCATAAGGAAGGACAAATGAATAAAGTAGCATATGTACATAGCAAGAGCCATACCCTGCTCACTACCGTTCAACCGTTCAAGTTGAAATTACCAGTTTTGACACTCTTTCAGAACTATATGCCACAGATGAATATTTTTCAATTGTATGGACTCAATGCCTTAATCACGAGCCTGGAAATGGGTTTCACTTACAAGAGGCATATCTTTTCAAAGATAACAGGTTATGCATCCTTAAAACTAGTCTGAGAAACTACATAATGCATGAAATTCTTGTTGGTGAACTTAATGGCCATACTAGAAGAGATTATGACCATACATTTGGTTGAAGAAAGATACTATTGGTTTCACTTACGAAAAGATGTGACCAGATTTATGTAAAAATATACTATTTTTCAAAGAGTTAAGGGAGGCAACCAAAACACTGGTCTCTACTCATCCCTACCAATTCCTGCTACAATTCGAGATGACCTTAGCATGGATTTCATCCTCGGGCTACCAGTTAGCAAGAGAAGGGTAGATTCCATCCTTGTGGTGGTGGAGATATTCTCTAAGATGTCTCATTTGATCCCGTGTAAAAAAATCCATGATGCCAATAATATAGCCACTATATTTTTTCGTGATGTTGTCAAGCTGCATGGTAATCCCAAGACCATCACCTTTGATCTAGATGTAAAGTTTATGAACCACTTTTGGAGAAACTGTGGAAAATGTTTGATACTTCTTTAAACTTTAGCATCACATATCACCCACAAATAGATGGGAAATTGAGGTCATCAATTGAACCATATGCAATATATTGAGGTGCCTAACTCATAAAAGACCCCGAGAATGGGATGCATACCTTCCATAAGTTGAATTTGTTCTAAATAGCATCATAAACAGAACCACCAACTATTCACCATTTATGTTGTCTATATCAAAGTGTCAAATTTTAGTGTTGATTTAAAAGCCATACCTAATCCAAAAAGTAAAGATGCTAATGTGTGGGCAACTGATTATACACAATTCCATAAAGAAATTAAGGAACCCATCGAAAGGATGAATGTATAATACAAATTGCAAGATGATTAGCATCGCCGACTCATACAATTTCAAGTTGGGGAACTGGTTATGATACACCTCAATAAGCACCAATTATCACCAGACACTTATTCCAAACTCCACCTTAAGAACTATGGTCCCTTTTAAGTTGTTAAAAAAATCAATAACAATACTTATGTCATTGATCTTCCTGAAGATTGGCCTATTTCAAGCACATTTAATGTGACAGATCTTTACAAATATTATCTTATAGATGCAATTGATGTTATCAAGTTGAATTCTAGGTCGAATTCTGTTGAATGGGAATACTAAGTAGTTATCAGGAGCTAAAATTAATACAGATTTCCTTCTTTTTTCTTACATATTACTGTCACTTTCAAATGTAATCAAATAACTAATTTTGGCGTATAGTGCCTTGCACACATGGTTGGCCGTTAGGCCTTAAGGTTGTGCCCGCATGCTTATAAGGCTCACACAGAATTGTGTTTAAGAGGAGAGTTTTCTTGTTATTGTAGTTTCCCATTTGTAGAGCTTATTCTATAAAGTACCGGAGTCCAATCATTGAGTTACACTCCTTTATTGATAAATCTATTTCGTTTATGAATTGATTGTCATGCCTCAAAATAGCAATGTATGTTATTATAAAGCTTCTAATTAGTTAATTTTTAGTGTAGATAGTAGGGTAACTTATTATTAATATAATATCATATTTATTAGTGTTGTAAGTATTTGTGTTTATATTTTTTATTATCTAAAATTACAAATAAATTATTCTCAATCAATTATTTATTCAATATTTTATTAACAATTGAAATAATAATAATTAACTATAATTAAAAATAATAATTTAAGTATTCATGTTTTGAGTTGTTTAAATTATCACCCTTAGACTTACATGCCGCCGTGTTGGATTTGAAGATTATAAATCTAACGTGAATGATGATAATAATATAGATGAAATTTAATGAAAATAATATAAATTTTGATTAAGAGTGAAATAAACTATAGTAAGTTGAAATTATAAATTATAATACATTCAAAATCAATAAAAATTACAAAATAAATATTGTCTTCCTAGAAGGCGTGGTACATATGAGTTTTTCTATTATAATACTGAAATTTATGAATACATCCATTTTTGCTGAGATATTTTGTGTGTCAATAAATATATAAAAATTATTAATTTTTTTAATGAAATAAAGATTCTTTTTTTTAACATTTTTGTTCGTATATTTGTTACATATATGTTGTGGTACTCTAAAAATAACAGTGAAGAATTATACTCGAAATTTCACATATATAAATACTTATTTTTACATTAAATTATTGCTTAATAACAATTGATATATGACATGTAATAATTTAGCATTACAATTAATTCATTTTTTCTAACCAATTATTACATGTAATATCAATTGTTACTGAGCAAAACTTAATGTAAATAAACTATAATATTCTAGTGGTAAGAAGCTTGTTGGTTTCAAAAGGGGCGAATGTATCAATTCTTTGTCTTTTTTATTAGCAAAAAGAGGAATCAATCTTCCTTCTTTTCTTCTGAAATAATATCAGAAAGAATACTTTATTTGATCTATGTTTGGCCGTTTCAATCAAACATATATATTGAGAGCTAATTTAGGATATAGTTTCAATACTTATTGGAATATCTATTTGACAACTCTAATGATGTATGCTTTAATTTAGCAATATTTGTGTGGTAGAAAGTATGGAAGGTGCATAATGATATGGTTTTCCACGATGTTAAATTGTTTATGCAAGAGGCTATAATTTATTGTTGGTTAAATAATTTGGCACATCGTGGTCATTTTATTTAATTGACTTTGTTTTGTTTGTTTATTATGCTGTTCATCTTTTTATTAGTTAATAAAACTTGTGTTATAGGTAAAAAAAAATTAATTTAAAATATTATAATTAATTTAAATAATATATAAAAATACGATGAGTTTAATAAATCTATCTTTTTATGTTTTTGTTTTTAAGGTCTTAGATTTATGATATTTTACTTCTTTTCATTATCAACTCTGAAAATCAAAAATACATATATAAAAAATTGAAATCCAAAATCAAAGTGTTGTGAGTTTAATAAAATATGTAAAATAATTAATATCATATTAAGAGACATATAGAACAAACAATAATATTGATATTAATGATTTTTGTAGCTTTAAAATTTATTAATTAAATGAAGTTTTATTTATCGCTTAAAACATTTAAATTTTACATATATCAAAATAATTATATATTTGGATGCATGATTGCATAATATATTTCAAACTAAAACAAGAATAAAGAATTACTATTGATACCATTTTGATTTTCTATAATATATATATATTAATATCTCAATGTATTACATTTAAAATTAGGACAAGAAAATATGAAAAATATTAAAATCTTCAAAATATTAAACATATTATAAATTAAAGAAGCAACTAAAAAGAGAATCTCTTTTAATAATTTTTTAATCACATTTTATAGCTTAAATTTTTTTAAATATATTAATTTAACATATATTTAAGATAATTTTGATTTTTTTTATTTTAATTTTATAATAAAAAACAATTATTATAATATTCATATGTCTTTTGATTTTTTTAATTGTCAATTTCTTTAACTCTTTCTCATAGAATCAAGTATTCCATAAAAAATAAATATTTTATGAGACTTTTAATTTTCTTTTTTATTCTTTCATTAAAAGATCATTAATTATTAATACATATAATCAATTATTTTTAAACTAAATAAAATTTAACACATATTTAAAAAAATTTGATTTTCTTTTTTAATTATTTAATAATAGAAAAATTATTATAACAATCACTAGTGTTTTTATTTTTCACTATAATTTACAATTTTTGATTTCTTCATATAGAATTAATAATTTTAAGAGTCTTTGGTTTATTTTTTAATTCATTCATTAAAAGATAATTAATACTATATATAATCAATTATTTTTTTTACACTAAATATAATTAAAAAATAAATTAACTAAAATTAAATAGTTTGATTATATTAAAAAATATATTGATACTTACAATAGATTTCACTAATTAAATATAACATATCACTTATAGAGTTAATATAGTCATTTATATATGAAATTACAAACTTTTTTATATATATAAAATTAAAATTATTAAAATAAGATTATAAGATTAATTGTTATAAATGTTTTTATTCTTCCGAATGATACTTTTATGTATTCGAATCTATGATTTGAAACGAGGATAATTAGTCTTATTATTAGAACATATGTTTCTATTCACTTTTTAAATGTACTTAAAATTATTTGATTTTAATGAAAAAAAACTAGAGATCTATTTATTGGAATTGATTAGCAAAGATTTCTGATTAGTCAGGAAATTAGGGAAGATCATTTCAGACTTTCCAATTGATTTTTTTTAATAGTTTAGTTTAGTTGTAGAATTGCTTGAAGTCATGTAATTACTATTGAGGGAAAAAAAACTTTCTTAAATGTGATTGTTTCCTTAATTTCATAATTTTGACCAAATATGTTACTTAAAAATGAATAATATTATTTTAATAATATTTTTATTAAATTTTTTTTATGTTAAATAATTAAAATACGATTAAAATTTTATATTTTAACAATGATGAAATGGTTGTTAATATAAATGTTTTTCGCAAAATATTATTTTAATATTTGATGAATGTTACAATTTTTATTTTAATATTTTATTAGTTTTTATTTATAAAAAAACAAAATAACATATTTAAATATTTTTTGTTATAATATTATTATTGTTGAATTTTTCTTAAATAATTTATGTTAAAATTTATTTTTATACATATTGATGGCTCGTATTTTATCATATTTTAGTTATTTGGCATAAAAAAATATTTTAATGAAATATTATTAAAATAATATAATTTTTCTTAATTATTTCATTTTTTAAAGTTGATAATTAAAAAATATGTTTTATAATTTTAAAGATTAAACAATAATAACTTTAAGTTTTGAGTACCTATATGATCCATCTCCCTTGAATATATATTGTATATTGTGGAGTCATGAGTTACAACTTCCGAAGACAAAAACATTAGTTTTTAACAATCCTACTAAAAGGTGAAGCTGAGAAATATATAAGGATGTTGATGTTATAGCAATTTAAATAAATGTCATAAAAGTAATTGTTAATAATAATAATAATTAAGTTTTATTAATTATAAATTATAATAAATAATTTATATATTTTTATTATAATAATAATAAAAATAATTATAACAAAATTTATATCTATATCTAAATATATAACTTCAAAACAAATAATTTTCTAAAAGTAAATAATTAAATATACATAAAAATAGTTAATTGTGATCAGTACTTTAGTATTATCTTTAGTCATATGCATGCAAATCTATGTTTTCATAGCAGTACAAGGGTATTCTTGGTTCAATTTGGTCTAATTTGTTTTAGTAAATTTTGTTTAATCAAATTTTACCATTCATATTATTTTAATTAAATTAAAATGTTTGATTAATAAAAATTTCTTAACAAAACGGTTCAATCTAATTAACTATTTTCAACTATTAAGTTAACATAATACTTCTACAAAAATCCTACGTAGCAATAAGATAGAGATGAGCCATCAAGTAACATATAACTGTCGAATATCAGAAAGAAAGGAATCACAGAATCCATTAATAGCACAACACCTCTAAAAAAATTCGAAGTGAATTTGTGAAGCCGAGATGCTGCTGCTCACCCCAAGAATTATTAAAGCAAAAGCGCTGAAGAAAAAGTCTGAAATAAGTGTGTACCTTGTTCATCAATAGCAGATAGCGTGACTAAAAATCAGCCATAAGAGAATCACTTCCATAAATCTATCCAGTAGCGATATATATGGGAGTGTTTGATGGGTACCCAAGAGCTGTGAGGAATATTCCAACTTCTTTTGGAGTTAAGGGGTAATAACCTTTCAATCTCTTTTCTAGGGGATCAATATCCTTCACTTTCCAATAAGAAGTTTTCTCTCTATCAAATGGAAAGAGTATCGTTAGGCGAAACTTGTTCTGAGGACTATAAACAAAAGAAGGAACACTTTTATTTATTAGGCAAATAAGCATTTCATACCTTATCATCCTAAGTTCATCAGATTCAACTGAAGATAGATCATGTGTGCATGCAGCTTCTAAAATATTTTACTTCTCTTGTTGTAGATAGGGTATTAGGGCTTTGAAGAGAGTTTCTAATCGGATACACAGAGAACCAATTTACATTATATAATATCCTATCTATTAAAATAATTTTTTAATATATTATTAATAACAGTCATATCCGACTGTTTTAAAAATTAATATAATCGGATTGAGTTATTTAAAAAACGACTTCACTTAATACAAACCGGATTGAACTATGTGATTTATAAAACTGTTTGATCAAGTCCGATTATGTTTGATGTTTCGGTTTAATTCGATTTAGTCTGATTTTTGGACACTCTTAATAGTATATTAGTAATCCTTATGTTTTAAGATTAGATGCTTTAATAGTATAAAATTATGATTTAATTGAAAATTTTAACACGTGTCAGACACACAATGAAAAAATAAAGGGACAACTCATATTTAAAACTATTTTTCACCCATGTATCACCTTTCAGTCTTTAACTTGTTATTTTTAAGGGAATTAAAGTTACTATAAATTTTATTAGGTACTAATCTGATATAAAAGTCTTAAATTTTTTCTTAAAATCATCTTACCTTTTTTGATTTTTTTGTACAAAACCATAATCTTCGATATGATTTGATTTCTTTATGGTTTTTTTTTGAAAATCTCTCTAATTTTCATAATTTTGTTTCATTTTGAGATTAAATTGAAAAAGAAGAAGATTAACGATGGTAAATGAACTCTTTTTATTTTTTAATTATTTAAGACGAACTTGCTTTTTATTTTTTGGTTATGTGTATGAAAAATACTAAAAATCTCTAATTAAATCTTAATTTTAAACTAAGTAGTATATTAAAAATTAAATATGGGAATCATTAGTGGTCTTCTATGAAAATATAGATCCATATATGTGTATTTTTTTTAATAAGAGTACTACTAAAGAACTACGCCCGTTAGTTGTTGATAGATGGCTTTAATAAAATGGTCTAAATTTTGGACATGCATACTATTAGAGAAAAATACTATTGAGTCAATTATTGTAAAAATTATACCGAAGTTCTATATTTAATTTTTAACAATTTATTCTTATTGTTATTAAAAAATTAAGTCAAAATTACAAAATTAATCATTTTATTTTAATTTTTTAATTTTAATATATAGAGACTATTTTAATTTGAATAAACTGTAATTAAAAAATTAATGAAAAAACTAAATAGAATGGAAAAATATCAATAAAAAATATAATAAATGATTATTTACTTTTAATAATAAAAAACTAAATTATTGCAAAAAATAAGTATTATTTTTAAAATAAGTATAAGACTCGTACAATTACCACTCCTTTAAATTATTGATAATTTTCTTTTATTAAAAAAGAAAAGACATTATTGTTTTTTTTTCATAAAGTAAAAGGGCATTATTCATTTGATTATGTAAGAATTTATGGATAAAATTGTAGATATATTTTTTAAATTTAATACTTTAGTTTTACGAATATAACAATATTATTATAAAAAAATATTTAATATATCTTATTTAAAATTATTAGATTGGATATGCATTAGTACCAATTAGGGGTGTCCAAAAACCGGATTGGACCGGACCAAGCCGTAAAACCGGACCGAACCGGACCAAACCGAACGGTTTTACTAATCAAACGGTCCGATCCGGTTTGTATTAATTTTAAACCGTTCAAACCGGACCGGACCGGTTTAATAATATATTAAAAATTTCACATTATTCTTCATTAAATTATAAAAAAATCGAACCAAACCGGGAACTAAACTGGACCGAACGATTTTATAAGTCAAACGGTCCGGTTTTTATTTTTGAAAACCGTTTCAAACGGTTCGGTCCGGTCCGGTTCTAGTAATATGAACGGTTAGGTCCGGTTAGATTTTTTTTAGGAAAAACCGGACCGAACCGGACCATGGACACCCCTAGTACCAATGGGGAGAGATGTTAAGTGAATTGTGTAATCTCATCTCTTTTATTATGTTGTATCTTTACTGGGCTCATGATAAAATATCGTCGTAAATATCATCTCATTTCATTTCATTTAGATGAGAATTACTTTAAATATATATTATATCATTTTTCTTATTTAATTCACATTATAAATAACTATGTATCATATTTTCTATTATTTTTTTGTATTTATACTTGTCTTATTTAGACCCATTAGGGACAAATGAGATATGTCAATTAATATTATTTCATTACCATCTCATCTCATTAAAAATTAAGTGAGATAAAATGAAATAAATTTTAAAAATTAATGAATTGTATTATAAGTCTCATTAATGTCTCATCATAATTTACACTTTTACCAATGAATAAAAGAGAGTCGGTATTAGTAGTACCAACCATAGGTCTAGAAGCATCACTAGAGGACAAAAGCGAGGAGACATAATTCATAGACAAAGGAACATCGATAAAGGAGCTAAAATGAGAAGTAGTAACTAACTCAGAAATAGATAAAGGTGCAAAATGGATGTAGTAGCATAGAGAAAAATAAGCTCGACAATCTACGTATAAAAATTTTGCCTTTGGCTTTTTCAAGACGTATATGCCCTCTTTGATGAGGAGTATAAGTAATGGATACACAAGAAACATATTTAGCATCAAGTTTGTTCTTTCTACATAGACGAAGACAAAGGTATCACAAGCTCCTAAAAAGTCAGAAAAACAAATAATAAAACTATCTTTTATATAATAATAAATAAGAAGACTGAAATTGTAAAACCTTGGAGTGTGAAAAGAATATGTCCACTATTATTTAGGTATGTTAGTATGTGTTGGTAGTAGGTATGTAAAAACAAGATAAGAATAATATTATTGATATACTAAAAAGTACTACTTGGGTTGAGTCGCAGACTATGTTGTTCTCTGAAGATGTTTTGTGGCTTTGCCCAAATTTGTGCAAGCAAACACAGCCTCATCGTTTCCAGGATAAAAAATCGAGAATCCTTTTTCCGTCTCGTAGCTTCACTGCACTGATGAAGTCTGGAATGCTACACCTCTAAAGTATTTATGTGGTTTGGAATGTTGAAAAAACAATTTTGAATTTTCTTTTATTGGATTTGCTATGAAGAGCAGTTTCTTAGTTCTGTATAACTGGGAGCTATGGCCCTCTTTTTATAGATGAAAAAAAGGATGAATGTGCGTGTAACATTCACAAAGAAATTGTTAACACAATAATAGCGAAAACATTCACACAATAATGGAAGGAAACAGTAAAAAAATAAGCGTTTAGTGGTTTTGCGTGACTCAGTTTGGATAAGAACAAAATTTCTGACTGTTGGAAAAAATAATTTTAATAATGAAAGTTTTTCCAAAAAATAAAGTGCCACCTCACCTCTCACACACATATGCACTCGCACTTGGCTCGACTCGGCTCAGCCTGCAGTTAGAAATGGTATGCACACCCATGTGGCTCAACAATCGCTTAGGTCCTCTCCCCTTCCACAAAAGTGGGTGCCCTTTGGGGCCTAATCCTAATTGTACATCCTTCTCTATATCAACACCTCCTAAGAGATGTAGAAAAACAATGTAGGACAAATTTGTTTAAGAGAGAATTGTTTTTTACTTTTTCCTTATCATTTTTTTATTTAAATTCATACTATTTCCAAAAATCCCTTATTTGAATTTTTTATAAAAATAGTTTTCATCGACAAAAGGTGTCTATCGACTTGAACCTTTGCATAATATTGATGCTTTATAATATATTAGAGTAACTAATACTTTTGAACTCTATCTCTAACAACATTTCCAAGGTGTAGTTTGAAAAGCCCATGCACGTGTATCCTAGTGTAGCGAATGCTCTAGTAAATTTAGCCCAAAATTTTCATAGAAAGTGACCAAAATTCCACATTCACATAGGTGAGTCTATCAAGAGTACTCCTATAGCTATATACTCCACTCCACATAGAGTATAGAATTCATTACGAGTTAATAATTAACTCATCCTTTATGTCGCTTCAGGACTTCAGGACTTCATGCTTCTAACAATATAGAATGGGACTTCATAATAGCATGATTAATCTCATATCACTTCATGACTTGTTATTACCCATTGAACTTATTCTTGGGATCTCCAATCCATAAGTTGGATTACCATCATGAGTGACTCTTCTTTCTAAGGGCATCAGTCCTATTCCTTTTGAGGTTTTAAAAACCTTCTATCTTACTAATCCTTTCGTCAAAGAATCAACCAAATTTTCATTAGTATGTACATGATCCACTCTTACAGCTCTTGTAGAGAAACAATTTCTAACAGTACTATACTTATGATGTATCTATCGTCTCTTGCCTTTATAATAACTATTCTGAATTTTTGTAATAGTTGTGGTACTATCGTAGTGGATCAGGATAGCTGGTATTGGTCTTTCTTATAAAAGGGATCTCAGCTAACAAATTTTTTAACCAACCTGCTTCTTCACTAGCTGATGAGCAGAATCGGGATTGCCAAAAACTTTGATGCCATCCCCGCAACGGAGTCTTCCCCGGCAACGGCGCCAAAAACTTGACGAACGAAAACCGGCATCGCCGATTCTTGCCAATACTTTGGTTTTAATATTTATAAAACTCTCGCAAGTGCACGAATCATTTCGTAGAAAATGATAAGTATACTCCCAAGGTCGATCTAAGGAAGGAATGTATGTGGTTTTTAATTTATTATTCAAACTTTTAAAAACGAAATTAAATCCTAAACATCCTGTCACGATATTTTGGGGTTTTGTGTTTTAATCTACATACATAAAAATAAACATAGATTCAATAAATATTCATGCAAATTATGTTCATTTATAATGGCGGAGTATTTATGGATATAATAACTAAGTTAATTATGCTTGCTCGTATTATTTAGGTTATTAAAGATATGAATTGATATTTATTGATTCTCCCTTTTTTGTATGAATACCACCTTTGGTGGGGTTAGATATTCTTTGTTAACTAAACAAATCAATTAACACCTATGGTAGGGTTGATAACTAATTTGGTTAATTAAATTAATTCCTTTTTCTAAGAGATTGAAAATGAACCATTTAAATGCCACCTTTGGTGGGGTTAGACAGTTTAAACTTTATTCAAGGTGTCCAAATTAAACCTAAGAATTTAGTTATCCGAGTACTAACTTTCAAGTTTTAAAACCACTAATGAAAACATGTTGTCAATACATTTTTAGATAATAATTGTTATAAAAACTTTTGAAATAGAGCTTCACTCTAACTACCGGGCGATTGTACCAACAAATAAAAGAGCACTACTCTAAATTAGACCAGAGAACTAAACCTTAAAATCTAATTTTCAGATTTAAGTTTGTAATGAAAAATAATATATTTCTCTCTAACATTCTTAATATAAAATCTTGAATAAAAATAAAATCAATTCATTTTAGAGATTTTTACCTATTTAATATTTCGCAAGCATAACAACGTTATTATTACATCATGTTTACTAAACAGCCAGCATAGTTAAATTTAATCATAGACAAATTAAATATAGCATGTAAGAATAAAGCATAAAAAATAACTGTAAAGAAAATAAAATCCTTACAGAACTTCGACGCTATTCCCGTTGCTAGAAAACCTCCAAGCGGAATTTGCACTCCCATTTATTGAATCAAAAAGCTAAATTATTACAAAAAAAACATAACTAGTTCTTCC
This sequence comes from Hippophae rhamnoides, assembly GCA_033030585.1. Taxonomy (NCBI): domain Eukaryota; kingdom Viridiplantae; phylum Streptophyta; class Magnoliopsida; order Rosales; family Elaeagnaceae; genus Hippophae; species Hippophae rhamnoides. Next base: position 56,774,759 of record CM065429.1, on the reverse strand, counting down.
CAAAAAGGGAAGAACTCTAAAACTAAGAGAAATTAACTAAGAAAAACTAAAAACTAAGAAAACATAAGAAAAACTAAGAAAAACTAAAAAAACTAAGAAATGAGAGAAAGAAGGAAGAGAGAAGTGTGTTTTTAGGTGTTTTTTGAAGTGAAGGGAAGGGGGGTATTTATAGGTGAGGATGGAGAGAAAATATGAGTAAAAAAATGTTAAAAAAATGTTAAAGAATGTAAAAACGCGTAATGGAAATGTTGAGGTCATTAATGACGTCAGCACGACGTCATGGGGGCGGCTGCACGTGAAAAATGGGGCGAACAAACGTTGGGCGCGCGGAGGGGGCCGCTGGCACCGCGCGCGTGGGCTGTCGCCGCACGTAGCTCGGCGCGCGTGAACAAGGCTGGGCCATTGAAGGCGCAGCCGCGGCGCCGCGATTTTCCATCTTTTGACATTTTTGACCTTTTCGACCCATTTTGTCCAATTTTTCCATGTTGTTGACCTTTTCCCACTTATTTATTAATTTATTTGTGATGTATTGCTTCAAGTATTCTTCTTTGAGTCTTTAAATTGCGTTTTTAAGCCAAAATACCTGAAAAATAATAAAAATACCCGTGATTCCGAAAAAGACAAATTTATATAAATATATGATAAAACATATAAATATATATTTTTAATCAATTAATGTACATAAAGTCCAATGTTCTATACTAGGTTTACTAGTAAACCTACATAGTAGTCCCACAACATAAGCTATGTCTGGCCTAGTGCAATCAATAGCATACCATAAGCTACCAATGATGCTTGCATACTCAGTTTGTCTAACACTATCTTTGATGTTCTTAAAAACCTTTACACTAGGATCATAAGGAGTACATGTAGGTTTACAATTAAAGTAATTATATTTCTTTAAGATCACCTCAATTTTATGAGATTGATATAAAGAAAATCTCTTTTTAGACCTAGTAATCTTTATACCAAGGATCACACTTGCTTCTCTGAGGTCTTTCGTATCAAAGTTATCACACAACAAAATTTTCACAGTATTCACAACATGAATATTTGACCAAATAATAAGCATGTCATCTACATATAAACATATAATAATGAAAATGCCATTTTTTGATTTATAATAAATGCATTTGTCACTTTCATTCATTTTGAATCCTTGTGAGATAACTAAATTATCAATTTTTTCATGCCATTGCTTAGGTGCTTGTTTTAGACCATAAAGGGAATTATCTAGTTTACAAACTTTATTTTCTTGATCTAGGACAACAAAGCCCTCATGTTGGTCCATATAAATCTTTTTTTCTAAGTCACCATTTAAGAAGGAAGTTTTAACATTCATTTGGTGCACTACTAAATCATGGATAGCAACAAGAGAGAAAAACATACGTATGGAAGTTATTTTTGTGACTGGTGAAAATGTATCAAAAAATCTACATTTTCTCCTTGCCTTATACCTTTTGGACATAAGACGATCTTTGTACTTTTCAATAGTATCATTTGGTTTTGATTTTTTCTTTAGTATCCATTTACATCCTATGGTTTTGCAACCAAAAGGTATGTCAACTAAATGCCAAGTTCTATTATACTCAAGAGAGTCCATTTCATCATTTATGGCTTCTTCCCATAAGTTGGCATCTAAAGAAGATAAGGCTTCTTGAAGAGTTTGGGGATCTTCCTATAAGATATAAGAATAAAAATTAGACCCAAAATCATTAGAGGTTCGAGCTCGTTTACTTATCCTAATATCAATTTCTAATTCCTCATTTTTCATTACTTCTAGTTATAGGTAAAATACTAGAAGATGAGCCTCCACGATTCTTCAATTTAAAGGGAAACCTATGTTCATAGAAGTTACCATCATTTGATTCTATAACTACATAATCATTTATGTCATAGAATTTATAAAATTTACTATTCATAACATATCCTATGAACACACATTCATATTTTCTACTAGCAAGTTTATTTCTTTAGGATCAAGAATCCTAACATAGGCTAAACAACCCCAAGTTTTAAAACAAGTTAAGTTGGGTTTCTTATATTTTAAATATGAAATTTTACTAGTAGATTTAGGCAATCTATTCATAATAAACTGTTAATAAAATTTCTCCCCACCAATGGAAAGCAGCAGCACTAGAGTTTAATAAAATTGCAACAACTAATTCAATAAAAGTACTATTTTTTCTTTCAGCTTTACCATTCATTTCAAGAGAATAAGATGAAGTTTTTTCATGAATGATTTCATGAGTTTTATAAAAAATATTGAAAATATTTTGAATATATTCATTGTTTCTATCACTTTGAAATCTTTTTATTTTTCTATTAAGTTGATTTTCAATTTCAGTCACAAATATTTTAAATATGTCAAATGCTTCACTTTTATTTTTCATTAGATATGAGTGCTCAAAAAGCACTAAAATTACCATGATTTTATGCACATTAATTGATTAAAAATATATATATTTATATGTTTTATCATATATTTATATAAATTTGTCTTTTTCGGAATCACGGGTATTTTTATTGTTTTTCAGGTATTTTCGCTTAAAAAACGTAACTTAAAGACTCAAAAAGGAATACTAGAAGCCATACATCACAAATATATTAATAAATAAATGAGTAAAGGTCAACAAATATGGAAAAATTGGACAAAATTGATCAAAAATGGAAGCGGTAGTGGTGGGCGTGAAGCGCCGATCACCGGCATGACTAAGCGTGCACATTTTTCTCCTTTTTGACATTTTTTGACATTTTTGACCCATTTTGTCCAATTTTTCCATATTTGTTGACCTTTCCTCATTTATTTATTAATATATTTGTGATGTATTACTTCCAGTATTCCTTTTTGAGTCTTTAAGTTACGTTTTTTTAAGCAAAAATACCTGAAAAATAATAAAAATACCCGTGATTACGAAAAAGACAAATTTATATAAATATATGATAAAACATATAAATATATATATTTTTAATCAATTAATGTGCATAAAATCATGGTAATTTTAGTGCTTTTTGAGCACTCATCAATATACATAAGTATATGTGTGAACATTTATCAATAAAAATTATAAAATAACGTTTTCCATTTCTTGTTAAAATACCATCAAGTTCACATATGTTAGAATGTATTAAGCCTAATGGTTTAGATTCTCTAACTACTGATTTATATGAAGTTTTGGTTATTTTAGCTTGACTGCAAAAATCATATTTTTCAAAATCATTCAAAGATAATTTAGGAATTAGTTGTAAGGTACTCATGTTCTTGATTATGTGTTTATTAACATGACAAAGTCTAACATGAAAAATATTAAAAGAACTTAACATATAAGCAAAAGAAGAAGTTTATTAACTTCAACATTCAATTTAAACATGTCCTCATTGGCGTATCCTTTTCTAGAAAAACTTTATTCTTAGTTATTGTATACAAATTAGCCTATCTTTGAGTAAACCCAGCTTTGTTAAAAAGATAGCCCAAAACTAAGTTTTTTCTCATCTTTGGAGTATGCAGGATATCTTTCAAGATGACGGTTTTTCTAGAGGTAAACTTGAATTCCATCTCACCAGTACTAGCAACTTTTGTAGAGTGAGAGTTGCCTAGCAGCACTTTCTTATCCTTAGACACAAAATAGGACTTGAACATGTCACGATCATAGCAAATATGGCAAGAAGCACTAGTGTCTACCTACCACCCCTCAGATCCACCAACAAAGTTGATTTCAGATATCATAGCAATAAGCTCATCTTCGGTAAGGTTCACCTGCGAGGCAGGACAATTCGTATTCTAGAAGTTCCTAGAAAAGTGGCCAGACTTGTTAAAACTATAACATGTGAATGTATTATTTCTTGATGGGGGTTAAGGTCCATTCCATTATAGGATTTCTGTTTCTATTTTGGTTGTTACGGTTATGGTTAATATTATGATTTTGAGTTTTCATGTTTCTTCCTTTAGAATTCATAATTACAGAGGAAGATTTCTTATTGACACTGTTGTTTAAGACAATGAGTACTTCATCTTTTTGATATTATTTTTGGGCTTCTTCTATTCATAGACGCGTTATGAGACTTTGTAAAAAAAATTCCTTAGTTTTATGTCTAAGTGCATTATTAAAATCTTTCCATGCATGGTAAATTTATCTATAATAACAACAACTTGAAATTGTTAATCTAAAGTCATACCTTCAGAAGTTATTTCATGTGCTATCTTTTGCAGTTCATGTGATTGAACTTCCAAAGATTTGTCATTAGTCATTTGGTACTTCATATATCTACTAACAACATAATTTTTTGTTCCAGCTTCCTCAGTGTTATACTTCTTTTGAAGTGCATCCCAAATTTCCTTAGTTGACTTATCAGAATTATAATAGTCATAAAAATCATCAACTAAACCATTAAGAATAAATTTTTTAAATAAAAAATCATTTTCATCCAAGTGTCTAAGTCCTTAGTTGTAGCTTCAGTAGGATAATTAGGCAGTGTTGGTTTTTCAACAGTAAGAGCATAGATGACCTTTTTCATGGTTAAGAAAAATAACATCTTTTGTGTCCATCTTTTAAAGTGTAGTCTTTCAAAATGAAACAGTTTGTTGAGATCAGTAGTTAACATTTCAGTAGACATGGCAGATATAAATTCTTCTTAAAATTGTTGGTAGTAGGTATGTAAAAACAAGATATGAACAGTATTACTAATATACTAAAAATTACTACTTTGGTTGAGTCGCGGACTAAGTCGCATCTTTATGACGTTTGGCGGCTTTGACCAAATTTGTGCAAGCAAACATAGCCTCGTCGTCCTCAAGATAAAACAACCTAGAATCCTTTTTCTTTCTTGGAGCTTCACTACACTAATGAAGTCCGAAATGTCACACATCTAAAGTATTTATGTTGCTCGGAAAACTGAAAAAACAATTTTGAATTTTCTTTTCTTGGGTTTTACTATGAATAGTAGTTTCATAGTTTTGTAAAATTGAGAGCCATGGCCCTCTTTAAATAGCTGAAAAAGGATAAACATACGTGTAACTTTCACACAATAATAGGGAAAATGTTTACACAATAATAGCGAAGAATTTCACAAAATAATGGAACTGAATGATTAAAAATATAACCATATGGTGGTTTTGGGTGACTTAGTTTGAATAAGAATATATTTCTAACTGTTGGGAAAAATAATTTTAATAATGAAATGTTTTTCGAAAAATAAAGTGCCAACTCAACTCACACACACTCGGCTCGGCTTGGCACGGTTGGTCTGTAGCAGCGGTAAGCAAGCGCGTAAGGCTTCATAATTGCCTAGGTCCTCTCCCCTTTCAGAAAAATGGGTTTCCCTTGGGGCCCAATTCCAAATGTAAATCCTTCTTTATATCTACACCTCCTAAGAGTTGTAGAAAAGTAATGTGAGACAAAGTTTTTTGAGAGAGAAATTTTTTGCACTTTTCCTTATCATTTTTTTATTATTTAAATTCACACTATTTCTAACAGTATGCAACAAAATAGTAAGACCTATGTCAACTATTCTTTTTTTCCTACTTTCAACCATGCCATTGTGCTAAGCACAATGGTTTTTCAGAGATATAAGGACAAGTATTTCTAAACACAATACCACATTGTGCTAAAGTAGAAGCCAAAGGCTTAAATTTACTTACATCATCTCATTGAATAGTTTCAATATGAGTATAATACTAACACGCTATCATTTTTTGAAATTAAAGAAATATTGAACAAATTTTAGCTTTAGAAGAAAGAACGTATTTTCATTGAAATGGAGTAAAATCATCAATAATTAAAAAGAACTACTTCTTTCTATGAACATAAGACACATGAAAGGATCCCCGAACATCTATGTATGAAAGATAAAAAGGTTATGAATCCCATGAGCAAAAGGTTGCTTATGTAATTTTTCCAATCACATGAATCACAAACAGATCCTTGAGAGAACTTTATTAAATTTATATGATTTACATCTATTTTTTTTAACAATAGTCTAAAACATGAGTCAAACAATTATGCCAAATAGAACTAGTTTCCAATGTAACAAAAGGAACCAAGGAATGCTAATGAGTAGCACTTGTTCCAGAGATAAGCTTGTAAAGCCCTATACCAATTGGTCCTTGAAGAAGCACAATCTTCATAACATTGTCCTTAATAAAAAAGAACTGTAGTGAAACTTATAAAAGGCATCATTGCCTTCACAAAGTCGATGATGGGTTGCTCTAGTATCAAGAATCCAAGATTGATCTGAACCTCCATTACATGAACCTACACAGGTTGATGGACAAGATTTGGCCTTTGAATTGGATGATGAAGTGCTTGAGATAAAATTCTTCAATTTATAGGAAGTTGAAGCTATATGGCCATTCTTACTACAAAATTGATATTGAACTCCATGTCCACGTCCTTTACCTTGATCCCATCCTCTACCTCAGCCTTAACCTCTTCCTTTACCATTATTATCAACATTCTGATCCTTTCTTGATTAGGTTGTTGTGACTTGGAGCACTTATACTCCAGAAACATACATTGCTTATATCTTGGCCAAATTAGCATAAGACACTCGATATTCTTTCTCTTTATCTTTGTTAGAAATACTTAATAATTGTATTGTTTTTCGTATCTTAAGGAATATACATGGTGCCATTATATAGGAGTTACAAGTAAACTAGATATGTTTAAAGTAAACTATATATACATTAACAGATATGATATATATTAACAGATATACATTAATCTGTTAACAGATATACATTAACAGCCCCCCTCAAACTCAAGATGGATGTAAGATCAGCTTAAGGTTGTCAACCAAATTATGAGTGCATCCCTTAGGAAGTGCCTTGGTGAAAATATCTACAAGTTGATCATTGGAGGAGACGGGAGAAAGCTTAAGAGCACCATGGAGAAGATGAGAACGAATAAAGTGACAATCAGTCTCGATGTGTTTAGTTCGTTCATGGAAGACATCATTGTGAGCAATATGAATGACACTCTAATTGTCACAATAAAGAAAGAGTAGTAGAGGATGTGGACACACCAAAATCCTTAAGAAGCCATCATAGCCAAAGGAGCTCAGATGTGGTATCAATAAGAGCACGATATTCTACGTTAGTACTGGAGCGGGCCACAAAAGTTTGTTTCTTACTTCGCCAAGAAATCAAAGAAGAACTAAGGAGAAAGCAATAACCTGTAGTAGACCTATGATTAGTAGGATCTCCTAGCCAATCAGTATCAAAGAATACAGGAAGTACAAGAGGAGACTGAGATGAGTAGAAAAGGCCATGGAAGAGAGTGCCCTTCAAGTATCGTAGAATGCATAGAGTAGAAGTATATTGAGTCGATCGTGGAGCAGACATATACTGGCTCACCTAATGAACAACATAAGGAATGTCTAGACGAGTAGATATAAGATAAACCAGGATGCCAACCAATCATCTATAAAGAGAATGATTAGACAATGGTTTCCCACCCGAGGGTGTCAAATGCTTATTAAATTCAACTAGAGTGTCAACGGTCTTACTATCAGTGAGTCCAGCTTGAGATAAAATGTCATATGCATACTTGGCTTGAGTAATATAAAGACCATATATGGAACGAATGATCTCAAGACCCAAGAAATAGCTAAGATGTCCAAGGTCTTTCATCTCAAACTGTTGACTATGAAAATCCTTAAGTTCTTGAATGCCACTGAGGTCATTACGAGTTATGATCATATCATCCACATATAGGAGAAGAAAAATGGTGCCTTTCTCATTGTGAAAAATAAATAAGGTAGAATCATAAGGACTGGAAGTGTAACCCAAGTGAAGGATGATGGAGCTAAACTTGGCAAACCATACTCGTGGAGCTTGTTTAAGGCTATAAAGTGAACATCGAAGGCGACAAACCTTTTTTATTTCAACAAAAAGACCAGGATGAGGTTGCATATTGAAATCTTCATGTAGATCCCCATTAAGGAAGGCATTTTTAATATCCATATGAAAAATGTCCTATTTACTAGTAGCGACAACAACTAAGAGGACATGAACATAGGAGATACAGGTAGCTGGAGCAAAAGTCTCTTCATAATCATTCCCATACTCTTGTATAAAACCTTTTGCAATAAGATGAGCCTTGTAGCGCTCGATGGATCCATCAGAGCGAGTCTTGATCTTATAGATCCACTTACAACCAACCATAGACTGACTAGGAGGGAGAGTAACCAGATCCCAAGTATGGTTTTTGGTTAATGCATCAATTTCTTCTTTCATTGCAATCTACCATAAAGGGTCAATAGATGCATGACGATAGGTGTGAGGCTCATAGAATGTAGTAAGAGTAGTGTAACAATGATAGTCAAGTAAATGTGCAAGAATGGATCTTACCTGGTTTGAGTGGCGAGGTGGAATGTCTTATGGAGGATCTTCAAGAAGAGTAGGAATAGGGGACCTATACTCAAGGTGGGGTAGCTCGTCATCAATCTATTCTTCTACAACCTTTCTAGGAGAATCATAAAAAATATCTGAAAATTGAATAGAGAAGTCCAAAGAAGGATCAAGAGTATCTGTAGAAGGAACATAAGACTCATATGGAAAGATTTCTAAAACATTTGAGTTAGTTAGGGAAGAATGAAAGTGAGAGAGTTCGACAAATAAGCGGTGTTCCTAAAAGACAACATTACGGGAAACACAAAGACGATGCGAGACAGGATCATAGGATCGATACCCTTTCTAAGTTTCACCATAACCAAGAAAATAACAAAGTCTAGATCGAGGCTCAAGTTTTTTGTGCTCATGAGGCTGAAGAAGAACAAAACATGTAGATCCGAATGAGCAAAGGTAGTGATAGTCAGGGGATGACTCAAAAAGGCACTCATATAGAGTCTAATTATGAATGACAATGCTTGGAATGTGATTAATGGCATGGACAACATGAAGAACGGCTTCACCCCAAAACAGGGCAGGGACTTTGGCAGAAAGAATAAGAGCACGTACAGTGTCAAGAATATGGTGAAGGTTTCTTTTGGCTCGACCATTTTATTGAAGGTTCCTGGATAAGTTAGATGATGTATAGTGCCATAAGAATGTAACTGAGCTTGAATAGCATATTAAGTATAGTCAAGAGCATTATCAGATCTAAATTTTTTGATATGTTTGGAGAATTGTGTTTCAACCATTTTTGCAAAGTTACTATATATTGGTAAGATTTCAGAACGAGATTTCATAGGAAAGATCCAATTATAATGAGAATAATCATTAATAAAAACAACAAAATAACGAGATCCACCAATACTAGTAACAAAAGAAGGTCCCCAAACATCATAATGAATTAACTCAAAAATACTATTAGAGATAGATTCACTATTATTGAAAGGTAAAGCTGGTTGTTTTCCTAACTGCCATGAAGTACAATCAAAATTATCTTTGGACATAGAACCCGATAGACCTTTAGAAGCTAACTATTGTACTCAAGTGGATGGGGCATGACCAAGATGAGAATTCCAAAGTGCGAGAGAAGGTAAAGAAGAAACTGCAGTAGCTGCAACAACAACAAAGATATGAGCAACATGGGGAAGATGAAGATTGTTCACGGGAAACATACACCCAACCCTAGGACCGGTCCCAAGCTCTTTCCCCATCCTTGGATCCTACACAATACACCCAGAATAGTAAAAAATAAGGCAATATCCTAGTTCAGCTAATTTTCCCACAGAGCATAAATTATAGGATAGGTTAGGCACATAGCCCTAGGAATATAGAGGTTAGAGGTCGAAACAAACCCTAGACTATTCCCATGCATAGTGGAACCATTAGCTATATGAATATTAAGAGGATGTGGTGCAAGGTCAAGTTTGCAGAATAAAGATGAGTGAGGTGTCATGTGATTACAATAGGTAGAATCAAAAAACCAAGTTTGAGACTTACCGGGAAGAACTGAGAGAGTAGTGGAAAGAGATGCATTACCAACCATATGAACAATATGAGTTATGATCTTCTATATTTCAGTAAGGGAGAGATTGAATATGGATCCAGAAAACTGGAACTCAGTTGAAATGAAAGGCATCAGCGGAGTAGGCTCAATATTAGCAATAAAAATAGTAGATTTGTTGTGACAGTGACAAATCACAATAGTGTGGCCATGACACTTGCAATAATTGCATAACTTCTTGTTGGTTAGCTTGCGATGATTGCTAGAGCTAAAGGAATCACCTGAATGCTTAGGTTGCTTAATGGCAAGAGCATAAGGAGTAAAAGCCAAGATATTGAACTTATATTGGGCTTGAAGGGTTGCAAGTTGAGATTTTTCTCCAACCAACTCGTTTACAGTAGTATCAAGAGATAGAAAATGACTGCAATTGAGAAGCTGACCCCAGATGGGCTTAAAGTCCTTGTAAAGTGACATCAGGAACTCATAGAGACAAAATTCATCTCTAACTATAGCATATTGCTAAACATCCTTTAAGCATGCCTAAATTGGATCACAAAGGTCAATTTGGTCCCAAAGAAAGCGAAGTTGATCATAGTAGTCATTGATGGATTGCCTTGGTTCTTGTCAAAGTTGATGTAATTCAACTATTAACTGATATTTCATGGATCCGTAAGTAGTGGAGTACCTTTTAGCCAATATATCCCATGCTGATTTTGCATCATCAAAGCTGCCCAATAGATTAGAGATGGAGGGAATGGAAGTATTTTGAATCCATGTGAGGATTATGTGGTTGTGACTATCCCATTCAATCATGTGACCAAGGAAGGCAACATCTTCTTCATTGGCTCCTTTGATAGGAATGGTAATTATACTAGTAAAGTAATGCTAGAGTATACGACCCTTAAGAAAACTACGCATAGCTTGAGACCAAGATAAGTAATTCTTCGTCCCTTCTAATATAGTATTGATGGGGTAAGGAGGAAAAAAATTATTTTTATCCATTTAGAAACACAATATGCAAAAACAGACTACAATAATGAAGTTTGGACGAAAAATGAGGTAGGGAGAACCTATTCTACAAAAGTCAACCTTGGAGAAAATCAACAGTCCAAATCAACTATGGTCAACGGTAGCTAGGTCAAATTTGGCCTTGGTTAATGGTAGGAAAGTCAACTTTGATATGGTCAAGTTAACTCCGATAATGGTCAATGGTGGTTAACGGCAGCAACAACAGTCAATAGGGTCAACGATGATGTCAATTGACATGGTGGGTGATATCAACAGAAGGGATGATGACATCATCCCTAGTTGACATGGTAGTATGACATCACAGGACTTGAGTGTGCATGTTACGCACGTGAATCTGATGCATATCTTATGTTAGCGGCGCGTGAGGGCACGTGCATGCTCCGATGGTTGCAAGGCTTCATGATTGTGTATATTTGGGCCAGCCAATCATAGTGGTACCTTCACAAATGTTATCGGAGATGGTGATTGTAGTGGTCTATGTGGTGCGAGATTCCTCAATGATAGCAGTTGTAGGCCTGGAACCCAAGGATAATGGCTGAGAGACGTCGAAGGTTCAACGGTGAGTGGCTACAGTGGCTATTGTAATGGCAAAAGCGATAGGGTAGAGTAATACCAAAAGAGACAAGACTACTTAAAGAAAGGTCAGAGTAGTCTCTTTGATACCATGTTAGAAATACTTAATAATTGTATTGTATTCCATATCTTAGGGAATATACATGGTGCCTTTATATAGGAGTTAAAAGTAAACTAGATATGCCTAAAGTAAACTAGATATACACTAGCAGATATGATATATATTAACAAATATACATTAATTTGTTAATAGATATACATTAACAATCTTATTGTTGAAATCTATGCTCATATACCAATAATCTACTTTGAAACTTTTCAACAGTTATCGTACTTGCCTGATCCAAAATATTGTTAAGAAATGCATTATTTTAGTGACTAAGACGAGAAATTCCATGAAGAATCAAATATTTAGATTATATAGGTTCTCCACTTGCATTAAGATTATTAGAGATGGTATTGATCTTCGTCATATATGCAACCACTGTCAAACTGTCCTTCTTAACAATTTGTAATTGTAGCTTTAACTTCATAACTCTGGATATAACCAAAGAAACAATGAATTTCTTCTATGTCTTCCACAGATCATATTTTATTATAGTACCAGTCAAATAACTAGATACTTCATATGTGAGATGACACAGAGCCATATATCTTATCAATTGATCTGTTGGTAGCTCTATATAATTCAGATAATCTAATATTTGCAATTTGGTTCTCATGAAAAATCTTATATGCTTTTGGTTCGATTTTTTTTGTGGTTTGGCCAAAGATGGCCTATTTCAAATTGATAGAAAATGGGTTGTTCTCGAGGTAAGCTGCATCCTACCGATGTTGACTCAAATCATAGGTCTATTGAATTTTATTCTCCATTTTGCTTTTTGTAAATCTCACTCTAATGCTTTCAAATCTGAGTTTCATTTGATATAAATTTAATTGAAGATATCCACAATTTATCTCCACTAATTTTCCTTCTTTCTTGACCCTTGAAATTAGATACTCTCTTCTCATTGTAATTTTTTGGTTTTTCATATAACTTGCATTAGATCAAAAATAAAATAAAAAATCTATTTCAAATGCTAGGTATGTCGAGACCACATCTCACCATAAAGAACTAGGGCAAGGACTTGGTGAACTTAAAGTAGTATTCTACCAATGTAATTATTGTAACAAAAATATATCAAGAATTGATGACTCTATAAAAGTAGAGTCATCAGTGCACTTTTATACTTAATATGTGCTCGTTTTATTCAATAAGTAGTATTTTTAGGATAAAAATATTAAAATATGAAATTTCTAGTGAAAAGGGATGAAAAAATCATTTTTGGAATTTTAATAGTTTTTTAAGAATTTTTAACGTATGACCAATCAGAAGCTGCCACTTGGATGCCATACAAGTAAGGGAGCTAATGGGCAAGCCACATGGATGACATGCAAGCAGAGAGCGGGAATCATGAAATGTTGCGTGTTCTCAATGACACAGTGCCATGTGATGGGTGCTCAAAAAGCACTAAAATTATCATAATTTTATGCACATTAATTGATTAAAATATATATATTTATATGTTTTATCATATATTTATATAAATTTATCTTTTTCGGAATCACGGGTATTTTTATTGTTTTTCAGGTATTTTTGCTTAAAAATGTCACTTAAAGACTCAAATAGGAATACTGGAAGCAATACATCACAAATATATTAATAAATAAATGAGGAAAGGTCAACAAATATGGAAAAATTGGACAAGATGGGTGAAAAAGGTCAAAAATGTCAAAAAGGAGAAGATCATGTCGCCCAGTCGCCCAGTCGCCCCGCGCGCTGCTACTATTCATCCGCGGAAAGCTGCACGCGCCGGTACTGTTCATCCGCGCGCGCCCACGCCCGTTTCGCCTCATTTCTCACGTGCAGCCGCCCTCCGTCATGCTGACGTCATCAAATGACGTCAGCAATCACTAATCCGCGTTTTTACATTTTGTTAACATTTTTTTCTCTACTTTTTCTCTCCATCCTCACCTATAAATACCCCCATTCTCTTCACTTCTAAAAACACCTAAAAAAACACACTTCTCTCTTCTTTTATCTCTCCATTTCTTAGTTTTTAGTTTTTTTTTTAGTTTTTCTTATGTTTTAGTTAGTTTTGCTTAGTTTTAGAGTTCTTCCCTTTTTGGGAAGAACTAGTTATGTTTTTGTAATTTATTAACTTTTTGATTCAATAAATGGGAGTGCAAATTCCGTTTGGAGGTTTTCTAGCAACGGGAATGGCATTGAAGTACTGTAAGAATTTTATTTTCTTTGTAGTTATTTTTTATGCTTTATTCTTACATGTTTAATTTAATTTGTCTGTAACTAAATTTAAGCGTGCTATTGTTTGTAAAAATGATATAATAATAACGTTGTTATGCTTGCGAAATATTAAATAGGTAAAAATCTATAAAATGAATTGATTTTATTTTTATTCAAGATTTTATATTAAGAATGTTAGAGAGAAATATATTATTTTTCATTACAAACTTAAATCTGAAAATTAGATTTTAAGGTTTAGTTATCCGGTCTGATTTAAAGTAGTGCTCTTTTATTTGTTGGTACAATCGCCCGGTAGTTAGAGTGAAGCTCTATTTCAAAAGTTTTTATAAGAATTATTATCTGAAAATGTATTGACAACATGTTTTCAGTAGTAGTTTTAAAACTTGAAAGTTAGTACTCGGATAACTAAATTCTTAGGTTTAATTTGGACACCTTGAATAAAGTTTAAACTGTCTAACCCCACCAAATGTGGCATTTAAATGGTTCATTTTCAATCTCTTTGAAAAATGAATTAATTTAATTAACCAAATTAGTTATCAACCCCACCTATAGGTGTTAATTGATTTGTTTAGTTAACAAAGAATATCTAACCCCACCAAAGGTGGTATTCATACAAAAAAGGGAGAATCAATAAATATCAATTCATATCTTTAATAACCTAAATAATATGAGCAAGCATAATTAACTAAGTTATTATATCTATAAATACTCCACTATTTATAAAAGATAAAATTTGCATGAATGTTTATTGAATCTATGTTTATTTTTATGTTAGTAGATTAAAACACAAAAAAACCAAAATATCGTGACATGATGTTTAGGATTTAATTTCGTTTTTAAAAGTTTGAATAATAAATTAAAAACCACATACATTCCTTCCTTAGATCGACCTTGGGAGTATACTTATCATTTTCTACGAAATGATTCGTGCACTTGCGAGAGTTTTATAAATATAAAACCAAAGTATTGGCAAGAATCGGCGATGCCGGTTTTCACTCATGCCATGCCATGTGACGTTCATTATGAGTTGGTTGCATAGTCAAAAGTGTTGCCATGTGTCGTAAAGCAATTCATCCATTCCTTCCAACGACGTGCCATGCCATTTATGATCAAGAATCATGTCGTGTCATGTGTCACTGACTCAACATGAATTGACTATACCAATCCTCCCTTTCCACACATCGTATGTTGATTCACTTAGTAAAACCAGCGTGCCACATGCCATATTCTTGTTGGCTGGTGTTATTAATTTTTTTCTTTTTTCATCTCAGTCCTTGATTTAAAGCTGATCTAATGGTCCAGATTCTACCTTAGCTTAATTTAACCTCCTAATTTCCCTATAAACCCTAATGAACCGAAATTAACATAATTTTTATTAGTTTTTGGATCCAAGAAAAAAGAAAAACATTGAAAATTTCAAAAGAATATACAATTTTGGTGGAAATTCAAGGAATATTGGTATTTTCAAGAGATTGATTATATTTTTTCTTCTTCTCCTTTGTTTATCAATTTTTATGTCATTATTTATGAAAAATATGAGCTTTATGAATACAATTGTGTCTAGTTAATTTATTAATCTAGAGGTCTTATGAACCCTATTTTTAACATGTGATAATGTAATCTTTTACTCCAATTATGATTTTAATTTTATTATATTATTTAATTTGATTTTTATGTTATTAATTATTGGGCCAATAATTGATTGATAGAGGCAATTAAAAAGATTTGAGAGAATTATTTAATTATTTTCTTGATTAAATAACATGAATAGTTTTTATACAGAGATGTATGATTCTTATATATATGATCCATAGTTAATGAACTTAATGAGTTCTATGCAATTTAATTGACACGAGAGTGTGATTAGGTTAATTACAATATGGTATGTAGTTTACTTGAAAGAGGAATACATGTTACATTAGATTTAATTGATCATGTAATTGATTGATAATTACATGTTTGAAAAATTGGGGGATTAAGTCTTAATAGATATTTTTTCATATATCTTCTTAGCTACCAAATCTGATTTAATAAATTATTGTTACTTATTTTTATTTTTTTATTTATTTTACTTTCTTAAAACATATAAACAAAAAAAATTGATTTTTTATTTTTAGTTTTAGACATAAGTTTCTAATAATATAATCTCCATGAGAACGATCATTCGTGTTTAACCAAGTTTTTGGCACCGTTGCGAGTGATTATAAAATATAGAAATTAATTACAAGTAAAACATGCATGACGAATAAAAAGAAGGTTAAGGTGTGGAAAGAGGCTAAATGTCTTCATTTATCGACCCACCTAAGCCTTACATTACAAGTATGTAACATCCTTACTCATCTCTAGCTAAGCGCATGTTTATATTTGTAGATAGGGATGTGAAAAATAGACTTGTGAGACTTGTTCTAAGATTGAATTGATTAGTATGCTCATATAGGTTTATTTCATGAGTACATTGGATGATATCATGTGCCACACACAAGAGAATTAATTTGTCAAAAACCATACATATCCTTGTATTTATAGAATGTTGATTGATGAATATGTGAACTTCTTTTTCATATAATTGTAAGACTTTTGATAGGAATATTTTTTTCTAAATATGCATGTATTAATAGATATATAATTATGAATATATTGCTCATGTCATTTTATTTAGTTAGACTTGGCTTTACTTAAGGAAAATCAGAGTTAAGTTTGAGGGTGTAATGACTCTATGAAAATAGAGTCATTAGTGCACTTTTCTACTTAATATTTTCTCATTTTATTCAATAAGTAATATTTTAGGGTTAAAAATATTAATATATGAACTTTCTAGTGAAAAAGGGATGAAAATATAATTTTTGGAATATTTTGGGATTGTTTTAGAATTTTTATGGATGTTTTATGAATTTTTAATGTAAGACCAATCACAAGCTTTCATGTGAACACCACACAAGTAGAGAGTTGACTAGGCAAGTGACTTGAATTCCACACAAGTGGGAGACCCAATAGCAAGACGTTGTGTGTACTATGTGATGCAACACCATGCCATGTGTCAACACAACGTTCATTCCGAGTTGGTCAGTGATCAAAAGTCTTGACAGGTGTCATAAATTGATTTGTCCATTCCTTCCAACTTCGTGCAATGCCATCCATGATTGTGAATCATTTTATGCTATGTGTCATAAACTCAACATGCGTTGATCAGACCAGTCCTCCCATGCCATATATTGTGTGCTGATTCACCTAGTAAAACTTGAGTGCCAAAATTCATACTCCTATTGGCTAGTGCTATTAATTTTTCCTTTTTACATCTCAGCCCTTGATTTGAAGCTCATATGATGGTCCAAATTTATGAGTACTATGCAATTTAATTGATATAAGAGTGTGATTATGTTAATTATTATATGGTGTGTAGTTTACTTGAGAGAGTAATACATGTTAGATTACATTCAATTGATCATGTAATTGATTGATAATTATATTAGGGGGATTTTAGTGATTCGTATGTCTAGAAAATTAGAGGACTAAGTATTCTTAGATATTTTCTCATATATCTTCTTAGCTACCATATTTAATTAATTATTGCTATTTATTTTTTGTTTTTTTAATTTTTCTTTTTTAAAACATAAAAACACAAAAAAAATTGATTTTTGTTTTTTTAGTTTTAAAAATTAGTTTCTAATAACATAATCTCTGTGGAAACGATCTTTTGTTATCATTGTATTACTTGTTACGATACGTATATAATGAGCAGAATCGTGATAGCCAAATACTTTGATGAACAAAAACTTGATGAACGAAAACCGGCATCGCCGATCCTACCAATACTTTGGTTTTATATTTATAAAACTCTCGCAAGTGCACGAATCATTTCGTAGAAAATGATAAGTATACTCCCAAGGTTGATCTAAGGAAGGAATGTATGTGGTTTTTAATTTATTATTCAAACTTTTAAAAACGAAATTAAATCCTAAACATCCTGTCACGATATTTTGGGTTTTTTGTTTTTTAATCTACTTACAGAAAATTAAACATAGATTCAATAAACATTCATGCAAATTATGTTCATTTATAATGGCGGAGTATTTATGGATATAATAACTAAGTTAATTATGCTTGCTCGTATTATTTAGGTTATTAAAGATATGAATTGATATTTATTGATTCTCCCTTTTTTGTATGAATACCACCTTTGGTGGGGTTAGATATTCTTTGTTAACTAAACAAATCAATTAATACCTATGGGTGGGGTTGATAACTAATTTGGTTAATTAAATTAATTCCTTTTTCTAAGAGATTGAAAATGAACCATTTAAATGCCACCTTTGTGGGGTTAGACAGTTTAAACTTTATTCAAGGTGTCCAAATTAAACCTAAGAATTTAGTTATCCGAGTACTAACTTTCAAGATTTAAAATCACTACCGAAAACATGTCGTCAATACATTTTCAGATAATAATTCTTATAAAAACTTTTGAAATAGAGCTTCACTCTAACTACCGGGCGATTGTACCATCAAATAAAAGAGCACTACTCTAAATCAGACCGGATAACTAAACCTTAAAATCTAATTTTCAGGTTTAAGTTTGTAATGAAAAATAATATATTTCTCTCTAACATCCTTAATATAAAATCATGAATAAAAATAAAATCAATTCATTTTAGAGATTTTCACCTATTTAATATTTCGCAAGCATAACAACGTCATTATTACATCATGTTTACTTAACCGCCAGCACAGTTAAATTTAACCACAGACAAATTAAATATAACATGTAAGAATAAAGCATAAAAATAACTGTAAAGAAAATAAAATCCTTACAGAACTTCGACGCTATTCCCGTTGCTGGAAAAACTCCAAGCGGAATTTGCACTCCCATTTATTGAATCAAAAAGCTAAAATATTACAAAAACATAACTAGTTCTTCCCTAAAAAGGAAAGAACTCTAAAACTAAGAGAAATTAACTAAGAAAAGCTAAAAACTAAGAAAACATAAGAAAAACTAAAAATCTAAGAAAAGAGAGAAAGAAAGAGAGAAAAGAATGTATTTGGAGGTTTTGAAGGTGTGTTTTGAAGTGAAGGGAAGGGGGTATTTATAGGTGAGGATGGAGAGAAAAAATGAGTAAAAAATGTAAAAAAAATGTAAAAACGTGTAATGGAAATGCCGAGGTCATCAATGACATCGGCGATGACGTCACGTGGCTGCTGCACGTGAAAAATGGGGTGAAAAACGCATTGGGCGCGGAGGGGCTGGCCGAAGGCGCCGGCTGTCGTCATTGCGTGCGTGAACAAGAACCCGCGATCTTTGCGCTTCATGAACAAGAATCGATGAGTGCTCAAAAAGCACTAAAATAACCATGATTTTATGCACTTTAATTGATTAAAAATATATATATTTATATGTTTTATCATATATTTATATAAATTTGTCTTTTTCGAATCACGGGTATTTTTATTGTTTTTCAGAATTTTGGCCTAAAAGCATAATGTAAAGACTCAAAGAAGAATACTTGAAGCAATACATCACAAATAAATTGATAAATAAGTGGAAAAAGGTCAACAAACATGGAAAAATTGGACAAAATGGGTCGAAAAGGTCAAAAATGTCAAAAGACGGAAAACGCGCGCGACAGCCAAATTTCGGCCACAAGGCTGGCGCCAGAGTTGCCACAGGCAGACAGCCGCTGACAGCGCTGATCAGCTTCATTGTGACTGCTCACGCCATGCAGCAGGCTGTACCACCAGGCATGTGGCATCAAGAATGAGCGCGCCCAACGTTTTTGACCCATTTTTCACGTGCAGCCGCTTCATGACGTCATCGCCGACGTCATTGATGACCTCAAGATGTCCACTACACGTTTTTATTTTTTTAATATTTTTTTTAACATTTTTTAATCATTTTTCTCTCCATCCTCACCTATAAATACCCCCTTCCATTCACTTCAAAACACACCTCAAAACCTCACTTCTCTCTTCTTTCTTTCTCTCATTTCTTAGTTTTTAAGTTTTCTTTAGTTTCTTTCTTAGTTTCTAAGCTTTTCTTAGTTTTTCTCTTAGTTTTTAGTTCAATTGTCTTAGGTTTAGAGTTCTTCTCTTTTTGAGAGGAACTTGTAATGTTTTTGTAATAATTTAGATTTTTGATTCAATAAATGGAAGTGCAAATTCCGCTTGGAGATTTTCTAGCAACGGGAATAGCGTCGAAGTTCTGTAAGGATTATTATTTTCTTCTGATTATTTTTATGCTTTATTCTTACATGTTATATTTGATTTGTCTGTGATTAAATTTAAGCTGTGCTAATTGCTTATAATCATGATATAATAATAACGTTGTTATCTTTGCGAAATATTAAATAGGTGAAAATTTCTAAAATGAATTGATTTTATTTTTATTCAAGATTTTATATTAAGGATGTTAGAGAGAAATATATTATTTTTCATTACAAACTTAAATCTGAAAGTTAGACTTTAAGGTTTAGTTATCCTGCCTAATTTAGAGTAGTGCTTCTTTTATTTGTTGGTACAATCGCCTAGGTAGTTAGAGTGAAGCTTTCATTTCAAAAGTTTTTATAAGAATTATTATGTGGAAATGTATTGACAACATGTTTTCAATAGTGATTTTAAAACTTGAAAGTTAAGACTAGGATAACTAAATTCTTAAGTTTAATTTGGACACCTTGAATAAAGTTTAAATCGTCTAACCTCACCAAAGCAGATTTAAATAGTTCATTTTCAATCTCTTAAAAAAAGGAATTAATTTAATTAACCAAATTAGTTATCAACCCCACCCATAGGTGTTAATTGATTTGTTTAGTTAACAAAGAAGATCTAACTCACCAAAGCGCCAGATTCATACAAAAAGAGAATCAATAAAATATCAATTTATATCTTTAATAACCTAGATAATATGAAGAAAGATAATTAACTTAGTTATTATATCCATAAATACTCCACTAATATAAATGATAAAATTTGCATGAATATTTATTGAATCTGTATTTATATTTATTTATTCAATTTGTATCTATGTTTATTCTTTTTAGATTATATTTAATTAATCTGTATATATGTTTATTTTATGTTATTAGATTAGGAACACAAAAACCAAAACTATCGCGACAGGATGTTTAGGATTTAATTTCGTTTTTAAAAGTTTGAATAATAAATTAAGAACCACATACATACCTTGCTTAGATCGACTCGAAGTATCTTTATCATTTTCTACGAAATGATTCGCAGACTTCATGAGAGTTTTACAAATATTAAAACCAAAGTATTTGCGAGAATTGGCGATGCCGGTTTCTGCTCATCAAGTTTTCGCTGAATTGCCTTGAAGGAATAGCGTTTTTAATTTATTTATCAAAATTTTAAAAATATTTTTGTGTTGTAAATAATTGTGATATTTTAAAAAAAATAATAATAATAATAATAATAATAAATAAATAAAATAAAAATTAATCAAATTTCAAAATTTCATAAAAAATAAAAAAAAAATAAATAAAAAAAATAAAAAATAAAAAAAAAATAAAAAAAAAAAAAATTAAAATTTTTTTTTTAGCATAAAAAGTAAATAATTTAGAAATTTGAAATTTGAAGTAAAAAAGTTTTTACCGTTAAAAAAAAAAAAAAAAAATTTAAATTTTTAAGTTAATAAGAAATAAGATAGTGTGAATAGTAAAATAAAATTACCGTACGTAAAAAAAAAAAAAAAAAAATTAAAAAATTTTAAGTTAAAAAGAAATAAGATAGTGTGAATAGAAAAATAAAATTAGCGTTCGTAAAAAAAAAAAAAAAAAAAAATTAAAAAAAAACTAAAAGGCATGAAAAGTAAAAATCTAAGGGAGTTAAATGCAGGAGGAGTTCTTTGAAGCGCTTTGTCTTTTAATCTTTCACAGGAACGTTGTTTTAGGAGAATGGTTTTTAAGGAGCCATGTGCAATTCTTTCTGGGAGCAATTTCTTGGTTAATACTAATTATGTTATTTAAAAAATAAAAAAAATAAAAAATAAAAAAGAAAAAAAAAATAAATAAATAAAAAAGCGAAAAAAAAAAAAAGAATTAAAAAAAAAAAAAAAAAAAAATTGTCTAGTGTTTTGTATTAAATGCCATGGAAATTTTCTAATTTCTTTATTTTTGTTGACAGAGTTTTAAATTTACGTTTAAAAATAGTTACATGCGTGGTAGGAGATCCTTAGGAAACCCACAACACCATATATAAATAATATTCATAAATTTAAACAAGTGTCAACAACATTTGGATCCTTCCCATCAACAAGTTTTTGAGCCAAACATAGAACGTCTTAATCCTTTACTAGAACCAAAAGAAATGGAGGAAAACCAACATGTTAGTGGAAACCACGATGAAAGAGTTTGCAAGACCGGTGATTGGCACGGCAATCGCCGCTATCCATTGGGAGAAGTGCTAGGAACTATGACCTTAAAAATATTCATTTTTCTATGCTTCCTTCCTTCTACGGGCTACCTAATGAAGATTCTCTTTCCTTTATGAGAGATTTCTATGCTACGGTCCAAACATTCCCCCCGGTATTCTAAACGAGGATCGGCTTAGAATGAGATGTTTTCCGTACACCTTAAAGGATAAGGCTAAAGCTTGGTTGATGTCACTTACCCCCGGTTCTCTCGATGACATGGGGTCAAATTTACAATAAATTCATGGGAAAATTCTATTCCCATCAAAAACATCGAGCCGAGAGAGGAAAGATTGCTACTTTCTCTCGGATGGAAGGAGAACCATTCCACGAAGCTTGGGATAGGTTCAAAATGTTTCTCACTCAATGTCCCCATCATAGCTTTCCCTACGGTTGCGAGAACCAATTCTTTTACGATGGACTTACACAACAATGTCGGTTCATTGTCGACAACGCCGGGAGGAGCAATAGGAGAAAAACCGCATCGAAACGTATAATCTCTTTGAGATGTTGGGTGCTAATTCCAGAGAAAAGCTCCAGAGTGAGAAAAGGCGGGTGTTCGCGAGATTGACTCCGGTAATGAAATTCAACAACAACTTGTTCAACCGACTAAGCAAGTTGCCGCTTCTCGCTACACAAACCAACACAAATAATGAACAATATGGTTTGTACGACAACGTGGGACAAGGTACCGCCTTTGTCCACATCAAGGAGATACAACCTGGACTCGAGCAGGTTAATGTGTTGGGAGCATATCAACAAAGATCAATGTTTGATCTCCATTCAAGTACCTATAATCCTGAGTGGCGAAGTCATCCATATTTATCCTCGAGGCAAACGAACCCTCCTTGCCCTCAAAGCTCAAGCCAGCAGCCAAGAATTCCACCCACCTATTCCACGAAGCATTCCAAATAAACCAACCCTGGAGGACAACTTGAATTCTTTTATTCAAGTTTGTAGGGACAATCAATCAAAAACCAATCAACGGTTGGACTCTGTGGAAGCTTCTATCAAAAAGGTGGAAGTTCAAGTTGAACAGTTAGTTGAACATTTGCAGAAAGGCAAAATTGAAACTTAAATGAATTCAATGAAGAGGAGACATTGAGTTTTTCATTCTGCAATCTCCAAGCAACGTCTTACTAGAAGACGATAAATTTTAGTCCTACATGGGAGGTCACCCATTATTGTATTTTCCTTTGTTTTAGTTTGCGTGTAATAAAAAAAAAATATTTCAAATAAAATAAATTCGTTTGTTTCAAAAATTGTGTCCCTTCGTTTAAATTAAAAAAAAATAATAATAATAATAATTTAGGTTCCTTGCATTTTTTAGAGATATCTACCATTGTTTTTAAAAGCAAAATGCTGATTCACAATAGGAGGAGGATCATTTTCAACTACAAACAACCATGGGAGATGCTGAAGATAGGCGGAAAAAGATGAAAGACTATACAATGCCAATCATTGGCAATGTAACTTCCGGCATCCAATTGCAAGAGGCTGCAAGGAATTATGAATTGAAAAAGATTCATTATTCTTTGTTGCCTTCCTTTTACGGTATCCCTAATGAAGATCCTTTGCATTTCATTCGAGAATTCTATGCTATTGTCCAAACCTTTCCACTACATGAAATTAGTGAAGATCAACTTAGGATGAGGTGTTTTCCTTACACTCTCAAAGATAAAGCTTGGTCATGGTTCATTACTCTACGGTCGGAGTTCTCTTAAAACTTGGGAGGCGATCTATGAAATTTTTATGGGTAGGTTCTATTCCCATCAAAAGACCGTTGATCTAAGAACAAAGATAGCAACATTTTCTCAAATGAATGAAGAGCCACTTTCATGAAGCTTGGGAACGATTCAAACTCCTTTTCATTCAATGTCAAAATCATAGCTTTCCACTTCTGACTACAAAACCAATTCTTTTACGATGGATTGACACTACAGAGTCAATACATGGTTGATAATCTTCTTTGGAGGTCTTTGTAGGAGAAAAGACTGAGAGGAAGCCTATAATCTCTATGAGCTATTGGGTTCTAATTCCCAACAAAGAAGTGGTGGAAGGAAAGCAAAGGTCAATGAGGTCCGCCTTGATGATGATATAACCTTGCAAACTCCTGAATTGACTAAACAAGTGAAATTCCTCACATCTCACCAAATTTCAAGTCAAGAGGTATGTGGAGTGTGTTGTTCAATTGGGCATGGTACTCATAATTATTCAAATACTTGTGATTCTAGTGTCGATGCCATAGAGGAAGTCCAATATTTTCAAAAGTATCATCCAAACACCTATAATCACCCAACCTACAACCACCCTTACCCACCAAGCCAATCTTTTAAACCAACCTTAGAAGATAGCTTGAATGCTTTTATTCAAGTTAGTCGTGACAACCAACTGATGACTAATCAAAGGTTGAACACCATGGAGGCTTCGGTTAAAAGAATTGAATCTAAAGTTGGGCAACTGGCTGAACAAATGCAAAAGAAAGAACTGGAAAGTTGCCTACCAACCAGAACAAGCAAAAGATGTTAGAACCCTTCAAGTGGTAAGGTAGTCAATACCAGTGTACCTGAAATCTCTAACAAAGAAGGCGACATTCTAATCTCACAAAAAGGAGAAACAAGTGTTAAACTTCACAAGCTTTCTGAAAAACTCATTGGGCGCTCATCTGACACTCCCAAAATTCAAAAGACAACAGAACCACACTGATGCAAGTACCTTTTCCCCACCTAGGTTGAAAGAATCCAAACAAGATAAGCAATTCAATGATCTTTTTAATATGCTCTCTAAAGTAAATATCAATTTACCATTATTAGAAGTGATCATGAATGTGCCGTCATATGCCAAGTTTTTCAAAGAGTTGAACACTAAGAAAAGGAGGTATGAACTGAATGAACGAGTAGTAGTATCAGAAATTTCTAGCTGTACTTCAAAGACAAACTACCCCCAAGTTGAAAGACCCTGGAAGTTTTATTATTAACATAACTATGGGGGATAGGAAGGTTGCTAAGGCAATGCTTGATTTAGGTGCTAGTATAAATTTGATGCCCTACTCTATATTCTCACAAATTTCAATCTAGGGGATTTAAAACCCACAACTATGTCCCCGCAACTTGCAGATAGATCTCTTAAATATCCAGAGGGAATAGTTGAGGATGTTTTGGTACAGTAGACAAACCGATAATACACTGTTGACTTTGTGGGTTCGGATATGCAAGAAAATCCGGCATTGGACAGAGAGCATACAATATTGCTTGGTAGACCATTTATGGCAACTACTAAAACTATTATTGATGTCCAAGATGGAAATTTGACAATGACAGTCTTAGAGAGACTGTTCATTTCAAAGTTTTTGATTCTTCACCTTTCCCTTCTATTTACGCCATCGATGAAATATTCGAAGTTGATCCTTTGGATAATCTTATCCAAAACACCTTTTTCCAAACCAGGAATAGAAGACAAGCTTGAAACTGTTCTTACACTTGAAAAGGTTGAAGAAGATTTAGATGAAGAAATTAAGGGTACCTTGAACAACTAGACAATAATGAAGTGATGACAAAATCTAGTGCACTTTTAAATCTACCCAGCTTCTTCATCTGTTAAAGAGGCCAATCCACACGAACTTGAACTCAAAGACTTACCCGAGCACTTAAAATATGTGTTTTTGGGAGAAGGAGAAACATATCCGGTGATAATTTCTTCAACCTTGACCAAACCACAAGAAAAGGAACTCATCAAAGTTGCTTAAACAGCTTTAAGAAATCTATAGGTTGGAGTATAGGGGATATAAGAGGCATTAGTCCAACAATGTGTATGCACAAGATCAACTTGGAGGATGGTGCTAAACCTGCACGAGAGGCCCAAAGAAGACTAAACCCAAACATGCAAGAGGTAGTTAAAAAGGAAATCCTTAAATTGTTAGGAGAAGGGATTATCTATCCTATCATGGATAGTAAGTGGGTTAGTCCAGTGCATGTGGTACCAAAGAAATCTGGGATAACAGTTGTTAAAAATGATAAAAGTGAATTAGTGCCCACTAGAATAATCACTGGATGGAGAATGTGTATAGATTTTAGGAAACTAAATTTATATACGAAAAAGGATCACTTTCCTCTTCCATTCATTGATCAAATGTTGGAAAGATTAGTCAAGTACCTAATTTTCTTGTTTTTGGATGGACTGTCTGGATATTATCAAGTACCCATAAGACCGTAAGATCGTGAAAAGACCACATTTACATGTCCTTTTGGGACATTTGCTTTTCGCAGAATGCCATTTGGGTTATGCAATGCTCCTGCCACTTTCCAGAGATGCATGATATCCATTTTCTCGGACATGGTGGAGAAGTTCATTGAAATTTTCATGGACGATTTCTCTGTCTTTGGGAACTCATTTGATGATTGCTTACATAAATTGACTTTGGTTTTAGAAAGATGCATTGAATGCAATCTAACCCTTAGTTGGGAGAAAAGTCATTTTATGGTTCAACAAGGGATAGTTTTGGGACATATAATTTCAAACAAGGGTATTGAAGTTGATAAGGCAAAAGTTGAATTGATATCCAAACTACCTCCCTACATCCGTGAAGGGGATAAGAATCTTCTTGGCACATGCAGATTTTACAGACGATTTATTAAAGATTTCTCTAAAATAAGTCGTCCTTTATGTAACTTATTATCCAAAGATGCTGAATTTGACTTCAACAATGACTGCCTTATTTCCTTTAATACCTTGAAAGAGAAACTAACATCTACCCCTGTTATAATGGCACCAAACTGGTCTTTACCTTTTGAGATAATGTGTGATGCTTCTGATTATGCAATAGGAGCAGTCCTGGGACAAAGAGTGGATAAGCGTTTACATGTCATCTACTATGCTAGCAAAACACTCAATGATGCCCAAATGAATTACACCACCACTGAAAAGGAATTCTTGGCTATAGTATTCTCTTTAGACAAATTTCGGTCTTATTTAGTAGGATCTAAAGTGATTGTACATTACGATCACGCCGCTTTAAGATACCTATTAAGTAAACCAAATGCCAAGCCAAGATTAATCAGCTGGGTCTTACTCTTACAAGAATTTGACCTAGAAATCAAGGATAAGAAAGGCAGTGAAAACTTAGTAGCTGACCATTTGTCTAGGTTGATTTCTGACTTCAATTCTCTTAAAGATGAGAGTAATGATGATATAGTTGAAACCTTTCCTGATGAACAGTTATTTTTCATAGGTCCGAACCCATGGTATGCTGATATTGTAAACTATCTTGCCACTGGTGTTTTGCGACCTAACACTTCATATCAGGACAAGAAAAGGTTTTTTAAAACTATTAAGGACTATTTCTGGGATGACCCTTATTTATACAAGATTGGTAAAGATCAAGTCACCTAGAAATGTGTACCTGAAGAAAAATATAAGAGCATTCTGATTTTTATCATGAACTTCATTATGGGGGCCATTTTGGTGGCAAAAAGATAGCCCGTAAGGTATTCCAGTTTGGATTGTTTTTACCCACTTTTTTCAAAGTTTCTCATATGTGTTTGCACAATGTGATAGATGTCAAAGAACAGAAACATAAGCAAAAGAGATGAAATGCCTTTGACATCTAATTTAGTTGTTGAACTCTTTGATGTAATGGGGATTGACTTCACGGGTCCTTTTCCCCCATCTAATGGTTTTCAATACATTTTGGTTCTTTGTGGATTATGTGTCCAAGTGGGTAGAAGCTATCCCCACCAAAACCAATGATGCTAATGTTGTTGTGAAATTCTTGAAAGATTTCATATTCAAGAGGTTCGAATGCCTAGAGCTATAATAAGTGATGGAGGTAGCCATTTTTGTAACAAACTCTTTGATGGAGTACTAAAAAGTACAACATCACACATAAAGTAGCTACTCCATATCATCCTCAAACTTCGGTTTAGTGGAAGTGAGCAATAGGCAAATTAAGTGGAGTCTTGGAACGCACCGTGCGTCCGTCAAGGAAGGATTGGGCATTTAAGCTAAATGATGCCTTATGGGCATACCGCACCGCTTACAAAACACCTATTGGGATGAGCCACTTATCGGTTAATCTTTGGGAAAGCGTGCCACCTTCCATTGAACTTGAACACAAAGCTTATTGGGCAATTAAAGAGTTAAACATGGATTTAGATAAAGCGGTGAAAAACGATTACTCCAAATTCATGAGTTGGAAGAAATTAGGAATGAAGCCTATGAGAATGCCAAATTATACAAGGAGCGTACTAAGCGCTATCATGACAAGAGGCTAGTTCCTAAGACTCTTCACCCTGGAATGAAAGTTCTTTTATTTAACTCTCGTTTGAGATTGTTTCCGTGAAAGCTGAGATCAAGATGGGATGGACCATTCAAAATAGTTCAAGTATTTGAACATGGAGTAGTGGAACTATTGGACTCCAAAACACAAAAAACGTTCAAAGTCAATGGCCATCGTGTCAAGCCTTATTTAGAAGAACCAAACAACATTCTTTGAAATGGATTGCATTTGGCCGAGTAACCCTTAGCACCAAAAGATACGTCTTGCTAAGACGTTAAACTAAGCTGGATGGGAGGCAACCCATCATTTTAGGTAAAATAAAAAAAAAATTTGTTTGTTATTTGTTTTCTTTACTTAATTTTATTGTTTATTTCATTTTAATTGCATGTGAATAATTTTTAAATTGTTAGAACTAAAAATATTTGTTGAGATGTTAGAAGTTTACAATGACCGTCTGTATACACTTTAATGATGAATATGATGGATGCACTGCATTTTCCATTACTACTTGCACATTCTCGTGAAATAGGTAATCTTTCTTCTCTTCTCTCTTTATCTTTAATTTACGCTTGTTACATTGAGGACAATGTAAGTTCTAGGTTGGGGGTGGTGAAAAGTTACCATGCTTAATTAAAAAAAATAAAATAAAATAAAAATATACTTTTTGTGTGGTTGGTTTTATTTCTATTTTGTGTGATTTAGTAACTTTTTGGAATAAAAAAAAAAAAAAAAAGAGAAAGTTTCACAAAAGTTTATCATTTCTTTAAATCAAATTTAAGTAAATAGTTAAGTCTTTTGTACTGTTAGATTAATTTTTGAAAACATATCATGAAATATTTTGTAATTATTTTTGATAATTAGTTAGTTTTTGTCATAATTAGTATTTCTTGATAAGATGTTGAAATTATATTAAACCCAAAATCGGTGTTTATGAGTTTTTTTTTAGTGGAGACTACCTTTGTGAGATATAATTTGAGCCTAATTTCCTTTATTCAGAGTGAAATATATATTTTTTCTACTCCAAACACATTTCTTATTTCTTCAAATTTTTAGATGATCTCTATAGGTATTAGCATTGAATGTATGAATTTTTTCATTTTAATAGAGTATCATATATTTTTGATTATTATTTTTGCTTAGATTAAATGATTTGAGTAGAAGTTGATAGTATATGCTTATATCTCATTTATGCATGACTACTACAAAAACAAAAAGACATATCTGGGGTTACCTAAACCAAGATCAAACAGAAAAGCCACAAAATTAACCACTCACCAAAATCCAAAAAATGTACAATCTGTACATGGGTTGACTCTCTAAAAAAATACATATATTGAGAAATATCTACAGAAAAAAAAAAAGAGAGAGATAAAAATAGTATCATCTACATACTATAACCCGCATTGCCTACAAAGTTGTGAGTAAAGGCTAATTACAAAAGAAAGATATAAGAAGTAATTCCCCAAAAAGTCATTGCAATTTCTTCATTCGTAAAAGGCATATATCTTGAAATTCTTTCTTAATGAGTTTGATTTATGCATGAAAATAATTTTTATATATGATATCTTTATAATTTATACATTTGATTCCTTTCATGAGATCAATGTTAAAATAACACTTTGAGCCTTTATTCTTTATACATATGCGAACATATTAGTTCATTTCTATACATCAACTCTTTCGCATATAAATTAGTATGAGTGTTTGAACCCATAGGATTCAGTGTTTTGAGAGTATTGACTTGTGAGGAATAGAGTCGAAGCGAATTCTGATTCATGACACTGAAATTGGGTGAAATTAAATGGATACATTTTTGATATGAAATATGAAAATGATTTTCGACTAATTATTATAATAAATCATGATTGTTTAAAGAGATTAAGATAACTTATGCTTGAGATTTTAATTACGATCTTAAAGGAGATTAAAAAGTATGAGACATTTTTGTGAAATGTTGATAATTTGTGATTTTGTTGTAAATTTAATTTTTAAGTTGTTTGTTTTTATTGTTTCTTTTGTTTTTACATTTAGTACAATGTTTGTGGGTATCATTACTGAAAACCCTCACGAGACTCAAACTCGTCCACTATGGCAACCTAGGGGTTTAAAGGCTTGTTGCATAGGCTAAATGCAACCGTGTCAATCCACGGAAGTGATTTAGGATAGTTTAATTTTTAGTTTTTATCGCTTCTCTTGCTAAGGGACTAGCAAGAAGTCGGGTTGGGTTGTGATGAGTGCTCAAAAAGCACTAAAATAACCATGATTTTATGCACTTTAATTGATTAAAAATATATATATTTATATGTTTTATCATATATTTATATAAATTTGTCTTTTTCGGAATCACGGGTATTTTTATTGTTTTTCAGGAATTTTGGCCTAAAAACGCAATGTAAAGACTCAAAGAAGAATACTTGAAGCAATACATCACAAATAAATTGATAAATAAGTGGAAAAAGGTCAACAAACATGGAAAAATTGGACAAAATGGGTCGAAAAGGTCAAAAATGTCAAAAGACGGAAAACGCCACAGAAATTTCAAATTTCACTGGCGCCCAGAGTCATACAATACCTAGAGTCGCATACACCGCGCGCTGATGCGCGCGCTACATGCAGACGCGTTTCACGCCATACTGAAGCGCGCTTCAATACAGGCATGGCAAATACCAAGAATAGCCATGCGCCCAACGCGTTTTTGACCCATTTTTCACGTGCAGCCGCTTCATGACGTCACGCTGACGTCATTGATGACCTCAAAGATGTCCACTACACGTTTTTATTTTTTTAATATTTTTTTAACAGTTTTTTAATCATTTTTTCTCTCCATCCTCACCTATAAATACCCCCCTTCCATTCACTTCAAAACACACCTCAAAACCTCACTTCTCTCTTCTTTCTTTCTCTCATTTCTTAGTTTTTAAGTTTTCTTTAGTTTCTTTCTTAGTTTCTAAGCTTTTCTTAGTTTTTCTCTTAGTTTTTAGTTCAATTGTCTTAGGTTTAGAGTTCTTCTCTTTTTGAGAGGAACTTGTAATGTTTTTGTAATAATTTAGATTTTTGATTCAATAAATGGAAGTGCAAATTCCGCTTGGAGATTTTCTAGCAACGGGAATAGCGTCGAAGTTCTGTAAGGATTATTATTTTCTTTACAGTTATTTTTATGCTTTATTCTTACATGTTATATTTGATTTGTCTGTGATTAAATTTAACTGTGCTAGCTGTTTATAATCATGATATAATAATAACGTTGTTATGCTTGCGAAATATTAAATAGGTGAAAATTTCTAAAATGAATTGATTTTATTTTTATTCAAGATTTTATATTAAGGATGTTAGAGAGAAATATATTATTTTTCATTACAAACTTAAATCTGAAAGTTAGACTTTAAGGTTTAGTTATCCGGTCTAATTTAGAGTAGTGCTCTTTTATTTGTTGGTACAATCGCCCGGTAGTTAGAGTGAAGCTCTATTTCAAAAGTTTTTATAAGAATTATTATGTGGAAATGTATTGACAACATGTTTTCAATAGTGATTTTAAAACTTGAAAGTTAGTACTCGGATAACTAAATTCTTAAGTTTAATTTGGACACCTTGAATAAAGTTTAAACTGTCTAACCCCACCAAAGGTGGCATTTAAATGGTTCATTTTCAATCTCTTAGAAAAAGGAATTAATTTAATTAACCAAATTAGTTATCAACCCCACCCATAGGTGTTAATTGATTTGTTTAGTTAACAAAGAGTATCTAACCCCACCAAAGGTGGTATTCATACAAAAAGAGAGAATCAATAAAATATCAATTTATATCTTTAATAACCTAGATAATATGAGCAAGCATAATTAACTTAGTTATTATATCCATAAATACTCCACTAATATAAATGATAAAATTTGCATGAATATTTATTGAATCTGTATTTATATTTATTTATTCAATTTGTATCTATGTTTATTCTTTTTAGATTATATTTAATTAATCTGTATATATGTTTATTTTATGTTATTAGATTAGGAACACAAAAACCAAAACTATCGTGACAGGATGTTTAGGATTTAATTTCGTTTTTAAAAGTTTGAATAATAAATTAAGAACCACATACATTCCTTCCTTAGATCGACCTTGGGAGTATACTTATCATTTTCTACGAAATGATTCGTGCACTTCTTGAGAGTTTTACAAATATTAAAACCAAAGTATTTGCGAGAATTGGCGATGCGGTTTTGCTTCATCAAGAACCTCTACAAGAAGCGATCTGCGCTCATGAACAACGATCGCTACAAGATCTGCGCTACATAAACAAGACTGATTTGGGGCTGAGTCAAGGCTGGCGCTTTTTTCTCCTTTTTGACCTTTTTGACCCATTTTGTCCAATTTTTCCATATTTGTCGACCTTTACGCATTTATTTATTAATATATTTGTGATGTATTGCTTCCAGTATTCCTCTTTGAGTCTTTAAGTTGCATTTTTAAGCCAAAATACCTGAAAAACAATAAAAATACCTGTGATTCCGAAAAAGACAAATTTATATAAATATATGATAAAATATATAAATATATATATTTTTAATTAATTAATTTGCATAAAATCATGATTATTTTAGTGCTTTTTGAGCACTCATCACAACCCCCAACCAGCTTCTTGCTAGTCCCTTAGCAAGAGAAGCGATAAAAACTAAAAATTAAACTATCCTAAATCACTTTCGTGGATTGAAACGGTTGCATTTAGCCTATGCAACAAGTCTTTAAACCCCTAGGTTTCCCTAGTGGACGAGTTTGAGTCTCGTGAGGGTTTTCAGTAATGATACCCACAAACATTGAACTAAATGTAAAAATAAAAAAAAACAATAAATACAATGAAATCAAAAACTAAAATTACAACAAAATCAAAAATTAATTTTTTTTTTGAATAAGAGAAAACAACATATCACAAAAATGTCTCATACTTTTTAATCTCCTTTAAGATCATAATTAAAATCTCAAGCATAAGTTATTTTAATCTCTTCAAACAATCATGATTTATTATAATAATTAGTCGAAAATCATTTTCATATTTCATGTCAAAAATGTATCAATTTAATTTCACCCAATTTCGATGTCATGAATCAGAATTCGCTTCGACTCTATTCCTCACAAGTCAATACTCTCAAAACACTGAATCCTATGGGTTCAAACACTCATACTAATTTATATGCGAAAGAGTTGATGTATAGAAATGAACTAATATGTTCGCATATGTATAAAGAATAAAGGCTCAAAGTGTTATTTTAACATTGATCTCATGAAAGGAATCAAATGTATAAATTATAAAGATATCATATATAAAAATTATTTTCATGCATAAATCAAACTCATTAAGAAAGAATTTCAAGATATATTCTTTTTACAAATGAAGAAATTGCAATGACTTTTTAGGGAATTACTTCCTATATCTTTCTTTTGTAAATAGCCTGTACTCACAACTTTGTAGGCAACGTGGGTCATAGTATATAGATGATACTATTTTTTATCTCTCTATTTTTTTTGAAGATATTTCTCAATATATGTATTTTAGAGAGTCAACCCATGTACAGATTGTACATTTTTTTTGGATTTTGGTGAGTGGTTAATTTTGTGGCTTTTCTGTTTGATCTTGGTTTAGGTAACCCCAGATATGTCTTTTTTTTGTAGCAGTCATGCATGAACGAGATATAAGCATATACTATCAATTTCTACTCAAATCATTTAATCTAAGCAAAAATAATAAAAAATATATGATACTCTATTAAGATGAGAAAAAAATTCATACATTCAATGCTAATACCTATAGAGATCATCTAAAAATTTGAAGAAATAAGAAATGTGTTTGGAGTAGAAAAAATATATATTTCACTCTGAATAAAGGAAATTAGGCTCAAATTATATCTCACAAAGGTAGTCTCCACTAAAAAAATTCATAAACACCGATTTTGGGTTTAATATAATTTCTACATCTTATCAAGAAATACTAGTTATGACAAAAACTAACTAATTATAAAAAATAATTACAAAATATTTCATGATATGTTTTCAAAAATTAATCTAACAGTATAAAAGACTTAACTATTTACTTAAATTTGATTTAAAGAAATGATAAATTTTTGTTTTTTTTTAATTCCAAAAATTACTAAATCACACAAAATAGAAATAAAACCAAACACAAAAAAAATGAAAAAGTATATTTTTTTAAATTTTTTAAATTTTTTAATTTTTAAATTGTTAAAACTTTTTTTTAATTAAGCATGGTAACTTTTCACCACCCCCAACCTAGAACTTACATTGTCCTCAATGTAACAACTGTAAATTAAAGATAAAGAGAAAAGAGAAGAAAGATTACCTATTTCTTGAGAAAGTGCAAGTAGTAATGGAAAATGCAGGTGCATCCATCATATTCATCATTAAAGTGTATACAGACAGATCGCTGTGAACTTCTAACATCTCAACAAATATTTTTAGTTTTAACAATTTAAAAATTATTCACATGTAATTAAAATGAAATAAACAATAAAATTAAGTAAATAAAAGAAATAAAAGAAAATTACCTAAAATGATGGGTTGCCTCCCATCCAGCGCTTAGTTTAACGTCTTAGCAAGACGTAACTTGGGGATTGCATTTTAAGTAAACTCAATGTCCCCTCATCATTGAGTCAATCAAACCTTCAGGTAAGACAAGGTTGTCTACCTATACTTTTTCAGTCATGCCCTATTGATTTTCAAATTTCTTTTTGTACTTAAAACTAGAGGCATACTTTGAGTTTTAGATAACCCACAACTAGGTACAAATCAAATAATTAAGGCATAAAAACACAATTGTACCTAGATTAAACAAAGCAACTAACTCCTTAGATTATAATTAAAACTTTAAAATTTTGGAGATAGTTCAGAAATTTTTGTTTTTTTTGTTTTTTTTAAGAAAAAAAATAACATAATCAGTATTAACCAAGAGTGCTCCCAGGAAAGAATGGTGGTGCAAAGGCTCCTTAAAAACCATCCTCCTAGACAGAACAACGTTCCCAGGAAAGACTAGTGGCACAAAGGCTTCCAAGAACTAGTCTCCTAGACAGAACTCCCTTAGATCTTTACTTTTCATGCTATTAAGTTAATTAAATTAAGTTAAGTAAAAATCTAAGTTAATGAAAATCTAAGTTTAAAAAAAAGTTAATTAAGTTAAGTGAAGTAAAACAAATCTAAGTTAATTAAGTTAAGTTAAAAAAATCTAAGTTAATTAAGTAAAGTTAAAAAAAAATCTAAGTTAATTCAGTTTAGTGAAGTAAAAAATCTAAGCTAATTAAGTTAAGTGAAGTAAAATAAAAAAAACTAAGTTAATGAAAATTTAAGTAAAAACCTAAGTTCATGTTAAAAAAAATCTAAGTTAATTAAGTTAGTAAAAGAAAAACTAAGTTAAGTAAGTTAACTAAAAATCAAGAAGAAAAAAAAATAGCTAAAGAAAGAAAAATAAAAAATAATATAATAAAAAAAATTGAAAAAGGTAAAAGAAAATAAAAAAAATAAAATTATGATTTAAAATAAATAAAAAAAATAGTAAAAATTAAACTCAAAAAATTAAAATTTTGGTTTTTTTTATTTTGGTTTTTTTTTTATTTATTTTTTTTTTATTTATTTTTAATTTTTTTTATTATTTCTTATGAAATTTGAAATTTGATTAAATTTTTTTATTTATTTTTTTTTAAAAAAAATCACAATTATTTACAACGCAAAAATATTTTTTTTAAAATTTTGATAAATAAATTAAAAACGCTATTCCTTCCCCAGCAACGGCGCCAAAAACTTAATGAGCAGAATCGTGATCGCCAAATACTTTGATGAACGAAAACCGGCATCGCCGATCCTACCAATACTTTGGTTTTATATTTATAAAACTCTTGCAAGTGCACGAATCATTTCGTAGAAAATGATAAGTATACTCCCAAGGTTGATCTAAGGAAGGAATGTATGTGGTTTTTAATTTATTATTCAAACTTTTAAAAACGAAATTAAATCCTAAACATCCTGTCACGATATTTTGGGTTTTTTGTTTTTTAATCTACTTACAGAAAATTAAACATAGATTCAATAAATATTCATGCAAATTATGGTCATTTATAATGGCGGAGTATTTATGGATATAATAACTAAGTTAATTATGCTTGCTCGTATTATTTAGGTTATTAAAGATATGAATTGATATTTATTGATTCTCCCTTTTTTGTATGAATACCACCTTTGGTTGGGTTAGATATTCTTTGTTAACAAAACAAATCAATTAACACCTATGGGTGGGGTTGATAACTAATTTGGTTAATTAAATTAATTCCTTTTTCTAAGAGATTGAAAATGAACCATTTAAATGCCACCTTTGGTGGGGTTAGACAGTTTAAACTTTATTCAAGGTGTCCAAATTAAACCTAAGAATTTAGTTATCCGAGTACTAACTTTCAAGTTTTAAAACCACTATTGAAAACATGTCGTCAATACATTTTCACATAATAATTCTTATAAAAACTTTTGAAATAGAGCTTCACTCTAACTACCGGGCGATTGTACCAACAAATAAAAGAGCACTACTCTAAATTAGACCGGATAACTAAACCTTAAAATCTAATTTTCAGTTTTAAGTTTGTAATGAAAAATAATATATTTCTCTCTAACATCCTTAATATAAAATCTTGAATAAAAATAAAATCAATTCATTTTAGAAATTTTCACTTATTTAATATTTCGCAAGCATAACAACGTTATTATTATATCATGATTATAAACAGCTAGCACAGTTAAATTTAATCACAGACAAATTAAATATAACATGTAAGAATAAAGCATAAAAATAACTGTAAAGAAAATAAAATCCTTACAGAACTTCGACGCTATTCCCGTTGCTGGAAAAACTCCAAGCGGAATTTGCACTCCCATTTATTGAATCAAAAAGCTAAAATATTACAAAAACATAACTAGTTCTTCCCTAAAAAGGGAAGAACTCTAAAACTAAGAGAAATTAACTAAGAAAAGCTAAAAACTAAGAAAACATAAGAAAAACTAAAAATCTAAGAAAAGAGAGAAATAAAGAGAGAAAAGAATGTATTTGGAGGTTTTGAAGGTGTGTTTTGAAGTGAAGGGAAGGGGGGTATTTATAGGTGAGGATGGAGAGAAAAAATGAGTAAAAAAATGTTAAAAAAAATATTAAAAAATTAAAAAACATGTAATGGAAATGCTGAGGTCATCAATGACGTCAGCATGACGTCACAGGGGCTGCTGCACGTGAAAAATGGGGTGAAAACGCGTTGGGCGCGCGGAGGCGGCTGAGAGCTGGCGCGCTGTCATTGCCGCGCGCGTGAACAGAACCCGCGCGCGTTGCGCGCATGAACGATAACCTCGCGCGCGTAGTCGCGCCATGAACAGAACCAGCGCGCGCGTCTTTGCGCGCGCGCATGAACAAGATACCGCGCATAAACAGTACCCGCACGCAGTTTGGGGCGGAGCTTGTTGCTGGGCGCGGCGGCTGGGCGGCGCGGCGGCGCGTTTTTCTCTTTTTTGACATTTTTGACCTTTTGACCCATTTTGTCCAATTTTTCCATATTTGTCGACCTTTTCGCATTTATTTATTAATATATTTGTGATGTATTGCTTCCAGTATTCCTCTTTGAGTCTTTAAGTTGCATTTTTAAGCCAAAATACCTGAAAAACAATAAAAATACCCGTGATTCCGAAAAAGACAAATTTATATAAATATATGATAAAACATATAAATATATATATTTTTAATCAATTAATTTGCATAAAATCATGGTTATTTTAGTGCTTTTTGAGCACTCATCAGTATACTTGTATATTCATTGCATATAATTCGTATTCAACCAAGAATGATCCGCATGAAGTGCACAATTTATCCAGATTTTAATCTTTGCATTAGGTACTTCTCTGTTGGTTCTGAGGTTACTAAAGATTCCCAAGTGAAGATCGTCCCTAAGCAATATTTAAGCCCCTAATCACTCCATAAACCCTAAGTGGCCTCCATTAACATAATTTTGGTTAATTTTTTGAGCTAAAAAGAGAGAAAAATAAAGAAAAATTCAAGAGAGGACACAATTTTGGTGGAGATTAAAAAAAAGATTAATTCTACAATTCAAGAGATTGATTGTATTTCTTCTTCTATTCCTTTCTTTATCAATTTTTATGTCTTTTTTTATTAAAAATATGAGCTTTATGGACACAATTATGTGTATTCAATTTATTAATCTAGGGATCTTATGAACCCAATTTTCACATGTGATGATTTAATATTTTACCCCAATTATAATTTAAATTTAGTTATATTATTTAATCTAATTTGTATGCTATTAATTGTTTGACCAAAAATTTATTTATAGAGACAATTAAATAGATTTGAGAGAATTATTTAATTGTTTATCTTTATTAAATATCATGCATAGTTTCTAAGCAAATATGTATGATTCTTATGTATGTGATCTATAATTGATGAACTTAATGATTAATATGCAATTTAATTGACATGATAGTGTGATTAAATTAATTATTATATGATGTATAGTTCACTTGAGAGATGAATACATGTTAGGTTAGATTCAATTAATCATGTAATTAATTGATAATTATATTGAGAGAATTTTAACGATTTGTATGTTTAGAAAATTGGGGGATTAAGTATTCTTAGATATTTTCTCATATATCTGGTTAGTTACCAAATTTGATTTAATAAATTATTGTTATTTACTTTTAGTTATTTTAATTTTGCTTCCTTAAAATATTAAAGCACAAAAAATTGATTTTTATTATTTTTAGTTTTAAAAATTAGTTTCTAATAATTATTAGAAATTAATAATTATTGTTGTGATGCGTATACTTACGTATTCATTACACATACTTTGTATGTGGCAATCAAGTTTTTGGCACCGTTGCCAGGGATTATAATTATTAGGAATTAATAATTTTTTTATTTTAGTTATTTTCTTAATTTATTTTTCTTTACTTTAATTTTATTTTAATTCAATTATTTTATTTTATTGACTTATTTATTTATTTATTTTAGTTAATTTATTTTATTTATTTATTTAGTTTTTATTTTGACATCTCCTTTAGTATTGTAGAAACATAGTTGAGTTGATTGCATGAACAGAGTTTATGAGAGAAATCTTACCTTTAGATCTTGAAATTGAGCATACATTGACTTCAATTAGGAAACAAGTTGTCACCAAAGAGGAAAAAATATCTAATCCATTAGAAGTAAACAATAATGAGCTAAACTTGAACAATCAAATACTTTTGATGGATGATAGAGATATAGAGCTATGAATGAATATGTAATACCTACGTTGGAAGGGTTGAGTCCAAGAATTACAAGGCCAAGCATTCAAGGTAATCAATTTGAATTAAAGCCAGTGATGTTTCAAATGCTACAAATAGTTGGAAAATTCATCCGATTACATACAGAGGATCCCCATCTTCATCTCAAGCTGTTTATTGAAGTTGTGGATTCATTTAAGTTCATTGGTATGACAGAGTAGGCATTTAGGCTTAAATTACTCCCTTACTCTTTGCGAGATCGTGCTCGAGCTTGGCTAAAATCTTTGTTGCCTAATTCCATTACAACTTGGAATGATTTGGCGGAGAAACTCATGATGAAATAATTCCTACCAACAAAGAATGCCAAGCTTAGGAATGACATTACTTCCTACCAACAACATGAAGGAGAATCTTTATATGAAGCATGGGAAAGATTCAAGGAATTGATAAGGAAGTGTCCTCATCATGGTATTCCATCTTGGATTCAAATGGAGATTTTTTACAATAGTCTTAATGCTCAAACAAGAATTATTGTTGATGCATATGCTAATGGAGCTTTGCTAGCCAATTCTTACAATCAAGCTTATGATTTACTTTAGAAAATGGCTAGTAATAACTATCAATGGCCAATGGACATAATGATAACAACAAGAAAAGTAGCCGGAGTACATGAGGTAAATGATATCAAAACACTTACAACACAAGTGTCATCTTTGGTTAATCTTTTGAAAGTTCAAAACTTGCCAATGAGTATAAACCAGGTCCAAGATTTAGGAGTGTCATGTGTTTTGTGTAGGATCTCATTTATTTAATAATTTTCCAAATAATCCTAAATCCATATGCTATGTGGGTAATGTAAATCGAAACAATAATCTATACTCAAACACATATAACCCAGGATGGAGATATCCAAATTTCTTGGAGTAATAGCAATAGTCAAGGTGGTAATCAATTCAACCATCAATCATTTCCACCATATGGCCATCTATTGAGAACAATACAAATGCTTTAATGGGGATGATGAAAGACTTCATCCAATCAGTAAATACCAAAGTGTCCACTTAAGAGGCTTCAATTCAAAATTTAGAAAACCAAATGGGGAAACTTGCTCAGTCTATAAGTCAAAAGGCATCAAGGTAACCTTCCAAGGGACACAATTGTAAACCCAAAAAGAGAAGGTAAGGACTAGTGCAAAACCATAGCCTTAAAGAGTGGTAAAACATTAGAACAAGAGCATAAGACATAAAAAGATGAGGAGAAACATGAAATTAACAAGGATGGCGAGGAACTTGTGGATAAAGAGAGCACTGAAGAAGAATAATTCAACAAGAAAAGAGAAACCTCTACAAAAGCAATAGCCAAAGTCAGATACGCATTTTTCAAAAAAATTGGAATTCTTCAAGAAGTTGCACATAAACATACCATTTGCAGAGGCAATTGAACAAATGCCATCTTATGCCAAATTCATGAAGGATATACTATCAAAGAAAAGGAGGCTTGGAGATCATGAAATAATAACCTTGACTAAAGGTTGTAGTATCATCCTTGATAGAAAACTACCACAAAAATTGAAAGATCTAGAAAGTTTTGACATCCCTTGAACTATTGGGAACATCCATTTTGGCAAGGCACTATGTGACTTGAGTTATAGCGTTAATGTCATGCCATTAACGGTCTTCAAGAGATTGGGGGTTGGTAAAGCAAAACCCATTTTAGTAGCATTATAAATGGCAGATAGATCAATTAAGAGACCTCGAGGTGTGATAGAAGATTTGCTAGTAAAAGTAGACAAATTCATCTTTCTAGCGGACTTCATTGTGCTAGACATGGAAGAGGGCCGTGACATTCCTATCATACTTGGTAGTCCATTCTTAGCAACCAGAAAGGCACTCATTGATGTAAAAAAAGGTGAACTTACAATGAGAGTGCAATATGAACAAATAATGTTTAAAGTTTTTAAAGAATCAGAACTCCCTGACATTGATAGTGTTAATGAGTGCTTAAGGATAAATGTTACTGATTGTGGGAATAGCTTGAAAGAATCTGTTGAGTTGCCCACACTTAAGACTTTTACATGTAATGCTATGAACAAGGACACAAACTCACCAGAAAACAACTCAACCTATTATAACTTTGAAAGTATGGCATCGAAGGTTGACATTGTAGACTGTGTGAACTCTTTGAAGGATGCATATCTCATATATGTATCAAAGGTGATTATGAATTTTTTTGATATATAATCTAAACTCAAACCATCAATTGAAGAGCCACCAAGTTTAGATCCCATACTTTTACCCTTCTATCCCCAATCAAGTATGAAAGTGAAAGAGTCCAATGGAAAGGTGAAAAAGCTATTAGAAATACATAAATTGGATGAGTTATGGTGGAATACTTACAAGAATGCCAAGAAGTTCAAAAGGAAAAAAAATGGCATGAGAAGAGAATTGAGCACCATTTTTGTGAGCCAAAACATAAAGTATTATTGAGCAAATCAAGACTCAAGTTGTCTCCAAGAAAACATAAAAGTAAATGGATACAAAGGGATATGCCTTAGAACTTGATATGACTATCTAGTTAAGGATGTTAAACTTGACACTAGTTGGGAGGCAACCCAATGTTATTTTACTTATATTTTCATTATTTTTATTTTGTAGGTGAATAAATGTGAAAAGCAATGGCGCAACAAGAATTAGCATTTCAACAAAAGATGTGGATTTCATCGAAAGATGTGGTATGCCATGA
The DNA here is from genome assembly GCA_033030585.1 of Hippophae rhamnoides. Taxonomy (NCBI): domain Eukaryota; kingdom Viridiplantae; phylum Streptophyta; class Magnoliopsida; order Rosales; family Elaeagnaceae; genus Hippophae; species Hippophae rhamnoides. The sequence continues at coordinate 56,732,226 of CM065429.1, read as the reverse complement.
TTAAGGGAGTTTTCTTTTCTTTTCATATTTATATGTGCACATTAGGGACAATGTGTAATTTAAGTTTAGTGGAGGGAACTTCATTCTCTACATTAGTATTTAGTATGCATTTTAAATTTTTAGGGAATTTTTTTTAATTTTTAGGTTGTTTTTAATCATGATTTAGATAGAAATTGATAAATATATGGAAACTAAATGCATGCATGCTTGATATGAAACATATAAACTCAATGATAAAAATTGGTTGTCATGACTAAGATAAGGAATGTAACATATTTGTTAAAATATTTACATTAATCATGTGATATGCTTGCTAGTTTTGATTGGATTAATTTAAATTCTTCTGCACATGTTCATGATTGATTTTGGTGTTCTTATTGAGAGAAAATTTGTAGGGAGTTATGCGAGTTAATGAGATCTACCAAGTTTTAGAATTTATTTGATCATCCCTTGAGGCAAAATCCTAAGTAATAATTAGCAAGAGAAATGATTTAGGCCTTATTTGGATCGATTGAGCCTTTCAAGCTAATCATTGTTACTATCTTTAGTCACTCATTTGAGCCTAAAAAAGAACCATTCATATCTTTAAGCCACATTTAATGCCTAACTAGAAAAGTATTACCTTTATCCTAGCACCTTTAGCTTGTATGAAAAGAAAAAAAAATGCAATTGTGTGTTATGCTATAGTGTAAGGTGAAATGTAATGCACCCTATAAAAACAAAAAAAGAAGAAGCAAAACTCACAATACAATTATCCCTCTAAAGAAAAAAGAAAATAGAATTGAAAATAAGTTTGAGGGTGTTGTAAAGTTACAAAAAAAAAGATGTGAAAAAGAAATATGAAAAGAATGACAAAAGGGGGTGCACTAAAATATTAAGTCAAAGCTCAATTGCAGTTAAAAAGTGTATGATGAAAAAAAAAGAAAAGAAAGCTATGGTGTAGAAAGAGCCTAAAATGTCTTCATTTATCGACCCCCACCTAAGCCTTACAATACAACCATGTAAAGTCCTTATTGATCTTGAGCTAAGGACATATTTATATTAGTGGAAATGGATGTGAAAAATAGACTTATAAGACTTGTTCTAAGAATGAATTGATTAGCATGCTTATATAGGTTGATTTCATAAGTGCATTGGATGATATCATGTGCAACAAACACAAAAAAAAATTAATTTGTCAAAAACCTTGCATATTCTTGTATTGATGGAACGTTGATTGATAAATATGTGAACCTCCTAATCATATGATTATACGACTTTTGAGAGGGATAGTTTTCTTGAAATATGCATGTACTAATAGAAATATATTTATGAATATACTACCCAAGTTATTTTATTTAGTTATACTTGCCGTACTTTTGTACTTAATATTTACTTGTTTTATTCAATAAATAATATTTTTATGGCCAAAAATATTAAAATATAAACTTTTAGTGAAAAGGGGTGAAAAATATAATTTTTGGGATTTTTAACATAGGGCCAATCAGGAGCTGACACGTGGTATGCCACACAAGCATATAAGCTGACTGGGCAAGCCACGTGGATACCACGCAAGCACAAAGAGCGAATCATGTTATGGCACATGTGAGAAGGATGAAATGCATGCCACGTGTCGCTATGCCATTGCTTAGTGCTTTCCACACGTGCATAACACCATCCGTTTCTGCGAATCACGTTGTGCCATGTGTCACTGACTCAGCAAGCTTTGACACTGACCGGTCTCCCCTGCTATGTGTTGCTCCCTGTTTAGCCCAGTGAATTTATGATGCCACGTGTCACACTATGATTGGTTAGAACTGTCAGTTTTGCTTGTTTTGATCGTAGCCCTTGATCTGAAGCTGATTTGACAATCCAAATTGCACCTGAACAATATTTAAGCCCTTAATCACTCCATAAACCATAAGTGGCTTCCATTAGCATAATTTTGGTTAATTTTTTGAGCTAAAAAGAGGGAAAAATAAAGAAAAATTCAAGAGAAGACACAATTTTGGTGGAGATTCAAGAGAAGATTAATTCTATAATTTTGTATTTTTTCTTCTACTATTTTCTTTATAAATTTTCATGTCTTTCTTTATCAATTTTTGTGTCTTTCTTTATAAAAAATATGAGCTTTATGAACACAATTGTGTGTATTTAATTTATTAATCGAGGGATCTTATGAACCCAATTTTCACTATGTGATGATTTAATATTTTACCCCAATTATAATTTTAATTTAATTATATTATTTAATCTTATTTGTATGCTATTAATTTTTTAGCCAACAATTTATATATAGAGACAATTAAATAGATTTGATAGAATTATTTAATTGTTTGTCTTGATTAAATAATATGTATAGTTTCTAGGCAGAGATGTATGATTCTTATGTATGTGATCCATAATTGATGAACTTAATGATTAGTATATAATTTAATTCGCATTAGAGTGTGATTAAATTAATTAATATATTATGTGTAGTTTACTTGAGAGAGGAATACATGCTAGGTTAGATTCAATTAATCATATAATTAACTGATAATTATATTGGAGGGATGTTAGCAATTTGCATGTTTAAAAAATTGGGGGATTAAGTATTTCTAGATATTTTCTCATATATATATTTAGTTACCAAATTTGATTTAATTAATTATTCTTATTTACTTTTAGTTATTTTCATTTTACTTCCTTAAAATATAAAAACACAAAAAAATTAATTTTTATTATTTTTAGTTTTAAAAATTAGTTTTTAATAAAATAATCTCCATAAGAACGAGCTTTTCTTATCATTATATTACTTGTTGTGATACGTATACTTGCGTATTCATTACACATATTTTATGTGTGTCGATCAATAGTGGTTTTTCTAATTTGTAGATTTTCTCCCTTATTTGTTCGTTCAAGTTCAAGTTTTTGTTGAATTAAAGACTTTAGGATCTCAAAGTCCAACATTCTTGATATTCTATTAGGTTTATTAATATTATTTTTATAAAGTGTGAGAGGGTAGCTTAAGAACCTCATACTTCACGTAAACTTATAAAAGCAAAATCACATGTCAAGTTGAACAAATAAAAAAGATGAAATAAATATACAAATATGCTATAAATAGTTTATAATACAAAGAATTTATTATATAATTCATAAATTAATTACATCAAGTATATTAAATATTATTTTATTTAATTAATTAAAATAAATAAAATAAATAAAATAAAAGAATAAAAGAATTAGTAAATAAATTAAAGAAAAGAAATTTAAATTTAAAATTAAAAAAAAAAAGAATTGTTTCAAATAATAAAAGAAAAGAAAAGAAAATTAATTAAAAAATTTATTTTACATTTTTTTAAAGTAAAATAATAAACAAGACTTTATTTTTTAATTTTTTAATTTTTTAAATTAAAATAATAAATGAGACTTTATTTTTTATTTAATTTTAAAACTTTTTTAAATAAAATAAAAATCATGATATTTATATAATAAAAACGTTATTCATAAAAACTTAATGCACAAAAACTTGATATCTAAATTAAATAAAATTTATAAATAGTTTACAAGTGCACGAATCACTCTGTAAAAAATGTCTAAGGTCGATTTAAAAAGGAATAAAACCTTTTTTAGATAATTCAATAAATTTTTAAAAACGAAAATTAAACCTAAATATTCTGTTATAAAGTTTTTATTTTGAGAAATCTAATCGAATGATAAAAAAATAAAGATAGATTTAACAAAACAATTGACAAATAAACATTTATATTCAATGAAAAATTTATGGTACAAATTAATTAATTAATGATGATTTCTTAATATTAATTAGGTTGTTAAATATGTAAATTAAAGTTATTGATTCTTCCTTTCTAAGTAAGAAAATATTCTAAAATGAGATTTAGATTCTTTATGAATAAGAAACTAAGCCAATTAATATCATAAGACAAATATTAAAGATTGATTAATTATAAAATTATGATTTATTTGTATGAAATTAATAAATAATCTAATTATTGCATAAGGTTGAATCCGTAATTAGATTTTCATGCAATGTGTTAAAGTTAGGTTTATAATTTAAATATCTAAAAACCAACTTTCAGATTTAAAAACTACTATTAAAAATATGTTGTTAATATATTTTTAAATAGTAATTGTTGTAAAAATCTTTAAAAAGGGTTTCCACTCTAACTATATAATTGATATAAATCCAAGATTTAAGAGTATTATTCTAAATTAAATTCAGATAATTAAATCTTAAATCTAACTCGTTTGTTTATTATGAAAAATACTTTGTTAATATATTTTTTTTATAAACTTCGTTTAAATCTTGATGAAGATATAAAACTTAATTCATTTTTACAAAAAATATTTTATCTACTTTAATATTTTATAGGTATAACAACATTACTAATATTCCATATTATTTTCAACCAGACATGCTTAATTTAATAAATAATTAGTAAATTAAACATAACATGTAAAATAACACACAAAGTTTGTTTGAAAAATATATTTAAGTTATACTTTAAGTGTATCTTTATAGAACTTCAATACCATTTCTATTTCTAGAAACCTCCAAATAGAATTACAAATAATGTTTATTGAATTGAAAAGAAAAATAATACATAAACTATGTTCAATTCTCAAATTAAGAGAAAAACTTTAAAATTGTGAAAATAAAATAAACTAGATAGAAACTAAGAAAACATTAGAAACAGAGTTGAGGGATGATTGTAAGTGGGATTTAGGGTCAATTTTATAGGTGAGGAGAATGTGATAAAAATGGATCATATAGTTGGGTGCCGTGGTACACATATATTCCACGTCATGGCATGAGACAACCTGTAAGCACTTGGAATGCTCGATCCACTACTCCTATGTCGTAGTACAAAAAAAATACCATGCTACAACATATGTTCTTTTCAACATCTAGAAGTCCTTTTTTTTTTTGCACCCTTTACATTGGTTTAGAACATATATAAGGCTTACATATATTAATCTTTTATGCTTCAATTTTTTAATAGAGTGTTTTTTGGCACTATTCTTTGAGTGTTGATCTGTTGAATCTTTTTACAGATAAAAATACCTAAAAAATAACAAAACATACCCGTGATTCCGAAAAGATAGATTTTTCAAAAAACAAAATACAAATCTATTTTAACATTTAAAATGCATAAAATCACATTATATTTAGTGCTTTTAAGCACTCATCAATTGGTAGACTTTATTGATAGCATACAGGAGATATGACCTTGTGATTTTGAGGTACTACAATGCACCTACAATGCTTGTGTAATGTTTTGGATTGTCAAAAGTTTCCACTCATAGGCTAATAAATTGCATATAGTAGACATTGGAGTAGCACCTTTTTTAGAAGTATCCATACTAGTATCGACAAGAAGCTCTCAAGTATACTTAGATTGAATTAAAAGTACGTCCTTTTGTGCCAAGTACAATGCCTTAATGCCAAGGAAAAAACTGAGTAGACCAGGATACTTGAGTGCAAAGTTTGTGTTGAAAGTAGTGATTAAAGATTGTACCTCCTTCTCATCACTTCTAGTGTTGATAATATTATCAACATTGAAAATGTCTTATGTAGGAAAAATTACACGAAGGTCAATTATTCTTCTGATTCAAATAGGTAACCAGGACCTAGATGAGGGGTGGAAACACCAACCTATGAAATCTTTTTGTGAAATTTATATTAATTTTGTCAAGTAGTCCTCACAAACATGAATTAAGAAAATAATATAGCAAAATTACAAAAAAATATGTTCAATTCAACACACAACAAACACAACTAGATGTAAGAAATAAAAAACTAAGGTAATCGCACTAGTGATGGTGTGCCTCGTAGGGTTTTATCCAGACTAGCAACAAGTATAAGCATAGCAAATAACAAACATCACATGAGATAAGAATACATACTAGAGCAACAAAGGATTTTCAATCACTTCAAGACTTTATATGTGGAACATATTCAATAAATGATGATTGCACTCTCACAAAATGCAATAAAAAAATCATAGCAAACTAATTAAAGAGTCCAACATACTATACACAATCAAGGTAAGAAGATGCAGATTCCTTAGAGACTTACACCAAACTCGCATGTAAATTAAAGATAGAAGTAATATAAATTAATTAGAGAGTAGCTAGGTTAATTTAATATAGCAAAAACAATAAACAGAAAGCTATAGGCATGTTACAAGTAAAAGAAAGAAAGCATGCAACTATACAAAAAAAAGCTTTCTAATTAGAGTCTAGGTCTAGTATGTTTGCATATACATAATAGGAACTAAAGTATCCTATTTGCACATATACAATATAAACTCATATTATCCTAACACAATAATCTAATAATACATAACAATATTAAAGGAGTCCAAGACCCTATACATAATCAAGTTAAGGAGATACTAACTCATTAAGGACTCATCCTAAGCACAAAAATAATATAGTGATACACACTTGATAGATAATCACAGATAAACAATATTATAAAGAAGATGCAATATTCAATAATCAGAAAGCAGGCAATAAATAATGAAAACTTTCTAATAAGATTTTAAATTTTAGTATGTACAAATATATACAATTTAAACTCTCATTGTACTAACCAAACATTAAAGCATGCATAACACTAGATATAATGAGGTAAATACATAGAGATTGCTTATCTATGTTGTAACATCATCGAGTTGCTTATAGCAAGCACTCGACGATAAACAAATTCACTAAGGAATAAAAAATTACAACCCTAATAAAAATAAATCCCTGATTTCCTCTATCAATTGGGATCACTATCAAAACTACCTATTATTGCCCTTACTTATTGCTTTTGTAACAACCTAGTTTGATATAATAACACAACTCTCCTCCAAAGCCAACACCACCTTATTTAGTGTGATAAAAAACCCTAGATCAATAATGAGTAATATGAATAATCAACATAACCACCCTCAAACACGAACACCCAATAATCACTGTGGGACACATAGAAAAACCATAAACCATAAATCGTATAGGTTAGACACGTAATCAATCCACATATTTTACAAAACCAAATGTCTGAGAACTCAAACAGTTCAGCTCATCCACTCTCACAGAGTTGTTTTCACTTATAAAAAATTACACAAAGGTAACTACCAGCTGATACACGGCTCATAACCATACAGGCTGATTATATAAGAAAAATTCGTGCGAGAGAAACTATCAACCAACATATGGTTCACAGCCACATAGACTTCTCACATAATTCACTTGTAAACACTACCTTGAGTATTCACCACTTAAGAGCATGATTTTGCATACAATCACAAAATCACTAATACCTAATAGCACTCAAGGTAATAGTGATCCAAAAATTAAAAAAAAAACGAGATGTCAATTTGATAAAACACAATTACATATTTTCTAGATGAAAAACAAGAAGAAAGAGGGATATTTATAGAAGTTACCCAAGAATATGACCAACCTCATTGAGGGTCCTCACCGTCCACCTTATCAAGGGTCCACTGAAGGGTTCGACAAGGGCCTTGTTGAGGACCTCATTGAGGTACCAAAACTTTCATTTTTTTTGTTTATAAAATTATCGAATAATTTTCATAAATGTTCGTACCAAAGTTAAACAAAACATGAGTGACAACATTAACAAGCAAGCATATGTGTGAAGTAAATTTGTGATTAACTAAGCTAGCATTGCTTGCATTCTTTTCCATGTTTTTAGTTTCTACACTCAAATCCATAGTTACCCCACACAAAAATAATCATCCATATAAGGTTATGGTCCATGGATTAGTTGACAATCTAAGTTCATTTTTTTCTTATACACATGATTCAAATTATTTCAAGCAATTGTTTTCTCAACTAGTGTTAAAGAATTCTTGAATAGACTTTTGAATTGAAATTTTTATTAGACTACCAGGAAGTAAGAGAAATTTTTATTCATCTTAGGAAAATATGTCATTTCCATTTTATGTCTAGACTAAAATACATATGAAATTTTACGTTGAAGGTACTATTAAGAGTAATGTATCACATTAATTAATTACAATATTATATAGAGTTTGTAAAGATTGTGAGTGTCTTCACCTATTGAGTTAATTTTTTGGGATTAAAAATCCATTATTCTTATTAACTTTAACATATTTGTGTGTCTTCTTGTAACTGTTAGGTATATCTGGATCAAGATTTCTCCCATTACTTCATTAGCAATTGTTAGCTATATCTAGATCAATGATTAAATAAATTTCTATCTAGTGTTTAAAACTTTTTATGGTCACTTGTTTTAGACGTGCACGAATCATTAATAATCTACTGATGAAATTTATCTTGATATTGGTTTCTTGAGAATTACCATAGTTCTAAATCCTTTATTTATTATATCTAACAAATAATAAACTAATAAAATAAAATAAACCTAAACACTATAAACAAATTATTATAAAGATTAGAAATAAAATAAAACAACTAATTAAATTTACGAAATACAAGCAGAGGATTTTAATTAAAAACTGAGATAATTAATAAGAATTTTAACTATCTACCTAATCATGAATTATATTAATAAGGTAAATTTAAAAATTAATCATAAGTTAGTAATGATAATTTCCCCGCTAAATCTAAAAAACCTTAATGATCATATTGATTCTCATATACAGTTAACAAGTCTAGGCTAATTAGCTGATTGGATTATCATAAGGAAAACATATAACAAAGTTGAGATTATTGATTTTTTTTCACTAAATTAGAAATCCCAATAATCATATAAATTTCACAATCAAGTAACTAATTTCTTTGATCAATATAATTAGTTAAATAATTAAAAATAGTATAAGAAAATCATGAAAGATCTAATTTGTAACATCTCATTTGGGAGCTTATTTACTTTGGTGAAATTAATTTAAATTACTTTATATGTTTATTAATTAGACTTTACCTTACAATTATAATTAAATAATGTAAAACTTTTAATTAGTACTTAGAGACTAATAAGTTTTACTTCAAGATATAAGAATACTAATGTGGGTTGTTTTTCCTAAATATTTTTTAGTGGGCTTTATGGGTCTTAGTATAGCTAAGAAAAAATTGGCCTAATGGCCTTAGTGTAAAAGAAAAAATTAAAAAAGATGAAGAGAACAAGGAAATTACGGGTAAAAGAATCCACTCTTAGGTTATTCTAGAATTTAGTATAAAAGAAGAGAAGGGAAGAAAAGAAAAGAAAAAGAAGAGAAGGGAAGGAAGGCCTAAGGAGAAAAACCAAATATTTTTCATTTACATCTCTAAGTAACAAATTCTTCTCTTTTTTAATGTAAATTTATTTTTTTGATTGAATTCTTACATAAAATCTGAGACAAATCTTTGGTATTAGGATAAACTTTGTGATGAAAGGGGTATTATTTTTAGTTAAAACATCTATGCTTGAAACTTTGTTTTTAGACTATGAAAACTAGGCTAGGAATTTGTGTTTTAAACTAGAAATTGGTCATATCAAATTAGAGTTTGAGATATATTCATTGGAAAGATATGGATGCCTATTTTAAGAAGAATTTTATAGTTTATTATTTGGAGCTCTCTATACAAAGATATACATGTTGTATTAAAGGTGGTTTTGGAAAATCATGCTAGAGAAACTATTTTAAACCCGTATTTTTTTCATTTGAAATGGTTTTACAAATTAGAATTGAGTAAATTATATCTTGATTTAAATATTAAAATTTACGGATTTACATTTGGAAGTTTTGAAAAAAAGTTATGAATATTTTTCGAAGGTATGTACGAAGGATGACGAGTTGAAAATTCTGTTGAGTTTGATAGGTATTGTAATGTTTTTGACCTATTTCTCTTATAAAATATGAGTTGGTGATGTTTGTTTTGAAAATGATGATGTATAGCTTTTGTGAGTTTTTACAAAATTGAATTTGGAGTTTTCTACGTAAAGATATACATGTTTTATTGAAGGTGGTTTTGGAAAATCATGTTGGAAATACTATTTTAAACCCTCATTATTTTTGTCATTTGAAATGGTTTTACAAATTAGAATTGGGTAAATTATATCTTGATTTAAATATTAAAATGTTTAGTTTCAGAAAAGATTTTTGGATTTTCATTTGGAAGTTTTGAAAAAAAGTTATGAATGTTTTTTCGAAGGTATGTATGAAGGATGACGAGTTGAAAATTCTGTTGAGTTTGATCGATATTGTAGTGTTTTTGACCTATTTATCTTATAAAAAATGAGTTGGTGATGTTTTGTTTTTTAAAATGATGATGTCTAACTTTTGTGAGATTTTACAAAATTGAATTTAGAGTTTTCTACATAAAGTTATACTAGTTTTACCATAACATGTTCTATACAAATTGAAATTGAAAGCTCTGTTTCAACTTGACCTATAATTGAAATTGGTTTATAGATTTTATTTGGATGAGTTACGTCTTATTCTAAAGCTTATGATATATAGTTTATAGATATTTTATGGTTTGTTATTCCATATTTTTTGGAAAAAGTTAAAAAAATTTAACTAAGAGTATGTTCTGTGAAAATTGTATTGAAAATCATTTTTAAAACAAATGAGTATTATGTTTTTTAAAAGATATTTTACTTATGAAAATTGAGTGTATTATATCTTGTTTTAAATATTAAAATGTCTAATTTTTATATATTTTTACAAAATTACATTTGAATATGTTTATGAAAAGTTATGCCTACTTATAGGGTGAAAAATCAAAATTATTTTAAAACTGTTTATAGTGAGATAACACAAACTAAAAGTTATGATTTTTAAAATAAGTTTATAGTGATGGATTTACTAAGGTGAAAGATTGAGGAAGAATTTTGTTTATTTTTGGAAAAATGGGTTATGATCGGAAGAAACAATTTGGGTTAAATGGTGTTACTCTTTTACTTAATTGGTTGTGTTTAATCTAATAAGTGCTATTATTTGTATTTTGACACTTCCTGTTCTTTCTTAACCAAATACCTAAGCCTAACATTACAAGCCTCATAAAGTCCTATTGATCCGAAGTGGTGTATTTTCCTTCATTAGTGGAGAAAGTTTTGGAAAGTGAGCCTATAGAGTTTGAGATTTCACCTTTTTGTTTATGGATGTTATGCATAATATTATCCGGGCATTATGGCAATTGGTTTGTGGTTTGATGGATGTTTAAGAGTCAATAACAAAAGTGAAATTTGCATTTGAGATTTCTTAAAGCTTAGGTGACATTTAATTATTCTATGTGTTGTGTGTTATTTACAATTTTTGAGACATTTGTGCAAATTAATTTTTGTGTGATTTTATTGATTTGAGTTAGAATAGTTATAGGTAAGATGTTTGTGGGTATCATCACTGGAAGCCCTCACGAGACTACAACTCGTCCTACTAGGGCCGCCTAGGGGTTTAAAGGCTTATTGCATACGCTTAATGTAATTTTGTAAATAGAATAAAATTTTCTTTGAAGTTTCTCTTAATGTCTCCTTTGAATTTATTAAATAGATCGCTTTTCTTGCTAGAGACTAGCAAGAAGCTGGTTGTGGGTTGTTGATAAGAGCTAAATTATTGCCTTTTTGTTATGATTTAAATGTTGATATTTGTGTGAAAATTGTGTTTATTTGATTATTTAATCCACAAATGTCATTTCACGGGTATTTCGTATTTAAAGTGCAATTTCAGGTAAAATCATGATTTTGGAGAAGTTAGGGACAAAGTAAAATGATCGGGATTGAACGAAATTAAAAAGAAAACAAAGTTTCAAAATTTTTAAATCCCGCCGCCGGCGAAAATCTTATTCAGAGCACGGCGAAATTCTTCCCGAGAGCACAGATTTTGGCCAAGTGAATCTCACCACCGACTAAAGTATCTCGCCGCCGGCAAAAATCCTACAGAAAACACGGCGAAAATCTTCCCGAGAGCACAAATTTTGGTAAACTCATCTCGCCGTCGGCCACATTATTTGGCCGCCGGACAAAATCAGAAAAAAAAATTTTATTTTCCAGAAATCTCGCCTCGGCTAGAATAATGTCGCCGCCGGCGAGTTTCGTCCGAAAACACATTTTTTATGTTGTTTTGTTCCAAAATTTCCCCCCAAACCCTAGATCTATATATACATTATGATGAAGAAAGAGGGGGATGGCAGAGAGTAGATCTGAGTTATTTTTGGAGGAGAGAAGGAAATTTTGGAGAGAAAGGTTGGAGAAGCTTGAAGGATCATCACCATTGTTGCTACCAAGTCTTCATCTTCAAGAGTTTTTCATCTCTTCTCCTTAGCTTTTATTTTCTGCATTTTATTTAGATTTGTCATTAATGGATTCAATTGAAATAATGTTTATTCTTATTTCCGTTATGAACTAATTCGTTTATGCTAAGGCTATGATGTAGTTGAATCAAGAAAATTTGATTTCTTTTGTTATCATTATATGAATTCATTGTTTTCAAGTTGAGTATTTATTTCCATGTTTAATGCTTTTAAATTTCTGATCAAGATTTAGATGATTTGTTGCATTATATTGAGAACGAGAGGAGATGTGTAATGAATGCTTCTTGTGATAAATACCGTATGTTGAATGCGAGTTTGACACCTAATGCATGATGTATGTGGTTATTCTAGAAATTCCATAAATCGTAATGTGCTTATTTGTGATTAAATCTTCATAGAAATATAGTTGGTTTTCATAGATAAGTAATTCTAATATAACTCGAGAGAGAGTATTAGATAAGTTTGGGTTTTTCAACCATCACTTTTAACTTTGATTCTCATATAACATGACTTGAAATCGGATTGAATTGATTTAGCGAAATCAAATGCCTTAGCGTTTTTAATGAAAAACATTAAATTTTGTTATTTGTGTTTAGTTTTAAGTTAATTTACTTTTTAAAAAAATTCAACAATTCTGTTTTTAAATAAAATTAGGATTAGTCAATTTCGGTACTTAATAAAGCCATTCCTTATGGGTTCGATATCCGTACTTTTGTACACTTTATTACTTGAACGATTTGTACACTTGAAAAAATACGCATCAATGATCTTTCTTAGGACCAATGCCCTAGAATTGATTGCTCCCACTAATCAAGTCATTCTCAAGAAATTTTACACTTGATTCCACAAACCTAGTGCTATGAGATGGACAATGAAACCTACATCCCTTAGACCTTTTGGCATATCCAATGAAGTATCCACTAATGGTCCTTGGGTCTAGTTTCTTTTCTTGTGGATTGTAAATCCTTACTATATGTTGCAAACTCAGTTTTCAACCTTTCCATAATTCAAATGGCGTCTTTGAGACAGCCTTGGTTGGAACTTGGTTTAATATATACACAGTTGTCTTTAAAGCTTTAGTCCACAAGGATTTTAGGAAGATTGGAGGTTTTCTAGCAACGGGAATAGCGTCGAAGTTCTGTAAGGATTTTATTTTCTTTACAGTTATTTTTATGCTTTATTCTTACATGTTATATTTAATTTGTCTGTGATTAAATTTAACTGTGCTAGTTGTTTATAATTATGATGTAATAATAACGTTGTTATGCTTGCGAAATATTAAATAGGTGAAAATTTCTAAAATGAATTGATTTTATTTTTATTCAAGATTTTATATTAAGGATGTTAGAGAGAAATATATTATTTTTCATTACAAACTTAAATCTGAAAATTAGATTTTACGATTTAGTTATCCGGTCTAATTTAGAGTAGTGCTCTTTTATTTGTTGGTACAATCGCCCGGTAGTTAGAGTGAAACTCTATTTCAAAAGTTTTTATAAGAATTATTATGTGAAAATGTATTGACAACATGTTTTCAATAGTGGTTTAAAAACTTGAAAGTTAGTACTTGGATAACTAAATTCTTAGGTTTAATTTGGACACCTTGAATAAAGTTTAAACTGTCTAACTCCACCAAAGGTGGCATTTAAATGGTTCATTTTCAATCTCTTAGAAAAAGGAATTAATTTAATTAACCAAATTAGTTATCAACCCCACCCATAGGTGTTAATTGATTTGTTTAGTTAACAAAGAATATCTAACCCCACCAAAGGTGGTATTCATACAAAAAAGGGAGAATCAATAAATATCAATTCATATCTTTAATAACCTAGATAATATGAGCAAGCATAATTAACTTAGTTATTATATCCATAAATACTCCACTATTATAAATGATAAAATTTGCATGAATGTTTATTGAATCTATGTTTAATTTTCTGTAATTAGATTAAAACACAAAAACCCCAAAATATCGTGACAGGATGTTTAGGATTTAATTTCGTTTTTAAAAGTTTGAATAATAAATTAAAAACCACATACATTCCTTCCTTAAATCGACCTTGGGAGTATACTTATCATTTTCTACGAAATGATTCGTGCACTTGCGAGAGTTTTTATAAATATAAAACCAAAGTATTGGCATGATCGGCGATGCCGGTTTTCGCTCATCAAAGTTTTGACAATCCCGATTCTGTTCATCAACCACGTATAGTGTATTGGGCAATTATCCCATGTTATTGAAGAAAATTAGCAAATAGACTTGACACTTGTCCATTCTCAATATATCTACCATAATATTCACCACCTATATTTGATCTTACAAGCTTTATTTGTTTTCTGCATTGTTTCTCTACTTCAACCTTAAAGCTCTTGAAGACATCAAATGTTTTGCTCTTATTATGAAGCATATAGAGATACATATATCGAGAAAAATCATCAATAAAGATGATAAAATATTTTTGACCTTGAATCTCCATGTTTGGACAACATATACCTGTATGCAGTCCACACATGTCTCAAAATTAGTAAAATCTAGAGTACTAAGTACCCCATCTTTCACTAATCTTTTAATTCTTTCTTTGGAGATATGTCTTAATCTCCTATGTCATAATATAGAAGAGTCCTCATCAATAATATACATTTTAGTCCCAGCTTAAACATGCATAGCGTTATGAGTGGTATTATTTCGTAAATTAATGCAGTAAAGACCATCATACAAAATACCATTCCCAACACAATTAGATTTATTAAATAAACTGAAAGATGTTTCTGAAAAGTGAAAGGAATAACCAGAAGGTACAAGTTTTGAAATCGAAATCAAGTTTCTAGAGAAACTTGGAACATAAAGGTCTTTCCTAATTCTAAAATAAAATCACTAATTAAAATCAAATTGCATGTCCTATAGCCTCCACATGTAACCCCATCTTGTTACTGGAAAAGATGCATTGCTCACTTCCTACTAGTTTCCTTAGGTTTTGCATACCCTGTAAGGAGTTTGCAACATGGATTGTAGATATAGAATCAATCCACCAGATGTTAATATTAACATTAACCATACTAGATTCATAACAAACAAACGAGGTTGGATTACCTTTATTTTCAAGCCATTTATGGAATTTGATACATTCCTTCTTCATATGTCCCTTCTTTTTACAGAAGAAACACTTGGCTTCTTTCTTAATATTAGCCTCAGGTAGAACTATCCCTTTCCCTTTCTATTTGTATTGAGATTTTCCTTTCCTGTACGTTGTAGCCAACATTACACTTTCACCAAATTCCATAACAAACCTCCCTTCCTCTTGAACACACATGTGTGTTGTAGAAGATTTTGAATGGCCCATACTGATGTGGGAGAGTGTTAAGGATATAGTGCACTAGGAAGGATTCTGACATCTCAACCTCGAGATTCTTAAGTTGAGCTGCAATGTCCCTCATTTGCATAATGTGCTTGCGCACACCTTTCACACTGGTGAGTCTTAAGGAAGAGAACTTCATAATAATGGTGCTTGCTAAAGCCTTATCTGAAGTGACGAACTCATCATCAATGGCTTTTAGCAAGTCCAAACCACGAATACCAACAAAGATCTTAGTATTACTGAATATCACGCTAAGGCAATTAGATTGCTCCCATTGTTCATAAAGAATGATATTTGTTGGAGTGCTGGTTTCAGTAATTGTAGGTGGTTCGTTTTTCCTAATAGCATAGTCAATATTCATCCATCCTAGATGAAGGAGAATTCTTTCCTTCCATACTTTATAATTATCCCCTTTTAATTCGCAAATGTCACAACGAATATTAGAGAAATTCATAGGTTTTGAATCTACGATGAAAGATTATATGCTTATTAAAATTTGAGACGTAAATTAAAGTCATTATTTTCCAATGTAAATCATGAAAAATATGAATCTAGTAACAAAACTTGCATGTGGCTAAAGTTTTAATTCAATTAGATTATCTTAACTTTACGATAAAACTATCAAATTATGTTATTTTTTCTAATCCTTGTGAGTAAATTAGAAAATATAATTTGATATCTATCCTAATTAATCAAACAAAAATATAATAAAACTTCCTATGGGATAAGATTTATTATATCACATGTGATTAATCACAATTAATATTTATTTTTATGAATGTGATCTTAAATAAACCCTATTATAGTTTTAATTAATTAAAGATGTTGGGGCTACTTCCTAATTAATTAAACTATATGAATCCCATAAACATTGGCTAAATCCTTAGGCTCAATTATTACATAAAACCATAAGCAATATTAATTTAATTCTAAATGTACAAATATTATTTATCTTAAGATTGTATGTATAAATAAATGACAATAAATTATACAAGTAAAATAAATAATATATGCACAAATTAAATTCATAAAAAGCCATTAATAATTAATTCCATTATACATAAATTATTTAACCAAATTTCATATGCCATAGTTTATACATACAAATATCAAAACAAATAATTTAAGCATAATATATTTAATCATAAATAAATTTTAATGTGCTAAAATTATTTAAATAAATGTCACATATATAATAAATATTCTACACGTAACAAAGCTAAGTTAAATAAATTAATCACATTAAAATTGTATTTATTCAGTAAATAAAAAAAACATATTCTAAATATATATATATATATATAACTTTAGTATATATAATAAATGTAGAAACTGTTGAAGTCTAGTGGCTAGGGTGCCCTGTTCTCTTCTTAGAGACCTAGGTTTGAGTCCTAAAAACAACAATTTTTTTTCTGACTTCATCTTCAACCTCCAATCGAGTCAATTCGACACGGTTATGACCTGAACAGATACACAACTATATCTTGAGATTTCGGCAACTAAAATCGGGGTTCTTTTTTATCAAAATTCTCAAAATTGAATTTTCAAGTAATTCATTGTCTCATTTTGAATCAAAAATGTCATTTTAAATAAAAAATTAATTAATATATTCCGATGAATGCAAACGCCAAATTAAAATGATTTTCTTCATGGGTTTTCATGTTTTAATTCACAGAATCAATGGAAAATAAATAATGAAATCATTTATAATTTCAATAAGCATCAAAACTGAGCCTTTCAAAAAACCCAATTTCAAGGTGTTCGTTAAAACAGAGAAAAACATAGATTTTTTAAAACTGATCAAGATAGAGGTAATATGCGTTCTAATACCAAATGTAAGCATAAATTAATGACCCAATTGCAAAATAAAGAAACTAAAGAGATAAAAAAAAGTAAAGTAAGGATCTTACCTCTAGCCATTGAAATTATTCTTTAAGATCTAAAATGTTCAAAATTAATTTGCTCTTTTTGTTAGGAACTTCTAAGCTCTTAAAAACACTCAAATAGATGTGTATTGTTCTGAAATTGTGTGTTGAATTTAGGGACCATAACATCTCTTTTATAGTCGTACTTCCCATCAAAACATCAACACCGTTACCAACTCCAGTCATAATTGACGAACTTTTCAATTACAGAAACATTTGGACCATTAAATGATCCATTAAGGAAAAATGAAAATGAAAATTGAAATGGGAAAGTAACGGATCGCTTACATCTTGTACTATTATTCTATTCCACTATTAGAATAATTAATTATTTGTGCAATTATGTAAAATTATTTAGGTTGTTGGTTGGTGCAATATAGTTAAAGTTTCTACCGTTTACTCTGTAACAGAGGTGGTTAACAATTGCTCTCTTTTCAGAGAGAAGGAATTTTAATCCCAACCTTGTATACCAATTAGCCTATAGAATAACATTTGAAATTACCCTCATTTTTAAACATAGGATAATTTTTGGAGTATCAATAAGTGGGTTCCTTTTGTACTTTGCTAATACATTTGATTTAGTTATATTTCAGAATGGATAAAACTTGGATGGCTATGGATATAAGGTCTAATGAATTTGAGGAAGGATTGGAGAAGTTTTTAAGATTTGTATCAGAAAATGCAATTGAACCAAACTACATTTCCTTGGGTGGAATGTGTTAATTTAGAAATTCATACTATATCAGAAGTAAGGAATCATAGACAGAGTACTCTATTTGAAATATGCATGGAGAAGATAAAATATCTTACTTAGATACTGAATCTAATCCCTTTAAAGGTGCTTCCAATAATGCTATAGAGATATTACCAAATGTTGGTTTCTCTAGGGATGAAGAAATCAATAGTGATAATGAAAAGCTTTAAGATGCATTAAAACCATTCTACTCTACATGCAAAAAATTCACAACATTGTCTGCCTTGGTAACATTATATAATTTGAAAGCTAAACCCAGTCTTTGATAAATTCTTCAATGAAATGTTGAAAGTTTTTGGTTAAATGTTACTCGAAGAAAATTTGTTGCCATTGTCAATTTATGAAGTGAAAAAAACAATTGGTGAACTAGGCATGGACTACTAAAAAAATCATGCTTATCCAAATGACTGTATTTTATATAGGAAAGAGTACAAGGATGCTTCCATTTGTCATCTTTGTAAATCATCAAGGTGGAAAATTAAGAAAGGCAATTTAGAAACTAAGGTCGGAGAACCTTTAATAATGTTATGGTATTTTCTTCCAATCCCACCTTTTGGAAGAATGTTTCATACCAAGGAAACATCTAAGTTGCTAAGGTGGCATGATAATGAGCGGGATTCGATAGTATTTTGCGCCATCCCTCTAATTCTCCCCCATCGAAACTTGTTGATCACACATGACCTGATTATGCTTCTGAAGCTAGCAACTTACATCTTGCTCTTGCACCTGATGGTTTTAATCCACATAGCTCATAGAGCAGTAGATATAGTTGTTTGGCGTGTAATCCTTGTCACTTATAACTTTCATCTATGGTTGGGTATGAAAGAAAGTATACGATATTAACAATACTAATATCTATTCCGAAACAACCTGGTAATGACAATTATGTTTACTTAGAACCCTTGATTGAAGATTTGAAAGTTTTGTGGACTGAGGGGGCTGTTATGTATGATGCATCCCTTGAAGAAAAATTTATTATGAGAGCAGTTTTGTTATGGACAATCAATAATTTTCCTGCTTATTGAAATTTATTAGGTCATACTGTTAAAGGGTTTTATGCTTTGTCCAATATGTAGTGTGGGAAAACGGGCAACTAGATTGTAACACACTAGCAAAATGTCATAATTGATCACTGGAAATTCTTACCTCGATTTCTCCCCTATCTAAGGCAGTGCAAATGCTTTGATGGGAAAGAAGATTGGGATTTGGCCCCAAATCCTCCTACAGATAAATAAATTTTAGCCACGGTTGAGAGCATGACCTTCACTCGAGGGAAATATAGCTCTATGGTGGACACAAGCACCTCTTGGAGGAAAAGATCAATTTTTTTAACTTGGAGTATTGGAAATCCTTACATGTTAGACACATTTTGGATGTAATGCATATTGAAAAAAAATATGTTATAGTATTGTTGGAACTTTGCTTAACATTCTAAGAAAGACGAAAGATGGTATGAATGCTCATTTGGATCTTGTTATAATGGGTGTAAATGAGTTGGCTCCTAAAGCTGGGGAAAAAGGAACTTACCTTCCCCTGTCATGTTACACACTTTGTTCTATAGAAAATAAAAGATTTTGTAACACCTTGGTAAATATAAAGGTTCCAGATAGGTACTCATCCAACATTAAAAATTTGGTTTCATTGAACAACTCCAAGCTTTATGGAATGAAGTCACATGATTGCCATGCTCTAATGCAACAGTTAGTGTAAGTGGCATTAAGAGGTGTATTGCTAACAGAAGCAAGGATGGTTATTATAAAGTTATGTCGCTTCTTTAATGCTATTTGCAAGAAGGCTATTGACGTAATGCAGTTAGAGCTAATCCAAGAAGACATTATCTTAATACTTTGTAAGTTAGAAAAGATTTTCCCACTTAGAAAATATTTTTCCACCTTCATTTTCTGATGTCACGGGGCATTTGATTCTTCTTATTAGAGAAGTAAAAATATGTGGATAAATATACTTAAGTTGGATGTATCAAATAGAACGATATATGAAAGTTTTAAAAGGGTATGTTTGAAATAAGAATCGGCCTTAAGGATGCATTGCAGAGAACTATATTGCTGAAGAAACTATTGATTTTTTTACGGAATATTTAAATGGGATTTCTCCAATTAATTTCCAAGAATAAATTGGCAAATGCTAAAAAGAGTGATGGCAAAGCTGAAGGTGCTGTTAAATTTGAAATGGTAGACTGTGGAACATTGGAGCAAGCTCATCGCTATGTTTTAGCGAATATCGAAGAAGTTGAAACATATGCTCAGTGAGTCTTTTAATTTTTCTCAATTTTATTACTAGTTCATGTTTGGTATTAAATTTTTTATTATCTCTACATAGGAGACACTTTGAACACCTCAGAGATATAAATCGAAACAAAAAAAGTGTCGGAAAAGTAGTTCCATGATGAGCACATATGCATATTCATTTATTGGTTTCAAGATGAGGTAAGATGATATGGATATTGCATAGAGGAAGAAGAGAACTGAAAGAGAGAGAGAGAGTTGATTTAATATATTTCTTATATTCCTTTATTGAATTCAAGAGGCGCCTTACATGTGTGGAATTGCAAGGATAATATCCTAAATAATTATGACATTTTTAACTGAATTATAACCCTCCTTACAATGCGTTATTGGGTGGTCCCCGTAGTGTGCATTGCTTTCACTTAAGCGCCGTTCGTGGTCCTCCTCTGCTCCCACGTGCGCCTACTTATGCGCACTATCCTGCACCCTCGCACGCCCTTCTCGCTTGGTGCTGCGCGGGCAGTCCTGCACCCTCGCATGCCCTTCTCGTCCAGTGCTGTGCCTAGGAGTATTTCGAGCAGATTTTACTCGTATCATTTCTCCCTCCCTTTGAGAATCCTTGTCGTCATGGATGAAGTTAGGGTAGGATTTCAAAAAATTCCATTCATTTTCCCACGTGGCTTCTTTGGTTGGAGCTCCTTTCCATTTGACCAAAATATTAGGTTTGGGTCAATATTTGTTCTTATGAATCATACGACGATCTAGAATTGCTTTGGACTAAGGCATGATCATTGCATGATCCGAGATTGGAGGTCGTTGCATTGAGCTTGGTGTAACTATTCCCACATGTTTCTTCATCATGTTGACATGAAATACATCATGTATTTGAGAGTTAAGAGGAAGAACCAATCTATATGCCACCGTACCAACTCTCTCAATAATTCTGTAAGGCCCAAAGAACTATGGGGCCAGCTTCATAGATGATCAAAAAGCTATAGAGGTTTTCCGGTATGATTGCAATTTCAAATAAACATGATCCTCTTTGAGAAAGGAGAGCTCTCTTCTATGCTGATTAACCTGAAATTTCATTCATTTTTGAGCTTGTAGAAGGTTATTATGTAAATCACGCATGATGATATCTCAATCACACAAGTAGTCATCCACAACTTGGATGTTGGAGGTGCATGGAACATAAGCTAGCATATGTGGGGGTGGAATACCATAAACTACTTCAATGGAGTTGTTTTTTTGGATGAGTGTGTTGAGGTGTTATAACTAAACTCAACCTATGGTATCCATTCAACCCATTACCTTGGTTGATCCCCAGTAAAGCAGGGTAAATATTATTCTAGTGTGCGATTGACCACTTCAGTCTGGCCATCTTTTGTGGATGGTAGTTGGAGCTCATGTATAATTGGGTTCCTTGTAACTAAAACAATGCTTGCCAAAAAGAGCTGATGAAAACCTTATCTGGATCACTCACTATAGATGTTGGACTACCATGTAAGCGCACCATATTGGCTATAAATTCCTTAGCTACAATCAGGGCAGTAAAAGGGTGTTTCATGGCAATGAAGTAGGCATACTTTTTCAGATGATCCACCACTACCATAATCATTGTGTTTCCCTTTCAGGGTGGTAGGCCTTCAATGAAGTCCATTAAGATTTCAGCCCATATCTTGGTAGGGATTGGTAAGGGTTTTAGCAACCTTACTTGGTTTCATGCAATCTGTTTTGAAGTGTTGTCATACTTCAATGGATTTGATCATTATTACACACAATTAACATGTCATCAATGTAAAGCCACAAGATGATATAATCATCTTTGGTGTCCTTAATATAACCATCTTGGTTGGGATTATCTTCATTCATAGTCTCCTAAGTTTGTTTAGATAAACTTGATTCTCCTTGGGATTTACAAGCAAATACATGCTCAAAGCATAATGAATTTCTTGATTCTATTATGAAGATCTTCTATAATCTTTGACACATGCACCAGAAATTTATAAACACTGGTATGATGTACATATAAAATAAAATACAATCTATTGTTTCTATACCTATCTTTACTTTCTTTGGTTTAGATACGGTCACTTTTATATGGCACTCTTACACTTGTAAATATTCGTAGGAATCCACGATTCCTTTAAATAACTCATACAATGTCTCATGTGCCTTCTTTTAGGATACCTTATTTATAAGATAATTAGCCAATAACATGACTCCCACTACAAGTTCTGAGGTAGCCTAGAAATTAATAGTATTGCATTCATTATTTATATCAAGATGAGATCTTTATCGTTAAATAACAACATTATGGTTTCATGTATGAGTCCATGTTGTTCATATAATTCACCAAACATTGTTACATACTCACCACCATGGTCACTTTATAATTCCTTAATTATCTTGTTGAATTGATCTCAACATCAACTTCATAAAGAATAAATTTCTCTATAGGTTCGTCTTTACTTTTATGCAAATACACATTATAATATTTCATGCTATCATTGACAAAAGTAATGAAATACTTATTGTCACCACTCGTTCAAACAAATTTCAAATCACATAGAACAACATGGATCAAGGATCCATGTTTACCTCAATTGATTGAAAAGATGACATAATCATTTTACCTATACATAAGTCTCACACTTTTGTTTAGAACCAATTTGTAAAATTAGTATATAGTCTATGTTATTTAGCCTGCGCAGGTGACCTAGTCTTTCATTCCATAATTTGGAAGACTAAAAATAAGCAGAAGAATTAACAACATAATCAATCTCTCGTTTAAAGGTCATCATATCAAGCTTGAATATCCCTTCAATTACATAACCATTAATACAAACATTCTATTCTTAGTGACACATCTAAATGGTATACCTTTCACAAGGATATGATGCATGAGATGAAAGAATACAGGAACCTTAAAAAGTAAATAGAGGAGCTATTGGCTAATGGATATTTGAAAGACCTCATAGGAGGCAACAATGTAAGAAGAGTTTTTCATAATGGGTGAGAAGGGAAAAAACCATCCATTCCATCAAATAGCGGGAGAGACCCCAATAACGAAGACCCAAAATCAATGGGGTCTCTAACAACTCACACAAGATATTTTCTAGAGAGCTACGCAATGCTCCACATGTGTACACCTTGGAAAAGGCGAGGTCCTCTATGAAGATAATTTTCACTAAGAAAGATGAGACCTCGTCCCATCATAAAGACCCTTTAATGATCACTTTGAGAATTGGATCCTGCAATGTTTGCCGGATCATAGTCGACATGGGGAGCTCAGTGGATCTTCATTTTCTATCTACCTAAGAGCCTTATGAGTGAAATAGATTGAAATTGTAAGGACAAAACTACTCCTAATGGGATTTAACAGTAGTGCCACCTATGCAATCGAGGTCGTGGTGCTACCTGTTATGGTTAAAGAAGCAATAGTGATGACTAATTTTGTTGTCATTGATATCCAAGCTCATTACAATGCCATTTTAGATAAGCCATATATACATAAGATGAAGAAAAAATCGTCCACCTTCCACCAAGTGATCAAATTCTCAACTGAGGAGGGCATGAGGGAGGTAAAGGGAGACTAAGAAAAAGCCATAAGATGTTACAATGCCACCATGAAAAAGGTCACACCTAAGTAGCAATCATAGCAGGGTCTCTCCCGAATGATGCTGTGAGGAAAATGTCTAGTGAGGTCTATCAATATAAAAGAGGCATGGGATTTGAGAATAGGAGATAAAGGTAAGGAACTTCCTTTAAAGCTAAGTATGGACCTAACAATAGAGATGGAGGAGAGACTTTCACACTTCCACAAAGAAAATTCTAACGTCTTCATATAGACCTTGGTGAATATGCCTATGATATTGTGGGCTATCAGAACTAGTCCTTAAGGGAGCACTAATTAGACACCCTTCTTCCTGGTATATGGGATAGAAGCAATGATACCAACTAAAGTTACTATACCTACTTCAAGGTTGGCCTTAATAGAAAAATAGAATGATACGAGTAGAGTAATCAAACTGATTCTCATAGAGGAAAAGAGGGACAAAGTTTTGAGGAGGATAATTGATAACTCTATGTTTTAGAGCTATTTTGTTCAATTTATTAATTATAATTGCTATGTTCTTAATGTTTTTAGTTAATTTTAAGTTCTTAAATTAATATTTACTATTAGTTTTTTAAGAAATATATTTTTAGAGAAAATTAAAGAATTTGAATTGAAAAAAAGATTTAATTGAAAATAATAAAAGTTGAAAATATAATTTGAATTAAAAGAGGGCTTAATTGAAAATAACAAAAGTTTAAAATTTAATTTGAATTAATATAGAGGGCTTAAATGCAATTAACCAAACTTTGTTTTTCTGTGCAGAGAAGGAGTACCACTCGCGACATTATTAATGCACCTCATGTACCGTCAGATCCAAAAATCAACGATGAGGATCAGGTGAGTGAGATGCAAGTGCTCCAAGGGAGATTGGATGCATTTCCAGATGGCACACTATTCAGCGTGCAGAGTGGGGTCCACTTGTCTGCACAGTCCGGCAGACAGAGTAGAGCCCACCAGTTTGCGTAGATGATTTCTCTCAAAGGAGTCTCTTTCACCCACCGTCGAATCAAACCACTAACCGCCCAGATTGTGTGTGTGTCCCATGCTCCACGTGAGTGGAGGCCAACTGTTGTGCACAGATCAGCGTGCGCCCTCTCATCCCACCTAATATGAAGCTGCCACATGTCCTATTAAAATTCCAAATGAATTAGAGCTCGCCACGTGTCATGCATATTGCAAAATTAAAAATCCTGAATCACTAGCTTATTTTGCACATTTTGTCTCCACTTTTTACACGCGTGTCTAAAGAATATTTTTTGTCTCCCATTTTTTGCATGCATATCGGAAGAATATTTTTGGTATATTTTTTTGAAGCTATATATATGTGCTTATTATGATACAAGCACCAGGGGGGAACACGTAAAATCCATTTTTGGCTTTTGTTGTGGTTTTGGTTAGGAAGAAAAATAGAGAACCCATAGATGAAATACTTCTAATTCTTTTTATTGTTCTTCATTTAATGTTCCTTAAATGTCTTAATATTTTCGTATTATAATTTTAATATTTCCTATGAACTAATTTAATTGTTCTAGGGTTTCCATGTAACTTACATTATGAAGCTTGGATTAATTATTTTTGAATGATTTATGAGATGTTTAATTTATTTATTCTATTTGTGCTTAATGTTTTTGATTGTTGGAAGATTAATCAATTGATCTGTGACACTTAAATAAACTTGGAAAAGGAATTTTGGTGTGTTGCTCGTGGATAGAATAACATATATATATAAGGGATAGGAATATACCTTAATGAATCTTGATGAATTTAATTCTCATTGAAATATAGTAAATTATTTTAGCGAGATGTGTCTATTTGTTATTGGAGACATATGGATAAATTAGGAGTTCATGGTTGAAAAATCAAATACGAGAACATAAATCAAGAGAAAATAATATGATTCAAGTGGATTAATATGGTGAGACTATAATCCTAGAATTTTCTTATATATTGTTATCAAAAATTAATTTAGTTAACTCCATCCAAATTTTGATTGTTTGGATAAAATTAGATTGAAACAATTTTAGTACTTAACAAATATTAGTAACAAATCTCCGTGGGAAATCATTTGCACAGACAGGTGGGCCCAACTCTACGCACCGGACTGTGCAGACAGGTGGACCCCACTCAATGCGCCGAACAGTGTGCCGTTTGGAAATGCGTCCAATCTCCCTTGTAGCGCTTGCATCTCAGTCGCCTGATCCTCACCGTTGATTTTCTGATCTAACGGTGCGTGAGGCGCATTGATAATGTCATGCGTGGTACTCCTTCTCTACGAAGGAAAAAAAAGTTTGGTTAATTGCATTTAAAACCTCTATATTAATTCAAATTAAATTTTAAACTTTTGTTATTTGCAATTAAGACCTCTTTTAATTCAAATTATATTTTTAACTTTTATTATTTGTAATTAAGTCCTTTTTTCAATTCAAATTCTTTAATTTTCTCTAAAAATATATTCCTTAAAAAACTAACAGTAAATATTAATTTAAGAACTTAAAATTAACTAAAAACATTAAGAACATAGCAATTATAATTAATAAATTGGACAAAATAACTCTAAAATATAAAGTTATCAATAATCGATTAGAAAATAAAAGTATCAAATTATTACAAGGATGTGCATTTCAAA
This sequence comes from Hippophae rhamnoides, assembly GCA_033030585.1. Classification (NCBI taxonomy): domain Eukaryota; kingdom Viridiplantae; phylum Streptophyta; class Magnoliopsida; order Rosales; family Elaeagnaceae; genus Hippophae; species Hippophae rhamnoides. The sequence continues at coordinate 56,705,487 of CM065429.1, read as the reverse complement.
GTGTTCACCATAGGCAATTAGGTTATCAAAAGGGTCGTCTCTAACAAGAAGGAATTAATAGTCAGCAAAATGGGTGAAAATGGGGAAGGACCTTATCAAATAATTTAAATGATACAAGGAGTGGCCTACTTATTAAGAAGTTTTGAGGGATTAAGGATGGCACAAACTGGAACACCGAAACCTTAAAAAATACAAATTTTGATGTACATTAATTTACTACTTTTATGTACAATCATTGTATGTATAAAAATGAAGCGAGTTCCTTCAGGAAATGGTTCTATCCCAGAAGTCTCCTACAATTATATGCTACGGTTTGATCACCTCGATTAAGAACCTAGTAGACTACTCTGACACTTGCAGAAGTCACGAGTTGATCACCTCAGTTAGGAAATAGGTAAAGCTTCCTCTCCCACTATTATATGTCATGGGGTGATCACCTCGGTTAAGAAAAAGGTAGAGTTCCCTGACATATGTAAAATTCATGAGTTGATCACCTCAACCAAGAACCAAGTTGGCACTCTTACAATGAAGTGAGAAATGAGCACCTAGGTCAAGAACAAGGTAGAGCTCCCTCTCCGACTATTATATGTCATGGGATGATCACCTTAGTTAAAAACCAAGTAGATCACTCTAACACTTGCAAAAGTTCTGAGTTGATCATCTCAGTCAAGAACCAGGTTGGCACTTTGACAAAGAAATGAGAGTTGAGTACCTCGGTTAGGAACCAGGTAGATCTCTCTCTTTTCCTATTATATGTCACAGGCTGCTCACCATAGTTAAGAACAATTAGATCACCTTCATATTTGCAGAGCTCTTCCACTAATTAACGAGAAAATACACATGGAAAAATACAGCAGTTGAGCATAGCAAAAGCCTTCTATTAAGAATATTTTTATTATTCGAACTTACAACGCTTGTGAAAATTTAATTAATACATGACTCTACCTCCCGAAACAAAAACTTGATCACCATAGACGAAGTGTGATGAGCAGAATCGTGATCGCCAAATACTTTGATGAACGAAAACTTGATGAACGAAAACCGGCATCGCCGATCCTGCCAATACTTTGGTTTTATACTTATAAAACTCTCGCAAGTGCACGAATCATTTCGTAGAAAATGATAAGTATACTCCCAAGGTCGATCTAAGGAAGGAATGTATGTGGTTTTTAATTTATTATTCAAACTTTTAAAAACGAAATTAAATCCTAAACATCCTGTCACGATATTTTGGGTTTTTTGTGTTTTTAATCTACTTACATAAAAATAAACATAGATTCAATAAACATTCATGCAAATTATGTTCATTTATAATGGCGGAGTATTTATGGATATAATAACTAAGTTAATTATGCTTGCTCGTATTATTTAGGTTATTAAAGATATGAATTGATATTTATTGATTCTCCCTTTTTGTATGAATACCACCTTTGGTGGGGTTAGATATTCTTTGTTAACTAAACAAATCAATTAACACCTATGGGTGGGGTTGATAACTAATTTGGTTAATTAAATTAATTCCTTTTTCTAAGAGATTGAAAATGAACCATTTAAATGCCACCTTTGGTGGGGTTAGACAGATTTAAACTTTATTCAAGGTGTCCAAATTAAACCTAAGAATTTAGTTATCCGAGTACTAACTTTCAAGTTTTAAAACCACTACCGAAAACATGTTGTCAATACATTTTCGGATAATAATTCTTATAAAAACTTTTGAAATAGAGCTTCACTCTAACTAAGGCGATTGTACCATCAAATAAAAGAGCACTACTCTAAATCGACGGATAACTAAACCTTAAAATCTAATTTGATTTAAGTTTGTAATGAAAAATAATATATTTCTCTCTAACATTCTTAATATAAAATCTTGAATAAAAATAAAATCAATTCATTTTAGAGATTTTCACCTATTTAATATTTCGCAAGCATAACAACGTTATTATTATATCATGTTTACAAACACACTATGCAGCTTAAATTTAATCACAGACAAATTAAATATAACATGTAAGAATAAAGCATAAAAAATAGCGCAAAGAAAATAAAATCCTTACAAGATTGACGCTATTCCCGTTGCTAGAAAACCTCCAAGCGGAATTTGCACTTCCATTTATTGAATCAAAAATCTAAAATATTACAAAAACATAACTAGTTCTTCCCAAAAAGGGAAGAACTCTAAATCTAAGAGAAACTAGCTAAAACATAAGAAAAACTAGCTAAAACATAAGAAAAACTAAGAAAAACTAAAAACTAAGAAATGAGAGAAAGAAAGAAGAGAGAAGTGTGGTTTTGAGGTGTGTTTTGAAGTGAATGGAAGGGGGGTATTTATAGGTGAGGATGGAGAGAAAAAATGAGTAAAAAAATGTTAAAAAAAATATTAAAAAATTAAAAAACGTGTAATGGACATGTTGAGGTCATCAATGACGTCGCATGACGTCGGGGGCGGCTGCACATGAAAAATGGGTCAAAAACGCGTTGGCGCGCATTCTTGACCGCAAGCGCGCCTGTGTGAGCGGCAGCTTACGCTGGCGTGAAACGATGCCGCGCGGCCGCGCGGCAGTATCAACCTTGTGCGCTGGCCGTGTGGCCGGTATTGTGGCGGCTCTGGGCCGCTGGGGGGAGTTCTCATGTGTGATTTTCCGTCTTTTGACATTTTGACCTTTTCGACCCATTTTGTCCAATTTTTCCATGTTTGTTGACCTTTTTCCACTTATTTATTAATTTATTTGTGATGTATTGCTTCAAGTATTCTTCTTTGAGTCTTTACATTGCGTTTTTAGGCCAAAATTGCTGGAAAACAATAAAAATACCCGTGATTCGAAAAAAGACAAATTTATATAAATATATGATAAAACATATAAATATATATATTTTTTAATCAATTAATGCACATAAAATCATGGTTATTTTAGTGCTTTTTGTGCACTCATCACAACCCCAACCACTTCTTGGTAGTCCCTTAGCAAGAGCGATAAAAACTAAAAATTAAACTATCCTAAATCACTTCCGTGGATTGACACGGTTGCATTTAGCCTATGCAACAAGCCTTTAAACCCTAGGTTGCCCTAGTGGACGAGTTTGAGTCTCGTGAGGGTTTTCGATAATGATACCCACAAACATTGTACTAAATGTAAAAACAAAAGAAACAATAAAAACAAACAACTTAAAAATTAAATTTACAACAAAATCACAAATTAACAACATTTCACAAAAATGTCTCATACTATTTAATCTCCTTTAAGATCATAATTAAAATCTCAAGCATAAGTTATCTTAATCTCTTTAAACAATCATGATTTATTATAATAATTAGTCGAAAATCATTTTCATATTTCATATCAAAAAATGTATCAATTTAATTTCACCCAATTTCGGTGTCATGAATCGAAATTCGCCGACTCTATTCCTCACAAGTCAATACTCTCAAAACACTCGAATCCTATGGGTTCAAACACTCATACTAATTTATATGCGAAAGAGTTGATGTATAGAAATGAACTAATATGTTCGCATATGTATAAAGAATAAAGGCTCAAAGTGTTATTTTAACATTGATCTCATGAAAGGAATCAAATGTATAAATTATAAAGATATCATATATAAAAATTATTTTCATGCGTAAATCAAACTCATTAAGAAAGAATTTCAAGATATATGCCTTTTACAAATGAAGAAATTGCAATGAATCTCTTGAATTGTAGTACTTATATCTTTCTTTTGTAATTAGCCTTTACTCACAACTTTGTAGGCAATGCGGGTTATAAGATGATGATACTATTTTTATCTCTCTTTTTTTTATGTAGATATTTTTCAATATGTGTATTTTTTTAGAGAGTCAACCCATGTACGGATTGTACATTTTTTTGGATTTTGGTGAGTGGTTAATTTTGTGGCTTTTCTGTTTGGTCTTGGTTTAGTGTAACTCCCAGGATATGTCTTTTGTTTTTGTAGTAGTCATGCATAAATGAGATATAAGCATATACTATCAACTTCTACTCAAATCATTTAATCTAAGCAAAAATAATAATCAAAAATATATGATACTCTATTAAGATGAAAAAAATTCATACATTCAATGCTAATACCTATAGAGATCATCTAAAAATTTGAAGAAATAAGAAATGTGGTCCGAGTAGAAAAAATATATATTTCACTCTGAATAAAGGAAATTAGGCTCAAATTATATCTCACAAAGGTAGTCTCCACTAAAAAAAACTCATAAACACCGATTTTGGGTTTAATATAATTTCTACATCTTATCAAGAAATACTAATTATGACAAAAACTAACTAATTATCAAAAATAATTACAAAATATTTCATGATATGTTTTCAAAAATTAATCTAACAGTACAAAAGACTTAACTATTTACTTAAATTTGATTTAAAGAAATGATAAACTTTTGTGAAACTTTTTTTTATTTTTTTTATTTTATAGTTTTTTTTTTATTCCAAAAATTACTAAATCACACAGAATAGAAATAAAACCAAACACACAAAAAATGAAAAAGTATATTTTTTTTATTTTTATTTTTTAATTAAGCATGGTAACTTTTCACCACCCCCAACCTAGAACTTACATTGTCCTCAATGTAACAACTGTAAATTAAAGATAAAGAGAAAAGAGAAAAAAAAGATTACCTATTTCCTGAGAATGTGCAAGTAGTAATGGAAAATGCAGGTGCATCCATCATATTCATCATTAAAGTGTATACAGTACGCATCGTTGTAAACTTAACATCTCAGCAAATATTTTTAGTTTTAACAATTTAAAAATTATTGACATGCAGTTAAAATGAAATAAACAATAAAATTAAGTAAAGAAAACAAATAACAAACAAAAATTATTTTATTTTATTTTTTTATTTTTTTATTTTTTTGTTTTTTTGTTTTTTTGTTTTTTTTTACCTAAAATGATGGGTTGCCTCCCATCCACATTAGTTTAACGCGTCTTAGCAAGACGATCTTTTTCGTGCTAAGGGTTACTCACCCAAATGCAATCCATTTCAAAGAATGTTGTTTGGTTCTTCTAAATAAGGCTTGACACGATACGGCCATTGACTTTGAACGTTTTTCGTCTCGAGTCCAATAGTTCCACTACTCCATGTTCAAATACTTGAACTATTTTGAATGGTCCATCCCATCTTGATCTCAAATTTTCCCGAAACAATCTCAAACGAGTTAAATAAAAGAACTTTCTATTCCAGGGTGAAGAGTCTTAGGAACTAGCCTCTTGTCATGATAGCGCTTAGTACGCTCCTTGTATAATTTGGCATTCTCATAGGCTTCATTCCTAATTTCTTCCAACTCATGAACTGAGTAATGTCGTTTTTCACCTGCTTTATCTAAATCCATGTTTAACTCTTTAATTGCCCAATAAGCTTTGTGTTCAAGTTCAATTTGGAAGGTGGCACGCTTTCCCAAAGATTAACCGATGGCTCATCCCAATAGGTGTTTTGTAAGTGGGCGTGATATGCCCATAAGGCATCATTTAGCTTAAATGCCCAATCCTTCCGACGGACGCATGCCATGCTCCAGCATTCTCCTTAATTTGCCTATTGCTCACTTCACTAAACCTAGGAAGTTTGGGAGGATGATATGGAGAGCTACTTTATGTGTGATGTTGTACTTGTTTAGTACTCCATCGAAGAGTTTGTTACAAAAAATGGCTACCTCCATCACTTATTATAGCTCTAGGCATTCCGAACTCCATCAATATCAAATCCTTCAAGAATTTCATAACAACATTAGCATCATTCGTTTTAATGAATATAGCTTCTATCCACTTGGACACATAATCCACAGTAACCAAAATGCATTGAAAACCATTAGAAGGGCGAAAAGGACCATGAAGTCCCTCCCCCACACATCAAAGAGTTCAGCAACCAAATTTGATGTCAAAGGCAATTCATCTCTTTTTCTTATGTTTCCGTTGCTCTTGACATCTATCACATTGTGCACAAAACATATGTAGCATCTTTAAAAAGAGCGGGCCAAAAGAATCCAGAGTGAATATCTTACCGTCATTTTTTCACCTCCAAAATGACCCCCACAATGAAGTTCATGACAAAAGTCGAATGCTCTTATGTTCTTCTTCCGTACACATCTCCTGATGACTTGATCTTGACCAATCTTGTATAAATAAGGGTCATCCTGCAAATAGTCCTTAATAGTTTTAAAAACCTTTTCTTGTCTCCGACATGAAGTTGTTAGGTCGCAAAAACACTGGCAAGATAGTTTACAATATCGCATACCACGGGTTCTGGACCTATGAAAAATAACTGCTCATCGGGAAAGGTTTCAACTATATCATCATTACTCTCATCTTTAAGAGAATTGAAGTCTAAATCAACCTAGACAAATGGTCACCTACTAAGTTTTCACCGCCTTTCTTATCCTCGATCTCTAGGTCAAATTCTTGTAAGAGTAAGACCCACTTTTGATTAATCTTGGCTTGGCATTTGGTTTACTTAATAGGTATCTTAAAGATGATCGAATGTACAATCACTTTAGATCCTACTAAATAAGACCGAAATTTGTCTAAAGAGAATACTATAGCCAAGAATTCCTTTTCGTGGTGCTGTAATTCATTTGGGCATCATTGAGTGTTTTGCTAGCATAGTAGATGACATGTAAACGCTTATCCACTTCTTGTCCCAGGATCGCTCCTATTGCATAATCAAGCGTCCACACATTATCTCAAAAGAGTAAAGACGGTTGGTGCCATTATAACAGTGGGTAGATGTTAGTTTCTCTTTCAAGGTATTAAAGGAAATAAGGCATTTGTTGAAGTCAAATTCAGATCTTTGGATAGTAAGTTACATAAGGGACGACTTATTTTAGAGAAATCTTTAATAAATCGTCTGTAAAACTCGCATGCCCCAAGAAGCTTCTTATCCCCTTCCACGGATACGTAGGGAGATAGTTTGGATATCAATTCAACTTTTGCCTTATCAACTTCAATACCTCTTGTTTGAAATTATATGTCCTAAAACTATCCCTTGTTGAACCATAAAATGACTTTTCTCCCAACTAAGGGTTAGATTGCATTCAATGCATCTTTCTAAAACCAAAGTCAATTTATGTAAGCAATCATCAAATGAGTTCCCTAAAGACAGCAGAAATCGTCCATGAAAATTTCAATGAATTTCTCCACCACGTCCGAGAAAATAGATATCATGCATCTCTCGGAAAGTCGCGTGGGCATTGCATAACCCAAATGGCATTCTGAAAAAGCAAATGTCCCAAAAAGGACATGTAAACGTGGTCTTTTCCCGATCTTCCAAGTACATGGTACTTGATAATATCCCGACAGTCCATCCAAAAAACAAGTAATCTCGTGCCCACTAATCTTTCCAACATTTGATCAATGAATGGAAGAGGAAAGTGATCCTTTTTCGTATATAAATTTAGTTTCCTAAAATCTATACACACATTCTCCATCCAAGGATTATTCTAGTGGGCACTAATTCACTTTTATCATTTTTAACAACTCGTTATCCTGCATTTCTTTGGTACCACATGCATCTGACTAACCCACTTACTATCCGATAGGATAGATAATCCCTTCTCCTAACAATTTAAGGATTTCCTTTTAACTACCTCTTGCATGTTTGGGTTTAGTCTTCTTTGGGGCTCTCTCGTACGGGTTTAGCACCATCCTCCAAGTTGATCTTGTGCATACACATTATTGGACTAATGCCTCTTATATCCCCATACTCCAACCTATAGATTTCTTAAACTCGCTTAAGCACTTTGATGAGTTCCTTTTCTTGTGGTTTGGTCAAGGTTGAAGAAATTATCACCGGATATGTTTCTCCTTCTCCCAAAAAACACATATTTTAAGTGCTCGGTAAGTCTTTGAGTTCAAGTTCGTGGATTGGCCTCTTTAATAGATGAAGAATCGGGTAGATTTAAAAGTGCACTAGATTTTGTCATCACTTCATTATTGTCTAGTTGTTCAAGGTACCCGCTTAATTTCTTCATCTAAATCTTCTTCAACCTTTTCAAGTGTAAGAACGGTTTCAAGCTTGTCTTCTATTCGGTTTGGAAAAAGGTGTTTTGGACAAGATTATCCAAAGGATCAACTTCGAATATTTCATCGATGGCGTAAATAGAAGGGAAAGGTGAAGAATCAAAACTTTGAAATGAACAATTCTCTCTAAGATCATTGTCAAATTTCCATCTTGGACATCAATAATAGTTTTAAGAGTTGCCATAAATGGTCTACCAAGCAATATTGTACGCTTGCTCTCGTCCAATGCCGGATTTTCTTGCATATCCGTAACCACAAAAGTCAACAGTATTATCGGTTTGTCTACCTGTACTAAAACATCCTCAACTATTCCCTGGATATTTAAGAGATCTATCCTGCAAGTCATATGGGACATAGTCAGTGGGTTTTAAATCCCCTAGATTGAAATGTGAGAATACAGAGTAGTGGCATCAAATTTATACTAGCACCTAAATCAAGCATTGCTTTAGAACCTTCCTATCCCCCATAGTTATGTTTATAATAAAACTTCCGGGGTCTTTCAACTTAGGGGGTAGTTGTGTGGTCAAGTAACATAGAAATTTCTCGATACTACTACTCGTTCATTCTACCATACCTCCTTTTCTTAGTGTTCAACTCTTTGAAAAACTTGGCATATGAGGCACATTCATGATCACTTCTAATAATGGTAAATTGATATTTACTTTAGAGAAAGCATATTAAAAAGATCATTGAATTGCTTATCTTGTTTGGATTCTTTCAACCGGCTGGTGGAAAAGGTATCAGATCTCATGTGGTTCTCATTGTCTTTTGAATTTTGGGAGTGTCGGATGACCCCCCAATGAATTTTTCAGAAAGCTTGTGAAGTTTAACACTTGTTTCTCCTTTTTAAGTGAGATTAGAATGTCGCCTTCTTTCATAAATGAACTACAAGGTAGTTTAGAGATTTCGTGTACACCGGTATTGACTCACCTTACCACTTGAAGCGGTTCTAACATCTTTTGCTTGTTCTCGTTGACCGGGCAACTTTCCCGGGTTCTTTCTTTTGCATTTGTTCAAATTACTTGCCCAACTTTATATTCAATTCTTTTAACCGAAGTTTCCATGGTGTTCAACCTTTGATTAGTCATCAGTTGGTCAGCGACTAACTTGAATAAAAGCATTCAAGCTATCTTCTAAGGTTGGTTTAAAAGATTGGCTTGGTGGGTAAGGGTGGTTGTAGGTTGGGTGATTATAGGTGTTTGGATGATACTTTTGAAAATATTTGACTTCCTCTATGGCATCGACACTAGAATCACAAGTATTTGAACAATTATGAATACCATGCTCAGTCAAGGCTACCAACGCGTTTATTTGAGACATTTTTTCACGGTACCCATTGACATCATCTTTGACGTCATTGATGACCTCAGCAGGTCCATTACACGTTATGGTATGCAGTTTATTTGAGAGAGAAATACATGCTAACTTAGATTCAATTGATCATGTTAATAATTGATAATTATTTTGGGGGGATTTTAGCTATTCGCATGTTTAGAAAATTGAGGGATTGAGTATTTTTAGATATTTTCTCATATATCTTACCAAATCTGATTTAACTAATTATTACTATATACTTTTAATTATTTTAATTTTTGCTTCCTTAAATTATAAAAACACAAAAGTAAAAATTGTTTTTTATTTTTTTAAGTTTTAAAAATTAGTTTCTAATAAAATAATCTTCATAAGAACGATCTTTTCTTATCATTATATTACTTGTTGCGATACGTATACTTGCATATTCATTGCACACACTTTATGTGTGGCAATCATCATGCTAATGACAACGTGATACATGGCACACAGAATTCATTAGACGAATAAGGGCATGCTGAGTCAGCACCACGTAGTGCAACGTGATTTACGGGGATATGAAAGATTTTTGACAAAATGATTCGTGTGTGTGTGTGTTGCACATGATATCATTGAATGCCCTCATGAAATTAACCTATAAGAGTATGCTAATCAATTTAGTCTTAGAAAAAGTCTCATGAGTCTATTTTTCACATCCATCTCCACTAATATAAATATACACTTAGCTAAAGATCAATAAGGACTTTACATGATTGTAATGTACGACATACGTGGGGGGTCGATAAATTACGACATTTAGGAACTTTCCACACCTTAGCATTCTTTTTGTTTGTCATGTACTTTTTAACAACAATTAAGCTTTTACTTGATAATTTGGTGAACCCTTTCTTGTCATTCTTGTCATATTCTTTTATTCTACATTTTTTTTCTTTGTTCGTAACTTCACAACACCCTACTTTCAAATTTATTTTCTTTTTCTTTAGAGGGATAGTTGTGTTGTGAGTTTTACTTCTTCTTTTTCTTCTCTCTCTTTTTTAGGGTGTATGGTGATCAAGTTTTTAGCACCGTTGAAGGGAATTATATATATTAAAAATTAATAATTTATATTATTATTTTTATTTTTAGTTACTCTTCTTAATTTATTTTTCTTTACTTTAATTTTAATTTTAATTTACTTATTTTTTAGTGACTTATTTATTTATTTTAGTTAATTTATTTTATTTTTTTATTTTTTTAACTTTAATTTATTTATTTAGTTGTTTATTTTTATATTTGGACATATCCTTTAGTATTGTAGAAACAGAGTTAAGTCTATTGCATGAGTAGAGTTCGTGAGAGAGAAATCTTACCTTTAGATCTTAAAATTGAGTATATTTTGAGATCAATTAAAAAAAAGTTGTCACCCAAGAGGAAAAAATGGCTAATCTATTACAAATAAACAATAACTAGCTAAACTTGAGCAATCAAATGCTTTTGGTAGATGATAAAGATAAAGCTATGAATGAATATGCAATACCTACATTGAAAGGGATGAAGCCAAGTATTACAAGGCCAAGCATTTGAGCTAATCAGTTTGAATTAAAGCCAGTGATTTTTTAAATGCTACATACAGTTGGACAATTCAACGGATTACTAACAGAGGATCCTCATCTTCATCTTATATTGTTTATTGAAGTTATAGATTCATTTAAGTTCAATGGTGAGACCGAGGAATAATTTAGGCTTAGATTGTTCCCTTACTCTTTACCAGACCATGCTCGAGTTTGGCTAAACACTTTACCACATGATTCCATTACAACTTAGAATGGTTTAGTAGAGAAATTTTTGATGAAATATTTCCCACCAACAAAGAATGTCAAGCTTAGGAATGACATTACTTCCTACCAACAACACGAAGGAGAATCTTTATATGAAGCATGGGAAAGATTCAAGGAATTGCTAAGGAAGTGTCCTCATCATGGTATTCCTTCTTGGATTCAAATGGAGACTTTTTACAATGGTCTCAATGCTCAAATAAGAACTATTGTTGATGCATCTGCTAATGGAGCTTTCTAGCCAAATCTTACAATCAAACTTATGATTTACTTGAGAAAATGTCTAGCAATAATTATCAATGGTCAATGGACAGAATGACAGCCACAAGAAAAGTAGCTAGAGTACATGAGGTAAATGATATCACAACACTTACAGCTTAAGTGTAATCTTTGGTTAATCTTTTGAAAGCTCAAAACTCGACAACGAGTATAAATCAGGTCCAAAATTTAGAAGTATTATGTGTGTTTTGTGGAGGAGTTCATTTGTTTGATAATTTTCCAAATAATCATGAATCCCTATGCTATGTGGGTAATAGGAATCGAAACAATAATCCATACTCAAACACATATAACCGAGAATGGAAACAACATCTAAATTTCTCTTGGAGTATTAATAACAATCAAGGTAGTAATGAATTCAACCAACAATCATTTCCACCACTTGGTTTTAAACAACCACAACAATCATAAGCACAAGAGAAGAAGTCACCTACCGAGAACAATGCAAATGCCTCAATGGGGATGATGAAAGACTTCATCCATTCAGTAAATACAAAAGTGTCCACCAAAGAGGCTTTAATTTGAAATTTGGATAACCAAATGGGACAACTTGCTTAGGCCATAAACCAAAGGCCTTAAGGCAATCTTCCAAGTGACACAGTTGTAAACCCATGAAGAAAAGGTTAGGACCAATGTAATATCATAGCCTTAAAGAGTGGTAAAAATTTAGAACAAGAACATAAGACAAAAAAGAATGAGGAGAAACATGAAATTAACAAGGATAAGGAGGAACTAGTGGATAAAGAAAGCACTGAAAAGGAAATAATTTAGCAAAAGAAAAATAACCTTTACAAACTCACTATTCCTTTCCCTCAAAGACTACAAAAGCAAAAGTTAGATACATAGTTTTCAAAGTTTATATAAGTCTTCAAAAAGCTACACATAAACATACCATTTGTAGAGGCACTTGAACAATCGCTATCTTATGCCAAATTCATGAAGGATATACTATCAAAGAAAATGAGGCTTAGAGATCATGAAATAAAACTTTGACTGAAGGTTGTAGCCCCATCCTTGGTAGAAAACTACAACAAAAATTGAAAAATCCAGGTAGTTTTGACATCCCTTATACTATTAGGAACATCTATTTTGGCAAGGCACTATATGACTTGGGTTCTAGCACCTCATACCATTATCGGTCTTCAAGATATTGGGGGTTGGTAAAGCCAAACCCACTTCAGTAACATTCCAAATGGCAAATAGATCAATTAAGAGACCTTGGGGTGTGGTAGAATATTTTATAGTAAAAGTAGAAAAATTCATCTTTTCGACGGACTTCATTGTGCTAGACATGGAAGAGGATCGTGATATTCCTATCATACTTTGTCCATTCTTAGCAACTAGAAGGGCACTCATTGATGTACAAAAAGATGAACTTACAATAAGAGTGCAAGATGAACAAGTTATATATAAAGTTTTTAAAGAATCTGAACCCCTTGATATCGATAATGCTAATGAATGTTTAAGGATAAATGTTACTGATGGGAATCTGAACCCCTTAAAAGAATCTATTGAGTCACCCAAACTTAAGAGTTTAAAACATGTTGTTGTAACAAGGGCATAAACTTACTAGAAAACAATTCAACCTATTATAACTTTGAAAGTATGGCATCGAGGGTTGATATTATGAACATGTGCATAAAAATTTAATGTAAGTATCTTAACAAATATATTACATTCTTTATCCTAGTAATGATAACCAATTTTTATCATTGAGTTCATATGTTTCATATCAAGCATGCATGTATTTAGTTTCCATATATTTATTAATTTCTACCCAAATTATGATTAAAAACATCCTAACAAAAAAATTCCAAAATATTTAAAAAGCATATTAAATACTTAAGTAGAGAATAAAGTTCCCTCCTCCAAACTTAAATTGCAAATTTTCCTTAATTTGCACATATAAATATGAAAAAGTAAAAGGAAAGAAAACTCTCTTAGTCATGGCACACCACATCTGTCGTTGAAATGCTCAATCTTGTTGTGCCATTGCTCTCCACATTTATTCACCTACAAAACAAAAATAATATAAATATAAATAAAATAACATTGGGTTGCCTACTAACCAGCATCATGTTTAACGTCCTTGACTAGATGGCCATATCATGTCCTAAGGCACATCCCTTTGTATCCATTTACTTTTGAGTTTGCCTAGAAATAGTTTGAGTCTTTGCTTGCCCTCAAGTAAAGCCTAGTATAACTAAATAAAATAACATAGGTAGTATATTCATAAATATACTTCTATTCGTATATGAATATTTCATGACAACTATCCTTTTCAAAAGTCATACAATCCTCTAATAAGGAGGTTCACATATTCATTAATTAACGTTCCATCAATACAAGGATATGCAATGTTTTAACAAATTGATTCATATGTGTGTGTGCTACACATGATATCATCCAATGCATTCATGAAATCAACCTATATGAGCATGCTAATCAATTCAATCTTAGAATAAATCTTATAAGTCTATTTTTCACATCCCTCTCCACTAATATAAATATGCACTTAGCTAATCAATAAAGACTTTACATGGTTGTAATGTAAGGCTTAGGTGAGGGGTTAATAAATGTAGACATTTAGGTTCTTTTCACACCTTAGCTTTCTTTTTGTTCATCATGCACTTTTTAACTATAATTGAACTTTAACTTGGTATTTCAGTGCACCCACTTTTGTCATTCTTTTCATATTCTTGTATTCCACATCTCTTTTTTTTTGTAACTTCACAATACCCTTAAAATTATTTTTAATTTTCTTTTCTTTTTCGTTAGAGAGATAATTATGTTATGAGTTCTTCTTCTTCTTTTTTTCTTTTTTAATAGGAGGTATTGCATTTCATCTTACTCTATAGCTTAACACATTATTGTATTTTTTTTCTTTTTATACAAGCTAAAGGTGTAAGGGTAAAGGTAGTACTTATTAGTTAGAAATTAAATGTGGCTTAATGATATGAAAGGTTCTTTGTTAGGATCAAATGGTTGACTAAAGATATTAACAATGGTTAGCTTGAAAGGCTTAATCGATCCAAATAAGCCCTAAATCATATATCCTACTAAATACTATTCAAAATTTCGTGTTAAGGGATGATCAAATAGATTCTAAAACCTGGTAGATCTCATCAACTCGCATAACTCGCTACAAATTTTCTCTCAATAAGAACACCAAAATCAATCTTGATTATGTGCATAAAAATTTGAATCAATCAAATCAAAACTAACAATCATATCACATGATTAATTTAAATATCTTAACAAATATGTCGACATTCATTATACTAGTCATGACAACCAATTTTTATCATTGAGTTCATATGTTTCATATCAAGCATGCATGCATTTAGTTTTCATATATTTATCAATTTCTACCCAAATCATTATTAAAAACATCCTAAGAATTAAAAAAATCCTAAAATATTTAAAATGCATAGTAAATACAAATGTAGATAATAAAGTTCCCACCCTAAAACATAAATTAAACATTGTCCCCAATGTGCACATATAAATATGAAAAGGTAAAAGAAAAGAAAACTCTTTTAATCTTGGCACACCACATCTATCGTTGAAATGCTCATTCTTATTGTGTCATGTGTCTCCATATTTATTCACCCACAAAACAAAAACAATAAAATATAAGTAAAATAACATTGGGTTGCCTCCCAACCAGCATCACGTTTAACATCCTTGACTAGAGGGTCATATCAAGTCCTAAGGCACATATCTTTATGTCCATTTACTTTTGAGTTTTCCTGGAAACAATTTATTTCTTTATTTGTTCAATAATACCTTATGTTTTGGTTTGCAAACATGGTGCTCAATTATATTCTTTTACCATATTATTTTTCTTTTTGAACTTTTTGGCATTCTAATAAGAACTCTATCGTAACTCATCCAATTTATGTTTTTCCATCATCTTTTTCACATCTTTATTGGACTCTTTTACTTTCATACTTGATTGAGGATAGATAGGTAAAAGTGTGGGGTCTAAACTTGGAGGCTCTTCAATTAATGGTTTGAGCTTAGATCCTATCTAAAAAAATTTCATAATCACCTTTGATACACACAAGAGAGGCACATCCTCCAAAAACTTCACATAATCCATAATATCAACCTTTGATTCCATACCATCAAAGTTAAAATCGGTTGAGTTATTTTCCAGGGATTTTATGTTCTTATCCATAGCATCATGTGTAACGGTCTTAAGTATAGGCTACTCGACAGATTCTTTTAAGTTTTACCCACATTCAGTAACATTTATCCTTAAGCATTCATTAGCACTATCAATGTTAGGAGGTTCAGATGCTTTAAAACTTTAAAAATTATATGTTCATCTTGCACCCTTATTGTAAGTTGATGACTCTATGAAAGTAGAGTCATTAATTCACTTTTTACTTAATATTTACTTGTTTTATTTAATAAATAGAATTTTATGGAAAAAAATTAAAATATAAACTTTATAGTGAAAAGTGCTGAAAATATAATTTTTGGAGTTTTTTAGGATTTTTTGGGATTTTTCTAGAATTTTTAACGCAGAATCAATCAAGAGTTGCAATGTGGCATGCCACGCAAGTAGAGGAGCTGATTGGGCAAGCCACGTGGACTCCACGCAAGCACGAAGAGCGAATCATGTCACGATGTGTGTGAGGAGTACAAAACATGTGCCACATGTCAACACAACATTCAATCTGAGTTCAGAAATTGGTCAACGCGTCATGCCACATGTCGCTACGCCATTGATCCGCATGTTCTACCCTTGCGCCACACCATCCATTTTCGCTACCACACATCACTTTCTGATTTGCCCAGTGAATTTCCCCTGCTAC
Source organism: Hippophae rhamnoides (assembly GCA_033030585.1). Lineage (NCBI taxonomy): Eukaryota > Viridiplantae > Streptophyta > Magnoliopsida > Rosales > Elaeagnaceae > Hippophae > Hippophae rhamnoides. Next base: position 56,689,223 of record CM065429.1, on the reverse strand, counting down.
CTGTCATGCTATAATTGGCTAAAACTGTCAGTTTTGCTTGTTTTGATCGTAGCCCTTGATCTGAAGCTGATCTGATGGTCCATATCACACATGAGCTTTATCTAAGCCCCTAATCACTCCATAAATCCTAATTTTCATCCATTATCATAATTTTGGTCATTTTAGAAGTTAAAATGAGAGAAAAATCCAAAAACATTCAAGAGAAGACACAATTTTGGTGGAGATTCAAGAGGAAATTAATACTACAATTCAAGAGATTGATTGTATTTTTTTCTCTTTTTTTTATCAATTTTATGTCTTTCTTTATGAAAAATATGAGCTTTATGAACACAATTATGCGTAATTAATTTATTAATCTAGGGATCTTACGAACCTAATTTTCACCATATGATGATCTAAAATTTTACCGCAATTAGAATTTTAATTTAATTATATTATTTAATCTGATTTTTATGTTATTAATTCTTTGGCCAACAATTTATCTATAGAGACAATTAAATAAATTTGAGAGAAGTATTTAATTGTTTGTCTTGATTACATAACATGCATAGTTTCTAGGCAGAGATGTATGATTCTTATATATGTGATTCATAATTGATGAACTTCATGAGTAGTATACAATTTAATTAGCATTAGAGTGTGATTAAATTAATTACTATATGGTGTGTAGTTTACTTGAGAGAGGAATACATCTTAGGTTAGATTCAATTGATCATGTAATTAATTAATAATTATATTGGGGTGATTTTTGCATATATCTTTTTAATCACAAAATTTGATTTAATTAATTATTCCTATTTAGTTTTACTTAATTTTCTTTTAGTGACTTGTTTATATATTTATCTATTTATTCTAGTTAATTTCTTTTATTTATTTTCTTTACTTATTTGTTTATTTTCTTTACTTTACTTTATTTATTTAGTATTGTAGAAACATATTTGAGTTTATTGCATTAGCAGAGTTCGTGAGGAAAAAATCTTACCTTTAGATCTTAAAATGGAGCATACTTTGAGATCAATTAGAAATCAACAAGTCATCCAAGAGGAAGAAATGGCTAATCCAATGAGCTAAACTTGAACAATCAAATCCTTTTGATGGATGATAGAGATAGAGCTATGAATGAATATGTAATACTTACGTTGGAAGGGCTGAATCTAAGTATAACATGGCCAAATATTCAAGCTAATCAGTTTGAACTAAGGCCAATGATGTTTCAAATGCTACAAACAGTTGGACAATTCAGTGGATTATAAATAGAGGATCCAAATCTTCATCTCATATTGTTTATTGAAGTTGTAGATTCTTTTAAGTTTAATGCTGTGATCGATGAGGCATTTAGGCTTAGATTGTTTCCTTACTCTTTATGAGACAGTGCTTGAACTTTGCTAAACTCTTTGCCACCTAATTCCATTACAACTTGGAATGGTTTGGCGAAGAAATTCTTGATGAAATACTTCCCACCAACAAAGAATACCAAGCTTAGGCATGAAATTACTTCCTACCAAATCCATTAAGGATAATCTCTATATGAAGAATGGGAAAGATTCAAGGAATTGTTAAGGAAGTGTCCTCATTATAGTATTCCTTTTTGGATTCAAATGGAGAATTTTCATAATGATCTCAATGCTTACACAAGAACTATTATTGATGCATATTCTAATGAAGCTTTGCTATCCAAATCTTACAATTAAGCTTATGATTTACTTGAGAAAATGGCTAGCAATAACTATCAATGTCCTGGACAGAATGATAGCCACAAGAAGTGTAGCCGGAGTGCATGAGGTAAATGATATCACATCACTTACAGCTCAAGTTTCATCTTTGGTTAATCTTTTGAAGGTTCAAAACTCGCCAGCGAGTATAAACCAGGTCCAAGATTTAGGAGTGTCATGTGTATTTTGTGTAGGATCTCATTTGTTTGATAAGTGTCCAAATAATACTGAATCCATATTCTATGTGGGTAATGTGAATCGGAACAATAATCCATACTTGAACACATATAACCTAGTATGGAGGCAACATCCAAAATTCTGTTTATAGTAATAACAACATTCAAGGTGGTAATCATTCAATCATCAATCATTCCCACCACTTGTTTTTCAATAATCACAAGCCCAAGAGAAGAAACCACCTACTCAGGACAATACAAGTGCTTTTAATGGGGATGATGAAAGACTTCATCCAATCAATGAATACAAAAGTACCAACTCAAGAGACTTCAATTCAAAATTAGGAGAACCAAATGGGGCAACTTGCTCAGGTTATAAGTCAAAGGCCTCAAAGTAACCTTCCAAGTGACATAATTTTAAAACCAAAGAAGGTAAGGACCAATGCAATTCCATAGCCTTGAGGTGTGGTAAAATTTTAGAACAAGAACATAAGACAAAAAAGGATGAGGAGAAACATGAAATTAAAATGGATAAAGGGGACTGTAAAACTAAAAAGGATAAGGAGGAACTAGAAACTAAAAAGGAGGAGAAGGAATTAGTGGATAAAGAAAGTAATGGAAAGGAAATAATTTAGCCAAAAAAGGGAAACCTCTAAAAACCCACTACTCTTTTACCTCAAAGATTGCAAAAGTAAAAGTCAAATACGCATTTTTCAAAATTTCTAGAAGTCTTCAAGAATCTACACATAAATATACCATTTGTAGAGGCACTTGAACAAATGTCGTCTTATGCCATATTCATGAAGGATATACAATCAAAGAAAAGGAGGCTTGCAGATCATGAAACAATAACCTTGACTGAAGGTTGTAGTGCCATCCTTAATAGAAAACTACCACAAAAACTAAAAGATCCAGGTAGTTTTGATATCCCTTCACTATTGGGAACATTCGTTTTTGCAAGGCACTATGTGACTTGGGTTATAACATTAACCTCATGCCATTATCTGTCTTTAAGAGATTGGGGTTTTGTAAAGCCAACCCACTTCAGTAACATTACAAATGGAAGATAGATCAATTAAGAGACCTCGGTGTGTGGTAGAAGATTTTCTAGTAAAAGTTGACAAATTCATCTTTTCGGCGGACTTCATTGTGCTAGACATGGAAAAGGACCGTTGTTGTCTCTTTAAGAGAACATAAAAAAACATGCAAGTATATAGAGTCATAAGTAATAAAATTGATTAGTAAAATTATCGTTCCCACAGAGATTTGTTACTATTATTCGTCAAGTACTAAAATTGTTTCACTCTAATTTTATCCAAACAAACGAAACGTTGGTTGAGTTTAACTAAAATGATTTTTTTTATACCAATAAATAAGAAAATTCAAGGATTGTAGTTTCAGCAAATTATTCCACTTGAATCATATTATTTTCTCTTGATTTATATTTTTTGAATTTAATTTGTCAACCAAGAACTACTAATTTTATCCATACATCACTTCCGAGCTCCATATAGACCCATCTCGCTAAAATAATTCACTATATTCCAATGAGAATTAAATTCACCAAGATTCATTATGTTCAAAATTCTCAAATAGCCACACGTACAATAAAAGTATATTCATATCCTTCATATATATATGTTATTCTATCCACGAGCAATTACACGAAAATGCCTTTTTCAAGTTTATTTAAGTGTCACAAAAATGTCTTTCTCAAGTTTATTTATGTGTCACAAATCAACTGATTAATCTTCCAATCAATCAAAAGCATTAAGCACAAATAGAATAAACAAATTAAAAATATCATAAATCTTTCAAAAATAATTTATTCAAGCTTCATAAATTAAGCTACAACACAACCTTAGAAAAAATTAAATTAGTTCATAACAAAAATTAAAATTACAATGCGAAAATATATTAAGACATTTTAAGGAATATTAGCTCAATAACAACACAAACAGAATTAGAATTTCATCTGCGCAGAAATACAACAAAAGCCAAAAATGGCTTCTGCGTCTTCCACAATCCCTATCCATCTAACCCCCATATTTTCTCGCAATAAATGCCCTATTTATAGCTAAAAAATAATATAAAAAAATATTAAGCATGTGAGAAATTATTCTTTAAACACATAGACACGCGTGTGAAAATGGGGGATATCGAAAATATTATCTTAACACACGCGTGGGAGACATACAAAAACAGCTAGAAAATGCACCAATTCTGCATTTTTGTTTTTTTTCAAAACTCATGCCACGTGTCAGCATTTAATTTGATGAAAGAAATAACGATACACGTGGCATCTTTTTATTCGGTGTAATGGGAGGAGCATACACCGGTTAAATGGACCACGTCGCACGGGAAAATTGTTGGCACAGACAAGTGGGTGACGCAGAAGTGGTTGGAAAATGTGCGTCGTTTTTGTGTTTTCATTTCACAAAACCCATGCCACGTGTCACAATCTTATTTGTTGGAGGAATAATCAAGATATGTGGAATCTTTGTATTTTGTGGAATGGAAGGGCGCATGAAGTTTACGTGGACGTCGTCGCACCGGAACATTGCTGGCACAGACACATGGGTCCCACCCTACATGCCGGCTTGCGTAGCTAGGTGGGTCCCACACAGTGCGCCGAGCAGTGTGCAATCTGGGAAACGTGTCCAATCGCTTATGTCGCGTCTGTGGCAGACGTGCCTGATCGTCACCGTTGATTATCTGATCGGACGGTGCGTGATGCGTGTTATGAATGGCGCGCGCGGTTCTCCTGTTCCTACGTAGAAAAATAGTTTATTTAATTTCATTCTGGCCCTCCAATTTAATTTAAATTAACTTTTAAACTTTTTATATTTACATTGAAGCCCACTTTTAATTTAAATTATATTTTCAGCTTTTGTTGTTTGCAATTAAGTCCTTTTTTAATACAAATTCTTTAATTTTCTTTAAAAAATTCCTTAAAAAAATAACAGTAAATATTGAATTATTACATTAAAATTAACTAAAAATATTTAAAACATAACAATTATAATTAATAAAAAGGACAAAATAACTGTATAATATACAGTTATCAACCGTTAAATTTCTATCATACTTGGTCATCGATTCTTAGCAACCAAAAGAGAACTCTCAGATTTACAAAAAGGTGAACTTACAATGAGAGTGGAAGATGAACAAGCAATATTTAAAGTTTTTAAAGAATCTGAACCCCTTAATATTTATAATGTTAATGAATGTTTAAGGATAAATTTTAGTGAATGTAGAGATAACTGAAAAGAATCTGTTAAGTCGCACACACTTAAGACTACTACACATGATGCTATGAACAGGGACATAAACTCACTAGAAAATAACTCAACATTTTTATACTTTGAATGTATGGCATCGAAGGTTGACATAGTGGACTATGTGAACTTTTTGGGGGATGCACCTCTCATGCATGTATTAAAGGCACTTATGGGAAATTTTGAGATAGGATCTAAACTGAAACCTTCAATTGAAGAGCCACCAAGTTTAGACCCCACACTTTTACCCTCTTATCCCCAGTCATGTATGAAAGTGAAAGATTCCAATGGAGAGGTGAAAAAGATGTTGGAAAAACATAAATTGGATTAGTTACAGTGGAGTCCTTATAAGAATGCCAAAAAGTTCAAAAGAAAAAAAAATGGCATGAGAAGAGAATTGAGAATGGTGTTTGTGAACCAGAGCATAAGCTATCATTGGACAAATCAAGACTCAAACTGTTTCCAGGTAAACTCAAAAGTAAATGGACACAAAGGGATGTGCCTTAGGATTTGATATGACCATCTAGTCAAGGATGTTAAACGTGACGCTGGTTGGGAGGCAACCCAACGTTATTTTACTTATATTTTCATTGTTTTTGTTTTATAGGTGAATAAATGTGGAGAGCAATGGCGCAACAAGAATGAGGGTTTCAACAACAGATGTGGTGTGCCAAGACTAAGGGAGTTTTCTTTCCTTTTACTTTTTGAGGTTTATATGTGCACATTGGGGAAAATGTCTAATTTAAGTTTGGGGGAGGGAAATTCATTCTCTACATTAGTATTTAGTATGCATTTTTAATTTTTAGGTTATTTTTAATCATGATTTGGGTAGAAATTGATAAATATATGGAAACTAAATGCATGCATGCTTGATATGAAACATATGAACTCCATGATAAAAATTGGTTGTAATGACTAGGTTAAGGAATGTAACATATTTGTTAAGATATTTACATTAATCATGTGATATGCTTGCTAGTTTTGATTGGATTGATTCAAATTTTTATGCACATATTCATGATTGATTTTGGTGTTCTTATTGAGAGAAAATTTGTAGTGAGCAATGTGAGTGGATGAGATCTACCAAGTTTTAGAATCTATTTGATCATCCCTTGTGGCAAAATTCCTAAATAGTATTTAGCAAGAGAAATGATTTAGGCCTTATTTCGATCGATTGAGACTTTAAAGCAAACCATTGTTAAAAACTTTAGTCACCCATTTGAGCCTAATAAAGAATCTTTCATATCTATAAGCAACATTTTATGCCTAACCAATAAGCATCACCTTTACCCTTACACCTTTAGCTTGCATGAAAAGAAAAAAAATGCAACCATGTGTTATGATTTAGAGTAAGGTGGAGTGTAATGCACCCTATAAAAAAAAGAAAAGAAAAAAAGAAGAAGAAGCAAAACTCACAACACAATTATTCCTCTAAAGAAAAATAAAATATAATTGAAAATAAGTTTGAGGGTGTTGTGCAGTTACAAAAAAAAAAATAAAAAATATGAAAAGAATGTCAAAAGAGGGTGCATTAAAAATATCAAGTTACAATTCAATTGTAGTTAAAAAGTGCATGATGAATAAAAAAAAGCTAAGGTGTGGAAAGAGCCTAAAATGTCTTCATTTATCGACCCCCCACCTAAGCCTTACATTACAACCATGCAAAATCCTTATTGATCTTGAGCTAAGTGCATATTTATATTAGTGGAGAGAGATGTCAAAAATAGACTTATTAGACTTCTTCTAATATTGAATTGATTAGCATGCTCATATAGGTTGATTTCATGAGTGCATTGGATGATATCATGTGCATCACACACACACACACGAATCAATTTTTCAAAAACCGTGCATATCCTTGTATTGATGGAACATTTATTGATGAATATTTAAACCTCTTTATCATAGGATTGTATGACTTTTGAGAGAGATAGTTTTTCGTGAAATATGCATGTACTAATAGAAGTATATTTATGAGGACAAGCAAAGATTTAGGTTTGGGGGGTGAGATGACTTTATGAAAGTAGAGTTATTAGCACACCTTTTTACTTAATATTTACTTGTTTTATTTAATAAATAGTATTTTTATGGAAAATAAATTAAAATATAAACTATTTAGTGAAAAAAGGGAGAAAATATAATTTTTGGGATTTTTCTGGAATTTTTCTGGATTTTTATGAATTTTTAATGCAGGACCAATCAAGAGCTACTACTTGGCATGCCACACAAGCAGTGAAGCTGACTGGGCAAGCAATACAAGCACAGAGAGAAAATCACTTCACGCCGCGTGTGAGGAGGACAAAACACGCGCCATATGTCAACACGGCGCTCAATCGGAGTCCAAAAATTGGTCAACATTTCATGCTGCTTGTGGCTACACCATTGCTCTGCACTTTCCACCCATGTGCCATGCCATACGTTTCCTCGAATCATGTCACACCACGTGTCGCTGACTCAGTGAACCTTGACTCCTATAGGTGTCCCCTACCGCGCATCGCTCCCTAATTCGCCCAATGAAGCTGATCTGACGGTCCAGATCATACCTGAGCTTTATTCAAGCCACTAATCACACCATAAACCCTAATTTGCCTCCATTAGCATAATTTTAGTCATTGTTTGGAGCTAAAAAGAGAGAAAAATACAGAAAAATTTAGGAGAAGACACAATTTTGGTGGAGATTCAATAGGAAATTAATAGTACAATTCAAGAGATTGATTATATTTTTTTCTACTCTTTTTTTTATCAATTTTATGTCTTTGTTTATGAAAAATATGAGCTTTATGAACACAATTATGTGTAATTAATTTATTAATCTAGGGATCTTATGAACCCAATTTTCACGTTATAATGATCTAAAATTTTACCCCAATTATAATTATAATTTAATTATATTATTTAATCTGATTTTTATGTTATTAATTGTTTAGCCAACAATTTATCTATAGAGGTAATTAAATAGATTTGAGAGAATTATTTAATTTTTTGTCTTGATTAAATAACAAGCATAGTTTTTAAGGAGAGATGTATGATTCTTATTTCCATAATTGATGAACTTAATGAGTAGTATGCAATTTAATTGGCATGAGAGTGTGATTAAATTAATTACTATATGGTATGTAGTTTACTTAAGAGAGTAATAAATTCTAGGTTAGATTCAATTGATCATGTAATTAATTGATAATTATATTGGGAGGATTTTAGCGATTTGTATGTTTAGAAAATTAGGGGATTAAATATTCCTATATATTTTTTCATATATCTTTTTAGTCACAAATTCTCATTTAATTAATTATTACTTTTTACTTTTAGTTATTTTAATTTTTCTTAAAATATAAAAATGCCAAAAAAATTGATTTTTATTATTTTTAGTTTTAAAAATTAGTTTGTAATAAAAGAATCTCTATATGAACGATCTTTACTTATCATTATATTACTTGTTACGATATATATACGTGTGTATTCATTGCACACACAATTTGTGCGGCGATCATAAGTTCACCTTTTTGTATATCAATGAGTTCTCTTTCGGTTGCTAAGAATGGATGTACAAGTATGATAGGAATGTCACGGTCCTTCTCCATATCTAGCACAATGAAGTCTACTAGAAAGATGAATTTGTCTACCTTTACTAGCATATCTTGTACCATAGCCCAAGGTTTCTTAATTGATCTTTCTACTATTTGTAATGTTACTGAATTGGGTTTGGCTTTACCAACCCCAGTCTCTTAAAGACTGATAACGGCATAAGGTTAATGCTAGAACCCAAGTCGCATAAAGCTTTCTCAAAATGGATGTTCCCAATTGTACAAAAAATGTCAAAACTACCTAGATCTTTCAAATTTTGGGGTAGTTTTCTAGCAAGGATAGCACTACAACCTTCAGTTAAGGTTATTATTTCATTATCTTGAAGCCTCCTTTTTCTTAGACGAGATGTCCTTCAAAAATTTGGCAAAAGAAGCATTTGTTCAAGTGCATCTTCAAATGATATGTTTATGTTTAACTTCTTGAAGACTTGCATAAATTTTAAAAATTGTCTATCTGACTTTTGCTTTTGTAGTATTTGAGGGAAATTAATAGTGGGTTCGTAGAGGTTGGCCTTTTTGGCTGAATCATTTCCTTTCCATTACTCTCTTTATCCACTAATTCCTTTGCATCCTTTTTAGTTTATGGCTCTTCCTTATCCTTTTTAGTCTCTTAGTCCTTATTATCCTTTTAAGTCTTATTTTCCTGCTCTAAAGTGTTACCACTCCTCAAGGCTTATGATTTATAATGGTCCTCACCTTCTCATCTTGGGTTTACAATTGTGTCACTTGGAAGGTTATCTTAAGGCTTTTGACTTATAGCCTAAGTAAGTTGCCCCAATTGATTGTCCAAATTTTGAATTGAAGCCTCTTGAGTTGACACTTTTGTATTAAATGATTGGATGAAGTCTTTCATCATCCCCATTAAGGCATTTGTATTGTCCTCAGTAGGTGACTTCTTTTCTTGGGCTTGTACTTGTTGTGGTTATTGAAACTAGGTGGTGGAAATTATTGATTGTTGAATTGACTATCACCCTTATTGTTGTTATTTCAAGAGAAATTCGGATGTTGTCTCTATCATAGGTTATATGTGTTTGAGCATAGATTATTATTTTTATTTACATTACCCACATAAAATACTAATTCATGATTATTTGGACAACTATCTAACAAATAGGCTCCATCACAAAACACACACGACACCCCTGAATCTTGGACCTGGTTTATACTCGCTGGCGAGTTTTTAACCTTCAAAAAATTTACCAAAAATGACACTTGAGTTGTAAGTGTCATGATATTATTTTCCTCGTGCATTCCATCTGCTCTTCTTGTAGCTATCATTCTATCCATTGACCATTTATAATTATTGTTAGCCATTTTTCTACTCTATGTTTCTAATAGTAATAAAATATGTGTCTAAATTAAAAATAAAAAAAATAAAAAAATAAAATTTAAAAAATAATTAAAATAAAATTTAAAAAATAATTAAAATAAAGTAAAAATTTAACTAAAATAAATAAATAAATAAGAAATTAAAAGAAAATAAGTAATTTAAAATTAAAATTAAATTAAAGGAAAATAAATTAAGATAAACAACTAAAATAAAAAATAAAAATAAAAAATTATTAATTTCTAATATTTAATCCCCAGCAACAGCGCAAAAAACTTGATCGCTACACATGAAGCATGTGTAATGAATATGCAAGTATACGTATCGCAACAAGTAATATAATGATAAGAAAAGATCATTCCCACATAGATTATTTTGTTAGAAACTAATTTTTAAAATTAAAAAAAATCATTTTTTTGTGTTTTTATATTTTATAGAAGGAAAATTAAAATAACTAAAAGTAAATAAAAAAAATTAATTAATCATATTTGGTAACTAAGAAAATATCTAGGAATACTTAATCTCTCTATTTTCTAAATATATGAATCGCTAAAATCCCACAATATAATTATCAATTAATTACATGATCAATTGAATCTAACCAAACATGTATTTCTCTCTCAAGTAAAATACATATCATATAGTAATTAATTTAATCACACTCTCATGCCAATTAAATTGCATACTACTCATTACGTTCATCAACTATGGATCACATACATAAGAATCATACATCTCTGCCTGGAAACTATGCATGTTATTTAATCAAGACAAATAATTAAATAATTCTCTCAAATCAATTATTACCTCTATAGATAAATTATTGGTCAAATAATTAATAGCATAAAAATCTGATTAAATAATATAATTAGATTAAAATTATAATTTGGGTAAAATATTATATCATCACATTGTGAAAATTGGGTTCATAAGATCCCTAAATCAATAAATTAACTAGACATAATTTTGTCCATAATGCTCATATTTTTCATAAAGAAAGACATAAAAATTGATGTAGAAATGAGTATAAGAAGAAATACAATCAATCTCTTGAATTGTAATACTAATTTTCTCTTGAATCTCTACTAAAATCGTATCTTTTTTTTAAGTTTTCTCTCTTTTTAGCTCAAAAAAATAATCAAAATTATGCTATTGGAAACTCCTTAGGGTTTATGGGGTGATTATGGGCGTAAATATAAATCAAGTGGAATTTTCACCATCAAATCAACTTCATTTCAAGGATTGAGATCGAAACAAGCAAAATTAATTGTGCTAGCCAATGACAGCACGATACGTGGCACACAAAATTCACTAGGCGAATAAGAGCATGACGCGTGACATGGGAAACCGATCCGAGTGAACAGTTGCTACGTTAGCACCATGCAGCACAATGTGATTCATGGTAATGGATGGTGTGGCGCATGGGTGGAATAGCTGGATGAGTAGAGTGGTGACACGTGTCATGAAGGTTTGATTGTGCTTAAACTCGAATTGAATGTTGTGACAACACGTGGCACATGGTGTGTCGCTCTTCACACCCAATAATCTACCATTCATTGTCCCTACTTTCATGGTATCTGCATGGCTTGCCTAATAAGCTACTCTTCTTGTATGGTAGGCCACGTGGTAGCTTTTGATTAGTCATATGTTAAAAATTTCTAAAAACTCCATAAAAGTTTCAAAAATTATATTTTCACCCCTTTTCACTAAAACGTTTATATTTTAATATTTTTTGCCCCTAAAATACTATTTATTAAATAAAATAAGTAAATATTAAGTAAAAAGGTATGTTAATAACACTATTTTCAAAGAGTCATCACTCCTCAAGTGCTTAGACACACAACCGATACTGATCATCAGTCTCCTCCACCACAGGTTAATAGCTCAGCCTGAATCTTGATAATTTTTTCTATACATTGATCATTATTTTAGAAGGGATGGAGTTCAATGTGAGCACAAAATGTTCCAATTCTTCAACAATGCCCATCACCTTAAGGAAGACCCCTTCGAACCGCTTCCTATAGAAGTTCACCCAATGGGACTCACTGTCCATAAGGGTAGCCATTATAGTCATGATCCTCCTCTCTTGAGCTCGAGTCTAGGATAGCTACTCTTTACAAGAGGCGAGCTTGTACTTGGTCTCTTCATAAAGCTTTATCTTATCCTTGAGCTTGAAGAGCTTGATTTTAAATTCCTTCACCTTAGTCTTAAGTCTTACATTTTCAAGTTTTAAAGCCTGAACTGAATGTGTGTTAGCACAATTAGAATCCATAATGTTTGAACAAAAAGGATGGAGAAGTAGTTGGAAAATATTTTGACAAGATTGTGTGAATTCAACAAATGTTCCTAACCCTTTTTTATAGGAGATGGTTTCAAGAAAAGTTTAATGAAACATGTCCCAAAAATAGGGAGGTACGTCAATATCATAAATGGACATAGAAAATGATATAAATTCACCACTAGTAATGCAGACCTTTTAGGTGACCAACCTAGGAACCCATGATCTCAAAGGAATAGAAATGATTGATTTGCTAAGAACATGTTGAAGATGATCAAATTAAAACCCTAAGGAAAAAAACCCAAACCTTGAGACGCCACAAAAGATGATCACTCATTTTGATAATTCATATTCAAGTATTCAATCAAGAACAAAAGAAGGCAAAGTAAGAAGCTTTCTGAAATTTTCTTTTCATTTATGAATATTCGTGTCCCCATTAATGGTTGTTGTTTCTTTTATAAGAAATAAACCCAATGTGCCACTTCAAGAATGAAAAAACTAATAAGTTTAATTATTGGTGGATTGGGCCTAATCCATTCTTAAAAAATAAAGGACTAAAGACTTAAAATAAAAAGCTCACAATTCGCTAAAGCAACAATTGCTAAACATAAAAGGCCTATAATTAGCTAAAACAAAAATATTACTTCCTAAATCAATATTTACTCCAAACTTGATCTTCCAAATCTATCCCTTGCATAAAAAGGTAATAGACCATCCTTGGTGAAGGTTTAGAATCTTAGAATTTAGTTCTTGATTCTTCTAGCATAGCCTATTTCTATTGCACTTTCATGATCAAGCCTTGCAAAGCTTCCTTCATCCTCTTAGTCTTTACCCTAGTAATTGGACCACCAATTCCTTGCAAAGGATATGGAGAATATTTGGGAACATCAACTTGATTAGCACTTTGATCTCCATTATTCATTTCCTCTTCGAAAAGTTTCGTTCTTGAATCACCTACATCAAACAAAGAAAAATCAGTGACATTAAAAGTTGCACTAACATTACCTTAGCCACTTGGCATATCTATCTTCTAGGCATTTTCATTAATCCTTTCCAAGATTTGAAAAGGTCCATCTTCTCATGGATGAAATTTTTATTTTTGTTGTGTGGGAAACCTCTCCTTACACATGTGCACATAAACCCAATATACAAGTAAGACAAAAACCTTCAAACGCCCCTTATTGACTTGCTTAGCATATTGCTCATTCTTCCTTTCAATGTTGGCCCGAACTCTAGCATGTAAATCCTTCAAAAAAGTCTACTTTTTTTACCATCAAGATTATCATGGTCATTAGTAGGGAAATATAAAATATCAATAGGTGTTAAAGGATTAAAACCATAAACAACTTCAAAAGGAGAAAATGAAGAAGTAGAATGAACAATCCTATTATATGCAAAATCAATGTGTGGCAAACACTTCTCCCACTGCCTTATATTCTTTTGAATGATAGCATGCAACAAAGTAATGAGTGTCCTATTAACTACTTAGTTTGACCATCCATTTGAAGATGTCCAATAATAGAAAATAACAGTTTAGTTCCTAATTTATTCCATAAAGTGCACCAAAAATGACTTAGGAACTTAACATCTCTATCACTAATTATTGTCTTAGGTAACCCATGCAAACAAAACACTTCTTTAAAGAACAAATCAGCAATATGTGTTGCATCATTGGTTTAAGAACATGCAATAAAATGAGCCATTCTACTAAACCTATCAACAACAAAAATGATGATATCCTTTCCACTTTGAGAACTTGGTAATCCTAAAACAAAATCCATAGATATATCAATCCAAGGTTTATTAGGTATAGGTAAAAGGGCATACAAGCCATGTGGTTTAACTTTAGATTTTGCTTGCCTACATGTATTGCACATTTCATATACAGATTATATATCATGCTTCATATTAGGCCAATAAAAATGTTTACATAAAATATCTAAAGTCTTTAGAACACCAAAGTGACCCATCAAACCTCCTTCATGACTTTCCCTAACAAGAAACTCACGAACAAAATAAATAGGCACACATAATTTATCTTTCTTGAATAGAAATCCTTCATGCCTATAAAAATCACCAGACGCATACTTATCACATGCATTCCATACTTGGAAAAAATTAGAATCCTTAGCATAAAATTCCTTAAGCAATTCAAAACCAAGTAATTTAGTTTATAATGAAGTAAGTAATAAGTACCTCCTAAACAATGCATCAGCCAGAACATTTTCCTTCCCATGCTTGTATTTGATTACATAAGGAATTGTGTCTATAAACTCCAACCACTTAGCATGTCTTTTATTAAGCTTACCTTGGGTCTTCAAAAACTTCAAACTCTCATAATCGGAATGAATGATGAATTCCCTTGACCATAAGTAATGCTTCCATGTTTAAAGAGTTCTCACTAATGCATAAAGCTCCTTGTCATAAGTAGGATGATTCAACACTTCCCCACTTAGCTTTTCACTAAAATATGCAATTGGTTTGGAATCCTACATTAAAATAGCTCCTATGCTAATCCTCGATGCATTACATTCTATCATAAAAGTTTTATCAAAGTTAGGCAAACACAACAAAGGTACATTTGTTAGTTTATCATTTAAAGTGTTAAACGCTTGATCATGCATATCATCCCACTTAAAAATAACATTATTTTTAATAAGTTCATTCAAAGGTGCAACAATAGAACTAAAATATTTAACAAACCTTCGGTAAAAACTTGCTAAACCATGGAAACTTCTTACCTCATTCACATTCTTAGATGTAGGACAATCCCTTATTACCCTTTTACCTTTTCTTCATCAACACTAATACCCTATGAACTAAAAAGAAATCCAAGAAACACAACAGATTCCATGCAAAATGTGGACTTTTTAAGATTAGCATACAACTTGTTCTCTCTCAGCACACTAAAAAATGCATGCAAGTGTTCCACATGTTCCTCTAAATTTTTTCTATAGCCTAAAATATCATCAAAGTAAACTACTACAAATTTCCACATAAAAGCACACAAGACATGGTTCATTAACCTCATGAATGTACTAGGTGTATTAGTTAAACCAAAAGGCATTACTAACCATTCATATAATCCATATTTAGTCTTAAATGCAATTTTCCTTTCATCTCCTTCTTTCATACAAATTTGATAATAGCCATTCTTTAAGTCAATTTTAGAAAAAAAATTAGAGTTATGCAACTCATCAAGCATATCATCTAACATAGGAATAGGATTTCTATACTTTACCTTTATCTTGTTAATAGTGCACCAATTCATACACATACGTCATGTTCCATCTTTCTTTGGGACTAAGATGACAAGAACCGAACTTGGGTTAAGACTCTCCCTTACAAATCTCTTTTGCATCAACTCATCCACTTGCCTTTGTATCTCATTCGTTTCCTCAGGATTAGCTCTATAAGCAGGTCGGTTTGGTATTGCAGATCCGGGTGTAAAGTCTATTTGATGCTCAATTCCTCTCAAATGAGGTAATCCATGGGGAATTTCTTCAGGAAATAAATCCTCAAAGTCCTACAATAATGACACAAAAGCACTAGACAAAGATGAGTTAAGATCATTAGTAGAAAGATAAATATCCTTGTATATAAGTACAAGTACTTGTTGCCTTGCCACCATTACACTCTTAATCTCATGTTTTTCAGCAAATGCACTCATTCTTTTATTTTCCTCTCCTAGCTCACTTTTCTCTATGTTTTTCTCACTTTTCTCCCCTTTGTGCTCACTTTTCTCTCTTTTTTGCTCACTTTTCTCCCCTTTGTGCTCATGATGAGTGCTCAAAAAGCACTAAAATAACCATGATTTTATGTACATTAATTGATTAAAAAAATATATATTTATATGTTTTATCATATATTTATATAAATTTGTCTTTTTTGGAATCACGGGTATTTTTATTGTTTTTCAGGTATTTTGGCTTAAAAACGCAATTTAAAGACTCAAAGAGGAATACTTGAAGCAATACATCACAAATATATTAATAAATAAGTGGGAAAAGGTCAACAAATATGGAAAAATTGGACAAAATGGGTCGAAAAGGTCAAAAATGTCAAAAAGGAGAAAATCGCGCCGAGGCGACCCGTCCGCGCGGCGCTCGGCCACGCTGAGCTGCGCGCGTGGGTACTGTTCATCTGCGCGCAACTGCCCGCGCGGCTACGGTTCATCCGCACGCGCGCAGCACCCCAGCAGTTCCCCTCCGCGTGCCCAACGCGTTTTCGCCCCATTTTCCACGTGCAGCCGCCCCCATGACGTCATGCTGACGTCATTGATGACCTCACCATGTCCATTACATGTTTTTTCATTTTTTAACATATTTTTACTCATTTTTTCTCTCCATCCTCAGCTATAAATACCCCCCTTCCCTTCACTTCAAAAACACACCTCAAAACACACTTCTCTCTTCTTTCTTTCTCTCCATTTCTTAGTTTTTAGGTTTTTTTAGTTTTTCTTATGTTTTAGCTAGTTTTTCTTATGTTTTAGCTAGTTTCTCTTAGTTTTAGAGTTCTTCCCTCTTTGGGAAGAACTAGTTATGTTTTTTTGTAATATTTTAACTTTTTGATTCAATAAATGGGAGTGCAAATTCCGTTTGGAGGTTTTCTAGCAAAGGGAATGGCATCGAAGTACTGTAAGGATTTTATTTTCTTTGCAGTTATTTTTTTATGCTTTATTCTTACATGTTATATTTAATTTATCTGTGATTAAATTTAACTATGCTAGTTGTTTATAATTATGATGTAATAATAACGTTGTTATGCTTGCGAAATATTAAATAGGTGAAAATCTCTAAAATGAATTGATTTTATTTTTATTCAAGATTTTATATTAAGAATGTTAGAGAGAAATATATTATTTTTCATTACAAACTTAAATCTGAAAATTAGATTTTAAGGTTTAGTTATCCGGTCTGATTTAGAGTAGTGCTCTTTTATTTGTTGGTACAATCGCCCGGTAGTTAGAGTGAGGCTCTATTTCAAAAGTTTTTATAAGAATTATTATCTGAAAATGTATTGACAACATGTTTTCAGTAGTGGTTTTAAAACTTGAAAGTTAGTACTCGGATAACTAAATTCTTAGGTTTAATTTGGACACCTTGAATAAAGTTTAAACTGTCTAACCTCACCAAAGGTGGCATTTAAATGGTTCATTTTCAATCTCTTAGGAAAAGGAATTAATTTAATTAACCAAATTAGTTATCAACCCCACCCATAGGTGTTAATTGATTTGTTTAGTTAACAAAGAATATCTAACCCCACCAATGGTGGTATTCATACAAAAAAGGGAGAATCAATAAATATCAATTTATATCTTTAATAACCTAAATAATACGAGCAAGCATAATTAACTTAGTTATTATATCCATAAATACTCCACTATTTATAAAAGATAAAATTTGTATGAATTTTTATTGAATCTATGTTTATTTTTATGTAAGTAGATTAAAAACACAAAACCCCAAAATATCGTGACAGGATGTTTAGGATTTAATTTCGTTTTTAAAAGTTTGAATAATAAATTAAAAACCACCTACATTCCTTCCTTAGATCGACCTTGGGAGTATACTAATCATTTTCTACGAAATGATTCGTGCACTTGCGAGAGTTTTATAAATATAAAACCAAAGTATTGGCAGGATCGGCGATGCCGGTTTTCGTTCATCAAGTTTTCATTCATCAAAGTATTTGGCGATCACGATTCTACTCATCAGCTCACTTTTATCTCTTTTGTGCTCACTTTTCTCTCCTTTTATATTTTCCTCTTGCTCACACTTTTGTTTTTCTCTCAACTTGCACTCTCTTGATATATTAATCTAGTCCTCATAAGCTTGCAAAGGCTATAGAGGGGATAATACAACTTTTCGGTTGTTCATTTCAAAATAGTATCAATTTTTATACCCATCATGCATCACCCTTCTATCAAATTGCCATAGTCACCCAAGAAAAATATGAGCAGCATACATTGGTGCCACATCACAAAGAACCTCATCCTCATACTTGCCAATTGAAAAAGGAACCCAAACTTGTTTGTTGACATTCACTTCTCTATAATCATTCAGCCATTGTAGCTTGTACGGTTTGGGATTCATTTGCCACTTCAAATTCAACTTTTCTACCAACAAAATACTAGCTATATTACTACAACTCCTATTATCATAATAACTATTCATACCTTATCCTTCACATGGCATATTGTGTGAAAAATATGCTCATGTTGTTCCTCATCTCTGTCATTCTTAGGTTGTATATTGAGGGCTCCCCTTGTGACAAGTAATTCCCCATGCATAGGTTCTTCCAATTCTACATCAGAACAATCCTCAAATGGTGGAATTTCATCGTCACTTGAATTAGCACTCTCAATTTCTTCCTTATCATGTACAACCATAACCCTTTTGTTTGGGCATTCAGAAGCAATATGACCAAGTCTTTGGCACCTAAAACACTTAATATCATGTGACTTAGTAGGAGTTTTTGTTTCAAGTTTACCTTTAGGAACAACAAATGATTTGTTTGACTTCGCTTCTCCTTTTGTTCTAAAGGCAGATTTGTTGTCCTTCCAAGTTGATTTCCACAGAGAACTAAGGGATGAACTAGATATTGAACCTTTTGGACTTGATTTGTTTATCCACTTTAATGGCTTTGTGCAGTAGTTCTTCTATTTCTACATAATGTTGCAATTCAACCACATCAATAATTTCCATGTTTAACCCGGCAATGAATTTGGCCATTGCAGCTTCTCTATCCTCCTCTATGTTTGCTCTAATCATGGAAACATCCATATCCTTATAATAATCTTCTAAACTCATGGAACCTTGGACTAGACCTTAAAAATTTCTATATAGATCCCTATAATAAGGGCTAGGAATGAACCTCTTACGCATCACCAATTTCATCTTTTCCCATGACCAAATTGGTCTCTCACCATTTCTTTGCCTATTTGACCACCAATTGTTCCCACCATATACCAATATAATCTGTAAATTATACAGCTGCTAACTTTACTTTCTTATCCTTGGAGTAATTATGACAATAAAACACATGCTTAACCATTCTTTCCCACTCCAAGTATAACAAGATCATTCTTTCCATGAAAGGGCAAAATTTTCATCTTTATACTCCCTATATTGCTATCTTCTTTGTAGTTAGTCTTTTTGTCCCATTTACAATTGTTCTCTCTTCCACATTGGAATAATATTATTCTTCCTCAAACTCATGTCTTCTAAATCTTCTTCAATGTGATTGAAAATCGAAAGAGGATTCTAAATCATCCAACCTTGCATTCATCCACTTAAATTGGTCATGAATAGATTTGATGAAGAATTTAAAGTCAACCTCTTATGGTTCCCTTCCTTCCTTACTCATGTTGTCAACCTATAAAATAAAATGAGATAGTCCACGCATACCCTCACGTGTTTGTTCTCAAATAAAATTGTTAATACTCCATTTTTTCACACTATTTTCACTGTCTTTTTAAAACTATTTTCGCTCTTTTTTTATGACTCAAAGCTCACACTAACCTCTTTTGTGTTCTTAATAAAATCAAAGAATCCAACTAATCTAAAAAGGAAAGTCTAAAAAGAACTCTAAAAAACACTCTTGACCAAAAAGGACTCTAAAGAAAGACCCTTGACCAAGGAGGACTCTAAAGAATGACTCTTGACAAAGGCGGACTCTAAAGAAAGACTCTTGACCAAAGAAGACTCTAAAGGAAGACTCTTGACCAAAGAGGACTCTAAAGAAAGACTCTTGATCAACTATGATTCCCTTTTTTTAAATCAATCTTAAGCAGCAAGAACAAAATAAAGGAAACTCAATTTCAACAAGAACAAGAAAACTTAGCAAGAAAATAAGAATTAGATTTTTGAACAATCTACTATTATGCTCTCCTATTCTTTTCTCTTTTATTCTTATTTTATTCTGCTTTTTTTCTCCCTTTTCTTCTTTTTTTTCACTGCTTCTACTACTATTGTGAATTGAAAATTCACAAAAAAAAATTTGTAACCCTAAAGAACAAGAGCGGAAAACAACACAAAAAAATGCGTAAAATTTTAAGCCCTCGGTAAGTAGTGTAAATGGTGTAATTTGGGCTCGAAAAATAGAGAATGTAGCTAGATCTCAATTTTATTAATAGAAATGAAAACGAGTTTTGATTTGATATATTATAAAATTCGTTTTGATGTTCGAGTCAAAAGTTATGACCGTTTAAAGTTGCAATGCCAATTTATCACTTATTTTTTAAACTATGAACTACGCAACTCTCTTATTCTTATTCTTATTCTTCTTTTTTAAGAGCAAAGATAGATTGAAAACAGAAAAAAAAATATACAAATAATTCAAAGAAAACTAAGAAACTAAATCCAAAGACGAAAACACAAGATTCAAAAGGATGAATTTTTTTTTTTGCGATTTGTGACTCAAGAACGCAGAAAACAATCAAAGGACGATTTTTTTTTGAAATCTAAAATTCAAAACAAAGATAGATGAAGATAGACAACCTTTTTCAACAACCAAGGATTTGATACCAAATGATGCGGACCCTTTAGGCGACCAACCTAGGAACCCACGATCTCAAAGGAATAGAAACGATTGCTTTGCTAAGAACATGTTGAACATAATCAGATTAGAACCCTAAGGAAAAAAAATCTTTAAAACCTAAACCTCGAGATTCCACAAAGGATGATCACTCTCTTTGATAAGTCGGATTCAAGTATTCAATCAAGAATACAAGAAGGCAAAGCAAGAAGCTATCTGAAATTTTCTTTTTATTAATGAATATTCGTGTCCCCAATACATGCCTGTTATTTCTATTATAAGAAATAAACCCTAGGCGCCACTTCAAGAGCCACAAAACTAATGGGCTTAATTATTAGTGGATTGGGCCTCATCCATTCTTAAAAAATAAAATACTAAAAGACTTAAAATAAAACGACCACAATTCACTAAAACAAAAATTAATAAACATAAAAGGCCCATAATTAGATAAAACAAAAATATTACTTCCTAAATAAATATTTGCTCCTAACTTTATCTTCTAAATCTATCCCTTGCGTTAAAAGGTAATAGACCATCCTTGGTGAAGATTTAGAATCTTTGAATTTAGATTTTGATTCTTCTAGCATAGCCTCTTTGTATTACACGTCCATGATCAAGCCTTGCAAAGCTTCCTTCATCCTCTTATTCTTTGCCCTATACATTGCACTACCAATTCCTTGCAAAAGATCTTGAAAATATTTGGGAACATTAACTTGATAAGTACTTTTATCTCCATTAACTAGGAAAACAACACAATTGGTTCTCAAGATTAGATGGATTTTCATTAATGATTTAAAAGAAAATTATGAGGCATAGCCAGTGACCATACAAGTAGGAGTGGCATCAAGCTCGAAAGAAAGAAAAAGGAAAGAGGGCTTAGAATCTACTTTAGGCCTCCTAGAGCTCTACCACACACCTCACGTAATCATTTAGCTCGACAATATCCTTTTATTGTTTCTCCTTCTTATCTATGGCATCACCCTCTCACTTGTTGGCCTTTGTGAAGAGAAAAGCATACTTAGCCTAAGTTGAAGCATGCTTCTCCTTTTCATATGCGAGCTCCAGCTTCAAACTCTTCAGGCATTGGGCTCTATTCAATCCATAAAGTAGCTACAATTGTAAAATCCAAAGGATACGAGGTCAAACCTGAGAAATATACATAATAATAAATAAATATGTGACGACTCTATGAAAATAGAGTCATTAGCACATTTTTTGGCTTAATATTTACTTGTTTTATTCAATAAATAGTATTTTTTGGGTCAAAAATATTAAAATATAATTTTTTTAATGAAAAGCGGTGAAAATATAAGTTTTGGCAATTTTTGAGATTTTATGGATTTTTTAGGAATTTTTAACACAAGACCAATCAGGAGCTTCCACGTTGGCGTAGAAGCTAACTAGGCAAGCCATACAGATGCCATGCAAGAATGGAGAGCAAATCACGTTACGCCACATGTGAGGGGACGAAACGTGTGCCACATGTCAGTACAACGTTCAATCTAAGTTTAGAAATTGGTCAACGCACCATGCCACGTGTCGCTACACCAATTCTCCGCACGTTCCACCTATGCACCACACCATTTGTTTCCATGAATCGCATTGCACTGTGTGTTGCTGACTTAGTAAACATTGACTCTCACTAGTCTCCCCTACCATGTGTCGCTCCTTAATTTTCCTAGTGAATTTCCCCTACCATGTTTTGCGTTATGATTGGCCAGAACTACCAATTTTACTTGTTTTGATCATAACCCTTTATTTCAAGTTAATCTGACGGTCCAGATCATACTTGAGCTTTATTTAAACCCCTAATCACTCCATAAACCCTAATTGGCCTCCATTAGCATAATTTTGGTCATTTTTTAGAGCTCAAAAGAGAAAATAAACTACAGAACAATTCAAAAGACAACATGATTTTGGTGGAGATTCAAGAGGACATTAATACTATAATTCAAGAGATTGATTGTATTTCTTTTTCTATCTTTTTTTTATCAATTTTATGTCTTTCTTTATGAACACAATTATGTGTAATTAATTTATTAATCTAAGGATCTTATGAATCCAATTTTCACCATGCGATGATCTAAAATTTTACCCCAATTATAATTATAATTTAATTATATTATTTAATCTTATTTTTATACTATTAATTGTTTGGCCAACAATTTATCTATAGAAATAATTAAATAGATTTGAGAGAATTATTTAATTGTTTGTCTCGATTAAATAACATACAGAGTTTCTAGGCAGAGATGTATGATTCTTATGTATGTGATCCATAATTAATTAACTTAATGAGTAGTATGAAATTTAATTAGCATGAGAGTGTGATTAAACTAGTTACTATAGGATGTGTAGTTTACTTAATAGAGGAATACATGCTAGGTTAGATACAATTGATCATGTAATTAATTGATATTATATTGGGGGATTTTAGCGATTCACATGTTTAGAAAATTGGGAGAATAAGTATTCATAGATATTTTCTCATATATCTTTTTAGTGACAAAATCTGATTTAATTAATTATTACTATTTACTTTTAGTTATTTTAATTTTGCTTCCTTCAAATATAAAAACACCAAACAAAAATTGATTTTTATTATTTTTAGTTTTAAAAATTAGTTTCTAATAAAATAGTCTCCGTGGGAATGAACTTTTTTTCTCATTATATTACTTATTGTGATACGTATACTTGTATATTCATTGCACACACTTCGTGTGTAGCCAATCAATTTTTTGTATCTGTTACTAGGGATTATAAATATTAGAAATTAATAATTTATTATTATTATTTTTCTTTACTTTAATTTTAATCTTAATTTACTTATTTTCTTTTAGTGACTTATTTATTTATTGATTCTAGTTAATTTATTTTCTTTACTTATTTAATCTTTTTACTTTAATATATTTATTTAGTACTTTATTTTTTAGTTTTTATTTAGACATCTCCTTTAGTATCGTAGAAACATAGTTGAGTCTATTACATTACCAGAGTTCGTGAGGGAAAAATCTTACCTTTAGATCTTGAAATTGAGCATACTTTAAGATTAATTTGAAAACAACAAATCACCCAAAAGGAAGAAATGGATAATCTATTAGAAATAAATAATAACGAGTTAAACTTGGACAATCAAATGCTTTTGATGGATGATAGAGATAGAGCTATGAATGAATATGCAATACCTACATTTGAAGGGCTGAATCCAAGTATTACAAGGCCAAATATTCAAGGTAATTAGTTTGAACTAAAGCCAGTGATGTTTCAAATGCTAGAAACAGTTGAGCAATTAAATAGATTACCAATAGAGGATTCTCATCTTCATCTCAAATTGTTTATTGAAGTTGTAGATTCATTTAACTTTAGTGGTGTGACTGATAAGGTAGTTAGGCTTAAATTGTTTCCTTACTCCTTACGAGACCGTGCTCGAGCCTGGCTAAATTCTTTGCCACCTGATTCCATTACAACTTGGAATGCTTTGGAGGAGAATTTTTTGATGAAATACTTCCTAGTAACAAAGAATTCCAAGCTTAGGAATGACATTACTTCCTACCAATAACATGAAGGAGAATCTCTATATGTAGCATGGGAAATATTCAAGGAATTGTTAAGGAAGTTCCCTCATCGTGGTATTCCTTCTTGGATTCAAATGGAGACTTTTTATAATGGTCTCAATGCTCACACAAGAACTATTGTTGATGCATCTGCTAATGGAGTTTTGTTTTCCAAATATTACAATCAAGCTTATGATTTACTTGAGAAAATGGCTAGTAATAACTATCAATGCCCAATGGACAGAATGACAGCAATAAGAAGAGTAGCGAGAATGCATGAGGTAAATGATATCACAACACTTACAGCTCAAGTTTCATCTTTGGTTAATCATTTGAAGGTTCAAAACTCGCCAATGAGTATAAACCAGGTCCAAGATTCAGGAGTGTCATGTGTGTTTTGTGGAGGAGCTCATATGTTTGATAATTATCCAAATAATCCTGAATCCATTTGCTATGTGGGTAATGTGAATCGAAACAATAATCCATACTCAAACACATATAACCTAGGATGGAGACAACATTCAAATTTCTCTTAGAGTAATAACAACATTCAAGGTGGTAATCAATTCAACCATCAATCATTTCCACCAGGGTCTTCATTAACCACAACAATCACAACCCCAAGAGAAGAAGCCACCTACTGAGGACAATACAAGTTCTTTAATAGGGATGATGAAAGACTTCATCCAATCAATGAATACAAAAGTGCCAACTCAAGAGATTTCAATTCGAAATTAGGAGAACCAAATGGGGAAACTTGCTCAGGCTATAAGTCAAAGGCCTCAAGTTAACCTTTCAAGTGACACAATTGTAAACCCAAAAAGAGAAGGTAAGGACCAATGCAACACCATAGCCTTGAGAAGTGGTAAAAATTTAGAACAAGAACATAAGATAGAAAAGGATGAGGAGAAAAAGGAAATTAAAAGGGATAAAGAGGACTATAAAACTAAAAATGAGGAGGAATTAGTGGATAAAGAGAGTAATGGAAACAAAATAATTCAGCCAAAAAAGAGAAACCTCTATAAACCCACTATTTCTTTCCCTCAAACACTGCAAAAGCAAAAGTCAAATACGTAGTTTTCAAAATTTCTAGAAGTCTTCAAGAAACTACACATAAATATACCATTTATAGAGGCACTTGAACGAATGTCATCTTATGCCAAATTCATGAAAGATATACTATCAAAGAGAAGGAGGCTTAGAGATCATGAAATAATAACCTTGATTGAAGGTTGTAGTGCCATCATTAATAGAAAACTACCACAAAAAATGAAAGAAATAGGTAGGTTTGACATCCCTTGTACTATTGGGAACATTCATTTTGGCAAGGCATTATGTGAATTGGGTTATAGCATTAACCTCATTCCATTATCGGTCTTTAAGAGATTGGGGGTTGGTAAAGCAAAACCCACTTTGGTAACATTACAAATGGTAGATAGATTGATTAAGAGACCTTAGGGTGTGGTAGAAGATTTGTTAGTAAAAGTAAACAAATTTATCTTTCCGGTGGACTTCATTGTGCTAGACATGGAAAAGGATCGTGAAAATTCTATCATACTTGGTTGTCCATTCTTAGCAACCGGAAGGGCACTCATTGATGTACAAAAAGGTGATGAGAATGCAAGAGGAACAAATAATATTTAAAGTTTTTAAAGAATCTGAATCCCTGATATTGATAAGGCTAATGAATGTTTAAGGATAAATGTTACTGATTGTGGGAATAGCTTAAAAGAATCTGTTGAGTAGCCTAAATTTAAGACTTTAACATATGATGTGGTAAACAAGGACATAAACTCACCAGAAAAGAACTCAACCTATTATAACTTTAAAAGTATGGCATCGAAAGTTGATATTGTGAAATGTGTGAACTTTCCAGAGGACACGCCTCTCGTGTGTGTATCAATTGCAGTTATGGAATGTCTTGAAATAAGCTCATGGTTGAAACCATCCATTGAAGAGTCACCATAATTAGAGCTTAAACCTTTACCTTCTCATCTTTGTTTTACATTTTTGGGTGATAACGAGACACTTCCAGTCATAATATCGACTGATCTAAGTATGGATCAAGGGGAAGCACTACTAAAGATGCTAAGGAACTTCAAAAGAGCTATAGGTTGGTCTATTTCCGACATCAAAGGCATAAGCCCATCTATATGCATGCACAAAATCTTCCTAGAGGATAAGGGTAAACCCACAAGGGATGCACAACGCTGCTTAGATCCCATTATGAAAGAAGCGGTGAAGAAGGAAATTGTCAAGTGGCTATACATGGGCATTATTTACCTAATATCAGATAGTGAATGGGTAAGTCAATTCCAATATGTATTGAAGAAAGAAGGAATCACTGTGGTGGAAAATGAGTCTAACGAGTTAATACCTACTAGGACGGTCACAGGATGGAGAGTATGTATGGATTTTTGTAAAGTAAATAAAGCTACAAGGAAGGATTATTTTCCTCTCCCATTCATGGATCAAATGCTTGACCGATTATTTGGGTATTCTTTCTTTTTCCTTTTGGATGGATACTCTAAGAAAAACCACCTTCACATGTCCTTATGGAACTTTTTCTTTTAAGATAATGCCCTTTGGATTATGTAATGCACCTGCTACATTTCAACGCTACATGATGGCCATTTTCTCATACATGGTGGAGAAGCATCTAGAAATCTTCATGGATGATTTTTTAGTCTTTAGAAACTCATTTTATGAATGTCTACACTATTTCTCCCTAGTGTTAGAAAGATACGAAGAAACAAATTTGGTTTTTAAATGGGATAAATGTCATTTCATGGTGCATGATGGTATAATATTGGGCCACAAAATCTCAGTTAATGGTATTGAGGTGGATAGAGCTAAGATAGAAGTGATTGAGAAACTACCATCATCTACCAATGTACGAGAGTAAGGAGTTTTCTTGGCATGCAGGTTTTTATAGTAGATTCATAGAAGATTTTTCCCAAATCTTTAAACCCTTGTGTAATCCTTTGGAAAAGGACATGCCTTTCAAGTTTGATGATAAATGTTTAACAGCATTTCAAGTGCTTAACGAGAGACTAGTGTCAGCTCCAATTATGATCAAATCGGATTGGAACAAGCTCTTTGAGTTGATGTGCGATGCAAGTGATTTTGCTATTGGAGCTGTCCTTGGACAACGAAGAGATAAAAAATTTCGTGCCATATACTACGCAAGAAAGACACTGAATAAGGCCCAAATGAATTATGCTACTACAGAGCAAAACCTCCTTGCCATTGTATATGCCTTTGAGAAATTCAAATCTTACTTGGTTGGCACCAAAGTGACTGTCTACATGGATCATTCTGCAATAAAATGTCTCATAGCCAAGAAGGATGCCAAACCAAGATTGATAAGATGGGTGCTCCTTCTACAATAATTTGACTCGGAAATTCGTGATAAAAAAGGAACAAAAAATCAGGTAGCAGAACATTTGTCTAGACAAGAGAGGAAGCAAAAATGGATGATAATATGGTGATGATTGGGGGAATCTTTTCCATATGAGTAACTATTTTCTATAGCTCAAACATAAGTTCCATGGTTTGGAGACATTGCATATTTTCTTGCTGCCAAGGTTCTTCCACTGAACCTCACATGGCAACAAAAGAAAAAATTTTCCCATGACATTAAATAGTATTTTTGGGATGATCCTTACCTCTATAAATAATGTGGTGATGGTATTTTGAGAAGGTGTGTCATTAATGATGAAGTTGAAAGTATCCTTGACCATTTCTATAGCTCATACTATGGAGGTCACTTTGGGAGCACAAAAATAGCAGCTAAGGTACTTCAATCTATTTATTTTTTGCCTACACCATTTAAAGATACTTATAATTATGTAAAGATATGTGATGGATGTCAAAGGATATGTAATATTTTAAAAAGAGATGAGATACCTCTGAATAGTATACTTCAAGTGGAATTGTTTGATGTGTGGGGCATCGACTTTATGGGACTATTTCCTCTAACATTTGGAAACCAATATATACTTGTAGGAGTGGATTACATGTCAAAGTGGGTAGAAGCCATTGATAGCAACAAATGTGATTCCAGAGTTGTCATGAAATTTCTAAAGAAATATTTTCACTAGGTTTGGAACTCCTACAATCATTATTAGTGATTAAGGAAGTCACTTTTGCAATAAAGCATTTAATTCCTTATTGTCTAAGTCAATTCCTTATTGTCTAAGTATGGGATTAGGCATAAAATTTCTACCCCTTACCATCCCCAAACAAGTGGGCAAGTAGAGGTATCTAATACATAAGTAAAAAGCATTCTGGAGAAAACTATGAACATCTCTAGGAAGGATTGGTCATCTAAGTTGGATGATGTTTTATGGGCATACACACTACTACAAAAATAGGCATTAAAGTGGGTTAAAAACCGACTTTAAATTTAGCAACTTAAAATGTAAAGTCGGTTCATTGCGTGAACCGACTTTAACCGTACATTTTATGATTTTTTTTATTCTCATTTTTCATATTATTATATATATATATATATATAGCATTAAAAAATTAAAATATAAATAATAATACAAATAATTAAAAATTTAAATATATTTAATTACTCGATAATTAAATTTATTACAAAAACAAATAATGTATATATAATACATATAGTTAACTTAAATTACAAATAAAATAATGTCGTCAAAGTGTAATTGGATGCGATCGAGTAAGCTTGGTTGGCTTAGAATCTTGATTGGCCTTCACAAGCATTATGACAAGAAAACTAGACAAAAAAATAACAATTCATATTCCCCTACATACATGAGCACGTAAAACATCCATCAAACAAGCAGTCTAAACTTCAGACATACGAATGAAGAAATTAAATCATTATAAATATTACCATCAAAAAGAGATTATCACGTACAACGACATTCGACGAACTCATATTAGCACTTTATTAATCATTTGTCTATAAATATGAAGTTATCTGGAATCTCTACTAGTATTTTTTAATGCTATAATGAACTCTAAATATGAAATCAAGTGTAACTCCGATTCTTGGCTTGTGTGAGTGTTGGTGCCCTTAAACATATGGAACATGTTGATGGGAACCAAAACTCATACAAACCAAGAAACAAATCGAAGTTACGTACACCTGATTTGTCCATTTATAGCTCATTATAGCATTAAAAATACTAGCAGAGATTCTAGATAAATTCATATTTATAAACAAAATGATTAATAAAATGCTAATATGAGTTCATAAGGAATGTAGGAAAGAGAGATGAGATGTAGTTTGGTCCAAAATTAGGTCCATAAAACAATGCATTCCCCTAAATACATGAGCATATAATCATTCATCAAACAAGTGATTTCAGACACAGGAATAGATAGAGAAATTAAATCATTAAAATATTTATTATTATGTTGTCAAATGCTATTCAAGATCATCAGAATCTTCTCTTGATTCTTCTTGTGATGATATAATTTGAACCATGTGTGCTGCCCATTCCTCTCGTAAATCATCAAACATTTACTGATCATGGCCCGTCTTGTTCCAACCAAAGAACTACATGTATTTAAAATCAAAATAAGAATATAATTTCATTTATTTACAAAAACAAACTCAAATATGTTAAAACTTTTATGTATATGAGTGAAAGATATTACCACATCATCAATTGGAATTTTGATATTTGTGATGATTTCGCTCATAAACTTCATGACATAATAACCACACATGACTCCATTATTTTGTTGTGGAACCTACAAAAACAAGTGTACATGTGATTTCATATTCGAACATCTTTATTATTAAATTGTAAAATTATTAATATTGACTTGTACATACCATAATTTTTGTCCATATAAGCTTATAAATTTTTTTAAGGGCAATGCCCTTAAACTTGTTCCACAACTTCCATGCCCTATCAAGGTTTAAAACGGTTAGTTTTTATTAAATATTACAAAAAATAATAGAAAAACTAATATATAACTATAACTCTTACATTTCAACAACTGCTTTTATATCTTTACTCAATTCTATGGAAGCTGAGTCACACTACCAAGCATGATTATTGAACAGATCAATGATTACCAACATCCAATGATCTTGGCATTGTTCAAACCTTATTGGCCAAGGGATTATCAACTTTTGATTTCTGTTAAGCGTTAATGATCTATCACATAATTGTTTAGCTCTGATGCTAACATCTTTCTCTTGATATTGATTGACATATGAAGAATCATAGAACATTACTAAATGTGATGAGTGATTTTGTTGAAGTTGATATGTTCTACATATATAAAAGAAAAATAAATAGATTGAGGACTCACCTTGTCCACACTTGAATTATACTTAAATCTATCATTTGATATTCAAATAGTTCCAATAAGCACTCGATCGATATATAAGTTAGCTGAGGTCTACACCAGAAATTTCTATAGGAAGTGGCACAGTCCATCCATCATTTATGCTAGATGCCCTCCCAACAATAGTCATCAAAGTGCCAAGATTTCTGTTGAAGTTTAACGCATATTTATGACTATACTTTTTCCAAGGCTTCTTCTTGAATGACTTGGTATGCGATGATTGGCCACTAGACATAGATATAGCACGAGATACTTTCTTCGTATCTCTTAAATGTGCCACATTTAAGAGTTTTGGTATAATAGACTAAAAAAAGTATTATATATGTATTCTTTAGTAACAATATAAGATATAAAATAATAGTAGTAAACAAGTGTTATCTTTTAAGTTAAAAAATAGTATCACGTCAAAATTTAGAACAACTTGAATTGATGGCCAAGCCACATGCTATCCAACCACCTCTTGGACTGTGGTAGCATTAGAAGGCATAGGTGACGTTCTAAGAACAACTTGTGCATAGGATTCCCAATTTCAGTGCAACCACTAAAGTATTCAGAACAAAACTCAATGGCCTCTTCAGCAATGTAGCATTCCACCATGCATCCTTCAGGTCGATTTCTATTATTTACATATCCTTTAAGGACTTGCATATATCTCTCAAAAGGATACATCCACCTTAAGTAAGTAGGACCACACAATTGAACCTCTCGAACTAAATGAACACATAAGTGAATCATTATATCGAAGAAAGAAGGAGGAAAATATTTTTCAATTAGACACAAAGTCTCTACAACATCTTTCTGTAAAGAATTTAACTCGCCAATTGATATAGATTTCTTGCATATTGTATTGAAGAATGAACAAAGCTGAATTATTGATAACCGAACATGTTTTGGAAGAATTGATCTAATAGCAACTGGTAATAACTATTGCATTAAGATATGACAGTCATTTTATTTCAATTCATATAGTCTCTTATCGGTGATAGACAAAAAATTTCTTAAGTTGGATGAGTAACCATCAAGAACTTTCACACCCTCCAAACATTTACAAAACACATCCTTCTCTTTTGTTGACATTGTATATGATGCTGGTGGTAAGTATGTTCGCTTCTTATCATTTTCCACCCTTGGTTTCAATTCAGGTCGTATGCCTAGCTTCTTTAAATCCAATCTTGCTTTAATTCCATCCTTTGTTTTTCTAGGTATATTAAGTAAAGTACCAATCAAGCTCTCAAATACATTCTTCTCAATGTGCATGACATCTAAGATGTGATGAATGTGTAGGTCTTTCCAATAAGGTAATTCCCAAAATATTGATTTTTTTCCAACAACCATGGTAAGTCGATTCAAACTCTTTTTCATTTTCACCCATTTCATTAGTTGACCTGTTTTGTTTCACTACCTTAGTGATTTTTTTTTCATCTTTCCATATCGTTTGAATGTCATCCCATTCAATTGCCTTAATATCTCAACACCTCGCAAAGGTCGAGTTGCATAATCATGATCTTCTTCACCATCAAACGGTTTCTTTTGGTATCTAAACTTGTGTCCAGATGGCAAAAATATTCTATGTCTTCTATAAGACATCTTTCGTCCATGAACAAGATAAGTTGCATAAGTTCCATCACTACATATAGGACATCCCTTGTAACCTTTTGTTGCATGTCCTGATAGGTTTCCATAGACAGGAAAATCAATAATTGTCCATAAAAGGACCCCCTTCAAGTTAAAGTGTTCTTCTTTATGTGCATCGTAAACATTTACACCATCATTCCACAACGTCTTTAAATCATCTATCAGAGGCTGCAAATATACATCAATATCAACACCGAGTTGTTTCAGTCCTGAGATCAATAATGTTAACATCATGAATTTTCTTTTCATACACAACCAAGGAGGAAGGTTGTATGTTACCATAATTACTGGCCAATAGCTATATCTACTACTAAGGGAACTATGTGGATTAATTCCATCAACAGCAATGGCAAGATTAGATTGCACAAATCAGATGAAAATTGAGGAGATAAATTATCTATTACTTTCCAATTTGGAGAATCACAAGGATGACATAGCACCCCATCATCAGATCGATTAAATGAATGCCAAGTCAACATATTTGATGTATATTTACTATTGAACAACCTTTGAAAGCAAGGAATCGGAGGAAAGTACCAAAGAACCTTTGCAGGCACACCTTTTTTATGTGTTGTACTCTCATTTGTACCATGCTTCCATCTTGATTCTTTACACATATGACAATCATGTAATGTCTCATATTATTTTCTATAAAGAATGCAATCATTAGGACAAGCGTGAATCTTATGATATTCCATGCCAAATCGACCTTACACAGCTACTTAAATACCCTATTTTGTAGTAGTGACAAAACTGCATTTAAAACACCAATTGGTACCATCCCGTATAAGCTAGTTTATGGAAAGGCTTGTCATTTACCATTAGAATTGGAGCACAAAGCATATTGGGCAATGAAATAGTTGAATATGTCCATAGATGCAGCTGGTAAGAAAAGAATGCTTCAAATAAATGAATTGGATGAATTATGGTGGAATGCTTATGAAAATGCCAAGCTTTACAAAGAAAAGACAAAACGATGGCATGACAAAAATATAGTGCACCGATCTTTGAACCAGGTCCGAAAGTGTTACTATACAACTCAAGACCTAAATTATTTTCGGGAAAATTAGAGAGTAGATGGTCTGGACCATTCATCATCGCTAAGGTAACCAACCATGGAGCCATTGAATTAGAAAATAAAGATAATGAGTGATTTATGGTTAATGGGCATAGGGTGAAGCACTATTATGAAGATCAGTTATCAAATGAAACACTTGTGATAACCTTACTGAATGGACCATAGGACTTGATAGGACCGTCTAGTTAAGGACATTAAACATGATGCTGGCTGGGAGGCAACCCAACGTTATTTTACTTATATTTTCATTGTTTTTTTAGTAGGTGAATAAATGTAGAGAGCAATGATACAACAAGAATGAGCATTTCAGTGACAGATGTGGTATGCCATGACTAAGGGAGTTTTCTTTCTATTTACTTTTTCATATTTATATGTGCACATTGGAGACAATGTGTAATTTAAGTTTGGGGAAGGGAAGTTAATTCTCTACATTAGTATTTAGTATGCATTTTAAATTTTTAAGGATTTTTTTAATTTTTGGGCTTTTTTTATTCATGATTTGGGTATAAATTGATAAATATATGTAAACTACATGCATGCATGCTTGATATGAAAACATATGAAATCAATGTTAAAGCTTGGTTGTCAAGACTAGGATAAGAAATGTAACATATTTGTTAATATATTTACATTAATCATGTGATATGCTTTCTAGTTTTAATTTTATTGATTTAAATTTTTATGCACATATTTATGATTGATTTTGGTGTGCTTATTGAGAGAAAATTTGTAGTGAGTTATACGAGTGGATGAGATCTACCAAGTTTTAGAATCTATTTGATCATCCCTTGAGGCGAAATCCTAACTAGTATTTAGTAAGAGAAATAATTTAGGCCTTATTTGGATCGATTGAGTCATTCAAGCTAACCATTATTAATATTTTTAGTCACCCATTTTAGCCTAAAAAAGAACCTTTCATATCTTTAATCCATATTTAATACCTACTTAATAAGTATTACCGTTACCTTTTCACCTTTAGCTTGTATAAAAAGAAAAAAATGTAATCATGTGTTATGCTTTAGAGTAAGGTGAAATATAATGCACCATATAAAAAAACAAAACTCATAACACAATTATCCCTCTAATGAAAAATAAAATAGAATTGAAAATAAGTTTGGGGGTGTTGTGAAGTTACCAAAAAAAAAGATATAAAAAAAATGAAAAGAATGTCAAAAGAGGGTGCACTAAAATATCAAGTAAAAGCCCAATTGCAGTTAAAAATAGCATGATGAAAAAAAAGATAAGGCGTGGAAAGATGATGAGCCAAACCAGCATCGCCGATCTTGCCAATACTTTGGTTTTATATTTATAAAACTCTCACAAGTGCACGAATCATTTCATAGAAAATGATAAGTATACTCCAAGGTCAATCTAAGGAAGGAATATATGTGGTTTTTAATTTATTATTCAAACTTTTAAAAATGAAATTAAATCCTAAACATCCTATCACGATATTTGGGTTTTCATGTTTCTAATCTAAGAACATAAAAATAAATGTAGATATGGATTCAATAAACATTTATGCAAATTTTATCATTTCTAATAGTGGAGTATTTATGGATATAATAACTAAGTTAATTATGCTTGCTCATATTATTTAGGTTATTAAAGATATAAATTGATATTTATTGATTCTCTTTTTTTTGGTATGAATACCACCTTTGGTGGGGTTAGATATTCTTTGTTAACTAAACAAATCAATTAACACCTATGGGTGGGGTTGATAACTAATTTGGTTAATTAAATTAATTCATTTTTCTAAGAGATTGAAAATGAACCATTTAAATTCCACCTTTGGTGGGGTTAGACACTTTAAACTTTATTCAAGGTGTAGAAATTAAACTTAAGAATTTAATTATCCGAGTACTAACTTTCAAGTTTTAAAACTACTACTGAAAACATGTTGTCAATATATTTTCAAATAATAATTCTTATAAAAAAATTTGAAATAGAGCTTCACTCTAACTACCGGGCAATTGTACCAACAAATAAAAAAGCACTACTCTAAATCAGACCGGATAACTAAACCTTAAAATCTAATTTTCAGATTTAAGTTTGTAATGAAAAATAATATATTTCTCTCTAACATTCTTAATATAAAATCTTGAATAAAAATAAAATCAATTCATTTTAGATATTTTTACCTATTTAATATTTCGCAAGCATAACAACGTTATTATTATATCATGTTTACAAACAGCTAATAATATTAAATTTAATCACATACAAATTAAATATAACATATAAGAATAAAGCATAAAAAATAACTGCAAAGAAAATAAAATCCTTACACTACTTTGATGCTAACTCTGTTGCTGGAAAACCTCTAAACGAAATTTGCACTTCCATTTATTGAATCAAAAAGCAAATAAATTACAAAAACATAATTAGTTCTTCTCAAAAAGAGAATAACTCTAAAACTAAGAAAAACTAACTAAGAAAAGCTAAAAACTAAGAAATTGAGAGAAAGAAAGAGAAGAGAAGATGTTTTTGAGGTGTGATTTGAAGTGAAGAGAATGTGGGTATTTATAGGTGAGGAGGGGAAGAAAAAGTGGGTGAAAAAATGATTAAAAATGGAGAAAACACGGAGTAGTGAATGATGACATCATACTACTGACATCATGGTGGTATGGGCGTGACAGCGCGCACGGATGGGGCAGATGGGATCAGACGTGCGTGGAGTGGGAGCGGTTGGGTGCACTATGCGCGTTGGCCGACGCGGCTAGGCGGTTGTGTGCGCGATTTCCTCCTTTTTGACATTTTTGACCTTTTTGACCCATCTTTTTTGACTTTTGCTCCTTTAATTTATGAATATATTTGTGATGTATTGTGTCCGGTATTTTTCTTTCAGTCTTTAAGTTACTTTTTTAAGCGAAAATACCTGAAAAACAATAAATAATACCCGTGATTCCGAAAAGACAAATTTATATAAATATATGATAAAATCATATAAGTATATATATTTTTAATCAATTAACGTGTATAAAATCAAGGTAATTTTAGTACTTTTTGAGCACTAATCACAACCCCAACCAGCTTCTTGCTAGTCCCTTAGCAAGAGAAGCGATAAAAACTAAAAATTAAACTATCCTAAATCACTTCTGTGGATTGACACAGTTGCATTTAGCATATGCAACAAGCCTTTAAACCCTTAGGTTGCCCTAGTGGACGAGTTTGAGTCTCATGAGGGTTTTCAGTAATGATACCCA
Organism: Hippophae rhamnoides; assembly: GCA_033030585.1. Lineage (NCBI taxonomy): Eukaryota > Viridiplantae > Streptophyta > Magnoliopsida > Rosales > Elaeagnaceae > Hippophae > Hippophae rhamnoides. Next base: position 56,652,515 of record CM065429.1, on the reverse strand, counting down.
CAAACATTGAACTAAATGTAAAAATTAAAAGAAATAATAAAAAAAAACTTAAAAACTAAAATTACAACAAAATCAAAAATTAACTTTTAAGAATAAAAGAAAACAACATAACACAAAAATGTCTCATACTTTTTAATCTCCTTTAAGATCATAATTAAAATCTCAAGCATAAGTTATTTTAATCTTCTTAAACAATCATGATTTATTATAATAATTAGTCGAAAATCATTTACATATTTCATATAAAAAATGTATCAAATTAATTTCACCCAATTTGAGTGTCTAGAATCCGAATTCACTTCAACTCTATTCCTCACTAGTCAATACTTTCAGAACACTGAATCCTATGGGTTCAAACACTCATACTAATTTATATGCGAAAGAGTTGATGTACATAAATGAACTAATATGTTCGCATATGTATAAAGAATAAAGGCTCAAAGTATTATTTTGACACTTATCTTATGAAATGAATCAAATGTATAAATTATAAAGATATCATATATAAAAATTATTGTCATGCATAAATCAAACTCATTAAGAAAAAATTTCAAGATATATGCCTTTTACAAATGAAGAAAATGCAATGACTTTTTAGAGAATTACTTCCTATATCTTTCTTTTGTAATTATCCTTTACTCACAACTTTGTAGGCAATGTGGGTCATAGTATGTAGATTATACTATATATTCTTTATCTCTCTATTTTTTTATCTAAAGATATTTTTCAATATATATATTTTAGAGAGTCAACCCAGGTACAGATTGTACATTTTTTTAGGATTTTGATGAGTGGTTAATTTTGTGGCTTTTCTGTTTGATTTTGGTTTAGGTCACCCCATATATGTCTTTTTTTTTGTAACAGTCATGCACGAATGAGATAAAAGCATATACTACCAATTTCTACTTAAATCATTTAATCTAAGCAAAAATAATAAAAAAATATATACGACACTCTATTAAGATGAGAAAAAAATTCATACATTCAATGCTAATACCTATAGAGATCATCTAAAATATTAAAGAAGTAAGAAATGTGTTTGGAGTATAAAAAATATAAATTTCACTCTGAATAAAGGAAATTAGGCTCAAATTATATCTCACAAAGGTAGTCTCCACTAAAAACAATTCATAAACACCGATTTTGGGTTTAATATAATTTCTACGTCTTATCATGGAATACTAGTTATGACAAAAAATAACTAATTACCAAAAAAAATTACAAAATATTTCATGTTTTCAAAAATTAATCTAATAGTACAAAAGACTTAACTATTTACTTAAATTTGATTTGAAGAAATGATAAATTTTTGTGAGAATTTTTAAAGTTAATTCTAAAATTCCAAAAAATACTAAATCATACAAAGAAAATAAAACCAAACACAATATAAATGAAAATGTGAACATAAAATAAAATAAAAATTATTTATTATTATTATTATTATTTTTAAAATTGTTAAATTGTTTGTTTTTTTTTTCGAAATTAAGCATGGTAACTTTTCACCACCCCCAACCTAGAACTTACATTGTCGTCAATGTAACAATTGTAAATTAAAGATAAAGAAAAAAGAGAAGAAATATTACCTATTTCCTGAGAATGTGCAAGTAGTAATGGAAAAAGGCAGGTGCATCCATAATATTCATAATTAAAGTTCACACAGATAGATCGCTATGAACTTCTAACATCACAACAAATATTTTTAGTTTTAACAATTTTAAAATTATTCACATGTAATTAAACTAAAATAAACAATAGAAATTAAATAAATAAAACAAAAGAAAGAAAATGACCTAAAATGATGATTTGTCTCCCATCCAGCGCTTAGTTTAACGTCTTAGCAAGATGTAACTTTATGGTGCTAAGGGTTACTCAGCCAAATGCAATCCATTTCAGCAATGATGTTTGGTTCTTCTAAATAAGGCTTCGCACGATGCCCATTGACTTTGAATGTTTTTTGTGTCTTGGAATCCAATAGTTCTACTACTCCATATCCAAATACCTGAACTATTTTGAATGGTCCATCCCATCTTGATCTCAACTTTCCTGGAAACAATCTCAAACGAGAGTTAAATAAAAGAACTTTCATTCTAGGGTGAAGAGTCTTAGGAACTAGCCTCTTGTCATGATAGCGCTTAGTACGCTCTTTGTATAATTTGGCATTCTCACAGACTTTGTTCCTAATTCTTCCAACTCATTAAGATAGAGTAACCATTTTTCTCCTACTTTATCTAAATCCATGTTTAACTCTTTAATTTCCCAGTAAGCCTTGTGTTCAAGTTCAACTAGAAGGTGGCACACTTTTCCAAAGATTAACCGGTAAGGGCTCATCCCAATAGTTGTTTTGTAAGCGGTGCGGTATGCACATAAGGCATCATTTAACTTAAATGCCCAATCATTCCTTGAAAGACGCACAGTGCGTTAAAATATTCCCTTAATTTGCCTATTGCTTACTTCCACTAAACCAGAAGTTTGAGGATGGTACGGTGATGCGTATTTTCGCATTCAACATACGGTATTTATCACAAGAAGCATTCATTACACATCTCCTCTCGGTCTCAATATAATGCAACAAATCATCTAAATCTTGATCAGAAATTTAAAAGCATTAAGCATGGAAATAAATACTTGACTTGAAAACAATGAATTCATATAACCATAACAAAAGAAATCAGATTTTCATGATTCAACTACATCATAGCCTTAGCAAAAACGAATTAGTTCATAACGAAAATAAGAACAAACATTACTTCAATTGAATCCATGAATAAAAAATATCAATAAACTGCAGAATATAAAAACTAAGGAGAAGAGATGAAAAACTCTAGAAGATGAAGGCTTGGTAGCAACAATGGTGAAGATCCTTCAAGTTTCTCTAAAATTTCCTTCTCTTCTCCAAAAATGCCTTTGAGCTTGAACGGTTGGCCTCCTTATACCCGAAGTAGTTCCAACAACATTAGGCACAGCATAATCCCTCAAAGCTCTATGATTTCCACCTCCCTCAACAAATGGTGGATCCATAGTTGATTGTCTATTAGGAGGTGAGGTTGAACGCCTTCTCTCTCGGTTTAGACGCCTAAATGTTCTATCAATCTCAAGGTCAAATGGAAATTGGTTAAGGCTTCTTGTACGTCACATTCAACAATCCTACAACCGTAAAATTAACTAGCACAAAAACAACACAAAATTACCCTATTTATGATAAATGAATTAAAAGAGAAAATTAAACAAAATTAAAAATGAAACAATGATAAAGAAAATTAACTTCAAATTAAAACTAAGATTAGGTAGTATCGATATTAATAAAATCAAACCATTCTCCGGCAACGGTGCCAAAAACTTGATGCGTATTTTCGCAAGTGTACGAATCGTTCAAGTAATAAAGTGTACAAAAGTACGGATATCGAACCCACAAGGAATGGCGTTACTAAGTACCGAAATTGACTAACCCTAATTTTATTTGAAAACCGAATTGTTGAAATTGTTTTAAAAGCAAATTAACATAAAACTAAAGCAAATAACAAAATTTAATGTTGTTCACAAATGATTAAAATAGAAGTGATGGTTGAAAAACCCAAACTTATCTAATACTCTTTCTCAAGTTATATTAGAATTACTTATCTATGAAAACCGACTATATTTCTATGAAGATTTAATCACAAATAAGCACATTACGATTTATAGAATTTCTGGAATAACCACATACATCATGCATTAGGTGTCAAACTCGCATTCAATATACGGTATTTATCACAAGAAGCATTCATTACACATCTCCTCTCGATCTCAATATAATGCAATAAATCATCTAAATCTTGATCAGAAATTTAAAAGCATTAAGCATGGAAATAAATACTCGACTTGAAAACAATGAATTCATATAACCATAACAAAAGAAATCAGATTTTCATGATTCAACTACATCATAGCCTTAGCAAAAACGAATTAGTTCATAACGAAAATAAGAACAAACATTATTTCAATTGAATCCATGAATAACAAATATCAATAAACTGCAGAATATAAAAACTAAGGAGAAGAGATGAAAAACTCTAGAAGATGAAGGCTTGGTAGCAACAATGGTGAAGATCCTTCAAGTTTCTCCAAAATTTCCTTCTCTTCTCCAAAAATGCCTTTTAACTCTGCTTTCTACCGTAGCCTCCTTCTCCATCATAATGTATATATAGGTCTAGGGTTTTGGAGGGCAATTTTGGAACAAAACATCATAAAAAAATGTTTTCGAACGAAATCACGGGGCGAAAGTTATTCTCGGGCCGCGGCGAGATTACCGGAAAACTTACGATTTCGGTTCCGCTAAATCTCGCTACGCTGGCAGATTATTTGGCCGGCGGCACAGATGCACTTTGGCCTTCATGGCGAGATGAACTTGGCCGGCGACGAGATGTTGGTCCGGTGGCGAGATGTACTTGGCCGCCGGCGAGATTTCTTTGGTCGGCCATGAGATTGCTTTGCCAAAATCTGTGCTCTCGGGAAGATTTTCAACATTTTCTCCGTAAGGTTTTCGCCGGCGGCGAGAATATTCTCGCCGGCGGCGAAATTCCAAATTTTGAAATTTTGTTTTCTTTTTCTTTGATTCAATCCTGATCATTGTACTTTGTCCCTAACTTGTCCAAAATCATGATTTTACCTGAAATTGCACTTTAAACACGAAATACCCGTGAAATGACATTTGTGGATTAAATAATCAAATAAACACAATTTTCACACAAATATGAACATTTAAATCATAACAAAAATGCAATAATTTAGCTCTTATCATACGAAGTAGCTACTTTATGTGTGATGTTGTACTTATTTAGTACTCCATCAAAGATGTTGTTACAAAAATGGCTACCTCCATCACTTATTATTGCTCTAGGCGTTCTGAACCTACTGAATATTAAATCCTTCAAGAATTTAACAAAAACATTAGCATCATTCGTTTTAGTGGGGATAGCTTCTACCCTCTTGGATACATAATCCATAGCAACCAAAATATATTGAAAACCATTGGATGGGGGAAAAGGACCCATAAAGTCAATCCCTCATACATCGAAGAGTTCAACAACTAAATTAGATGTCAAAGGCATTTCATCTCTTTTGCTTATGTTTCCTATTCTTTGACATCTATCACATTGTGCACAAAACATATGAGCATCTTTAAAAATAGTGGGCCAAAAGAATCCAGACTGTAATACCTTACGGGCTGTCTTTTCACCACCAAAATGGCCCCCACAATGAAGTTCATGAAAAAAAGTTAGAATGCTCTTATGTTCTTCTTCAGGTACACATCTCCAGATGACTTGATCTTGACCAATCTTGTATAAATAAGGGTCATCCCAGAAATAGTCCTTAATAGTTTTAAAAAACCTTTTCTTGTCTTGATATGAAGTGTTAGGTCGCAAAACACTAGTGGCAAGATAGTTTACAATATCAGGATACCATGGATTCGGACCTATTGAAAATAATTGTTCATCAGGAAAGGTTTCAACTATATCTTCATTACTCTCATCTTTAAGAGAATTGAAGTTAGAAATCAACCTAGACAAATGGTAAGCTACTAAGTTTTCACTACCTTTCTTATCCTTGATTTCTAAGTCAAATTCTTGTAAGAGTAAGACCCACCTGATTAATCTTGGCTTCGCATTTGGTTTACTTAATAGGTATCTTAAAGCAGCATGATCAAAATGCACAATCACTTTAGATCCTAATAAATAAGACCTAAATTTGTGTAAAGAAAACACTATAGCCAATAATTCTTTTTCAGTGGTGGTATAATTCATTTGGGCATCATTGAGTGTTTTGCTAGCATAGTAGATGACATGAAAACACTTATCCACTCTTTGTCCCAAGACTGCTCCGATAGCATAATCAGAAGCGTCACACATTATTTCAAAAGGTAAAGACCAGTTTGGTGCCATAATAACAGGGGTAGATGTTAGTTTCTCTTTCAAAATATTAAAGGCAATAAGGCAGTCATTGTTGAAATTAAAATAAACTACTTTTGATAGCAAGTTACATAAGGGATGACTAATTTTAGAGAAATCTTTAATAAATCGTCTGTAAAATCCTACATGTCTGATGAGCGAAAACCGGCATCGCCGATCCTATCAATACTTTGGTTTTATATTTATAAAACTCTCGCAAGTGCACGAATCATTTCGTAGAAAATGATAAGTATACTCCCAAGGTCGATCTAAGGAAGGAATGTATGTGGTTTTTAATTTATTATTCAAACTTTTAAAAACGAAATTAAATCCTAAACATCCTGTCACGATATTTTGGGTTTTTTGTGTTTTAATCTACTTACAGAAAATTAAACATAGATTCAATAAAAATTCATGCAAATTTTATCTTTATAAATAGTGAGTATTTATGGATATAATAACTAAGTTAATTATGCTTGCTCGTATTATTTAGGTTATTAAATATATGAATTGATATTTATTGATTCTCCCTTTTGTATTGTAATACCACCTTTTGGTCAAGTTAGATATTCTTTGTTAACAAAACAAATCAATTAACACCTAAGTGGGTTGATAACTAATTTGGTTAATTAAATTAATTCCTTTTTCTAAGAGATTGAAAATGAACCATTTAAATGCCACCTTGGTGGGATTAGACAATTTAAACTTTATTCAAGGTGTCCAAATTAAACCTAAGAATTTAGTTATCCGAGTACTAATTTTCAAGTTTTAAAACCATTATGGAAAATATGTTGTCAATACATTTTTGAATAATAATTCTTATAAAAACTTTTGAAATAGTGCTTCGCTCTAACTACCGAGCGATTGTACCAACAAATAAAGAGCACTACTCTAAATTAGACCGAATAACTAAACCTTAAAATCTAATTTTCAAATTTAAGTTTGTAATGAAAAATAATATATTTCTCTCTAACATTCTTAATATAAAATCTTGAATAAAAATATAATCAATTCAATTTAGAGATTTTTACCTATTTAATATTTCGCAAGCATAACAACGTTATTATTATATCATGTTTACAAATAGCTAGCACAGTTAAATTTAATCACAGACAAGTTAAATATAACATGTAAGAATAAAGCACAAAAACATTACAAGTTCCTCTCAAAAAAAGAGAAGAACTCTAAACCTAAGAGAATTGAACTAAAAACTAAGAGAAAAACTAAGAAAAGCTTAGAAACTAAGAAAGAAACTAAGAAAATTCAAAAACTAAGAAATGAGAGAAAGAAAGAAGAGAGAAGTGAGTTTTGAAGGTGTGATTTGAAGTGAAGGGAAGGGGGGTATTTATAGGTGAGGATGGAGAGAAAAAATGTTAAAAAAATATGAAAAAAATTAAAAAACGTGTAATGAAAATGTTGAGGTCATCAATGACGTCACAGGGGCTGCTGCACGTGAAAAATGGGGTGAAAACGGGTTGGGTGTGCGGAGGGGCGGCTGCTGGGCACTGCGCGCGCACACTGGGGCTGTCGGCGTTGGGCGCACGGAGGGGCGCGCGGCTAGGCGCTGGGGCGGTGGGCTGCGCGCGCGGCTGGGCTACGGCGCGCGCGATTTCGTCTTTGACATTTTTGACCTTTTCGACCCATTTTGTCCAATTTTTCCATGTTTGTTGACCTTTTCCCACTTATTTATTAATATATTTGTGATGTATTGCTTCAAGTATTCCTCTTTGAAGTCTTTAAATTGCGTTTTAAGCCAAAATACCTCAAAAACAATAAAAATACCCGTGATTCAAAAAAGACAAATTTATATAAATATATGATAAAACATATAAATATATATATTTTTAATCAATTAATGTGTATAAAATCATGGTTATTTTAGTGCTTTTTGGAAAACTCATCACAACCCCCAACTGCCTTCGCTAGTCCCTTAGCAAGAGAAGGGATAAAAACTAAAAAATAAAGTATCCTAAATCACTTCCGTGGATTGACACGGTTGCATTTAGCCTATGCAACAAGCCTTTAAACCCCTAGGTTTCCCTAGTGGACGAGTTTGAGTCTCGTGAGGGTTTTCAGTAATGATACCCACAAACATTGAACTAAATGTAAAAACAAAAGAAACAATAAAAACAAACAACTTAAAAATTAAATTTACAACAAAATTACAAATTAACAACATCTCACAAAAATGTCTCATACTATTTAATCTCCTTTAAGATCATAATTAAAATCTCAAGCATAACTTATTTTAATCTCTTTAAACAATCATGATTTATTATAATAATTAGTCGAAAATCATTTTAATATTTCATATCAAAAATGTATCAATTTAATTTCACCCAATTTCAGTGTCATGAATCAGAATGCGCTTCGACTCTATTCCTCACAAATCAATACTCTCAAAACACTGAATCCTATGGGTTCAAACACTCATACTAATTTATATGCGAAAGAGTTGATGTATAGAAATGAACTAATATGTTCGCATATGTATAAAGAATAAAGGCTCAAAGTGTTATTTTAACATTGATCTCATGAAAGGAATCAAATGTATAAATTATAAAGATATCATATATAAAAATTATTTTCAAGCATAAATCAAACTCATTAAGAAAGAATTTCAAGATATATGCCTTTTACAAATGAAGAGAGTGCAATGACTTTTTAGGGAATTATTTCCTATATCCTTTTTTGTAATTAGCCTTTACTTACAACTTTGTAGGCAATGTGGGTTATAATATGTAGATTATACTATATATTCTTTATCTCTCTATTTTTTTTCTGAAGATATTTCTCAATATATGTATTTTAGAGAGTCAACCTTGCATGATTGTACATTTTTTTAGATTTTAAGTGAGTTGGTTAATTTTGTGGCTTTTCTGCTTGATCTTGGTTTAGGTAACCCCATATATGTCTTTTTTGTGTAGCAATATGCATTTAACGAGATATAAGCATATACTATCAATTTCTACCAAATCATTTAATCTAAGCAAAAATAATAATAAAAAATATATGATACTCTATTAAGATGAGAAAAAATTCATACATTCAATGCTAATACCTATAGAGATCATCTAAAAATTTGAAGAAATAAGAAATGTGTTTGAGTAGAAAAATATTTATTTCATCAATAAAGGAAATTAGGCTCAAATTATATCTAACAAAGGCGCTTCCACTAAAAAAATTCATAAACACCGATTTTGGGTTTAATATAATTTCCACATCTTATCAAGAAATACTAGTTATGACAAAAACTAACTAATTATCAAAAATAATTACAAAATATTTCATGATATGTTTTCAAAAATTAATCTAACAGTACAAAAGACTTAACTATTTACTTAAATTTGATTTAAAGAAAAGATAAATTTTTGTGAAATTTTTTTTTATTCCAAAAATTACTAAATCACACAAAATAGAAATAAAACCAAACACACAAAAAATGAAAAAGTATATTTTTTATTTTTAAATTTTTTTATTTTTTTTTAATTTTTAAATTGTTAAAACTTTTTTTTTAATTAAGCGTGGTAACTTTTCACCACCCCCAACCTAGAACTTACATTGTCCTCAATGTAACAACTGTAAATTAAAGATAAAGAGAAAAGAGAAGAAAGATTACCTATTTCCTGAGAATGTGCAAGTAGTAATGGAAAATGCAGGTGCATCCATCATATTCATCATTAAAGTGTATACAGACAAATCGTTGTGAACTTCTAACATCTCAACAAATATTTTTAGTTTTAACAATTTAAAAATTATTCACATGTAATTAAAATGAAATAATTAAGTAAATAAAAGAAATAAAAGAAAATTACCTAAAATGATGGGTTGCCTCCCATCCAAATAGCTAGTTTAACGCCTTAGCAAGACGTTTAACTGGGATTGCATTTTAAGTAAACTCAATGTCCCCTCATCATCGAAATCAATCAAACCTTCAGGTAAGACAAGGTTTTCTACCTATAGTTTTTAACTCATGCCCTATTGATTTTCAAATTTCTTTCTGTACATGAAACTAGGGGCATACTTTGAGTTTTAGATAGCCCACATCTAGGTACAAATCAAATAATTAAGGCATAAAAACACAATTGTACCTAGATTAAACAAAGCAACTAACTCACATTATAATTAAAACTTTAAAATTTTTGAGGTAGTTTCAGAATTTATGCTTTTTTTTGTTTTTAAGAAAAAAATAACATAATCAAAGTATTAACCAAGAGCTGTTCTGTGAAAGAACGTGGTGCAAAGGCTCTTAAAAACCATCCTCCTGCATAAAACAACGCTCCTAGGAAAGACTAAGGGCACAAAGGCTTCCAAGAACTAGTCTCCTATTTAACTCCTCAGATCTTTACTTTTCATGTTATTAAGTTAAGTTAAATAAAACTTTAAGTTAATGAAAATCTAAGTTAATTAAGTTTAAAGAAAAGGTTAATTAAGTTGTTGAATTAAAAAATCTAAGTTAATTAAGTTAAGTTAAAAAATCTAAGTTAATTAAGTTAGTAAAAAGTTAATTAAGCTAAGTGAAGTAAAAAAATCTAAGTTAATTAAGTTAAGTGAAAAAAAAAGTTAATTAAGTTAAGTGAAGTAAAAAAAACTAAGTTAATTAAGTTAATGAAAATTTAAGTAAAAACCTAAGTTAATGTTAAAAAAATCTAAGTTAATTAAGTTAGTAAAAATCTATGTTAAGTAAGTTAAATAAAAATCAAGAAGAAAAAAAAATAGCTAAAGAAAGAAAAATAAAAAAAATAAAATTATGATTTAAAATAAATAAAAAAAATAGTAAAAATTAAACTCAAAAAAATTAAAATTTTGGTTTTTTTTATTTATTATTTATTTATTATTTATTATTTATTTTTTTATTTTTTTTATTTTTTTTTTATTTAAAATTTAATAAAAAAAATTATTTTTTTTATTTTTTTATTATTTCTTATGAAATTTAAAATTTGAAATTTGATTAAATTTTTTATTTTTTTACAAAAACAAAAAAAATCACAATTATTTACAGCACAAAAATATTTTTAAAATTTTGATAAATATATTAAAAACGCTATTCCTTCCCTGACAACGGTGCCAAAAACTTGATGAGCGAAAACCGGCATCGCCGATCCTGTCAATACTTTGATTTTATATTTATAAAACTCTCGCAAGTGCACGAATCATTTCGTAGAAAATGATAAGTATACTCCCAAGGTCGATCTAAGTAAGGAATGTATGTGGTTTTTAATTTATTATTCAAACTTTTAAAAACGAAATTAAATCCTAAACATCCTGTCACGATATTTTGGGTTTTTTGTGTTTTAATCTACTTACAGAAAATTAAACATAGATTCAATAAAAATTCATGCAAATTTTATCTTTTATAAATAAATGAGTATTTAATGGATATAATAACTAAGTTAATTATGCTTCGTCAGTATTATTTAGGTTATTAAATATATGAATTGATATTTATTGATTCTCCCTTTTTTGTATGAATACCACCTTGGGCGGGTTAGATATTCTTTGTTAACTAAACAAATCAATTAACACCTAAAGGGGTTGATAACTAATTTGGTTAATTAAATTAATTACTTTTTCTAAGAGATTGAAAATGAACTATTTAAATGCCACCTTTGAAGGGTTAGACAGTTTAAACTTTATTCAAGGTGTCCAAATTAAACCTAAGAATTTAGTTATCCGAGTACTAACTTTCAAGTTTTAAAACCACTACCTAAAACATGTTGTCAATACATTTTCAGATAATAATTCTTATAAAAACTTTTGAAATAGAGCTTCACTCTAACTATCCGGCGATTGTACCAACAAATAAAAGAAAGCACTACTCTAAATCGTGACCGGATAACTAAACCTTAAAATCTAATTTTCGGATTTAAGTTTGTAATGAAAGATTATATATTTCTCTCTAACATTCTTAATATAAAATCTTGAATAAAAATAAAATCAGTTCATTTTAGAGATTTTTACCTATTTAATATTTCGCAAGAATAACAACGTTATTATTATATCATGTGTACAAATACAGTACGCTTAAATTTAATCACGTACAAGTTAAATATAAATATGTAAGAATAAAGCACAAAAACATTACAAGTTCCTCTCAAAAAAAGAGAAGAACTCTAAACCTAAGAGAATTGAACTAAAAACTAAGAGAAAAACTAAGAAAAGCTTAGAAACTAAGAAAGAAACTAAGAAAACTCAAAAACTAAGAAATGAGAGAAAGAAAGAAGAGAGATAGTGAGTTTTGAAGGTGTGATTTGAAGTGAAGGGAAGGGGGTATTTATAGGTGAGTACGGAGATAAAAATGAGTAAAAAATGTTAAAAAAAAAATATTAAAAAATTAAAAACGTGTAATGAAAATGTCGAGAGTCATCAATGACGCGATGACGTCAAGGGGGCTGGCATCGCACGTGAAAAATGGGGGTGAAAACGGGTTGTGCGGAGGGCGTATCGACTGCTAACAGACGCATCAGACGCTGGGCGCAATTTGGCGCTGGCCAGGTTATACATGCAATACCGGCAAGGCTGCCATTACTCGCTTTTGACATTTTTGACCTTTTTCGACCAATTCATTTTGTCCAATTTTTTTCCATGTTTGTTGACCTTTTCCCCATTTATTTATTAATATATTTGTGATGTATTGCTCAAGTATTCCTTCTTTGAAGTCTTTAAATTATGCTTAAGCCAAAATACCCGAAAACAATAAAAATAATTGATTCTCGGAAAAGACAAATTTATATAAATATATGATAAAACATATAAATATATATATTTTTAATCAATTAATGTGCATAAAATCATGGTTATTTTAGTGCTTTTTGAGCACTCATCAATGTCCTAAGAAGCTTCTTATCCCCTTCACAGATGTAGGGGGAGGTAGTTTGGAAATCAATTCAACTATTGCCTTATCAACTTCAATACCCTTGTTTTAAATTATATGTCCTAAAACTAACCCTTGTTGAACCATAAAATGAATTTTCTCCCAACTAAGGGTGAGATTGCATTCAATGCATCTTTCTAAAACAAAAGTCAATTTATGTAAGCAATCATCAAATGAGTTCCCAAAGACAGAGAAATCGTCCATGAAAATCTCAAATAATTTTTCCACCATGTCCGAGAAAATAGATATCATGCATCTCTAGAAAGTGGCAGGGGCATTGCATAACCTAAAAGGCATTCTTTGAAAAGAAAATGTCCCAAAAAGACATGTAAATGTGGTCTTTTCTTGATCTTTTGGTGCTATGGGTACTTGATAATATCCAGACAATCCATCTAGAAAACAATAAAATTCGTGCCCAGCTAATCTTTCCAACATTTGATCAATGAATGGAAGAGGAAAGTGATCCTTTTTAGTATATAAATTTATTTTCCTAAAATCTATACATATTCTCCATCCAGTGATTATTCTAGTGGGCACTAATTCACTTTTATCATTTTTAACAATTGTTATCCAAGATTTCTTAGGTACCACATACACTAGACCAACCCACTTACTATCCGTAATAGGATAGATAATTCCTTCTTCTAACTATTTTAGAATTTCTTTCTTAACTACCTCTTGCATATTTGGGTTTAGTCTTCTTTGGGCCTCTCTTATAGGTTTAGCACCATCCTCCAAGTTGATCTTGTGCATACACATCGTAGGACTAATGCCTCTTATATCCTCGATACTCCAGCCTATAGCTTTATTAAACTGTTTAAGCACTTTGATAAGTTCTTTTTCTTGGGTTTTGATCAAGGTTGAAGAAATTATCACTAGATAAGTTTCTCCTTCTCCCAAAAACACATATTTTAAGTGCTTAGGTAAGTCTTTGAGTTCAAGTTCAGGTGGATTGGCCTCTTCACTAGATGAAGAACTGGGTAGATTAAAAAGTGTACTAGATTTTGTCATTACTACATCATTGTCTAGTTGATCAAGGTAGCCCTTAATTTCCTCATCTAAAACTTCTTTGACCTCTTCAATTGTAAGAAAAGTTTCAAGCTTGTCTTCTATTCTGGTTCGGGAAAAGGTGCTTTGGACAAGATTATCCAAAGGGTTAACATCGAATATTTCATCGATGGCAGAAATAGAAGGAAAAAGTGAAGAATCAAAATCTTTAAAATGAATAGTCTCTCCTAAGACTGTCATTGTCAAATTTCCATCTTGGACATCAATAATAGTTTTAGTAGTTTCCATAAACGGTCTACCAAGCAGTATTGTGTGCTCTCTATCCAAGGCTGGATTTTGTTGCATATCCAAAACCACAAAGTCAACAGATATTATCAGTTTTTCTACTTGTACCAACACATCCTCAACTATTCCCTTTGGATACTTAAGAGATCTATCTACAAGTTGAAAGGACATAGTTGTAGGTTTTAAAACTCCTAAATTGAGCTGTAAGAATATAGAGTAGGGCATCAAATTTATACTAGCACCTAAATCAAGAATTGCTTTAGCAACCTTCCTATCCCTCATAGTTATGTTTATAATAAAACTTCAAGGGTCTTTCAACTTTAGGGGTAGTTTGTGCTGAAGTATAACGCTAGAAATTTCTGATACTACTACTCATTCATTCAGTTCATACCTCCTTTTCTTAGTGTTCAACTCTTTGAAAAACTTAGCATATGAGGGCACATTCATGATCACTTCTAATAATGGTAAATTGATATTTACTATAGAGAGCATATTAAAAAGATCATAGAATTGCTTATATTGTTTGGATTCTTTTAACCGGTATGGAAAAGGAACTTGCAGCTAGTGTGGTTCTGTTGTCTTTTAAATTTTGTGGATGTCAAATGACTCCCCAATGAGTTTCTCAGAAGGCTTGTTAAGTTTAAGACTTGTTTCTCCTTTTTGCGAGACTAGAATATCACCTTCTTTGTTACCTGAACTACAAGGTAGATCGTTAGAAATTTCAGGTAAACTGGTATTGACTACCTTACCACTTCGAAGGTTTCTTGCATCCTTTGCTTGTTCTGGTTGACTTGGCAACTTTCCTGGTTCTTTCTCTTGCATTTTTTCAGCCAGTTGCCCAACTTTAGATTCAATCCTTTTAACCGAAGCCTTCATGGTATTCAACCTTTGATTATTCATCAATTGGCTGTCATGACTAACTTGAATAAAAGCATTCAAGCTATCCTCTAAGGTTGGCTTAAAATATTGGCTTGGTGGGTAAGGGTGGTTTTTATTCGACCTTAGTGTTATACATTAGGCATAGGCTGGGTAATTGTTTTGTTTCCAATGATGGTTAGGATGATTATAGGTGTTTGGATGATACCTTTGAAAGGATTTGAGTTCCTCCATGGAATCGACACTAGAATCACAAGTATTTGAACAATTATGAATACCATGCCCAATTAGAAAACACACTTCACACACCTCTTGATTTTTCATTTGGTGGGTAGTGAGAAGTTGCACTTGCTTAGTCAATTCAGCAAGTTGCAAGGTTATCTCATTATCGGAGCCAACTTCATTGACTCCTACTCTCCTTCTAGCACTTCTTTGTTGGGAATTAGAACCTAACAGCTCATAAAGATTATAGGTTTCCTCTACGGTCTTTTTTTCCCACAGCACCTCTAGCAGCATTATCAACCATGTATTGACTCTATAGTGTCAATCCATCATAAAAGAATTGGTTCTGTAGTTGTAATGGAAAGCTATGATTATGACATTGAATGAAAAGGAGTTTGAATCATTCCCAAGCTTTATGAAAGGGCTCTTCATACATTTGAGAAAATGTTGCTATCTTCGTCCTTAGATCAACAATCTTTTGATGGGAATAGAACCTACCCATAAACATTTCATATACTGCCTCCCAACTTTTTAGAGAACCCGACTGTAGAGTAATGAACCATGACCAAGCTTTATCCTTGAGGGTGTAAGGAAAACACCTCATCCTAAGTTGATCTTCATTAATTTCATGTAGTGGAAAGGTTTAGACAATGGCATAGAATTCTCGAATGAAATGCAAAGGGTCTTCATTAGGGACACCGTAAAAGGAAGGCAACAAAGAATAATGAATCTTTTTTCAATTCCTAATTCCTTGCAGCCTCTTGTAATTGTATATGGGAAGTTACATTTCCAATGATTGGCATTGTATAGTCTTTCATCATTTTCTCCCTATCTTCAACATCTCTCATCGCTATTTGTAGTTGAAATTGATCCTCCTCTTATTGTGTATCAACATTTAGCTCTTAAAAAATAGTAGATATCTCTAAGAAAGATTTATCACTTAACAAAATGTATAGGCTTAAAACAAAAAGGTGAAGGGAACCTAATTTTTTATTTTTTATTTTTTTGTACATATTTATTATTTTATTTTTTTAGAATAAAAAATTAAGTAAAGAGAATCTAAGAAAAAAAAAATTTAATGCTAAATTTAAAGAATGGACACAATTTTTGAAATAAACGAATTTATTTCATTTGAATTTTATTACACACAAAATAAAACTAAAACAAAGGAAAATACAATAATGGGTGACCTCCCACGTAGGACTAAAATTTATCATCTTCTAGTAAGACGTTGCTTGGAGATTGTAGAATGATAAACTCAATGTCTCCTCTTCATTGAATTTATTTTATCCCATTTGACCATTCAATTAGTCTTTGCTTTGTTTTTGCAAATGTTCAACTAACTATTCTACTTGAACTTCCACCTTTTTGATAGAAGCTTTCACAGAATCCAACCGTTGATTGGTTTTAGATTGGTTATCTCTATAAACTTGAATAAAATAATTCAAGTTGTCCCCCATGATTGATTTATTGGGAATGCTTCTTGGAATAGGCAGGTCGAATTGTTGGCCTGGTTGATTTGAGCTTTGAGTGAAAGGAGGGTTTTTTTGCCTCCAGGAGAAGTTCGGATGACTTCTCTACCCAGGATTGTAGGTATTTGAATTGGGGTCGAACCTTGGTCTATGTTGATATGCTCCCAATACATTAACCTATTCAGGTCCAGCTGTTGTTTCTCCTTGATATGGACATGCTTCAGTACCATGTCCCATGTTGCTATACAAACCATAATGTTCATTGTTGGTATTGGTTTGCGTAGTGAGAAGGGAAACTTGCTTGATCAATTGAACAAGTTGTTGTTGAACTTCATTGCTGGAAACTATTTCATGAATTCCAGCTTTTCTCACTCGTGAGCTTTTTTGTTGGGAATTATCACCCAACATCTCAAAGAGGTTGTACGTTTCTAAGGCAGTGTTTTCTCCCATTGCTCCTCCTACAGCGTTGTTGACAATGAACTGGCATTGTTGTGTAAGTCCATCGTAAAAGAATTGGTTCTACAACTGCAGGGGAAAGCTATGATGGGGACATTGAGTGAGAAACATTTTGACCATATCCCAAGCTTCATGGAATGGTTCTCCTTCCATCTGAGAGAAAGTAGCAATCTTTCCTCTCAACTCTGATGTTTTTTGGTGGGAATAGAATTTTCCCATGAATTTATTATAAATGTTCTCCTATGTCATCAGAGAACCAGGGGGAAGTAACATCAACCAAGTTTTGGCCTTGTCCTTTAAGGTGTAGGGGAAACATCTCATTCTAAGTTGATCATCGTTTAGAATATCGAGGGGGAAGGTTTGGACTGTAGCATAGAAATCTCTAATGAAGGAAAGAGAATCTTCATTAGGCAGCCCATAAAAGGAAGGAAGCATAGAAAAATGAATATTTTTCAGTTCATAATTCCGAGCAGCCTCACCCAGCTAGATAGCGGCAGTTGCCGTGCCAATCACTCGTCTTGCAAACTCTTTCATGGTGGTTTCCCTAACATGTTGGTTTTCTTCCATTTCTTTCAATTCTAGTAAAGGATTAAGGCTTGGTTCTATGTTTGGGTCAAAAATATGCTGATGGTTCGAATCCAGTTTTGTTGACAGTATAAATTTATGAATATTATTTACATATGGGGTAAGAGGGTTTCCTAATGATCTCCAACCACGCATAGACTATTGAATAATAAAATAACCACACAAAATTTAGAGAAAATTTACATGTTATTTAATAAAAAACACTAAACAAAAATAGTTAAACCCTAAGTTATTTTATTTTATTACTTTTTTAAAAGAAAATAATAAACTAACGTTTTAATTTTTTTTTAAATTTTTTTATTTTTAAATTTTTTTTTATTTTTTTTAAAAGAAAATAATTAAATAAATTTAAAAATTTATTTATTTTATTTTTTCAAAATTTTAATTATTTAATTATTTTATTTATTTATTTAAATAAAATAAAGTTTAAATTTTATCTATTTCTTTTTAAATTTTTTTATCTTTTTTTTAAAAGAAACTAATTAAATAAACAAATTATTTTATTCTTTTTATTTTTATTTTTTTATTTTTTTATTTAAAATTTATAAAAGTTTTTTATTTATTTATTATGAAATTAGAAATTAGAAATTATTTTTTTTTTGTTTTTTAACAATAAAATAAAAAAATATCACAATTATTTACGGCACAAAAAATTTTTAAAATTTTGATAAATAATTTTAACACGTTATTCATTCCCCGGCAACGGCACCAAGAACTTGATGAGCAAAATCGTCATCGCCGATTCTGCCAATACTTTGGTTTTATATTTATAAAACTCTCGCAAGTGCATGGATCATTTCATAAAAAATGATAAGTATACTCCAAGGTCGATCTAAGGAAGGAATATATGTGGTTTTTAATTTATTATTCAAACTTTTAAAAACGAAATTAAATCCTAAACATCTGTTGTGTGTTTTGCAATACACATAAATCGTGCAAGTATACACGATCACAAGTAATAAATATTTGTAAGTAAAGATCGTTCCCACGGAGATTTGTACTATAGTTTGTTGAGTACTAAAATTGTATCTCTCTGATTTTATCCAAAACAAACGTTAATTAAGAAAATGTTTAAAAATAAAATAAAAGAAATCTAAGATTGTAATTTTTCACCAAATTATTCCACTCTAATCATATTATTTTCTTTTGATTTATATTTTTTTAGTACATTTAATTTGTCAACCTAAAACTTCTATTTTTATTCATACATCTCTTCCGAGCTCCGTATAAACACACCTCGTTAAATTAATTCACTATATCTCTATGAGAATTAAATTTAATAAGATTCATTAAGTTCTAAGTTCTCAAATGGTCACACATACAATTAGGGTATATTCCTATCCTTCATCATACATGTCATTCTATTTACGAGCAATATACACAAAAATGCCTTTCTCAAGTTTATTTTTATGCCACAAATCGTTTTGATAAAATTCGTAAATAATCAAAAAGAATTAAGCACAAAGTAGAATGAACAAATCGAACGTCTTATAAATCTTTCAAAAAATAGTTAAAATCAAAGCTTCATAAATTTAGATCAAATGCAACCCTAGAAAAATTAAATTACTTCATTAATTAAAAATTAAAATTACAACAGATGCAGAAAAATTAGAAGAACAAGAAGAAAAATTAAAACATCAAGTAACGAAAATATTTGGCACACGCAGAACACAACAAAAGCCAAAAAATGGCTTCTGCGTGTTCTGCCGTCCAAAACCGAGCAACACAGAAATTATACACCAAAAAAAACTCTCTAACTCTATCATAATATCACCTATTTATAGCTAAAAAAATACATCATAAATATTAAAATATCATACACGCGTAACAATTTGTATCGAAAATAAAACCCCGACATTCCCCTTAAAATTCGCGGTCACGCGAAAATTAAAAACTTATTTTAATTCACGCGAGACAAGGAGCCGTTTTTGCATTTTTTTTTATTCATTGTGCGTGTCACGTGTCAGCGTCTGATTTTCTTAAACAAATAGTGGGACACGTGGCAACATCGCATTCGTTGAAGGGAATGGGCGCACGCAGAACTTGTCGCACGGAATCGTGGCGCGCGAAACATGAGGCAACGGTTGGAACGAGGGCGAGATTCTGCGCTTTTGCATTCACCGATATGTGCCACACATCCTCTTATGATTCGTTCAAGGGGAAATTGGGACATGTGGAAGACTTTAATTCGCTAGAAGAACGATTGCATGTGGTTCATCCTCACAGAACAACACCCTTTGGCAGACGTGCGTCAGACACGTGGGTCCCACCCTGCACGCCGGCCTGCGTGGCAGGTGGGCCCCACTCGGTGTACCGAGCCACGTGAAAAATTGAGACCTGCACCCACTCTCTTTGGTCGGGTGTGATAAGGACGCGCGCATCTAAGCCGTGTCTTATCTGATCGGACGGTCCACGATTCACGCGTGTAGATTGGCGCGTAGATTCTTCTCACCTCCGCAGAAAATTAAACTTTTATTAATTATATTTTCACCCACAAATATATTTCAAATTACATTTTAAACTTTCTTAAATTACAGTTAAGCCCTTTGCTCATTTTAAATTAAATTTTTAAACTTTAAATTATTATAATTAAGCCCAAATTTAATTTTAATTATATTTTCGATTTTTATAAATTGTAATTAAGAACTATATTATTTGAAATTATATTTGTGGACAGAAAAATATGAAATTAAGTACATTTTCGATACAAATTATTTAATTTTATTAAAAATATATTTTTAGCACATAAAAGGAAAATATTAATTTATTTAACAAAAATTAACTAAATATTAAAAGAACATAGCAATTATCATTACTAAAATTGATGAAAATAACTATATAAAATACAGTTATCAACATCCTCTCACGATATTTGGGTTTTTGTGTTTCTAATCTAAGAACATAAAAATAAACATAGATATGGATTTAATAAACATTTATGCAAATTTTATCATTTATAATAGTAGAGTATTTATGGATATAATAACTAAGTTAATTATGCTTGACTATATTATTTAGGTTATTAAAGATATGAATTAATTTTATTGATTCTCCCTTTTTTGTATGAATACCACCTTTGGTGGGGTTAGATATTCTTTGGTAACTAAACAAATAAATTAACACCTATGGTTGGGATTGATAACTAATTTGGTTAATTAAATTAATTCACTTTTCTAAGAGATTGAAAATGAACCATTTAAATGCCACCTTTGGTAGGGTTAGACAGTTTAAACTTTATTCATGGTGTCCAAATTAAACCTAAGAATTTAATTATCCGAGTACTAACTTTCAAGTTTTAAAACAACGACTGAAAACATATTATCAATATATTTTCTGATAATAATTCTTATAAAAAATTTTGAAATAGAGCTTCACTCTAACTACCGGGCGATTGTACCAACAAATAAAAGATCACTACTCTAAATCATACCGGATAACTAAACCTTAAAATCTAATTTTCAGATTTAAGTTTGTAATGAAAAATAATATATTTCTCTCTAACATTCTTAATGTAAAATCTTGAATAAAAAAAATCAATTCATTTTAGAGATTTTTACCTATTTAATATTTTGCAAGCATAACAATGTTATTATTATATCATGTTTACAAATAGCCAACAAAGTTAAATTTAATAACAAACAAATTAAATATAACATATAAGAATAAAGCATAAAAAATAACTACAAAAAAAAAATCTTTACAGTACTTTGATGCTAACTCTGTTGCTCGAAAACCTCCAAACAAAATTTGCACTTCCATTTATTAAATCAAAAATCAAATAAATTATAAAAACATAATTAGTTCTTCTTAAAAAGAGAAGAACTCTAAAACTAAGAAAAACTAACCAACAAAAGCTAAAAACTAAGAAATTGAGAGAAAGAAAGAGAAGAGAAGATGTTTTTGAGGTGTGATTTGAAGTGAAGAGAATGGGGGTAATTATAGGCGAGGAGGGGAAGAAAAAGTGGGTGAAAATATGATTAAAAATAGAGAAAACGCGAAGTCGTGAATGATGACGTCATACTACTAACATCATGGTGGTGTGGGCGCCACGGCGCGCACAAATGGGGCAGAGGGGCGAAGCGGCGCACGTGGATGGGTAGATGGGCTCAAATGTGCGTGGACTGGGCGCGGGCGCGCGCGGACTAGGCATTGTGCTAGCGCAGCACACGCGTTGCTCGGTGCGGCTGGGAGAGCTACGAGCATTGGCCGACGCGGCTGGGCAGCTGCATGCACGATTTCCTCATTTTTGACATTTTTCCCCATTTTGTCCAATTTTTCCATCTTTTTTGACTTTTCCTCATTTAATTTATGAATATATTTGTGATGTATTGCCTCCGGTATTTTTCTTTCAATCTTTAAGTTACTTTTTTAAGCGAAAATACCTGAAAAACAATAAAAAATACCTGTGATTCAGAAAAGATAGATTTATATAAATATATGATAAAATCATATAAATATATATATTTTTAATCAATTAACGTGCATAAAATCATGGTAATTTTAGTACTTTTTTAGAACTCATCAAAAGACCCTAAAATGTCTTCATTTATCGACCCCTCACCTAAGCCTTACATTACAACCATGTAAAGTCCTTATTGATCTTGAGCTAAGTGCATATTTATATTAGTGGAGAGGAATGTGAAAATAGACTTATGAGACTTGTTCTAAGATTGAATTGATTAGCATGCGCATATAGATTGATTTCATGAGTGCATTTGATGATATCATATGCAGCATACACACACGAATCAATTTTTCAAAAACCTTGCATATCATTGTATTGATTGAACGTTGATTGATGAATATGTGAATTTCTTTATCATAGAAAAATACGACTTTTGAGAGAGATAGTTTTCATTAATATGCATGTACTAATAGAAGTATACTTATGAATGTACTACCCAAGTTATTTTATTTAGTTATACTTGGCTTTACTTGCGGACAAGCAAAGAGTAAAGTTTCGGGGTGTGATAACTCTATGAAAATACAATCATTAGAGCACTTTTTTACTTAATATATACTTGTTTTATTCAATAAATAGTATTTTTTGGGTCAAAAATATTAAAATATAAACTTTTTAATGAAAAGGGGTGAAAATATAATTTTTGGGATTTTTCATGGATTTTTTATGAATTTTTAACACATGACCAATCAGGAGTAGCCACGTGGCATACCACACAAGCAGAGGAGCTAACTGGGCAAGCCATGCAGACACCAATCAAGAACGGAGATCGAATCATGTTATGCCACATGTTAGCACGACGTTCAATCTGAGTTAGGAAATTGGTCAACACGCCATGCCACGTGTCGCTACGCCATTACTTTGAGATTTCCACCTATGTGCCATGTCATCTGTTTCCATCGCTCCATGTGATTTTCCCCTACCACGTGTCGCGTTGTGATTGGCAAAAGTGTCAATTTACTTGTTTTGATCATAGCCCTTGATCTAAAGCTGATCTGGCAGTGTAAATCACACCTGAGCATTTTTAAGCCCCTAATCACTCTATAAACACTAATTGGCCTCCACTAGCATAATTTTGGTCATTTTTTGGAGCTAAAAAGAGAGAAAAATTCAAGAAACAACACAATTTTGGTGGAGATTCAAGAGGAGATTAATACTACAATTGAAGATATTGATTGTATTTATTTTTCTACTTTTTATTCAATTTTATGTCTTTGTTTTTAACACAATTATGTATAATTAATCTAGGGATCTTATGAACTCAATTTTCACCATGTGATAATCTAAAATTTTATCCCAATTATAATTATAATTTAATTATATTAGTTAATCTTATTTTTATGCTATTAATTGTTTGACCAACAATTTATTTATAGATACAATTAAATAGATTTGAGAGAATTATTTAATTGTTCTTCTTGATTAAATAATAGGCATAGTTTCTAGGCAGAGATGTATGATTCTTATGTATGTGATCCATAATTGATGAACTTAATGAGTAGTATGTAATTTAATTGGCATGAGAGTGTGATTAAACTAATTACTATATGGTGTGTAGTTTACTTGAGAGCGGAATATATGCTAGGTTATATTCAATTGGTCATGTAATTAATTGATATTATATTGGTGGGATTTTAGCGATTCGCATGTTTAGAAAATTGGGAGATTAAGTATTCATAGATATTTTCTCATATATCTTTTTAGTTACAAAATATGATTTAATTAATTATTGTTATTTACTTTTAGTTATTTTAATTTTGCTTTCTTAAAATATAAAAACACCAAAAAAAATTATTATTTGTTGCAATATGTATACTTGCGTATTTATTGCACACACTTTGTGTGTGACCGATCAATATACATGTGAAAAGAGAGGTAAGATTGGCACACCTGGTACATTAGGCAACTAATCACGACCTTTGAGCTCTCGTTCTCACATATGGAATCAAGTTGTCTCTCGTGTACAATAATAGAAAGGTAACCCACATAGTGGTCGAGTTCCTCTGGTGCCATACCACGATATAAAGCCACCCTATCCACATTGGGAGTAAGATCGTTGACAACACCCTTCCTCTTTCTTGAATCCCTTACGGGATGAATGAGTACTTGAGGAGCCGGGTTGGGAATAGGTGAGGTATGTCAACTTGGGGAAGGTGGTAAGGGCTCGAATAATTTTAAGGGCTCAAGCTTAGGTGCTAGCTCATCCGTGGTCATTTTCTTTTTGCCTTTTAGAAGGGGTGGATAGGTCATCCTATCTAGAGGACTTGCTCCTCGTTTTCCCTTTAAAAAAGCCCTTCCTTTATATGGGAGGTGTATTTTTTTGAGAACTCATCCCTTGAGGAGGGACCCTGGTCTTAATTCGTTCTAGGAGAGAAATAAAGGACAAGAAGGAGTTAGTATTACAAGGTCGAACCACCAAAAAAAATGGGGAAAAATAAATGTTCAAGTTTAAGGTCCAGTTCACCATCATCATGGACCACCTCAAACCCACCCTATAGTTTGTAGAAGGGGTCCTACACTTGGAAGGAGCTTGAGGTTTACAAATAATTCTGTGGGGAGGCTCGACCGAATCCTGCTTCATTAGCCCATATGCAATATAGCATGGGGTACTTAACAAATGTCTCTGTGGGTTTTTCTCATACAGATAGTTCTAGATATCAGCCAGGCGTTGCTTCACATCCAAACTCAAGGTCATCATGAAGGAACCCATTTTCCTTATCACAACCATAATGTCATTCTAAGTGCTCCTTATCAACCTCGTGTCATTGATAGGATATTCTCACTAGTCGTAGATGTAGAAGAAATATTCCTTCCATTTCTTCTCATTCTTAGGAAGGGCCATAATTATACCCTAGTCCTACTTCATAGACATATATACCATTCTCGAGTCTGTTGGGTTCTGCTTCAGGGTGTAGGCTTCATTAAACTCGGGCATTTCCAAATCCACTCCAAGTTCCTTAAATATTACTCTAAGGCAAAGAAGGTACCTCCATCCATTAGGCATCAACTAATCTAGTACGAGCTGAGTCTTAGCCAAAATTCTCCTCATGAAAGGGTATAGGGGAAACCTGATCCCTAACTAAAAAGCCTTTTCGTGAAAGATTGTTGTCTCTTTTAGGAGAACATAAAATTGTGCAAGTATACACGGTCGCAAATAATAAAATTGATAAGTAAGTTATCATTCCCACGGAGATTTGTTACTATAGTTTGCTAAGTACTAATGTTATTTCAATCTGATTTTATCCAGAACAAGCAAAAGTTTAAAGATGATTTAACTAACTAAAAAGTTTTATAACAAAATAAAAGAAAATTCTAGAATTGTAGTTTTCATCAAATTAGTCCACTCGAATCATCTTATTTTCTCCTGATTTATTTTTTTTGTAAATTTAATTTGTCAACCAAGAACTTCTAATTTTATCCATACATCTCTTCCGAGCTCCATATAGACACATCTCGCTAAATTAATTCACTATATTCCTATGAGAATTAAATTCACCAAGATTCATTGCGTTCTAAGTTCTCAAATGGCCACACATACGATAAAGATATATTCCTATCCTTCATATATATATGTTATTCTATCCATGAGCAATATACACAAAAATGCCTCTTCCAAGTTTATTTAAGTGCCACAGATCAATTGATAAATTTTCCAATAATTAAAAGCATTAAGCACAAATAGAATAAACAAATTTAAAATCTAATAAATCATTCAAAACTAATTAAATTCAAGCTTCATAAATTTAGATAAAATGCAACCCTAGAAAAATTAAATTACTCCATATGAAAATAGTTACAGAATTTAAAGAATATTCGCTCAAGAACACAAAGAAAATTAAAACATTTATGCTCTCTCAATTTTTTGGCACATGCAGAACACAACAGAAGCCAAAAATGGCTTCTACGTGTTCCACAGTCCAAGTCTCCAACTGAACCCCAAAACCAAACCTCCCAATTTATCACAATAATCCCATATTTATAACATCAAATCTCTAAAAAAAATACATCATAAAATATAATTTTCTACACACGGGAGACAAAACGGTATATCAAAAATAATAAATAAATCTGCGTGGGGAACAAGAAATATTCTTCAGCAGACGCATGTAAAAAAGTAAGAAACATCATGCAAAACAGCATGCGCCATTTTTGATTTCTTTTTAAATCAAAACGTGTGACACGTGTCGGCATTTGAATGGCTCAGAGAAATAGTGGGGCACGTGGCAGCTTTTAAATGGTGGGAGGGAGAGCTTACATGTGGTTGCGCCGCATGGGATACACGTGGGACCTACATAAACAGTTGGAACTGCGTGCATTGGTTCTATGCTTTTGTTTTAACTAATACGTGCCACGTGTCCGCTTCGGATTAGTTGCAGGAATATTCGAGACATGTGGCATTGTATCACTCGTTGGCTGGTTAGGACGCACGAAGTTTCTGTGGGCCGCGTCGCATGGGACATTGCCTACGCAGCAGACACGTGGGTCCCACCCTACGCCGAGCAACGTGCCACTTGAAAACTCACGTCCAATCGCTTTTTTTGTGCTTGTATTACATGCGCTGATCATCACCCTTGATAGTCTGATCTGATGGTGCACGTGGTGCATGGACAATAGCTGCGCGTGGACTTCTTTCCTACGTAGAAAAATAAACTTTTCTTAATTGCAGTTTAGCCCTCCAATTTAATTCAATGTAACTTTTAAACTTTCTTTAATTGCAATTAAGCCCTTTTCTAATTTAAATAAACTTTTATACTTTTATTACAAAGTTAATTGCAATTAAACACTCTTTTACTTTAAATTATATTTTTAGACTTTTATTATCTGCAATTAAGTCCTTTTTCAATTCAAATTCTTTAATTTTCTTTAAAATATATTCCTTAAGAAACTAATAGTAAATATTAATTTATTCCATTAAAATTAACTAAAAATGTCAAGAACATAGCAATTATAATTAATAAAATAGATGAAAATAACTTTATAAAATACAGTTATCAAAGACCGTCCATTCAGTTTGAAAAGGGTCACTTTCATGAGCCCCTAATATTGAAATCATTATTTGGATCGAGGAGGGATGTCATATGTTTTCCTCAACCTCTACTCATCTTGTGGTGATAAACCACTGGTCTTGACTTGGGTAGACCAACCCTTGGTACGGCTTATGGGTTCCCTGGGCCCTATGTTCCTTGTCTTCTTTCTCCATATCCTAGCCATTCAGATCTGAGTCTAGGGCATGTTCAACCTAATAGTTGGTACAACTTGAGGGTGAGAGGTGGAGGTAGAAGGCTAAGGCTAAAATTGACCCTTTTCGCTTGAAGAATTTGTCTCGGTAGAAGACCCTGTGTCATCACTTATGCTGGGGTATTATGGGCTCTCTTAGGAGCCCAAGCCCGAGCCTGAGGTCTCTTCTCTGTGTATAGTCTCTACAAAATATCACAAAACATAAAAAATGAGGTAAGGAATGAGAAGAATAGATTACCTAGGGTCGAGTTTGAAAATAAAGGGAAATGGTTATTTAAAATCGATCTGAAAAGAAAGCATAAAAGTGTTAGACTCGAAGAACTTGTACTCTAAAAACCTGAGTAAATAAGCTATGTGCTGAGCTGATTTCTTACCACCAAACTGAAAACCTCTTTTATGGCTTGAGCAGAGGCCACAGAGCATTTTTTTTCTCTTTACTTTTGTTTGATGTGAAAGAAATGATGAAAAGGCTCAACCCAGGAACCTCCTTATATAGAGACTCATATTTCTCTCTCCAATCAACTAACACACATTTATTAAAGGAGTTGAACTGTTTAGATTTGTGGTCCGAGTATTACTCTTCCACCTAGAGCTCGAGCTGAAAGAATAAGAGGACTAGATGTTTGAACACATGGATCGACCTAGAGCCTAATCCATCTAATAGCCCGAGTCTAATAGACAGCCCGAGCCACAAGATGAGTCATTCCAAAAGGCCTTTTCTGTGCTAGCGCCCATAACTCCCCGATGGGAAAGACCCGTCTAAAGGAGCTTTGGTTTCTATAGGTTTCTATAGATTTTATCTTTATGCTTCTTTGACACCGTTAGATGTATACACTCTATGTAATTAATACATGTAGTATAATACTCTATAAATTGATAGACTCCCTAAGAGATCCATAGATTCCACCGATCGTTAGGACTTTTCTCTAATTTCTCTCTTTATAAATCGATAAATCCCAACAATAAAGCTTTACTAAATACAATGATATAATTAATATTAGTAAACAATATCTAAAATAAGCGATGATACCAATTAATTAACAGTATAAGGAAAAAATAGGCAGCAGTAAAAAATATCCACTTCGGAATAAATAAATTTTAAAAAATAGCAATAGTAATTAAGTGCTAACAACCAAGTAAACCAAGGTGAAAAACTAAATAACACAATATTTAAAACAAAAGGATATGAACAGATCCTACAACATATACAAGCAAAGGGTTAAACTAATAATTTAATCAAACAAAAGAGGTAAATGAAATTTAAAACACTTAACAGTTCTAGTATAAAAAAAAGTAACAAAAACTAAAAGTTTGAGATTAGAAGAACAGGTTACATTCTAAAAATACCGATTTGAGTATGAAAGCATTACCTGTTTGCCTTTATAAGGAATTTGTCTCGAGATTGTTAGTAAAATGTAAGGACAAAACAGGAAAAAGAAATATAATTGTAATGAACAAATATCAAAGTTACAAGATTATAAATGAAAATAACATTGTAAATTACAAAATAACGTTAATTAAAGAATTAATTTAAAGTTCTAAAATAAATACCAAGTCCCGTATTTCATACAATTTCTTTAAGGAAAATGTGTTCTCTCAACGTGTGTCTAAGAATTATGGATATTTATTTCTCAGGATAAAACAGTATACAAACATTAAAGGCACACCAACACAACTACTTCAATGAATTAAAATTGTGTATAAATTTATGAACTCTATGGAAAGAAACATAGCTTAGACCTTGTAGAATAAAAAAAAATACAATAATAGGAAATTTCCTTACGAAGAATCTTTTTACCAGTTTTTACTCTTTTTTGTTGCTTCTCTTATTATATAAAGAAAAAGTAAGATCGTGGCACATGAGAAATACTATTATATATTTTTATGGATAATATTGATTACTAAATTATTAAGAAAATAAATAAATTATGCAACGTGCAGTTAGAGTAATGAATTTCTTTATTTCTCTCACACACTAACTTACGTGCAGTTAAAGGTAAAATATTTCAATAATGGAAAACTAATCCTCTGTTTGATTGTAAAAAAAAACCACAAAACGTACTTTACATCACTAACGAAAAATGCTATGTAGAACATAAAGGTTAGGAAAAAGAAGTTGATTTTAAGCATTGTTTAATTTCTCAATTTTAATATTCAAAGGTCAATAAGCAAGGATTAAAGCTATAAATCAAGGTATGTAATCTAATGTCTTTTTTAATTTTGTGAAAACTATAAAGTTCAAGTTCCATGTTTAATATATATATATATATATATATATATATTGATGATTTACATGTGATAGAAACACACGGTTTTCCATTAAAAATTTTATTGTTATTTCCATCTATTATTAATAGTTATGTAATTTTATTAAAGAAAACATTTAATGTATATCAAAACTATTTAACAGTATATACATTTACATTGATTATGTATACAAGAATAAGTGTAAAAGCCTGCATTGTATTGTTTCTAATTAATATTGTTAATGAATATATTATTTGTTAGATAATTATTTATCTAAATAAGATCATGCTATTTACTTAAGATAATTATTATTTTTCTTTGTATGTTTTAAACATAATGTTTTGTCAGGATATCGATTTAGTTACTTTTCTCTATATGATTTTCATTTATTTACGATATTGATTGATGGCTTAAGATTCGGTCAAATGTGTTATGGTAAAATCATGTACTGATTATATGATCTTTTATTTATAGTATTTGTTAAATATGAATTATAAATTATAAATTATATTTATTTAATTAATTCTATTTTTTTATTAAATATAATACAAATTAATGTTTAATAATTTGAAAAAAAATATAATTATAACTAAAGAAATAAATAAATATTTAATAGTAAAATATTGCTAATAATTGCCATCATATATATATATATATATATATATATATATATATATATATAATTTGCACAGAAATATATATTCTTCTTTAATGTATATATTAGTAATTTATAAAAGAATCATTAATGAAAAGATTAAATAAAATTTTTTAATACCTATAATATTAGTTATGTGTAAATTTATATATTTAAAATTTTGTATAATGTTAGTTTTGTTAGTTATCAAAGTCGCCCAAGTTCAATTTTAATTGCATTAATAATCCCTAATTACTCATAAACCTATAAATATTGATGCTCACAAAATACATTAGGTTATAATTATTATCCATTGATAAATTGAAATTCATTGTTATAAGACATTAAAAATCTCCCAAAGTTGATCGGTTGTTCTTATAATTAATGAACATAACCATTGAAAACTAATTATATTAAGTGTATTTCAAAGATGATAAACATTATTTCAAAGATGGTAAATATTTCTACATAGTCTATAAATAATTTCAAATTAATAAAATCTTAGGAGCATCATTATATTTATTTTGTATAATGTTGTAGCACTCAAAGAAGAGCACCGATATATATTTATCGTTAATAATTTGAATCTCTATTAAATATTTAGGTTTATAACTCAAAGCATTAATGTATGAGCATAATATTATTATTTCAGTACCTCTACCTATTTTTCTTTATTCGCAAGTTACGTCTGTTCCAATGTTTAATGGACTTAATTTCTCTTATTGATGTGAACAAATATAATTTTACCTTGATGTCTTAGATCTTGATTTTTTACTTTAATAAGAAAAACATGTTGTTATTACTACTATTAGTAGTAAGTAAGAAAAGACTTACAATGATGCTTGGGAAAGGTCAAATAGACAGCCTAATGTCCATGCAAATGAGTGTATCAAACAACATTAATGAAATGCTAAAAAATCACTAAATTTATGGAAGATTGTTCTCAAACTACTGCCAGGTCTCTTACTTTGACATTAATGGCTAGTTTAGCCACCATTAAATTTGATGATTCTTGTAGCATGCATGAGTATGTCATTGAAATGAAAAACATAGCATCAAGACTCAAGACCTTGGGGATGAATATTGATGAGGATTTTCCTTATGTAGTTTATTATAAACTTGCTACCTTAAGACTATGCCCCATTCCAAATGAACTATAACACCACGAAAGATAAATGGGATGTGAATGAACTTATGCTAATTCAAGAGGAAACAAGGCTTAAGAATCAAGAAACTCATTACGTTCATCTCGTAAAAAATCAAGCAGCTAGAAAGAAAGCTACAAGAAAGCAAGGAAAGGGCAAGCATGGATCAATTAAGATGAATGGGTCATTTGTTCAAATCCACAAGAAGGAACATAAGGATGATAAGTGTCATTTTTTTGGAAAACCCCAAACACTTTCAGAAAGATTGTCTAAAATATAAGGCATGGTTCGAAAGGAAAGGTAAGCCTAATGCTTTCGTATGTTTTGAATCAAATTTAGTTAAAGTTCCTTATAATACTAGGTCGATTGACTCTGGCTGTACTACTCGTGTTTCAAATACGATGTAGGGATTCCTTACAACCTAAATCACAAATCCAAATGAAAAGTTTGTCTTCATGTGAAATCGAATCAGAGCTTCGGTCGAACATATTAGAACTTATTGTCTAGTTTTAAACACTACATACCAATTAGATTTGTTTGAAGCTCTTTATGTATCTTCTATTTCTCGTAATTTAGTTTTCTTATCCAAACTTGATTCAATCAGATACTCTTTCAAATTTACAAACAAATGTTTCAGTTTGTTTAAACAAAACAACTTCATTAGTTCAAGTATCTCTTGTGATGGTTTATATAAGTTTAAACTTGATAATATTTTTGTAAAAACCCTTTTAACCTTGCATCATAATGTTGGTGGTAAACATAGTTTAATTAATAAAGATTCTGATTACTTGTGGCATAAATATTTGGGTCACATTTTCAATGAAAGATTGGTAAAGAACAAAATTCTTCCTTGGTTGAATTAAAGAAAAACAAACAAAACACACAAAAGAAATGAGACACAAAAAGCACACAATTTATTGAAATAATACACACTGATATATTTAGGCCCTTTGATGTTTCATCTTTTAGCAGATAAAATTTTTTATCACCTTTATTGATGATTTTCACATTATGGTTATGCCTATTTATTACATGAAAAATCTCAATCAGTAGATGCACTAGTAGTGTTTATTAATGAGGTTGAGAGACAATTAGACATAAAAGTAAAATTTATTAAGTCTAACAGAGATGGTGAATATTATGAAAAATATGATGAAATTGGGAAATGTATGGGCTCATTTGTTAAATTTCTAGAAAAGTATGGTATATGTGCTTAATACAGTATGCAAAGTACACCAAACAAAATGGTGTAGCAGAAAGGCATAATCATAATTTATTAGATATAGTTATGATTATGTTAAGTAATTCATCTTTACCTATATCCCTATGGATGCATGCATTAAAAACTACAATGTATTTACTCAACAGGGTTCCTAGTAAGGTAGTTTCAAAGATTACTTTTGAACTGTGGATTGATAAGAAACCCAATTTAAGGAACCTATTTGTTGGGGTCACCGATAGAAGCAAGAATCTATAATTTATATGAAAAGAAGTTGGATTCAAAAACAACCAGTGGTTTCTTCATTGATCATCTAGACAAATCTAAAGGGTATAGATTTCATTGTCCTATCCATAGCATGAGAATTGTGTAGTTTAGAAATGTTAGGTTCATTGAGAATGATGAAGTTAGTAGGTCAAGAACTAAGAAATGTGAAAATTAAATAAGAAAGGGTAGAATTGTTTTTTCCTTAACTTCTTTTAAAGTTGTCTACTCCTATTGTTGCACAATTAAACAATAGATAAGAATAGCAAATGAACGATCACGAAATCCCTAAGAAATATCATTAAGAAGGCCTCAAAGAGAAAATAATATGCTATTTCAAATGATTATGTGGTATATCTACAAGAACCAGAACTTGAGTTTGAAATTAATATAGACCCAATTTTTCATTTTCACATGCCATTATAATCGTTAATTCTTCTAAATGTATTGATGCCATGAAAGATAAGTTGAAATCAATGGAACATAATAAGGTTTGGGACCTTGTTGAATTGTCTAAATATTCTAAAGAAGTCGAGTGAAAATGGGTTTTTAAGACCAAGCGTGACTCTATTGGTAATGTCAAACATTACAAGGATAGACTTATTGTCAAAGGTTTCACTCAAAATGATGGTATTGATTATAAAGAGAATTTTTCACCGGTCTTTGAAAAATACTCTTTTAGAATTATCATGACTTGGTACATCAAATGGATGTAAAAACTTCCTTTTTGAATAGGAAGTTGGGAAATAGGTGTATATGAATCAATCTGAGGGTTGTTTTTATTAAAGGATAGGACCACATGATGTGTAAACTCAAGAAGTCAATATATGGACTTAAGTAAGCTTCCCATCCTTGGTATCTTAAATTCAATGATACCATTACCTCCTTTGGATTTAAGAAGAATGCTATCAGTAGGTGTATATTTATAAAGATCAGTGGGAGCAAGCTTATCATTTTAGTTTTGTATGTTGATGGTATCTTGCAGGATACTAATAATCTTGGTTTGTTGTATGAGACCAAGAAATTCATCTCAACGAACTTTAAAATGAAGAATATGGGTGAGGCAACTTATGTGAATGGAATAGAAATATTTTGAGATAAATCACAAGGATTTTTGGGATTATATCAAAAAGAATATATTAATAAAGTTTTAGACGAGTTCAAAGTACTTAAGTGTTCATCAAGCATCGTTCCAATTCAAAAAGAAAATAAGTTCAACCTAATGCAATGTTGAAATAATGATTTGGAAAGGAAAAAATATGGAAAGAATTCATTATGCATCAATTGTTAGGAGCTTAATGTATGCCCAGACTTGTACTAGGCTAGACATCAATTTTGTTGTTGGAATCCTTGGTCGATATCAAAGTAATACAAGAATAGATCATTGGAAAGATGTAAAGAAAGTGTTGAAATACTTATAAGGAGCTAAAGATCACATGCTTGCTTATTAGAGATCTGACATCTTGAGGTGATTGGATATTTAAATTAGGCTATGCTGGATGTATAGACACAAGAAATTTTACATTTGGCTATTTGTTTCTTATATTTGGAGGAGTAATATCATGGAAAAGTGTGAAGCAGTTTGTCAGTGTTGCTTCTACTATAGAGGCTAAGTTCATGGCTTGCTTTGAGGCCACAATTCAAGGAAATTGGCTATAAAAATTTATTTTAAGACTTGGAGTTATTGATAGTATTGTGAAGCCATTGAAAATTTATTGTGATAATTCTACAATAGTATTATTCTCTAAGAATGAAAAATATTCTAAATGTACTAAACATATGGAATTGGAATACTTTTCATTAAAGAAAATTATCATTAAAAAGTTGTCAATATAGCATATTAGCACCACTCTCATGATAGTAGATCCTTTGACTAAAGGATGGCCTCCAAAGACATTTAATGGACATGTTGAGAGGATGATCATTATCAAGAAATTTTTATGACTTTAAGGATTTTGATATTATCTAATTGACACTTAGAACTTATGTATGTTTTGTTTATGATATTTATATACACCCTATTTTATTTTGGTATATACATGAATTTTTATGAAGTTGATAGAATTTGGTCTTTAATAGAGACATTATCATGGATCATTATTGAGATTTTTCACTTTTTGGTCACATTAAGTAGAAATATAATATTATGGTACTTGGAAGGAACTATGTTAGTTTAATGATATAGAACCGTCATGACCTATGTTAGTCTATATTTAATGATGATATAATGACTTAATCAATATGAAAAATATTAAGTTGTCTACATTATGTTTAATTATTTATCAAACCATAAAGACTAATTCTACCACTTGAGTCAAGTAAAAGAATGTAAGATTGTGGCCCACGTAGCACAATATTTATTTTTTATTGGTTTGGATAAATAAGTATTATATATCTTTATGGATAATATTGGTTACTAAATTATTAAGAAAATAAATAAATTATGCATTTTGATGGAACGTGATGTTATAGAGATAAATTTTCTTATTTCTCTCACCTACTAATGTACGTGTAGTTGAGAGAACATATTTCAATATTGGAAAACAGGTTTTATCTTTGCCTATAAAAAAACACAAAACATACTTTCCATCACTAATAAAAACGCTCTTTAGAACATAAAAGTTATGAGATAGAAACCAGTTTATGCATTCTTTAATTCTTACTTTTAATCATCAAAATCAACATGCTAGGATTAAAGTTATTACTCAAGATATGTAATCTAATATCTTTGTTAGTTTTGTAAAAAACCATGAAGTTCAATATCCATGTTTAATATATATATTGATTATTTATAGAAAAAGCACACAAAATCAATTGGACAACATTACTACAATATATAGATATGGCCTCGATTTAACCGTAATCGTAAGTCTATGGTCACGGTTATAAGAACTGAGGCCTAAATGGGAGAGACCATAGACTATTACTTATGGCCTCGATTTTTTAACCTAGGCCATAGACATACCCTATGGTCTCAATTTTTAAATAATCGAGGTTATAACGTATATCTATGACTTCAGTTTTTTACATAACCAAGGTTATAAACATATCATGTGGCTATAAATTTAAATAAAAATGAAATTATTAATTATAATATTAAAAGTCAATATAAATTATAATAAATTTTTAATTAAAATATTAAAAATCATATTATATTAAAATTAAAAGTGTAATTACATTTGAGAGTTTATAGACTAAAATATAATAGCACCTGACTAGCTAATTCTAATATTTACAATGAAGAATAACCTTACTATTACAAAATGACTTTTTACTATTACAATCATTTACATGTGTATTTATTCAAAGCATTTATAAGTGTACTTCTTCAAAACATCTATAAGTGTACTTCTTCAAAGCATTTATAGTGTACTTCTTCAAAGCATTTATAAGTTTACTTCAAATCAACACAATCAAGTCCACAATGACTTCAGTAGAATTCTATTATGTTGGTGTTGTTGCTGGTGTCTACTGGTGTTGGTGCTTAGTGCTGGTGTTGATGCCTGGACCATCCATTATTATTACTCTGAATAATCTATAGGATGGAAATTCTCACGAAGCATCATTTAACAATTTCAAGTAAATAAAAGAATGGATGAAAGGTCATAAAATTTAAATTTAGCTTTCATAAAATTGAAATGTAGGTGGTAAGTTCAAAGGCCAAAAACTTGGCAAATCTAGAGTGAAAATGAAAATGAAAAAGTTAGAGGGAGGAAAAAACCTGATACTCTCATCTTGTAATAGTAAAACAAGTTTTCTTTTATCATGCTTTATGGTCTTGGCATGTCCACTATACAGAAATCTTTGACGACCCATTAGGAAATGTGGGAAGTTGCCACCTTGAGTTGTTATAAAAACCTCGTTAAGAAAGCATATTGTATAGTCTAGAGCTGCCAATCTTGAAGAATATCCCTACCACAGTTTGAAATCATTGACCAATCAAAACAAGCCTAAGATACAATAAAGAAAAAAATTGGGAAAATAAAGAGAAAGAAAAAAATGAAAAAAAAAACCGAGGCTAGAACGCGGGCGGCGCGAGAGTGGAATGCAGGAGGCTATAGATATGCGATATATATATATATATATATATATATATATATATATATATATATATATATATATATATATATATATATATATATATATATATTGGTAGCTTGGGTTTAATATATTGAGCGGTGAAGAGAAGAGGGAAAAAAAGAGAGGGGGAAAAAGGAAAATAAAGAGAGGAAAAAGAAGGGAAAAAGAAGAAAAAATGATAAATTTGATAAAAAATTTAATGTTTGGTATAAAAGAGAGAAAATTGATAGGATATGTCTATGACCTCGGTTTTAAAATAATCGAGGTCATAGGGTATTTGACCTTGGTTTTATAAAAATCGAACTAATTTTTGTTTTATTTATACCACATAATTATTGCATTTATTTTATTTATATCATTAAATTAATCACCATTTAACGTTATCACACGTCATTGTTAGATTTTGAATAACTCAAATAGTTAAGTGATAAATTTAAAACAACTCAGATAATTAAGCGGTATATTTAAAACAACAATTTGTTTTAAACATATCATTTAACTATCTGAAATGTTTTAAATTTATCACTTAACTATCTGACGTGTGATGTCGTAAGATGGAAACTAACAGAATTATATAAATAAAACAAATATAATAGTTTGATGGTATAAATGAGACAAAAATTTGATAGTATGAAAGAAATAAATAGAATAATTTGATGATATTTTTATAAGTTTATCTTATAAAAAATTAGCCCATTTTATTATTACAGTTTCGATAATTGCTATGCTAATTTTAAGAGTTTACTTAATGTGATCAATCTTGTTATGTGTTCAATATGTGCACATTTCATAGTATTGTTGGCAACATAATGGAACATTTCTTTGGCACAATTACACATGAGTATTTTTTTTTGTGTTTACTTGTTAAGATGAGTTATAAATATTATTTTGATTAATTATTTTTTCTATTATTGTTTGCTATTGTTTATTTATTTACTGTTACTTCTGTTTTTAACAATTTCAATATACTTTTGATTATTCTCTCTCGTGGTAGTAAAAGTTTTTACTTTTAGTATAAAATTGATATGAAATTGTGTGTTAAATGTTTTGTAACAAAAACGTAAAAGTAATCAAATATAATAAAAGAAATGCAGATATGAAAAATTAAAGTGGTTTAATAAATTAATCTAATCTATATCTAAATTTGCAAATAAATCCATTCATATCATATCTTAAATACAAATTATAACACAATACTCAATATATTAAGAATAATACTAAGATCCCAATATAACACTCAAACTCAAATTCTTATTCCATTCAAAATCTCTCACGCAAGGCCTGAAAAAAACAAATTAACAATAGCATTCTTTGTTTTGTGGCATCATAATAGAAGAGATTTTGACACAATTTACGTAACCAAACGAAACTCCAAATTATTGGGACACTTACCCAATTGATTTCGGATAATCTCACACACAAACACCAATGTTCATCATTGTCGTTGGTGTTCACTCTTCTCATATAATTAGGTGCTTACTTTTCTCATATACCTATATAAGACTCAGAATAACTTTCAATTCAATTAGGATTGTGACTGATAGTATAGGATCATAATTATATATATATATATATATATATAAAGTAATTTAGTCTTAAAATCTATGAGTTGTGTATCTCAACTTTCATAATTTGTATAAACAAAGTCTTATTTTAAAATTTTGTTTAAAAAACCAATGAAAAAGAGAAGGTGATAAGTATATATATATCTTCTTCTCATGGGTACGTATATGTAAAATAAAATAAGTTTATTGTGCTTCTAATATTTTTCAACAATTTTTTCTCATGTTTTAGGCACTTAAAAAACTACCTACAATACCATTCTTTATATCAATATTTATTTTAAAAATTTCCTAAAGTTCAAAGAAAATATCATTAATTTTGCATTCTTTCATTGTAATCTATTATGAATTGAAATCAACAAGATTTCTTCACAATTTTTATCCTTTTTATGACATAATGGAATACCTCTATGATAATTAATACCTATAAATACAATTAATACTTAAATTTGAGAGAGAAGGTGAGAATGAGATTTATGAAAAAAAAAATATATGTTTACAAAAAAGAGGAGATGAGAGAAAGGGTAAACACGAAAGGAAGAGGGGAGATAAGGTTATGTTATATATTTTTTTCTTTTTTAACTTTTAACGTTGTAGGATAAAAAGACATAAATATATTTTATTTATCTATTACTTTAATATCATTAGATAACTATTATTTTTAACTGAATAATTAGTCTCTTTAAGAAAAATCTAATCTATTAACAAAAATAATAAAACTTGTAGTGGTTAATACAAAAATTTCAAAATTTAATTACATTTTTAACCCTAATTTGATTAATAATTTAATATTTTTCCTGATATTAACATCACATATTAATTGTAATCTTTGGTTTGCCCTCCATTCCTTTCCTCTTAAATGTAAGAAACTAAATGCCACGTGGTATTTAGATATGACTTAATATTTCACTGCTAAACTTGACTTTTTAGTTACCAATCTCAACACTCCATAGTGTTAGCTAGTGCTAGCCCAAATCCATAAATTAATGTTGGTGGGATGATAATCTCTGCTGTTAGCATCGGGTGTAAAGCGACAATTCATGTTATTTTTTTTATAATTAACTATTTATTTTTTATGATTGTAAGATTTCTTTTTCTTACATCGTTATAAATAACTAGTAAATTATGTAAATGATGTCTAAAATTTTTTCACATTTAATACTTTCATTTCATATTTTCTTTACTTCTTGATTTTTATACTTCAATTTCTTACTTTTTTCTTATAATTTAACTCATTTATTTTTTTAATTTTTACAATTTGATATCCTTTTTTTTATTTTTTATACTTTTGAAGTTTAAGTTTAAGTTGTTTCAAATTTTGGAATTATGAAATATTTGTATAATTCAATCTAAATAACTTTGGCTAAAATAACTTGACCGAAATACAAGAACATGAGCATGTAAAACAATCGTAAACACAAACACTCACGAGATGATAAGATTGACACTACTTGTGTGCTATGTGAAGTTGTGAACTTGCCAAACCTATGGAACTCAAAACAAAGAAAGCAGGTTAATTTCTTGAACCTTATCATTGTTTCTAATTAAAAACTTTCTTAAATATTAATATTATATGGATAGGAACAAAAATATAGCAACTCATTTCCATGATCATATTCAACTAACTACAGTGGATTGGAGTCCCATCTATTCCCCACCAAAATTCATTAGTCAAAAATAAATGTTAGTGGACTAGTGAACATATAGCACAGGTATGAAATTATTGAAAAATATAAGCATATACAATGTAAGTGTTGACTCAAAACGTGATTTGCTTGAAATTTCGTATAAAAACGATAAAAATAATATTTTTAAAATTTGTAGTCATAAAAGTATTATTTTTAAAATTTATAATCATAAAAATAATATCATTTATGTTTACCTCATATATTTTTATGTACTATTAAAAAAAATCTCACACATCATTTCATTTTAAACGTAATTCAATTAGATATTTTTTAAATTAAAGTAAAATAATTTAACACTTCACGTATTTTTTAATATTATTGAAATTCTATTATTATTATTATTATTATTTGGGGTAATTTCTTAAACTTTTCTTTATACCTTCGGCCAACTATAATACCATTTGGCAATTTTCTACTATTTTCCCACTTCATTGGCTAAGAACTATTGCCTATTGTATGTAGCCAAGGCCTCTCTTTTTTAAAAAAGCTTTCCATGTGTACAAGTCTCCATCTCCATAATGCAATTACATATTGTATATATAGAATTCTTTTGTACTTGGGTGAGGAGGAACCTTTATACAATACATGTTCACGAATGATGTTTTTCTAAACATCTTTTTTTAGGTCATGCGATACTATTCAAGAAATCAGCGTAGAGTTCTGCAATTATAACCTCCTTTCCCGAGTTTGTAACTAACTAAGCTGCATGTCATATTTATTCCTTTTGAAAAACATTTCTTTTTGATGAACTTTTTCATACAAAAACTCTTATCATTGATTGGCATATGAGAGAACACAAAACAACGTGTTTAACAAAATAAATAATTACAAAAACATATTCTTCTATATATATGCCAACTGCTATGGAACATGATTTTTTAAGTTTTATTCGGCATAAATATTTCACTTTATCCATTAAAATCAAGTGAAAATAACAAGAAAACAATAAAAAACAACACCTTTAAAATTTATAATTGTAAAAACGGTATCTCTTATGTTCATCTAGTAGATTTTTATTATTAAAAAAATTTTTACATATCATTTTATTTTGAACACTATCCAATTAAACGTCGTTTTAATTAACAAAATTATTTAGATCCGTTTAATATTTAATATCTTTCAATAGAACCCGTTCAATAATATTAAGATGTTTTTATTATTATAAACTTTAGGGATTTTATTTTTTGTAATTACTCAAATAATAAATAACAAAACCTTCTCCTATCATATGTTAATAATACAAAATACTACTCCAAACATATGCAACAAGACATTTTCCTTATAATAAATAAGGAGGATGGGTCATACAAGTCATTTACTATTAATAAATGTACAATTTAGATATGTAATTATTAAGTGAGATATCATAAATAAATCTGTTATCTTTATAAAAATATTCACATAAATATATTTTATAAATTAATGGACTTATATTGTCCCACTTGTCTATTTTAAAACTAGAATAGTATAAGTAAATTATTTTACAAAACAAACTTTTGCAACTCTTTTTGTTATTGTAACGAAATTGTGGTATCATAACTAATAGGTTAACTCTAAAGTGCTCTTTTATTAAAGGTTACGGATTTTAACTATCTTTTTCGTATAAGTAATATATTTGGTTATCTTTTATGTGCTATAATTTGTTTTCCCTAAACTACACAAATAGCTAGTATGTTAAATAATTATTTTATTTTATATTATGATTTTTTTTAGCTTTTATTATAATTTGGTCTCTCTTCTTTTTTAATTTCACTTTCCTACTCTTATTTTTCTTTAGATTTGGTCCTTTTTTTAATTTTCACGATATCAGTATAAAATTTGAAATTAACTTAAAATTTAACTTAAATACTGCATAAAAATAGGTTAAAATACAAAAATTAAAAACTAAAGTGATGAAATTATAAGAATAAAATAATCCATAAAAGGATAAATGCAGAATGTTTTATAGATCACTTATGGAATTTATCCATTAAAAAAATAAAAATTGTTCTATTCTTATGTTAGTGGACCAATAATATTGATACTGAACAGCTGTATATCTTTTACAGGGCACTACAATAACCTTTTTGTATTTTTCTACTACTTTGATGTTTTAAAATTGGTATAGACTAGATTTTTCAATATAGTGCTATATATATAGTGGCCAAGGGCCAAGAGTAATATCGAGGATTTATCATTTAAATCGTAATTGAAGAATATCCCTCCTTCCAATGAAGCATAGTGGATTTCAGTGGACTTGCTTTGATTGCCTTCTAGCTATATCAATCCTCTTTCAACTACAGATATAAAAGCAATTGTCATTTTCTAGAAGCACTTTGTGATAACCTTACTCCACTTTCATTCATTTTTTTAGTATGATTATGTTAGTTGAATTCCTTGTCATAATAATAGTCTCTTCCACTTTTATCCTCCGTCTAACATATACATTCTCCAAACAAATCTTAATTGCCAATAACAATCATTTACAATCTAGCTATGTGTCCCTTTATATTAAAAAGTTAAGTGCTTTTAGCACCGTCATCTGTGTCTGTTTCTTTAGACACTACCATTTATTTTACCTTTTAGATTTTTTATTTTAATATATTATGCGAGGAGAACTCCATTAATATAACTCTTTAAAATAATGTAAATATTTGCCTAAAATATATTCCTTTTTAAAATAAGGATACTACTTATATATGGTAAATGAGATTCTAACTCTCCACAATTTAAATGACTAAGTGGAGATTCTAACTCTCCACAATTTAAATGACTAAGTGGGCTATAGTCTGTTAAAACACAAGTTCATTTACAACATTATCAACTATATTAATTAGAAGGCAACTATAAAACCATCTAATTACCATGCTAACAAGCTTATAGTTCATGTGTGCATCTATAAAGTTTAGAATTCAAATCACAATTACTAATAGTTAAGTAGTATAATAATGTTAAAAAAAATCAGTATACAACATCTATAGTCCATGAATTTTTCATTAGTGCTAAATAGCAATACTCCTTTAACCAAGGTAAAATGTAAAAGAAAAAAAAAACATTAAAGCAAAATAATAATAATAACTACAATGAAAGAAATAGTCTATTTATTAAACAATAAGTTATATAATACATAATAACAGGTTAAAAAATAGGCTCAATTTTCTTAATAATTACCACATAATTTGTTGTAAATAGGCTATAATACTAAGTTATAACAAGGCTAAATAACTTGTACAGATCCACATTATTGGAGTACGTCTTTGTTCTTGCCTTTTGTTTGGACATTTGAACCGGCCTGATGTCTAACTCTTGCAAACCGCACAAGCCAAGTCACCAACCCTAGATGGAAGGTGAAGCACTCCAGATATCCTACCCTTGGGATAGCTCAAGCTCAATGATAAACCGAGCTCAATGATGCCCGAGCTCATATGACAACTGATGCGTATTTTCGCAAGTGTACGAATCGTTCAAGTAATAAAGTGTACAAAAGTACGGATATCAAACCCACAAGGAATGGCGTTACTAAGTACCGAAATTGACTAACCCTAATTTTATTTGAAAACCGAATTTTTGAATTTGTTTAAAAAGTAAATTAACTTAAAACTAAACGCAAATAACAAAATTTAATGTTGTTCACAAATGATTAAAAACGTTAAGGCATTTGATTTCGCTAAATCAATTCAATCCGATTTCAAGTCATGTTATATGAAAATCAAAGTTAAAAGTGATGGTTGAAAAACCCGAACTTATCTAATACTCTCTCTCGAGTTATATTAGAATTACTTATCTATGAAAACCAACTATATTTCTATGAAGATTTAATCACAAATAAGCATATTATGATTTATGGAATTTCTAGAATAACCACATACATCATGCATTAGGTGTCAAACTCGCATTCAACATACGGTATTTATCACAAGAATCATTCATTACACATCTCCTCTCTGTCTCAATATAATGCAACAAATCATTTAAATCTTGATCAGAAATTTAAAAGTATTAAGCATGGAAATAAATACTCAACTTGAAAACAATGAATTCATATAACGATAACACAAGAAATCAGATTTTCTTGATTTAACTACATCATAGCCTTAGCAAAAACGAATTAGTTCATAACGAAAATAAGAACAAACATATTCTCAATTGAATCCATGAACAAACAATCTGAATAAAATGCAGAAAATAAAAGCTAAGGAGAAGAGATGAAAAACTCTTGAAGATGAAGACTTGGTAGCAACAATGGTGATGATCCTTCAAGCTTCTCCAACCTTTCTCTCCAAAATTTCCTTTTCTCCTCCAAAAATAACTTAGATCTACTCTCTCTGCCGTCCCCCTCTTTTTCCATCATAATGTATATATAGATCTAGGGTTTGGGGGGCAATTTTGGAACAAAACAACATAAAAAATGTGTTTTCGGATGAAACTCGCCGGCGGCGACATTATTCTCGTTGCGGCGAGATTTCTGGAAAATTAAATTTTGGGTTTT
This sequence comes from Hippophae rhamnoides, assembly GCA_033030585.1. NCBI lineage: Eukaryota > Viridiplantae > Streptophyta > Magnoliopsida > Rosales > Elaeagnaceae > Hippophae > Hippophae rhamnoides. Next base: position 56,607,806 of record CM065429.1, on the reverse strand, counting down.
CGGATTTTGGCCGGCGGCCAAATTAATGTGGCCGGCGGCGAGATTCACTTGGCCAAAATCCGTGCTCCCTGCATGATTTTCAACATTTTCTCCGTAAGGTTTTCGCCGCCGGCGAGAGTGTTCTCGCCGGCGGCGAAATTTCAAATTTTGAAAATTTGTTCTCTTTTTATTTTCATTCAATCCCGATCATTGTACTTTGTCCCTAGCTTCTCCAAAATCATAATTTTACCTGAAATTGCACTTTAAACACGAAATACCCATGAAATGACATTTGTGGATTAAATAATCAAATAAACACAATTTTCACACAAATATCAACATTTAAATCATAAAAAAATGCAATAATTTAGCTCTTATCAACAGCTCGAGCTCACACGACAGCCCAAGTTTAGCTTGACCTCGACCCCTAACATGTTACACTTTAGGCCAATTATGTCCTTCTGACATGTAAACATGTGAACACATTATGTAACTAACACCTGTATCTATAATGTTTTATAAATAGATGGACCCTCATGAAGGTTTACACATTCAGCAAACTATCTTGACTTCTCTCTAATATCTCTCTAGAAATATATTGAATCTCAACATTTTTGCACCCACCATAGGGCTCAGATTTTGAGGTCAATCAGAAGTTTCTCATCCTGTATCCTTTGAGATTCACCCAACTCCTAGAGAGAAATTAGGAAGACCAATTGTGTGCTACTTATGATTTGCAAATATCATGGTAAGAACCTGGGCTGAAAGACGTTGAGGTCGACCGATCATGAAACAATGGCTACTCAGAAAAATACCCCACCAATCCCCAGTAAGACTGGGACAGAAGAAAACGCCCACTACCAAGAGTTGTCTCATCAACTCCTCGAAATAAGAAAATAGCTTGAAGAAACCAAAAGAGAAAACAAATCTCTACGCTCCCAAGCAGGGGGAAGGACCTCGAAAAACCCCACAAACCCCACTACTGAGCCGACCAATGGAAAAGTAGATAGGCGCAGCTAGTTTGAGCCCCAACAAGCCGAACATGAAGTCAAGAGGAATCTTTTCTCTAGCTCGGCACGGCCTAATGATGAACAATAGGTTCGAGAAAGAAAAAACTGGGAGACATGACTACAAGCGCTATAGGAGAGCAATAAAGACAAGATCAGGCCTTGAAGGTGGCAAGTGAGAAACACGAAAAGGGAAAAAAACCCTTATGATGTGGAAAGAGATTGTGAGCAACTATATATCTCCCACCTTTCTGATATAATAAAAAATGATGAACCACCACCCAAGTTCAATGCTCCTAAATGCCTAGATTATTTTGGAACAAAAGATCTAGTCACACATGTTTAACACTTTAAAATAGCTATGGCACCCATAAGTCTCACCCAGGCAGAAAGAGACGCAATAATACGTAAGTTGTTCGTCGCCATCCTCTACAAAGGTGCAATAAATGGTAACAAACCTGCCCCCAGATCCATATCCTCCCTCCCATAGTTCACCAGGATATTCATTACAAACTACATATGCAATAAACCGTTAAGGAAGGAATCTCATAAGCTTTTCTCAATTATCTAAGGAGGAGGGAAATCCATTGAAGAATACATGAAACAATTCAAAGAAAAGAAATTGGAAATATCTAACTACCTTAGCTCTATTGCTATAGAGGCCTTTAGGCGAGGCCTACTGAAGAACTCTAACTTGTTTATGGAACTAACTAAGACAATGCCACGCACTTTGGAGGAAGCCTATGGGGAAGCAAGAAAGTTTGTCAACCTAGAGAGGGAGCTCAGCCTAGCTAAGGTCGTCGAACGAAGGTAGAGACAGTACCAGATAAGGAAGAAAGAAGGATAAGTCCAAACATAGCACATCAAAATAATAAAAACAAATGATTTGTGATAGGTAACAAGCAGGTTGGACAATTTCAAGAAAATTGAGGCATTTAGGGAAGGTCATTGTCTCCTTTTAGGGGCCCCCTTTAAGGGTTATTTTAACTCAATTTGTAAGAAGAATGGAGAAGGAGCCCGAGGTCAAATGACCTACAAAGATACAGGCCATGAAACAAAAGATTGTAGAAACTTGAAAAGAGAAGTAAAAGAGTTGTTAGCTAGGAGATATCTTAAGGACCTCGTCGCAAAAAATGAGTATAGAAGAAGCCACCAAGGTGAACAAAGGATATTAAAACCAACAAACTCGACAGGCAGTAACAGGGAGGCACATGATGAAACCAACATTAAAACTATACATAATATACATGGAGGACCAGGGGTCAACAGGGTCTCTAATAACTCGCGCAAAAGATTTGCAAGGGAGTTACATAATATCCCCCATATATACACCTTGGACAAGGTGAACCTCTTACAAAAATCATTTTCACATAAAGGTTTGAGACCTCGTCGCATCACGAGGACCATCTTGTGATAACTCTAAGGATTGGGTCTTATGATGTCTACCGGATAATGATTGACACTAGAAGTTCAGTAGATCTTCTTTTTCTGACCACTATAAGGGCTCTAGGAGTAAAGGACCCTGACATCGTTAAAAGAGAGCTTCCTTTAATAGGATTCAATAGCAACACCACTTATACAAAAGGAACGGTAATCCTACCTATCATTAACGCCCTTGCACATTATAATTCCATTTTGGGAAGGCCGTGGATATACAAGATTAAGGCAGTCATGTCCACCTTCTACCAGATAATCAAATTCCCTACAAATAAAGGTCTCGAAGAAGTAAGACAAGATGAAGAGAAATCTAGAAGTTGTTATAATGCCACTATGAAAGGAATTGCCCCCAAATAGCAATCACCAAGGGGTCTCATTCAAAAGATACCAAGGAGTAAATGCATGATAAAGTCACTATACTTAAATAAAGTGAAGGACCTCCTAATTGGAGCTAAGGAAAAGAACAATCCTTTGAATAAAGCTTAAGGGACTACTCTCATGGTTCTTCAAATCAAATGTAGATATCTTTGAATAGGCCTTAATAGACATGCTGGGAATTGATTCAAGTGTCATAACACATCAGGTAAATGTTAATCCAGAAGATAAACCCATCCATTAACGGAAAAGGAAATTCCTCAGAGAGAAAAATGAGGCAATCAAACACCATGTAAATGCCCTCAAAGAGGGTGGGGTTATTAGAGAGGTCAATTATCCTTCATGGCTCTCAAATGTGGTACTAGGAAAGAAGGCATATGGGTCATCTCGTATATGTTTAGTTTTCAATGATCTAAATGAGGCATGTACCAAGGACTGTTTCCTCCTCCCAATCATTGATCTGCTAGTGGATGCCTCTTCCAGGTTTGGGTTGATGAGTTTCCTGGATGCATATTTCAGATACCACCAAATTAGAATGCACCTTAAGGATGAGGAGAAAACTTCTTTCAACATAGAGGAGGGAACGTTCTGGTACACAAGAATTCCATTAGGTTAAAAAATGCAAGTGCAACATATCAACGCATCGTTAACAAAATGTTCGAGAAACAGTTGGGGGAGAATCTAGAAGTATATGTAGATGACATGGTGGTAAAGTCAGCTCAACCCCTGAACCATATCAAAGATCTATAAGAGATATTTGAAGTGATACGAAGGTATGGCATGAAACTTAACCCCAAAAAATGCAACTTTGGTGTGGCTACAAAACAATTCCTAGGATATCTCATGTCAACAAAAGGGATTGAGACCAATCCAAACAAAATACAAGCACTAGTAAATATGAAACCACCCAATAGTCTCAAGGGAATACAACAACTGAATGAAAGAATAGGGGCACTGAGCAGGTTCATTGCTAAGTAAACTGACAAGTGTATGCCCTTCTTCAAGATACTAAGAAAGAATAAGATAGTCTTTTGGAATGAGAATTGTAACATAGCCTTTAAGGAAATCAAAAAGTCCCTTAGCGATCCCCTCATCTTGGTCCGCCCCATACAATGAGAGACTCTTTATCTATATTTGGCTATCACATCCCAAACGTGCAGTACCGTGTTGTTAATTGAAAGGAACAAAATTCAGTACTCCATGTACTATGTCAGCCAAATTTTAATGGAGGCTCAAAGAAAATATCCTACCATAGATAAGCTTGCTTTTGTTCTCAAGATTACTGCATGGAAGCTCGGGCATTACTTTGGCTTACACACAGTTGTAGTACTCAACTTACACCCTTTTAAAAGTGTCCTCACGAAACTAGATGTTGTAGGGAGACTGGCCCAGATAGTCGTAGAGTTGGGAGAGTATGATAACAAATACATGGGTAGAATAGCCATCAAAGGGAAAGCTGTGGCCAAATTTATAGCCGAGTTCACCGATAGACCCGAGGTCGTTAATAAGACAGAGACAATGGAAGTATGTGAGGTAGACCAAAAAGAAGCACCAACATGGCTGGTATTTGTGGATAGAGCGCACAACTATAAGGAAGTAGGACTAGGGATTGTCATAGTTGATCAGGATGACAACTTCTTTGAATATATAGTTAAACTTAATTTTCAAGCAACCAATAATGTCACAAAATATGAGGCTACCATATTTGGGGTTATGACCTCAAAAAAGCTAGGGGTAGATAGAATCACCTTACATAGTGATTCTAGGCTAGTGGTTAATCATTTTTTGAGAACGTTTAAAGTGAAAGACAAAAAATGAAGAGGTACTTGGAAAGATTAAAACAAGAATGCTCAAAATTATCCATGTTCAAAATTGCACATATAGCGCGAGGCGATAACGGTCATGCCAATGCCATAGCAACCTTGGCATCAATAAAGGAGACCAAGCGCAACAGGGTGGTATCATTAACAATGCTATTGGAGGCATTTTGGAAGAAGCTGAAAAAAGGATTGAGTGCGTGGATTCTCCCTCATCACATGGTTCACCCCAATCTATAATTTCTTGGAAAGAGGGGGCCTACTTGAGGATTGTAAGGCTGCAAAATAAATTGAGGCCAAGGTAGGTCGGTACATGATTAAGATAGGGAAATTGTACCAAAAAACCCCACTCAACCCTAGCCTCTTATGTATAGCTACGGAGGGAGTGATGAGTGCTCAACAAGCACTAAAATTACCATGATTTTATGCTCATTAATTGATTAAAAATATATATATTTATATGTTTTATCATATATTTATATAAATTTGTCTTTTTCGGAATCACGGGTATTTTTATTATTTTTCAGGTATTTTCGCTTAAAAACGTAACTTAAAGACTCAAAGACGAATACTGGAAGCAATACATCAGAATTATATTACTAAATAAATGGAGAAAGGTCAATAAATATGGAAACAATTGGACAAAATGGGTCGAAAAGGTCAAAAATGTCAAAAAGGAGAAAATCGCGCCCGGAGGCAGGCATCCACGCGCGCGTCGGCCCCGGCGGCCAGCGGCAAACTGCGCGCTAGTACTTGTTCATCCGCGCGAGTGCGGTCATCGTGAGTGCTTGTTCATCCGCGCACGGATGCGCGTGCGAATCTTGTTCATGCGCCGCAGGTTGCCCTCGCGCACGCCGACGCCATTTCGCCCCATTTTCACGTGCGGCTACCCCGCGGCGTCATCTTTGACATCATCAATGACCTCGCACCATATCAATTACGTGTTTTACATTTTTTAACATTTTTTACTCATTTTTTCTCTCCATCCTCACCTATAAATACCTTCCCTTGACTTCAAAAACACACCTCAAAACACACTTCTCTCTTCTTTCTTTCTCTCCGTTTCTTAGTTTTTAGTTTTTTTTTTTTAGTTCTGGCGCCAAAAACTTGATGGCCAGCAACATCGGCCCGATTCTTGCCAATACTTTGGTTTTATATTTATAAAACTCTCGCAAGTGCACGAATCATTTCGTAGAAAATGATAAGTATACTCCCAAGGTCGATCTATGAAAGGAATGTATGTGGTTTTTAATTTATTATTCAAACTTTTAAAAACGAAATTAAATCCTAAACATCCTGTCACGATATTTATGGATATAATAACTAAGTTAATTATGCTTGCTCGTATTATTTAGGTTATTAAAGATATGAATTGATATTTATTGATCCTCCCTTTTTTTGTATGAATACCACCTTTGGTGGGGTTAGATATTCTTTGTTAACTAAACAAATCAATTAACACCTATGGGTGGGGTTGATAACTAATTTGGTTAATTAAATTAATTCATTTTTCTAAGAGATTGAAAATGAACCATTTAAATGCCACTTTTGGTGAGATTAGACATTTTAAACTTTATTCAAGGTGTCCAAATTAAACCTAAGAATTTAGTTATTCAAGTACTAACTTTCAAATTTTAAAACTATTACTAAAAATATGTTATCAATACATTTTTGAATAATAGTAGTTCTTATAAAACCTTTTGAAATAGAGATTCACTCTACAACTCTAGGAGGCGATTGTGCAGCAAATAAAAAGAGCACTACTCTAAATCGAATAGGATAACTAAACCTTAAAATCTAATTTTTAGATTTAAGTTTGTAATGAAAAATAATATATTTCTCTAACATTCTTAATATAAAATCTTGAATAAAAATAAAATCAATTCATTTTAGAGATTTTTACCTATTTAATATTTCGCAAGCATAACAACGTTATTATTATATCATGTTTACAAGCAGTTATACAGTTAAATTTAATCACGGAAAAATTAAATATAACATGTAAGAATAAAGCATAAAAAATAGCTGAAAAGAAAATAAAATCCTTACGGTGCTTGATGCCATTCCCGTTGCTAGAAAACCTAAGACGAATTTGCACTCCCGTTTATTGAATCAAAAAGCTAATAAATTACAAAACATAACTAGTTCTTCCCAAAAGGAAGAACTCTAAAACTAAGAGAAACTAGCTAAAACATAAGAAAAACTAAAAAAACTAAAAACTAAGAAATTGAGAGAAAGAAAGAAGAGAGAGTGTGTTTTGAGGTGTGTTTTTGAAGTGAAGGAAGGGTGTATTTATAGGTGAGGATGGAGAGAAAAAATGAGTAAAAAATGTTAAAAAAATGTTAAAAAATGTAAAAATGCGTAATGGACATGGTGAGGTCATTGATGAGGTCAGCATGACGTCATGGGGGCGGCTGCACGGGAAAAATGGGGCGAGTGAAATAGGCTTTGCGTAGCCTTGTGAGAGGGCAGTGACGCGTATGGCGACGATGCCAGCATGACTCTGTAGCGGATGAAAACGATACCGGTATGCCTTGTCATTGGTATGGTAGGTAGCGCCGCGGAGATCTTGTTGCTCAGCGATTTTCTCCTTTTTGACATTTTTGACCTTTTCGACCCATTTTGTCCAATTTTTTCCATATTTGTTGACCTTTCGCCATTTATTTAGTAATATAATTCTAATGTATTGCTTCCAGTATTCCTCTTTGAGTCTTTAAGTTACGTTTTTAAGCGAAAATACCTGAAAAACAATAAAAATACCCGTGATTCCGAAAAAGACAAACTTTATTCAAGGTGTCCAAATTAAACCTAAGAATTTAGTTATCAACCCCACCCATAGGTGTTAATTGATTTGTTTAGTTAACAAAGAATATCTAACCCCACCAAAGGTGGTATTCATACAAAAAAGGGAGAATCAATAAATATCAATTCATATCTTTACTAACCTAAATAATACGAGCAAGCATAATTAACTTAGTTATTATATACATAAATACTCCACTATTTATAAAAGATAAAATTTGCATAAATGTTTATTGAATCTATGTTTAATTTTCTGTAATTAGATTAAAAACACAAAACCCAAAATATCGTGACAGGATGTTTAGGATTTAATTTTGTTTTTAAAAGTTTGAATAATAAATTAAAAACCACATACATTCCTTCCTTAGATCGACCTTGGGAGTATACTTATCATTTTCTACGAAATGATTAGGTACTCTTGAGAGTTTTATAAATATAAAACCAAAGTATTGGCAGAATCGGCGATGCCGGTTTTCGTTCATCAAGTTTTTGGCGCCGTTGCCAGGGATGACTCCGTTGCGGGGATGGCATCAAATTTTTGGCAATCACGATTCTGCTCATCAGGGAGCCGAAGGGATGATGTGTGAAGCACAGGAAGGAGACTACAATTTGCATTCTAAGGGTAGAAGGTTATTGCAATGAATTATAAGACATGGTTATTATTGGCCCACCATGTTGGTAGACTGTACCAAATATGCTCAGAGGTGCAATAAATGCCAAAGGTTTGCCCCATTGACCCACACACCTCCAAATACCATGATGAGGGCTAGTCAATCCTTGACCCTTCTACAAGTGAGGACTAGATATAGTAGGACCCCTACCCATAGGCATGGGCCAAAATAAGTTTCTTCTTGTGACCACTAATAATATTTCAAAATGGATCGAAACAAAACCCCTAGGAAGAATACGAGAGGAATAAATAATTCAATTTATAGAGAATACATAATTCATCGTTTCAACCTTCATAAGGAACTTGTTACAGATAACAAGCGATAATTCACTGGCCAAAAAATCAAAGTATTCACCCTTAAATACAACATTAAGATGAGCTACTCAATGCCATACTATCCCCAAGCGAATGGTCAAGTAGAGTCTTCCAATAAGATAATCATCAACCTATTAAATAAAAAATTAGAAAGCACAAAAGGAAGATGGGAGACACTTTTAATAGAGAAAATGGATTTAGTCTAAGAATAAAACACAAAATACCTACAAGGTATAATGAAAACACAAAAATAATTATTAAAAGAAATAAAGTAATGTGGTTATAATAAACTTTAATAAGATATACATATGGAATTTACAGAACTAAGAAAAGATGTATATAACATACATAGAAACAATGATATTATAAGTCATAAATACCGTCCCTTAGAAGGATTAAAAGTGCAACCACCTAGGAGATCAAATGCCTTGATTCTAGAAATGAGAGAAGAAAAATCTAACGAAAAATATATAATTTTAATTCAATGGAATATAGAAAAGAATTATAAGAATAATTCATAACCCCAAAAATAGGAATATAGAAAAATTAGTTTGTTTGTTAACATTGACTAATGAATAATTAGAAGAGCATTATAATGAAAAACTTTGTACAAACAAAGAGGAAGATGATATAACAATAATCGGTGAGACTAATACCGAACCAAAAATTATGACCCTAAAAGGTCATATAAAACCAACTTCATTACCAATTCCTTACCAAGAAGGAAGATCTGATCCATATAGGGATGAAATAAATAGGAAAAGGTCAGAAGAGCTTGACACTACCAATAAAAGATGACACCAACCCAAAATGGAAGAAGAGTTGCATTAGGGATCTAGAGATAGTATCCCACTAGAATTCAAGCTCTATGATAATTATAAGTCTGATACCTTAGATCTAGATTGTATAAGAGATAAGAAAAAAGCCTTAGATGAATGGGCTACTGGTATGGGTGTGTTCATACAAACCTCTCAAACTACAAAAAAAAAAACCTTCAATCTGTAGGGTATTAGTAGCTCATAAAATGACAGGAAATAATAAAATTTGGTTTTCAAATTTAACAAACCAACAATATTTATTAATGTAAGGGAATGCTCCAATATTTAGATATAGTAATAAATAGAATATACAAGGAATTTATTGGAGAAGATAAAGGAAAAACTATCACTGAATCCAGTGAAAATAAAAATCAATCAATCCAAATAGCATCTAACAAATATGAAAATTTGTAACATGTGACATAAATTCTTATATTTATGAATATGAAATTTATTACCATAAACTACCACCCTCTATGTAAACAATTTATAAGGAAATGTTTTTTTCCCAAAATTACCTAAAACATTACATAAGGCTTTAACAGAAAGTTGGAATCACAGAAATAGGAAAACTATATCAGACACCCTAGAAGGAAGAATAAGAAGCCTTAAAAGGTGAATAATTATTAAATGCCAAGAAAGAAAAGAATATAAATAAATTAAAGGAAATGATAAAATATGTTGTGATATAAGAGATTTTATAATACTAGGAAAATATAAATGTATCATAAAACCTTACAAACAAAAATACAAAAAAATACAATAGATTTAAATATAAATTCAAAAAATAAAAATTTCAAAAATATAAAAGAATATTTAATAAGGAAACCTATGGGAAATGATATTTTAGAAGGAAGAGGTATAAACCACCTAAAAATAAGATTTATTGCCCTTCAGGAAACAAAAGATGCAGATGTTGGATCTATAATAAAGAAATACAATATGCCAACGAAGGCTCGAGTAGGCTTCAACATAGGAAAGAATTTAAAAAGAAATTTTCACAAAAATAAAAAATCTTAGAAAAAGCTTTTAAGATGAAATTAGAACCAATCGAGGAATTAGATATAGATGATACTTATAGTGTTTATCTATTAGAGGAAACTGAGAAAGAGATAAATGACTGAGAATATGAACACTCAAAATATGGGTACTTTTCATAAGAAGATGAAGGATTTGTATAGTATTATCAATCCAACTAGTACCTATATAAAGATAGGACTTAAATTTAAAGGCTTTCCTAGTTATCATTTACATGCTTATATAGATACAGAAGCTAGTATGTGTGTAGCAAGTAAATATGTGTTTCTAGAAAGACATTGGAAACATCCACCAAAAGATTTAATTTTAAGAATTACTAATAATACTACAATAAATCTTAATAAATTTTTAAATGATATAAATATAAGGATAAGAGGAGAAAATTTTCATACTCATACCATATATCAACAGGAAAGAGGAGTTGATTTATTAATAGAAAATTATTTTCTAAACTTATATCAACATTTTACATAATATTTAGACAAAATAAGCCTAACAACATTAGATAGTGATATCATTTATGTATCAAAAATAAGAAAAGCTTTGACTGTATCAAACCTAACTTTTATACAAAAATATAAAAAGCAAAAACGTACTAATATATAGTAACAAAAAACTTATTTAGAAAATATTTTATAAGATATATAAGAGAAACCAAAATCTTATCTTAATAAATTACATGAAGATAAAGCTCTAGTAGGTATCAAAAAATTAAAAATAGTAAGTTTAGAAAATCCTTTGGATCTAAAAATAAATAAATCTAAGATAATTATCAACATAAAATTAAGAGACCCTAACAAGGTTATAAGAGTAAAACCAATTATTTATACTCCAAAAGATGGGATTGAATTTGAAAAACAATTCAAGGACTTTTGGAGCTAAAAGTCATAATTCCAAATAATTCACCTCACTCTAGTCCAGCATTTTTAGTTGAAAAAGAAACTGAAAAAAGAAGAGGAAAAAATAGAATGGTAAAAAAACTTCAAAGCATTGAATAAAGAAATTATTGATGATGGATATTTCATTCCAAAGAAAGAATAATTATTATCATTAATAAAAGGAAAGAAATACTTTTCAAGTTTTGATTGCAAAAATGAATTTTGGAAAATAAAACAAGATGAAGAATCTCAAAAATTAAATATTTTTAGTTTCCCCTAAGAACAATTCAAATGGACTATTGTACCATTTGAATTAAAAAAAACCCTAGGTATCTTTCAAAGATATATGGATAACATCTTTAAAAAATTACAAAATATTTGATGTATCTATATAGATGATATTTTAGTTTTTAGTAATGAATTAAATAATTTTTTTTAGGATATTATTAATATTCTACAAGAATGTAGAAAAGAATGCATTGTACTATCTAAAAGAAAAGTAGTACTTGCTCAACAAAAAATTAAGTATTTAGGGTTGGAAATTGAAAACGAAAAACATAATTTACAATCACATATACTAAATAACATTCAAGATTTTCCTAATAAATTAAAAGATAAAAATAAATTATAATGGTTTCTAGGATGTTTGACATATGTGGAAGAATATATCAAGAAACTTGCATAAACGAAAAAACCTTTACAAGAAAATTGAAAAAAGACCACATCTGGAAATAGACAGAACAAGATACTATGTATATGAATAAATTAAAAGAAAAATTAAACAAATTACTAAATTTATACCATCCAAGGCCAGATGATAAAATGATAATTGAAATAGATGCTTCACAAGAATATTGGGGAGCAATTCTGAAAGAAAAATTAGATGAAAAAGATGAATATCTTTGTAAAAATACATTGAGATCTTTCCAAGGACCAAAGTTAAATTATCACAGTAATGAAAAAGAATATCTACCTATTAAAAAACTATTAAGAAATTTGCAATATATGTCATAAGTTTTGGATTCATTGTTAGAACTGATAATAAGAAGATTAGTCACATGGAAATAATGGTTCAACCACTACAATTTTGATGTTGACATATTCCAGGAAATAAGAAATAAACATCTTGATATCAAGATCAAGATAAGGAAAAAAGAAATAAAAATCTTATAAGAATAACTCAAGCTAAGTCTCTTAGGGAGATATGAAATAAGTATGAAGAGCTTGATTATTCAAAACAACTCTTAGAGTCCAAAAACTCAAAAGATGAGTCTTCATTAAAAATTCAATTTAAAGAAAATAAAACTTCTAAAGAAAAAATTCAAGATGAAAATGAAGAACCTAATAGTTCAAAAGAGAGTAACATCTCTAAAACAAGAAAGTTTAGTTGGATAGATGAAGCAGAAAAAGACTTATATGATCTATAATGGCCCAAAACCAAGAATTTTCTTGGCAAAAACTAGTAAATATATTATAAGATTTATTGGAGTAACTCATAAAGCCATCACAAATATAATAGAGGCTGAAGGCAGTTATGCCAATTACAAAGTACCAAAACTAATAACTCCAGAGGTGATAGTAAGAAATTACATTATAGCATTACAATAACAACTAGCAGCACCAATAAGATTGACAACTCTAGAGAAAATAGTAAGGCCTCCAATACTATTTAGAGAAGCATCTCTCTTAGAGACATCAAAGACAGTAACGCATTCAATGCTACTTAGGGAAACATCCCCCAGAAATTCATGAGTCATTGAGGATGAAAAGGACTACTCTAGAAACCACAGAAAACCATAATGGTTGAGTCTCTACAGCTTAGCAAGAAAATCAACCCAAGTTGAAAATATGAGGTTCTACACTACAGAAAAGGAATTTTTCGTGGGAAGTAAATTTAATATTTTGGAAGGAGTTGATCCAATATTTGTTTACAAAGCTTTATATGCACAACTAATAGAAAACATATATCCAAGAATTAATTTATGTGAACTAATTTATTTCCTAAAAAATTTCAAAAGAGCAATCAAGAACTTCAGGAAGAAGATTAAAGCAGGTGACAAACCTGTTTATCTCATATTTTTTAGTTCACTAATGGACTAAAATGAGGAAGGATGTAACAATCCTTACCACTTCATCAAGCTAAGAATTTCCAACACAAACAGAGAAGTTCCCAAACCAAGGGCTCTTCCAGAAAAGGAATTCAACATAGAAGAACTCTATGTATTAAGAGATCAAATATTAAGCCAAATTTACTATGAACTAAGGATAATTGATAATTCTACTGAGATCAAAGTAAATTACTCAACCAGTAAAGTCATCATCACTTCTCATAGTAGCATGGCTCTCTCCAAAGAGGATGGTGAAAAAATCACCAAATATGAGACAAATTTTAACATTAACAACTTGAAAATTGGTCAAGAAATAAGGAAGGTATTCTGTTTCTATGCTAGAAAATCCACCAAAGAGCCCAGATGCATTTACTACATCAAAAATTGACAAAACAAAGATGCATCATCATCAACATCATCAAAAGGACTATCGGTAGAAAACGACAAAGAAGAATAAATAGGAGAAACTATCAGTAGAAGATGACAAGGAAAAATAAAGATGTAGACCGACATCTTTAGTCAACAACATGTGCCAAGGAAAAAACAGTGGTTGATATTTAAAGAAAAAAGTAGATGAATTATTAAAGGAAGGATAAAATAGTAATTCTCATATTATAAACAAGGATTCCTTATGCTTTAAAAAGAACCTTATTTTCATTTGAGGGGCACAGAAAAAAATCGAAGAGCACATACCTCTGAAACATACACAATTTCTAGCATAGAAATCCCCTCTATCTAGAAAATCTCAATCAATAATTATGTACCCAATAATTAGAAGTGCCTAAGAATCCCTTCAAGGTTCTTGGTTTCCCTTAAGTTTGTAATAATTATTATTTTATGAATAAAATGGAGTTCAATTACTCTTTTCTAATAAGTCAAAGTTGAACACTATATATGTACGGATGCAGAAGGCTCGCCATTACCAGGAGACTATTAAAGTTTGAGCAAAGCTCAGGCAGAACCGATGTAACAAGAGGAGACGAATAGAAGAGAAGACCGTGGTGGACCATTAAGTTCAAGTATGATAATTATAACTTTTAAGCCAATTAAGGATCTTAAATGTTTAGATATTTGTTTAATTCAAGTTATAATAGTAATAAATAGAAAAGATGAAGATAGAAATAACACAATATTATAAGAAAAATAAAAATCTAGTATTAGTAGAAAATTTTGATAAAGACTATCTCTTAGCCTTACATATTTATTTTAAAGATGAGAATTATGAAACTTGTCTTGAAAATTTTAGAAGGTTCAATATCTTATTGGATATCTACACAGATTACATAAGAACTGTTACAAGCATAATAGATCATACTATATCAAGGGTATTAAAAGACTTTTAGTCAAAAATATGTCTTCTTAGAAGAAAATAAAGAAGGAAAAAGAGAATTCAGTAACTTTATGCTTGGTTATTATCTCTTTGAAGATTATAGACACACAATATGTATAGAAACATGTAGTTGTATGAACTTACAATTACAACACCAAACCTATTTAGGGCATGTAACTAGGTGCAATCTCCTAGAAGAAGGTCAAATTGACTAAATTTTCACAATAGAGTCAATTTGGCGATCAAAAATTCTAATTTAATAATTATAGGAATTAAGAAAATAAAAAATTAAAATTCTCTTTAAAATATACAAAAATTAATAACTAGCGTTAAATAGTTAACCCATAAATTTGTATCAGAGCCATAGGAAGATTAATATAATATGGATGGAAAAGTTAACACCATTAGTTTTAAAGACATTAATGGCATTAACCATAATGTCTAGGGATATTCTAACATTTTTTACAACTTTAAGGAAATAAATGAAGATATACTAAATCACAGGGATATTTTAGCTAAGTATCTATTTCTAATATATGAGATTTCATTTTCTTTCTTGATGAAAGGAAAAATAATAAACAATTCAATAATTAAGAAAGAAAATTCGTATAAAAAACAATAATGATACACAGTTTTCCAGAGGAGAGAACAACCAGATCTTACCTATTATGTATCTCTCTAAAATTAGATGAAATATATACTTTAAACTGAATTTTATAGTTCTAGCTAGGAAGAAGATTAAAAAACAAAAAAAAACCTTGTGTTTGATATGCAAATTATCTAACAGGTCATGCACTTATCCATAATGTGAAATGTTTTGCACTTAGAAAATTTTTTACTTTCGACAATTAGTGGTCAGTATTGGCCCTAATTACATTTTAAGAAGGAAGAAGTAAAGCTATCTAAAACTATTGAATTATCAAAACCTTAACATGCACGTTCCATTTGTGTTATATATATATATATATATATATATATATATATATGGGTAAGAAGGGTGTTGAGGTTTAATATATTTCAAGAGAGAAATCAAGAAAATTTGTTGAATGTGTGTACCTTCATGAGGGGTCCATTTATTTATAAAACATTATAGATACATGTTTCAATTACATAACGTGTACACGTGTTAACATATCAGAAGGGCATAATTAGCCTAAAGTCCAACATGTTAGGGGTCGAGGTCGAGCTAAAATTAGGTTGTCATGTAAGCTTGGGCTATTGTGTAAGCTCGAGCTGTCGTGTGAGCTCGAGTGTCATTGAGCTCGGTCTGTCATTGAGCTCAGTTTTTCATTGAGCTCGGTCTGTCATTGAGCTCGAGATATCCCAAGGGTAGGACATCGTGGGTGCTTCACCTTCTATTTCGGGCTGGTGACTTGGATTGGGCGGTTTGCGAGGGTTGGTTATCGGGCCAGCTCAGATGTCTAAACATCTTATCCCCCCTACTCTTTCATCTCGAGCTCTGGTTTGAGGTGGAAGAGTAAATATTGGGCATAGGATACGAACTGTTTAGCTCTCCTAATAAATGTGTATCACTTGATTAGAGAGAGAACCCAAATGCCTCTAAATAAAGAGATGCATGGGCTAGAACTTATCAATGTTACCTATAAAATTGAGAAATAGTGAAGAAAAATGCTCTTTCATTTCAACTCGAATTTGTAAAAGATTTAAGAGTTAAAAACAGGCTATAATTTTCTCTGTTCGAGTTTTTTAGAATTCAAGTGTTGAGATCCTAATGATTTTCTACTTTCTTTTCAAGTTGGTTTTTAAAGGAACATTTTATTTTATTTTCAACTCGTCCCTAGGTAATCTATTTTTCTCGTACCTTACCACATGATATTTTTTTGTCTTTATGTTTTTGTAGATTTTCACAGAAAGAAAAGAGAAGAGACTTCTGGCTCAGGATCTTCTAGTGAGATGAGTCAATATTTGCCTCAACCCTCTACCTCTATTCCTCACCCCAAGATCATTCCCACTGTGAGATTGAGCGTGCCTCAGACTCAAATTTCAATGGCTAGGACGTGGAGAAAGAAAACAAGGAATATAGGATTTTGGGAACTAACAGGTCACACTAGGGATTGATCAATTATGTCTAAGACTTGTGGGTTTCTACCCTAGGATGAAGTGAGATTAGGAAGAACCTACAACATCCCACCCTTGGTTCAAATAATGATTCCCTCATAGGGAGCTTGTGATAGTGATCCACCTTCATCCAGGTGGACTATATTTCATAAGAAAGCTCTATGGCTGGGGATAAGGTTCCCCTATATCCTATTATTATAAGAATCTTGGTTAGGATGTAGCTTGCACCAGGGTATTTGATACCTAACGTGGAGAGATATCTGCTCTGCCTAACACTAATATGTCAAGAACTCAAGGTGGAGTTAGAGATGACCGAGTTTAATGAGGCATATGTTCTAAAATAAAACCCCACAGATCCGAGGAGGGCCTATATGTCGATGAAGTAGGATCAGGGGGTGAACATATCACTTCTTGAAAATGAGAAAAATTGGAAAGAGTATTTTTTTTATGTTTCAGGTCGGTGGGAGTCTGCCACAAATGATACCAGGTTAATAAGGAGCATATGGAATGACCCCAAGGTCATGATAAGGAATTTGGCTTCTATAATTATGACCTTGAGTCTTGACGCGAAGCAAAGGTTGACTAATATCCAAAACTATCTCCCTGAGAAGACCAACTAGAGGGCCTTATTGAACACCATGCTCTTTGTTGTGTGCATTTTTATGCGGCAAGGTGTTGTGGAGCCCCCTTAGAATGAATCGTAAATCTCAAGCTCCTCCTAAATGCAAAACTCTTCCTACAGACTTTGGAGGTCGGTTTGAGGTGGTGCTTGATGATGGTGACCTAGCCCTACATCTCATCTTGTTCTTGCTTACTTATATATAATTTTCCCAGTTTTTTTTTACCCAAAGTGATTAACATGTTATTCTCTCACTCTTAATCTATATATCATATGGATTTGACCATTGCCCAACTTTTTTTTTCGTATGAAGAGCAAGGTCATACTGGTAGGGGCAAGTTCTCCCATGGGTACACCCTTTCCTCCTAAGGGGGGCTCTTCGATGGGAAAAATGGGAAAATCCTCTCATGAAGGTCGCCATTCTTCACTTAAGAAGAAGAAGAAGAAGTGAGTGGTGGTTGATGAGCCTACCACCCTGAGCCCTTGAATTTTTTCCCTCCCCTATCACCCTTGCAGGAGCAATATGTGACTCCAACTCCCTACTTAGGCTCTAAAGAATCTGGAAATCCTTTAAGGGATTTGAAGAAGGGGAAGGCTGTCAATAAAGACCTTACTACCGATGTTGAGAGGATCATCCTAAATAAAGGTTTGGCACCAGAGTATATTTGCAAAGGTTCTTATTCTGGCAAGGTCATCCATTGTCAAATGTGTCAAGTGAGTTATCTCGCATCTTATATGTGACATTTATCGTGAAGTGTGAGCTTGACATTTATTTTTTTGACCTCTTTTCTATGTTGTAGTTGATTTTGCTTTATGATTTTGACAAAGATCACAACGTGGGTCATTTAAAAACCGAACTGGTTCGGGAAAAAAAATTCATGCATCTACATGCTTAAAGTACATTGTATTTCTAGCAAGAGAAACCAAGTGGGAGGGTGAGCCAATTTATTAGGAAGATAAGTTAAAGAAGGTCGACTCTAAACTCAATGCGTATGCCTGACACGTTGTTGAGCTCAAGGGCTCAGAGGTGAGCTAAAGAGAGGGCTAGGGAACTGTAGGGACAAGTTGAGGCTTTTGCCGAGGAGGTGCACCGCAAAGCAAAGGCCAATGTGGATGCTATGGAACAGAATCTTGATTCCAGTGTTAAGAGGGCATACGAGATTTCCATGGAAACCTTCAAGACGGAGGCCGAGCAAAAGGGTTTGATCGAGTATTATTATAGCATTCTGGACATCCCTATCATGCCGCCCTATATTGATGAACGAAAACCGGCATCGCCGATTCTCGCAAATACTTTGGTTTTAATATTTGTAAAACTCTCGCAAGTGCACGAATAATTTCGTAGAAAATGATAAGTATACTCCCAAGGTCGATCTAAGGAAGGAATGTATGTGGTTTTTAATTTATTATTCAAACTTTTAAAAACGAAATTATATCCTAAACATCCTCTCACGATAGTTTGCTTTTTTTTGTGTTCCTAATCTAATAACATAAAATAAACATATATACAGATTAATTAAATATAATCTAAAAAAATAACAATAAACATAGATACAAATTCAATAAATATTTATCTAAAAATAAATATAAATACAGATTCAATAAATATTCATGCAAATTTTATCATTTATATTAGTGGAGTATTTATGTATATAATAACTAAATTAATTATGCTTCCTCATATTATCTAGGTTATTAAAGATATAAATTGATATTTTATTGATTCTCTTTTTGTATGTATGAATACCACTCATGTGTTAGATATTCTTTGTTAACTAAACAAATCAATTAACACCTACGAAGCGGGTTGATAACTAATTTGGTTAATTAAATTAATTCCTTTTTCTAAGAGATTGAAAATGAACCATTTAAATGCCAATTGGGGGTTAGACACTTAAACTTTATTCAAGGTGTCCAAATTAAACCTAAGAATTTAGTTATCCGAGTACTAACTTTCAAGTTTTAAAACCACTATTGAAAACATGTTGTCAATACATTTTCACATAATAATTTTATAAAAACTTTTTGAAATAGAGCTTCACTCTAACTACCTATGAGGATCATCAACAAATAAAAGAGACTACTCTAAATTAGACCTGATAACTAAACCTTAAAATCTAATCTTCGCATTTAAGTTTGTAATTAAAAAATAATATATTTTCTCTAACATCCTTAATATAAAATCTTGAATAAAAATAAAATCAATTCATTTTAGAAATTTTCACCTATTTAATATTTCGTAAGCATAACAACGTTATTATTATATCATGATTATAAATACTAGTACGCTTAAATTTAATCACGCATAAAATTAAATATAACATGTAAGAATAAAGCATAAAAATAAATGTAAAGAAAATAAAATCCTTACGTAACCTCGACGCTATTCCCGTTGCTAGAAAACCTCCAAGTCGAATTTGCACTTTCCATTTATTGAATTAAAAATCTAAATTATTACAAAACATTACAAGTTCCTCTCAAAAAGAGAAGAACTCTAAACCTAAGAGTATTGAACTAAAAACTAAGAGAAAAACTAAGAAAAGCTTAGAAACTAAGAAAGAAACTAAGAAAACTCAAAAACTAAGAAACGAGAGAAAGAAAGAAATAGAGAAGTGTGGTTTTGAAAGGTGTTTTGAAGTGAATGGAAGGAGGTATTTATAGGTGAGGGACGGAGAGAAAAATGAGTAAAAAAATGTTAAAAAAATATTAAAAAATTAAAAACGTGTAATGGACATGCCGAAATATCAATGACGCACATGACGCCAGTGGGTCGATGCACATGAAAACGGGGTGAAAACGCTGCTACGCTGCATCTACCGGCCGGTGCGTCAAGGCTGGCCGCTGGGATGGCACAAGGCGTAGCTCGCTGCGGAACAGTGCTCGCATAAAGGCTGCGGCGGCGAAGGGCGAGGTGTCAACGTTGCTACGGCGGCGCGCACTCTGGGCGCTGGCACGCGCCATAGCCGCGGCGCCGATTTCCGTCTTTTGACATTTTTGACCTTTTCGACCCATTTTGTCCAATTTTTCCATGTTTCATGGACCTTTTCCCACTTATTTATTAACATATTTGTGATGTATTGTTTCAAGTATTCTTCTTTGAAGTCTTTACATTACGCTTTTAAGCCAAAATTCCCGAAAAACAATAAAAATACCCGTGATTCCTAAAAAGACAAATTTATATAAATATATGATAAAACATATAAATATATATATTTTTAATCAATTAACGTGGCATAAAATCATGGTTATTTTAGTGCTTTGAGCACTCATCACAACCCCCAACCACTTCTGCTTAGTCCCTTAGCAAGAGAAGTCCATAAAAACTAAAAATTAAACTATCCTAAATCACTTTCGTGGATTGAAACGGTTGCATTTAGCCTATGCAACAAGCCTTTAAACCCCTAGGTTGCCCTAATGGACGAAGTTTGAGTCTCGTGAGGGTTTTCAAGAATTTATACCTACAAACATTGTACAAAATGTAAAAACAAAAGAAACAATAAAAACAAACAACTTAAAAATTAAATTTACAACAAAAACACAAATTATCAACATCTCACAAAAATGTGTCATACTTTTTAATCTCCTTTAAGATCATAATTAAAATCTCAAGCATGTTATTTTAATCTCTTTAAACAATCATGATTTATTATAATAATTATAAAAATCATTTTCATATTTCATATCAAAAATGTATCAATTTAATATCACCCAATTTCAAAGTGTCATGAATCGAATTCGTCGATTTCATTCCTCACAAGTCAATACTCTCAAAACACTGAATCCTGTGGTTCAAACACTCATACTAATTTATATGCTAAAAGAGTTGGATGTATAGAAATGAACTAATATGTTCGCATATGTATAAAGAATAAAGGCTTAACGTGTTATTTTAACATTGATCCTATGAAAGGAATCAAATGTATAAATTATACAGATATTATATATAAAAATTATTTTCATGCATAAATCAAACCCATTAAGAAAGAATTTCAAGATATATGCCTTTACAAATGAAGAGAGTGCAATGACTTTTAGGGAATTATTTCCTATATCCTTCTTTGTAATTAGCCTTTACTCACAACTTCAGAGGCAATGCTGGTTATAATGTAGATTATACTATATATTCTTTATCTCTCTATTTTTTTCTCAAGATATTTCTCAATATATGTATTTTAGAGATAGTCAACCCATGTACAGTATTGACATATTTTGGATTTTGAATAGTTGGTTAATTTTGTGGCTTTTTCTCGTTTGATCCTGGTTTGTGTAACCCCAGATATGTCTTTTGTTTTGTGAAGAGTCACATAAATGAGATATAAGCATATACTATCAACTTCTACTCAAATCATTTAATCTAAGCAAAAATAATAATCAAAAATATATGATACTCTATTAAAATGAGAAAAAATCATACATTCAATGCTAATACCTATGTAGATCATCTAAAAATTTGAAGAAATAAGAAATGTGTTTGGGAGAGAAAAATATATATTTCACCTTGAACAAAGGAAATTAGGCTCAAATTATATCTCACAAAGGTAGTCTCCACTAAAAAAAAATTCATAAACACCGATTTTGGGTTTAATATAATTTCTACATCTTATCAAGAAATACTAGTTATGACAAAAACTAACTAATTATCAAAAAATAATTACAAAATATTTCATGATATGTTTTCAAAATTAATCTAACAAAGGCAAAAGACTTAACTATTTACTTAAATTTGATTTAAAAGAAATGATAAATTATGGAGAAAAGTTTTTTTTTTATTTATTTATTTTTAAATTGTCAATTTTTTTAATTAAGTATGGTAACTTTTCACCACCCTCAACCTAGAACTTACATTGTCCTCAATGTAACAATCAGAAATTAAAGATAAAGAGAGAAGAGAAGAAAGATTACCTATTTCGAGAACAAGTAGTAATGGAAAACGCAGGCAGCATCCATCATATTCATCATTAAAGTGTATACATAGATCAGAACTTCTAACATCTCAACAAATATTTTTAGTTTTAACAATTGAAAAATTATTCACATGTAATTAAAATGAAATAAACAATAAAATTAAGTAAATAAAACAAATAACAAACAAAAAAAAATTTTGTTTTTTTTTTTTTTTGGTTTTTTTTTTTGGTTTTTTTTTTAAATGACGGGTTGCCTCATCCAGCCGCTTAGTTTAACGCCTTAGCAAGACGATTCTTTTGGTGCTAAGTGGTTACTCACCAAATGCAATCCATTTCAACAATGTTGTATGGTTCTTCTCTAAATAAGGCTCGACACGACGGCCATTGACTTTGAACGCTTTTGCGTCTCGGAGTCCAATAGTTCCACTACTCCAATGCTCAAATACTTGAACTATTTTGAATGGTCCATCCCATCTTGATCTCAACTTTCCCGAAACAATCTCAAACGAGAGTTAAATAAAAGAACTTTCATTCCAAGGTGAAGAGTCTTAGGAACTAGCTTTGTCATAAATACGCTTTAGTACGCTCCTTGTATAATTTGGCATTCCCTTACAAGCCCCCTAATTTCTTCCAACTCACGTAGTCGAGTAATCGTTTTTCACCGCTTTATCTAAATCCATGTTTAACTCCTTTAATTGCCCAAAGAAGCTTTGTGTTCAAGTTCAATCGAAGGTGGCACGCTTCCCAAAAATTAACCTAAGTGGCTCATCCCAATAGGTGTTTTGTAAATACACAGGTATGCCCATAAGGCATCATTTAGCTTAAATGCCCAATCCTTCCTCGACGGGACGCACGCTGGGCTCCAGTATTCCCTTAATTTGCCTCATTGCTCACTTCCACTAAACCGGAAGTTCTGAGGATGATACGGAGAGTTACTTTACGTGCGATGTTGTACTTGTTTAGTACTCCATCAAAGAGTTTGTTACAAAAATGGCTACCTCCATCACTTATTATAGCCTCTAGGCGTTCCGAAATTCCACCGAATATGAAATCTTTCAAGAATTTCACAACAACATTAGCATCATTGGTTTTGCCGGGATAGCTTCTACCCACTGGGACACATAATCCACAAAGAACCAAAAATGTATTGAAAACCATTGGGATTGGGGAAAAGGACCCATCAGTCAATCTCCCATACATCAAATAGTTCAACAACTAAATTAGATGTCAAAGGCATTTCATCTCTTTTGCTTATGTTTCCCGTTCTTTCGACATCTATCACATCAGGTACAAAACTTACGAGTATCTTTAAAAAGAGCTGGCCAAAAGCATCCAGATCGTAATATCTTTTACCGGCCGTTTTTCACCTCCAAAATGACCCCCACAACGAAGTTCATGACAAAAAGTCGAATGCCTTTCATGTTCTTCTTCCTGTACACATCTCCTGATGACTTGATCTTGACCAATCTTGTATAACAAGTGGTCATCCCGTAAATAGTCCTTAATAGTTTTAAAAACCTTTTCGTCCTTGGACATGAAGTTGTTAGGTCGCACAACACCAAGGGGCAAGATAGTTTACAATATCAAAGATACCACTGGGTTCTGACCTATGAAAATAACCTGCTCATCAGAAAGGTTTCAACTATATCGCACATTACTCTCATCTTTAAGAGAATCAAGTTTAAATCAACCCAGACAAATGGTCCATTACTAAGTTTTCACCGCTTTCTTATCCTTGATTTCTAGGTCAAATTTTGTAAAGAGTAAGACCCACCGATTAATCTTGGCTTGGAATTTGGTTTACTTAATAGGTATCTTAAAGCGTGATGATCGAATGTACAATCACTTTAGATCCTACTAAATAAGACCGAAATTTGTCTAAAGAGAATACTATAGCCAAGAATTCCTTTTCAATGTGGTGTAATTCATTCGGGGCATCATCGAGTGTTTTGCCATAGCATGTGAGAGATGACATGTAAACGCTATCCACTCTTTGTCCAAGGACCGCTCCTATTGCATAATCGTAAGCGGCCACACATTATTTCAAAAGGTAAGACATCATTGGTGCCATTATAACAGGGTAGATGTTAGTTTCTCTTCAAGGTATTAAAGGAAATAAGGCAAATTATGTTGAAGTCAAATTCAAAGATTCGATAGTAAGTTACATAAAGGATGACTTATTTTAGAGAAATCTTTAATAAATCGTCCAGAAAATCCCGTATGTCCCAAGAAGTTTCTTATCCCCTTCACGACGAGGGAGTGTAGTTTGGATATCAATTCAACTTTTGCCTTATCAACTTCAATACCCTTGTTTGAAATTATATGTCCTAAAACTATCCTCGTTGAACCATAAAATGACTTTTCTCCCAACTAAGGGTTAGATTGCATTCTAATGCATCTTTCTAAAACCAAAGTCAATTTATGTAATCAATCATCAAACGAGTTCCCAAAGACAGAGAAATCGTCCCATGAAAATTTCAATGAATTTTCCACCATGTCCGAGAAAATAGATATCATGCACCGGAAAGTGGCGTGGGCATTGTATAACCCAAATGGCATTCTCATGAAAGAAAACGTCCCAAAAGGACATGTAAACGTGGTCTTTTCTCGATCTTCTGCTACGGGCATTGATAATATCCATACCCATCCAAAAACAAGAAAATTCGTGCTCACTAATCTTTCCAACATTTGATCAACGAATGGAAGAGGAAAGTGATCCTTTTTCGTATATAAATTTAGTTTCCCAAAATCTATACACATTCTCCATCCATTGATTATTCTAAAGGTACTAATTCACTTTTATCATTTTTAACAACTCATATCCCGCATTTCTTTCGGTACCACATGCAATCGGACTAACCCACTTACTATCCGCACAGGATAGATAATCCCTTCTTCTAATAATTTAAGGATTTCCTTTTAACTACCCTCGCATGCTCAAGCTTAGTCTTCGCCTCTCGCATGTGCTTTAGCACCATCCTCCAAGCTTGATCTCAGGTATACACATTGTCGACTAATGCCTCTTATATCCCCCTATACTCCAACCTATAGATTTCTTAAACCTGCTTAAGCACTTTGATGAGTTCTTTTCTTTGCGGGTTTGGTCAAGGTCAAGAAATTATCACCGGATATGTTTCTCCTTCTCCCAAAAACACATATTTTAAGTGCTTCAGGTAAGTCTTTGAAGTTCAAGTTCGGTGTGGATTGGCCTCTTTAACAGATGAAGAACCTGGGTAGATTTAAAAGTGTACTAGATTTTGTCATCACTTCATTATTGTCTAGTTGTTCAAGGTACCCCTTAATTTCTTCATCTAAATCTTCTTCAACCTTTTCAAGTGTAAGAACGTTTCAAGCTTGTCTTCATTCTGGTTTGGAAAAAGGTGTTTTGACAAGATTATCCAAAGGATCAACTTCGGAATATTTCATCGATGGCGTAAATAGAAGTGGAAAGGTGAAGAATCAAAAACTTTGAAATGAACAGCCTCCCAAGACTCACATTGTCAAATTTCCATCTTGGACATCAATAATAATAGTTTTAGTAGTTTCCATAAATGGTCTACCAAGCAATATCAGTACGCTCTCGTCCAATGCCGGATTTTCTTGCATATCCAGAATCACAAAGTTAACTGTGTATTATCGCTTGTTCTACCGTACTCAAAACATCCTCAACTATTCCCTCCGGATATTTAAGAGATCTATCTCGCAAGTCATAGTGGACATAGTCTGTGGTTTTAAATCCCCTAGATCGAGTCAGAAGTTAATATGCAGCAGTGGGCATCAAATTTATACTAGCACCTAAATCAAGCATTGCTTAAAGAACCTTCCTATCCCCCATAGTTATGTTTATAATAAAACTTCCAGGGTCTTTCAACCAGTGGGGTAGTTTCAGGCCGAAGTACGCCGCTAGAAATTTCTGATACTACTACTCGTTCATTCAGCTCATACCTTCTTTTATTAGTGTTCAACTCTTTGAAAAACTTGGCATACGAGTGACACATTCTACGATCACTTCTAATAATGGTAAATTGATATTTACTTTTGTAGAGCATATTAAAGAGATCATTGAATTTCTTATCTTGTTTGGATTCTTTCAACCGGTGGGGAAAAGGTACTTTGCATCCGCGTGCGTTCTGTTGTCTTTGAATTTCGGGAGTGTCGACGACCCCTTCAATGAGTTTTTCTAAGGCTTGTTAAGTTTAACACTTGTTTCTCCTTTTCGCGAGATTAGAATATCGCCTTTCTTGTTTACATGAACTACAAGGTAGTTTAGAGATTTCAGTAACCGGTATTGACTACCTTACCACTTCGAAGAGTTCTAACATCTTTGCTTGTTCTCGTTGACCGGGCAACTTTCCCGGTTCTTTCTTTTGCATTTGTTCACCAACATTGCCCAACTTTAGATTCAATTCTTTTAACCGAAGCTCTCCATGGTGTTCAACCTTGATTAGTCATCAATTGGTTGTCACAACTAACTCGAATAAAAGCCATTCAAGCTATCTTCTAAGGCTGGGTTTAAAAGATTGGCTTAGCAATGGGTAAGCTGCCGTAGGTCGCGATTATAGGTGTTCGATGATACTTTTGAAAAGATTGACTTCCTCTATGGCATCGACACTAGAATCACAAGTATTTGAACAATTATGAGTACTGTGCCCAATTGGAACAACACTTCACATACCTCTTTGATTTGAAATTTGAAGTGAGACGTAAGGAATTTCACTTGTTTAGTCAATTCAAAGAAGTCGCAAGGTTATCTCATTATCAAAGCCGACTTCATTGACCTTTGCTTTCCTTCTACCACCTCTTTGTTGGGAATTAGAACCCAATAGCTCATGAGATTATAGGTTTCTCTCATGTCTTTTTCTCCTACAAAGACCTCCACAAGAAGATTATCAACCATGTATCGACTCAGTAGTCAATCCATCGTAAAAGAATTGGTTTTGTAGTCAGAATGGAAAAGCTATGATTTTGACATTGAATGAAAAGGAGTTTGAATCGCTCCCAAGCTTCATGAAAGTGGCTCTTCATTCATTTGAGAAAATGTTGCTATCTTTGTTCTTAGATCAACAACCACGGGAATAGTAACCTACCCATAAAAAATTTCATGGATCGACGAAATAAAAACTGCAAGATCGCCGATTCTCGTAAAATACTTTGGTTTTAATATTTGTAAAACTCTAAAGTGCACCTAATCATTTCGTAGAAAAAATGATAAGTATACTCCCAAGGTCGATCTAAGGAAGGAATGTACGTGGTTCTTAATTTATTATTCAAACTTTTAAAAACGTAAATTAAATCCTAAACATCCGCCACGATAGTTCGTTTTGCTTTCCTAATCTAATAACATAAAATAAACATATATACAGTTTAATTAAATATAATCTAAAAATAAACATAGATACAAATTCAATAAATATTTACCTAAAAATAAATATAAATACGTATTCAATAAATATTTATCTAAAAATAAATATAAATACAGATTCAATAAATATTCATGCAAATTTTATCATTTATATTAGTGGAGTATTTACGGATATAATAACTAAATTAATTACGCTTGCTCATATTATCTAGGTTATTAAAGATATAAATTGATATTTTATTGATTCTCTTTTTGTATTTAATACCACCTTTCGGGTTAGATATTCTTTGTTAACTAAACAAATCAATTAACACCTACGGGTTGATAACTAATTTGGTTAATTAAATTAATTTTTCTAAGAGATTGAAAACGAACTATTTAAATGCTAATTTCGGGTTAGACAGTTTAAACTTTATTCAAGGTGTCCAAATTAAACCTAAGAATCTAGTTATCCGAGTACTAACTTTCAAGTTTTAAAACCACTATTGAAAACATGTTGTCAATACATTTTCACATAATAATTCTTATAAAAACTTTTGGAAATAGTAGCTTCACTTAACTACCAAGCATTGTACCAACAAATAAAAGAAAGCACTACCTAAATTAGACCGAAAAACTAAACCTTAAAATCTAATCTTCAGATTTAAGTTTGTAATGAAAATAATATATTTCTCTCTAACATCCTTAATATAAAAATCTTGAATAAAAATAAAATCAATTCATTTTAGAAATTTTCACCTATTTAATATTTCGTAAGCATAACAACGTTATTATTATATCATGATTATAAATAGCTAGCACGCTTAAATTTAATCACAGACAAATTAAATATAACATGTAAGAATAAAGCATAAAAAAATAATCAGAAGAAAATAAAATCCTTACAGTAACTTCGACGCTATTCCCCGCTAAGCATGAAAACCTCCAAGCCGAATTAGACTTCCATTTATTGAATCAAAAATCTAAATTATTACAAAACATTACAAAGTTCCTCTCAAAAAGAGTAAGAACTCTAAACCTAAGAGTATTGAACTAAAAACTAAGAGAAAAACTAAGAAAAGCTTAGAAACTAAGAAAGAAACTAAGAAAAACTCAAAAACCAAGAAATGAGAGAAAGAAGAGAGAAGCTGTGGTTTTGAGGCGTTGAAGTGAATGGAACGGAGGTATTTATAGGTGAGGATGGAGAGAAAAAATGAGTAAACAAATGTTAAAAAAATATTAAAAAATTAAAAAACGTAATGGACATGCCGAGGTCATCAATGACGCTCGCATGACGCCATGGTGGCCGCACGGAAAATGGGGTGAAAACGCTGGGGCACGCCGGGCGGCGGTCGATGCCGCTGCGCGCGCGGGGTCGGGCCGCGCAGCCTGCCGCCAGAATAGCTGGCACGCGCCGCATGGCGGCGCGCGGCGAACGGGAGAGCGAACGCGCGGCCGCATAAAGAACGGGCGCCTGGGCGCGCGGCGGGCGCGATTTCCTTTTTGACATTTTTGACCTTTTTCGACCCATTTTGTCCAATTTTTTCCACGTTGTCGACCTTTTCCCACTTATTTATTAATTTATTTGTGATGTATTGCTTCAAGTATTCTTCTTTGAGTCTTTAAATTGCATTTTTAAGCCAAAATACTCCGAAAAACAATAAAAATACCCGTGATTCCTAAAAAGACAAATTTATATAAATATATGATAAAACATATAAATATATATATATTTAATCAATTAACGTATAAAATCATGGTTATTTTAGTGCTTTTCGAGCACACATCATAGACATCGCTCCCAAGTTTTAAGAGAACCCGACCGTAGAAAGTAATGAACCACGACCAAGCTTTATCTTTGGAGAGTGTAAGGAAAACACCTCATCCTAAGTTGATCTTCATTAATTGCATTTAGGGAAAGGTTTGGACAATAGCATAGAATTCTTAATGAAATGCAAAGTGGTCTTCATTAGTGGATACCGTAGCGAAGGCAACAAAGAATAATGAATCTTTTTCAATTCATAATTCCTTGCAGCCTCTTGTAATTGGATACCTAAGTTACATTGCCAATGATTGGCATTGTTTAGTCTTTCATCTTTTCCGCCTATCTTCAAAGATCTCCCATGGTTGTTTGTCATTGAAAATGATCCTCGCAATGGCGCCAAAATCTTGATGAACGAAAAATCCTGTGATCGCCGATTCTCGCAAATACTTTGGTTTTAATATTTGTAAAACTCTCGCAAGAGTGCACCTAATCATTTCGTAGAAAATGATAAGTATACTCCTGTCGATCTAAGGAAGGGGAATGTAATGGGTTTTTAATTTATTATTCAAACTTTTAAAAATCTAAATTAACCTAAACATCCTGTCACGATAGTTTGGTTTTTTTTGTGTTCCTAATCTAATAACATAAAATAAACATATATACAGATTAATTAAATATAATCTAAAAAAATAACAATAAACATAAATACAGATTCAATAAATATTTATCTAAAAATAAATATAAATACAGATTCAATAAATATTCATGCAAATTTTATCATTTATATTAGTGGAGTATTTATGGATATAATAACTAAATTAATTATGCTTGCTCATATTATCTAGGTTATTAAAGATATAAATTGATATTTTATTGATTCTCTTTTTGTATGAATACCACCTTAGCCAATGCTAGATATTCTTTGTTAACTAAACAATCAATTAACACCTACGCGGGTTGATAACTAATTTGGTTAATTAAATTAATTCCTTTTTCTAAGAGATTGAAAATGAACCATTTAAATGCCACCTTTGGGTTGCATGCTTAAACTTTATTCAAGGTGTCCAAATTAAACCTAAGAATTTAGTTATCCGAGTACTAACTTTCAAGTTTTAAAACCACTATTGAAAACATGTTGTCAATACATTTTCACATAATAATTCTTATAAAAACTTTTGAAATAGAGCTTCACTCTAACTACAAGGCGATTGTACCAACAAATAAAAGAAAGCACTACTCTAAATTAGACCTGATAACTAAACCTTAAAATCTAATCTTCAGATTTAAGTTTGTAATGAAAAAATAATATATTTCTCTCTAACATCCTTAATATAAAATCTTGAATAAAAATAAAATCAATTCATTTTAGAAATTTTCACCTATTTAATATTTCGCAAGCATAACAACGTTATTATTATATCATGATTATAAATAGCACAGCTTAAATTTAATCATTGCATAAATTAAATATAACATGTAAGAATAAAGCATAAAAATAAATGTAAAGAAAATAAAATCCTTACGTAACTTCGACGCTATTCCTGCCATAGAAAACCTCCAAGCGAATTTGTGACTTCCATTTATTGAATTAAAAATCTAAATTATTACAAAACATTACAAGTTCCTCTCAAAAAGAGAAGAACTCTAAACCTAAGAGTATTGAACTAAAAACTAAGAGAAAAACTAAGAAAAGCTTAGAAACCAAGACATTGTAAACTAAGAAAAACTCAAAAACTAAGAAATGAGAGAAAGAAAGAAGCAGGCTGGTTTCGAGCGCAAGTTGAATGGAAGGGGTATTTATAGGTGAGGATGGAGAGAAAAATGAGTAAAAAAATGTTAAAAAAGATATTAAAAATTAAAAACGTAATGGACATGTCGAGAGTCATCAATGACGCCAAGATGACGTCACAGTGGCTACATCGCATCGCGGAAAAATGGGGTGAAACGCCATTGGCGCTGATCACAATACATTGGCACCAGATACAAGGGCATAAGCGCGCAGCTCGGCGAACAAGCGTTCGCACGCAGCCGCGCGGGCGGCGGAAAGAGGCCAACGCATGCCACGAACGGCGCGCGGGGCGTTGTTAGGGCTGCAATACGCGATTTCCGCTTTTTGTCATTTTTGACCTTTTCACCCATTTTGTCCAATTTTTCCATGTTTGTTGACCTTTTCCCACTTATTTATTAATATATTTGTGATGTATTGCTTCAAGTATTCTTCTTTGAGTCTTTACATTACGTTTTTAAGCCAAAATTCCTGAAAAACAATAAAAATACCCGTGATTCCGAAAAAGACAAATTTATATAAATATATGATAAAACATATAAATATATATATATTTAATCAATTAATGTGCATAAAATCATGGTTATTTTAGTGCTTTTTGAGCACTCATCATATATGCAGGTTCTTTCTGTGGAGGAGGAAGGAGAAGGATTGGGCTCCCCTGATGGTGAGGACAATCCTGATATCTTTAGGGAAGGGTAGAGGATCATTGAAAATATAGAATTTGTTTTGATTTTCTTTTTGAGCTCGATGTCATTCTTGTTTGTATGGTCACGAGCTCATACTTTTAAAAGTGTGAAAGAGTAAATGAAAAAAAATCCTTTTTATTTATTAATGGGAAATTAGCTTGCTTCTTTCATTATGCATTTATGATGTTGACCTACCCACTTAACTTTTGGTAACTTGGTTTTTTAATTGAGGTGATAAGCCCTTGTTCCAATTGATAGGAGAGACCTTTACTTGGTTCCTGACCGAGGTGCTCATCTCTCTTTGACGTTAGAGCGCCAACATGGTTCCTGATTGAGGTGGAAAACTCGACCTCTTCAAATGCCAGGGCATTATTCCTAGTTGTTTAACCTAGGTGATCGACCCTCAGCTCCCATTGATAGGAGAAAGCTTTACCTGGTTCCTTACCGAGGTGCTCATTTTTCTTTAATGTTAGAGCGCCGACCTGGTTCCTAACCAAGGTGGACAACTCAATCTCTTCAAGTAACATGGAGCTCTACTTGGTTTTTTAACCAAGCTGATCAACCATTGGCTCTCATTAATGGGGGGAGCTTTACCTGGTTCCTGATAGAGGTGCTCATTTTTCCTTAACATCATAGCACCGATCTGGTTCCTTACCAAGGTGGACAACTCGACCTATTCTAGTGCCAAGACACTTTACCTGGTTTTTTAACCTAGGTGATCGGCTCTTGGCTCAAATTGATGGGAGAGAGCTTTAATAAGGGATCATCTACTGAAGCTTTTTATTTCATAGATGTATATGTGACGCTGTTACAAAACAACAAAAAAAGTAGGTTAACACATTTTTTAGAAGTGGTATATTTTCAAGTGTTTGGCATTCCAACTTGTGCCTTCCTCAATGCCTTCGATGTTTTTCAATACATAGGCTCCTCCTGGTGTTATTTCAATTATTTGATAAGGTCCCTCTCAATTGGCACCCATTTTTCCAACTATCCATTCCTTCTTATTGAGGAAGACCCTCTTGAAAACCCAATCACCCTTGGAAAATGTTTTGAAGCACACAGTTTTGTTGTAGTATTATAATTATTTTTTTGCTCGATCATCCTCCTCAAAGCTTCCTCCATTTTTTCCTCTGCTAGGGTAAGTTTGGTTGCTCTTTTCACCTCACTTTGTTCCTCTGCTATAACTGATATAGTTGTAGAAATTATGATCTCGATTGGTATAACTCCCTTGGTTCCATAGACTAGGGAAAATGGGTCTTGTTAGTACTCCCACGAGGGCTTGTCCTGACATCCCATAATGTGCTTGGCAGCTCCTCCAAAGCTTTCATTAATGTTACTTGATTTTTTGCTACACCTACTAGGCTTCCATCTATTTCTAACTGTATATTTTTTAATTTTTCTTTAAACAGGATTGTCTTCCTAATATAACATCATGAACTAATATTTTCATTACTTGAACTTCATCTTTTAGTTCTTATAACATCTTTTTATTAAAGGTTTCTCCTTTATGGTCCATAAAAGTAAATCTTGATATATTATTGTTTTTAACCACATTACTTTTTCTTTCTGGTATAATTTTCTTTGATATCTAAATACCATTCCTCTGGTATTTCAAAGTTCGTTAGAATTTCTTGTTTTATTATTTGTCCAAGTTCTTGGAAGGTTTTACCTATTTCTATAAATTCATTTTATCCATTTATTGAACTATTATGACAGTTTGTTAATGAATACTCTACTATGTAGTGTATTGAAAATTGATGATATCCTTCTTTCATTAAATCTCCTCTTTCAAATTCATAAGATAAACTTAATACTTGGTTTAAATTCTTATCATGATAACAAACCTAGAATATGTAGTAAATTTTAGTTTCTGGTATCCTAAATGATCATGGATTATTCTTAGTAGAGCATTTTTTTATTTATTATTGTATTATCTAATAATGTTATTTTATGGGTGTATCTATTCGTTACGTGGAATGAGCTTATTAATATTTGGATTCTTCTTAAATGAATGTATCCAATTTTTTATGTATCCTTTTACGAAATTTTGGATAGTTTATTCAATATAGTGTCTTTATCAATTAATGTATCTTATATTTTCCTTTTATATATGTGATATTAATGCTCATTTAAATATGAAAATAATGGGTCTTTAAATCCATCTCTTTCCTTAAGATTTATTTATTTTTTTTTGAATTTATTTAAATTTCTTTTTACTTATTACCATTTTCTGTTAAAAACACCTCGATATGTCTTCTACTTCTTATTCTATTATTCCTTCATTTTCTATTATTTCTTGATTTTCTATTATTTCCTCTTCTATTTTTTAAAATTTTAGAGTTATTTTTAAAGAAATCTCAAAACTTGGGGATATTTTTGGTATTATTCCATTAGAACTTCAATTGTGTGACTACTCCAATCCATTCTCTTGTTTTATTTTGTTATATCCCTCTTCAAAAATGTAGCAAGTAAAGGAAAATGTATTTTGTTGTAATTATGCTTCACAATATTATTTATATATCAAAATCTCATAACTTTTCCTCCGTATTATCCTAATCTCACTCCATATATATTTATGACCATATAGCTAAACAAGTTTGTATCTTCATATGATGTATATTGCAGTACTCACAGAATAAAATAGGGTATTATCATCTCGACATTACATGCTTTGATTTGATTGGATGCTCACTTTCATACTCTTTCCTTGTTAATATTGTGTATAGTATTCATGAAAACTTTTTTACAAATAAGGTGTATGAATATGTACCAATCTCACTTTCATACTCTTCCATAGGTAATTATCTCATCAGACAAAATTAACAACCCTATTTACCGGACACCATTTACATCATACATAAAAAGTACCAATCCATTACAAGTAACAGATCGCACAAAATTTATTTCCTTATATTCATACAATTCTATCATTCTCCCAAAATTAATACTAAAATTCCAATTCACTAGTATTCTTGGCCATTGACTCCAAAACAGTTAGTAAAATATATTTCACAAAATCACGTTAAAAGTAATATAAGCTCCGAAAATACAAAGGAAAAGAAGAAAAACTACAATTTTGAACCCAACAATAAAATAAACGAAAATTCACGATCTTAAACTTTAAAAGATTAGTACAAAATTATATTCAACCTCTTAAGGAATTTAACATATTTTCACTTATGTTCTTAAAGTTTATAGAAAATACTATAACGTCTTTAGATTTTATGGTTAATAAAATTGATGTCCTTAAATCTAATATTATTAACTTTTCCATCCATATTATGCTAATATTTATATAGCTCTAATACTAAATTGATATTGGGTATCTAACGGTAGTTGTTAATTTCTATATGTTATTTATGAAAGATAATTTCTTAATTTCCTTACCATAACATTATGTTATTTCTATCTTCATCTTCTTGTTTATCAATATTATAAATTGATATAAATAAATATTTAATCATTCAAGATCTTTAATTGACTTAAAAAATTATCATTATTATATCTGAATTTAATGCATCTACAACGATCTTACTTTTTGTTTGTCTTCTCTTGTTACACCAATTATAACTCAGCTTCACTTAAACTTTAATACCCTCCAAGTAATAATGAGTCTTCTGCATCCGTACATAGATGGTGTCCAATTTAAATTTACTAGAAAAGAGTAACTACACTCCATTTTATTCATAATATAATAATCATTACAATTCTAAGACCAACTAAGAACCTTGAAGAGATTCTTAACCACTCATAATTACTAGATACATAATTACTAGTTGAAATTTTTGGATATAAGGGTTGTTATGCTAGAAGCTGTGTGTTTTTTGAGCTATGTGCTCCATTTTTCTATGTATTCTCAAATGAAAATAAGGGTTTCTTTTATAGTACTGATGAGCAGAATCGTGATCGCCAAATACTTTGATGAACGAAAACTTGATGAACGAAAACCGGCATCGCCGATCCTACCAATACTTTGGTTTTATATTTATAAAACACTCGCAAGTGCACGAATCATTTCGTAGAAAATGATAAGTATACTCCCAATGTCGATCTAAGGAAGGAATGTATGTGGTTTTTAATTTATTATTCAAACTCTTAAAAACGAAATTAAATCCTAAACATCCTGTCACGATATTTTGGGGTTTTGTGTTTTAATCTACTTACATAAAAATAAACATAGATTCAATAAACATTCATGCAAATTTTATCTTTTATAATGGTGGAGTATTTATGGATATAATAACTAAGTTAATTATGCTTGCTCATATTATCTAGGTTATTAAAGATATAAATTGATATTTTATTGATTCTCTCTTTTTTATATAAATACCACCTAAGTTAGATATTCTTGTTAACTAAACAAATCCGCTTAACACCTACATGGGTAAGTTGATAACTAATTTGGTTAATTAAATTAATTCATTTTTCTAAGAGATTGAAAATGAACCATTTAAATGCCACCTTTGGTGGGGTTAGATAGTTTAAACTTTATTCAAGGTGTCCAAATTAAACATAAGAATTTAATTATCCGAGTACTAACTTTCAAGTTTTAAAACTACTATTGAAAACATGTTGTCAATACATTTTCACATAATAATTTTTATAAAAACTTTTGAAATAGAGTTTCACTCTAAATACCGGACGATTGTACCAACAAATAAAATAGCACTACTCTAAATTAGACCGGATAACTAAACCGTAAAATCTAATTTTCAGATTTAAGTTTGTAATGAAAAAATAATATATTTCTCTCTAACATCCTTAATATAAAATCTTGAATAAAAATAAAATCAATTCATTTTAGAAATTTTCACCTATTTAATATTTCGCAAGCATAACAACGTTATTATTACATCATAATTATAAATGAGTAGCTTAAATTTAATCACGCATAAATTAAATATAACATGTAAGAATAAAGTACATAAAAATAATCAGAAAGAAAATAAAATCCTTACAGAACTTCGACGCTATTCCCGTTGCTAGAAAACCTCCAAGCGGAATTAGCACTTCCATTTATTGAATCAAAAAGCTAATAAATTATAAAAAAACATAACTAGTTCTTCCCAAAGAGTGAAGAACTCTAAAACTAATAGAAACTAGCTAAAACATAAGAGAAACTAGCTAAAACATAAGAAAAACTAAAAAAAACCTAAAAACTAAGAAATGGAGAGGAAGAAAGAAGAGAGAAGTGTGTTTGAAGCCGCAAGGGGGTATTTACAGGTGAGGATGGAGAGAAAAAATGAGTAAAAATGTTAAAAAGTATTAAAAAATGAAAAACGTGTAATGGAAATGTTGAGGTCATCAATGACGCACAAGATGACGCATTGCTGCACGTGGAAAATGGGGCAAAATGCGCATGGGCGCATGGAGGGGCTGTTGGGGTTCTACGTATATACGGCTATTGAGCATACTGGGCGTTACAAGTAGCGATTTCCATCTTTTGACATTTTTGACCTTTTCGACCCATTTGTCCAATTTTTCCATGTTTGTTGACCTTTTTCCCACTTATTTATTAATATATTTGTGATGTATTGCTTCCAAGATATTCTTTTCGAGTCTTTAAGGACGCTGCTTAAAAATACCTCAAAAACAATAAAAATACCCGTGATTCGAAAAAGACAAATTTATATAAATATATGATAAAACATATAAATATATATATTTTTAATCAATTAATGAGCATAAAATCATGGTAATTTTAGTGCTTTTTGAAAGCACTCATCACAACTCCCCAATCCAAGCTTGCTAGTCCCTTAGCAAGAGAAGCGATAAAAACTAAAAATTAAACTATCCTAAATCATTCCGTGGATTGACACTTATTGCATTTAGCCTATGCAACAAGCCTTTAAACCCCTAGTTGCCCTAGTGACGAAGCCTGAGTCTCGTGAGAGTTTTCAGTAATGATACCCACAAACATTGAACTAAATGTAAAATCAAAAGAATCAAATCAAAAACTAAAATTACAACAAAATCAAAAATTAATTTAAGAATAAAAGAAAACAACATATCACAAAAATGTCTCATACTTTTTTTAATCTCTTAAGATCATAATTAAAATCACAAGCATAAGTTATTTTAATCTCTTTAAACAATCATGATTTTATTATAATAATTAGTCGAAAATCATTTTCATATTTCTTATCAAAAATGTATCAATTTAATTTTACCCAATTTCAGTGTCATGAATCGTAATTCGCCGACTCTATTCCTCACAAGTCAATACTCTCAAAACACCGAATCCTACGGGTTCAAACACTCATACTATTTTATATGCGAAAAGAGTTGATGTATAGAAATGAACTAATATGTTCGCATATGTATAAAGAATAAAGGCTCATAGTGTTCTTTTAGCATTGAGCTCAGGAAAGGAATCAAATGTATAAATTATAGAGATATCATATATAAAAATTATGTTCATGCATAAATCAAAATCAGTAAGAAAGAATTTCAAGATATATGCCTTTTACAAATGAAATAGAGTGCAATGACTTTTTAGTGAATTATTTCCTATATCTTTCTTTTGTAATTAAATTTTACTCACAACTTTGTAGGAGGCTGTGGGTTATAGTATGTAGATTATACTATATATTCTTTTATCTCTCTATTTTTTTCTCAAGATATTTCTCAATATATGTATTTTAGAGAGTCAACCCATGCATGCATTGTACATTTTCATTTTTTTTTTGAATTTTGGTGAAAGTGGTTAATTTTGTGGGCTTTTCTCTGCTTGATCTTGGTTTAGGTAACCCCGTGATATGTCTTCTTCTTTTGTAGCAATGCATGAACTAGATATAAGCATATACTATCAATTTCTACTCAAATCATTTAATCTAAGCAAAAATAATAAAAAAATATATGATACTCTATTAAGATGAGAAAAAAATTCATATATTCAACGCTAATACCTATAGAGATCATCTAAAAATTTGAAGAAATAAGAAATGTGTTTGGAGTAGAAAATATATATTTCACCGAATAAAGGAAATTAGGCTCAAATTATATCTCACAAAGGTAGTGTCCACTAAAAAAATTCATAAACACCGATTTTGGGTTTAATATAATTTCTACATCTTATCAAGAAATACTAGTTATGACAAAAACTAACTAATTATCAAAAAATAATTACAAAATATTTCATGATATGTTTTCAAAAATTAATCTAACAGTACAAAAGACTTAACTATTTACTTAAATTTGATTTAAAGAAATGATAAATTTTTGTGAATTTTTTTTTTATTCCAAAAATTACTAAATCACACAAAATAGAAATAAAACCAAACACACAAAAATGAAAAAGTATATTTTTTATTTTTTAAATTTTTTTATTTTTTTTATTTTTAAATTGTTAAAACTTTCTTTTTTTTTAATTAAGCATGGTAACTTTTCACCACCCCCAACCTAGAACTTACATTGTCCTCAATGTAACAACTGTAAATTAAAGATAAAGAGAAAAGAGAAGAAAGATTATCTATTTCTTGAGAAAGTGCAAGTAGTAATGGAAAATGCAGGTGCATCCATCATATTCATCATTAAAGTGTATACAGACACATCGATGTGAACTTCTAACATCTCAACAAATATTTTTAGTTTTAACAATTTAAAAATTATTCACATGTAATTAAAAATGAAATAAACAATAAAATTAAGTAAATAAAAGAAATAAAAGAAAATTACCTAAAATGATGGTCTTACGCTTCCCATCCAAATAGCTTGGGCTTTAATGCCTTAGCAAGACGAATCCTGGGATTGCATTTTAAGTAAACTCAATGTCCCCCTCATCATCGAGTCAATCAAACCTTCGGTAAGACAAGGTTGTCTACCTATACTTTTTCAATATGCCCTATTGATTTTCATATTTTTTCTTCAGCATTTAAAACTGTAGAGGCATATTTTGAGTTTTAGATAACCTACATCTAGGTACAAATCAAATAATTAAGGCATAAAAACACAATTGTACCTAGATTAAACAAAGCAACTAACTCCTTAGATTATAATTAAAACTTTAAAATTTTGGAGGTAGTTTCAAAATTTATGTTTTTTATTATTTTATTTTTTTGTTTTTTTTTTGTTTTTTTTTTTGTTTTTTTGTTTTGTTTTTTTGTTTTGTTTTTAAGAAAAAAAATAACATAATCGATAACCAAGAAAGCCCCAGTGAAAGAATGGTTGCGCAAAATGCTCCTTAAAAACCATCATCCTGCATGCAACAACGTTCCCAGTGAAAGACTAGCCAAGACAGCGTTTCCAAGAACTACCCCCAGATTAACTCCCTCTGATCTTTACTTTCTACGCTATTAAGTTAACTAAATTAAGTTAAGTAAAAATCTAAGTTAATGAAAATATAAGTTTAAAAAAAAGGTTAATTAAGTTAAGTTAAAACAAATCTAAGTTAATTAAGTTAAGTTAAAAAAAATCTAAGTTAATTAATTTAAGTTAAAAAAAATATAAGTTAATTAAGATAAGTAAAAAAATTAATTAAGCTGCTTAGGTAAAAATCTAAGTTAATTAAGTTAAGTGAACTAAAAAAAGTTAATTAAGTTAATGAAAATTTAAGTAAAAACCTAAGTTAATGTAAAAAAACAATCTAAGTTAATTAAGTTAGTAAAAAAAACTAAGTTAAGTAAGTCAAATAAAAATCAAGAAGAAAAAAAAATAGCTAAAGAAACAAAAATAAAATAAAATAATAAAATAAAATAAAATTGAAAAAGGTAAAAGAAAATAAAAAAGAAATAAAATTATGATTTAAAATAAATAAAAAATAATAACACTATATACAAATTGTTTAATAAATTTTTTTTTAATTTTTTTTTTTAATTTTTTTTTAATTTTTTTATTTGTTTTTATTTGTTTTTATATTTTTTTTTTTTCGAAATTTCAAATTCCGAAATTATTTTACTATTAACACTATATTTATTAAACAATTTAAAATTAGAATTTTTTTATTTTTAAAACTTTTTTTTAACTATTTATGAATGGTAACTTTATTTTACAATATAATAATTTTTTTTTTAATTTGTTTTTTTTAACTTAAAATTTTTAAATTTTTTTTTTTTACTATTCATGAACGGTAAATTTTTTTTTAATTCAAATTTTAAATTTCTAAATTATTTTATTATTCACAGTACAATTTTTATTTAAAAATGTTTCTTTTTTTTGTTAATTTTTTTTATTAATGAACGGTAAAAACTTTTTACTTCAAATTTCAAATTTCTAAATTATTTTACTATTTATGCTATAATTAAGTTTTTTTTTATTTTTTTTATTTTTTTTTATTTTTTTATTTTTTTACAAAAAAAAATCACAATTATTTACAACACAAAAATATTTTTAAAATTTTGATAAATAAATTAAAAACGCTATTCCTTCCAAAGAATTCAAGGCCAAAAACTCGATGAAGCAGAATCGCGATCGCCAAATACTTTGATGAACTTAAAACTTGATTTAACGAAAACCGGCATCGCCGATCCTACCAATACTTTGGTTTTATATTTATAAAACTCTCGCAGTGTACCTAATCATTTCGTAAAAATGATAAAGATACTCCCAAGGCCGATCAAGGAAGTAGATGTGGTTTTTAATTTATTATTTAAATCATAAAAATCTAAATTAAATTCTAAACATCTTGTCACGATATTTCTTGGGTTTTGTGTTTTTAATCTACTAACATAAAAATAAACATAGATTCAATAAATATTTATGCAAATTTTATCATTTATAATAAATATGAAAGTATTTATGGATATAATAACTAAGTTAATTATACTTGCTCGTATTATTTGCTATCAAAGATATGAATTGATATTTATTGATTCTCCCTTTTTTGTATGAATACCACCTCAGCGGGTTAGATATTCTTTGTTAACTAAACAAATCCGCTTAACACCTACGTAAGAGGCCGATAACTAATTTGGTTAATTAAATTAATTCATTTTTCTAAGAGATTGAAAATGAACTATTTAAATGCCACCTTGTATGTGGCTAGATAATTTAAACTTTATTCAAGGTGTCCAAATTAAACATAAGAATTTAATTATCCTAGAGTACTAACTTTCAAGTTTTAAAACTACTATCGAAAACACGATGTCAATACATTTTCACATAATAATTCTTATAAAAACTTTTGAAATGAGTTTCACTCTAAATAAATGATCAGTACTCAACAAATAAAATAAAGACTACTCTAAATTAGACCTAGATAACTAAAAATAATTTTCGTGATTTAAGTTTGTAATGAAAAATAATATATTTCTCTCTAACATCCTTAATATAAAATCTTGAATAAAAATAAAATCAATTCATTTTAGAAATTTTCACCTATTTAATATTTCGTAAAGATAACAACGTTATTATTACATCATAATTATAAACAAGTTTAGCTGCAGCTTAAATTTAATCACGTAAAAATTAAATATAACATGTAAGAATAAAGCATAAAAATAACTGTAGAAGAAAATAAAATCCTTACGAACTTCGACGCTATTTTCGTTGCTAAAAACCTCCAAGCGAATTTACTTCCATTTATTGAATCAAAAATCTAATAAATTACAAAAATATAACTAGTTCTTCCCAAAGAGGAAGAACTCTAAAACTAATAGAAACTAGCTAAAACATAAGAAAAACTAGCTAAAACATAAGAAAAACTAAAAAAAAACCTAAAAACTAAGAAACGAGAGAAAGAAAGAAGAGAAGTGCGTTTTGAGGTGTGTTTTTGAAGTGAAGGGAAGGGGGTATTTATAGGTGAGGATGGAGAGAAAAAATGAGTAAAAAAATGTTAAAAAATATTAAAAAATGAAAAACTTGTAATGGAAATGCCGAGGTCATCAATGACATCGATGACGCAGCTGGTGGTCGACGTGGAAAATGGGGCAAACATGCGTTGGGCGCGCTGAGGGGCCGGGGTAGCCGCGCGTGCTAGGGATGTCGTTGCGCGCAGCTCGGTGCGCGTGAATAGTGCCAACGCGCGCGCGCGTGGCTTGGGGCGCTGGGGCGCGCGCGGCTGGGCAACGGGGCGCGATTTCCATCTTTTTGACATTTTTTACCTTTTCGACCCATTTTGTCCAATTTTTCCATGTTTATTGACCTTTTCCCACTTATTTATTAATATATTTGTGATGTATTGCTTCCAGTATTCCTTTTTGAGTCTTTAAGTGACGTTTTTAAGCGAAAATACCTGAAAACAATAAAAATACCCGTGATTCCGAAAAAGACAAATTTATATAAATATATGATAAAACATATAAATATATATATTTTTAATCAATTAATGAGCATAAAATCATGGTAATTTTAGTGCTTTTTGAGCACTCATCAAGTACAAGGAATCCCTACTTACAATATATGAATTTCTAGTTTATCTTTATTTTAATAATTCATATGCCTTACTGCTTTTTTGGTTTTTCAATTTCAACCATTGTTTTTTCTAGGCACATGCTGCTGACTAAAGATGTGGGCATTGCAATTTTATTTTTATTTGACGTCTTTTACCGAAAGATCTTCCTCTTTATCTTCCTTGTCATTTTCTATCAACATTCCTTTTGGATGACGTTGATAATGACACATCTCTGTCCTCTATATCTTTAATGTAGTAAATGCATCTATGATCTTTGATGGCTTTTCTGGCATAGAAGGAGAATATCTTCTTTGTTTCTTGACTAATTTTCAAGTTGTTGCTATTAAAATTTGTCTCATATTTGGTCATTTTTTCACCATACTCTT
This sequence comes from Hippophae rhamnoides, assembly GCA_033030585.1. Classification (NCBI taxonomy): domain Eukaryota; kingdom Viridiplantae; phylum Streptophyta; class Magnoliopsida; order Rosales; family Elaeagnaceae; genus Hippophae; species Hippophae rhamnoides. Next base: position 56,564,334 of record CM065429.1, on the reverse strand, counting down.
CAGAGAAAGCCATGCTACTATGTGAAGTGATGATAAATGTACTGGTTGAGTAATTTACTTTAATATCAGTAGCATTATCAATTTTCTTGAGTTCGTAGTAAATTAATATTTGACCTCTTAATACATAGAGTTCTTTTGTGTAGAATTTCTTTTCTAGAAGCGCCCTTGGTTTGGGAACCTCTCTATTTGTATTGGAAATTCCTAGCTTGATAAAGTGGTAGGGACTGATACATCCTTACTCAATCCAGTGCACTAGTGAAGCAAAAAAAACTAAGCTAGATAGGCTTGTTACCTCCTATTATTTTCTTCCTGAAGTTCTTATTGCTTTTTTGAAATTTTTTGTTAAATAATTTAATTCAATTAAATTAATTCTTGGATATATGTTTTCTATTAATCATGCATTAAAAGCTTTGTAAATAAATATTGGATCACCTTTTCAAAATATTGAATTTACTTCCCATAGGGAATTCCTTTTCTGTAATATAGAACTTCATATCTTCTATGTATTTTTCGTAGATTTCATAGCCATGTTGTAGAGACTTAATCATTGTGGTTTGTTGAGATTTCCATATTGGTCTCTTTCATCTTCAATGATTATTGAATTTATGGGGAATGTTTCTCTGAATAGCTCTAGATGCCTTATTATCTTTGATGTTTTTGGGAGAGATATTTCTCTAAATAGTACTTAAGGCCTTACTATTTTTCCTAGAGTTATCAACTTGCTTGGTGCGATTGATTGTTGTTGTAGTACTGTAGAGTAATATTTTACTATCTCCTCTATTTTGTTGGTGAAGACTCTATGAGTTACTCCACTAAACTCAATAATATATTTACTTGCTTATACCCAATTGTTGTAGATGATTTTGGGCTATTGTAGATCACATAAGCCTTTTTATTTTCTTCTTTTTCTGCTACATTGATGTTACCCTCTTTTGATATATTAGGTTCTTTCTTTTCATCTTAATTTCTTTCTTTAGGAGTTTTATCTCCTTTAGATTGAATTTTTGATGAAGATTCCTCTTTAGAGTTTTTGAACTCTAAGAGATGTTTTGAACAATCAAGTTCTCTCTGGTAATTTGTTATCACCATAGGTGACTTCTTGAGGTATAAAAGCTCGAGTTGTTCCTGTGGGATTTTTATCTACTTTCCTTTACCTTTATCTTGCAATCAAGATGTTCCATTCTTGTAAGCATAAAAATAGTTAGAAGTGCTAATTCTTTAGTAAGATCATCTGCTAAACTATTATTTTTTCTTGGGAGATGTTCAATATTAAAATTGCAATGGTTGAACAATTTTTACCATCTAACTAATCTTCTTTGTTTATATTCACCTACAATATTAGCTCTTAAGAAATAATCAAAATTCTTATTATTGGTTCTAACAATAAATCTAAAACTTATGACATATATTGTAAATTTATTAATAACCTTTTTAATAGCTAGATATTTTTTCTCATTACTATGATAATTTCATTCTAGACCATGAAAAGATCCTAATGTATATCTACGAAGGTATTCATCTTTGTCATCTAGTTTTTCTTTCAAAACTACTTCTCAATATTCTTGTGAAGCATCTGTTTCTTTTATCATTTTATCCCTATATGCTATAAAATTGGTAAATTTTTTACCTATGTTTTTACTTTATCTATATATAAAGTATCTTGTAAGTTTTATTCATTTATGGTCTTTTTTATAAATGGTTTGTCCATATTTGAAAATTGGTAAATGTTATGTCCATTTTTAGATATGGTTTTTTTTCAATTTTACGTAAAGGGTTTGCACATTTACGCAAGTTTCTTGATATTTGTTTCAGCATATGTCAAACACACTAGAAAATCTTTATAATTAGTTTCTATCCTTTAATTCACTAGGAAAACCTTAAATGTTATTTAGTATATGGGGTTGTAGATTATGTTTTCCATCTTCAATTTCCAACCCTAAATAATTATTTTTTCATTGAAAAATTACTAGTTTCCTTTAAGAGAGTACAAAACCTTCTTTCTTGCATTATTGTAGAATATTAATAATATTCAAATAAAATTTATTTAATTCACTACTAAAAACTAAATATCATCTATATAGACACAACAAATATTTTATAATTTTTTAAAGATATTATTCATTTATCTTTGAAAGATACATGAAGCTTGTTTTAATCCAAATGGTATAACAGTCCATTAGAATTGTTCTTGGGGACAACTAAATTCCATTAATTTTTGAGATTCTCCATCTAGTCTGCCAAAATCCACTCTGCAATCAAAACTTGAAAAGTATTTCTTCCCTTTTATTAATAATAATAGTTCTTTTTTTGGGATAAAGTATCTATTATCAATAGTTTTTTTATTCAACGCTTTGAAGTTTCTTACCATTCTCTTTTTTCCTCTTTTCTTTAGTTTTTTTTTCGAATAAAAATGCTGGACTAGAGTGAGATGCATTACTTAGTATTATGACTTTTAACTCCAAAAGTTATTAAGTTTATTTTTTCAAATTTAATCATGTGTTCGGGAGTATAAATCATTGGTTTTACTCTAATAACTTTGTTAGGGTCACTTAATTTTATGTTGGAAATTGTTTTAGATTTATTAATCTTTGGATCTAAAAGATTTTATGAGCTTATTGTTTTTAATAATTTTCTGGCATCTACTAAGACTTTATCTTTCTATATTTCATTAAGAAAATAGTTTTGTTTCTCTTCTATATATAATAAAATATTTTCTAAATCAAATTTCGGTTGCTTTGTATCTATCTTACCATGTTTTTACTTTCTATATTGTTGCATAAAAATTGAGTTTGATACTGTCAAAGCTTTTCTTATTCTCGATAGATGAATGGTTTCAACATCTATTTTTTTTAGACTTATTTTTCCTAAATATTGTGTAAAATATTGATATAAGTTTAGGAAATTATTTTCTATTAATAAATCAACTTATGTTTCTTATTGATATATGGTAGGAATATAAAAAATTTCTCCTCTTATCATTATATATGTATCTTTTAAAACACTATTAAGATTTATTGTAGTATTATTAGCAATCATTACAATTAAATCTTATAGTGCTTGTTTTTAGTGTTCTTATGAGAATATATATTTACTTCATATACATATACTAGCTTTGATATCTATATATGCATGTAAATGATAGTTGGCATAGCCTTTAAATTTTAGTCCTATCTTAATATAGGCACTATTTGGATTTATAATATTATACAAATTATTCATCTTCTAATGAAGAGTACTCATATTCTAAGTGTGTATATTATGAGTCGGTTATTTCCTCCTCATTTTTCTCTAATAGATACATATTGTAAGTATCATCTATATATGATTCCTCAATTGGTTTTAATTTCATATTAAAAGCTTTTTCTAAGATTTTTGCTTTCTATGGAAATTCCTTTTTAAATTCTTTCTTATGTTAAATCCTATTAGGGCATTCAATTGCATAATATCATTCTTCATTACAAATCCAACAATCATACCACTATCACATTCATCTAAGGCTTCTAAGAGATCAAATCTATAATTTTCATGGAACTTAAATTGTCGTGGGATACAACCTCTAGTTCCCCAATGTAATTTTTTTTTTCATTTTGGGTGGTTGTTTCTAATTGAAGTGTAAGGCTCTCTTGACCTTTATATATTTATTTATTCTCTGTGTGGGTCAAATGTTTCTTTTTGGTAAGGAACCGGTAATGAAATTAGTTTTATATGACCTTTTAGGGTCATGATTTCTGGTTCAGAATCAGTCTCGCTGATTATTATCATATCGTCTTCCTATTTGTTTGTACAAAGCTTTCATCATAATGTTTTTCCAATTCATTGTTAGTTAATGTTAACCAACTAAATAATTTTTCAATATCTCTATTTTCAAGATTTATGAATTGTTGTCCTAATTCTTTTTTATATTTCATTAAATTAGAATTATATGTTTTTCTTTAGATTTTTTTTCATTTTTTTTTCTTCTCTCATTTCTAGGTATCAATGCATCTGATCTTCTAGGTGGTTCTATTTTTAATTCTTCTAAAGGATTGTATTTATGACTTATAATATCATTGTTTCTATGTATGTTATATACATCTTTTCTTTGTTCTGTAAATTCTATATGTATAGATTATTGTAATTTATTATAATCACATTCCTTTATTTTTTTTTAATAATTTTTTTTTGTGTTTCGATTATATCTTGTAGATACTTCGTGTTTGATTCTTGGACTAAGTTCATTTACTCTGTTAGAAGTCTTAAAGCTTTCATTAATGTTGTTTGATTTTTTGCTACACCTACTAGGCTCTCATCTATTACTAAGTGTATATTTTTAAATTTATTTTTAAACATTATTATCTTCTTAATATGACATCATGAACTAATGCATTTATTACTTGAATTTTATCTTTTAGTTTTTAACTTATTCTTTATTAGAAGTTTTTCACTCATGATCTATAAAAGTAAATCTTGATATATTATTATTTTTAACCACATTACTTTTTCTTCATGTTATTAGAGGTTTTTTCTTAATATTTAAGTGTCATTCCTCCTATATTTCAAAGTACACTAGTATTTCTGATTTTATTTTGTCCAAATTCTTGAAAGATTCTATCTATTTATATAAATTCATTTTGTCTATAGATTGAGCTATTATGATTATTTGTTAATGAATATCCTACTATGTGTATTGAAAATGAATGATTTCATTATTTCATTAAATCTTCTCTTTCAAATTCATAAGCTAAACTTAATACTTAGTTTAAGTTTTTATCATGAATAATAATAACAAATCTAATATATTTGTATCAATTACTTCTCTAAAATAAGCTTGTATTAATATTCATATTCCTCCTAAATGAATGTATCTAATTTTTTCTTTATCTTTTTGAGGGATTTTTGATACTTTATTCATTATAATTTATTTATCAATTAATGGTATATTATACATTCTTTTGCATTTGTAATGTTAATGATCATTTCTTTATTACTTATTTCATAATAAATTATATCTTTTCTTGGAAATAATTTCCTTAATGATGAAAATAATGGATCTTTAAATCCATCTTTTCTTTTAAGATTTAATTTTGTCTTTTAAATTTCTTCAAATTTTTTTTATTAATTATTATTTCCTATGAAAAACATCTTGAGATATCTTTTATTTCTAATTCTATTATTAATTGATTTCTTATTACTTTTCGGTTCTCTATTATTTCTACCATTTTTATTTTTAAAATGTTTCTATTCATTTCCATCAGATTTAACTCCTCTTATGTTCGAGATAATACTTTTGAATTTTTTGAAACCTTGACGATATTTTTAAAAATGCCTTAAAACTTGAGTATTTTTTATGTTATTCAACCACTTAAAGCCTCTTCAACCCAACATCTTTACATTAAAATGGTAATTTTTAATGTAAAATTCATTCTAATTTAACACAAATATTACATTAAATATAACACCGTAAATAATATCTCCTCAAGTTTGATGTGACATTATTTCTTTGATGCAATACTAATTAAGCTTAATTTTTACATAAAAAATTTAAAATATTATTTTAATTTATATTTCTCTCTAATTATATATATTTGACTAAAATTTGTTACAATTATATTTTTTTACTATTTAATAATATTGTTTAATTTATATTACATATAAAAAATTAAAATTAAATATATAATACAAAATTAAGAAATCATTACTATATATAACATAAAATTAAAAATATAATATAAACTAAAACAACGATCTACTTTGAATTTTTTCTCCTTGTTTTTGATATCCATGTATTTGTTCTTAAGATTCTTTTAGTATAATTTGTATTTGTTCACTTAGAATAAACTCCCTTAGACTTAGATAATCGATCACATTCAAATCTTTGAATAAAATTTTATTAATTGAATATTTGTGTGATTAATATAATAATATAAATAATTAATATTTATCGATATATATTTTAAATTTTTTTAATTAAATATAATATTTAGTTTATATAATAAATATAATATTTTTATTTAATGGAATTTATTTTTTTCATAAGAATATAATTTTTAAATTTATTATTATTAATTAATTAATTTAATATAATAATTATTAAGGAAGTAATTAAAAAATAATATATATTTTATTTTATAAAAGAATATACTTTTTAATATAATATTTAATGTCTTAGATTGGAAGAGATAAAAAAATATAATGTATAATAAAAAATTGATACAAAATGGTGCAATAGATTGGAGCTTTTCTTTCTTCATAAAATATATAAGCCAATAACATATTATTGTGAAAATACAGAGTAAATTGTAAAATTTGAAGATAAATTAGGGTATGACTTAAAAATTATTTTTTGTATTTAAAATCAAAAGCTTACCTTTAAAAATAATAATATGTTTTGCTATTAATTTTAAGTTATTTTTTTCTAAAATAATATGCTTTAAAGAAAAAAACTTGAACATATTTTCATTGTTTTTAAAAAAATTAAAAACGTGCATAATATTGACATATTTTTTTTCTTTTCTCTTCTTCCATAGTTTGGTTTAAAAGCTTATGCAGCTGTTTTTTTTTTCTTTTTTCTCTTTAATAATAATTTTTTTTAATAATATTCATTAAGTTGTACTTATTATAATCAGTAAAGCTTTTAGTTTTTTTTCTTTTTTATTTTTAATAATATTCACCTAGTTATAATTATTATATTCATTATATCTATTATATTAATTAATTAAATGATAATATTATAAAAAATAATACAAAAATATTTTTATTTTAAAAAAAATATTTTAACATATCGGCTAAATACCTCATTATTTTAAAATTATAAAAATTTATTTTTAAGTTATAATTTAAATTAATTTCGAAATTAAGGAAATAACAGTCACTTAGATTTTTAAAAGCTAAATTTTTATCCCCACAATAACCACATGTGCCAAATTCCTGAAACCCATAAGTAACCTCACAAACCACCTAAACGTTGCAATTGAACCGACCCATGAACAATGGATGATCTTTTCCGCATTTCAACAAAAAAACATTCCAATTCATATTCCTAATTTTTTTTTAAAAGTACTTACGGTTGAATATCATTTAAAAGAATAAATTAATACAGATAATTTAGTAAATTAGGTCCTAATTTGCAGACGATTTAATAAATTAGCGGCATGATTTAATTAAATTAGCGGTATAATTTAAGGAAATCGGCCTAATTTAAGGCTTAAATTATGGCACACTTTATGAAAGGGAGCATTTCTTCATCTATAACAGTGAAGTAGCTCATGATCAAGAATACAAAAATCGAAATCATAGAAAGATAAAGAAACTCAAAGAGAGAAAATACTCATGTAGTTTTAAACACTGAGAGATATTATTGCAATATAAATCAGATCAGATTCTCAGATATTTCCTACTCGGGCTCAAATAATATTCGCCGCTTCCCGCGACCTGTAATCGTTAACCACGTAAATTTCCAGCTCATTTTATCAAGTTGATATATTCATATACCGCTATTTATTTGCCTCCACCACAACAAATTGGTATCGAGCCAAATATAGCAAGATTATATATCAAATCGAAGTTTTGACGAGCATTTAACGCAACGTGAAAGAATCGCCAAATCGGAAATCGAATCAACGCTTAAGTCGCTGAATCTCGTTGCCAAAGAATCGAAGTCAACTCGCCGAAGTCAGACCGAGTCAACTCACCACTAGTGATATTTGGACCGAGTTGGTCCGCTTTTTTTCATCCGCTTTTCAATCGAAGCCGGATCTATTCTTAGCTAATTGACCATTCCAAATTCAATCACGACTCGCTTTTTTCAAATAAGGTATAAAATTTGGAAAACACTGCTTTAAGTCAGAAGTGCAAAATTTCTCTACGCTTTGTACTTTGCCACGATAAAGAGAGATCGGGTTAAGGTGAACAAGTCAATTATAGAATTTATGGCAAACCAAGTTCTACTCAAGAACTATGTTGTCCAACGCAATGTTCGGCGGTGAGAAATTCGACCAAGCACAAATAACTTTGGTACGTGGCAATGTGAAGTATTAGATCTATCCCGAGAAGGTGATCTAATATAGCCTCGAGATAGGCCAGCGAGATTATTCAAATGAAGATTGGAATTATGTCAACCGAAAAGCTTGTGGCACAATTCGATCGTATTAGAAAAGATCAAAAGTACTTTGTCATGAAAGAGAATGTAGCCACGCCTGGAAGAAACCAGAGGACAAATACATTTACTAAAAGTATTGAGAACAATGTACATCATCAAGAAGAAAATTTTCGCCTAAAGACAAGAAAGGTGCAATTCTAATGATTAGCACTTAGATACTTCAATAAAATTTCCGATCCGCAAAATTTAGATGTTGAAATTATCGATGAAGATAAAGCTTGTCATTAATTCATTACCCGAGAAGCATGAGCATTTAACCACAACCCCGTTATAATGGAAAGGATGCAGGTTAAGTTCAGAGATGTTTCAAATGCTTGGTAAATAACGAAAGTACCGGAAGAAGGATCAACATGATCACAGTAGACCAATATCGTAAACATTGACGCAACCAGAGGTAGAACTAACAACAAAAATCAAGTGATCAAATAATAAAGGGGAAATTCTAGATCAAAGTCCAGGGAGAGTCATTCGTAAGACGCCTCATGAAGACGAGCGTGCCTATTGTCACCGTAGTGCGGCATCGAAGAAAGATTGTCCAAACAAGGACAAGTCAAATGCAAATGTCGTACGTGAGCGTCGATGAAGATGAAGAATCACTTTTTCGCGCTTCATCATCAAAAACCTACTCCAGATGTGATCCTCGATTCTGGATGTTCTTATCATACGTGTCCAAACGTACATTGGTTTTCGAGTTTTGAAGAGCTACTGGCGAGTCAGCGGCGATGGGCAACGACAATGCCTGGCCGACAAAAGGGATCTAACAATACGACTAAAGATGCACGATAGTACAATCAAACGACTTTACAAATGTAAGGCAGAGACTCGACCTAAAGAAAACCTTATTTCTTGCGTGTTCTAGATTCTCGATGGTTACAAGGTAACATTGGAAAATAGAGTCTTGAAAGTTGTACGAGGTGCATTTGTGGAATGAACGGCGGTACTCAAGGCGAACTTGTATTTCCTAGACGGGTGTACAAGCAGAAGCGACAATTGTCTCAAGTAGTTCTCAAGAAAAGGAAATGATTCTTCCCGCCCTGCGGGTGGCACATGCGCTTGTGTACGCTGAAAGAGGCTTTGCAAGGCTTAATGAAGCAAGGTCTTTGAAAGGTGCCAAGACCGGAAAGTTTGATTTCTCGCGAGTATCAGTGTAACGGGAAAACAAACAAGAGTCGTTCTCGCACTGCCATTCATCGTTCGGTGGATCTCTTTGATTATATTCACACGATGTTCGTAATCTTCCAAGAATGCTTCACTGGGAGGTAAACATTGCTCAGACTTTATTGATGATTTCTCAGATATGTCCGGATATACACTATGCAGTCACAAAGATGAAGTTCGGATATCTTTCTTAAATGGAAGAAAATGATCGAGACTCGTATGTGCAAGAAGATTAAAAGGCTCAGACTCATAATTGCGCAGTATAAATCAGATCCTTTCTTTAAAGTTTGTCAAGATGAAGCGGATAATCGTAAATTTTTCAGCTTTCGTACACCACAACAGTAATGGAGTCATAGTAACTAATGAATCGTACTTTGGTTGAGAAAGTTCGATGTATGCTATCTCATTCCAAATCGAGCAAGGCATTTCGTGGGTCGAAGCTTTGTCATATGCAACTCATATAGTCAATGCATTTCCGCGATCGCATTAGATGGAAAAACTCCTAAAGAGGTAATGGTTCCGACAACTCAAGCCATCGACATGATTCATCATGCTAATATTTGGATGTCCTGCATATTTTCATGTTAGTGAATCCAAACTGATCCGAGAGCAAAGAAAGCTATTTTCTGGGATTTAAGGAAGCGAGTTAAAGGATTTCGACTTTCGCGTGGTGAATCCAAGAAGATCGCCTTAAGACGAGATGTTACATTCAATCTAATCATAGCAGGCCGAGACAAACAAATTCGTAGAAAGAGAATGAAAGTCCAAATACTCTTTCTGGGCGTGATACTTGAGACTTCAAGATCCAAAAGATTGCACCAATTACCGATCGTGGTGAAGATGAAATTGATGATCAAGAAGAGATCTCGCCGAGTGAAAGGAGGTTCTCTCACCATCACTACCGATTAATCAAGAATCTTAATCTATCGCCACCACTCGACCGAGAAGGAGATTGTGAAGCCTACCGCATAATACGCATACATGGTAGCATTCGCACTTCCAAAGAATCGATGACGATGTCCCATGCACTTGCTGCAGGTTCGCAAAGAATTGATAAGTATGAAGTGGAAAATGGCAATGGATGAAGAGACGAAGTCTCTACATCGTAATCGTACTGGGAGTTGGTTCAACTTCCCAAAGGAAAGAAAACTATTGGTTGCAAACGGGTCTACGCTGCCACGAAGGTGCTCCCCGTAAAGACAACATCGTATACAAAGCCGACCGGTAAAGAAAGGCTATGCTCGTAAAGAAGGGAATGTACTACAACGAGGTATTCTCACCGTTGTTAAGCATTCATCTATTCGTATACTATTGGCTTTTGGTAGCACAGCTGATCTCGAGTTAGCTCAACTCGATGTCAAACAGCCTTTTCTCCACAGGTACTTGAACGAAGAAATCTACATGTCTCAACCGGATGGCTTTAAAATTCCAGACGAGAATTTGGCTCGCAAGTGTCCGAGTAAGTCAATTTACGGCCTGAAGCAATCACCGCGACAATGGTACAAGCGCTTTGATAGCTTCATCGTAGAGCGTATACACACGAGTCGCTTGATCATCATGGTATACTTTCTAAACTCCAAGACGGTACCTTCATTTATTTTCTCTTATACGTTGATGATATGTTGATCGTATCTAAGCAAAGCAAGCGCGAGATCGGCGTATCAAGGCTCCGTCGAGTTCAGAATTTGAAATGAAAGATCTGAGAGTTAAGAAAATTTCGGGATGGAAATCACAAGAGATAGAGTCATAAGTACAAACTGTCTCGACACGTACTCAAGATTCCAAGAAAGTACTACAAAGGTTCGACATTGATGAAAAACCAAACCAAGTAGTACACCGCTCGTTCCTCACTTTCGGGGCCAAGCTGCATTAATGTCACCTAGCACCACCGATGAAGAAGCAAATGGAACGTGTTCCATATGCAAATGCCGTCGCGTGCCTTGACGTATGCAACGGTTCTGCACTGCCGTATATTTCCCACGCCGTTAGTACGGGGCGAGCCCGCACATGCATAATCCGGAAAGGACACCGGCAAGCAAAGGAAGGATTCTACCGCACATCTACGTACCGTGGATATTGGTTTGAAGTTTGAGAGAGACAAGACCGAAGGTAAACACCTAGCTGGATATGTGGATTCTCGACTACGCTGAGATCCGGATAAGCGTCGATCTACAACCGGTTATGTGTTCACAATGACAGTGAGGACCCGCTTTGTCGGGAGATCAACATCATAGCCAATCGTAGCTTTGTCTACTGGCCAGGGCAGCAGTATACGGTCGTAATGTAGCATTCAAAGTTAAGCTATATGGCTTCTGCCGACTAAGGATTTGGGGTATTGTTCGAAGACGTGAGGTTTTCTACCATTGCCCGCAAGTGCCATTTGTTTGGCAAAGAACCAAGTGCATCATGGGTCGCACCAACACATCGATGTACGATTTCATTTTGTTCTAGAAATCGTTGACGAAGGAATGTTATACTCGTAAAAGCCTGAACTACGTATAACCCCGCATATATGCTTACAAAGGTGGTTACAGGATCAAGTTTCAACACCGCTTGAACTTGATCAACATCTTCGAGCTAGGCGCATTTGGAGGCAAGGGGCTACATGAACTTTTTCGCCAAGGTGGAGATTGTTGAATATTGGCTCTAAAAGTAACAAATTAGTGGCATAATTTAGGGAAATTGAAGGTCCCACTCAGGTACGATTTCAGGGCATGATTTAAGCGAAATTAAGTGGCATAATTTAAGAAAATCGCATGGCCTAATTTAAGGCTTAAATTATGGCACACTTTAGTGAAAGTGAGCCTTTCTTCATCTATAAATAGTGAAGAGTTCATGATTGAAGAACAAGGCAAAAATCGAAAAAATCGTAGACAGAGTATAAGCAAACTCAAAGAGAGAAAATACTTATGTAGTTTTCTGGGAAACACTTGAGAGATATTATTAGCGTATAAATCAGACCGTATTCTCGTGATATTTCCTACTCGCCCAAATAATATCTGCACGCTTCCCGTGGACTTCCAAATTGCGAACCACGTAAATTTCCGTATGCTCATTTTATTGCTTTGATATATTCATATACCGCTATTTATTGCTTCCGTCCACAACACTTACAACACATAAGATTTCACTTTACCATTTTATCACTTGTTCAAATAAAACAATAGCATAATACAAATTAATTTTATATAATTCGACACCCTTTTATGCAAAAATGGAAAACCCACGACTTAGCATTCAAGCTCAATAGATATAGTAGATTTTGTGCAAAAATGTGCATAATTGCCCATTTTTTATGTTTAGTGATTATCATACATGTAGCGAAATATTAAAATTAAATAATAGAGGATAATTTATGAGTGATAATATGGGTTACAATTTAGAACACAAAACAAACACAACATGAATTATTTTTAATTTAAATTAATTATTAATTTCTTTGTATTTGTAAAATTATTTTATTTTTTTATCATTATAAATAAATAAATTGATTAAAAAATAATATATTTTTTCATAATATTAAAAAAACGTAAATTTGTATCTAAAATACAGACACGAACACGCATAATACGATAAAATGTAACACTCACTATTTGCTACTCTTAGGATAATTGTACACTAGTTTGTCCTTTTTTTCTTTAAGCATTGCACTTAGTTAAGGCTCTCTATGTTCCTCTTCCATACATGTTCCTCCGTTATATCATCACACTTTGTCGAAATTAACTCAATGAGAAGGCAGCTAGGAAGCAAGGGAAGAGAAGAGTTTGGGTATGGTTGATAAGTTAACTCAAAAATTATTTTTAAAGACTGTTTTTAAATTATAACTTAAATATAATTTTTATATTTTTTTAAAAATAATGAGTTATTTGAACATTATTTTTAAAAACTTTTTTTTATTGTATACATTTAATTGCTGATTTTAATATATTTACAATAATTTAAGTATTATAATTAAATCTAGATAATTTCTTTCCTCCTCTTAATTGTGGATTCCTATCACGAAAATCTTTCAAGTGATATCTTTGAACTCGATATAAAAGGCAAAAATTTAAAATATATGAAAATCTAGAATCAATTACATAGCACTCATTTGTTCAACACAACAAAATAGCTCAAGTAATTTACTTTTAAATGAAATTAAACATAAATGAAAATATAATTCTCAGTTACCTCCATATGGTCAAAGGGAAATTATTTTATAGTTGTGAAAATGCATCTAAAAATACTCTTGCAAACACAAGACATTTTGAGTAAGCTTAATTTGAACTAAACCAATGTTTATCAAAAAAGAAATAGAAAGAAAGAACAAGAATCAGAATAAGAAAAAAATAAAAAGAAGGAAGAAATCTCCATCATATTGGGGAAGAACTAGTCTCCCTCTTGTTGATTAAATCTTTTAAATACAGAAAGTTAATCAAATCGTATTTGATGACAAAGTTAAAAAAAAAGAAGAACAAATTGATGAAAGATCCAAATGTTGCTTTTAATCCCATAATCAGAATTCTGAGAATTCAGAAAATAAAAAGAAAAGAACAGAGAACCTCAATTTGATAATGTCCGCTTACGAATATTTCAAGCTTCAGACTGCTAACTGCTAGTGATAATGTCCGCTTACAAATATTGTGTTTTCCGTGTTTTGATATATTTTTTCAAATAGTGAAAACATGTGAGAGGTGTTTTCAAATTTTTGTTTTTTAATTCACGTAATTTTTAAAATTTGTAACTTAAAAATTTGGTCAAACATACTAAATTGTTTTGAAACTAGTCTTTTATTTTTAAATATGAAAAACAGTTTTTGAAATTATATGGCCAAACAATCCTAACTGTTGGATTTTCTTTTAATTTTTTGCATATATAAATTTATTAAAATTTTATTCCTTTATTAGTTTAAATTTTAAATACGAAAAAGAAAGATTAAAAGCTTTTTTTTTCCTTATTTTTGCGATATACTTTTCTAAACTATTATAAAATGTGGTGAGATCAATGTCAATAAAACGTCTAGGTAAATTAAAGGATATCTATAACATCTTGACCATGTTTGAGAATATTTTTGAAAGAAAAGGCCAATAATAATAATAATAATTTATCTTACAAATACCCTAGGATATCCTTATTACTGTTTTGTTTTTTTTTTTTTTGCTAAAATGAAAGTATCACATTCGATCATTTGTATTACTGTTTTTTAAGAATAAAATGAAAGTATGACATTCATCTTTATTACTTTTTAATTAATCTTTATTTTAAGATTAATTTTTTTAGATTAAAAAAATTATTTATCATAAATTATATTATTAGTTGTGACGTAATAGTTAATTATAAACTTAAAAAAATAGGTTATACTATTTTAGTTAATAATTATCTTTTATATTAATTGTGATTATATCATAACTTGTAACATAAAAAAATATTTTTTTAGATCAAATATCTTATGATTTTTATGCACTCTACAAAATTTTCATGGTATTTATCACTTAATAAAATTAGAATATAATAAAACATGTTAAAAATGTAAAAATATTAAGCCAAAAAACCTTCGTACTAAGAGGATAAGGAGATGTTAGAGTAAAAAATGGAAGTATCGTACTTAGAGGTATAAATGAATTCACTTCCTTAATAGTATCATGATTTTATTTTTAATATTATTTTACCCAAATTTTTTAGGTGGTATCTTAATAGTACCCCTATTTAAAAAGGTGTCAATTTGATACAATTTATTATTTAATTGAATATTTTTCACATGTGTAATAATATATATGCGATATTCATAGGACATTTTTTTATAATAAATTAATTAAACAATATTCAAAGGATATTTTGAGATTATCAATTAATTTATTATCCAAAAATGTTTTTTGAATATCGCGTATCTATTATTGTATATGTAAAAAAATCTCCAATTAAATGACAAATTATTTAATACTAGTACTTTTTAAAATGGGGGTACCACAATGGTATTATCTTAAAAATCTATGTAAAAAAAAATACCAAAAATAAAATCATTGTACTAATAAAGTAGCGAACCTAGTGTAAATTGAAATGAGATGTTAATGAGATTTATGATACAATCCATTAATTTTCAAAACTCATCTCATCTTGTCTCACTTAATTTTTAATGAGATGATATGATAATGAGACGGTACTCATTGAGATATCTCATTTATCTCTAATGAGTTTAAATGAGACAAGTAAGAATACAAAAATAATAAAATATATAATATATGATTATTTATAATATAAATTTATTTTAAAAAATGGTATAATATATGTTCAAAGTTAGGCCCATTATGACTATAATTTGAATGTATGAGATGATATTTAAATGGAATGAGATAATATTATAACATGAATCCCTTAAAGACACTAATGAAACATAAGATGAGATGAGACAATTCACTTTACATCTCAAATTTTACATTGCTTAATAATAATAGAAAAATTACCCAAAATCACCTAATTTTGGATAATATTTCATTTTTTACTAAAATCACTCGGAGGTAAGACTTATTATAACAATGATAGACCTTACCTCGGAGCACTTTTGGTTAAAAATGAATTTTGGATAAGATATTGGCTTAATGTAGGAATGTATTTGTCCAATATGGAAAGGCTTACCATAATATGGTAATCCCTTATCGTAACAAGACAATGACATACCGCAATAGTGGTAAGCCTTACCTCAAAGTGATTTTAGTAAAAATGAAAGGTATTGGCTTGGTGTGGGAAGATATTGGTCTAGTAAGAGAAGGCTTACCACTAACATCTAGTGTTGTAGTAAGACTTACCACGACAAGACAATGCCTTACCATAACAGTATTGACCCTTACTTGAAGAATGATTTTGGTAAAAATTATAATCTAACCCAAATATCATACTAGTTTAATAAATCACTCAAAAAAAATACTAGTTTTGTGTTTTAAAATAATATGAGTCTTTATTTTACTTTTTACGAATATATTATTAAAATAATAAAAAAATTAATGTTAACGCCGGAATAACATCAACAATACTCCTGAGTTTTATAATATCTTCAAAAATATCCATATGGTTTGAATAATATCACAAATACCATTCATGTTAATGGTATTAACTGACCGTTTGTAAACTACATGGGTATTTTTGAATATATTGTAAATTTCAGGAGATATTATTGATGTTTTTCAATAAAAAGAATGGAGAATATATATATTTAATGAAATTAAAGTTTTAAGTATTAACATTTCTCATATTTTTTATTTTTTATTAAATTACTAAAAGCTCTTTAATAATAATAATAAAGTAAAAAAATACACTTTCTTATTTATTATGATTAAAAATAAATATCTATAAATAAGTAGATATGTAAAAATATAAAAGCTTAAATATTTTTTTATGTTTTCCTCATTTAAATAAGTAGATATTCTTTCTCTCTCTCAATAATATTTTTAAATATTTTTATTTTTCTACGTTATCAAAAAAATTCTTATTATTGATATTTACTGAATATAAAATTAATTAATTAATTTTATTAAAAATATATTATTAAGTTTTTGAAAATATTGTAAACTACATAGTTCTTCATATCTCCACGCAACCCTCTTAAAAAAATTTCAAAACACACTTAATTGACCTATCAATCCCTTCAATACTATTATTCATTTTTTTCAACCTATTCTTATGCAACATTGTTGGTCAGAGGAGTGTTGTTATGAATTGGGTTGAGAGAGTATTGTGTGGTATAACTTGAGTGAGGTATGTGGTATAGCATGAGTGGTGATATGGTTAGGATTTATGGATAGGAAGGTCAAGGAGAGAAAGAATAGGATCGCATGGAGATGTGTAGACTATAGTGGTGTGAGAATAAGGTGAGGTGATAGAGTGCACATGAAAAATGAGTATTACTAGGTGACTTATCATATACACACTAATTATTGGTTATGAAGAGAGATGGAGAGGCACGAGGAAGATAGTGGAACATTGTTACGGAGAGGCATGAGAGAGATGGTAAACGATGGGAAGGTAGAAGCATGAGGGAGATGAAAGCTTGCGTATGTGAAGAATTTGTGTGTGCCATTAACGTGGAGGGTATTTATAACATTATTTAAATCATATGATTATTTTTGAAGATATTATAAACTTCAAGAGTATTATTGATATTTTTTTATTTTTTAACGTTTGTTGTAATGTATGTTAGTTATTAGGGATATTTGTAAAGAAATTTTAAATTTTTGAAGTATCGAACTTTTTTGTAAATATTATTGATATTTTGAAGATATTATTAATGAAGTATTTTTTATTTTATTTTTTTCGGTTTATGCCTCTTAAACTTTGTGGATGTCTTGCTTTTTCTCCTATAATTAACAATCAAAGTATTCTAGTTTATCCAGACGTGTGGCAACTCGTAAAGTGGTGGATCTCTGCTTTTTTAAAATCATGCCAATACCTAAAATTGATTTTTTTTGTTTTTTTATGAAAAACATATATAACAATTGAATTACCCTCCAACAAAAAAAAAATTAAAATAAATTACAATTGATCATGATCACTTTGATATATATAGTTGGTTACCATACGAATATTTACATCGGAGAAGAGGGAATTAATCTCTGAATATTCTACCTTTTGCTAAGGGACTTTTATAAGGATAACTTATTTAATATTTTTGTAGTTTATTTTTTATCAATTAAATTTTTTTATCTCTATTTTATAGTAAGTATTTGTTTTTTTAAACATTATATTAAATTTAAATTTTATTGAGTTGAAATGATAAGTCATCGCATATACTTATTCTAAAATAAATGAATAATTTTTATTTTGTGTTATACTCATCACTTTTGATTATTCAATTGAATTTAATGTATTAAATACCTTTCGCAGACTGTAATACGTACATTTTCCAAATTAAAAGTCGCTTTGCTATGATGCATGAACTCCACTTAAGCTTTGAAAAAACAAAATACAGTGTTCATTAATTTGTCATTTAATTGATATTAAATAAATAAAATGTATAAAAATGGAAATTTGTCCCTATATATATATATATATATATATATTCAGCAGCATGAGGTGGGATAATTTGTCCCTGTATGTAAATTTGCTAATAGAACGTTACTTGAAATTCATCCATTAAGAATTATATCCGTAAAGTTTTGTAGCATGTACAAATATTATTGGGTTTAATCTCAAATTTTTTTTTCCTTGTTAGGAAAAAAAAATTAATTTAATAACTAATCAAAGTATTAGTAATAAGGAAAAAAAGAAGAAGAAAATAAGGAAGAATTACTCCTGAAATATTAATAATAAGGAAAAAAAGAAGAAGAAAACTTAGTTGATACTTATAAATTAATTTTTTTTTTAGGATATCTTATACAAACAAAGAGTTTAATTATATATAGTTCAAAAATCACTAGAGTAGTTCATAAAGTTTTTATGTGTGACTCTAATAGTATATAAAAAAAAAACCCACAACAAAATTCTATGTAAGATATAAAAAGCTTAACAAAAACTAAAAACATTAATTATGCTTCTACTATATACTTTGTCTTAGTAGTAAAAACCACTTATTTTTTTAATCTTATCTCGCACTATTCTCCTTCACTTATTTAAAATCCGTCCTCGATTCTTCTTTAAATGAGGATGATAATATTTTTAGTATTCATGAATCTTCAAAATTGGCTCTTCTTTTTGTTCCACTACTTTGAATTTGAGAAACAATATCAGCTAAATATTATCTACATGCTCACCTTTAAAATTAATTTTTTCAACAAGTTATGGAATGATGAAATATGAATCGATATCTTGAAAATGATTTGACAACTCTTGTTGTTTTGGAAAATGATTTGTTATAGTGTCAAATAATCGATTACATTTGAAATTAGTGAAGACACTTGACTTTTTAACTTCAGGAACATCTATAGTGCCATGACATGTAAAAACAATTTATGGAAATAATTTTAAAATCTGGGACTAACTCATATTGTGAAAATATTTTCCTTCAAGATCTTCTTTTCAAATTTGCATGATCTTTAACATAGTTTTGTTGGCCTCAAAACTCTTATCATTTTTTTCTTTGGTCAGAAACAACTCAAGAACCTTACTTTCAATATATTATTCCTCCATTTTTAAAGCTTTAGGTGAGTCTTCCTTCTTTGACGGCTCATATATAAGGTTGTGTTGATCATCTTTTCCATTTGAGAAAGATATTGGTTTTAAGTTAGTCCATAATCTTTTTGAATATGAGCTTGATTCATACTTATGCTCAATAATGTTAGTTTCATAATCATTTTATCAAAAGCTTGAATCATTTCTTGACAAAATTCTTGAAATTCTTTTTGTGAAATACATCTATTATGCTCCATTAGATCCATATGAACCTCACTTTAATACCACCTAATGTAGGATGGAAGCACAAGTACACCAATAATAAGAAAACACTAATAAAATATGAAAAAGATAGCAATGTTTAGACTAACCATAATCACTTTCTAGTAAGAAGTTCTCGTATTTATGTTATGAAATAAATACAAGGAAATTATTATCTAGGCAAGCATTCTAGCAAATCTAGAATAAGACTATTCTAACTATATTATTAATATTTAGACGAGCACTCTAGAAATTCTAGAATAAGACTAACCTAACGATATTCCTTTATCTCACGGATTAGTATTTCAACTTTCAAATGGAAGAAAAAAGAATTACTCCTAATGTTTTGAATTAAAGACCAATCAAAATATATTCATTTAGAATTTATTTTTAAGTGCGATAATGCTACAATTATGATATAGATACAAAAAAAATTTGCTATATAATATGGCAAAATATATTTAGCAAAATCAGATAAATGAGAAATGAATCATAAAAAAATTAGAAAGAACTCTTTTTTTTATCTATGAATTAGAGCCAAAACTATCCAATTACAAGAACTCCATTTTTATTTTAGTGGGACATAAATTAATAAATTATGAAAAAATCCATTATTAAGTTAACAAAAACCAGTGACTATAATAATTAAAATAATGATTCTTATGGAAAACATTATTATCAAATTAATAAAATTTAAACAGGTTTTTATTCTATTCTCACTCAAGGTTTAGCCTTCCTTTAGATAACTTTGCACCCTTCCTACTTAAAGGAACGTAGTATTTTTTGCCACTTAAAGATAGCATTTTTAATCTTATTGACATAAACAGATCATTTATGAGTAGATAAGATCAAAGAAAGCAACCTAGATCCACATGCACATGCATACTAAAAGAATGTGATAAGGAAGTGACATAAAATACTAATATATATATGTAGAGAGAGTATGAGTTGAGAGCATAAATGAGATAGTATATAAGGTGGTGTAATAGTAAGTATGTGATGAGTGCAAGTGTTATTTAATAATAGTGTAATATTAATTTGTTAAAACATTTAACTTTTACATGTGTAGCTTTTAATTCAAAAATTTGGGACCAGGGCAGGTCGATTACGATTCAAATTTTTTCCAGAGCTTCTAGAAAGGTCATGCACAATCATGAAGGATTGTGAAACTTATTTGAGATCAAGTTTGCTTGGATAACATGGAGGTTTTTTCAAGTTTTAATAATAGGAGAGCAAGAAGTGGTAAGTAAGAAGCTCAATAATAATAATTATAGTACTTGGTCGTTGCATATACAACCTTACTTCCATGACCATGACTTATGGGAGATCGTGGTGGAAATGTGGTCACACCACCACAAGATGATGACGCTTTGATGAAGTGGAAGATCAAATCGGGCAAAGCTATTTACGCAATCAGGGCCTTAGTAGAGGATTAGATATTGAATCACATCAAGCATTGTAATATACCAAAGGCAGCATGGGATACTCTTGTAGCACTCTTGCATGCCAATCAAGAATCATTGTCAAAGTAAATGTATGAAGTCTCACTAAAGAGTAGTGAGGAGGCACTCTTTATTGGTCAAATAAAAAATCGACATAATTAGAGATCTAATGGAGGGTCTAAAAGAGATGAATTTAAAAAAAAAGGAGATTTTCAAGTGATGGAAGCTCAAAGCATTCATGACAAGAAGTAAGGTCAATCCAAGGGGTAGAGAAAATGTAATGGTCCATGTTATGTGTGTGGTAAAATGGGTCATTACGTAGGAGACTGACTAATTTAGAAAGAAAATGGTGGAAGACAACATTACAACCTCAAATGATCAAGAGTTTACTTAGAGTGAGAAGAAGTGAGATGTTGAGGCATCCTTTGTAATAACTTAGCTTGAGGAAGATCTCAGTGAAAGCCAAGTAGATTTGAAAAATTGTTTCAATGAGCTTGATGAAAAGCTCAAAGAAGACCAAGAAAAATTGATAAGTTGTCACAACTAAGGTTAGTCAGAGTTGGCAAGTTGCTCTTACGAGTTGGATGAAAAACTCAATAAATTCCAAGAAGAATTGATAGAGAGTTTCCATGAGCATGAGGAGAAGATCATACGAGTATCAATGGAGCTTGCATCAAGTTCTATTGTGATAGAGAATGATGAGGATTAAAACTAGAGCAATGAAGAAAGAATTGAGATTTTCAGGGAACTACAGTGTCCTTGGTGAATTGGTGTACATCATAAAACACTAAAGAATAACATACAACCAAAACCTAGGTATGTGAAAGGAACTCTTGATCTTGGTCTCTTTTATAAAAAGAATCAAGAATTTAGAATGATTGATTATTGTGATGTGGATTACGCGGGAATCATGATACACATCGATCAACCACTAGCTATGTTTTCAAGCTCGTTGGAGGAGCGATCTCTTAGTATAACAAAAGGCAACCTATTGCGTCATTATCAATCACAGAAGTCGAATACAGAGCTATAGCAATGGAAACTCAAGAGTGTATGTGGTTGATGCAAGTTATTGAAAACTTACACCGAATAATCAAGTATCCAATACCAATGTATTGTGATAACTTATCAGTTATTTTTTTAGCAGAGAATCCAGTGTTTTATGCAAGAACCAAACTTATAGAAGTACATTATAACTTTAATCGAAAGAATGAACTACAAGGAGATATAAAGCTTAAACAAATAAAGACAAACGATCAAGTGGTAGACATATTTATCAAAGGATTTGGGACCGTAAAGTTTAAAGAGTTATGGTATCAACTTGACATGATCAAGAAAGGAGGAATAAGAGAAAGTAAGTGTGGGAAAATGTTGAATATCAACACATATTTTAAGATATCACTTATATTTTATATGATTGAGTGTCAAGTAAACCTAAAAGGTTCTAGAAAATTGGTGTGTATAATCTAATATATGTGTAGACATTACTAGAAGTTTCTAAGAACTTTGTGTGTAGAACATCCTAAAAATTAATAAATTGTAAAACATCCTAGGATCTAATAGGTTGGTTTATGTATGTGTATATATATATATATATATATATATATATATATATATGGGTTGTGTGTAGTTGTATAAAGTGAGTGAATTGAGAGCATAAATAAGAAAGTGTGAGTTAAGAGCATAAATGAGATAATGTGTGAGGTGATATAATATTAAATATATGATAAATGCAAATATTATTTAATAATAATGTAATATTAATTTATTAAAATATTTTACTTTTACATATATAGCTTTCAATTCAATATATAAAAAACTCACTTTCATACTATGTTAGAAAATCACTGGTTTAAGAAAAACAAACTAGATGATCAATCAATAAGTTTTTTGAAATTACTTAATTGAAGATGGATAAATAATTATATATATATATAAATTTTTTTATCACTAAATTTTAACTTTTATTATAAAAATATCATTAAATTTAAAACTGTTACTAAATTAGCATCAAAGTAACGGTAGTTATATTAATACCATTTTTGTTAGCTAGTCACAAATGAGGTGAAAATAAAATTATGTAAAATGAGGCTAATTGAAATGACATTAATGTAACAATAATTAAATTTAATGCTATATTTTAATCGATTTAAGCTCAGTGATTTTTTTCAACAAATTAATGTTAAAAATTGTTAGTGAAAAATTATTTATCT
This sequence comes from Hippophae rhamnoides, assembly GCA_033030585.1. Classification (NCBI taxonomy): domain Eukaryota; kingdom Viridiplantae; phylum Streptophyta; class Magnoliopsida; order Rosales; family Elaeagnaceae; genus Hippophae; species Hippophae rhamnoides. The sequence continues at coordinate 56,541,046 of CM065429.1, read as the reverse complement.
TAAGAAGAAAGTGCAATACAGATATATACTTCACTTCAATATATGACCAATCCAGAAAATTGTTAGATATTATTGTTATAAATCTCCTTAATTTAAGGATCAAAACATCCTTAAATTAAGGAGCAAAACATGGAACAAAACAAGGAGCAAAACATGGAGCAAAACATGGAACAAAACATGGAGCAAAACATGGAACAAAACAAGGAGTAAAACATGGAGCTTAATTCTAGGAGCAATTCAAGGAACCATTAATTTAAGGAGTAATTCAAGGAGTGAATTTTCCTATAAATAGATGTGTAATTGTAATGAATTAACCATCCAAAGTGTTCATTCCAATTGAGAGAAAAGCTTAGAGAGAAAAGCTTTTGTGAGAGAAAATTGAGAGTAATTTTCTTGGTTGTAATTGGGTTGTGAGTTGTGAGTGTTGTAAACACCTTGTGTAATTTCTCCCCTTTCAAGAAAAAGATCTGCGGAGGTCAGACGTAAGCAAGATTGGCGAACTCCGTTATCAAATTTTGTGTTATTTTTCTATTCTTGCTTTCATAAATCCGGCCATTCGAATTTCGGGGTGCGTTATTTCCCAACAATCGTATCGAGCTATTGGTAGTGATTTCCGCCAATTTTCTACAAGAAATAGTCAGAAGCGATCCAGAGAGGAAGTCAAATTTTAGGTGCCGAGCAATGGCCGCAGATGAAGGAAGGGTGAAACTTCGAGAAATTTGATGGCACAGATTTTGGGTTTTGGAAAATGCGGATAGAGGATTATACGTATCAAAAGAAATCTATATCAACCTCTCGGGAAGAAGGCTCGGAGCATGAAGGAAGAAGATTGGAATCTTCTGACGGACAAGCCCTTGGAGTTATTCGATTGACGTTATCCCGTAATGTTGCTTTCAACATAGCAAAGGAAAAGACCACGGCGCTTATGGCGGCTCTCTCCGAATATGTATGAGAAGCCATCGGCCTCAAACAAAGTGCACTTGATGAGCGCTTGTTCAATTCATGCGGATGACGGAAGCGCATCGGTAGCTCAACATCTCAATGAACTCAACACGGTTACAAACCCGGTTGAGTTCGGTGGGAAATTGAATTCGATGAAGAAGTACGAGCATTGATACTTTTGTCTTCTCTACCGAAAGGTTTGGAATGCTACTTGTCACTACTGCGAGTAGGCTCGTCGGGAAGCAATAAGTTGAAATTTGACGATGTTCGTGATTTGGTTCTCAAAGTGAAGAGATCCGACGTAGAGAGACGGGTGAATCGTCAACCTCTTCGGTTTGCATACAGAGAGTCAAGAGGAAGAAATTCAACCAAAGGAAACGGACGTGGTAGAATCTGACTACCGAGGTAGATCAAGCGATGGAGGTCCAAATCTAGGAATCCTAATAATTCCCCATAGCTCGAAGACTATCGAGTGTTGGAATTGTGGAAGAACCGGAGCACTACAAAAATCGGTGCAAGAATGCACCGAAGGACAAACAAGTGAAGGCGAGTAGGCAAATGTTACTTCCACCTCAGGAGATGATGCATTGATACATGCTTTGGGAGAGCAAGGAAGAATCTTGGGTGCTAGACTCTGGAGCATCGTTCCATGCTACTTCACGTAAAGAATTCTTCGAGAAATATATCCCTAAACCTTGGAAAGGTATATCTTGGTGATGATCAACCATGTGCTATTATTGGCAAAGGTGTAGTGAAGATTAAAGTTAAACGGGTCTGTTTGGGAGGCGAAGGATGTCGTGCATATTCCCAACCTCGAAGGAACTTAATCTCGGTGGGGCGGTTGGCTAGTGAAGGCTACACTACGATCTTCCATGGTGATGATTGGAAGATTTCAAAGTGCGGTGCAATGACATGATTTAGCCGAGGCAAGAAAAGTGGCACTCTTACACGGCCAGAAGCACGTTGTTCAATCACAATTGTAGCGAGCAATGAAACACCAAACCGTGGCACCGAGAGATTAGGCCATGAGTGAGAAGGGGATAAAGATTATGCACTCAAAAGGAAAACTTCCGGTCTACACCGTAGAGATGGACACGTGCGAAGATTGTATACTTGGAAAGCAAAAGAGAGTCAACTTTCGGACAAGTGGTAGAACCCCAAAGAAGGAAAAGCTAGAGCTTATTCACCGGATGTTTGGGGACCAACAACCGAATCTCATCCATTGGTGGAAACAATACTTCGTGACTTTCATCGATGATCATTCTCGGAAGGTATGGGTTTACTTTCTAAAGCATAAGTCCGAAGTATTTGAGGCTTTCGAGAAGATGGAAAGCTATGGTGGAAAATGAGACGGGTTTAAAGATCAAAAGCTCGGAAGCGATAATGGTGGTGAATATGAAGACACCCGGATTCAAAAATTTACGCTATGGCGAGCACGGGATCGAATCGGAAAGAATCCCGTGCACACCTCAACACAATGGTGTAGTTGAGCGTATTTAACCCGAACGTTGACGTAAAGAGCCGAAGCATCCGTATACGGTCGAGGTTCACCGAAGCAATTTTGGGCGGGGGGCGGTCAACACGGCACTTACTTGATCAACCGAGGCCCATCCGTTCCATTGGAGCATGTATCACCGAGAGGAGGTATGGAGCGGAAAAGAGGTGAAACTATCACATCTAAAAGTTTTCGGTTGTGTAGCATTTGTGCATATCGGTTGATCAAGGCGGAATAAGCTTGATCCCAAATCCAAGAAATGCACATTCATTGGCTATGGTGAGGATGAGTTTGGCTACCGCACTTGGGATGATGAAAAGAAGAAAGTTATCCGTAGTAGAGATGTGATTTTCAACGAAGGGTGATGTATAAGGACATGCATAAAATAGACGCCAATGCCTCGAGCGAGAATGAGTCGGTATTTGCAGATGCGGATGATGTCCCGGATACTTCCACAACAGAACCAATTGTAATAAGTCCTCGGCCCGAGGAACTTGTCGGACAAAGCAAGTACACGCATTCGACACACTGCACAACCTCTTACTCCGGCTCTGTATTGAGAAGGTCTTCTCGACCTCGTGTGCCTAACACGAGATACATGAACTATATGTTGTTAAGCGATGGAGGGGAGCCCGAATGCTATGATGAAGCTTGTCGACTCGAGATTCCAATAAGTGGGAGCTTGCTATATGAAAGAAGAAATGAAATCTCTCATCTCCAACTGACATACGGGAACTAGCCGAGTTACCTATGGGAAAGAAGGCACTTCACAACAAATGGGTGTACCGGGTGAAAGAAGAGCGTGATGGTTCCCAAGAGATACAAAGCACGCCTAGTTGTTAAAGCGGTTTCAACAGAAGGAAGGAGTTGACTACACCGACATTTTCGCTCACTGTTGTGAAGCTCAATACTATCGAATCGATATTAGTATTGTAGCCATTGAAGATCTTCATCTTGAACAGTTGGATGTAAGAGCGCATTCCTTCGCTGGAGATTTAGATGAAGAGATATACATGTACAAATGACGAAGGTTTCTCGAAAAGAGGAAGAAGAACATGGTGTGCGAGACTTAAGAAGAGTTTGTATGGCACGAAACAAGCTCGAGACAATGGGTACAGTAAAGTTTGATAACCGTACCTGAGGAAGGTTTCCCGAAGTGCAATCTTGACCATTGTTGCTACTTCAAGAGATATAGGTCATTATATCATTTTACTACTTTATGTTGATGATATGTTAGTACAGGTTCGGATATGGATGATATCGAAGATTGAAGTATCAATTGTCAAGGAGTTTGACATGAAAGACTTGGGTCCGGTAAAAAGATTCTTGGAATGCAAATCACAAGAAATAAGAAGAAAGGATCCTTGCAGTTATCTCGGCAAGAGTACATCAAACGTGTTTTGCATAGATTCAACACGTAGCGATGCTGAAGCCGGTTAAGCACACCCTTGGCTGGGGTCATTTTCGCCTATCTAAGGATCACCCCTCGAGACGAGAGAGGAAGAGAGAGAATTCATGGCTAAGGTTCCTTATGCCTTAGCCATTGGAAGTTTGATGTACGCAATAGTGCCGTACAAGACCGTATTGGCCGTACGATGGGAGTTGTTAGCAGATTTATGTCAAATCCAGGGGAAAACTCATTGGGAAGCGATCAAGTGGATTTTGAGGTATGCGAGGCACCATGAGAAAAGTGTTTATACTTTAGTAAAGGAGAGTTAAAAGTACAAGGATACGTAGATGCAGACTTCTTTGGAGGTGAAGTTGATCACCGAAGAAGCACCACCGGTTATATATTCTTGTTGGAACTACAACAATGTTACTGGATGTCACAAATCTGAGAAAATTGTCACTCTATCCACTACAGTAGGTAGTATGTAGCAAAGAATCGAAGCTAGTAAAGAGATGATATGGCTTCAAGGTTTGTTAACCTGAGTTGGGATTCAAACAAGAGAAGAATGTTCTACATAGTGATAGTCGAAAGTCTGCAATACACTTGGCGAAGAATTCGACATTTCATTCTAGAACCAAACATATTGGACTTCGTTATCACTTCATCAAATCTCTATTAGAAGATGATGTGTTAATACTTGGAGAAGATTCAAGGGAGCAAAAATCCAATGAGATATGTTAACAAAGGTGGTGATTATTGACAAATCGAAGTTGTCTCAACTTCGGTTAATTATAGAGTAACAAAGACTAGAAAAGCTACTGCATTGATCGAGATGTGAAGACAGATTGAAATCAGTCTTCAAGTGGGAGATTGTTAGATATTATTGTTATAAATCTCCTTAATTTAAGGAGCAAAACATCCTTAAATTAAGGAGCAAAACATGGAACAAAACAAGGAGCAAAACATGGAGCAAAACATGGAACAAAACAAGGAGTAAAACATGGAGCTTAATTCTAGGAGCAATTCAAGGAACCATTAATTTAAGGAGTAATTCAAGGAGTGAATTTTCCTATAAATAGATGTGTAATTGTAATGAATTAACCATCCAAAGTGTTCATTCCAATTGAGAGAAAAGCTTAGAGAGAAAAGCTTTTGTGAGAGAAAATTGAGAGTAATTTTCTTGGTTGTAATTGGGTTGTGAGTTGTGAGTGTTGTAAACACCTGTGTAATTTCTCCCTTTCGAAAAAGATCTATGCAGTCGGAGACATCGCAAGATTAGCTACTCGTTATCAAATTTTGTGTTATTTTTCTATTCTTGCTTTCTCATAAATCTGGCTTATCGGGAATTTGCGTTATTTCCCAACAAAAATATATAAAAATAATAATAATAAAAATAAAAATTAAGAGATGTAACTTTAATTAAAAGAATTAGGACGTGGGGGTTGAAAAGCCATAGTTAGGAGCAAGTCATTTTCAGTGCCGATGTTTTAACTATTCAATAAGAATAATACTTTTTAAATTAAGCATACAACATAGTTGCAATTTAATTGATTTTCTATCACTATTACATAATTATATAATTATTTTATCATCATACATAATTTTATATTAAATTAATAATTAATACATAATTTAATGTGTATAATAATTTGATTAATGATTCTATAATTTGTTTGTTTTCCCAACTAGTTTTTGGCATGGTATGAGTTTTGTTTGAAAAGTCATAAAACCTGCACATTGGTTAGTCGGGGAATACAAATTAGAGTTATAATGTGAATTAGGATTATGTCTTTTTTTTTTTTACGTTTGTTTGTATTACTTTTTTACTATTTATTTTATATTCAATGCAGGTAGTAATTTAATATTATTAATAAAAAATAATATTTTAATTTTAGATTAAGAATATATGTGTTAGATTTGATGATTAAAAATAAAAACCGACAATCTCTTATCTTTATATTTTAGTCATGATTTTATACTGAACTTTAATTCATATATTAATATTAATTTTTACTTGATTTAAATAATAAAATAGAGTATTGATATATAATAGGTGAAACACAAATTTCAGTCTCCTTTCTCACAAAACAAAACAAAAAAAATACTTAAATCCTTTTTTTTATGAAAATAAAAATACTTTTATCCAATTTTTGACAAAACTAATTAATATTAAGCATAATAGCATATGGTTTGCACACCTTAACTTAAGTAACAAATAATTTGTATAAATTTACTAAAATGAGCATCTTAGTTACTTCTTCTTAGATGTGCTGCTCTAGTTACCATGGTCATAAGAGTTGGTCCACTTTTTTAAATTAGAAACCAGGGAACTATCCTGAATGGAATGAGGAACATTCGATTCACTTTCTTTTACATTTGGCTAGAACACAGGTTGTTCATGTATTGCAGCAAATGCTTATTGATAAGGTAAGTTTCAATAATGTAAAAATCAATTGGTAAATTCTATAGCAGAGAGAAGAGTTTTATTATAGGAAAAATTGATTGAAACTTTACAATAGTAGCTGCCTTATATAAGGCCATTCGGTTGCAACTTACTAAGTGTAGTGTAGTACGCTCAATAGCATACTTCACCAAACTGTTATAACAACTTTACAAAGACTACAATTTGATACTTCATAGCACACGTGTGTACCATAGTCTAACAGCCCTCAATTAAATCGATGGTTTGGGAAGAACCAATAGTTTGATCTTTAAGGAGTGAAACTAAGTAGTAGATAATAGTTTTGTAAGAATGTCAATTACTTGTTTAGCTAAGGCTACATGCTTAATAATCAAACTGATTTTGCAAAAATTAATCATGAACAAAGCGTTGATCAAGTTCAAAATGATTGATTCTTCAATACAAAACATGATTATGAGTCAAATTTTGAGCACTTAAGTTGTCACAAAAGAGAGAATTGGAATATATATCACAAGAAAATGGAGTTCAAAAAGTAAGGATCGTAGCCATAACAATTTAGTAGTTACAGTAGCCATAGCCCTATATTCTATTTATGTGCTACTTGTAGAAATTACCTTATGTTTAGATATATGTTAGGAAATGATATTAGTGCCAAGAAACACACAATAAGTACTTATAGAATGCATATCATTAATACACAATTCTCAGGTTGTATCACAATAGAATGTGAGATGAAATTGAGAGGATTTAAGAAAAGTAAGACCATACTACACAGTACCATTCAAATAACGCAACAATATTTTTACAAGTCAATGCACTTTAAAAAAAACTTAGACATGAATTGACACAACTTGTTTACACTACAAGCAATAACAGGCATAGTTAAAGTACAATATTACAGTCCTCAAACTATACTATGAAATAGACTAGGACCAAATAAAGCGTCCCCATCATCCATACTTAACCCTTTACCACAAGCCATGTGAGTGCCACAATCTTTGGAGTCTAACAAACCGCATATGTCTTAAAGCTCTTTTACGTACTTTTGTTGATTCAAATGCAAGACATCTTGACAAATTAGCACTTCAATGCCCAAGAAGAAGTTAGGAATACCCAAAACTTTAAGAGCAAAATTACCTAGTTTAAAGAGTAGAGATAAGAGAAGTAATGACACGAGAAGAACTACAAGTGAGAATAATATTATCCACGTATAAAAATAGCATTAGATAACAAACTTGAGTATCTTTAATAGAGAGAGATGTGTTTGCAAAAGAAATAAGAAAAGCACTGAGGTTCAAAAACTAAGTTTTAAAAGCTTGTTTTAATCCATATAAAACTTTAATTAGCTTGGAAATAAACCTAGTATCTTGTTCAAGATCTAAGGGTTATATCGTGTAAATATCTTCAATTAAGTCTTCGTTCAAAAAAATATTATTAATGTTGATTTGTCTCAGCTTCTAACCCTTAGACTAGGCCAACGTAAGAATAATTCTAACTGTTGTGTGCTTAATAACATGGAAAATATTTCAAAAAAATCAATACCAAAAACTTGTAAGAAATCTTTAGTAACCAAACAAGTTTTATAAATAATCCAACGTTATATCAACTTTAAGTTTAATCCTAAACATTCATTTGCATCCTATAGCAATTTTATTAGGAGGTAACTGAACCAACTCGAAATACCATTGAGAAGCAAGGCATTAAATTTAGTTTGTATAGCTTTGTGTCATTCTAGTATTTTTAAGACATCCTTAAATAAACGAGGTTTAGGCAATATAGGAACACCATGAATTGTGAAAACTTTGGGTTTAGATATACCTGACTTGGCTATTGTTGTCATGAAATGAGAGTTTGTGGGAAAAGATAAAATAGAAGACTCAAAAGACTCAATAATAGGATCCAATAGATAAAGGCATATCATTAATTACAACCATCAGATAAAGCCTTGTCGTAAGACACTATTGGCTGAGACTTAGAAGGAAAATTTGAACTAGGTAATGGTTGTATTGAGGAATAAGACAAAGGAGCAGGTGAGGACAATGTCAAAATGTAAAAATAATTGAAAGGCTGTAGTAAATTCTACATCATAGAGAAGAGTTTTATTATATGTAAAGATTGATTGAAACTTTACAGTAGTAGCTGCCTTATTTAAGGCCATTCGGTTATAACTCAATAAGTGTAGTGTAGTGCACAATAGCATACCTCACCAAACTGTTATAACAACTTTACAAAAACTGCAATCAGATATTTCATAACACACATATGTTCCATAGTCTAACATAAGTTGAAACTTTTGTATGAAATTAATGTAAACTTAAAGAATTTGGTAAATTTTGATTATTAGAGATGTTTGTGTTACGAATTACTACTTGCGGAAGCGAATATCGGGTCCAATTTTGGTTGCACAAATTAATAATAATGGGTAACGGCAAAAGTAATAAGCAGTAAGAAATTAAATGGCACACAATGATTTAAGTGGTTCAACTTTTCAATGTGAAAAGTCTACTCCACTGACGACGGCACATCGAGGAAAATCCACTAATAATCAAAAATGGAGATACAAACACCAATTTCCAAAGCTTCACAAATTATACCAAAAATCTAAAATCAACCCACAAAATATCCCCTCTAAATTACTGGTAATATATAGCAAGATAAATTAACAAACTTGCTATTAAATCAAATATTATAGTACAAATGAGAGGATCAACACAAATGGCAATTGAAATGGACAGTTTGTCCTTGGGCTTGAGAAGTTCCAGTGTGATTAGCAGAACTTCTACTGTTATTGCTTGTTTTCTTCTTTTTCTTCATTTCTTTGTTTTTAAGTTTCGCAATTTGTTTTTTTTCCTTTTTCCGGCAGGCTGCGCATATTCTACGATTATCTCACTTTTAACGCGACAAAGAGCAAAAATATATATTAGTTGAAGGCAAGGGTTTTAATATGAAGTGAGATGGGCTTTGGGCTCGAATTTGTTTTGGGCCAAATATAACAAATCTCCACCTTGGCTCAAAAGCAGATAACAAGTTCTTTAAATGAAATTCCTGGGATTATCAAATAACCGTCGTCCAAAATCCCGAAGGGTGATTATCTTCACAAATACCAATCAAGTCCAACAATGCTTGAACTTGTTAAATGGGCGGTTTGGTTAACATATCATTTGGATTCTCTGTAGTGGCTATCTTATTAACAACAATAGCACGTAGGAGACAATGTCACGAGCAGTGATATCGACATCAATGTGTTTGGTTCTTTCATGATACATAGTATTCTTAGTTAAGTGTATCGCATGACTATCACAAAATACAAGTATCCGTTGTAAACCCAAATCACAACCAAACCTCTAAGCCAAATGGCTTTTTCACCGCTATCAACACTTTGCCGTATATTACGCGCAATGCGTAGACAAAGCAAGCGTAGTAAAAGTAGCCTTCCAACTAATGGCCTGATGAAAGAGTGAAAACATAACTTTTGTCGAGAGATCTTCTTCTATCCAGGATCACCAGCGTAATGTCGGAATCCACGTAACCAATAACAATGCAACTAGTATTAGAACTTCCATCATATACCAAACCAAAATTAGATGTACCTCTCAAATGCAGAAGTATCCATTTCAACGCGAATGACCACTTACCGGGATTACCCGTATATCTGGCTGACAACTGCACTTCAGCGCATGTGAAATGTACGGATGAGTACAAACCATGGCGTACATCAAACTCCCAACGGCACTAGTATATGGAACACGAGACATGTACCGCTCTTCTTCTTTGTGGTGAAAAAATCCAAAGAAAGCACGAAATGCGACTAACGGTACTCAGCGGGTTTAGAATCTTTCATGCCAAAACGTTCAAGAACTTTTTCGGTATAACTTTTAAGGTCAAATAAAGCTTGCCCGACTTGCTCATCCCGTAAATTTCCATTACCCAAAATTTTCTTGTTGCATCCAAATCTTTCATTTCAAACTCACCATTAGTGAGACTTTAATTTGAATCTCGGACTTATTCTTAGAAGCAATAAACATGTCATCAACATAAAGCAACAAATAAACTAATGAACCATCATGGAATCTTTTATGATAAACACAACTATCATAATCATTCCTAGAGTAACCATGATCAATCATAAAAGAATCAAAGCGCTTATACCACTGCCTTGGAGATTGCTTGACCCGTATAAAGACTTTTTAATAAACAAACATGATCTTCCTTACGGAACAACAAACCCCTCTGGTTGATGCATATATATTTGTTCTTCAAGCTCACCATGTAAGAAGGTTTGTCTTGACATCAATTTGTTCAAATTCCATGTCAAACAATGCAACCATAGCAAGCGACACACGAATAGAGCTATGTTTCACAACAGGAGAAAATACTTCGTTGAAGTCAATACCTTTCTTCGACAATAGCCCTTTACCAACAACACGTGCCTTGAACCTAGTCAGCTTTGACCTCGGTGTATACCTTCCTTTTTCTTGAAGACCCATTTGTTTCCAACAATCTTCGGCCCTTGGCGGTTTCACCAATTCATGTATGATTCTTATGAAGTGATTCAATCTCTCATTCATTAGAACCAACCAACGAGCATTCATCCGCAAGTGATAGCTTCATAATAAGCGGAAGGTTCGTACACCTCGATAGACCGCCACGGACAATGCAAAAGAAACTAAGTTTGCATCTGCGTACCCTCTGAAGGCGTCGTATCTCTCTTATTCCTTTACCGCCCTTAGCAATACTATATGGTTGCTCATATTGCTCTTTGCTACATCGTGAGCGGAATCATCTATCTCATCCACGGATGGGCGATCCGAGTGCCCTCTTGCACCAGTGGAGAACTCCACTCTCAGAGCTCTACCTGCTTACCTAACACCGGTGGTCTTTACCTACAACAATATACTCCTTTTTCTTTTGCAACATGGAAAAATGATCAAACTTAATATCTCTTCTAATCAAAAATTTAGGTGACTTGGGTTCGACACACATGTAATCTATAACCGCTTCACCAGGAAGGATACCCCAAAAATATGCATTTGAATGCCCTAGGCTCAAGTTTACCATCATTAACATGAGCGTAAAGCGGGACAACCAAAACTTTCAAATCGAGAATAATTAGCGAGTACCAAAAGAATACCTCGAACAGTCTTCAACTCAATTGCGAGTTGATGGAGACCGATTCACCAAATAGTCGCAGGCATGGTTACAAGCTTGACCCAGAAAGGATTTATCCAGTTAGCTTGAAAGAGCATACAACGAGCTCTTTCTAAGAGAGTCCTATTCATACGTTACGCTACTCCATTTCTTTGTGGTGTATGACGCGCAGTGCGGTGTCTCACTATGCCATTTCTTTCACAGAACTCATTAAACCGACTATATGAAATTCCAAACCATTATCAGTTCTCAAATGCTTGATTTTCTTGCTTGTTTGATTTTCTATACAAGCCTTGAATTTTACAAATTTTGAGAATGCGTCATTCTTGTTCTTTAGAAAATACACCAAAAACATGACAAGAGAAGTCATCAATAAAAGTCAACATATACCGGGCACCACGTAGACACAGAAGGACCCCAAAGATGCGAATGAATATAATCAATGATTACCTTTCGTTTTATGGATGGTTGTCTTGAACTTGACCTGCGATGCTTTCCATAGACCACGATGCTCTGCAAATCAAGCTTCCCGGTTTTCGACCCGCAAAGCAAATCTCGTTTGCTCAAAATACACATCCTGCCTCGCTCGTATGCCTCTGACGCGTATGCCATAATCAGGTAGTGTGCGAATCTTGATCGATGAGGATGAAGCGATACTTGCCAATAACGGTGCTACCGCAGGCAATATAGAGACCACGCGACAATTGCCACTTAATAACAATGAGAAGACTTACTAACTTTTAAAATTCCTGACTACATATTTATAGCCTTGTGAATCAAGAGTACTCCAAAGATATCAAATTCTTTTTCAAATTTGGAACATGGCGAACATCTTTCAAAGTCTAACAATACCATCATGTACATCTTAATTTGGACGGTACCAATACCAATAACCTTGCGGAGACATATTGTTTCCATCAAGACAACACCCACAATCAATGGGCGATAAGAAGCAAACCAATCTCTCTTGGGAGACACGTATGGTAAGTCACCTTGACCGGAATCAAGAATCCAAACATCTCCGGGAGAACCAATAGATACCGATAGAACATTTTCACCATCGAACGAACTATCTCTGAACACCAAGAACATCATTAGTACGAGAAGACATACGTGGTTATTTTACCTTTGAGTTTCGGACAATTTACTTTCCAGTGCCCTTCCTGACGGCAATAATTGCATTTATCTTTTCTTTTTCTTGATTTCTACCTCTAACAAATAAACCATTGCTATTATCATTGTTGCTTGTAGACACATTTTTCTTCAACTCTCTGGAATTCAAAGCTGCTTTGACATCTTCCAAAGAAATAGTGTCTCGCCCATATAGCATGGTATCAACAAAATGTTCAAATGAATGAGGTAAAGAACATAATAGAACTAAGGCCTGATCCTCATCATCAATCTTAACACCACCATTTTTTAAATCACGAATAATTTTAGTAAATTCACTTAGATGATCGTGCAAAGGTGTACCTTCTGACATTCTGAATGTATACAAGCGGCCCACTTCAAATATAACTGATCGGTCGAACTTGGTCAAATACAAATTCTCCAATTTAAGCCATAACCAATGGAGATTCCTCATCACCATCGCGTAATACCTCGTGATCGACAAGGATAAGCCGAATTGAACTCAAAGCATTTTCCATCGTGCATCTTTTTCTTAAATCGGTCAATTTTTACGGCAATTTATCCTTACCTTCAAGTATCTTAACGAGCCGCTTCTTTAACTATCGCGTCTTAAATCATACGTATAAGCCGAAATCATTTCTACCATTGAATTTCTCAATTTCATATTTTGCCGCCATGTAGGAAAACCAAATATTAAATAAGCAAGTACAACCAGGAAAATATATAATAACCAATCGATAACTGTGAGAAGCTCAAAATAAATCCAAAAGAGCAAACTTAATCGGTTCCAATAAATAATGAGAATAACCCCGATTGCTCGATACCAATTTGTTACGAATTACTTGCGAGCGAATATCGGAATCGATTTTGGTTGCACAAATTAATAATAAATGGGTAACGGCAAAAGTAATAGCGGTAAGAAATTAAATGGCACAATGATTTAAGTGGTTCAACTTTTCAATGTGAAAAGTCTACTCCGGCAATTGACGACCACATCGAGGAAAATCCTAATAATCAAAGTGGAGATACAAACACCAATTTCCAAAGCTTCACAAATTATACCAAAAATCTAAAATCAACCCACAAAGAAATATCCCTACAAATTGCTGGTAATATATAGCAAGATAAATTAACAAACTTGCTATTAAATAAAATATTACCGTACAAATGAGAGGATCAACACAAATGGCAATTGAAATGGACAGTTTGTCCTTGGGCTTGAGAAGTTCCAGTGTGATTAGTAGAACTTCTACTGCTACTGCTTGTTTTCTTCTTTTTCTTAATTTCTGTTTTACGGTGGTAGCTTCTGCCAATTTGTTTTTTTTCCTTTTCCGGCTAAGATATTCTGATGTCTCACTTTTCACGCAGCAAAGAGCAAAAATATATATTAGTTGAAGGAAAGGGTTTTAATATGGGCAGATGGGCTTTGGGCTCAATTTGTTTTGGGGCAAATATAACAGTTTGTTTATCAGACATTCAAGGGATGAGACACTAATGAGAATTGAGTATTGAGCATAACATCTCTCTCTGGAGCTTTTAATGGGACTACAAGAACCTATTTGGCTAGAATTCTATGAGCTACATGATTTTTAAAACTATTATTGTCATGGTAATTGGAGCAATAATTCTAATGCTTTTCGTATCATAAGAAGAAGAAGAAGTAACTGAGATGCCCGTTATGGTAAATTTACACAAATTATATATTACTTAAGCAAACATATGCAAATTTATGTGCTATTTCTGTCTAATATTAAGTAGCTTTGTCAAAAATTGACCAAGTGTTAATATTTCCATAAAAATGGGACTTAACTTTTGTTCTTCTTCGTTTTAAGAAAAGGGATTTTGATGATACAGCGACTCAAAGTATATGTAATTGTTAGAGATTATTGTTATAAAGCTCCTTAATTTGAGGAGCAAATTAAGGAGCAAAACATGGAACAAAACAAGGAGTAAAATATGGAGCAAAACATGGAACAAAACAAGGAGTAAAACATGGAGCTTAATTCAAGGAGCAATTCAAGGAACCATTAATTTAAGGAGTAATTCAAGGAGTGAATTTTCCTATAAATAGATGTGTAATTGTAATGAATTAACCATCCAAAGTTTTCATTCCAATTGAGAGAAAAGCTTAGAGAGCAAAGCTTTTGTGAGAGAAAATTGAGAGTAATTTTCTTGGGTGTAATTGGGTTGTGAGTTGTGAGTGTTGTAAACACCTTGTGTAATTTCTCCTTTCGGTAAAAAGATGCGGCCAGGTCAGGAGACGTAAGCAAGATTGTAGAACTCTAGTTATCAAATTTTGTGTGTTATTTTTCTATTTTTGCTTTCTCATAAATCTGGCTTATCGGGAATTTGCGTTATTTCCTAACAACTGGTATCAGAGCTTTTGGTGGTGATTTCTGTCAATTTCTTGCAAGGTTACTATTCACGTGAATAGTGAATTACGTGAATAGTGAATTTTTGTTGACGATATTTGTTCGTTGACGGAGGTGTTCTAATACACGGTGGTTTGTAGAAATAGTCAGAAACGATCCGAAGAAAAATCAGATTTGAGTGGGAGCAATGGTCGCAGATGAAGGAAGGGTGAAACTCGAGAAATTTGATGGCACAGATTTCGGGTTTTGGAAAATGCAGATAGAGGATTATCTGTATCAAAGAAATCTATATCAACCTCTCTCAGGGAAGAAGCCAGAGGCTATGAAGGAAGAAGATTGGAATCTTAGGCAGGACATGAGCCTCGGAGTTATTCGATTGACGTTATCCGTAATGTTGCTTTCATAGCAAAGGAAAGACCACGGCCCGGGTCTTATGGCGACTCTACTCCAATATGTATGAGAAGCCATCGGCCTGGAAACAAAGTGCACTTGATGAGGCGCTTGTTCCCCGGATGACGGAAGGCGCATCGGTAGCCTCGACATCTCGATGAGACTCGACACGGTTACAGCCGGTTGAGTTCGGTGGAAAGTGGTCGATGAAGAAATACGAGCAATGATACTTTTGTCTTACTACTGCGAGAAAGCTGGGAATGCTCTTGTCACGGTGTGAGTAGCTCATCGGGAAGCAATAAGTTGAAATTTGGCGATGTTAGTGATTTGGTTCTCGGTGAAGAGATCAGGCGTAGAGAGGCAATTTGAATCGTCAGCCTCTTCGGTTTGCATACGAGTCGAAGGAAGAAATTCAACCAAAGGAAATGGACGTGGTAGAGCCCGACTCTGAGATAGATCAAAGACGGGAGGTCCAAATCAGGAATCCTAATAATTCCCGTAGCTCGAAGACTATCGAGTGTTGGAATTGTGGAAGAGCAGAACCTTTACAAAAATCGGTGCAAAAAATGCAGAAGGAATAACAAGTGAAGGTAGAGGCAAATGTTACTTCCACCTTGAAAGAAGATGATGCATTGATATGCTCATTGGAGAGCAAGGAAGAATCTTGGGTGTTAGACTCTGGAAGCGTCGTTCCATTGCTACTTCACAAAGAATTCTTCGAGAAATATGTCCCCGGAAACCTTGGAAAGGTATATCTTGGTGATGATCAACCATGTGCTATTATGTGGCAAAGGTGTAGTGAAGATTAAGTTGAGCAGTTTGTTTGGGAGGCCCGAAGGATGTCGGGCGTATTCCCCGATCTCGGAAAGGAACTTAATCTCGGTGGGGCGATTGGCCGATGAAGGCTGTATGATCTTCCGTAGTGATGATTGGAAGATTTCAAAGGGTGCGATGATAGTTGCTCGAGGCAAGAAAAGTGGCACTCTTTACATGACGGCGGAGGCACGTTGTTCAATTACGGTTACGCGGCAATGAAACACCAAATCTGTGGCACGGAGACTAGGCCGTATGAGTGAGAAGGGGATGAAGATTATGCCTCAAAGGGAAAACTTCCGGTCTACGGTGCGAGAGATAGACATGTGCGAAGATTGCATACTTGGAAAGCAAAAGAGAGTCGGCTTTCGGACAAGTTGCGAGAATCCCCGAAAGAAGGAAAGGCTAGAGCTTATTCAACTCGATGTTTGGGGACAGCAGCCGAATGTCTATTGGTGGGAAACGCTCTTCGTGACTTTCATTGATGATCGGCTCTCGGAATGTATGGGTTTACTTTCTAAAGCATAAGTCCCAAAGTATTTGAGGCTTTCGGAAGATGGAAAGCTATGGTGGAAAATGAGACGGGTTTAAAGATCAAAAGCTCGAGGCAGGTAATGGTGGTGAATATGAAGACACGAGATTCAAAAATTTACGCTATGAGCACGGGATCAGAATGGAAAGAGCGTGCCGAGGCACGCCTCGACACAATGGTGTAGGGCGGCGTATGAGCCGAACGTTGACGAGAAGAGCCGGAAGCATTCGTATACGGTCAGGTCTAGAAGCAGGTCGCAGGCGAAGCGATCAACACGGCTTGATCAGGCGAGGCACATCATTCCATTGGAGCATAGAATACCGAGAGGAGGTATGGAGGCGGAAAAAGAGGTGAAACTATCACATCTAAAAGTTTTTCGGTTGTGTAGCATTTGTGCATATCGGTGATCGAGGCGGGAATAAGCTTGATCCCAGAATCGAAAATGCACGTTCATTGGTATGGTGAGGATGAGTTTGGCTACCGCATTTGGGATGACGAAAAGAAAGAAAGTTATCCGTAAACGGAGATGTGATTTTCAACGAAAGGGTGATGTATAAGGACATGCATAAAATGACGCCAATGACTCGGGCTTGAGAATGAGTCGGTATTTGCGGAATGCTGAGATGATGTCCCGAGATATACTTACGCAACGGTACCAATTGTAACAAGTCCTCGACGGAGGAACTTGTTGGACAACGTGCACGGACGTTCCGACACACCATGACCTCTTTACTCCCGGCTCACTGTATTGAGAAGGTCTTCTCGACCTCATGTGCCTAACGGGAGATACATGAACTATATGTTCTTGGTGATGGAGGGGAGCTGAATGCTATGATGAAGCTTGTCGGACTCGAGATTCCAACAGTGGGAGCTGTATGAAAGAAGAAATGAAATCTCTCGTCTCGACGGACATGGGAACTAGGTGAGTTACCTATGGGAAAGAAGGCAACTAAACAAATGGAGTGTCTTAGGGTGAAAGAGGAGGCTTGTGATGGTTCAAGAGATACAAAGCCAGCCTAGTTGTCAAAGGGTTTCAATAGAAGGAAGGAGTTAACTTCTGTGACATTTTTGCTCTGGATTGTGAAGCTCGATACTATCGAGATCGGTATTGAGTATTGTAGTCATTGAAGATCTTCATCTTGAACGGTTGGATGTGAAGATTGCATTCCTTCATGGAGATTTAGATGAAGAGATTTACATGTACCGGCCAGGAAGGTTTCTCGAGAAAGGGGGAAGAAGAAGAACATGGTGTGCGAGACTTAAGAAGAGTTTGTATGGCACTGAAACAAGCCAGAGACAATGGTACAAAAAATTTGTGACTTCGTACAAAGTGAGGAAGGTTTCCCGAAGTGCAATGCTTGATCATTGTTGCTACTTGAGAGATATAGGTCAGTTATATCATTTTTATTACTTTATGTTGATGATATGTTAGTAGCGAGGTTCGAGATATGGATGATATTAAAAGGTTGAAGCGGCAATTGTCAAAGGAATTTGACATGAAAGACTTGGGTCAGCAAAGAAGATTCTTGGAATGCAAATCACAAGAAATAAGAAGAAAGGATCCTTGCGGTTATCTCGGGCGAGTACATCAATCGTGTTTTGCAAAGATTGGCATGTAGGCGTACCGAAGCCGGTTAGCACCGCCGCCGGTCATTTTCGCCTATCGAGGATCGGTCCCTCGAGACGGAAGAAGAGAGAGATTCATGGCTAAGGTTCCTTATGCCTCGGCCATTTGGAAGTTTAATGTATGCCTTGATAGTGCATACGAGACGGAGCATTGGCCGTGCGAGTGGGAGTTGTTAGCGGTTATGTCGAATCCGGGGAAAAACTCATTGGGAAGCGATCAAGTGGATTTTGAGGTATCTGCGAGGCACCACAGAAAAGTGCTTGTACTTTAGTAAAGGAGAGTTAAAAGTACAAGTGCGTGAAGCAGCGGACTTTGGAGGTGAAGTTGATCGCGAAAGAAGCACCACTTAGGTTATATATTTCTTGTTGGAACTACATTTGTTAGTTGGATGTCACAAATCTGAGAAAATTGTCACTCTATCACTACGGAGGTGAGTATGTAGCGATGGCGAAGCTAGTAAAGAGATGATATGGCTTGAGGTTTGTTAATTGGTGGGATTCAAACAAGAGAAGAATGTTACTGCGTAGTGATAGTCGAAGTGCAATACCGCGAGAAGAATTGACATTTCATTCTAGAACAAAGCATATTGGACTTCGTTATCACTTCATCGGATCTACATTAGAAGATGATGTGTTAATCTTGGAGAAGATTCAAAGGAAGCAAAAATCCGGCGGAATATATGTTAACAAAGGTGGTGATTATTGACAAGCTGAAGTTGTGCTGAAGCTTCGGTTAGTCTCTTAAATAACAAGACTAGAAAAGTTCTTTGCATTGATCGAGTGTGAAGGCAGTTTAAATCGGTCTTCAAGTGGGAAAATTGTTAGAGATTATTGTTATAAAGCTCCTTAATTTGAGGAGCAAGAATTAAAGAGCAAAACATGGAACAAAACAAGGAGTAAAACATGGAGCAAAACATGGAACAAAACAAGGAGTAAAACATGGAGCTTAATTCAAGGAGCAATTCAAGGAACCATTAATTTAAGGAGTAATTCAAGGAGTGAATTTTCCTATAAATAGATGTGTAATTGTAATGAATTAACCATCCAAAGTTTTCATTCCAATTGAGAGAAAAGCTTAGAGAGCAAAGCTTTTGTGAGAGAAAATTGAGAGTAATTTTCTTGGGTGTAATTGGGTTGTGAGTTGTGGGTGTTGTACACACCTGGTGTAACTTCTCCCCTTTCAGTAAAAAGATCTGCAGCAGGTCCGGAGACGTAAGCAAGATTGGCCGAACTCCGTTATCAAATTTTGTGTGTTATTTTTCTATTTTTGCTTTCTCATAAATCTGGCTTATCGGGAATTTGCGTTATTTCCTAACAGTAATGTGATTCTAAATCCATATTTCCTATTATATCAAAGTTTTTTCCTTTTTCTTTATTTAATTATGAACTCTTTTATTGTTACTAGATTAGGTTCCGAACTAACCATACATAATATTGATGTCAATTTTTGTCAACATAAAGTATAATTGTTCCCGTGGATCAACGAGATAAATAAATTATTAGGACCTCGACCCACTTATAATTGATAATCTTTGACTTGTGATACTTAATTTAGTAATTACAAGATGAGAGTTAGAAAAAATTTACAATATTATTATAATATAATATGAAAAGAGAATATTTAATTATAATTCTATGTGGTGAGATTGTATTCAAATTATAACAATAATATACATATTTGAGTATATATAGAAAAAAGAATTAATCCAATTGTTATTCTTTGTCGGATAAAATTGACTTGTTATAAAATTGTAAAATATCTATACTTAATTATCTCTTTAAGATAATTAAAGAATAATTATTTAAATTTTATCTCTTTAATTTAGTTATTTTGTAATTATATTGTTCACTTATTAAACTCGACCCATTAAACCCTTTGCTGACTAAGACTTCTTTAATTGAAACGTCCAGACATAATATAATATGGACAAAAAAACCTATTAGTTCAAGAAAAATATACATTACATGTAAATAATAAATAAGTAATTTTGTGACTCTTAGAAACACATTACATGTCACATTTTTTTATTACTTTACAATTAAATGAATTCATATTAAATTAAATTTTTTAAATATATACTAAACATAATTACATTATTTTATAATTATTATTTTTATATAAATACTTAATATTTTTTATGCAATACTCTGATTCAAATCCCATATTCTAAAAATATAAAAAATAATATATATATATATATATATAGAGAGAGAGAGAGAGAGAGAAATATGTTAGTAACAAAGAGAATAACTCATTGCTGAAAAGGCGTGAAGAATAATCTTTATGCTAGATGGCGGCAAGAACCTAAACTTACCGAAATTTTTGTCAATCTTAATCAACATTTTACAAAACATAGAGAAAATTTAAATGAAAATGTGAAGCTATAGTCATTTGGTGTTTATGCCACATTCACTGAACAATTTTCTGCTCATTGGTCTATGTTTTAAAAAATATATAGATTTACCCACTTTCCTTCTTTTATACTATAAATGATATATTCTTAGGAAAAAAAAAATTATATGTGGAGTACTTTTTCCAAAATAACACAAAAATTATTAAAATTATAATTTTTCAAACATAACATATTCTTCGTTTGCTCATCATTAGGATGAATTTAACTTTAATTTGATTTGGATTCAAATAAATGAATTTTCACATAGATTTAATTAAATAGATTCTATAATATTTATATAGTATGGGGTTGGCCAACATAGATTAAGGTTGATCAATGCAAGTCAACGATTAATCATCATTGAGAAGGAAACCTATCATCTTCTACTATATTTGGAGAGGGACATTTTATTCATGGATGATAGAATCGTTATATTTACAAAAAATTAAAATATTATTTTTAAAAATAATCGTAATTTACTAGGCATATAATAGAAATGATTATTGCAATTTTAAAATCATATTTAATCAAAACTAAACATATATTAATATTATATATATATAATTTGTTTATTTTTAAATATATATTTTTTAATTTACTTATAAATAGTTAAATAATAAAAAATGATGTGAATATCTTTAATAATTTAATAGTATAAGAATTATTTTAATGTTTATTTTTAAAATTAAATATATTTTTAAATATATTAAAGTAAAAGTTGTGGTAAAAATGTGTAAAATTTACTACCTAATGATGGACAAATATAATTTTAGCACAATTTTTCCTATCTTTTCCCGCACCTATCTCTGCATATTTAATGAAGATCGAGGTACTAATCAAGTGCTAATTAAATTGATGTTTTCAAATATTCACAAGATCTTTTACAAGAAATTGGTAGTCCAATGACTAAGGATAGATTTGGAAGATCAAGTTGGATACAAGGGTTACTTTTGAAAGTAATTTTGTTTTAATTGATTATGGGCCTTTTATCTTTAACATTTTTTGTTTTAATTAATTATGGATCTTTTATGTTTAGTAATTTTTATTTTAAGTTTTTTGGTCTTTTATTTCTTTTAGAGTTTCTTGCTAATATAGAATAAGAGTTATGTAATTTGGAGGCAAAATTAATATTCATGAATGAAAAGAAAATTTAAGAAAGCTTCTTCCTTTGCTTTCTTGTGTTCTTAATTGAATACTTGAATCCGACTTCTCAAAATGAGTGATCATTCTTTGTGGCGTCTCAAGGTTTGGGTTTTAAGGACTTTTTTTCCTTATGGTTCTAATCTGATCATCTTCAACATGTTCTTAGCAAATCAATTGTTTCTATTCCTTTGAGTTCGTGGGTTTCTAGGATGTTCGCCTAAAAGGTCTGCATCATTTGGTATCAAAGTCTTGGATGTTGAAAACATGTTATCTATCTTCATCTATCTTTGTTTTGAATTTTAGATTTAAAAAAAATTATCCTTTGATTGTTTACTACGTTCTTGAGTCACAAATCACAAAAAAAAAACTGTCTTTTTAAGTCCTATGTTTTCTTTCAATTTTGTTATCGTTGTTTTCGTCTTTGAATGTCATTTCTTAGTTTTCTTTGAATTTTTTGTATCTTTTTCTTGTTTTTTTTTGTGTTCAATCTATCTTTGTTCTTAAAAAAAAAGGGTTGTTGTTCAGTTTCAAATTTGTTTTTTGATAAAACGGAGTTGTAATTTTAAACGGCCATAACTTTTTATTAGGGTAATGAAATGATTGTTATAATATATCAAATCGAAGCTTATTTTGATTTTCACAAGAAAAATAGGCTTTTCCTTTGATTATTGCAATTTTCGAGTCCAAATTCCACCATTTACACCACTAATCGAGGGGTTAAAGATTTTTTGCACCTTTTTGCATTGTTTTCGATTCTTGTTCATTAGAGTTGCGATTTTTTTTATGTATTTTATATTCCTAGCAGCAACAACAGCAGTAGAAAGAAAAAAAAGAAAAAATAAATAAAGAGAAAAAAAGGAAAAAAAGAAGAAGAAGAAAAGGATAACATAGTGGTAGATTGTTCAAGAATCTAATTCTTGTTTTCTTGTTCTTATTGAAATTGGTTTTCCTTTATTTTATTCTTACTGCCTAAGACTAATTTTTTTTTAAAAAGGAATCATAGTTGATCAAGAATTTTTTTTAGAGTCATCTTTGATCAAGAGTCTTTCTTTAGAGTCTTCCTTGGTCAAGAGTGTTTCTTTAGAATCCTCCTTGGTTAAGAGTCTTTCTTTAGAGTCATCTTTGGTCAAAAGTCTTTCTTTAGAGTCATATTTGGTCAAGAGTTTTCCTTTAGATCCCTCATTGGTCAAGAGTCTTTCTTTAGAGTCCTATTTGGTCAAGAGTCTTTCTTTAGAGTCCTATTTGGTCAAGAGTCTTTTTTTAGAGTTCTCCTTGTTCAAGAGTCTTTCTTTAGAGTCCTCTTTGGTTAAGAGTCTTTCTTTAGAGTCCTCTTTGGTTAAGAGTCTTTCTTTAGAGTTCTCTTTGGACTTTCTTTCTTAAGTCATACTTTGTTCTTAAGTTTTTAGAATTTAGAATTTTGAGATTGACACCAATAAAATGGTTACTTCTTGAGATTAATTGGATTATTTGATTTTGTTAAGAACACAAAGGAGAGTGGTAAACAAAAAAAGAGAGCAAAAATAGTGTAAAAAAAGAGAGGCCAAAAAAAGAGAGAGACAAAAATAGTGATAAAAAAGAGGTTGAAATAGTAAAAAAAGAGAGATCAAAATAGTGAAAAAAAGAGTGGTAACAATATGATTTGAGA
This sequence comes from Hippophae rhamnoides, assembly GCA_033030585.1. Classification (NCBI taxonomy): domain Eukaryota; kingdom Viridiplantae; phylum Streptophyta; class Magnoliopsida; order Rosales; family Elaeagnaceae; genus Hippophae; species Hippophae rhamnoides. The sequence goes on along the minus strand of CM065429.1, from coordinate 56,517,604 downwards.
GCAAACACGTGAGAGAAAGCGTGAGTTATCTCATTTTTTTTACAGTTTCAAAACATGAGTAAGGAAGGAAAAGAACCACAAGAGGTCGACTTAAAAGTCATCTTCACGACTTTTAATGACCATTTAAGAAGCTAAATGTAAGGTTGGATGATTTAGAATCATCTTCCAGTTTTAAATTACATAAAAGAAAACATAGAAAACATGAGTTCAAGGAAGAAGCTGATTCCATAATGGAAGAGAGAGAAAATTGTAAACAGGACAAAAAGATCATGGTTGTACAGACAAATGGAAAAATCAAAAGTGTCAGTTCATATGACGAAGAGATACCACTAGTGAAGGATGGTTCTAATGTTGAAGTGGAAGAACCTGTGCATAGAGATTCACTTGTCACAAGGAGAATCCTAGATATACCGCCTAATGATAAAGAAGATGACAAGCACCATGATCATATTTTCCACACAAGATGCCATGTGAAGGATAAAGTATGCTCATTAATTATTGATAGTGCGAGCTGCACTAATGTTGTTGGTACCTTATTTGTAGAAAAGTTAAATTTGATGTGGCAAGAGCATCCTAAATCATAAAAAATACCATGGTTGAATGATTGTGGAGAAATAGAGGTTAACAAATAATTTTGGGTTCCTTTTTCAATTGGAAAATATGAATATGAGGTTCTTTGTGATGTGACTCCAATGTATACTACTCACATATTACTCGATCGACTATGGCAGTCTGATAGGAATGTGTCACATGATGGTTACAAAAATCGTTATTTTTTTTAAATGAACAATCGAAAAATTGTATTAGCTTTTCTCAAACCTTTGCAAGCTTATGAAGACCAAATTAGGATAATAGGAGAGTGCAAATTGAGAGAAAAACAAAAGTGTGAGCAAGAGGAAAAATAAAAAGAGAGCAAGTGAGGTCGAGCGAAAAAAAAGGGAGAGAAAAGTGAGTACAAAGTAGGGAAAAGTGAGCAAAAATGAGAGAATAATATGCAAAAAAGAGAAAAAAAAATTGAGTAGAAGGGAGAGCAAAGGGAGCAAAAGAGGAAAAAAAGTTAGCAAATAACAGAGAAAATTAAGCAAAAAAGAGAAAAAAAATTAAGCAAATAAGAGAGAAAAGTGAGAAAACGATAGAGGAAAGTGAGAAATGATAAAGGAAAATAAAAAAAGAGTATAATTGCTGAAAAATATGAGATAACGAGTGCAATGAATGGAAGGCAACAAGTACTTGTACTTATGTACAAGGATGCTTATCTTCCTACTTACAATCTTAACTCATCTTTTTCTAGTGTCATTGTATGTCTATTGTAGGATTTTGATAATCAACTTCTTGAAGAGATTCTCCATGGATTACATCCTTTACGAAGCAAGCAATATCAAATAGACTTCATAGCTATATCCGCAATATCAAATCGACCTGCTTACAAAGCTAAGATTTGAGGATGAATTTTTTCGAAGAGGAGGGGAATAATGGAGATCAAGGTGTTAATCAAGTTAATGTTCCCAAGTGCTTATCAAGTTGATGTTTACGCATGTTCACAAGATCTTTTGCAAGGAATCGGTGATCCAATGACTATGTATAGATTTAGAAGATCAAGTTAGATGCAAGGGTTACTTCTGAAAGTAATTTTGTTTTAATTAATTATGGGTTTTTTATCTTTAATAATTATTGTTTTAATTAATTATAGAACTTTTATGTTTAGTAATTTTTATTTTAGTGAATTATGGGCTTTTTATTTTAATTATTTTAGTCTTTTATTTTTTATGGTTGGATTAGGCCCAATCTATAACTAAATAGACTCATTACATCTAGGTTTTTTTTTCCTTTTAGGGTTTCTTTCTTATATAGAATAAGAGTTATGTAATTTGGAGGCAACACTAATATTCATGAATGAAAAGAAAATTTCAGATATCTTCTTGCTTTGTCTTCTTGTGTTCTTAATTGAATACTTATCAAAAGGAGTGATCATATTTTGTGACGTCTCAAGGTTTAGGTTTTAAGAACTTTATTTTCTTAGGGTTTTAATCTGATTATCTTCAACACATTCTTATCAAATCAATCGTTTTTAATCTTTTGAGTTTGTAGGTTCCTAAGATGTTTACCTAAAGGATCCGCATCAATATTTTTCCATCATTTTATTTTGTATTCAATATGTGGTTGCCATGCATAGAGAAACATCCAATAAAAATTGCCCCTATGTGGTAATGGTAGATATAATTTTTTTTATTTAATTTAAGTTTACACTATTGAATTATTATTTGGATAATATTTTATTTTACTTTTATATTTAGAGTTCCAGTATGGTCTGTAAAAGAGCAATCCAAGTTAATAAATGTAAGACAACACTAAAGCTGCCATTAGAACAATGGATATTAAAGAAATTGCACACAATAATTTGATTAAGAAGTAGAAGTGTGATTAATATTATTACATTGAAGGTATAAATTTAAATATTAAAATTAAGAGTAAGAGTTTGAAATATGTTATAATAAGTTTCACTAGTGCATAATGTAACCTAAATTCTTAATTGCGTGGGTGTATAAGATAAATTAAAAATCCTAATTGGTGCTATTGCTGTTTCTATATTGCTTTACCACTCATATATAAGTAGGCTGATCTTACCTGAAATACTAACCATCCTTTTGTATATTTTATGTATTTTCTTTTAACATGTGAATACTCGAATTTGGTAATATGATTTTGTTACGTATGTATATGAGTTTTTTTTTGTAACATCATAATTTTTATCCGATGTGCACATTTTTTTATGCATGACATTCAAAGCTTTTAATAATGAAAACTTAAATTTTTTTAATCAAATGATACTTTTGTGTTATTAGTATATATGATTTGAAATGGAAAAAATGTGCATCTTATTATCAAACAACTAGACAAATCATAAAACTCAAGTTTAACCGTAAATTTATCATTGACTATGCTGTTGATTTTAAAGCAAACAAGTGCTTGTGAAAATCATTTTGATAGAATGTCTTAAATTATTATTATGATTGAATTATGGTTGGAGCGTACGGTATTTGTTTTAAACCATAATAGAAATGTCCTTAATTTACATGGTATTCGGAGACATGAGTCATCACTATTTGGTTTGGATGTATAATTTCATGTGAGAATTTGTTATGAAATTAACATGAAAATCTTTGACTCGCTTACGATCATCATTTATGTTGCTAGTTAATGACATATGATTTATTGTACCAGTCGTTTACTGATGATATTTTGTAACGATATTTTCAAGATTGAGCTTCTTTTTGTATGATTTTATGGTTAAATTAAAACTCATTTTGTTAATAATATTTTAATAAATTTTTTTATTATTTAATTATTTAAAGAATAATTTTTCTTTAATTTTTTGCAAATATATATAAAATATATTGAAATTTTTAATTAAATCTTAATTTTAGATCACTAATATATTTAAAATTATATGTAAAAATAACTATTATATTACTATGAAAATATGGATCTATATATGTATTTTTTGTTGAATATGAATACTACTAATGTAACTCTAAATAATACAATTATTATTCACTTATATCAATATCAAATGTAATAAATATTTGATGTAATACTAATATAAAATATGAAAATTAGGTTCATTTGTGTATACCTTAAAATAAATATGATTATTACATATGATGTAATCCTAACATAAAATATGAAAATTAGGATATTTATATACCTTAAAATAAATATGAGATTATTATTATTATATTTTTTAAGAATATAAATTTTAAAATATTGGGATGTTACAGTATATTTATAAATAAATTCACTTCATATAGTTGTGGCTGTAACCTAATTTTTGAACAGATTGTAAAGCTGTATTTGACTTCTTTAAAAAAAAAAAATCCGTCGATATTTTAATTTTAAAAAATAGAACCTGTGCATATATATATATATATATATTCAAAATTGTTGTGTATATACTGTTTATAGATACTTTTTAATGTAATGCATTCAAGTAGTGTCTGTATCATTTTCACACCAATAAGTTGACAACCCGTATTCAATTGAGTTCAAAGTCTTCAACACCAAGTGAGAGAAACACCATTATATTCAATTCAATCCAATCCAATCAACAGATATACATAAGATAGAGGAGACAAAACGCTCTTTGTTTGGGTTATCGTGAAATGATTTCGAGGTTCAGTAATGGTGTGAAGGGCATGATTCAGGGAGGACCTGCGCCTCTCTGAGTCCACAGCTATTCCCTTGTTTTTACTGGAAAGAAAAAGAAGGCAACCAAGAAAGTTCGAGCAACTGAAGGAAATTTTAGAAGTGTCGGTTCAATGTCACGGGTCATGTCCTTTTCTACTTCTTCTGCGAATTAAATGCTGTTTTCTGTGTAGTTTTGGGTGTTTCGATTTCAAGTTACGTAGGTATACGGATCCACACGCTGTCAATGGTACACTTCTTTTTAACTCTGTCATATACACATGGCTGCTTGTTCGTTTATTAATATCTCAACCGATTTTGTCTTCTTCTTCTTCTTCTTTTTTCTCTTTGACTAGAACAGATGTTTCTCAGAGTTTTATTGTATTGAAATTTTGATTTTTCGATATTGTGCTCTTATCCCCTTGGAGGTTTGTCTTGCAATTGCTGGAGATGCTTAAAAAGAAAATTTGAAATGTGTTGGGGTTTAAATTTATTGAACATAATGGAATTTGAAATTTTCATGATTATCTGTTCTCAAGTTGCTGTATAAACTATAAATGGTTTTTGGGATTTAGGTTCATATGTAAAGTTGATTGGAATCGAATCTTTATTGGGACGTATTTGGATATAAAACTGAAGGAATTTGAACTTCAATTTTAGGTATTAATAGGTTGAAGTTTTTTTTAGTGAACTTTCACTAATGGACTGGTGCTTTGCTGATATAGGAGTCTGTCATATTGTACATGACAGATATTTGCATCATTTCTCAATGATCCAGTCGGAATTGAAGCTTCTTCTTTTCAACAATCGATGCTGTCGTTTTTCTTAAAATAGTAAATCTTCATGTGTATTCAAACTTTATGGAAGAAATATAGCTAGTGTCTTCTGAACACACAAACTGAAATACGCATAGAATTTGTGTAATTTGATCTGTGTTTATGTCTTTTCTTGCAATATCTTCAATGGAAACCAAAATTGGCTGGTTTTCATTAGAAGTAGATATATGAATAATAATAAACAAATAAAGGGCACATGTCATAGCAGCAATGCTTTCTCCGGTTATAGTTTTTTAATTTACATGTAGAAAGGTAATTATAGTTTTGTTCTGTAAATTTTCCTCGTTCTCTCTCTTTTAAATCTCCTTTGTTATGTGTTTTTCTCTGGTCTCTTCCTTGAATGCTAAATCTATGAATCTGGATTCCATTCTTTTCCTTTATGAGAAACCATGTTCATAGATATAACTTCCTAGTGCATAATATGCTTTCATAGGTGATATGCCAACATTCGTCTTCATTTGCTTGTCTGATTTCTTCCCATTCACAATCTCACATTTCTTTTCAATTTTTAAAAGGACTATACATGCAATAAACGTGACAAATATCAAAAGAAATTGCATTATCAGATTCTTCCCTGTTTCTCCCCCCTTTTCATACTGATTGTTTAGAAGATTTTAACATTAGATCTGCTGCAGGTTCCTTGGGACTGTAAAACTGGTCGTAGAAGCTATCTTGCTAGGCTTTAAAGGTGGTGTAGTTGTTTGAAGCTCTTTCTTATCGTCTGGTAGCTGATGCAGTAAATATGTGTTGTTACTGTTTCCTGAAAAGTTTGAATCAGTTGGAGAGGCTCTCTTGATTTTCTGCAATGATAGATAGTTTTCTGAGATGCCTTTCTAAGAGACGCGACCCAGTACAGGACCAAGCTGTGCAAAAAGAAGCCAGGATAAAATCTGATGGGTCTCTTGTATTTGACTTTTTTCCCAATCTTTTGTTTGTCAACTGAACTCGTGACACAACACAAACCTCCTTTGGTAGTGTACGAACATTAGCAAAAACTTTGTATTTATTTGGGGCAAATCTCCTTTGGCAAAAGAGTTCTGTTTCCGGAAGAAACAGTTACTTCTGATGAATTTGGTTACTTGTAGGCAAACACATGTATTTAACAGGATTAAGCTCAGTTGCTTGAGTCTTCTCTGATAAAAGCCACAAAATTTCCCTTTGGTTGGGTGGTATTTATTGGAAGTTGATACTAAGAGTTTAACTTCTGTTAGCTATGTGTTATTTGTGACATGTATTGACTCCTCCCATTCTATAGGGCAGATCTCCTTTGGCATTTTTATTTTCTATTTTGGGAACATTTTATCCTGACTATCAGGAAATATCTCATTTGGCTGTTGTACTACACTCAGACTCTGCACTTGAGAAAACTTTATCCCGGAATTTTCACTAGGCGAAGAGCTTTCTTGTGGAAATTTCAGTCCATTCATTGGGAAAATCTCCTTTGGCATTTGGGAGTCCTTTGTTGATTCCTATTGTCCGTATTGGGCAAATCTCCTTTGGCATTATAACTAGGGTTCCTGTGTTGGATATTCTGTTTGAGATTCTTGTATGTTTATCTATATCAGAAGTTATTGGACATTCCACTGTTAATCATAAGGAAACCTAGTTGTTATCTTCACACATCCTTTTAGAAGAACAGATTAGAAGAAGGTGTTGGACGCTCACATTTTGAAGAAGGTATGATAATATTCATTTTTAACCTATTTACAAACCCATGTACCATCAATATATCAAGCATATATCTCTGTTTGATTTTGTTGTCATAAAATATCTTTATCTTGAATCGAGGTTATGTGTTATTCTGGAAAGGTCTTGTCTTTTTGGTTCATTCAAGACCACAAGGGTTTTAATTTTTGGGAAAAGTTGCATTATAAAATAATTCTTACTGGAAGACCTTCTTTGATTGAGTTGAGGGAAATCTTGCAAGATGAACTACTTTTTATTTTTCTTTTATGTTTCCCTTTCTTAATACCGGTTTATATAGACATAGAATCTTAAATACTTGTAATAATTGGCAATTTTTTATTTAACTTTATGATTGTGCTTTTTGTAGAAATCTGAGTGATGGATATGCTCTTCAGTGACTCTGATTGGGAGAGTTGTAGCATGGAGGATCAGGAAGAACTAGATTTTGTATATGGTGGGAAAGCCCAGAGCATTTTGTCAAGTTTGGAGGAGAGCATTGGAAAGATTGATGATTTTCTCTCATTTGAGAGAGGATATTTACACGGGGACATGGTCCGCTTGGTGACAGACCCATCAGGACAGATGGGCAAAGTAATTGGCATTGATATGATTGTTGATTTGGAGAATTCTCATGGAAAAATAATAAAAAATGTAGATAGCAAGGATTTGTTAAAGATTCGATCCATTTCAGTAGGAGATTATGTTGTTTGTGGACCATGGCTGGGTAGGGTGGATAAAGTAGTTGATCATATAATTATAGTTTTTGATGATGGCACAAAGTATGTGGTCAATGCCTTGGATCAAGAAAACATCTTACCAATTTCTGAAAACATTCTTGAAGATCCCCAATATCCATATTATCCTGGACAGAAAGTCAGGGTTAAGCTCTCAACTGTTTCCAAGTCAGCCAGATGGTTATGTGGTCCTTGGAGAGAAAATTTAGATAACGGAACAGTTTGTGCTGTGGAACCAGGTTTAGTACATGTTGATTGGCTTGCTTCTGTTCTTAATGGTTGTGATGTGGATCTTCCTACTCCACCACGTGTGCTGGATTCAAAGGAGTTGACATTGTTGTCATGTTTTATGCATGCAAACTGGCAGCTTGGTGACTGGTGTATTCTTCCATTTTCTGATCGCAAGTCTTTAGTGGAGCAGCCTTTTGATAGCACATCTTCCAAGCTCATTAATGAGCATAAGAAATTTAAAACAGGATGTAGAAGAACAAACTCTATGTCAAATTTTGAGGAAATTTATGTTATTGTGAAGACAAAGACCAAAGTTGATGTTGTATGGCAAGATGGAACCATCTCTTTGGGACAAGATTCACAAACACTACTCCCTGTAAATGTTGTTAATGCGCATGAATTTTGGCCTGAACAGTTTGTGCTGGAAAAAGGTACTAATGATGATCCATGCATTCCTAGTAACCAAAAATGGGGGGTTGTTCAGGCTGTAGATGCAAAGGAACATACTGTAAAGGTGCAATGGAAAGCTATCACTGCTTCTGAAACAAATTCCTTGAATGGAGAAAAGATGGTAGAAATCGTCAGTGCTTATGAATTAGTCGAGCATCCCGACTACTCCTACTGTATTGGTGATTTTATAACTAGGTTTGTGGAAACTAATTCGGGTGATCATGCTGCAAAAGACTATCTAAACACTGACACTTCCTTTGACGAAGATGGCGGTGTGGAAGGTGAAAGTTGCAGAAACTATAAGAATGAGTTCTCTGATAAATGCTACTTGTCCTGCATCGGATGTGTTACAGGCTTCAGAGATGGAACCGTGGAGGTGAGATGGGCTACAGGTATTACATGCAAGGTATGTAACTTATTTAATCTAATGTTCGGGATTTTGGTGGATCATACTTACACATCTTTATAATTTTAATTTATTACATTTAAGTAGTCTGCACACTAGTAGTTTACCCATAGATGAGGACGTAGTGTATTTTATGGAAGAAACAGAGAGTTTAAGAAGCTAAGAATTCAAGTCTTCCTAGAAAGAAAAAAAACGTCAGCTGGTGTTTTGTAAAATTTGCCTAGTTTTCCGTCCCTTTCCATGACAAGACATACAAGATGTCCCTCTAGCTAAAATTATTTGAAGATCCTTTCAATGGGCTGCGGGGTGAAAGTTTTTACCTGGACAAGGGCTTTGGAGACCAAGTTGAAGTTTATGTTGTGGTGCCTAATGTATTTCATGCTTATTCTCATTTCTGAAATAAGTTGCCAGCTTTTTATGTGCCAGATGTTTCATCCTATTTCTTTTAATGTTTCTCCATGTTCAAGTAAGAGAGAGAGAGAGAGGGGTCAGTTGCTAACAAGTTTTATTGGGATCAAAACGGATGTAGTTCACTTTATTTTTAGTGCTAAACTATTGCTATATGGCACACTGACAGAAACGAACTTTTGAAACTTCTAATTTTTCTCTCTCTAGCTAAATCATAATTAGGGCGTGCTCTATAAATGAATATTGGCTCTTTGTTTTCTTCATCCTGAGTTGTGTGCCATTAGCTTTTCACAATTTAACAATTTTTATGTTGGTTCTTCAATAGGTTGCACCTTATGAAATTTTTCGGATTGAAAAACACGAAGCTTCTGTCGCAGTCTCTGTAGAAGATGTTGACAATTTGAATCAAGAAGTTATTGAAGATAACAAAGAAACATCCAGCCAGGGAGGAAAGGTAAACATTTCTGCTGGAGATAATAATTATCTCCAACAATTTCCATGTAAAATTCATACTTAGATTCTCGTTGTATCAAATATGACAGCTTCAGAGCACTATATCACAAATTTTAATATAAAACAAAATTGATCAACTTTCTATAAGCTTAACCTTGGAAAAAATGCGAAACCTATAAAAGGATCAGGCATTTTTTCGGCATTTAAATGCATGTCTGTGCACACACTACTAGATCAAGAAATCCTCAAAGACCTACCTTCCTAATATGTACAAGAACTATGATCCTGTGAGTTTTTTTGTTAGTCATGAGCACAAGCTAATATAATATAGTGATACAAAGAATTCTAGTTGAACATAAAATGTCATTTTTGCAATTAGTCCATGCCAAATAACATGTGAACTGGTTAGAGAACTTTTGGTTGTTGGTACTTTGCATGTTAATTGATGTTCTAGGGAACTCGTCAAATAACAATCCTTAATATAGTATTAAAAGTTTTATTGTATCCCCGTATTATTTCTCTCTGTCTCATATTTGATACCCTGGAAGAGAGAGTTAGAAGCATGTGGTAAAAGAAATATTCTTCTTGAGCTTGTTGTATTTATTCGACAGGATTTGCTGGATCCTAATAGCACTGGTGAAGATTGCAAAAAGTACCCAAGGGAGTCTGCTTCCTCATTCCTTTCTCAAGCTGCCATTGGATTCTTCACAAGCATTGCTGGAGGTTTACTTGGGTCCTTTTCTTTCTCATCACTCTCAGGTTCTATGCCATTTGTTAACATCTCTAAAGCTGGAAATGAATCTGGAATCACCAATCACATAGCGGTGCTGGAAAGTGATCTTTGCACTGAGCTTCACACTATGACCAAACAGGAGATTTTTTACAAGAAAAGGTCAAGTCAAGAAGACAGGGAGGCTTCATGTTGTAAAGATCTTCCAGTTTCAATTCCCAAAGATGACCCATATAAATTTAGGCAGTTTGATATGGTTGCCAACTGCTCAGATCATCATTTTCTTGGCTCCAGTAAAAGCCTGGTATTGTCTCAGGTTGGAAAATTGGCACCTTTTTTCCTACTCTGTAGCATTGATAACCTTTAAATTATCAAAGATAATAACTTCAATGGTAATTCTCACATTTTTCTCTCATAGGTACAACGAAGCTGGCTGAAAAAGGTTCACCAAGAATGGAGCATACTAGAGGAAAATCTTCCTGGTTAGTACTAACTAAAAATCTTATTTGATCTATATCGTTTAATGATTTGCATGATATAAGCTTTTTCTGGTGTTGCTTATGCTTTTGATACTGCAACAGATACAATCTATGTTCGTGTCTCTGAGGAAAGAATGGATCTTCTCCAGGCAGTCATTGTTGGTGCACCTGGAACACCATACCATGATGGGCTTTTCTTTTTTGACATTTTTCTTCCTCCAGAATATCCTCATGAACCACCAGTGAGTTTGGGTGCTTATTATTATTATTATTATCATAGACTATTCATTCAATGTCACTATATTACCCACTATGGTGTTTTAAGCTGTTGAAGATGCAAGAAACATGAAAGCTTTTGGCAGCTTTGCCTCTTTATGGAAATATTAAGGCATCCAAATCTGCACACTTTTATTCCCCATAAGATTGTCACATTTTAGCGAAGGCTGTCTGGTTGAACAATATATGATGCAAGTAGTTTTGATTCTTTTTAATGTGATCTTTAATCTTTATGCAGATGGTGCACTATAATTCTGGTGGTCTACGTGTCAATCCAAACTTGTATGAATCCGGGAAGGTCTGCCTCAGTCTTCTCAACACATGGGCAGGCACAGGTACTGAAGTATGGAATCCAGGAGGTTCAACAATTCTTCAGGTTCTTCTCTCCCTTCAGGCCCTTGTGCTCAATGATAAGCCTTATTTCAACGAAGCTGGATATGATGAACAGATGGGAAGAGACGAGGGAGAAAAGAACTCAGTTAGCTACAACGAAAATGCATTCCTTCTGACATGCAAGTCTATGTTATACATTCTCCTAAACCCTCCTAAGGTACGTGGTTAACTGTATCTGGCTTCTCCAAAATCAGTTTAATAATGGTCATTATTAAAACAGATAGTGAAGACCATTAGCTATTTTCATTACCCAAAAAAACAAATCTGTGATTGTATTTTGACTTAAAATTTTTGAAGGGATTTACTCCCATCAACTTTCTGAGTATTCATTCAGCACCTTGTTCTGTAATCATGGTAGAATTTTAGAAAGAGATCATAATGTCCTCAATTTGCTGAAATCATTCCATGTCTAAAATTGACACACTCTAGGGCAAGACATACGAGATGTCCAGTACTGACTTTAGAAGATTGGTTGACATTTTACAGTGCTCGCGATATCCATTTCGATGTGATTTTAATCTTTGCTTTATTAACTTTTATGCAGAATTTTGAGGCTCTTGTGGAAGAACACTTTAGTCAACGTTCTCAATATATTCTGATGGCATGTAAAGCCTATATGGAAGGAGCTCCAATAGGATGTGCTGTTGATTGCAACAAAATTGAAAACAAATATCATAAGGGAAGCAGTGAAGGGTTCAAAATTATGCTTGCTAAGCTGTTTCCAAGGCTTGTAGAAGCATTTTCTGACAAGGGAATCAATTGCCGCCAATTTACATGCCCAGAGAAATGAGCGAGAAATGAGGGTGTTCCGAAGTTTCAGAATTAACTAGAAAGAAAGCTGAGATTTGTATCACTTGATGTGAATAATCTGTATAATATGAATTGTTCTTGTGAATGGTTGGTCCTTGTTTTCAGATAAGTGTGTGGTTTGAACATCACAAAAAGAGGAGAAAACTCTGAAGAAAAAAAAAAGTGTGGTTTGTATCAATGTGTAATATAAGAAATAAACGTCTTGAAAAAGGCCGCTTCCGTCATTGTGTATATATTGCCTTTTTCTTGTGAACAATTCATAAATTAATAGCAATGAGCTGAAGTTGTGTAGTATATTTTTGATGAGTAGTTCATCGGAATTTTCTCAAATAACCCCGTCAAAATTCACATGTTATAACAACAAAACTAACATTATTTCCTTGAATGAAGAGATATATGTACGGGTGTACGAAACATTTTTGTTATAAATTTTAGGGATATTAGGTTTGTTATTTTTCTTATTTATTTTTCATGTTTTTTAATCTAACAATTATTTTGCATGGAATAAGTGTATACCATTACCTAAGAATAAACACAAGATAGATGGAAATAGTTTTTAATATAAATATCTTTGAATTAAATTGTAAAATATATACTCAAAATTGAATTGTTATAGTTTGGAAATGTTTGTCATTTACAAGTAATGAGACTGAATGTGTTAAATAATACCCAAAATCAATTTTTTTAATAAATATATAAATTGATAAAATAAATATACTAATTTAATAAATATATAAATTAATTAATTAAATATAATATATATCGGGTATAGATGAGGACGGATATCAACTATATCCGTTTAAAAATTATCACTTCATAATCGAATAATACCTATAACCGTCCCATCTCTAAAATTAATCATAAAAAAATTAAATTACGAATAATCACAAATATCTACACCCTGTTATTAAAATTTTCATTCTCACTAATGGGTGAACTAATACATATCTTAGTCTTGACTAAAATGAAAAGGAAAAAATTAAACACAAATTATTATTTTTTATTTTCTTTTCCATTTCATCCAAACAAATTTCTTTTACTCCTTAACTTATTTGTCACATTCATCTACAATTTTACATTTTAATATTAAATTGTTAAAAAAAGTCTTGATATAAAAATTTATTATTTGATGTTTTTATCTTTAAAAAATATAATAAACTAAGAGGAACTTATAGGCAAGTATGACATTGTGTTATCAATTTGTATTGGTTGTGGTTGTTCCAATTAAACAATTGCATTGATTTTTTCGTATGTTATTAATAAATGAAATAGAATTTATATATATATATATATATATATATATCTAATAAAAAAATTATTAAATTAATTATAATTATTATAAATTTGTCACGTATAAAATTACACAAATTTTTTTATATAAGAAAATTGCTTTGAATCGGAAGGATAATTAAATTCCACGTCTTAAACCCCCTCGGAAATTGTATGTGTGATTAAAAACTTCAATTTTTTATTTTTCAATCTGATTCTTCGAGCATATAGCGATGGCGAGAGCCACGCCTACGAGAGCCCATAATTGTCGATTCGCTTATTATATCTTCTTTCTCTGCTTCATCCCCAATCATTCCACCGCAGTTAAAGTTCAGGATTGGGATTCTGAAGCTTTATACTATCAGTATTGCACTCACATCGTTCCACAAACGGCTTTGGACACAACCGCTTCTTCAGCTACTGGTTATGCCTACCAATCAACCCAGTTCTTGAATGGCTATTTCAATGGCGGCGATCCCCTTTTTAGGCGAAACCCACCAACTACCGCCATGGATGAATCCAAGTCTATAACTTTTCATCCTTACTATGGCGGTAAAACTATTATTGATGGCGTTTACAAAATCCAAGGAAACTTCCTGTCACGACCTTAATTTCTCAAGAATGATCACGCCAAGACTTAAGACCGGGCCCATCAGACTCGCCTTAATCCGAATGAATCCAAACGTATACCGTAAAGAGAAATAGCCATTAATACTTTCAGGACGCTTGCAGAGTAGCTTTACGATACAATCGGCGTTAATTCCTACGATCTCCAAGACATGGCGAATTTCCCAAGATAACGCAAACGTACCATCGTTTCTATTTATTTATACCATTGCCAAGTTTTAAGAGCATGTCACCACTTTCTGTAGCCTTTTCCTACTTCAGAACGCATACTTAGCCTTCTAAGATACGCATACAACGCCATTGCCGCCGTGACCTTCTACCAACTCTCAGAAATTTTCTGTGTCATTACCTCCTTCACGCGACCTTCTCGGACGTTGTGATACTTCCGCAGCCTTCTACATCCTTCCTGACGTTCCGTAAGCTTCCACGTTTCTACATCCTTCCCGGATGTTCTGCTTTCTGGCTTCCCGAACCATCCCATGCGCATTCTTAACGTTCCAGCCCCATTCTAAAGCACTTCTCCACAAGGCCTAGAACATTCTGTAGTCTTCAAGCTCGAGCCGAGTCCGTCCAACTCTACCTTTCAGACTTCTCTGAAAGAATCCCCTAACTTTCCATACGTCTCAGATCCTTGCAGCACCAACATTCGATTTTTGCGTTAGTCAGGCGGGACGCGACACCCTCCCCCACTTAAGCCCGCGACGCCCTCGTCGCGCCTTCAAGGTGAAACCTCTCCGTGGCATTTTGAATTGCCATAAAGACTTCTGCTCCCACTATCTCTACATTGGGGCGTTTTTTCATTTGACCAAGTATTCCCTATAACTTGGTACACCCCTTCGTCGATCGTTCGGTCCGCCCAAATCGAGTCCACTTCTCATGGAAGCGAGGTTTCGTCGCGCAGCGCGCCCTCTTCGATTCTCCCTACTTATGTCTTCTCCTTATCTTCACGAAAGGATTTTAACACGCTTTCATGAAAAACAGGATAGATTTTAAGCTTCTATGGAGTCGTCTTATACGACACCCACCGACTTTCTTATGACAGAACGGTCCCTCATATTTCCGCAATAACCCCTTGGCGAGCCTTCCGCAAGGTCTTCAATTGTCGTGGGCAATAATTTGACAAGGACTAGATCTCCTTCATGAAATTCGACCATCCTTCTTTCTTGTTAGCCCACTTTTTCATCTTCTGGGATGCCATATGCAAATAGGCTCTGCTAATTCCACTGTCTCACGCCACGCCTTGAAAACTCGGGGCGCAAGCAGGCTCTTCCCTTCATAACTCAGGGTCACGCAGATTTATGAGTCAGCGGGTCACGCCCACGACGATCTTGAAGTGGACTCTTCGAGGTAGACTCACCCTTTGCAAATTGTAGGAAAATCGTCACATCCAAGAACTTAGCCCAATCATGCCGATTGGCACCGACAAAAGTTGCCTAAGATACAACTTCAAGAATGCATTGGCACGTTCCGCTTGTCATTCACTTCTGGCGATGAAAGTCAGGAGAAATTCAAGTCCGATCCCAACAAATTTGAATAGTTCCGTCCAAAATTTCCCGTGAATCGTGGTCTCGGCCACTACGATATTAGACGGATTCCCCAATGCTTCACAACATTCTGAGGAACAAACATGCCGTCTCATCTACCGTACAAATTGGCCCGTCGAGGCAGTGTGCACGAATGTCGCATACTTGCTCGAAGCGATCAATCACCACAATAATGTCGCCAAAGCCCTTCTCGATTTTGGCAGTGTTGATGAAATCCATGTAGACACTCTCCCATGGTCTCTCCGGGAACGGGCACGGCTCCAGCGTTGCACCTCCGGTGTACGTCGCTTTGTCTTCCCTTTCGACTCGCCGCATCAATCACCATGCTTCCGCCGCGCAACCTCGATTTTTCCACCCGGCCTCGGGCTCATTATCGCGGTCTTACGTCGAGCTCCAACCCGACTTCATGGTTCACCTTCGTCCTCGGGAGGTAACCGTCGGTGTGCGCCCACGCATCACCCCTCGGGATTTATCCGGTAGCTTCAGACCTCCGTCCAAGTAAGTTTCGACTTGGCGACGCCTCAAACATCACCTCGCGAGACTTATCTCAGGCTCGCACGTCCGGCTCGCAAGCTCCGGCTTTGCGACGCCTCAAACATCACCTCACGGGACTTATCTAAGGCAACTTGCCCTTCCGTCGGCAAGCTTGGCTTGGCTACCCCTCCTCGTACTCTTGAGATGGTCGTAACTCTCTTCGTCCTTCTTCAATCCCCTTTGAAGCGTCGCCGAGAGGCTCGGGTCAGGCGTCGGTGGCTCCGTCCGTCTGGTACCACGCAAGCCTTTTGAACCATCCACGACGCATACGAGTTTCGAGTACGGCAGCACCAAGAAAGCTCTTACCGGTCCAAGAACTCCATGCCGAATACCATCGAGTAGTCATCTATGCGCGCCACCGATAAGTCCACTGCCGGCCCACGCACCAAGATCGACCTTAACTCGCGAGCAACTCCATGTAATGGTAATGCCGAGTTAATCCGCCTTCGCAGTAACCCCCTCCATCTGACAACCGTCGTGCCGAGTCGCTTTGCTTTCTTCCACCGAAACAAAGTCAGCGAGATGCTCCCGTGTCGACCTCAATGCTTTGGCGACCTTCCCGCACGGTGGCATCCACGCACATTCGCCCTTGTGGTCTTCGGGCGCCCGCATTGCACTGCAGCGCAAAGAACCCATCTTCGCACCTTCGTCCGATTCACCTCCATCTCGACTCACGCGTGAGTAACTAAGGCACTCAAGGCCTTCCTCTTCGGGACATTCACGTGCCCAACGCGGTCCGTCGCAACGAAGCACGTAACACGGCTTTCGAGGCATTCCGATCCTCCTTCTCCTTCCCTTTGTCCCGTGGCTTGAATGCAGAGTTTCCTTTATGACTTTGCACGGCCTCCATTACTCTTCTCTCCACCAAACTTTTATCCGAGGCCTTTGGACTCTCCTTGTTTGGCCATGAGTAGTCAATAAAGCTTCCGCAGCCGCGACGGCCGAAGATAAGTCTCTGACACCACGTTGCTCGAGCTCAAGGTTAGCCCACGATCGAGACCGTCCATGAACAAGAATAGTGGCATCCTTGTCGATGTGCCTGGGACTTCTGCCAAGAAGGTCATGGAACTCCTTCACATAATCCCTTATGCTACCCGCTTGCTTCAATCGTCGCAATCGGCCCCTCGCTCCTCCTCAAAGATTTACGAGGAAGAACCGCGTTTTGAACTCCTCAAGTCTTCAAAGGTGTCAATCAGGCAAACCCCTCGTTGCACCTCCTCCTACGTTCTCCGCCTACCACAAGATAAGCATAGTGTCCGAAAAATACATAGCAGCCAGCCTCGATCTCACGGTACTGGTCCGTTACGCCAAGTAGGCCTCATAATATTGTTCTAGCCCCCATAGAAGTTCTCCACTTCCCTAGCGTTCCTAACGCCTATCAAGGTCTCTGGCTCTGGGAACATCCACCCTCTTAGCCTCAATTACGTTGGTCAGGTTAGTTCCCGCGGCCATAGCCCGCTACAAAGAGCTAGATCACCACCCATATCCTCAACTCTAAGAAGACATTTCATGTAGTTCTCTTTCGGGACGAGATCTCTTACCTTGACAAGTTCTGCTTCAACCCATCAATCTCGCCTTAGCCCACCATCTAGCCTTCGTCCGAGTGACATCTTTACCGCCGTACGGATCTCCACATCCTCGGCCTCCAAGCCATTGCAACGCTCCTCTAAGTTGTCCACCTGGCCAAACAGCCTCCCCAAGTCATTCCGCGCACTCCCAACTCCCGTGCCTCCAAGCTAGAAAGTATGTCTTTCGACTCGCTCCTGGCTTCTTTCGATGAGTTTCCGGTTTCCTCACGTCCACGTTCCATAGGTGGAACATTAACGCTGGAGAGATGGACCAACGTTCTTCATTACGCCAAGAGTAAGATTGCTTCAACCTAAGGCTCGATACCAATCAACCGTCACGACCTTAATTTCTCAAGTAGCGATCGTGCGGCACTTAAGACCACCGTCGCACTAAGCCCCGCCTTGAATCCGAAATGTAACTCCAAAGAGAATAGAAAGAGAGTTTGCAAAGCACGCTTAGATCGCTCTGCAGTAGCCATGATACAATCATGCGTTAATTCCTACGATCTCCAAGATGGCGAATTTCCCAAGATGAACGCAAACGAAGACCAAGTTTCTGCCTATTTATACATGGCTTTCTAAGCTAAAGCATGCCACCACTTTCTGTAGAGTCTTCCTAGTCTAGAATTTGTACACGAGTCTTCAAGACATACAACGCCACAAGCGCCAGTGACCTTCTACCCAACCCTGTAGCCTTCTGGCCATTTCATACCTCCTTCCACGCACCTTCCTGTGGACAAGCTTTCGTATACTTCCAGCCAATTCTATATCCTTCCTGGACGTTCGGTAGCTTCCAAATGCTTCTACATCCTTCCGAGATGTTCCGTAAGCTTCCAACACTTCCCGAACCATCCTACAGATTCTAAGACTCTCCAACAAGGCTTCTGTAACATTCTGCGCCTTTCATAGCTGAATAATCCGTCTAACTCTAAATTTTTCTAAACTTCTCTAGACAACTCTGTAATTTTTCATAATGCCTTAGATCCTTACCGCTAACATTTATCTTTGGAATGGGAACAGCCGTGTGGACGTGACATTACGCCTCAGAGACCCTTCACTGTACTCTGCTTTTGGAAATTCCACGCGCCGTTTATTGCGTTTGGTTAAGTTCCGTGGACCTAGATGGCCGTTGCGGAGGGGATTAATGGCGATTTCGCTATCTGGGTATTGGTCAGAATCATCTGGGAAGCTCTGTATGGTTGGGAAAGGTACAGTTTTGTATACGGGTAATTCACCGCAACTTAAAGTTGCTCTTAAGCTTAATTATCCGAATAAATTGAGTGTTTATAACAGTTTGATTACTGGCACCTTAGAAAGTTTGGATTTTAGAAATGCTTCCGATTATTTTGAACCTATTTCATTATTAGCTGTCTCCCAAAACCTTAATTATCAATTCACATTGGTTGATGAAAAAAATAAGGATGGATGTTTAAGTGGATATGGTAGAGGAGAGTATTTAGCTCTGAACGGGTCAGATCTTAATATTTGTTCTGTTTTTGGTAATGGTAATCGTGTTGAACGGTTTGAACTAGAATATGATCGTGAGTGTATTGGAGTTAATTGCAATCCTTTTGGTGGGAACGTTAAATATGCTCCTAAATTTATGTTGTACTATAAGCTTCAATGTACGGAAGGAAGGAAATTACAGATGTTGTTGGCTTTTCCTAATACCAGTCATTACAATAACAGGTTTCCTTTTGATCCCAGCACAACACTCGTTGCTGAGGGAGTATGGGATGAAAAGGAGAACCAGCTCTGTGCTGTTGGTTGTCGATTCTTGAATTTTACAAAAACTTTAGCTAATGTTTCTGTTGGAGATTGTTCCACTAAGTTCAGCTTGAGATTTCCTGCAAATTTTTCTTTACGAAACAGGAATACTGTTGTGGGAGAAATTTGGAGGAATGGAACCATGAATAACTCAAGCTATGTTGGTAGAATTGGTTTTAGAAATTCCAAGGATTCTTTAATGAATAAATTAGGTTATATGTATGAGTATACAGAGATTGGTAGTCTCAGAAAAACTTGTCCAAGAAAGAACACAGGTAGAGGCAAGGGAAATATGTTCCCTGATGAGTATTCAAGGGACATGAGATTTGACATGTCTGTGAGAAATAGCAAAAAGCAAGTTGCATGGGGTTATTCAACCCCAGTGTACGTGGAAGATCAGCTTTATAAAAGTTGGCCTTTCAAGAATCAAATGCGGAGAGAGTCTTCATTTCAGATTAACAGTGGCAAAAACAGTGTGTTAAACATTAGTTACAAGATGCTTTTCACAACTCCTCCTGCATTCAAGTTTGGTGGTGACATGTTTTCATCTGAAGAAGTGACAATTTCTGCTGAAGGGATGTATGATAAGAGTACTGGTGTCCTATGCATGAGAGGTTGTCATCATCTTGGATCAAAAAGGCAAAACTTGGTTACAAAGGATACATTAGACTGTGAGATTATGATTAATCTTCAATTTTCTCCCATGAATGGAAATCGACCTAAAAGTGTCAAAGGAACTATTGAAAGTACAAGGGGAACATCAGACGCCCTTTACTTTGAGCGTCTCGAGTTATCCTCTAATTCAATTTACACTAGTCAAGCTGCAGCATCCATTTGGAGGATGGACTTGGAGATCACTATGGTTCTCGTTTCCAATACGCTTGCATGCTTATTTGTTGTGTGGCAGCTCTTTTATGTGAAAAGGCAGCCAAATGTGCTTCCATTCATTTCCATTGTCATGCTAATTGTTCTTACTATGGGACATATGATTCCTCTGTTGTTGAACTTCGAAGCATTGTTTGTTCAAAACCAGAGCCAACAAACTGTTTTTCTTGGGAGCGGGGGCTGGCTTGAAGTGAATGAACTAATTGTTAGGTTGGTGACCATGGCAGCCTTCCTTTTGCAGTTACGTCTTCTTCAACTAACCTGGTCTTCCAAACAGGGTACTGGAAACAAAAAATGCTTGTGGGCTTTTGAGAGGAAAGTCTTTTATGTGACATTGGTGCTGTATATAGGCGGCACATTGATTGCTTGGTTTGTATACCTCTCCATGAACTCCCACCAAAACCCATACCAGCCATTTCGACTACACGGCAAGGTTCACAAAGTGGATTTCCAGCAGTATCATTTACAACAAGATTCTCTTTGGAAGAATCTCAAGTCTTACGCTGGTTTGGTCCTGGATGGTTTTCTTCTACCACAGATACTATTTAACGTATTCGTCAACTCAGGAGAAAAGGCTCTGTCTCATTTCTTTTATATCGGAACCACCACAGTTAGGCTTCTACCTCATGCATATGATCTTTACAGAGCTCACAGCTCTGCATCTACTCTTGATTTGTCCTTCATTTATGCAAACCATAGGATGGATTTTTATTCAACTGCGTGGAACATCATCATTCCTTGTGTTGGTTTATTGTTTGCTGTTTTAATTTTCTTACAGCAGAGATTTGGTGGCCGCTTCATTTTGCCCAAAAGACTTGGAGAGAGTTCTGTCTATGAGAAAGTACCTGTTATAGGCAACGATAATTTATAAGAGAAAATTCATTTGAAATGCAATACGCTTTAGCAATTGTTTCTACTTTGTAGTAGCCAAGGACCCTTGGGACAGCCTCATGTATTTTTATTTGTAGACTTGCCATTCCCTTTTCCCCTTGACTATAAAAATAAGATGCGTTAAAGTTACCCTGAAATTAACTCTTCAAAAAGTTTACTGTAAAATTAACTCTTCAAGAAGTTTAAATTATTAGTAGAGGGGGTAAATGGTCATATGGAGGTCTTTTAATTTTTATCAAATGAGTAGAATAGTCCTACCATTATTGGGTTAGTCACGTTAAAGTTCATAAATTTTTAAAATGAGTACGTTCATAAATTTTTAAAATGAGTATTTTAGTCTTGTAATTTAAACACTTATTATTATAAAAATAATCATTTTTAAAATAAATATTTATAGTACATCAAAAATATTAAAATTGTGTATTTATGTTCTTATAATTTTTACATTATATTGTCTAAATTTTATAAATAATAGAATTATAGGTGTTTAATTCAAAAATTATAAAATTAAAGTTTTTATTTGTAAGTAAAATAGGATTATTGTGACTGTTTTTAAAAAATTTATAAAATCTATAATGTGTAGTGGAATAATTACAGGATTAACTCACTTAATTTAAATGATTTTAAAAATTCTCCTACTTTGCATTCTTAGGATAGAAACAATAATAGTTTTATATATTTTGTTACTCTTTATAAGTATTGGTTTTATATACCAATCAAATTAAATATTTATAACTCAACGATTAAATTTATTAAGTTCTAAATATTGAATCTTCAACTTTAATATATATTAAAAATTATTGGAAAATTAATTTTATTAAAAGTTAAAATTATTGAGAAAAAAACTAATAATATTTTTATACATTCTATAACCAACAATATTTTTATCACTGCAAACTCAATCTTTATTGCTATACTTTAGTGAAATTCTAAGATTTTGTATGCTATATAACACGTTTTGATGAACTACTAGAGAACATTTTTAGGATATAAGAAGTACTTTTGATGTTCATGGATGCTATATTTAAAAAATTAGAAGTATTTTTTGATAAAATGTCCCGTTGCTTTCTAAAAAAAGCACTATTTTTATTAAAAGCATTTTGCATCCAAAAGAGTCTCGTAGTATACAATATGGATGTTAATTTTACTGTGCTTATAAATATATTGCTTTTTCTTATTAGTATTAGCTTGACTAAAAGATGTTTAAATTTAAAATATTAAAAAAAAGAGACTTTAGGCTTGAAAATACAAATATAACACGACACAATTGACACATTTAGATGGTAGTATTTATAAATTTTTGTAAAAACTATGAATATTGATTATTTTTGTAGATAAAATATTAATAAGTAAACTTATTTTTAAGTTTGTTATTAAGTCTATCAAGTAAAGTTAAAGAAATGTCAGAATTTCATATAACCGTATTTTAGGTATATGTTTTTATAATTATAATACATATGATTTTTCTCATTCTCTCATTAGCATATGGTCACTAGGGGTGTTCACGGTCTGGTTTAGTCAGGTTTTAGGTAAAAATATTTTTAATCAAATCGGACCATTTATATTGCTCAAACTAGACTGGATCAGATCATTTGGTTATTAAAAATATTGTAACCGAATGATTTTTTCTGATTTAGTTAATGATTTTCAAAAATTTGGTACGGTTAATAATACATAAATATGATACACCTAATGATATACCTTTAATTAAAATATGAAAAATTTAATCAACGATTTGTGAGAAGTGATATGGAAAATTTAATATATTATTAAAACTGATCTAGTGCAGTCCAGTCAGACCTGTTTACATATTAATATAACTTGATCGAACCATTTTAAAAACGGTTTTAGTTAATACAAATTAAACTGGATCGTTTGATTTATAAAACTATTCGGACCGATCCGATCCAATCCAATTTTTCAATTTAATTTGGTTTGGTCCAGTTTTTGGACACCACTAATGGTCACAATATTTAAATTATTTTTGTTAATAAAATATTTATTTAAACTCTAATTAATTATGAAATTATCAATTAATCGTTTACTAAATACGACTCAATATTTTTAAGATGTCTTAAAAATAACTTTCTATAATATCAAAGCTTTTAATAACATTTAAGTAATATATGTATATATCATGACACCCTCAAACTTATTTTTAATTTTATTCTTTTTCTTTTGGTTTAGAGGGATTATTGTGTTGTGAATTTTTTTTTTATTTTTTATGTGAAGGTACAGGGTGCATTACATTTCACCTCACTATATAGCATATCATTTGATTGCATTTTTCATACAATCTAAAGGTGTCAGGTTAAAGGTAATGCTTATTGGTTAGACTAAAAATATGGCTTAAAGATATGAATAGTTCTTAGTTAGACTCAAAAGGGTGACTAAGGATATAAACAATTGTTAGCTTGAAAAGCTCAATCAATCCGATTAATCCCTAAATCATTTCTCAGTCCAACTACTATTTAGGATTTTGCCTCAAGTGATGATCAAATAGATTCTAAAACATGGTATACCTCATCAACTAGCATAACTCACCCTAAATTTTCTTCTTATAAGAACACCAAAATCAATTATGAGTGTATAAAAATATGAATCAATTCAATCAAAACTAACAGGCACATCACATGATTAATGTAAGTGTCTTACTGAGCATATTATATTCCTTATCCTAGTTATGATAACTAATTATATCATTGGGTTCATATGTTTCATATCAAATATGCATGCATTTATTTTTTCCATATATTTATCAATTTCTACCCAAATCATGATAAAACAATATTCTAAAAAATAAAAAAGAATTTTAAATACTAAAGTAAAAAATAAAATTCCCTCCCCATACTTAAAATGCACATTTTCGTCAATATGCACATATAAATATGAAAATGATTAAAAGGAAAGAAAACTCCCTTAGCCTTACACATCACATCTGTCACTGAAATTGCTTAATCTTTGTTATGTCATTGTCTTCTACATTTATTCACCTACAAAATAGAAAACATAGAAGTAACATCACATCGATTTGCCTCCCAACAAACGCTATGGTTAACATACTTGGCCAGATAGTTATATCAGTTCCTAAGATGCATCCACCAAGGTCATCATAGTTTTTTTTTCATTTGGTAGTGGATCTCCATGATATTGCTTTACTATACGCCCATTGACCATGAACCGTTCTTTATTTTTTTTCTCTAATTTAATGGCTCCATATTGGTTACCTTAGTAATGGTCAATGGATTTGACCATCTATTCTTGAGTTTACCTGAAAATAGTTTGAGTTGTACAATAACACTTTCTATCCTAGTTCAATAACATGGTGCACAATTTTATTATCATGCCATCTTTTTTTCTTTTTGTACAACTTGGCATTTTCATAAGCACTCTACCATAACTCATCCAATTTATCTATTTGTAGCATTTTTTTACCTCTTTATTGAACATTTTTGCTTGCCAACTTGATTGGGGATGGTAGGAAAAAAGTTCGAGTTCTAATTTGATGGCTATTTAATGAATGATTTGAATTTAGAACCTATCTCACGACACTCTACAATAGTAATATATACACATATAGGAAGTATAGCCTCCAAATATTTTACATAGTCAACAATATCAACTTGCATTACATATTCCACAATTTTAGAACTAAAATAAGTTGAGTTTTTTTGGTGAATCTATTTCATCATTCATAGCATCATATGTTAAAGTCTTAAGTATGAGTGATTCAACATATGTAGTTAAATTTTCACCATGAGTGTGTGTTCCAAAGTGAGTGTCATGGTATTCATCAACATGTGTGTTCACTGAATTAACAAGCACGTTTCTAAAGCATCACTAGGGCACATATTTTGAGGTATATTAGTGATTAGCTCATCAATAGCATCTATCATAAAGCAATCATTAGCATTATCAATGTCAAGAAATTCAATTGCTTTAAAAACTTTAAATATTACCTGCTCATCTTATATTCTTATTATAAGTTCACATTTTTGTACATCAATGAGTGCTCTTTTGGTTGCTAAAAAATGGGTGATCAAGTATAATAGGAATGTCATAATCCTCCTCCTTGTATAGTGCGATGAAATTTGTCAAAAAGATAAATTTATCTACTTTCACCAACATGTCTTATACCACACCTTGGGGTTGCTTGATTGATTGGTTTTCCATTTGCAATGTTATTGATATAGGTTTGGCTTTACCAACCCCCATTCTCTTGAAGATTGATAACGGTATAAGGTTAATTATAACAAGTCACATGGTGCCTTACCAAAGTGTATATTTTTCCAAAATATTTATAGTGGCATAAGGTTAATGTTTGCACCCAAGTCACATAATGTCTTGTCAAAATATTTATTCCCAATAGTGCAAAGGATGTCGAAGCCACCCGAATCTCTTAGTTTTTATGGTATTTCTTTTATCAAGTATGACACTAGAACCTTAAATTAGGATTATTGTCTCATTATCTTCAAGCCTTTTTTCTTAGAGATGATGTCCTTCATGAATTTGGTATATGAATGCATCTATTCAAATGCATATGTAAATGGTATGTTTATGCACAACTTCTTGAAGCTATCTATAAATTTTGAGAATTGATTATCTAATTTATGCTTCTAGACTATTTGAGGGAAGGAAATAGTGGGTTGATAGAGGTTTCTCTTCTTTGGTTGAATTGCTTCTTTTTTAGTGCTCTCTTTGTCCATTTTTTTCTCCTAATCTTTTTTAGCTTCTTGGGTTTCTTCTAAAGTTTTGCCACTTCTTAAGGCTATGGCGTTGGAAAGCTCTTTACCTTCTCTTTTTGGGTTTACTTCTATGTTACTTAAAGGCCCCGAGTGGACTCTATGTGATCCATTTTTGTATTTACTAAATGGATGAAGTATTTTATTGTTCCCATTAAAGCACTTATGTTTTCCTCACTAGGTGGCTTCTTCTCCTAGGCTTATAGTTATTATAGTTGTTGAAGACCAGATGGGGGGATGCGTTGACTGTTGAATTAATTACCACCCTAATTGTTATTATTGTTCCATTTGAAATTTGAGTGGTTTCTCTATCCTAGGTTGTATATGTTTGAGTATGGATTTCCTTGGTGATTTTGACTATTGACATAATATACTGCTTCATAAAGGTTCCCATATGCCTTAATAGAATGAGGTCCATTGCAATAATCACACATTACTAATGAACTTTGTACCATATTTACCCCCACATAGCCACCATCTAGCTTCTTAGTTAACCTAACAATATAGCATTTTTTGAGCTTGCAAGGTTGCTATGGTGTCTACAACCAATTCTCGAACCACTCTCATTGGGTTAAGCCTTTCCATAGGCCATTCGCAATTACTGGATGCCATCTCATCAAGTAGTGAAAAAGCTTCCTCTTTAGTTTACTCATTAAAGCTTTTCCAACTACATCATCAATTATGGTCCTTGGTTGCCCCATTAATCCATTATAAAATGTTTGTACTTGTAACCAAGTAGGAAGACAATGTTATAGGCATCTTTTTAACAACTCTTTGTAGTGTTCCCAAGCTTCATTAAGAGATTCCTCTTTAAATTGCTAAAAGTATGTGATGCCATTTCTTAGCTTAGTTGTCTTTGAAGGTGGGAAGTACTTTGCTAAGAATTTTTGAGCCAATTAATTCCATGTGGTGATTGACCTAGCAAATTAATAGTGACTGTAACCAAGCATTAGCCTTGTCCCTCGGTGAGAAAGGAAACAAGTGAAGGCGAGTTGCATCATCTGATACACCATCCATCTTAAAGGTTTCATATATTTTCAAGAATGAAGCCAAGAGAAGATTTGGGTCATCGTTGACTAACCTTCCAAACTAATTTGCTTGTACCATCTAAATAACACATGGCTTGAGTTTGAAATTATTAGCATTGATTTCTGATCTTTTGACAGATGGTTAGGCTTCAGATACTTGTGCGATTACAAAATCCCTTAAAGATTTAGGGGTCACTATAGCTCGTTGATCCCCTTATTCTGTCATAACCCTTAATTGATCTTGTGCTACTTGTTCCCTTCTTGAGCGAAGTAAGGCTCTCTCTATTTTTAGATCATAAGGAATAATATTTTCACTTGTCAACCTGGGCATACAATAAAAACACTAAAACAAAAATTAAAAGGTCCAAACTAGTATAATAATAACCGTTATGGATATCCATACAAGTACTAAACTCCCCAAAAATGACGCGAAAAACTTGGACATGCTAATCGTAAGTATACTTGTTATGTGAGTAATATAATGTACCTATTTATGAATATCAATCTCATAGAGAGTTGTGTGACTTATAACTGAGTACCAATATTACTATTACGAATACTATTTGGACAACAAAAAATTGTAAAAATTGAAAAATAAATGACAACTAATTCTAAATTGCAAGACTCAACAACTTTGAAGATATACGAGAAAACGATATGGGAATCTTTAATCTCCCAATTTCCTATCATGTGAATCACTAAAATTTCCCTCAAAATAATTACCAACCAATTACGGGATTAATTGGATTTAACATAGCATATATTTCTCTCTCAAGTAAACTACACATCATATAGTAATTAACCTAATCACATTCTCATGTCAATTAGATTACATACTACTCATTAAGATCATTAATTATAGATCATACACATAATAATCATACATCTCTGCTCATAAACTATGCATGTTATTTAATCATGACAAATAATTAAATAATTCTCTCAAATCCATTTAATTTCCTCTATAGATTAATTGTTGGCCACACAATTAATAGCATAAAAATTAGATTAAAAAATATAATTGAATTGAAGTAAAATATTATATTATCACATGTAAAAAGCTGAGTTCATAAGATCCCTAGCTTAATAAATTAGCTAGATATAATTATGTTCATAAAGTTCATTTTTTTCATTAAAAAAGACAAAAACTAATAAACAATGGAGAAGAATAAGAGATACACTCAATCTCTTGATTTGTAGAACTAATATTCTCTTGAATCCTTCATAAAGTTATGTCTTCTTTAATGTTCTCTTGGATTTTTTCTCTTCTTCTCTCTTCTTATTAGCTGCTAGGGTTTTTTATTTTTAATTGTGTGTTTAATTCTTGAAAGAATGATGTTTATTTAAAGAAAAAATGACTTAATATAGACCATTAGATCATCTCTTAAAATGGTCTCCTTTGATCACCAATGGATGTCTAGCCATAAATCGGGTACTAGAGTACCAAAAAAAGCATGCTACGACATGGTCCCGCCATGGCACAGAAAAATGCCTACCAGTATTAATTTTTTCCATTTTGACTCGTTTTCACTCTGTTTGCCTTCATTCCATCCATATTGATATAATTTAGCACAAATTAATTCATCATATTTTAACCCATAACAAGGCTAAGAAGTGGTTTAAATATAGTTAAATAACTCTACTTTCATACAATTATCATTAGTTTTATGGGATCAATTTTGAATACTTTGTTGCAAATTAAAATTAACACCATTACAAGTTTGAATTGCAATTTTAGTCTATATTGATTGTTCTAGTCAATTTTGAATGGTTTTGGTTACTTGGTTTTATTTTTGTGTCAATTTTGTTACAATAAATGTGACACCATCATGAGTTACATTGCTATCATCGGCTCATAATTGAAACGATGGTGATCTAGTTAGATAGCGAAGGCCAGTGGTGACAAAGATGGGATGAACGATGGTGGTGCTAATGATGAGTGATGGTTACGATAATGATAGTTATGTTAGTAGTATATGGTTGTTGTTTGAGAGGATTGAGGAAGACAAATAAAAAAGAAGAAGATAAGGCCGACTAACAATACTGCCATAAAAAAAGAGCCTATATTTTAAATTTTGCCAACATTAATTTGTCAAAAGGCAAGATATTTTATTTAAAACACGTTATAATGATGAACATTAGTACAAAGAATATCATGGCTCGACACAAAAACACAAACAAACAAAAAATATCATCTCACAAAGGTGACTAACATACCGACTTCAAGATAGCCCCCATATTAGCCCAAAAACCTTAGTAAGTAGTTGTCAATCATACCCAATTCCAATGATAATTAATCCCTAATCAAACATCTCATGATTTAAAACCACAACATTTCACACTGATAAATTATCACAATATAACTAGTTTGATTGGCAGCTGCCTTACATGTGCCTAGCTTTGTATATTTAATTTATATTTTGATGGACAGAAAACATATAGCCCTTATAGTATAATTTGTAATTTACATTTTAATTATGCTTGTCGATCTATTCATCATTAAACGTTATTAAAGATGTAATTGAATACTTTATCGAATATATGTTAAAAAAAATAGAATATTTATTAAGTACCATTGAATGCTAACAATTATCCACAAGTAATAATTTAGTTAAAAGAGAAATAAAAACATCACGAAATCTTTCAACAGCCAAAAGAAAATAACAATACTAATTTTAAATCATACTATAAATACAATTCTCAAAATCGTTGCACAAAACCTAATTTGATCGACTTTGTGAGCTTATTAATTTAAAGCAATATAATACAACTTTCTAAACATCATATATATTTTGATAATTATTTAACAAAAAGAATACAATCAACACAATTATACAATTTTTAAATAAAATTCTATAGAGTTTGTTAATGTCATTTTTTGTCGATACCAAGTTAGGGTGTTTTACGTGGATTTGTGAAATAAAACAAACCATTAGGATTTCAGAACATTGTATGAAGGGTCTTTATCCTTTCAATGCTTAAGTCAGTAAAAAGATGATGAAGATTAAAGGAGATCTAAGTCTCCCTCTACGATTGAGACGAAATAGATTTTTTGGCTGTGATTTTCTGTTATGAGATATGAGGTATGATAACATATTTATTAATGTGTACATATGTGAATGTATATAGGGAAAATAATTAACGTAATATCGATTTCTTGCCAATATAGGATTGACTTGTTGTAGCATCATGGACATTTATCCATAGTTATCTCTTTAGGATAATTAGATGATAATCATTAGACCTTTATCTCTTTATTGAGATTATCCTACGGTCATGCTTATATAATAAATTAACGCTTACTAGACTCAGTACATGGATTCATGACCCTTTCAATCAGACTAGCAAAAGTGAGCCCACTTTTATGTGTTTTTTTACCCGTCTAAACGAGGGATTTCATGTCGTGTTTGGCCATTCAAAACGTGTGTGGCAACTTCCTATCACTAATGGTGCTTCCAGATTTCCAGACTTTAAGTTAGAAAGTTATGTCAAATTTAATATTGAAACTTACGAAGTCAACCATTCCCTTTTTTGGAGAAAATTTTGAAATTCAAATCCTTGACTTAGAGCCCTTATGCTTGGCCAAATTGATGTGGTCCTTGGACGTGATGTTTGAGGAACAAATGAGATCACTTCTCCACCTCTCTATATACAAGCCCCTAATTTTATGGGACTTCTTACAAATTCACTTTATTCTTTGAAGCTCACATTTTGAGAAAGAAGTAGAGTGCTTTCTCAAAAGGTGTTTTCCTCTTTTATTTTTCTTCATTTATTTTCAATTAGGTTACATGTTGTGTAAAACATTTATTTTTTTATCATCCAAACATTTTACACCTTATAACATTCATACCACACTTTCTTACACAGGTAGTAATGGATATTGGATTTACGGATGCTTAGGATCGAATCTGGCCACCATAGGCATATGCTAAGGTAGACAAAGTTTGGTGTAGGTAGTACACTTTGGTGACTAAGTGGAGGTTAGACAAAGACATGGCTAGTGAAGCCCTAGTCAGTGATATGCTAATCGGTCCATCCTTGGATGGCGATGGCCTTGCCAGCACATGTCTAGTTAGTGATTGTCTGGCTGATGATGATTAGGAGTAGGTCATCCCAAGCGACGGGTCCAAACCATCCTGACATGTAGCTCCTTTGGTTCTAGTCATGGGGGTTGTTCAGGCACTCATTTGACATAAGTGGTGTCTTCAAGCAATGATGACTTAGATGCCATTCTGACTAGCATTATTTTACGTTAGTAGAGTACTAATTGGAGCAATGTTGAGTTCTTTCATTTGAATTTTTACGGCTTCAAGAATATAGATAATTATTTGGACATGATGTTCTTATAGTCTATCACTCTAATACCTATGGTTTTGGGCATGATTTAAAGTAACCCTTTTTCTTGAAAAGTTTATCTACCAATAATTTTTTATGAGGTTGAGACTTCCTTTTCCACCTATATCTAGAAGTTCTTGGATGAGGTTGGCATGGATCTAGGATAATTCCTACCCAACTATATATATATATATATTTGTTTGAAAATGATTAAACATTCAATTAACTTTGTTTCTTCTTGATTTTATAATATCATTTTTCCCAACATCTTACTAGATTATAGATTTTTTTAATATCTTATAGTATCATTTGATAGCAAATTTGTAACTATGGAATAGTTAGTGTAAAGAAAATAACAGATTTTCCTATCATGTGTTTTATTATTTATTTGAGTAACTATATTATTTATTGTTAATGTCTAACACTTTTTTCTATAACTATATAGATGACTTTAAATAAAGATAAAGATGCACTTCATGTGACTAAGGAAGCAAATAGAGGTGAAACTGTAATAGAACCAACTCAAGAAGAATATTATGTGAGTATTTCATTTATTGACCTCTACACTCTTTCTAAAGAAGAAGATAAAAGATGTTTCCTCTAGATCTAGTAGTAAATCATAGGCACAAATAACAAATATTATAAGAGACAATATAAATATATGTCAAGAAAATTTGGCATGTCAAATTTGCTTGCACACATTGTCATTGGATGTGATAAGTTTCCCGTTAGAGTTCTCAAGAAGCAAAAAACTTTAGTTTTCCCTAAGCAAGGAGTAGATGGTGTAGGAAGTCTTTTACTCAAACTTTTAATGCTAAAAGATGTACGGAAAAATTGGTGAGGATGATAATTAAAGATAAATTTCCATTTATTATTATAAAAAGCGAAGGATTTAAGGAGTTTCTTGAAGATTTGCAACCTTTGTTTAAAATCCCTTCTCGGTGGACTATTACAAGAGATTGTTTAAATTTGTAAGTTAAAAGAAAGAGTGAAATTGAAAGAGTTATTGAATGGAACTAGACAAAGAATATATCTTACCATTGATCTTGTTAGAATTTATGTTATATATGTTTAAGTGCTCATTTCCTTGATAGTGGTCAGAATTTGCAAAAACAAATCTTGAACTTTTTGTCAAGTTCCAAATCATAAAGGTTATACACTTGGTATAGCTACTAGGTCATGTTTGTTAGATTAGTGCATTGATAGAATATTTTTCATTATAGTTGATAATGCAAGTTCTAATGATATTGTCAGTACTTATGTGAAGAAATGTATTAATGGGTGGAGTAGTGGAATTTTAGAGTTAAAACACTTACATATGCGATGCGGTGCACATTTTTGAATTTAATTGTTGAGTAGGGCATGAAATAACATATCAATAAATAGGATTTATGGTGTTATAGGATATATGAACGGATCACCAATTTGACTTCAAAAACTTAAGAGGGTTGTTGAGATGGAAATACTCTCTATTTGATGTTGGATTCTATAACATATTTTAAAAGGAATTTGAAAGGCTAGAAATCACTAATTTAGGGTACTAACACAAGTTTTTCTAACGTGGAATTAAACAAGCTCTGACTACAATTGATTAGGATAGTACAAGATATTTTATCCAATTTTTGGAAGTTTGTATGAGTTGACTTTAATTTTTTATGGATCTTTGTATGTGATTTCTAATTTCTTATTCAATCGTATTTGTTTTATACTTGATCAACTTGACATGTGAAGTAAATATGAGGATTATTTACAATTTGATGGCTAGTGAGAGGAAGGTAAAGTTTGACAAATATTGGAAAGGAGTAGCTAAAATGAATAAGATTTTATTTGTGTCTATTTTACGTGATCCTAGGCACAAATAATTCTCATTAAATCTAAGTTTGCTAGAATTATGTAATAGGGATGGGATTGAGGCATCATTAAGTTCAAAAAGGGTGAAAAAACTTTGAAAGATATGTATGAGGAATATCATAAAGCTTATTTTCCTTCAAGTACAGAGGAATTTTCTAAACCTTCAGAAATGGGTTCAAAAGGTTATAGTTTAGAAACAAATGCATTTCGCCTTTATACTTCTCATAAAAGAAAACATTTAAAAGAAGTTCATACAATGGAAAACAAATCTGAGGTGGAAAAATATATGTAAGAAGCATCGGTTGATACAAATGATGAGAAATTTGATCTTTTAAGTTGGTGGAATGTTCACTACTTAAGATTTAAGATTGTTTTTCACAGCTCGAGATGTATTGGTTATATCAGTATCTACTGTAGCATCTAAATTTGCATTCTCTACTAGTGGTCAAACAATCAATTCATACAAAAGTTCCTTATCTTTTAAAAATGTGTAATCCTTGATTTGTACTCAAAATTGGATTTTTTTCTTCTCCAATCATTGATATCCAAAAGTCATTTGAAGAAATTGAGGCTCTAGAATCAAGTATATTACATAAAGCTTCATATAACGTTTTAAGTTTAAATGTATATTGATTTATTAGTTATAATATTATGTGAAAATGGAAGTGTTTTATAGATTATTGTGCTTTTGCTAGCTTATATATGTTTCTAACTTTTCAATTTTCCATTATACAGATGTTCTTGATGGTATAAATGACTTAAACCTTGAATAATTATCTCAAGTAGTTCATGCTACTAATGTTATTAGAAGAATGAAGCTTTAGAAGGAACAATACTTTAGAAGTTTATGCGTATTTTAATGTAATTTAAACTTTTAATATTTTTAGGCTTTATGTGAAAATTTTGATATTTGAAGTTAACATTATGCAATTGATGTTGAACTTTTTTTCCTTTGGATATGATTTAAAAAAGTTCAACGTAAATGATCCAAAATAAAAAAGTTCAACGTCAATTACATTATGTTAACTCCAAATATCAAAAGTTTTAACGTAGAGTTTAAAAATATTAAAGTTTGAAACTACGTTAAAATAAACTAAAATTTCCAAAGTATTTTTCCCTCCAAAGTAGGAATACTGATTTGGAAGTTTTTAGTTTATTTTAATGTAGTTGAACTTTAATATTTTTAAACTTTATGTTAAAATTTTAGATATTTGGAGTTAACATTATTTAAGTGATGTTGAGCTTTTTTCAACATCAATTACATAAGGTTTCATTTTTTCCTTTTAGGTACGGGTATTTATGAAAATTATTCAGTAATTTTGGAAACAAAAATTCAAATTTTTTGGTTCCTCGATAAGGCCCCCGTCGAACACCTCTTTGGACCCTTAATGAGGTGGTCGGTGAGGACCCTCGGCAAGGTTGGCCATGTACTTAGGTGAGTTCTATAAATACGCCTTATGTTCTTGTTTATTATATAGAAAAATGTAGTGTAGCTTAGTCAAATTAAAATCTCATTTTTTTGTATCCAAATCACTATATGCTTGTGTGTTGTTTAATATTAGTGATTCATGACTGAGTGAACAAAACCATGCTCTTGAATGGTGAGTGCT
Organism: Hippophae rhamnoides; assembly: GCA_033030585.1. Taxonomy (NCBI): domain Eukaryota; kingdom Viridiplantae; phylum Streptophyta; class Magnoliopsida; order Rosales; family Elaeagnaceae; genus Hippophae; species Hippophae rhamnoides. The sequence continues at coordinate 56,482,879 of CM065429.1, read as the reverse complement.
CGAGGTGATGTTTGAGAGTTTATTTTTTGGTAAGGAGCCTATATGGTGGTGAGCCATGTGTCGGGTAGTAGTTGCTATAATGCAATTTTTTCTTAAGTAAATAACCTATGTGGTGATGAGGCATATATCAGTTGGTAGTTGCTAGGATGTAACATTTTTCATAAGTGAGGAGCCTCTATGGTGGTGAGCCATGTGTTGTTGAAGGTTATGGGTTCACGTGGTTGAATGTATTTTCCTTGTTAATTGTTGTTACTTTGTGGTTAAGTGTAGTTTCCACGATTGATGGTTCACTTTTGATACACTTTATTGAGCTTCGATTACTAATCATCCTATATTGAGTAGTATTATCTTTTAAGAAAATGGGATCCGTATGTCAGACCAATTCATTACAAAAATAGCAAGAGAAGGGCATCAATAGGCAGTTTGGATAGAGGTCCCAGTTGATAGAGGTATTTGTGATTTTATTTTTGTTAGAGTTGTAATTGTTTCATTGCTTAATGGATTTGTTTGCTGCTGAGTGGTTATCATAAGCATCCCAAGGATGTTACCACATATGCAGGGGTTCTATAGAGGTTTTAATACCAAATGGATATATGAAGATAAGAGAAAGTAGTTTATTTTATTTAGAGTTTTTGTTTATAGTTCTACTAGAGTAATAGTTTATTTTATTTATAGTTCTTTTTTTGTTTGTATTACTAGAGTCCCACTTATAAATTTTATAAATTATTCTAGGAATGTTTCAAATATAAATAGCTAGGTCTTATGCTTGTATAAGACATTTTCTAGAAAATAATCAACATAGTAATATTAAAAAATTATCTTCTTTCTTTTTTCTCTTATTCCTAATTTTTAGGAATAACTCTTCTTTCTTCCGTTTTGGAAGTTAAAGTTCTCTTATTTGTGAGATAGAGGAATATTTTTAGGCTAGTCTTACTCTAGATTTGCTAGAGTGCTCGTCTAAAGATAGATAACATAACTAGGCTTGTCCCATTCTAGATTTACTAGAGTGATTGCCTAGATAATAGTTTCCTTGTGTTTGTTTCATAACACAAATACGAGAACCTCGTATGAGAGAGTAAGTCTAGCTAGTATAAATTTTGCTCATATTTTTCTTATTGCCTAAGTACTTTCATATTATTGGTGCATTCATAATTCCATCCTGTGTCAACTAGTATTAGATGCAAGTTTGGGTTTGGAGAATGAGGCATAATTAAGTGACGCGAGAAGAATATCAAAAATGTTGTGAAGAGATTTGACATCAAACAAAGGAGATTACTGTTGCCCTTGCTCGACTGACTAATAATGAAAATAGGCCTTAAGTCCAAGCCCAAGAATTTGAGGGTACATATGGAGATAGTATTGATCCAATTCTACCTAGAAGAAAAATTGAAGGATTACCCCTAAAAAGAATTGTTGATCCAATACCCCAAGAAGACATGTTGCCCTCATTGATAGTTCTAGTGATGAAGATTTAGAAGAAAAATATTTTAGAGGTCGAGCCAAAGGAGAACATCATCAAAGAGACCAAGAACCGCAAGATTATCATCTCAAAATTGACCTCCCTATTTTCTATGATAATATGAATTTGGAGGATTTTCTTGATTGGATCTCAAAGATGGAATGCTTCTTTGATGTTATGGACATTCCAGTGGAAAAACAAGTCAAGTTAGTAGCCTACCGACTCAAAGGAGAAGCTTTATCATGGTGGGACTAACTCCAAAAAAATAGATTGAGACAAAGGAAAGTTCTGATCAGAACATGGCCTTAAATGAAGAGATACCTATACGTATGTTTCTTCCCTCTAATTATGAGCAAATATTATTTCAACAATATCGAAATTTCAAACAAAAGAATTATTCAGTTTAATAATATACAACATAATTTCACCATATATACTCGAAATAACTTGGCAGAATCTGAAGCAAAATAAGTTGCACGCTATATTAGTGGACTTCATCACCAATAAAAGATCGAGTATCCTTGCATCTAGTATAGAATGCTACTATTGCCTACAACATGGCCCTGAAAATGAAGATGTAGTTGGGTAGGACAAATTCAAGTACAAGATCACAAGCTTTTCCAAGGCCATCAGTTGGAACAACTAGGCTAACACATAACAAAGGAAAAGCACCTAAGGATGGAACATAAAAAACAAAGCAAACTCAATTAGAGGAAAAAATTGCTCGTAATCCTTCATGGAACCCTTATAGATGCCCACCAATTATGAATTCTCTGTCTATTTAATTTCTATAGTCATCGTTCTAACCAATGCCCAAAGAGAGGAGCAATCAACCTAGTGAAGCAAGACTATGAAGATCATTATGAAGAACCAGAATATGATGACCATGAAGGTGATGAGTTTACTAAAATTGATGAAATAGAATGTGTTAATTGTGTTTTTCGTTGACTTCTCTTGTCATCAAAGCAAGACACACAATGGTACAATATCTTTTGCACTCACTACTTAATCAATAATAAAATATATGATGTAATTATCGATAGCAGAAGTAGCAAAAATATTGTAGCTCTAGTGGAGGCACTCAAATTAAAAAATGAATAATACCCATCATCATATCGAATTGGATGGATCAAAAAAGGAGAAATATAAGCAAATCGTATATGTCAAATCTCATTCTTCATTGAAAAATTATATGAGGATGACATTGTATGCAATGTTGTTGAAATGGATGCATGTCACATATTGTTGGGGAGACAATGGTAACAAGACATAAATGCAAACCGCAAAGGTAGAGATAACATTTATCTATTCCATTGGAGAGAAAAAAAATATTGATTTGGCTCCTTTACTGGCAAAAGAAGATGTACCCAAAGTTTCAAAAATGGAGGGAAAATCATTCCTTGCATACTATGTGTGTACTTTATTTGACTTTACATGTCAAAAGGGGAAGAAGTGTGCACAACTTATGTTTGTTTATGCATTCTGTTTGTTTGTTAACATACTATTTGTTGCATGGGATGCAGAGTGTAAATTGCACTACATTTACGTTACCTAATATGCATACACATAGGGGGAGTGTTGCATATGTTTAAGAGGAATTTTCATATTTGTGTTGTATATAGATTGTGTTTGTTTGTGCTACATATTGAGTATGCTTATCCTATCTTTATTCACTAGTGTAGGGTGACTTGATAGTAGTCGTTAGACTACACATTGTTTCTACATGATATGTTCATGGGGTATGTGTTTGTTTCGTGTGTTCATATTACAAGTGTTGATTGAAGTCATCAAGATTTGGACTTTTAATGTGTAGATGTGTTGAAACACTCATATTTTTGACTGACTGAGTATGAATGTGTTGATCTGAGAAGATGGATGCACTTAGACTAGGTGTATTTATGGATGTTGGGTGTGCTTTGATGTTTTGTTCAAGGAAACAAATATCTTTAGGTCATCTTCATAATCATCTTATGATTGATATGCATATGTACTTAGTTATGTAGTGTTTTTGACATGGAAAGGCAAAGAAGAAGAATGTAACTCATATAGTCCTTGGTGTCTGTGTTGGCTTTCCGTGTGTAGAATGCAAAGTTTGTTTTTTTTCATAATGTATTTGTCTTCCTCTGTGTAAGGTCAGTTACTGAGACCATCAGTAATATAGACACACACATATTAGGTACGATTCATATGCGAGCATGTTTACACAAACCTTGTCATAGTTTTCATAGTATGCATGCTAGGTTTCGTCATAGTTTTTGATGAGAAATCTTGTGAGCAAGCCAATATTATTGCTTGTGTTTTTGTTTCTTTTTAAGTACTGGTATTTATGGAAATTACTAAACAATTTTGGAAACAAGAATTTGAATTTTTTGGCTCCTTGAAGAGGCACTCGCTGAACCCCTAGTAAGGTGGTTGGCGAGGAATCTCGATGGGGTTAGCCATGAGCTTAGGTGAGTTTTATACATACTTCCTTTCTTTTTCTTTCTTATTTAGAAAATGTTATATAGCTCTATCAAATTGACATCTCATTTTTATGTTTTCGAATCACTATTAACTTAAGTGTTGTTCGGTATTAGTGATTCATGACTAGGTGAGAAAAACCATGCTCTGGAATCTTGATCACTCAAGGTGGTGTTTGCGAGGTGTTTTTTTTGGTAAGTAGCTTGTGTGGCAATGAGCCATGTGTCAATTGGTAATTGTTAGGATGTAACTTTTCTTAGTTGAGGATCCTATGTGGCAATGAGTCATGTGTCGACTAGTATTTACTAGGATGCAACATTTTTCATAGGTGAAGAGCCTATACGATGATGAGCCATGTGTTTGAATTAAGATTACCGGTGTACCTTTTTTAATGTATTTTTCACATTGATTATTAGTGGTTTATGGTTGAGGGAAGTTCTCACAATTAATGGTTCAGTTTACTGATTTTTGGTTATTGATTACACTACATTGAGTAGTGTTGCCTCTGGAAGAAAGTCGAGTTTGTATGTTGGATCAAGTCATTGTGGAGGCAGTGAGTGAGAGTAACAATATGTAGTTCAGACAGAGGTTCTGACTGATAGAGGTATTTATGGTTTTATTTTTTTCAAAGTTTTATCAGTTTTATTACTTAGTGGATTTGTTTGTGTCGAGTGGTTGCCATAAATAATCCAAGGATATTACCATATAGGCAGAGATTCCATAATGGGTTTATCTCGTTAAATCTGTTATTTTTCATGATCCAATTATATGTTAGTATAATATGAGTTTTTATCAAGTATTTGCCAACATACCAGATTTAGACTTTAGCTAGAAATCTTTTTATGTGTAGAATACCTATAGCTTTCTATTTATTGCTTTTATTGTATTAAATTTATATTCTTGCTTCCTAATTAATTTATATTACTTTTTTTATCTACATGTGAGTTTGGTGTGAGTCTCTAAGGAATTATTTTCTTTTTACTCCGATTGTATACCATGTGTCTGATTCTTTCTATTGGTTTGATATGTTATGTATGATTGCATGATGTGAGAATAAAATTATCTTTTACCGAATATGTCCCACATGTGAGGTCTTGAAATGATTAGAAATCCTTTATACCTTTTTCAATATGTAAGACTGCTCAACATGTTGTGTGATGTTTACTATATTTATGCATATTGCTAGCCTGGACATGAGTCTATGAGGCACATCGTCACTATTATGTTTATTGCAATTTGTTCTTTCTTACCGCTAATTGTTTTTATTATGTGTTGAATTAAGCATATTGTTTTGTACTTCCACTATGTTATTTGATTAATTCACGTTGTTAAGCCTACTTGGTCAATTTGGAATAAAGCTCGTAAAAAGATTCCATGATTAGGATTTTCACCTCTTATCTAGGTCCCAATTGCCTATTTGAGTCGGAAGACAATTAACATCTGTACAATTTTTCCTACATGTGGAATTCTTTGGTGCTTGTTTAATTTTTCCTAGACAAAATTCTTGATAGTACCCCAAATCAGTGATCTATAACCTCTCAAATGCCTTTTGAAAATATGTTATAGAATCAAAAACATCAAATAAGTTGAATTTCACATTGTCAAAACATCTAAGCAAACCAGTTTTTGAATAAAGAGTTTTTCCATCACAACAACACTCTTAAATTTTGAAGTCTAATTGGTGATTCTCTCACATATCTTACAACAACATGAATTCTTTCAAGCCCTGCTCAATAATTAAATTGAAAATGTGTGCACCACATTGTATGTGCAAGTGTTTTAACTCTAAAATTCCACTACCCTACCCATTAATACATTTCTTCACATAAGTAATGAAAGTATCATTAGAACTTGCATGATCAACTATAATGAAAAATATCTTATCAATGAGCTAATATAATAAACATGCTTCAATAGCTCTACCAAGTGTATCACCTTTGTGATTTGGAACCTGACAAAAGTTCAAGATTCATTTTTGCAAATTCTAACAACTATCAACAAAATGAGAAATTAAATAAATATAACATAAATTCTAACAAGATGTTCATTTATGAGTGACAAGACATATTCTTTAACTAGTTCTATTCAATAACTCTTTCAATTTCACTCTTTCTTTAACTTACAGTCAAACAATCTCTTCCAATAGTTCACCAAGAAGTGATTTTAAACAAAGGTTGCGACTCTTCAAGAAACTCCTTAAATCTTTCACCTTCTACGATAATAAATGGAAATTCATCTTTTATTATCATCCTCACCAAATTTTCCCTATATCTTTTAACATTAAATGTGTGAGGTACATGACTTCTTACATAATCTATTTCTTGCTTAGGGAAAACTGAAGTTCTTTTCTTCTTAAGCACTCTACCAGGAAACTTATCACATCTAATGACAATGTGTATAAGCGAATTTTACATACCAAATTTGCTTGACATATACTTATATTGTCTCTTATAATATTTTCATATAGCTTCACAAATTTGCCTAAGCCTTTCTTTGCTAAAATGTACCCAGAGTTCATTACAAGATCTAAAGAAAACTTTTTTATCTTCTTCTTTAAAAAGAGTGCATAGATCAAGAAATGAAATATTCACATAATCTTCTTCTTGAGTTGATTATGTTACATTTTCACCTCTATTTGCTTCCTTAGTCATATGAAGTATATCTTTACTTTATTAAAGTTATCTGTATGGTTACAGAAAAAAGTCTTAATAAATAATATAGTTATTCAAATAAATAATAAAACATAAGATAAAAAACATGTTGAATTAAATATAACTAATGAAGAATCCATCATTTTGTTTACATTAGCTATTTGATTGTTGCAAAAGTGTTATCAAATGATATTGTAAGATATAAAAAATAATCTATAATCCAATAAGATGTTGGGAAAAATGATATTACATAATGAAGAAGAAACAAATTTAATTTAGATACGCATTTATATCAACTAGTAAATACATATTTATATATTAATATCAGTTAATAACACATTCAAATCTTATTTAATTTAGATACATATTTATATATTTCAACTAACAAATACATTATTAAATTAAATTAAATAAATACCCAATTAGGTATTTGCAGTGACACAATATAAAAACACATCATTGAGTTTAATCTCTCCATTGTTATAATTTTAAAACCTTACACAAAGTGTCCTAAAATCAAATAAAATAGGACATATAAAATAATGTTCAAGAATTGTAATAAAAATAAATGAAAATACTTACCAATACAGAGACACAAAGAACCATGAAAAACTTGAAGCAAAGGTAAAAGCTCACTTGACAACTTTGCATTAAGATTTTTTTTAGAAGAATGTGATGCGTATTTTTGCAAGTGCACAAATCGTTCAAGTAATAAAGTGTACAAAAGTACGGATATCGAAGCCACAAGGAATGGCGTTACTAAGTAATGAAATTGACTAATCCTAATTTTATTTGAAAACCGAATGGTTTAATTTGTTTAAGAAGTAAATTAACTTAAAACTAAACGCAAATAACAAAATTTAATTTTGTTCACAATTGATTAAAAATGCTAAGGCATTTGATTTCGCTAAATCAATTCAATCCGATTTCAAGTCATGTTATATGAGAATCAAAGTTAAAAGTGATGGTTGAAAAACCCAAATTTACCTAATACCCTCTTTCGAGTTATATTAGAATTACTTATCTATGAAAACCAACTATATTTCTATGAAGATTTAATCACTGATGCGTATTTTCTCAAGTGTACGAATCGTTCAAGTAATAAAGTGTACAAAAGTACGGATATCGAACCCACAAGGAATGGCGTTATTAAGTACTGAAATTGACTAATCCTAATTTTATTTGAAAACCGAATTTTTTGAATTTGTTTAAAAGGTAAATTAACATAAAACTAAACGCAAATAACAAATTTAATATTGTTCACAAATGATTAAAAACGCTAAGGCATTTGATTTTGCTAAATCAATTCAATCCGATTTCAAGTCATGTTATATGAAAATCAAAGTTAGAAGTGATGGTTGAAAAACCCAAACTTATCTAATACTCTCTCTCGAGTTATATTAGAATTACTTATCTATGAAAACCAACTATATTTCTATGAAGATTTAATCACAAATAAGCACATTACGATTTATGGAATTTCTAGAATAACCACGTACATCATGCATTAGGTGTCAAACTCGCATTCAACATACGGTATTTATCACAAGAAGCATTCATTACACATCTCCTCTCGGTCTCAATATAATGCAACAAATCATTTAAATCTTAATCAGAAATTTAAAAGCATTAAGCATGGAAATAAATACTCAACTTGAAAACAATGAATTCATATAACGATAACACAAGAAATCAGATTTTCTTGATTCAACTACATCATAGCCTTAGCAAAAACGAATTAGTTCATAACGAAAATAAGAACAAACATATTCTCAATTGAATCCATGAACAAAAAATATGAATAAAATGCAGAAAATAAAAGCTAAGGAGAAGAGATGAAAAACTCTTGAAGAGGAAAACTTGGTAGCAACAAGCTTCTCCAACCTTTCTCTCCAAAATTTCCTTTTCTCGTCCAAAAATAACTCAAATCTGCTATCTCTGTCGTCCCCCTATTTCTCCATCATAATGTATATATAGATCTAGGGTTTGGGGGCAATTTTGGAACAAAACAACAAAAAAGAATGTGTTTTCGGACGAAACTCGCCGGCGGCGACATTATTCTCACCGCGGCGAGATTTCTGGCAATTTAAATTTTGTTTTTCTGATTTTGGCCGGTGGCCAAATTAATGTGGCTGGCAGCGAGATTCTTTGGCCGGCAGCGAGATGAGTTTACCAAAATTTGTGCTCTCGGGAAGATTTTCGCCGGCCGTGAGATGAATATGGCCGGCAGCGAGACAATTTGGCCGGTGGCGAGAATACTTTGGCCGGTGGCGAAAATACTTTGGCCGGTGGCGAGATTCAATTGGCCAAAATCCGTGCTCCCTGCATGATTTTCAACATTTTCTCCGTAAGGTTTTCGCCGGCGGCGAGAATACTCTCGCCGGCGGCGAAATTCCAAATTTTGAAATTTTGTTCTCTTTTTATTTTCATTCAATCCCGATCATTGTACTTTGTCCCTAACTTCTCCAAAATCATGATTTTACCTGAAATTGCACTTTAAACAAGAAATACCCGTGATATGACATTTGTGGATTAAATAATCAAATAAACACAATTTTCACACAAATATCAACATTTAAATCATAACAAAAATGCAATAATTTAGCTCTTATCAACAACCCCCAACCAGCTTCTTGCTAGTCTCTAGCAAGAAAAGCGATCTATTTAATAAATTCAAAGGAGACATTAAGAGAAACTTCAAAGAAAATTTTATTCTATTTACAAAATTACATTAAGCGTATGCAATAAGCCTTTAAACCCCTATGCGGCCCTAGTAGGACGAGTTGTAGTCTCGTGAAGGCTTCCAGTGATGATACCCACAAACATCTTACCTATAACTATTCTAACTTAAAACAATAAAATCACACAAAAATTAATTTGCACAAATGTCACAAAAATTGTAAATAACACACAACACATAGAATAATTAAATGTCACCTAAGCTTTAAGAAATCTCAAATGCCAATTTCACTTTTGTTATTGACTCTTAAACATCCATCAAACCACAAACCAATAGCCATAATGCCCAGATAATATTATGCAGAACATCCTCGAACAAAAAGGTGAAATCTCAAACTCCATAGGCTCACTTTTCAAAACTCTCTCCACTAATGAAGGAAAATACACCACTTCGGATCAATAAGACTTTATTAGGCTTGTAATGTTAGGCTTAGGTATTTGGTTAAGAAAGAACGGGAAGTGTCAAAATACAAATAATAGCACTTATTAGATTAAACACAACCAATTAAGTAAAAGAGTAACACCATTTAACCCAAATTGTTTCTTCCGATCATAACCCATTTTTCCAAAGATAAACAAAATTATTCCTCAATCTTTTACCTCAGTACATCCATTACTAACACTCTTTTATTTACTAGAGTGTGAGAGCCCTTTTTTTCTTTTCTTTTCTTTTTTTCTCTTTTTTTTCTTTTCTTTTTTTTAAACACAACCCCTAACCAATTTCTTCCAATATATGTGGAAGATGTCTTTTTTTTTATTCCATCCTTACTCCAATTGCTCTTGAAAAGTTTGTGTTCAAAATTAAGTGCTCTTAACAAATAAGGTAGGAATTATATATATATATATATATATATATATATATATATATATATATATATATATATATTTTGGCTCAGTAAAAGGTAGGTTATAGAAGGCAAAAAGAAAAAAAATAAGGCTAACAATATATTTAAATATGCTCAAAGAGGTGACTAGTGATATAAGGATAACAAGGTAAGCTTAAAATGGCATAATCGATCCAAAAATGGCCTACATCATCTCCTAAACAGTGCAATCCCAAATTATTTCGCCTCAAGAGGTTTTCAAATGAGTTCTAGAGTTTGTTGAGATCACAAAAATGTCCATGAAAAATTCGCACATAAGACTTCTCTAAGCATTTAGACTAATCAACCAAATCATACCACATACCAAAAGAGTCGCCAACTAGGTAAAATCAACATTTGAAATTATCTTTAAACCGAAGAAAAATTTAATGTATTCTAAAAGCTACTTGTTATCACAATCACATTATTATCATCAACGTGCAAATTAAAATAAGTAAAATGCAAATAAAATAAAAAATAAAAATAAAAGAAATTAAATCAAAATGCAGAAAAATAAATGGAAAATTAAAATTAAACACAAATAAACACACAAACAAAACTAATAAAAATAAAGGGAAGAAAATATTTACCGTTTACCGCACCCCCAACCAAAACCTTACATTGTCCTCAATGTAAGAAAGAAAAACTACAAAATGGTTTTTTTTACCTCCAAGACAAATAAAATAAGCAAATTTAATTAAAAATAAAATTATCATAAAATGAAGTGCAGAATTTAAAATTTCTAAAATAAAATGAGATAAAAGATGAGAAAACAAATCTGATGGGTTGCCTCCCATTAAGCGCTTTAAGTTATAGTCATTAGCTAGACTTTATGTCATCTTTCTGCTTGCTGAATTCTCCGTCAAAATATGGCCTCAACTGTTGTCCATTTACCTCGAAAGTTCCTTTTGTTTCATTATTGATCTCAATTGTTCCATAAGGAAACACCTTGGTTACTAGAAAAGGTCTTGACCAACGAGATTTTAGTTTTCCTGGAAAAAGTCTGAGACGGGATTTATAAAGCAGCACTTTCTGTCCCACCTCAAAGTTTTGCCTCAAAATGTGCTTATCATGCCAAACCTTCGTCTTGTCCTTGTATATTTGGGCATTCTCATAAGCATCATTCCTCATTTCATCCATCTCATTTGTTGCATATTTCATAAGGCAAGCTTCTAGTGGTAGCAATGGAGTTCTCTCCTCAAAAGTTTCCGAGATTAACTTGTCAAGAGTGTTAATTTGAAAACAAGAATGTACCGCACTTGGAAATTTCATTGCTTCAAAAAAATCAAAAGTCACTTGTTCATCTTGCACCCGTAGAATGAGATTTCCTTGGTGAACATCAATCAATGTTCTTCCAGTTGCAAGGAACGGTCTCCCCAATATCAACGGTACCTCTCTATCTTCCTCCATGTCAAGCACCACGAAATCTACAGGGAAAATAAATTTGTCAACTTTAATTAAAACATCCTCAATTACCCCTCGAGGATATTTCACTGATCAATCCGCTAATTATAGAGAGATTGAAATGGGTTTTACTTCTCCCAGGCCTAGTTTTCTGAAAATAGAAAGTGGCATCAAATTAATGCTTGCTCCTAAATCACATAGGACTTTATCAAAATTGCAACTTCCTATAGTACAAGGTATAGTAAAACTCCCTGGGTCTTTCAATTTCTGTGGCAGTTTTCTTTGAAGAACTGCACTGCACTCCTAATTTAGCATGACAGTTTCATAATCTCCCAGCTTCCTCTTCTTTGATAGAATTTCCTTCATGAATTTTGCATACTTGGCATTTGTTCCAACATCTCTGCAAAAGGAATGTTAATATGCAATTTCTTAAAAATATCCAAAAATTTATCAAATTGATTATCAAGCTTTTTCTTATTCAATCTTTGAGGATATGGGATAGGAGGCTCATATTTCACATTTGGGGAAGGTTGAACATCTTGGGATGTTGATGGCTTTTCTTTAGATTTTTCCATCATTTTCTCTTATTTCCCTTGCCATTCAAGTTCTTTACCGCTTCTCAATGTGATATCCTTTACATGCTCTTTGGGATTTATTGTGTCACTAGGAAATGATCCTTGAGACCTTTCTGTAATCTGCTTTGAAAGCTGCCCTAGTTGGTTTTGGATGTCCCTGTTTATTGCCTCTTGATTTCTGAAATTTGTTCTTGTCTCCTCAATGAACTTTCCCAAAATTCCTTCCAAATCTGTTTGTTTCTTCTCTTGGGGTAGGTAGGAAGATGATGACGGTTTGAATCCCCCTTGGTTATTTCCCCATGACAAATTTGGATGATTTCTCCAACCTGGATTGTAGGTGTTCGAATATGGGTTATGTTGAGGTTTTTGGAAATTTGAAACATAATTTGCTTGCTCATCATTTGGTGAAGCAAATGGATTTCCAGCTTGGCACTCGATACTAGCATGATTTCCACCACATAAATCACATTGTGTAGTTGGTTTGGATTCGATTTGGATGACAAAGAATCCTCTTTCTTGAAAGAGCAGCAACTTGAGCCGACAAAGCATTCACTGAATCAATTTCATGCACTGATGCTGGTCTTTTTGCAATTACCCGCTCTGAATGCCACTGATTATTGTTTTCTGCCATGATCTCTAATAACTCATGAGCATCCTCTGGTGTTTTTCCCATTAAAGACCCTCCAGCTGCAGCATCAATCATTGCACGATAGTTTGAAACCAACCCATTATAAAATGTAGAGACTTGCAGCCAAATTGGTATACCATGATGTGAGCACTTCCTCAACATTTCTTTGAATCTTTCCCAAGCTTCATACAATGATTCTTGGTCATATTGTGTAAAAGATGTGATTTCATTCCTCAATTTTGCTGTCTTAGCAGGAGGAAAGAACTTGGACAAGAATTTCTGAACCAATTCATTCCATGTTGTAATTGATCCCGGTGGTAATGAGTTTAGCCACTCCTTGGCTTTATCCCGAAGTGAAAAAGGAAAAACCCTCAATCTTATAGCATCTTCGGACACACCATTTATCTTGTAAAGATCACACACCTCCAGAAAGTAAGCAATATGTGCATTTGGATCATCCTTTGACATTCCCCCAAACTGATTTGATTGAACCATTTGGATAAAGGATGGTTTTATCTCAAAATTATTTGCTTGAACAGTTGGCCTCCTTATACCCGAAGTAGTTCCAGCAACATTAGGCACAGCATAATCCCTCAAAGCTCTATGATTTCCACCTCCCTCAACAAATGGTGGATCCATAGTTGATTGTCTATTAGAAGGTGAGGTTGAACGCCTTCTCTCTCGGTTTAGATGCCTAAATGTTCTATCAATCTCTGGATCAAATGGAAATTGGTTAAGGCTTCTTGTACGTCTCATACAACAATCCTACAACCAGAAAATTAACTAGCACAAAAACAACACAAAGTTACCTTCTTCTTTTTTATGATAAATGAAATAAAAGAGCAAAATAAAATAAAAAATTAAAAATGAAACAATGATAAAGAAAATTAACTTCAAATTAAAACTAAGATTAGGTAGTATCGATATTAATAAAATCAAACCATTCCCCAGCAACTGCGCCAAAAACTTGATGCGTAATTTCGCAAGTGTACGAATCGTTCAAGTAATAAAGTGTACAAAAGTATCGATGTCGAACCCACAAGGAATGGTATTACTAAGTACCGAAATTGACTAACCCTAATTTTATTTGAAAACCGAATTTTTTGAATTTTTTTAAAAGGTAAATTAACATAAAACTAAACGCAAATAACAAATTTAATATTGTTCACAAATGATTAAAAATGCTATGGCATTTGATTTTGCTAAATCAATTCAATCTGATTTCAAGTAATATTATATGAAAATCAAAGTTAGAAGTGATGGTTGAAAAACCCAAACTTATCTAATACTCTCTCTCGAGTTATATTAGAATTACTTATCTATGAAAATCAACTATATTTCTATGAATATTTAATCACAAATAAGCACATTACGATTTATGGAATTTCTAGAATAACCACATACATTATGCATTAGTTCTCACACTCGCATTCAACATATGGTATTTATCATAAGAAGCATTCATTACATATCTCCTCTCGTTCTCAATATAATGCAACAAATCATCTAAATCTTGGCCAGAAATTTAAAAGCATTAAGCATGGAAATAAATACTCAACTTGAAAACAATGAATTCATGTAACGATAACACAAGAAATCAGATTTTCTTGATTTAACTACATCATAGACTTAGCAAAAATAAATTAGTTCATAACAGAAATAAGAACCAACATATTCTCAATTGAATCCATGAATAACAAATCTGAATAAAATGCAGAAAATAAACGCTAAGGAGAAGAGATGAAAAACTCTTGAAGATGAAGACTTGGTAGCAACAATGGTGATGATCCTTCAAGCTTCTCCAAACTTTTCTCTCCAAAATTGCCTTCTCTCCTCAAAAAATGGCTCAGATTTGCTCTCTCTGTCGTCTCCTCTTTCTCCATCTTATAGTATATATAGATCTAGGGTTTTGGGGGCAATTTTGGAAAAAAAACAACAAAAAAATTGTGTTTTCGGACGAAACTCGCCAACGGTGACATTATTCTTAGCGCGGCGAGATTTCTAGAAAATAAAATTTTTGGTTCTCTGATTTTGGCCGGCGGCTAGATGCATTTGGCCGGCGGCTAGATGCATTTGGCCGGTGGCGAGATTTGCATCTCGAGAAGGTTTTTCGCCATGCTCTCTGTAAGAATTTAGCCGGCGGCGAGAATCATCTCGCCGGCGGCGGGATTTCCAAATTTTGAAACTTTGTTTTCTTTTTATTTTCGCTCAATCCCGATCATTGAACTTTGTCCCAAACTTCTCCAAAATTATGATTTTATGTGAAATTGTACGTTAAAAACGAAATACCCATGAAATGACATTTGTGGATTAAATAATCAAATAAACACAATTTTCACACAAATATCAACATTTAAATCATAACAAAAATGCAATAATTTGACTCTTATCAGAATGTCTACAGAAACCTTAGCTATAAAATTTACAGGAAAGGATTATGCGGCATGGGAATTCCAATTCAAAATGTTTCTGAAAGGAAAGGAACTTTTTTGTCGTATTGATGGGTCTTCTCCTGTGCCTGTAAATGTAAGGAACTTAGTCAATGGGAGGCAAAGGATGCTCGAATTATCTCTTGAATTTTAGGATCTATTTAAGTTCATATGGTGCACAATTTACACTCTTTTGGTACAACTAAAGAGATGTGGGATTATTTGAAGTGCATATATCATCAAGATAATACTACGATACGATTTCAACTAAAACTCAAGATTAGTACCTTCAGCCAAGTTAATATCTCTATTGAGCGGTATTATTCTGGATTTCTTAATCTAAGGAGCGAATATTTTGGTATTATCTACACGAAGGTATCTAGAGAAACCTTAGCCGGCTTTCAAGCGGTTCATAAAGATAGTAGCCGTGATCAGTTTTTGATGAAACTGAGACTAGAATTTGAAGTTGCTAGAGTTGGAATGTTGAATAGAGATATGGTTCCTTCTTTGGACGCATGTCTTGGTGAATTGTTGTGTAAGGAACAGAGAATGGATACACAAGCTGTTATAGGTGCATCTAGGAAACATGTGAAGTTGTCAATGTTTCTTATGCCACTCAAGGGAGGAATCGAGGAAAGGGAAAAATGCAGTACTATAGTTGCAAGAAGTTCGGACATATTACCTGCAATTATGACAAGAAATTCTGCAATTATTATAAGAAAAATGGACACATTATCAAGGAATGTCCTACATATCCAAAAAATTGATGAATACAAGCTTTTCAAACTGCTATTCTAGCTCCTAATGTTATTGGTCCTACATCTACAACTGCTAACATAACTTAGCCTATCGTTACTCCAGAAATGGTCCAACAGATGATTATCTTAGCATTTTATGCCCTTGGACTTCAAGGCCAAGGTAAGACTATTCTCCCCCTTGCTTTGTTGATTCTGGAGCATCAAACCATTTGACTGCTCCTTTTATTTGTTACTGATGAGTGCTCAAAAAGCACCAAAATAACCATGATTTTATGCCCATTAATTGATTAAAAATATATATATTTATATGTTTTATCATATATTTATATAAATTTGTCTTTTTCGGAATCACGGGTATTTTTATTGTTTTTCAGGTATTTTGGCTTAAAAACGCAATTTAAAGACTCAAAGAGGAATACTTGAAGCAATACATCACAAATATATTAATAAATAAGTGGGAAAAGGTCAACAAACATGGAAAAATTGGACAAAATGGGTCGAAAAGGTCAAAAATGTCAAAAAGACGGAAATCGCGCGCCGCAGCCCAGCGCCCCATGCTGCGCGTGCCCGCGCGCGTTGACATTCCCATCTGCGCGCGCAGCGCCCAACAGCCGCCCCTCCGCGTGCCCAACGCGTTTTCACCCCATTTTTCACGTGCAGTAGCTGACGTCTACGCGGCGTCATTGATGACCTCGACATTTCCATTACACGTTTTTAATTTTTTAATATTTTTTAACATTTTTTACTCATTTTTTCTCTCCATCCTCACCTATAAATACCCCCTTCCCTTCACTTCAAATCACTCCTTCAAATCTCTCTTCGCTCTTCTTTCTTTCTCTTGTTTCTTAGTTTTTGAGTTTTCTTAGTTTCTTTGTTAGTTTCTAGGCTTTTCTTAGTTTTTCTCTTAGTTTTTAGTTCAATTCTCTTAGGTTTAGAGTTCTTCTCTTTTGAGAGGAACTTGTAATGTTTTTGTAATAATTTAGATTTTTGATTCAATAAATGGAAGTGCAAATTCCGCTTGGAGGTTTTCTAGCAACGGGAATAGCGTCAAGTTACGTAAGGATTTTATTTTCTTCTGATTATTTTTATGCTTTATTCTTACATGTTATATTTAATTTGTCGTGATTAAATTTAAGCGTACTAGTATTTATAATCATGATATAATAATAACATTTTTATGCTTGAGAAATATTAAATAGGTGAAAATTTCTAAAATGAATTGATTTTATTTTTATTCAAGATTTTATATTAAGGATGTTAGAGAGAAATATATTATTTTTCATTACAAACTTAAATCTGAAAATTAGATTTTAAGGTTTAGTTATCCTCGATTTAGAGTAGTGCTCTTTTATTTGATGGTACAATCGCCGGTAGTTAGAGTGAAGCTCTATTTCAAAAGTTTTTATAAGAATTATTATCTGAAAATGTATTGACGACATGTTTTCGGTAGTGATTTTAAAACGTGAAAGTTAGTACTCGGATAACTAAATTCTTAGGTTTAATTTGGACACCTTGAATAAAGTTTAAACTGTCTAACCCCACCAAAGGTGGCATTTAAATGGTTCATTTTCAATCTCTTAGAGAAAGGAATTAATTTAATTAACCAAATTAGTTATCAACCCCACCCATAGGTGTTAATTGATTTGTTTAGTTAACAAAGAATATCTAACCCCACCAAAGGTGGTAATAATACAAAAAAGGGAGAATCAATAAATATCAATTCATATATTTAATAACCTAAATAATACAAGCAAGAATAATTAATTTAGTTATTATATCCATAAATACTCCACTAATATAAATGATAAAATTTGCATGAATATTTATTGAATCTGTATTTATATTTATTTTTTATTGAATTTGTATCTATGTTTATTTTTATGTTTTTTAGATTATATTTAATTAATCTGTATATATGTTTATTTTATGTTATTAGATTAGGAACACAAAAACCAAACTATTGTGACAGGATGTTTAGGATTTAATTTTGTTTTTAAAAGTTTGAATAATAAATTAAAAACCACATACATTCCTTCCTTAGATCGACCTTGGGAGTATACTTATCATTT
This sequence comes from Hippophae rhamnoides, assembly GCA_033030585.1. NCBI lineage: Eukaryota > Viridiplantae > Streptophyta > Magnoliopsida > Rosales > Elaeagnaceae > Hippophae > Hippophae rhamnoides. Next base: position 56,464,844 of record CM065429.1, on the reverse strand, counting down.
TCTACGAAATGATTCGTGCACTTGCGAGAGTTTTACAAATATTAAAACCAAAGTATTTGCGAGAATCGGCGATGCCGGTTTTCGTTCATCAGTTACATAATCTACGAAAGTATACTGGTATAAAAAATATTCAGATTGCTAATGGAAGTAATCTTCCAATTACAACCATTAGTGATATTGGACCTTCTTTTCATCATGTATTTGTCTCTCCTGGGTTATCTACTAGTTTAATTTATGTTAGTCAGATGGTGGATAATAACTATGATGTACATTTCTCTCGTGATGGTCGTGTTGTGTAGGATCGGGTGTTGGGAAGGTGGTCTCGAATGGGCCTAAAGTGGGATGATTATTTTCGTTGTAATTTATTATTCTTTGAACTTTGTCTTTAGCTTCTATTACTATTGAAAACAAGGCTGTTGTTTGGCATAGACGATTAGGCCATCCAAATAATGTGATTTTGTTTAATTTGATGAAACATGGTTTTCTTGGTAATAAAGATCAATATTATTCTCATCAATTGCATTTTGATTGCTTTACTTTTAAACTAGGGAAAAGTAAAACTTTACCTTTCCTGTGGTCGTGCTAATATATGTTTTGAGATTATACACAGTGATGTTTGGGGTATTACTTCTGTCATTTCACATGCGTAGTATAAATATTTTGCAACGTTCATTGATTACTATAGTCATTTCACATGGATATATATTATGTGTTCAAAATCTGAGGTGCTCACTATTTTCCAAACTTTTATGGCTTATATCGAGACACAATTTTCCGCTTGTATTAAGGTTTTACGATCTGATAATGGTGGCAAATATATATTTCATGACTTTCAAGTCTTTTGGCAATAGAAAGGCATTGTATCTCAATGATCTTGTCCTTATACACCTCAACAGAATAGAGTGTATGAACGTAAAAACCGTCACTTGTTGCATGTAGTTCGAACATTACACTTGGAGTTTTCAATTCTGCCTAAATTTTGGGTGGAAGCTTTTCCACTGCAGTCTATCTGATTAATCGTCTACCTTCTCAACAATTGAATTTTGATACTCCTTACTATCATCTTTTTGGTATGCATCTAGATTATCATATGCTACACACATTTGGATGTGTTTGCTTTGTTCACTTGCCTCCTCATGAGCGCCACAAGCTTATAGCTCAATCAATAATATGTGTTTTTATGGGTTATAGCACAACTCACAAGGGATTTTTATGTTATGATGTTGTTACAAATCGTTTACGTACTCTTGGAAATGTGATTTTCTTTGAACATGAGTACTATTTTCAACAACATATTACCCCTTCTAACGGTGTTTGATTGCCACACAAATTATGGGTGCAATGAATATGCAAGTATACATATCGTAACAAGTAATATAATGATAAGTAAAGATCGCTCCCATGGAAATTATTTTATTAGAAATTAATTTTTAAAACTAAAAATAATAAAAATCAATTTTTTTAGTGTTTTTATGTTTTAAGGAAGCAAAATTAAAATAACTAAAAATAAATAGCAATAATTAATTAAATCAGATTTTGTGACTAAAAAGTTATATGAAAAAATATCTAGGAATACTTAATCTCCTAATTTTCTAAACATGCGAATCGCTAAAATCCCCCTAATATAATTATCAATTAATTACATGATCAATTGAATCTAATCTAGTATGTGTTCCTCTCTCAAGTAAACTACACATCATATAGTAATTAATTTAATCACACTCTTATGCCAATTAAATTGCATACTACTCATTAAGTTCATCAATTATGGATCACATACATAAAAATCATACATCTCTACCTAGAAATTATGCATGTTATTTAATCAAGACAAATAATTAAATAATTCTCTCAAATTTATTTAATTGCCTCTATAGATAAATTGTTGGCCAAACATTTAATAGCATACAAATCAGATTAAATAATATAATTAAATTATAATTATATTTGAGGTAAAATTTTAGATCATCACATGGTGAAAATTGGGTTCATAAGATCCATAGATTAATAAATTAATTACACATAATTTTGTTCATAAAACTCATATTTTTCATAAATAAAGACATAAAATTGATAAAGAAAAGAGTAGAAGAAGAAAACCAATCAATCTCTTCAATTGTAAAATTAATCTCCTCTTGAATCTCCACCAAAATTATGTCATCTCTTGAATTTTTCTGTATTTTTCTCTCTTTTAGCTCTAAAAACTGACCAAAATTATGCTAATGGAGGCTAATTAGTGTTTATGGAGTGATTAGGGGTTTAAATAAAGCTCAAATGCGATCTGGACCATCCGATCACCTTCAGATCAAGGGCTACAATCAAAACAAGCAAACTGACAATTTTAGCCGATCACAGCGCGACACATGGCATCAAAAATTCATTGGGCGAATCATGGAGTGATGCATGGTAGGGGAGACTGGTCAGATTCAATGCTCGTCGAGTCAGCAACATGTGGCGTGACGTGATTCATAGGAATGAATGGTGTGGTGCACGGGTGGAACGTGCAGAGCAAAGGCATGGTGACACGTGGCATGGCACGTTGACCAATGTTTGAACTTGGATTGAACGTCGTGTCGACACGTGGTGATTGTTTCATCCTCCTCACATGTGGCGTGACATGATTCGCTCTCCGTGCTTGCGTGGAGTCCCCGTGGCTTGCCCAGTCAACTCCTCTACTTGTGTGGCATGACATATGGCAGCTTCTGATTGGTCCAAAGTTAAAAATCCAGAAAAGTTTCAAAAATTATTTTCACCCGTTTCCATTAAAAAGTTTATATTTTAATTTGTTTTGCTATAAAAATACTATTTATTAAATAAAACAAGTAAATATTAAGTAAAAAAGTGCATTAATGACTCTATTTTCATAGAGCATAAGTGTTCTTCCTAGCTTTAATGATATCTCTCCATCAATTGATCATTTTAAACACGATATTGTCTACCAGTGATGATGGCCCCAATCATCACAAATTCTTCCTGACCCTAATCCAGTGCCTACTTTAGTGGCTGATAATTGTATTTTATATAGTTATTTTCATCTATTTTATTAATTATAATTGCTATGTTCTTTATATTTTTGTTTTTTTTGGTTAAATAAATTAATATTTTCTCTTTATGTGTTAAGGAATATATTTTGAAGAAAATTAAATAAATTGAATCGAAAACGTACTTAATTGCAAATTTATGTCCAAAAATCTAATTTCAAATAAAAGAGTGCTTAATTGCAATTTATAAAAGTCTAAAATATAATTTAAATTAATATTGGGCTTAATTTTAATTAATAAAAGTTTTAGAATTTAATTTAAATTAGAAAAGGGGCTGAATTGTAATTAAAGAAAGTTTAAAATGTAATTTGAATTAAATTTGTGGGTCAAAATGCAATTAAGGAAATTTTTATTCTGTGCAGGAAAAGGAAGCCACGCGCACCATTATTTACGGGCGACACCAACCTTTCGATCAGAAAATCAATGGATACGATGAGGTGTGTGGATTGGAAGCGCGACAAAAGAGAGTGAACGTGGATTTCAGGGTTTACACGACTTGGTCCCCAGTGGAGCCCACCTACCGCGCAGGCCAAAGGGCGAATATGCCACGTGTCTGTTACGAATATGCCAAAGGGCGTGATCCTGTGCGGGGAAACCACGTGCAATCGTTCCCTCCATCCATTTAAAGTCTGCCACGTGTCCAACGTTCCCTTTAACCAATTAGGTGATGACACATGGCATATTTGGGTGAACGTAAAAGCACAGAATCGCGCACGCGTCTTAGCAGATGTCCGTCATGTTTCTCGCGCCCCAATCCCGTACGACAATCTATCGTGTGCCTGTCCTTGATATCCAATAATATTCTGCCACATGTCCCATCATTTCTTTCAGCAAATTAGACGCTGATATGTGTCACACAAATTGAATTAAAAAAGATCCGAAACGGCACCCCTGTTTTTGATATCTCTCACGCGTATGTTTAAATAATAATTTCGATATCCCATTTCCCATATGCGTGTCCGCGTAATTAAAGAAAAATGTATATTTTTTAGATGTATTTTTGGTGCTATAAATAGGGCATTTATTGCTAAAATTTAGAGGTTGGGTTTAGGGGTTCGTTTTTGATAGACCTGGATAGTGGTACACGCAGAAGCCATTTTTGGCTTATGTTGTGTTCTACGTGTGCCAAATATGCTTAGAAATGTTTTAATTTTCTTTTGTTCTTAATCTCATTTTCCTTAACTACTGTAATTTTAATTTTAATTAATGAAGTAATTTAATTTTTCTAGGGTTGCTTTTTATCTAAATTTATAAAGCTTTGATTTTAATAAATTTTGAAAGATTTATAAGACGTTTGATTTGTTTATTCTATATGTGCTTAATGCTTTTTGATTATTTACGAATTTTATCAAAATGATCGGTGGCACTTAAATAAACTTGGAAGAGGCATTTTTGTGTATATTGCTCATGGATAGAATGACACTTATGATGAAGGATAGGAATATACCCTCATTGTATGTGTGACCATTTGAAAACTTAGAACGTAATGAATCTTGGTGAATTTAATTCTCATATGAATATAGTGAATTAATTTAACGAGGCGTGTCTATACGGAACTCGGAAAAGATGTATGGATAAAATTAGAAGTTTTCGGTTGACAAATTAAATGTACTAAAAAAATATAAATCAAGAGAAAATAACATGATTAGAGTGGATTAATTTGTAGAAAAACTGCAATCCTAGATTTCTTTTATTTTGTTATTAAACTCTTTTCTTAAACTTTTTCTAAATCAACGATCGTTTTGGATAAAATCAGAGAGAAATAATTTTAGTACTCAACAAACTGTAGTAACAAATCTCCGTGGGAACGATAACTTACTTATCAAATTTTATTACTTGTGATTGTGTATGCTTGCACGTTTTATGTTCTCTAAAAGAGACAACAGTGGCTTCACAAATATCTTCCTGTACTATTTATCCTCTTCATAGGTATGGTTTCTCTACCACTTTAGTTGATACTGTAGTTCCTACCTCTTATTATTAGGTAGCTAAACATGCATGTTGGGTGAAAGCTATGCAAGAAGAACTTGAGACTCTTCAGGATAATCATACTTGGGATATTGTTCCTTATCCTACTGGTGTTAAGCCCATTGGTTGTAAATGGGTATATTCCATTAAGATGTGGTTTGATGGCTCACTTGAAAGATATAAGGTGCAATTGGTAGCACTCGATAATCAATAGGAGTATGGGGTCGATTATGAGGAGACATTTTCCCATATAGCAAAGATAACGATGGTGCAACTTGTTCTTGCTATTGCTGCATCCAAGGGCTGGCCATTACGACAAATGAATGTTAAGAATGCCTTTTTGCATGGGGACCTTAAGGAAGAAATTTTTATGACTCTACTATCAAGGTTATTTTCTACACTTTCTACCGATGTTTGTAAGCTAAAATGGTCACTCTATGGTTTAAAATAGGTTTCACGTGCTTGGTTTGATAAGTTTCGCTCTACGCTTCTTAGCTTCTCCTTTGTTCAAAGTCAGTATGATTCCTCTTTTTTTCTTTGCAAGACCGTTAAAGGAATCATCTTGTTTTTGGTATATGTTGATGATATTATTATTACAGAGACTGACTCTGCATTGATTTATCAGCTCCCTTCAGGGTTCCTTTCATATGAACCACTTGGGTCCTTTACAATATTTTTTAAGCCTTGAGGTACACTCTACCTCAACTGATATTTTCTTACACCAGCATAAGTACTCCTAAGAATTGATTACTTTGGATGGCCTTCAGGATAGTCATACTGTTGATACTCTCTTGGAAGTCAATGTTAAATATCGTTGTGATTAGGGAGATTTTTTCTTTGATCTCTCTTTATGTAGACAACTGGTGTGGAGCCTAAAATATCTGACTATGACTTGGCCTCATATTTCCTTTATTGTTCAACAATTTGGTCAGTTTATGCAGGCACCTAAGCACCTCCACCTGGCTACTATCCATCGCATTGTTCGCTATTTGCAAGAAACTTCCACCCGTAGTCTTTTCTTCCCTATGGAATCTCTTATTCATTTGGTTTCATATAGTGATGCTGATTGGGCTAGTTGTTTTGATACTCGATGATCAATTACTGGCTGGTGCATGTTTCTTAGTGCCTCTCTTATTTCTTGGAAAAATAAGAAGTAAGATCGTGTGTCAAAGTCCTCCACCGACTATAAGTATCGTGCTATATATTCTGTATGTTCTGAGATTGTTTGGCTTTGACAAGTGTCGGTTGAGCTTGGGTTTCCACAACCTGAGTCTACTCCACTCCATGCGGATAATACTAGCGCTATTCAAATTGCTGCTAACCTAGTATTTCATGAGTGCATCAAGCACATTGAAGTGGATTGTCACTCTATTCGTGAAGCATATGATGCTCATGTCATCTCTCTTTCTCATATTTCCACCAATCTCCAGACTGCTGATGTGTTTATTAAGGCTCTCTCCTGACATCGATATCAATTTCTTGTTGACAAATTGATGTTTTTTGATCGTCCAGCATCAATTTGAGAGGGGATATCAATAGCAGAGATTATGGACAAGATTTACTTTACCGTAATTAATGTATTAGATGTGTATATATTATTCCCTAAAATAGATAAATAGAATATTATATATTCTTATTTAAATTATATAAATAGAATATTATATATATTTTTACCTAAAATAGATTGTATAATAATTCTTATTTAATGAAAATGATCCTAAAGAAGAAGTCATTCAGTCATTTACTCAAAAATGTCAGTAATTTAGCTTGTTGATATATGTACAGGGAAATTCAAACATGTCTGTTCTAACAGAAACTGGAGTGAAGCAAGCTGAGAGTTCTAAAACAGCTCTAGAAAATATATACTTTTATCAATGTTTCTCTGGTCCAATATCTCATGCAAAGGTTTGAAAAAGAAACTTGTATACTATCGTTAGTTGGATTATTTTGTTTTGATTATGGACCTTTATTGCAGTCAACCGCAGAAGTTATGTGGCAAGGGAGGCAAGACCCACTGGTTTTCCCTTGTTCACTTAAAGAGGCACATCTATTTTATCTTGAAGGAATGAAAAATGGTTTATCTCTCCTTGTCTCTAAATTTTATTTTGGTTTAAACTTTGCTTTTCTCCCCATTATTTTATTCACTTAAAGAGGCACATCTATTTTATCTTACAGACTCATTTAGAAACACCAGATATCTTAAATTTTTGGGTATGTATATGAGGGACATACATGTCTAATTTAAAGTATTAAGTACCTACACTATGTCTATGTTGTGTCGGTTGAATATGGCAGGCACTTCATTATTTATATGAAAAGTTGATTTAACATAGGATTTGCTTTGTCTACGGACTTGCTCTTTTCTGAACACTTCTAAATTGATGTGTCATAGTATTTCTTGTTCATGCATTGTTTGCTTTTAACATGCTAAATCATATTCAAAATTTGGAGCAGTGGATGCCAAGCAAATACATCTGATGGGCCATACACAAAGTGTATGTAATAAATACGCAAGGATACGTATCGCAACAAATAATATAATGATAAGAAAATATCGTTTCTACGAAGATTACTTTATTATAAACTAATTTTTAAAACTTAAAAAATAAAAGTCAAATTTTTTGTGTTTTTATATTTTCAATAAACAAAATTAAAATAACTAAATATAAATAGCAATAATTAATTAAATCAAATTTAATAACTAAAAAGATATATGAGAAAATATTTAAGAATACTTTATCTCCCAATTTTCTAAACATATGAATCGCTAAAATCCTTTCAAAAATAATTATTAACTAATTACATGATCAATTGAATAGAACCTAGCATGTATTCCTCTCTCAAGTAAACTACACATCATATAGTAATTAATTTAATCACACTCTCGTGCCAATTAAATTGCATACTACTCATTAAATTCATCAATTATGGATCACATACATAAAAATCATACATCTCTGCCTAGAAACTATGCATGTTATTTAATTAAGACAAATAATTAAATAATTATCTCAAATTTATTTAATTGCCTCTATAGATAAATTGTTGGCCAAACAATTAATAGCAATCAAATTAAATAATATAATTAAATTATAATTATAATTGGGGTAAAATTTTAGATTATCACATGGTGAAAATTGGGTTCAAAAGATCTATAGATTAATAAATTAATTGCACATAATTTTGTTCATAAAACTCATATTTTTCATAAAGAAAGACATAAAAATTGATAAAGAAAAGAGTAGAAAAAGAAATACAATCAATCTCTTGAATTGTATTATTAATCTCCTCTTGAATCTCTGCCAAAATTGTGTCGTCTTTTGAATTTTTCTGCATTTTTCTCTCTTTTTAGCTTCAAAAAATGAACAAAATTATGCTAATAAAGGCCACTTAGGGTTTATGGAGTGATTAGGGACTTAAATATTGCTTAGGTGCGATCTAGACCTTCAGATCAAAAGCTACGATCAAAACAAGCAAAACTGACAATTCTAGCTAATCCAGCGCAACACGTGGCATCATAAATTCACTGGGCGAATCAGGGAGCAATGCGTGGTAGGGGAGACCGATTAGAGTCAACGCTCGCTGAGTCAGCAACACATGGTGCAATGTGATTTGCAAAAACGGATGGCATGGCGCACGGATGGAACGCATAGAGAAATGTCGTAGCAACACGTGTCATGACGTGTTGACCAATTTTTGTACTCGGATTGAACGCAGTACTAACACATAGCACGCATTTCATCCTCCTCACATACGGTATAACGTGATTCGCTCTCCGTGCTTGCATAGTGTCAATGTGGTTTGTCCAGTCAACTCCTCTGCTTGCGTGGCAGCTTCCGATTGGTCCTGCGTTAAAAATTCATAAAATTTTCAAAAAAAATTCAAAAACTATATTTTCAATCATTTAACTAAAAAATTTATATTTTAATTTTTTTATCATAAAACTACTATTTATTAAATAAAACAAATAAATATTAAATAAAAATGTGATAATGTATTTTCATAAATCATCGACATCCAACGGAATATTATCGAGAGAGGATCCAGCTAATTTTAACGTGAATAGAACCTATCCAGTTCGACAATTGCTGGGAACAGAAAAAAGGCTTGGAAAGAGATCTTGTTGTCTCCTGTGAGCCTTTCTTCATCTTTCGTTACTCATTTTTTTTAAGCCAATTGATGCGGCAGCCGATTTTGACATAAAAATATATACATCGTTGATGCCTTATGTTCCTTTATATGCTGCTATGTACCAATTTTAACGATATGTAAAGATTTTTCTGTTACTAGAGGGAGAATTTCTTAGTGATTACTCAGAAGTCGATTTTAAGGGCATTGATCTGCACAGCCTTGGGGCTAGGCCCAGAAAGGTACTGAACTACTAATGTTGCTTTCCTGTCACAAATAGGCAGTCACAAATATTATAAAAAGAAATAAAAAAAATTATTGTTAACAAAAACGAAATTCAATAGAAATAAGACTAAATTAACAATTTTTTATTCCTTGAGTTACATGTCTGAGGATTGATTTGAAGACGGTAAATTAACACATTCTAACAAGTATGATATCCACACAAATTGTGTGAACAATTAATATACAAATATACGTATAGTATTAAGTAATATAATGATAAGTAAAAATTGTTTTCACGGAAATTTTTTTATTATAAACTAATTTTTAAAATTAAAAATAATAAAAATTAATTTTTTGGTGTTTTTATATTTTAAAAAATCAAAAAATTAAAATAATTAAAAATAAATAGAAATAATTAATTAAATCAGATTTTGTGACTAAAAAAATATATGAGAAAATATCTAGGAATATTTAATCCCTCAATTTTCTAAACATGTGAATAGCTAAAATCCTCCCGATATAATATCAATTAATTACATGATCAATTGAATATAACTTATTATGTGTTCTCCTCTCAAGTAAACTACACATCATATAGTAGTTAATTTAATCACATTCTCATGCCAATTAAATTACATACTACTCATTAAGTTCATCAATTATGGATTACATACATAAAAATCATACATCTCTACCTAGAAACTATGCATGTTATTTAATCAAGAAAAATAATTAAATAATTTTCTTAAATCTATTTAATTGCCTCTATAAATAAATTATTGACCAAATAATTAATAGCATAAAAATCAGATTAAATAATATAATTAAATTAATATTATAATTAGGAAAAAAATATTAGATCATCATATGGTGAAAATTAGGTTCATAAGATCCCTAGATTAATAAATAATTCCGTATAATTGTATTAATAAAACTCATATTTTTCATAAAAAAACATAAAATTGATAAAGAAAATAGTAGAAAAATAAATACAATCAATCTTTTAAATTATAGAATTAATTTTCTCTTGTATCTCCAACAAAATTGTGTCTTCTCTTCAATTTTTTTGTATTTTTCTCTCTTTTTAGCTCTAAAAAGTGACCAAAATTATGTTAATGGAGGCTAATTATGGTTTATAGAGTGATTAGGGATTTAAATAAAGCTCAGGTGCAATCTGGATCGTCTGATCAGTTCAAATTAAGGGCTACAATCAAAACTGGCAGTTTCAGACAATGACAACGCGACACGTGGCATCAGAAATTCATTGGGCGAATCAGGGAGCGACGCGTGGTAGGGGAGACCAGTCAGAGTCAACACTCGCTGAGTCAACAACATGTGGCACGACATAATTTGTTGGAACGGATGGCGTGGATCTCGTATCATGTAGAGACTCACCTCGCTCCTAGAGAGAAATTAGGAAAGTCCATTGCGCACCATTCCTAAACCGAGAATCATGGCAATAACTCGGTCTAAAAGACCGTTAGATTCGATTGGTGCCAAAACAATGGCAACTCAAGGAAACACATCCTCGGCCAATAATGGGGCCAGGGCGGAAGATAACACCCTCTATCAAGAGTTATCTCGTCAATTCCTCGAGTTAAGAAAAGAACTCGATGAAACCCGAAAAGAAAATAGAACTCTCCAGTCCCAAGCAGATGGAAGGAGCTCGAAAAATCTTATCGCTGAACCAATCACGGAGGAGGCAAGGGGACATGTTCTTTCCAAGCCCCGTCATACCGAGCATGAGGTTGAAAGAAATCCATTTTCTAGCTCGGCTCATCCCGATGAAGAGCAATGGCTCCAAGAAAAGAGAAGTTGGGAAACATGACTACAAGCTCTAGAGGATAACAACAAAAGATAGGAGGAGGCCTTGAAAGCAACAAATGAGAGACAGGAAAAGGGAAAAGCCCCTTGCGAAGTGGACAGAGATTGTGAACAACTGTACATTTCACCATTCTCAAATGTGATCGAAAATGATGAACCCCTACCCAAGTTCAATGCTCCCAAATGCCCAGACTATTTTGGGACAAAAGATCTAGTACCACACGTTCAACATTTCAAAACAGCCATGGCACCCATGAGTCTCACCTAGGAAAAAAGAGGCACAATGATGTGCAAACTGTTTGCCGCCACTCTTTATGAGGGCGCATGATGACCAAAATCGGCATCGTCGATCCTACCAATACTTTAGTTTTATATTTATAAAACTCTCGCAAGTGCACGAATCATTTCATAGAAAATGATAAGTATACTCCCAAGGTCGATCTAAGGAAGGAATATATGTGGTTTTTAATTTATTATTCAAACTTTTAAAAACGAAATTAAAGCCTAAACATCCGGTCACGATATTTGGGTTTTTGTGTTTTTTTATCTAATAACATAAAAATAAACATAGATACAGATTCAATAAACATTTATGCAAATTTTATCTTTTATAATAGTAGAGTATTTATGGATATAATAACTAAGTTAATTATGCTTGCTCATATTATTTAGATTATTAAAGATATAAATTGATATTTATTGATTATCTCTTTTTTATATGAATACCACATTTGGTGGGGTTAGATATTCTTTGTTAACTAAACAAATCAATTAACACTTATGGGTGAGGTTGATAACTAATTTGGTTAATTAAATTAATTCTTTTTTTTCTAAGAGATTTAAAATGAACCATTTAAATGCCACATTTGGTAGGGTTAGATAGTTTAAACTTTATTCAAGGTGTCCAAATTAAACCTAAGAAATTAATTATCCGAGTACTAACTTTCAAGTTTTAAAACTACTACTGAAAACATGTTGTCAATACATTTTCAGATAATAATTCTTATAAAAAATTTGAAATAGAGCTTCACTCTAACTATCGGGCGATTATACCAACAAATAAAATAGCACTACTCTAAATCAGACCGGATAATTAAACCTTAAAATCTAATTTTCAGATTTAAATTTATAATGAAAAATAATATATTTCTCTCTAACATTCTTAATATAAAATCTTGAATAAAAATAAAATCAATTCATTTTAGAGATTTTTACATATTTAATATTTTGCAAACATAACAACGTTATTATTATATCATGTTTACAAACAGCCAACAATGTTAAATTTAATCACACACAAATTAAATATAACATATAAGAATAAAACATAAAAAATAACTGCAAAGAAAATAAAATCCTTATAGTACTTTGATGCTAACTCTGTTGTTGGAAAACCTCCAAACGGAATTTGCACTTTCATTTATTGAATCAAAAAGCAAATAAATTACAAAAACATAATTAGTTCGTCTCAAAAAGAGAAGAACTCTAAAACTAAGAAAAATTAACTAAGAAAAGCTAAAAACTAAGAAATAGAGAGAAAGAAAGAGAAGAGAAGATGTGTTTTGTTATGAAGAGAATGAGAGTACTTATAGGTGAGGAAAATAAGAAAAAGTGGGTGAAAAAATGATTAAAAATGGAGGAAATGTGTAGTAGGTGATGATGACGTCAGCGGGTAGGTGGGGCGCGGCGAAACACGCGGAATGGAGCAAGGGCGTGCACGTATTGGGTGCTGATGGGCGTAGGCGCACGCGGGCTGGGCGCGGGCGTGTGCGGAATGGAGCAAGGGCATGCGCGGAATGGATAGCAGGTGTGTGCGGACTGGGCGTTGTGCTGGTGAGGTGCGCGTGTTGCTCGGCGCGCCTGGGCGCGCTGCGCGCGTTGGCCGGCAACCTAGGCGGTTGTTTGTGCAATTTCCTCCTTTTTGACATTTTTGACCCATTTTGTCCAATTTTTCCATCTTTTTTTACTTTTCCTCATTTAATTTATGAATATATTTGTGATGTATTGCCTCCGATATTTTTCTTTCAATCTTTAAGTTACTTTTTTAAGGGAAAATACTTGAAAAATAATAAAAATACCTGTGATTCCAAAAAGACAGATTTATATAAATATATGATAAAATCAAACAATATATATATATATATATTTAATCAATTAACGTGCATAAAATCATGGTAATTTTAGTACTTTTGAGCACTCATCACAACCCCCAACCAACTTCTTGCTAGTCCTTTAGCAAGAGAAGCGATAAAAACTAAAAATTAAACTATCCTAAATCACTTCCGTAGATTGACACGGTTGCATTTAGCCTATGCAACAAGCTTTTAAACCCCTAGGTTGCCCTAGTGGACGAGTTTGAGTCTCGTGAGGGTTTTCAGTAATGATACCCACAAACATTGAACTAAATGTAAAAATTAAAAGAAATAATAAAAATAACAACTTAAAAACTTAAAAACTAAAATGACAACAAAATCAAAAATTAACTTTTAAGAATAAAAGAAAACAACACAACACAAAAATGTCTCATACTTTTTAATCTCCTTTAAGATCATAATTAAAATCTCAAGAATAAGTTATTTTAATCTTCTTAAACAATCATGATTTATTATAATAATTAGTCGAAAATCATTTTCATATTTCATATAAAAATGTATCAATTTAATTTCACCCAATTTCAGTGTCTAGAATCCGAATTCGCTCCGAATTTCAGTGCACTTTTTAACTGCAATTGGGCTTGAACTTGATATTTTAGTACACCCTCTTTTGTCATTATTTTCATATTATTTTATTCCACATCTCTTTTTTTTTTGTAACTTCACAACACCCCCAAACTTATTTTCAATTCTATGAAAGTAGAGTCATTAGCGCACTTTTTTACTTAATATTTACTCTTTTTATTTAATAAATAGTATTTTTGTTGTTAAAAATATTAAAATATAAACTTTTTAGTGAAAAAGGGGTAAAAATATAATTTTTGGGATTTTTCTTGAATTTTTAAAGCAGGACAAATCAAAAGGTACCACATAGCCTACCACGTAAGCATAGAAGTTGATTGAGCAAGCCACATAGATGTCATGCAATCAGGGACAATCAATTGTAAATTTCTACGTGTGATGAGAAAAGCAGTGGGTGACACATGTTAACATGGTGTTCAATTTGAGTTCAGAGTGGGTCAAACCTTCACACCACGTGTCATCATGCAATTTCTCCCTGCGTTCCACCCATGCAATATGCCATCTGTTACCGTGAATCACGTTGTGCCATATGGCATGGACTCAACAAGCGTTGACTTCGAGCGGTCTATCCTGCCATGCGTCGCGTTAGGATTGGTTAGCATTGTTTATTTTTCTTGTTTTGATCTTAGCCCTTAATATAAAGTTGATATAATGGTACATATTGTACTTGAGCTATATTTAAGCCCCTAATCACCCCATAAACCCTAAGGAGCCACCATTAGCATAATTTTGATCAGTTTTTGGAGCTAAAAAGAGAGAAAATTATAGAAAAATTCAAAAGGAGATATAATTTTGATGGAGATTCAAGAAGAGATTAGCACTAAAATTCAAAAGATTGATTGTATTTCTTCTTCTACTTTTTTCTTTATCAAATTTTATGTCTTCCTTTATGGAAAATATGAACTTTATGAACAAAATTATGTGTAGTTAATTTATTAATCTAGGGATCTTATGAACCTAATTTTCACCATGTGATGATCTAATATTTTACCCCAATTATAATTTTAATTTAATTATATTATTTAATCTAATTTTTATGCTATTAATTGTTTGGCCAACAATTTATCTATAGAGGTAATTAAATAGATTTGAGAGAATTATTTAATTGTTTGTCTTGATTAAATAACATGTATAGTTTCTAGGCATAGATGTATGATTCTTATGTATGTGATCCATAATTGATGAACTTAATGAGTAGTATGCAATTTAATTGGCATAAGAGTGATTAAATTAATTACTATATGGTGTGTAGTTTACTTGAGAGAGGAATACATGCTAGGTTAGATTCAATTGATCATTTAATTGATTGATAATTATATTTGGGGGATTTTAGTTATTCACATGTTTAAAAAATTAGGGGATTAAGTATTCCTAGATATTTTCTCATATATTTTCTTAGTTACCAAATATGAATTAATTAATTATTGCTATTTACTTTTAGTTATTTTAATTTTGCTTCCTTCAAATATAAAAACACAAAAAATTGATTATTATTATTTTTAGTTTATAATAAAATAATATCTATGGGAACGATCTTTTCTTATCATTATATTACTTGTTGTGATACGTATACTTGCGTATTCATTGCACACACAATTTTGGTGGCTATGAAGTTTTTGGCGCCGTTGCTGGAGATCAAACCTCGCTGCATTATGTGCAATCTCTTGTTTCGTATGTCATCCTGTAATGTGTTTACCATGCTTCCTCATCAGTAGTGAGTTATTGCATATCTACGCATTGTAGTTGATAGCTTGGTATTTGTTGTTGGAATGCACGATACATGTTTTATTTTATAGACTATGATATCTTTCTAAATGTGTGTGTAGAGTATTGGGTGAGGTTACGAGGATCAAGACACCCGAGATGTTATTAGGGAAGATAGTAGAGTCACTGTGAGTATGTCAACTTGGAAAATAGTTAGACTCTTAGTCAACTTCTTCTGTAAGGATTCCTAACACATTTATGTAGTATTGATATTTGGAGGAAGACTAGTTAAGTCACGAGGAATGTGTCAACTTGGAAGATAATTTGACTCCAAGACAACTTCTTCTTATGGATTTGTTGACACATTTATATGTGTATGTCCCATTGTACTCAGTATTCATATGTTGGATTCATGTATACAAAACACAATGTTTGTGAGTGTTCTATCTTCCTCTATGTAAGGTTGGCTACTTTGGATCAATAGTGCACACACATGTACGCTTAGGACCACGTATTTGAAAGGATGTTTTACACACCGAATGGGTTGATTTTCACAAGACGCATACGGTAAGTTGGGTCATGCACACTTGTCAACATATTGTTCGTGTTTTTTTTTATTTGAGATGTAGATATACGTGGAAATAACTTCGACAATTTCGTAAACAAAAAAATATGTTTTGTTGCACTCACCACCACTTCGTTGCCACCTTTGGATAGGTGATTGGAGAGGTGGCTGTGGTGGTTAACCAAGTGCTATAAATATCCCTCTCATTAATTATTTAATTAATTCAAAAATTCTACTTAAACTATGCCAAAATTTTCAATCATTTTGAATTTTGTTCTCACTACTATGTTACCATATTAGAGATAAGTTTGAGAGAGTATAAAATAATGGGGTAGATTATTTTTACTAAATCATAAGAATCTCGTTGTAAAGAGTGAGCTAAGTTAAATTCCTTGAGTTCTCGCATCTCTTATTATATGCAATAAGAGATATGTTATTTTGAGTTTAAGGGTGGTCGCTTACAATAGTGATTAATTACTCTTTCGCATTCTTGACTAACGTCACTAATCATACCACATTGTATAGTGTTAGGCTTTGTGAAAAAGAGCCATGTCCATGACGTAGTTGAACCAGATCATTAATTTTGAAGAAGGAGGTAATATTGGTAGACCTCCACTCTTCAACGTGCTAAATTATGCCTATTGAAAATTGCAAATGAGGGCCTTCTTACGGTCCCAAGGAGCACTACATGTAGTTTCTTGTCGAGAATGGTTTGGATGTATAATCATACCACATTATATGGTGTTGGCTATGAAGGAGAGTCAACTTGCCGAGTCAAACCAGGTCATTATAGAAAGAAACAAGTACATCAATGAGCAATTCACACATAGGTCCGTCGATAGAGGTAATAATGGTTATTTTCTTTTAGAGTTGTAATTATTTTATTGTTTAGTGGATTCTTAGTTGCTAAGTGGTTTCCTTAAGCAACCCGAAGAACGTTATCATATAGATACAATCTTTATGTGGGTTTACCTAGTTGCATTGCTTGTCATGCATGATCCATTGTTATGCTAATACAATCTGAGTTTAAGGGGTGTATGCTATAATATACTGTGGCTTAAACTCTAATTATAAAGCATTTACTATTTTCCTACTTTCTCTTGATTATACAATATCTATTGTGAAAAGTTATTTGCTTATCTAATATTATATTATGTGTTTCTATTGCATTATCTACTTAAGTATTTACTTTTCTATTTGTGTGAGTTAGGGTTGAGTCATTAAGGAATCTGTATCTCATTACCTTAGTAGCGTATTGGGTCGTAGACTCTTTCAATGAGGCATTGGTGTTTGACCACCCATCTTGCAAATGTGTTATAAGCACATTGCGAAGCCCCTTATGCCTTTCTACAATACATAGAGACGTAGGGCTCTATGCTATATATCACATTAGAGAGATGTTTTCTTTCTACACTTCTTGGTTTGTTTGGATATTCAGCTTGTCATATATTGCATGTTTTTACCTTGGTATTGCCTTAGGCTTGTTTTCTTGTCTATTTTAAGGATTACATATGCTACTTCTTATTGCGTTTACTCTAATCTTATCTACTATGTTGCATGAGTGTTAGGATTATTTCATTTCAGTTTGAGTTCTCTCCTTCATATAGGGGTGATGTATGTTGCATACTATGTATACGCCTACTTTGACTTTCCTTGTCAAAAAAGGAGAGAAGTGTGCACATGACTTGTGTTTGTTTGTACATTATGTTTTTGTTAACATACTATTTGTTGCATGGGATGGTGAGTATAGTTTGTTTGCATCATGGTTACTTGATATACATACATTTAAGTGGGCATATGTCATGGGGAGTTTGCATTTTTGTGTTGTATGTAGATTGTGTTTGTTTGTTTTATATATTAAGCGTGCTTAGTATATCGGTATGTAATGTATGGGTAACACCATATTATTTGGAGAAATTATGATGAGTGCTCAAAAGCACTCAATACATCGTGATTTTATGCATGTTTAATAATTAAATAGATTTGTATTGTCTAGTTTTACTATCAATTCAAACAAATATATCTTTTTTAGAATCATGGGTATATGTTATAGTTTTTAGGAATTTTAGCTTCAAAGGAAAGATAAACACTTGAAGAATTATACTTCAAGCATTCTATTACAACTTTTAAAAGATAACATATGTAAAGTATTACATATGTTCAAAAAATAGGGATACAAGAAAATACGGGTTTAAAGTTTATCAAAATGCTGATGCCAATGGTATGGATATTTTATGTGTGATGGCACAAGGCTAACAAACTAAATAATATGTGTCCTAGATTCTATGTGGCCACAACATGAAAATATTGTATGCCACAATACGAAAGTTAATTGGATCGAGTCCCAACCATGTAACAATCTATACGCATACGGCATGAAGAATAATGTGTTGTAGTGCCATACTTTTTATCCTTATTTGTTTCTCCTTTTATGCACTTATAAATAGGACCCCATTTACATTGTATCAATAATCCACTTTTCCTTCTAATTCTTCTTAGCTCTCTCCTAAGCTTTTTTTGCTTTTCTTTTTGTAGTTTTAAGTTCTTATATCCATTAAGAATTGAACAAATTTTAGTTTATGTAATAGATATAGTTTCAATTCAATAAACAATATGACAATTACGTATGGAGGTTTTTAACGTAAATATAAACAATAATAAATTTCTATTGAGGTATATTTGAATATATTCTTTTCATATTATGTGTTGTTTTACATGCTATGTTTAATTTATGGATCATTTATTAAAATATACATGTCTCGCTATAAATAAAATGTGATATTAATTAGTAATGTTATTCTACTTGTGAAATATAAAAGTAGGTAAATATTTTTATAAAATGAATTAAGTTTTATTTTCTCATCAAGATTTGAATGAAGTTTATAAAAGAAAAATATATTAACAAAATATTTTTCATAATAACCAAGAGGCTTAGATTTAAGATTTAATTATCTGAATCTCATATAAAGTCAACTCTTAAAATGTTAGATGAAATATTCCGGTTTTAATTCGAGATAACTCTATTTCAAAGATTTTTATAAGAATTATTATTGAAATATATATTGACGACATATCTTTCATAGTAGTTTTAAAATATGAAAGTTAGTTTATGATACTTAAATCATAATTCTAACTTGGAAACCTTGATGTGAGTTTAAATTATAAGGCCCCACCTAAGGAGAAAAATTAAATGGTTTGTTAATCTCTTAAAAAATAAGAATAATTTAATAATTAATCAACCTATAATATTAATTGGTTTATTATTGACAATGAAAATGATCTATGCCTTATTTTCTTACAAAAAAGGGTGAAATAAGCATGTTGTTTTTCTCTTCCTTATTGTTGGTTGTTTTTGTTGTGTGTTGAATTAAGCATGTTGTTATGTACTTCTACTGTGTTATTTTCTTAATTCGCATTTGTGAGGCCGACTTAGCTTTAATTGGTATAAAGCTTCATGAAAAGATTCCTTGGGTTAGCATTTCCACCCCTTATCTAGGCTCAGGTTACCTATTTGAGTCGGAAGAGAAATTGATCTTCTTGTAATTTTTTCCTATATATGAAATTCTCAACTATTTTATTGGTGTGGTGAGAGAAACACTTATGAGATTGTGTTGGGTTGTTTTGGTGGTGTTCCCTAACTTGTGGTTATTCTTGATAAGTTGAATGTGTTTCCCACGTTGGTGGCTTTGGAGGAAAGTCAAGTTCGTTTTGTTGGACTAAGTCATTACGAAGGTAGTAATTAAAGGTAACAATAGACAATTATGAGAGGTACCTACTTGATTAGATGCATTCGCGTTTATATTTTTATCGATTTATATCTTGTTTATTATTTGTAGTAGATTGTTTGCTACTGAGTGGTTGCCATAAGCAAAGCAAGAATGTTACCACATACATAGGGGTTCTATATGGGTTTATATCATTATATCTTGAGTTGTGCATGCTCTATTATTTGGATAGTATCATATGAGTTTAAATTATGTATGATTCTACATATTGAGGTTTAAACTCTGATTATAAAGCTATTAATATTTATTGCTTTCTTTCTGAATACTGATAATATATCTACTGCTTAATATTCTGGTAGTCTATGATTATTGTTTATTATTTTCATTGCTCTCTATTAAGTGATTTAATTATTACTTTTGTGTGTCAGGTGTAGTGTTAGTATAATTTATGTTTCTATCATATATGTGCCAACATAGTAAATTTAGACTTTGATTAGAAAGCTAATTTGATTTGTATAGTAATATGTTTTCTTTCCTTTACTTTTCGCATGCTTATACCGATGATTGAATGTAATATGCTTGGATGTGAGCTCAATGTAGTCTCAAAAGGAGAATGTATCTCCTTATCCTAGTTATGTACTAGGTATTGAACTCTTTATTTTGGTATCTTGTCATGGTTATGTATGATTACATCTTTGTGAAAGTACAATCATCATTTATTGAATATGTTTCCATATATTCTGGCCTTGAAGTGATTAAAAATTCTTTATAACTTTTCATTTATGTATGCATGTTTCACATGTTGTATGATGTTTGACATGCGTGTATGTTGCTAATCTAGACATGAGTTTGTGAGACACACCGTCACTTGTATGTTTATTGCAGATTGGCATTTTCTTATCTGCTAGTTGTTTTAGTTGTGTGATGAATTAAGCATGTTGTTTTCTTCCACTGTATCATCTGCTTATTTAACAATGTGAAGAATTGGAATAAAACACGTGAAAAGATTTCATTGATTAGCATTTACAACTCTCATTTGATTCCCAATTGTTTATTTGCATCGAAAGAATAGTTAACCTCTGTGTTACTGTTCTTAAGAATTTTGTTACTAATTGATTTTAATAAGCTATATGTTATAATTTAGCTTTTGCAAAAATAATTAATTTCAACATTTATTGTCAATGGTATATTAAGAAGAACAAATATAATTGAAAATAACTAAATGATATTTAATTTATTTTTTTAGTAAAATAATCATCATAATAAATATTTTAATAATAATTAAAATAATGATATTACATATATATTTGATGGTTAGTTTGTAATTTTAGTAATATCACGATTTTATTTTTAATAGACATTTTATTCATATTTTTGAGGTGGTATTTTAATGATACTAATTTAAAAAACGGTACCAATTTGGTACAATTTTAATTTAATTGAGGATTTTTTAAATGTGTAGTAATACACGTGCAATATTTAGAGGATATTTTTAAAATTTTCTCTCCATATATTTTAATTAATTGATTATTCAAAAATATCTTCTTAATATCGCACATGTATTACTACACGTGTGAAAACTGTGGTTATTGATGAGCAAAACCGGCATCATGGATTCTGCCAATACTTTCGTTTTATATTTATAAAACTCTCGTAAGTGCATGAATCATTTCATAGAAAATGATAAGTATACTCCTAAGGTCGATCTAAGGAAGGAATATATGTGGTTTTTAATTTATTATTCAAACTTTTAAAAACGAAATTAAATCCTAAACATCCTGTCATGATATTTTGGGTTTTGTGTTTTTAATCTAACAACATAAGAATAAACATAGATACTCATTCAATAAACATTTATGCAAATTTTATCATTTATAATCGTGGAGTATTTATGGATATAATAACTAAGTTAATTATACTTGCTCATATTATTTAGATTATTAAAGATATAAATTGATATTTATTGATTATCTCTTTTTTATATGAATACCACTTTTGGTGGGGTTAGATATTCTTTGTTAACTAAACAAATCAATTAACACTTATGGGTGAGGTTGATAACTAATTTGGTTAATTAAATTAATTCTTTTTTTTCTAAGAGATTTAAAATGAACCATTTAAATGCTACATTTGGTGGGGTTAGACAATTTAAACTTTATTCAAGGTGTACAAATTAAACCTAAGAATTTAATTATCCGAGCACTAACTTTCAAGTTTTAAAACCACTACTGAAAACATGTTATCAATACATTTTCAGATAATAATTCTTATAAATTTTTTTGAAATAGAGCTTCACTCTAACTACTGGGCAATTATACTAACAACAAATAAGAAAGCACTACTCTAAATCAGATCGGATAACTAAACCTTAAAATTTAATTTTCAGATTTAAGTTTGTAATGAAAAATAATATATTTCTCTCTAATATTCTTAATATAAAATCTTGAATAAAAACAAAATCAATTCATTTTAGAGATTTTTACCTATTTAATATTTCGCAAACATAACAACGTTATTATTATATCATGTTTACAAACAACCAACAATATTAAATTTAATCACAGACAAATTAAATATAACATATAAAAATAAAACATAAAAAATAACTGTTAAGAAAATAAAATCCTTATAGTACTTTAATGCTATTTTTGTTACTAGAAAACCTCCAAACGGAATTTGCATTTTCATTTATTGAATAAAAAAAATTACAAAAACATAATTATTTCTTCTCAAAAAGAGAAGAACTCTAAAACTAAGAAAAACTAAAAAATAAGAAATGGAGAGAGAAAGAGAAAAGAAGATGTTTTTGAGGTGTATTTTGGTTTGGAGAGAATGAGGGTATTTATAGGTGAGGAGAGGAAGAAAAAGTGGGTGGAAAAATGATTAAAAAATGGAGGAAATGCGTAGTAGGTGAATGATGACGTTAACTGACCTCATTGGTAGACGGGGCACGGCGGCGCACGCGAAATGGAGCAGAGGTGCACGCGGACTCGGTGTAGATGGGCGCAGGCGCTCGCGGGACCGGGCACGAGATGGGTGCGGCGCGCCGAATAGGGGAGAGGTGCACAGAACACGGATGGGTGCGTGCCGGCGTGGTTTGGGCGATGTACGTGCGTTGCTCGAAGACACGGGCAACTACGTGCGCGATTTCCTCCTTTTTGACATTTTTGACCCATTTTGTCCCATTTTTCCATCTTTTTTTTTTACTTTTCCTCATTTACTTTATGAATATATTTGTGATGTATTTCCTCCAGTATTTTTCTTTGAGTCTTTAAGTTACTTTTTTAAGCAAAAATACCTGAAAAAAAAAAATAAAATACCAGTGCGAAAAGACATTTATATAAATATATGATAAAATCATATAAATATATATATTTTTAATCAATTAATATGCATAAAATCATGGTAATTTTAGTATTTTTTGAGCAATCATCACAACCCCTAACCAGCTTTTTGCTAGTTCCTTAGCAAGAGAAGCGATAAAAACTAAAAATTAAACTATCCTAAATCACTTCCGTGGATTGACACGGTTGCATTTAGGCAATGCAACAAGCCTTTAAACCCCTAGGTTACCCTAGTGGACGAGTTTGAGTCTCGTGAGGGTTTTCAGTAATGATACCCACAAACATTGAACTAAATGTAAAAATTAAAAGAAATAATAAAAATAACAACTTAAAAACTAAAATTACAACAAAATCAAAAATTAACTTTTAAGAATAAAAGAAAACAACATGAAACATAACACAAAAATGTCTCATACTTTTTAATCTCCTTTAAGATCATAATTAAAATCTAAAGCATAAGTTATTTCAATCTTCTTAAACAATCATGATTTATTATAATAATTAGTCGAAAATCATTTTCATATTTCATATAAAAAATGTATCAATTTAATTTCACCCAATTTCAGTGTCTAGAATCCGAATTCGCTTCGAATCTATTTCTCACTAGTCAATACTCTCAAAACATTGAATTATATGTGTTCAAACACTCATAGTAATTTATATGCGAAAGAGTTGATGTATAGAAATGAACTAATATGTTCGCATATGTATAAAGAATAAAGGCTCAAAGTGTTATTTTAACGTTGATCTCGTGAAAGGAATCAAATGTATGAATTATAAAGATATCATATATAACAATTATTTTCATGCATAAATCAAACTCATTAAGAAAAAATTTCAAGATATATGCCTTTTACAAATGAAGAAAGTGCAATGACTTTTTAGGGAATTACCTCCTATATCTTTCTTTTCTAATTAGCCTTTACTCACAACTTTGTAGGCAATGTGGGTCATAATATGTAGATTATACTATATATTCTTTATCTCTCTGTTTTTCTTTTTGAAGATTTTTTTCAATATATATATTTTTTAGAGAATCAACCCATTTACAGATTATACATTTTTTTAGGATTTTGGTGAGTGGTTAATTTTGTAGCTGTTCTGTTTGATTTGGTTTTAGGTCATCCCATATATGTCTTCTTCTTTTTTGTAACAGTCATGCACGAATGAGATAAAAGGATATACTATCAATTTCTACTTAAATCATTTAATCTAAGCAAAAATAAAAAATAAAATATACGACACTCTATTAAGATGAGAAAAACAATTCATACATTCAATGCTAATACTTATAGAGATCATCTAAAAATTTGAAGAAATAAGAAATATGTTTCAAGTTAAAAAAATATATTTCACTCTGAATAAAGGAAATTAGGCTCAAATTATATCTCACAGAGGTAGTCTCCACTAAAAAATTCATAAACACTGATTTTGGGTTTAATATAATTTCTACATCTTATCAAGAAATACTAGTTATGACAAAAACTAACTAATTACCAAAAACAATTACAAAATATTTCATGATATGTTTTCAAAAATTAATCTAACAATATAAAATACTTGACTATTTACTTAAATTTATTTAAAGAAATGATAAATTTTTGTGAGCATTTTTAAAGTTAATTCTAAAATTCCAAAAATTACTAAATCACACAAAGAAAATAAAACAAACACAATAAAAATGAAAATGTGAACATAAAATAAAATAAAAATTATTTTATTTTATTTTATTTTTTATTTTTAAATTGTTAAATTGTTTGTTTTTTTTTTAAATTAATCATGGTAACTTTTCATAACAACTGTAAATTAAAGATAAAGAAAAAAGAGAATAAAGATTACCTATTTCCTGAGAATGTGAAAGTAGTAATGAAGAAATGCAGGTGCATCCATCATATTCATCATTAAAGTTCACACAAACAGATCGTTGTGAACTTCTAACATCTCAACAAATATTTTCAGTTTTGATAATTTTAAAATTATTCATATGTAATTAAACTAAAATAAACAATAGAAATTAAATAAATAAAAGAAATAAAATAAAATTACCTAAAATGATGGTTTGTCTCACATCCAGTGCATAGTTTAACGTCTTAGCAAGACGTAACTTTATGGTACTAAGGGTTACTCAGCCAAATGCAATCCATTTCAACAATGTTGTTTGGTTCTTCTAAATAAGGCTTCACACGATGCCTATTGACTTTGAATGTTTTTTGTGTCTTGGAATCCAATAGTTCTACTACTCCATGGTCAAATACTTGAACTATTTTGAATGGTCCATCCCATCTTGATCTCAGCTTTCCTGAAAACAATCTCAAACGAGAGTTAAATAAAAGAACTTTCATTCCAGGGTGAAGAGTCTTAGGAACTAGCCTCTTGTCATGATAGCCCTTAGTACGCTCTTTGTATAATTTGGCATTCTCATAGGCTTTGTTCCTAATTTCTTGCAACTTATTAAGATGGAGTAACCGTTTTCTCCTGCTTTATCTAAATCCATGTTTAACTCTTTAATTTCCCAGTAAGCCTTGTGTTTGAGTTCAACTAGAAGGTGGCACGTTTTCCCAAAGATTAACCGGTAAGGGCTCATCCTAATAGGTGTTTTGTAAGCGGTGTGGTATGCCCTTAAGGAATCATTTAGCTTAAATGCCCAATCCTTCGTTGAAGGACGCACAGTGTGTTCCAATATTCCCTTAATTTGCCTATTACTTACTTCCACTAAACCAGAAGTTTGAGGATGATATAGAGTAGCTACTTTATGTGTGATGTTGTACTTGTTTAGTACTCCATCAAAGATCTTGTTACAAAAATGGCTACCTCAATCACTTATTATAGCTCTAGATGTTCCGAACCTGGTGAATATTAAATCCTTCAAGAATTTAACAACAATATTAGCATCATTGGTTTTAGTGGGGATAGCTTCTACCCACTTGGATACATAATCCACAGCAACCAAAATATATTTAAAACCATTGGATGGGGGAAAAGGACCTATAAAGTCAATCCCCCATACATCGAAGAGTTCAACAACTAAATTAGATGTCAAGTCATTTCATCTCTTTTGCTTATGTTTCCTGTTCTTTGACATCTATCACATTGTTAACAAAACATATGAGCATCTTTAAAAAGAGTGGGCCAAAAGAATCCAGATTGTAAAACCTTACGGGCTGTCTTTTCACCACCAAAATGGTCCCCGCAATGAAGTTCATGACAAAAAGTTAGACTGCTCTTATGTTCTTCTTCATGTACACATCTCCGGATGACTTGATCTTGACCAATCTTGTATAAATAAGGGTCATCCAAGAAATAGTCCTTAATAGTTTTAAAAAACCTTTTCTTGTCCTGATATGAAGTGTTAGGTCGCAAAACACCAGTGGCAAGATAGTTTACAATATCAGCATACCATGGGTTCGGACCTATTGAAAATAATTGTTCATTGGGAAAGGTTTCAACTATATCTTCATTACTCTCATCTTTAAGAGAATTGAAGTCAAAAATCAACCTAGATAAATGGTCAGCTACTAAGTTTTCATTGCCTTTCTTATCCTTGATTTCTAGGTTAAATTCTGGTAAGAGTAAGACCCACCTGATTAATCTTGGCTTGACATTTGGTTTACTTAATAGGTATCTTAAAGCAGCATGATCAGAATGCACAATCACTTTAGATCCTACTAAATAAGACCTAAATTTGCCTAAAGAAAACACTATAGCTAAGAATTCCTTTTCAGTGGTATAATTCATTTAGGCATCATTGAGTGTTTTGCTAGCATATTAGATGACATGCAAACACTTATCCACTCTTTGTCCCAAGACTGCTCCGACAGCATAATCAAAAGCATCACACATTATTTCAAAAATTAAAGACCAATTTGGTGCCATAATAACAGGGGTAGATGTTAGTTTCTCTTTCAAGGTATTAAAGGCAATAAGGCAGTCATTGTTGAAATTAAAATAAACATCTTTTGATAGCAAGTTACATAAGGGATGACTTATTTTAGAGAAATCTTTAATAAATCGTCTGTAAAATCTTGCATGTCCTAAGAAGCTTCTTATCCCCTTCACAGATGTAGGGGGAGGTAGTTTGGAAATCAATTCAACTTTTGCCTTATCAACTTCAATACCCTTGTTTGAAATTATATGTCCTAAAACTATCCCTTGTTGAACCATAAAATGACTTTTCTCCCAACTAAAGGTGTGATTGCATTCAATGCATCTTTCTAAAACCAAAGTCAATTTATGTAAGCAATCATCAAATGAGTTCCCAAAGACAGAGAAATCGTCCATGAAAAGCTCAATGAATTTTTCCACCATGTCCAAGAAAATAGATATCATGCATCTTTGGAAAGTGGCAGGGGCATTGCATAACCCAAATGGCATTCTTCGAAAAGAAAATGTCCCAAAAGGACATGTAAATGTGGTCTTTTCCTTATCTTTTGGTGCTATGGGTACTTGATAATATCCAAACAATCCATCTAGAAAATAGTAAAATTTGTGCCCAGCTAATCTTTCCAACATTTGATCAATGAATGGAAGAGGAAAGTGATCCTTTTTAGTATATAAATTTAGTTTCCTAAAATCTATACACATTCTCCCTCCAGTGAGTATTCTAGTGGGCACTAATTCACTTTTGTCGTTTTTAACAACTGTTATCCCAGATTTCTTAGGTACCACATGCACTGGATTAACCCACTTACTATCCGCAATAGGATAGATAATTCCTTCTTCTAACAATTTAAGAATTTCTTTCTTAACTACCTCTTGCATATTTGGGTTTATTCTTCTTTGGGCCTCTCGTATAGGTTTAGCACCATCTTCCAAGTTGATCTTGTGCATACACATTATAGGACTAATGCCTCTTATATCCCCGATACTCCAACCTATATCTTTCTTAAATTGTTTAAGCACTTTGATAAGTTCCTTGTCTTGGGTTTTGGTCAAGGTTGAAGAAATTATCACTTGATAAGTTTCTCCTTCTCCCAAAAACACATATTTTAAGTGCTCAAGTAAGTCTTTGAGTTCAAGTTCGGGTGGATTGGCCTCTTTACTAGATGAAGAACTGGGTAGATTTAAAAGTGTACTAGATTTTTTCATTACTTCATCATTGTCTATTCGTTCAAGGTACCCCTTAATTTCCTCATCTAAATCTTCTTCAACCTCTTCAAGTGTAAGAACTGTTTCAAGCTTATCTTCTATTCTGGTTTGGAAAAAGGTGCTTTGGACAAGATTATCCAAAGGGTCAACATCGAATATTTCATCGATGGAAAAATAGAAGGAAAAGGTGAAGAATCAAAAACTTTAAAATGAACAGTCTCTCCTAAGACTGTCATTGTCAAATTTCCATCTTGGACATCAATAATAGTTTTAGTAGTTGCCATAAACGGTCTACCAAGTAGTATTGTGTGCTCTTTTTCCAATGCTGGATTTTCTTGCATATCTAGAACCACAAAGTCAACAAGTATTATCAGTTTGTCTACTTGTACCAACACATCCTCAACTATTCCCTTTGGATACTTAAGAGATCTATCTGCAAGTTGAAGGGACATAGTTGTGGGTTTTAAATCTCCTAAAATGAGTTGTAAGAATATAGAGTAGGGCATCAAATTTATACTAGCATCTAAATCAAGAATTGCTTTAGCAACCTTCCTATCCCCCATAGTTATGTTTATAATAAAACTTTCAGGGTCTTTCAACTTAGGGGTTGTTTATGGTGAAGTACAACGCTAGAAATTTCTAATACTACTACTCGTTCATTCAGTTCATACCTCATTTTCTTAGTGTTCAACTCTTTGAAAAACTTAGCATATGAGAGCACATTCATGATCACTTCTAATAATGGTAAATTTATATTTACTTTAGAGAGCATATTAAAAAGATCATAGAATTGCTTATCTTGTTTGGATTCTTTTAATCGGTGTGGAAAAGGTACTTGTAATTGGTGTGGTTCTATCGTCTTTTGAATTTGGGGGATGTCAAATGACTCCCCAATGAGTTTTTCAGAAGGCTTGTTAAGTTTAACATTTGTTTCTCCTTTTTGCGAGACTAGAATATCACCTTCTTTGTTACTTGAACTACAAGGTAGATCATTAGAGATTTCAGTTTAACTGGTATTGACTACCTTACTACTTCGAAGGGTTCTTACATCCTTTGCTTGTTCTGGTTGACTGGGCAACTTTCCTGGTTCTTTCTTTTGCATTTGTTCAGCCAGTTGCCCAACTTTAGATTCAATCCTTTTAACCGAAGCCTTCATGGTGTTCAACCTTTGATTATTCATCAATTGGTTGTCACGACTAACTTGAATAAAAGCATTCAAGCTATCCTCTAAGGTTGGCTTAAAAGATTGGCTTGGTGGGTAAGGGTGGTTTTTATTCGACCTTAGTGTTGGACATTGGGTGTAGGTTGGGTAATTGTTTTGTTTCCAAGGATGGTTAGGGTGATTATAGGTGTTTGGATGATACTTTTGAAAAGATTGGACTTCCTCTATGGCATCGACACTAGAATCACAAGTATTTGAACAATTATGAGTACCATGCCCAATTGAACAACACACTCCACATACCTCTTGATTTGAAATTTGGTGAGACGTGAGGAATTTCACTTGCTTAGTCAATTCAGCAAGTTGCAAGGTTATCTCATTATCAAAGCCGACTTCATTGACCTTTGCTTTCCTTCTACCACCTCTTTGTTGGGAATTAGAACCCAATAGCTCATAGAGATTATAGGTTTCCTCTGCGGTGTTTTCTCCCAAAGCACCTCCGTGACATTATCAACCATGTATTGACTCTGTAGTGTCAATCCATCGTAAAAGAATTGGTTTTGTAGCTGTAGTGGAAAGCTATGATTTTGACATTGAATGAAAAGGAGTTTGAATCGTTCCCAAGCTTCATGAAAGGGCTCTTCATTCATTTGAGAAAATGTTGCTATCTTTGTTCTTAGATCAACAATCTTTTGATGGGAATAGAACCTACCCATAAAAATTTCATAGACTGCCTCCCAAGTTTTAAGAGAACCTGACTGTAGAGTAATGAACCATGACCAAGCTTTATCTTTGAGAGTGTAAGGAAAACACCTCATCCTAAGTTGATCTTCATTAATTGCATGTAGTGGAAAGGTTTGGACAATAGCATAGAATTCTCGAATGAAATGCAAAGGGTCTTCATTAGGGACATCGTAAAAGGAAGGCAACAAAGAATAATGAATCTTTTTCAATTCATAATTCCATGCAGCCTCTTGTAATTGTATGCCAGAAGTTACATTGCCAATGATTGGCATTGTATAGTCTTTCATCATTTTCCGCATATCTTCAGCATCTCCCATGGTTATTTGTAGTTGAAATTGATCCTCCTCCTATTGTGTATCAACATTTAGCTCTTAAAAAATAGTAGATATCTCTAAGAAAGATTTCTCACTTGACAAAATGTATAGGCTTAAAGCAAAAAGGTGCAGGGAACCTATTTTTTTTTTATATTTTATATATTTTTTATTATTTTTTTGAACATATTTATTTTTTATTTTTTTAATAAAAAATTAAGTAAAGAGAAAATCTAATTTTTTTTCTTTCATTGCAAAATTTAAAGAATGGACACAATTTTTAAAACAAACAAATTTATTTCATTTAAATTTTATTACACACAAAATAAAATTAAAACAAAGGAAAATACAATAATGGGTTACCTCCCACGAAGGACTAAAATTTATCATCTTCTAGTAAGATGTTGCTTGGAGATTGTAGAATGACAAACTCAATGTCTCCTTTTCATTGAATTTATTTTACCCCATTTGACCATTCAATTAGTCTTTGCTTTGTTTTTGCAAATGTTCAACTAACTTTTCTACTTGAACTTCCACCTTTTTGATAGAAGCTTCCACAGAGTCCAACCGTTGATTGGTTTTAGATTGGTTATCTCTACAAACTTGAATAAAAGAATTCAAGTTGTCCTCCAGGGTTGATTTATTGGGAATACTTCTTGGAATAGGTGGGTGGAATTACTGGCCTGACTCATTTGAGCTTTGAGCGAAAGGAGGGTTGTTTTGCCTCCACGAGAAGTTCGGATGATTTCTCCACCTAGGATTGTAGGTATTTGAATTGGGGTCGAACCTTGGTCTCTGTTGATATGCTCCCAATACATTAATCTGTTCAGGTCCAACTGTTGTTTCTCCTTGATATGGATAGGCTTCAGTACCATGTCCCATGTAGCTATACAAACCATACTGTTCATTATTGGTGTTGGTTTGCGTAGTGAGAATGGCAACTTGCTTGGTCAATTGAACAAGTTGTTGTTGAACTTCATTACTGGAATCGATTTCATGAACTTCAGCTTTTCTCACTCGTGAGCTTTTCTGTTGGGAATTAGCACCCAACATCTCAAAGAGGTTGTACGTCTCTGAGGCAGTCTTTTCTCCTATTGCTC
The DNA here is from genome assembly GCA_033030585.1 of Hippophae rhamnoides. Lineage (NCBI taxonomy): Eukaryota > Viridiplantae > Streptophyta > Magnoliopsida > Rosales > Elaeagnaceae > Hippophae > Hippophae rhamnoides. The sequence goes on along the minus strand of CM065429.1, from coordinate 56,433,183 downwards.
TTGATGAGCAAAACCGGCATCGCCGATCCTGCCAATACTTTAGTTTTATATTTATAAAACTCTCACAAGTGCACGAATCATTTCATAGAAAATGATAAGTATACACCCAAGGTCGATCTAAGGAAGGAATGTATGTGGTTTTTAATTTATTATTCAAACTTTTAAAAACGAAATTCAATCCTAAACATCCTGTCACGATATTTGGGTTTTGTGTTTCTAACCTAATAACATAAAAATAAACATAGATACAGATTCAATAAATATTGATGCAAATTTTATCATTTATAATAGTGGAGTATTTATGGATATAATAACTAATTAATTATGCTTGCTCATATTATTTAGGTTATTAAAGATATAAATTGATATTTATTAATTCTCCCTTTTTTGTATGAATACCACCTTTGGTGGGGTTAGATATTCTTTGTTAACTAATGATGCGTAATTTCGCAAGTGTACAAATTGTTCAAGTAATAAAGTGTACAAAAGTACGGATATCGGACCCACAAGGAATGGCGTTACTAAGTACCGAAATTGACTAACCCTAATTTTATTTGAAAACCGAATTTTTGAATTTGTTTAAAAAGTAAATTAACTTAAAACTAAACTCAAATAACAAAATTTAATGTTCACAAATGATTAAAAACGCTAAGCCAAATGATTTCGCTAAATCAATTCAATCCGATTTCAAGTCATGTTATATGAAAATCAAAGTTAAAAGTGATGGTTGAAAAACCCAAATTTACCTAATACTCTCTCTCGAGTTATATTAGAATTACTTATCATGAAAACCGACTATATTTCTATGAAGATTTAATCACAAACAAGCACATTATGATTTATGGAATTTCTAGAATAACCACATACATCATGCATTAGTTCTCACACTTGCATTCAACATACGGTATTTATCACAATAAGCGTTCATTACACATCTCCTCTCGGTCTCAATATAGTGCAACAAATCATTTAAATCTTGATCAGAAATTTAAAAGCATTAAGCAAGGAAATAATACTCAACTTGAAAACAATGAATTCATATAACGATAACACAAGAAATCAGATTTTCTTGATTTAACTACATCATAGCCTTAGCAAAAACGAATTAGTTCATAACGAAAATAAGAACAAACATATTCTCAATTGAATCCATGAACAAACAATCTGAATAATATCCAGAAAATAAAAGCTAAGGAGAAGAGATGAAAAACTCTTGAAGATGAAGACTTGGTAGCAACAATGGTGATGATCCTTCAAGCTTCTCCAACCTTTCTCTCCAAAATTTCTTTTTCTCCTCCAAAAATAACTCAATTCTGCTCTCTCTACCGTCCCCCTCTTTCTCCATCATAATGTATATATAGATCTAGGGTTTGGGGGGCAATTTTGGAACAAAACAACAAAAAAAATGTGTTTTCGGACGAAACTCGCCAGCGGCGACATTATTCTCGCCGCGGCGAGATTTCTGGCAATTTAAATTTTGTTTTTCTGATTTTGGCCAGTGGCCAAATTAATGTGGCCGGCGGCGAGATTCTTTTTCCGGCGGCGAGATTCTTTGGCCGGCGGCGAGATGAGTTTACCAAAATTTGTGCTCTCGGGAAGATTTTCGCCGGCGGCGAGATGAATATGGTCGGTGGCGAGACACTTTGGCCGGCGGCGAGATTCACTTGGCCAAAATCCGTGCTCCCTGCATGATTTTCAACATTTTCTCCGTAAGGTTTTCGCCGGCGGCAAGAATACTCTCGTCGGCGGCGAAATTCCAAATTTTGAAATTTTGTTCTCTTTTTATTTTCATTCAATCCCGATCATTGTACTTTGTCCCTAACTTCTCCAAAATCATGATTTTACCTGAAATTGCACTTTAAACACAAAATACCCGTGAAATGATATTTGTGGATTAAATAATCAAATAAACACAATTTTCACACAAATATCAACATTTAAATCATAACAAAAATGCAATAATTTAGCTCTTATCAACAACCCCCAACCAGCTTCTTGCTAGTCTCTAGCAAGAAAAGCGATCTATTTAATAAATTCAAAGGAGACATTAAGAGAAACTTCAAAGAAAATTTTATTCTATTTACAAAATTACATTAAGCGTATGCAATAAGCCTTTAAACCCCTAGGCGGCCCTAGTAGGACGAGTTGTAGTCTCGTGAGGGCTTCCAATGATGATACCCACAAACATCTTACCTATAACTATCCTAACTTAAAACAATAAAATCACACAAAAATTAATTTGCACAAATGTCTCAAAAATTGTAAATAACACACAACACATAGAATAATTAAATGTCACCTAAGCTTTAAGAAATCTCAAATGCAAATTTCACTTTTGTTATTGACTCTTAAACATCCATCAAACCACAAACCAATTTCCATAATGCTCGGATAATATTATGCATAACATCCGCAAACAAAAAGGTGAAATCTCAAACTCCATAGGCTCACTTTTCAAAACTCTCTCCACTAATGAAGGAAAATACACCACTTCGGATCAATAGGACTTTATGAGGCTTGTAATGTTAGGCTTAGGTATTTGGTTAAGAAAGAACGGGAAGTGTCAAAATACAAATAATAGCACTTATTAGATTAAACACAACCAATTAAGTAAAAGAGTAACACCATTTAACCCAAATTGTTTCTTCCGATCATAACCCATTTTTCCAAAGATAAACAAAATTCTTCCTCAATCTTTCACTTTAGTACATCCATCACTAACACTCTTTTATTTACTAGAGTGTGAAGGCCCCTTTTTTTCTCTTTCTTTTTTAAACACAACGCCCAACCAATTTCTTCCAATATATGTGGAAGATGTCTTTTTTTTCTTTTTTTTTCATCCTTACTCCAATTGCTCTTGAAAAGTTTGTGTTCAAAATTAAGTGCTCTTAACAAATAAGGTAGGAATTATATATATATATTTTTGGCTCAGTAAAAGGTAGGTTATAGAAGGCAAAAAGAAAGAAAAGTAAGGCTAACAATATATTTAAATAGGTGATGAGCGAAAACTGGCATCGCCGATTCTCGCAAATACTTTGGTTTTAATATTTGTAAAACTCCCGCAAGTGCACGAATCATTTCGTAGAAAATGATAAGTATACTCCGAAGGTCGATCTAAGGAAGGAATGTATGTGGTTTTTAATTTATTATTCAAACTTTTAAAAACGAAATTAAATCCTAAACATCATGTCACGATAGTTTGGTTTTTGTGTTCCTAATCTAATAACATAAAATAAACATATATACAGATTAATTAAATATAATCTAAAAAAACATAAAAATAAACATAGATACAAATTCAATAAATATTTATCTAAAAATAAATATAAATACAGATTCAATAAATATTCATGCAAATTTTATCATTTATATTAGTGGAGTATTTATGGATATAATAACTAAATTAATTATGCTTGCTCATATTATCTAGGTTATTAAAGATATAAATTGATATTTTATTGATTCTCTCTTTTTTGTATGAATACCACCTTTGGTGGGTTAGATATTCTTTGTTAACTAAACAAATCAATTAACACCTATGGGTGGGGTTGATAACTAATTTGGTTAATTAAATTAATTCCTTTTTCTAAGAGATTGAAAATGAACCATTTAAATTCCACCTTTGTTGGGGTTAGACAGATTTAAACTTTATTCAAGGTGTCCAAATTAAACCTAAGAATTTAGTTATCCGAGTACTAACTTTCAAGTTTTAAAACCACTATTGAAAACATGTTGTCAATACATTTTCACATAATAATTCTTATAAAAACTTTTGAAATAGAGTTTCACTCTAACTACCGGGCGATTGTACCAACAAATAAAAGAGCACTACTCTAAATTAGACCGGATAACTAAACCTTAAAATCTAATTTTCAGATTTAAGTTTGTAATGAAAAATAATATATTTCTCTCTAACATCCTTAATATAAAATCTTGAATAAAAATAAAATCAATTCATTTTAGAAATTTTCACCTATTTAATATTTCGCAAACATAACAACGTTATTATTATATCATGATTATAAACAGCTAGCACAGTTAAATTTAATCAAAGACAAATTAAATATAACATGTAAGAATAAAGCATAAAAATAACTGTAAAGAACATTATTGAATCAAAAACTAAAATATTACAAAAAACATTACAAGTTCCTCTCAAAAATAGAAGAACTCTAAAACTAAGAGAATTGAACTAAAAACTAAGAGAAAAACTAAGAAAAGCTTAGAAACTAAGAAAGAAACTAAGAAAAACTCAAAAACTAAGAAATGAGAGAAAGAAAGAAGAGAGAAGTGTGGTTTTGAGGTTTGATTTGAAGTGAAGGGAAGGGGGTATTTATAGGTGAGGATGGAGAGAAAAAATGAGTAAAAAAATGTTAAAAAAATATTAAATAATGAAAAAACGTGTAATGGAAATGTTGAGGTCATCAAGGACGCCAAGATGACGTCATGCGTGAAAATGGGGTGAAAACGTGCGCGGAGGGCCGGTGAGCCGCGCTGAAAGCATTGCTGCACGCTGGCGCTGCAGATGGCGCTGAACCATTGGTCGCTGGTCATTGAAATCATGCGCTTGTGTTTTCCTCTTTTTGACATTTTTGACCTTTTCGACCCATTTTGTCCAATTTTTCCATGTTTGTTGACCTTTTCCCACTTATTTATTAATATATTTGTGATGTATTGCTTCAAGTATTCTTCTTTGAGTCTTTAAATTGCGTTTTTAAGCCAAAATACCTGAAAAACAATAAAAATACCCGTGATTCCGAAAAAGACAAATTTATATAAATATATGATAAAACATATAAATATATATATTTTTAATCAATTAATGTGCATAAAATCATGGTTATTTTAGTGCTTTTTGAGCACTCATCAATAGGCTCAAAGAGGTAACTAGTGATATAAGGATAACAAGGTAGGCTTAAAATGGCACAATTGATCCAAAAATGGCCTACATCATCTCCTAAACAGTGCAATCCCAAATTATTTCACCTCAAGAGGTTTTCAAATGAGTTCTAGAGTTTGTTGAGATCACAAAAATGTCCATGAAAAATTCGCACATAAGACTTCTCTAAGCATTTAGACTAATCAACCAAATCATACCACATACCAAAAGAGTCGCCAACTAGGTAAAATCAACATTTGAAATTATCTTTAAACCGAAGCAAAATTTAAAGTCTTCTAAAAGCTACTTGTTATCACAATCACATTATTATCATCAATGTGCAAATTAAAATAAGTAAAATGCAAATAAAATAAAAAATAAAAATAAAAGAAATTAAATCAAAATGCAGAAAAATAAATGGAAAATCAAAATTAAACACAAATAAACACACAAACAAAACTAATAAAAATGAAGGGAAGAAAATATTTACCATTTACCGCACCCCCAACCAAAACCTTACATTGTCCTCAATGTAAGAAAGAAAAACTGCAAATGGCTTTTTTTTTACCTGCAAGACAAATAAAATAAGCAAATTTAATTAAAAATAAAATTATCATAAAATGAAGTGCAGAATTTAAAATTTCTAAAATAAAATGAGATAAAAGATGAGAAAACAAATCTGATGGGTTGCCTCCCATTAAGCGCTTTAAGTTATAGTCATTAGCTAGACTTTCTATCATTCTTTAATGCGGTTGTTGAAACTCTAGAGAATCTTTATGTCTGTTGAATTCTCCGTCAAAATATGGCTTCAATCGTTGTCCATTCACCTTGAAAGTTCTCTTTGTTTCATGACTGATCTCAACTGCTCCATAAGGAAACACCTTGGTTACTAGAAAAGGTCCTGACCAATGAGATTTAAGCTTTCCCGGAAAAAGTCTGAGACGGGAATTATAAAGCAGCACTTTCTGTCCCACTTCAAAGTTTAGCCTCAAAATGTGCTTATCATGCCAAACCTCCGTCTTGTCTTTGTATATTTGGGCATTCTCATAAGCATCATTCCTCATTTCATCCATCTCGTTCAATTCCAACACCCTCTTTTCACCTGCTGCCTTAAGATCGAAATTCAGAATTTTAATTGCCCAATATGCCCAATGTTCCAATTCAACTGGAAGGTGACAAGATTTTCCATACACCAATCGGTATAGAGACATGCCGATAGGTGTCTTGAAAGCTGTCCTATAGGCCCAAAGTGCATCATCTAGTTTCCTTGACCAATCATTGTGTGAGTTATTTACGGTCTTTTCAAGGATCCTCTTCAACTCTCGGTTTGACACTTCAACTTGTCCACTTGTTTGAGGATGGTAAGGTGTTGCTATCCGATGTGTTACTCCATATTTCTGCAACAAAGCCTCAAATTGGTTATTGCAAAAATGCTTACCTCCATTACTTATAATTGCTCTAGGTGTGCCAAATCTGGAAAATATGTTCTTCTTGAGAAAATTGATCACAACCCTAGCATCATTGGTAGGCAAGGAAACTGCTTCCACCCATTTAGAGACATAATCTACACCAACAAGAATGTATTTATTAGAGTGAAAAGAAGGAAAAGGCCCCATAAAATCAATGCCCCAAACATCAAATAAATCGATTATCAAAATATTATTTAAGGGCATTTCATGTCTCCGTGAAATATTTCCGCTCATTTGGCAATCATCGCACATTGAAACAAACTTGAAAGCATCTTTAAACAATGAAGGCCAATAGAATCCAGATTGCAAAATTTTTGCTGCAGTTTTTGTTCCACCAAAATGTCCCCCAACTTCCTTCGAATGGAAATGATAAAGAATGCTTTCCATTTCTTCCTCTGGTACACATCTTCTAATAATTTGATCTGCACAATGTTTATACAAGTAAGATTCATCCCAAAAATATTGTTTCAAATCAGAAAAGAATTTCTTTTTTTGTTGATAAGACATGTCTGGAGGTAAAATTTTCTTGCCCAAATAATTTGCATAATCAGCAAACCATGGAGCCATTCGGATAGCAAGCAATTGCTCATCAGGAAATGTTTCATTAATTTGGTCTTCAACCTCAAGGTAATCTTCTTCCAACCTGGACAAATGGCCAGCAACCAAATTTTTGGTCCCCTTTTTGTCAAGGATTTCTATGTCAAATTCTTGCAAGAGAAGAATCCATCTTAGTAATCGCGGTTTGGCATCTTTCTTGGCTAGCAAATACTTAAGAGCAGAATGATCAGTATAAACAATGATTTTAGACCCAATTAAATAAGATCTAAACTTATCAAATGCAAACACTACTTCCAAAAGCTCTTTCTCAGTTGTTGCATAATTAAGTTGTGCATCTGTCAATGTCCTGCTTGCATAATAAATCACATGCAGCAACTTATTCTTCCTTTGGCCCAAAACAGAACCTATAGCATAGTCACTAGCATCACACATTACCTAAAATGGAAGACTCCAATCAAGTGCACAAATTATAGGGGCCGAAGTGAGCTTTTCCTTCAAAAGGTTAAAAGCCTTCAAACAGTCAGGAGAAAAATCAAACTGTGTATTTTTAACTAACAAACTGCAAAGAGGTTTTGTTATTTTTGAAAAATCCTTAATAAATCTTCTATAAAACCCAGCATGTCCCAAGAAACTTCTAATTCCCTTTACAGTTGTTGGAGGTGGTTATTTTTCAATCACCTCCACCTTTGCACGGTCCACTTCCATCCCCTTTGATGAAATCCGATGGCCAAGAACAATTCCTTCTTGAACCATGAAGTGACATTTCTCCCAATTTAGCACTAAATTTGTGTCTTTACAACGCTGCAAGACTAAAGAGAGATTATGCAAGAAATTATCAAAAGAATGGCCAAAAACAGAAAAATCATCCATAAAAACCTCAATAAACTTTTCGACCATATCAGAGAAAATTGCTATCATGCATCTTTGGAAAGTTGCAGGTGCATTACATAAACCGAAAGGCATCCTTCTGTATGCAAAAGTACCATAAGGGCATGTAAATGTTGTCTTATCTTGATCCTCTGGTGCAATTGCAATTTGGTTGTACCCCGAATATCCATCAAGGAAACAATAATAAGCATGTCCAGCCAATCTTTCCAACATCTGATCAATAAATGGCAAAGGAAAATGATCTTTTCGGGTGGCATCGTTCAACTTTCGATAATCAATACATACTTTCCACCCAGTCACTGTCCTTGTTGGAATAAGCTCATTGTATTCATTTTCTACAACTGTGATTCCTCCTTTCTTTGGTACACAATGAATTGGGCTTACCCAAGCACTATCTGAAATCGGATAAATTACCCCAACATCCAAAAGCTTAATCACCTCATCCTTGACCACTTTTGGCAATGTTGGGTTTAAGCGCCTTTGTGGCTGAATTGTGGGCTTGTAATCCTCATTCGTCAAGATTTTATGCATGCAAACAGAGTTGCTAATCCCTTTGATGTTCGCCATTGTCCATCCAATTGCCATTTTGTGAGTCCGAAGAACTCCTAATAGCTTTTTTTCCTCTTCACCATTCAAAGAATTGTTAATAATAACAGGAAAGGATTCTGAGTCTCCAAGATAGGTATACCTTAGATGGGATGGCAGTGGCTTTAGCTCAATCTTATTGGCTTCCTTCTTTACCACTGAGGTTGGAGTTTCATTTGTTCCCAACTCCTTGAATGTTTCATCACTGACCAAATATTCATCAAGTGCTGCCAGTAATTCAGAACATTGTCTCACTCCCTCATCTTCCTCCTCAATTGTTGCAGATTTTACAAGGCAAGCTTCTAGTGGTAGCAATGGAGTTCTCTCTTCAAAAGTTTCTGAGATTATCCTATCAAGAGTGTTAATTTGAAAACAAGAATGTACCTCACTTGGAAATTTCATTGCTTCAAAAACATCAAAAGTCACTTGTTCATCTTGCACCGTAGAATGAGCTTTCCTTGCTGAACATCAATCAATGTTCTTCCAGTTGCAAGGAACGGTCTCCCCAATATCAAGGGTACCTCTCTATCTTCCTCCATGTCAAGCACCACGAAATCTACAGGGAAAATAAATTTGTCAACTTTAATTAAAACATCATCAATTACCCCTCGAGAATATTTCACCGATCGATCCGCTAATTGTAGAGAGATTGAAGTGGGTTTTACTTCTCCTAGGCCTAGTTTTCTGAAAATAGAAAGTGGCATCAAATTAATGCTTGCTCCTAAATCATATAGGACTTTATCAAAATTGCAACTTCCTATAGTACAAGGTATAGTAAAACTCCCTGGGTCTTTCAATTTCTGTGGAAATTTTCTTTGAAGAACTACATTGCACTCTTCATTTAGCATGACAGTTTCATAATCTCCCAGCTTCCTCTTCTTTGATAGAATTTCCTTCATGAATTTTGCATACTTGGGCATTTGTTCCAACATCTCTGCAAAAGGAATGTTAATATGCAATTTCTTAAAAATATCCAAAAATTTATCGAATTGATTATCAAGCTTTTTCTTATTCAATCTTTTTCTTATTCGATCTTTGAGGATATGGGATAGGAGGCTCATATTTCACATTTGGGGAAGGTTGAACATCTTTGGATGTTGATGGCTTATCTTTAGATTCTTCCATCTTTTTCTCCGATTTCCCTTGGATTTCAAGTTCTTTACTGCTTCTCAATGTGATAGCCTTTACATGCTCTTTGGGATTAATTGTGTCACTGGGCAACAATCCTTTAGACCTTTCTGCAATCTGCTTTGAAAGCTGCCCCAATTGGTTTTGGATGTCCCTGTTGATTGCCTCTTGATTTTTGAAATTTGTTCTTGATTCCTCAATGAACTTTCCCAAAATTCCTTCCAAATCTGTCTGTTTCTTCTCTTGGGGTTGGTAGGAAGATGATGACGGTTTGAATCCCCCTTGGTTATTTCCCCATGACAAATTTGGATGATTTCTCCAACCTGGATTATGGCTGTTCGAATATGGGTTATGTTGAGGTTTTTGGAAATTTGAAACATAATTTGTTTGCTCAACATTTGGTGAAGCAAATGGATTTCCAGTTTGGCACTCGACACTAGCATGAGTTCCACCACATAAATCACATTGTACAGTTGGTTTGGATTCGAATTTGGATGACAAAGAATCCATCTTTCTTGAAAGAGCAGCAACTTGAGCCGATAAAGCATTCACTTAATCAATTTCATGCACTGTTTTTGGTCTTTTTGCAATTACCCGCTCTGAATACCACTGATTGTTGTTTTCTGCCATAATCTCTAATAACTCATGAGCATCCTCCGGTGTTTTTCCCATTAAAGACCCTCCAACTGCAGCATCAATCATTGCACGATAATTTGAAACCAACCCATTATAAAATGTAGAGACTTGCAGCCAAATTGATATACCATGATGTGGGAACTTCCTCAACATTTCTTTGAATCTTTCCCAAGCTTCATACAATGATTCTTGGTCATATTGTGTAAAAGATGTGATTTCATTCCTCAATTTTGTTGTCTTAGCAGGAGGAAAGAACTTGGACAAGAATTTCTGAACCAATTCATTCCATGTTGTAATTGATCCCTGTGGTAATGAGTTTAGCCACTCCTTGGCTTTATTCCAAAGTGAAAAAGGAAAAACCCTCAATCTTGTAGCATCTTCAGACACACCATTTATCTTGTAAAGATCACTCACCTCCAGAAAGTAAGCAATATGTGCATTTGGATCATCCTTTGACATTCCCCCAAACTGATTTGATTGAACCATTTGGATAAAGGATGGTTTTATCTCAAAGTTATTTGCTTGAATAGTTGGCCTCCTTATACCCGAAGTAGTTCCAGCAACATTAGGCACAACATAATCCCTCAAAGCTCTATGATTTCCACCTCCCTCAACAAATGGTGGATCCATAGTTGATTATCTATTAGGAGGTGAGGTTGAACGCCTTCTCTCTCGTTTCAGATGCCTAAATGTTCTATCAATCTCTGGATCAAATGGAAATTGGTTAAGGCTTCTTGTACGTCTCATACAACAATCCTACAACTAGAAAAATTAACTAGCACAAAAACAACACAAAGTTACCTTTTTTTATGATAAATGAAATAAAAGAGCAAAATAAACAAAATTAAAAATGAAACAATGATAAAGCAAATTAACTTCAAATTAAAACTAAGATTAGGTAGTATCGATATTAATAAAATCAAACCATTCCCCAGCAAGTGCGCCAAAAACTTGATGCGTAATTTCGCAAGTGTAGGAATCGTTCAAGTAATAAAGTGTACAAAAGTACCGATATCGAACCCACAAGGAATGGCGTTACTAAGTACCGAAATTGACTAACCCTAATTTTATTTGAAAACCGAATTTTTGAATTTGTTTAAAAAGTAAATTAACTTAAAACTAAATGCAAATAAAAAAATTTAATGTTGTTCACAAATGATTAAAAACGCTAAGGCATTTGATTTCGCTAAATCAATTCAATCCGATTTCAAGTCATGTTATATGAAAATCAAAGTTAAAAGTGATGGTTGAAAAACCTAAATTTACCTAATACTCTCTCTCGAGTTATATTAGAATTACTTATCTATGAAAACCGACAATATTTCTATGAAGATTTAATCACAAACAAGCACATTACGATTTATGGAATTTCTAGAATAACCACATACATCATGCATTAGTTCTCACACTTGCATTCAACATACGGTATTTATCACAAGAAGCGTTCATTACACATCTCCTCTCGGTCTCAATATAATGCAACAAATCATTTAAATCTTGATCAAAAATTTAAAAGCATTAAGCATGGAAATAAATACTCAACTTGAAAACAATGAATTCATATAACGATAACACAAGAAATCAGATTTTCTTGATTTAACTACATCATAGCCTTAGCAAAAATGAATTAGTTCATAACGGAAATAAGAACAGACATATTCTCAATTGAATCCATGAATAAACAATCTGAATAATATGCAGAAAATAAAAGCTAAGGAGAAGAGATGAAAAACTCTTGAAGATGAAGACTTGGTAGCAACAATGGTGATGATCCTTCAAGCTTCTCCAACCTTTCTCTCCAAAATTTCCTTTTCTCCTCCAAAAATAACTCAATTCTGCTCTCTCTGTCGTCCCCCTCTTACGCCATCATAATGTATATATAGATCTAGGGTTTGGGGGGAAATTTTGGAACAAAACAACAAAAAAAATGTGTTTTCGGACGAAACTCGCCGACGGCGACATTATTCTCGCCGCGGCGAGATTTCTGGCAATTTAAATTTTGTTTTTCTGATTTTGGCCGGCGGCGAAATTCTTTGCAAGCATAACAACGTTATTATTATATCATGTTTACAAACAGCCAACAAAGTTAAATTTAATCACAAACAAATTAAATATAACATATAAGAATAAAGCATAAAAAATAACTATAAAGAAAATAAAATCCTTACAATACTTCGATGCTATTCCCGTTGCTGGAAAACCTCCAAACGAAATTTGCACTTTCATTTATTGAATCTAAAAGCAAATAAATTACAAAAAAACATAACTAATTTTTCTCAAAAAGAGAAGAACTCTAAAACTAAGAAAAACTAAGGAAAAACTAAAAACTAAAAAAAACTAAAAAAAACTAAGAAAAGAGAGAAAGAAAGAGAGAAGAGAATGTGTTTTGAGGTGTGTTTAGTTGTGAAGAGAATGGGGGTATTTATAGGTGAGGATGGGAAGAAAAAGTGGGTGAAAAAATGATAAAAAATGGTGGAAACGCGGAGTAGCGAATGATGATGTCAGCATGATGTGGGGGGCGGCACCCGTAGCTAGGCACAGGCGCGCGCGGAAAGGAGCAAGGGCGCGCACAGAGTGCGTGGGACTGGGCGCTAGCGGCGGCTGCTTGCGCGATTTCCTCCTTTTGACATTTTTGACCTATTTTGTCCATTTTTTCCATATTTGTTGACTTTTTCTCATTTATTTTTGAATATATTTGTGATATATTGCCTTCAGTATTTCTTTTTGAGTCTTTAAGTTACATTTTTAAGTGAAAATACCTTAAAAACAATAAGAATACCCGTGATTCCGAAAAGATAAATTTATATAAATATATGATAAAATCATATAAATATATATATTTTTAATCAATTAATGTGCATAAAATCATGGTAATTTTAGTGCTTTTTGAGCACTCATCAACTCCTCCTGCAGCGTTGTCAACAATGAATTGACATTGTTGCGTAAGTCCATCGTAAAAGAATTGGTCCTGCAACTGTAGGGGAAATCTGTGATGGGGACATTGAGTGAGAAACATTTTGAACCTATCCCAAGCTTCATGGAATGGTTCTCCTTCCATCTGAGAGAAAGTAGCAATCTTTCCTTTCAACTCTGATATTTTTTCGTGGGAATAGAATTTTCCTATGAATTTATTATAAATGTTCTCCCATGTCATGAGGGAACCTGGGGGAAGTGACATCAACCTAGCTTTGGCCTTGTTCTTTAAGGTGTAGAGGAAACATCTCATTCTAAGTTGATCCTCGTTTAGAATACTGAGGGGGAAGGTTTGGACTGTAGCATAGAAGGCTCGAATGAAGGAAAGAGAATCTTTATTAGGCAGCCCATAAAAGGAAGGAAGCATAGAAAAATGAATATTTTTCAGTTCATACTTCCAAGTAGCCTCACCCAGCTGGATAGCGGCAGTTGTCTAGCCAATCAATGGTCTTGCAAACTCCTTCATGGTGGTTTCCCTAACATGTTGGTTTTCTTCCATTTCTTTCGATTCCAGTAAAGGATTAAGGCTTGGTTCTATGTTTGGCACAAAAATAGGTTGATTGTTGGAATCCAGTCTTGTTGACAGTTGTTTAAATTTATGAATATTATTTACATATGGTGTAAGGGGGTTTCCTAAGGATAATATTTTGCAAGCATAACAACATTATTATTATATCATGTTTACAAACAGCCAGCAATGTTAAATTTAATCACACAAATTAAATATAACATATAAGAATAAAACATAAAAAATAACTTCAAAGAAAATAAAATCCTTACAGTACTTTAATGCTAACTCTGTTACTGGAAAACCTCCAAACGGAATTTGCACTTCCATTTATTGAATCCAAAAGAAAATAAATTACAAAAACATAATTAGTTCTTCTCAAAAAAAGAAGAACTCTAAAACTAAGAAAAATTAACTAAGAAAAGCTAAAAACTAAGAAATGGAGAGAAAGAAAGAGAAGAGAAGATGTGTTTTGTTATGAAGAGAATGAGGGTACTTATAGGTGAGGAAAGGAAGAAAAAGTGGATGAAAAAATCATTAAAAATGGAGGAAACGTGTAGTAAGTGATGATGACATCAGATGATGTCAACGGGTAGGTGGGGTGCGGCGGCGCACCCGGAATGAGGCAGGGCGCATGGACTGGGCTTTGTGCTGGCGTGGACTGGGCGTTGTGCTAGCGTGGCACGCACGTTGCTCGGCGCGCCTGGGTGATTGCGTGCGCGATTTCCTCCTTTTTGACCCATTTTGTCTAATTTTTTCATCTTGTTTTGACTTTTCCTCGTTTAATTTATGAATATATTTGTGATGTATTGCCTCCGGTATTTTTCTTTCAGTCTTTAAGTTACTTTTTCAAGCGAAAATACCTAAAAACATAAAAAATATCTGTGATTCCGATAAGACAGATTTATATAAATATATATATTTTTAATCAATTAACGTGTATAAAATCATGGTAATTTTAGTACTTTTTGAGCACTCATCAGCGCACAAAAGTGGTTCAACAACCTACCTCCCTGGTCTATATCCTCCTTCCCACAGTTCGCCAAACTATTCATCACCAACTACGCCTGCAATAAACCCTTGAGAAAAGAATCGCACCACCTCTTTTCAATTATACAAGGGGAAAAGGAGGCCATGGAAGAGTATATGAAGTGATTCAGAGAAGAAAAATTAGAAATCACTAACTACCCTAACTCTATCGTTATAGAGGCTTTTAGGCGAGGCTTGCTACAAAATTCCACCCTATTCATGGAACTAACTAAATCAATGCCTTGCACCTTGGAGGAAGCTTACAGGGAGGCCAGAAAGTTCGTCAACTTAGAAAGAGAGCTTAGCTTGGCCAAGGATCATTGAACAGGGGTAGAGATGGTCCCGACCCCAAGTAGAGAAAAAAGGAGGACAAGCCCAGATCAAACACACCAAAACTACAAAAACAAGCAATTTGCTAACTTGGGGAACATACACTAGCCAGTCAACAGAAACTAAGCAGTAAATAAAATTTGGCCGGGTAATAGGGAAACTTGGGGAAGAGCATTATCGCCCTTCAAGGGTCTTCCTTCAAAAGGGGATTTAACTAAGGTAATAAAAGAATGGAGCGAGAGCCGACTAGATCGCCACCCAAGATGCATGCTCCGGACAGAGACGTGTCCAAGTGGTGCGCCTTTCACAAAGATATGGGCCATGATATAAGAGATTGTAGAAACCTAAAAAGAGAGTTGGAAACATTATTGGTGAGAGATATTTCAAGGACCTCGTCATAGAGAATGAAGATAGAAGAGGCTACCAAGGCGAGCAAAGAATATTCCAACCAACATACTCGTCAAGTAGTGGCAAAAAACCCCGTAATGGGCCCGATGTTAAAACCATCCATACCATACATGGAGGACCAGGGGTCAGTGGGGTTTCTAACAATGCCCACAAAATATTTGCAAGGGAGTTGCACAACGCACCCCACATATATGCTTTGGACAAAGCAAGACCCCCAACGAGAATAACTTTCACGGAGAAGGATGAGACTACATCCCATCACGAGGACCCATTGGTGATAACCTTGAGGATCGGGTCTTGTGACATCCAACGAATAATGATTGACACTGGGAGTTCAGTAGACCTCATTTTTCAAACCACAGCCATAGCCTTAGGGCTAGGAGACGCAGACATTATCAAGGTCGAGCTTACCCTTGTAGGATTCAACAACATTATCAACGTAGACATTATTAAGTTTTTGCTAGTCCTCGAGCAAAAGGAAGAAAATAAAACAAAGATACCTGCATTTAAAATAGTGATTTTCAAAATATTTCTTTTTAAACATTCCAAATAACATAACTCAAAGAAATAAAAGAATTTTATCTAAGTATCAAAATCAATTTAAAAGTATATTACATTTTCACAATGAATTTTAGGTGTGTATGTGAAGTCTTTTCAAATTTCATCACATGCAATCCGGATCAGTTTATATAAATATAAAATCAAACAAATTATCATGAAATCACAAATCTCATATTCTATTTTTCATTTCTCTCTCCAGTAATGTAGACAATCACAAAACACAAAATCAATAGGACTTTATTAAGCTCAGAATGTAATGGGGTTTAGGTAAAGGTAGGATAAAAGATAATATTTAGCTCAACTTTTTCCTAATCTTAACATTTTAGGATTCAAAAAGATAACTTCTATCATAAAAATAAACACTTTCCAATTTGGGATTTATCATCACATACCATTCTCTCTTTTTCTCTCTTTTTTTTTCTTTTTTTTCGACCGTTTTTTTTTTCTTTTTGCTTTTTTTTTCAAGAATCCCTTTTTTTATATATCCTTTCAACATTTACTAACAATTGTAACATGTTACAGAATAAGAATAATAGGTATATCTACACACATATATATATATACTTTTTAGATAGGCTTTTGTAATGAGAAATATATATATATAAACTTTCAAGCTCAAAAGGTATACTACGGATACAATGCATGTAAAGGTAGATAGAAAGGCTCAAACGATCCAAAGATGGCCTAAATCATTTTTTTTAGTTAAATGTTATCTATAATTTCGCCGAGAGAAAATCAAACAAATTCTAAGAATCAGGACACCACAAATATCAATCGAATTCCCATACTCATATAAACCTTCTCTAAATTATCAGAAAGCAACTCAAAAATCAAGACTAGTGCTCATAAATATTTATCTTTGTAAAAATGAAACATACGTAAAAATTATTCATCGCTTAGACAATATTCAAATTTTTCAAGGAGATATGCATCATTTAAATCGAAGAAACAAAAATATATCACTATTCATAGCAAATTATCTTCAATCAACCAAACAAACAAAAAAAATTCACAAGCAATAACATCCAGAAAGTATTTCAACTTGGTTCAGTATATACACCACCCCCAAACTTAATATACACATTGTCCTCAATGTGTGAAAATTAAAGAACATTTGAGATGGGTTTAAAGAGGCTTCCGTTTGTTTGATTGGTTAAGCCAAAATAGCTTCATTACCTCCAATTTAGACCTACGAAACAAAACAAAATTACATAAAAATACAAAAACTAATACATGCGATAAATAAAAAATAAAACACAATGGGTTGCCTCCAAGAAGCGCTTTGTTTTATAGTCTTTCACTTTGACTTCTCAATTTGTTTTTCTGTTGTAGTTAGATTTCAGGTGTCAAACAAAATCTCAACTTACGAGAAAATTGAAAAATAACTTAAGAAACAATAACCATAACTTTTTTTATTTTTTTTTATTTTCTTTTGTGAATTAAGATTTGTGTGTCAAACAAAATCTCAATACACGAGAAAATTGAAAATTAAAATAAACACAAACAATAAGCAAAAAAAAATTATTTTTCTTTTTGTGAGGTAAGATTTGTGTGTCAAACAAGATCTCAACCCACTAGAAAATTGAAAAATAAATTAAACACGCAAAAATAATTTTTTTTTGAATTAAAATCAGATTGATTGGTATTAATATCAACAATGAAAATAGTAAAACAAATCCAAGGCAACGGCGCCAAAAACTTGTTATGGTGTTTTGCAACACACATAAATCGTGCAAGCATACACGGTCACAAGTAATAAAGATTTGTAAGTAAAGATCGTTCCCAGGGAGATTTATTACTATAGTTTGTTGAGTACTAAAATTGTATCTCTCTAATTTTATCCAAAATAATCGTTTATATGGAAAAATGTAACAAAAAAATAAGAGAACTCTAGGATTGCAATTTTTCACCAAATTAATCCACTCCAATCATATTATTTTCTTTGGATTTATATTTTTTAGTACATTTAATTTGTCAACCGAAAACTTCTTTTTTTATTGATACATCTCTTCCGAGCTCCGTACAAACACACCTCGTTAAATTAATTCACTATATCTCTACGAGAATTAAATTCACCAAGATTCATTAAGTTCTAAGTTTTCAAATGGCCACACATACAATTAGGTATATTCCTATCCTTCATCATACATGTCATTCTATTTACGAAAGCAATATACACAAAAATGCCTTTCAAGTTTATTTTTACGCCACAAATCGTTTTGATAAAATTCGTAAATAATAAAAAAGCATTAAGCACAAAATAGGACGAACAAATCGAACGTCTTATAAATCTATCAAAAATAGTTAAAATCAAACCTTCATAAATTTATATCAAATGCAACCCTAGAAAAATTAAATTATTTCATAAATTTAAAATAAAAATTACAACAGTTCAAGAAAAATAAGATGAACACAAAAAAAAATTAAAACATCACGAGACGAAATATTTGGCACACGCAGAACACAACAAAAGCCAAAAAATGGCTTATGCGTGTTCTATAGTCCAAAAACGAACACCACAAAAATTCTAAACTAAACAAGAACTCTTTAACTCTATCATAATATCACCTATTTATAGCTAAAAAAATACATCTAAAATATTACATTTTTATTTTATTTTTTTATAAAAAACGCGTAATAATTTTTATCGAAAAACAAAAATCACGCTGTGACGATTTTCGTGATCGAAAAATATTAATTAATTCACGCTATGGCATGCGGCGCCGATCTGCAATTTTTAATTCTTTATGCATGCCACGCGGTGGCCGATTCTACAAACAAATAAGTGGAACACGTGGCCGCATCTCATTCGTTGAAAGAAACGGCGCACGCAGTAAACCGAACCACTGATCGGGCGCCGAGAAAGCCGAGGCAACGGCCGGAACGAGGAGAGATTCTCGTATTCGCATATCATTGTAAATAGCCACATGTCGAATACGATTTTCTTAAATATTAGCTGGACACGTGCGTATTCTTATTCTATAAAATGAGGATGCACGCTGCTACCATAACTCACACACGATTGCTACACTAATCTGCCTGGTTCACGATGGACAACTGTCTCCACGTGCTTCAATCGGGACTGTTCAAGAGATCCAACGGTACCGACACGCATTGGGAATCATGTTACGCTGGTCCCACTTAACGCCGCCTCATAATACAGTAGGCCCATCGCACACCGAGCCGCGCGAAGGAAGATCTCCGCACCCACTCTCCTGGGCTCCAAGCTCGATGAACACGCGAATCCGATCCGTGATCCTTTGACGTACGGCCCACGTTTCGCATTTGGAATATGTGGCGCACGGCCTTCTTCTCTCCTCGCGTTAATTTAAATTTTTATTAATTATATTTTGACCCACAAATATATTTCAATTTACATTTTCAACTTTGTTTAATTGCAATACAAAATTTCTTTTGGTAATTTAAATTAAATTTTAAACTTTTAATAATTGAAATTAAGCCCGATTTTAATTTAAATTATATTTTCAACTTTTTTAAATTGCAATTAATAACTTTTTTATTTGAAATTATATTTTTGGACAAAAAAATATGAAATTAAGTACATTTTCGATACAAATTATTTAATTTTATTAAAAATGTATTTTTAGCACATAAAAGGAAAATATTAATTTATTTAACAAAAATTAACTAAATATTAAAAGAACATAGCAATTATCATTACTAAAATTGATGAAAATAACTATATAAAATACAGTTATCAAGGACCCATTGGTGATAACCTTGAGGATCGGGTCTTGTGACATCCAACGAATAATGATTGACACTGGGAGTTCAGTAGACCTCATTTTTCAAACCACAGCCATAGCCTTAGGGCTAGGAGACGCAGACATTATCAAGGTCGAGCTTACCCTTGTAGGATTCAACAACAGCACCACATATGCATAAAGAATGGTGATCCTACCTATCATGACAAAGAGGGTAATAATAATGACCAATTTTGTCGTCATTGACACCTCGATTCATTACAATGCAATCTTGGAAAGACCCTGGATACACAAGATGAGAGCAGTTCCATCCACCTTCCACCAGGTAGTTAAATTCCCCACACCTGAAGGCCCCGAGAAGGTAAGAGGAGATTAGGAAAAAGCCAGGAGTTGTTATAATGCCACAATGAAGGGAACTGCCTCTAAATAGCAATCATTGAGAGGTCTCCTCCCAAAGAGACCAATGTAGACATCTTTGCATGGACCCCTACGGACATATCAGGAATTGATTCACGAGTAATAACATACCGGCTAAACATCGATGCAAAGGCTAGACTCGTTCAACAAAAGAAGAGGAAATTCCCTAGAGAAAAAAATGAGGCAATCAAATGTCATGTAGCAACCCTCAAAGAGGCCGAGGTCATAAGGGAAGTCAAGTATTCCTCATGGCTCTCAAATGTGGTACTCCTAAAAAGGCCTACGGAGCGTCTCGCATGTGCGTAGCCTTTACTGATCTAAACGAGGCCTATCCCAAAGACTACTTCCCCCTCCCAAGCATTGATCAGTTGGTGGACGCCTCTTCTGGGTTCAGGTTGATGAATTTCTTAGATGCATACTCTGGGTATCATCAAATCAAAATGCACCTTGAGGATGAGGCAAAAACTTCTTTCATAACAGAAGAAGGAACATTTTGCTACACAAGAATGTCGTTCGGATTGAAAAATGCAGGTGCAACAGACCAGCACCTCGTCAACAAAATGTTCGATAAGCTGTTGGGTAGGAACCTGGAAGCATACATCGACGACATGGTGGTCAAGTCAATTCAACCCCTGAACCATATCAAAGAACTACAAGAGATATTCGAAGTGATACGAAGGTATGGCATTTAACTTAACCCCAAAAAATGCATTTTTGGTGTAGCTATAGGAAAATTCCTAGGCTACCTCGTATCAACAAGAGGAATCGAGGCCAATCCTAAGAAAATACAGGCACTGGTAAACATGAAGCCACTCAGTAGTCTTAGGGATATACAATAGTTAAATGGAAGAATTGGGGCATTGGGAAGATTCATAGCTAAATGCACAGACAAGTGTATGCCTTTCTTCAAAATGCTGAGAAAGAACAAGACTTTATTTTGGGATGAGGATTGCAACACAGCCTTTGAGGAAATCGAGAAATACCTCAGTAATCCCCCAGTCCTAGTCAGCCCACTGTCAGGGGAGGTTCTTTATCTATATTTGGTTGTAACACCCCAAACATGCAACGTCGTACTCATAACAAAAAGAAACAAAATCTAGCACTTCATCTACTATGTCGGCCAAATTTTAACTGAGGCCCAAAGCAAATATACCATCGTAGATAAACTTGCCTTTGCCCTCAAAATTATTGCAAGAAACCTTAGGCACTACTTTGGCTCACACACCATTATAGTACTCACTTCACATCCTCTAAAAATTGTACTGACAAAACTAGAGGTTGCAAGAAGGCTGGCCTAGATAGCTGTGGAATTGGAGGAGTACGACATCAAATATATGGCTAGAACTGCCATCAAAGGGAAGGCTATGGCCAAATTTGTGTCCGAGTTCACTGAATACCCCGAGGTCGTTACCAAAACAGAAACTGAGGAGGTATGGATAGTTGACCCAAGGAATGCACCAACCTGGCAGGTATTTATGGATGGTGCTCACAATTTCAACGTCTGAGGACTAGGGATGGTTATAAGGGATGAAAAGGACAACTTCTTTGAATATGCTGTCAGGCTAGACTTCCAAGCAACCAATAACATCACATAATATGAAGCTGCCATATTCGGAGTCATGACAGCAAAAAGACCAAGGGCAGATAGAATCGCCCTACATAGCGACTCCTGGCTCGTGGTCAATCAGTTTCTGGGAACATTTGAAGCATGGGATGGAAAGATGAAGAAGTACTTGGAAAGACTAAAACAAGAATGTGCAAAATTCTCAGAGTTCAAGATCAAGCATATAGCTCGAAATGAGAACAATCACGCCGATGCCTTGGCCACCTTGGCGTCAATAAGGGAAACCAAATACGATTGGGTGGTATCAGTAACGGTGCTAGTAGAAGCATCTCTCGAAGAAACTGAAAAAAGGATTGGATGCATGGATAATCCGTCTACAACATGGTTCGCACTGATCTATAATTTCTTGGATAAAATGGACCTACTTGAAGACCGCACGGCCACAAAGCAAATCGAAGCTAAAGCAGGCCGGTACATGATTTAGGCAGGAAAATTGTACCGCAAAACACTACTCGACCCGAGCCTCTTATGCATAAGCACAGAAGGAGCCGAAAAAATAATATAGGAAGTGCACAAAGGAGATTGCGGCTCTTATTTTGGGGGTAGAAGATTATCCCAGCGAATTATGAGACAGGGTTATTACTAGCCTACTATGCTCGCTGATTGCGTTAAATACGCTCAGAGGTGCAACAAATGCCAAAGATTTGGCCCCCTAACCCACACGCCACCTAATGATATGAGGAGAGTAGTAAGTCCTTGACCTTTCTACAAATGGGGACTGGATATAGTAGGTCCTCTGCCCATAGGCACTGGCCAGAAAAAAGTTTTCCTCGTTTCTAATGATTATTTTTCAAAATGGATAGAAACAGAAGCCCTAGCCAGAATTCGAGAGGAGAAGGTAATCAAGTTCATATGGAGGTCCATAGTTTGTCGATTCAACCTCCTCAAAGAGCTCGTTACGGATAACGGGTGCCAATTCACCGGTTGAAAGATCCAAGCATTTGCTCTCAAATACAATATCAAGATAGGCCACTCAACACCCTACTACCCCTAGGCCAATGGTCTGGCAGAGTCCTCCAACAAATTAATCATCAACCTATTAAAGAAAAAGTTGGAAAGAACCAAAGGGAAATAGGTGGAGGAATTTTTTGGCGTGCTATAGGCTATTAGAACAAGCCCTTGAAGGAGCACCTATGAAACCCCTGAGGTAGAGTCCACCTCGGTCAGGAACCAGGTCAGCACTCTGACAAAAAAAAAAGAACACCTCGGTTAGGAACCAGGTCAAGCTTTCTCCCTTAAAATGGGCATCAGGGGCTCATCACCTAGATCTATAAATCTGGTAGAGCACCCCAGCAATGAAAGAAGTTGAGTTCTCTACCTCGGTCAAGAACCAGGTTGGCACTCTGACAAAAAAAAAAGAGCACCTCAGTCAGGAACCAGGTCAAGCTCTCTCCCTTAAAATGGGCATCAGGGGCTCATCACCTAGATCTATAAATATGGTGGAGCACCCTAGTAATGAAAGAAATCGAGTTCTCCACCTTGGTCAAGAACCAGGTCAAACTCCTCCCCTTAAAATAGGCATCAGGGGCTCATCACCTAGACTACGTTAAATAAAATTACAAATACAACAAATAGCCATTATACATAAATACATACCGATCAGATTGTTCATTATTTAAACATCTATCACTACATATCTCTCATATGGTCCATCAATTAGCACTGACATTTAAACACTCTTTAAACGTTTGGACACACGTCCAGTATCTGGATCATCAGTCTCTTCAACCAAAGGAAAAAGTTTGGCCTAAATCTCGACAACCATCTCACGAACATAAGTCGCAGGTTTAGGGTACATCATCATCATTGAAAGCAACCTCCACTCCAGATCTTCAATAACCTCCATGACTTTAAGAAAAACTCTTTCAGATCGCTTCATATAAAACCTACCCAATACGACTCTCTACCAATAAGACTGGCCATACTAGTCAAGGTCTTCTTTTCACAAGATTGCGTTTAAGATAATTGCTCCCTACAAGTAGTGAGCTCACACTTGGTCTCTTTAAAAATACGTTCAAGCCTCATAACGCCAGCTTTAAGCAACCTAATATCGTCCTCAAGCCTACCACTTGCAACACGAAAAGCTCAAAGTAAGCGCCTATTGGTTCAGTCAAAATCCATAACATGCGAGCAAAAAAGTTAGAGGAATTGGGAAAAATTCTCAAACACATGAATAAGATTAACATTCTCCAATCCTTTTATAGGGAAGAAAAACTAAAAATAAAATATATATATATATATACTTCAATAAATGACAAAAGATAGGTCAACATCATAAATACATAATAAAGAGACAAAATTACTTTATTTATTAAAAATAAATCCATAAGTACAAAATCCAAGTAACAGCTCGAGACTATACAAACCAAAATATCATCAAGCTTTCAAATTTTTTTAAAAATAAAAAAATAACTAAGGATCAACTCTCCCTTCTTCTGGAACCTCTCGGCCGTCCTCACCATTGGAGGAGCCCAATCCTCCTCCCTCCTCATCCTCAACTGATGGGGCTTGATTGTAGACCAGTGTAACAGGGATATCCAGAATGCGATAATAGTACTCGCTTAAACCCTTCTTCCTGGCCTCTGCCTTGAAAGTATCCATCGCCATCTCATAGGCCCGTTCGACGCTAGACTCCAGCTTCTGGGCCATAGCATCCACATCGAACTTCGCTTGGCATCACACCTCTTTAGTAGAAGCCTCAGCTTGTCTCTGAACTTCCTTCATCCCCTCCTCAGTGCGCTTCAAGGCCTCTTCGAGCTCAGTCACGCGCTGGGCATACAAATTAAGCTCAGACACAACCCACTTCATCTTTTCCTCCTTATCAATCGCCTCATTGTCCCACTTCGTTGTTTTCACCAACAACGTAGTATATTTTGATCATGATGACGCGTGAGCCTACTTCTCCTTCACAAGCTCAGACTTCAAATAGCCCACGTTATGAGCTCGATCAAAATAAAAAAGTAGCATCAATTGCAAACAAATAAAAAAATTAAAAACAAATTAAAATCGAGTTCATTCCATCTCTCAACATAACCAATAAAAAAACAAATAACGCACCTGACACATCTAACGACGAATAACCTCGCCAACATCAACACTCTCGCAAATAGTTGTGAGCTGCTCCTTACATGCATCCACAAATACATGGCTCATACAACGGTCAAGATATTCGGGTGTTAAGCCCCGATTCAGGACGATCTCGTCTGCATCAGCGGTGAGATCCTTCATAACAGCCTTCCCCCTCCTTGAATCCTTCAAAGATTTGTCAGATTCTTTGGATCCGGTGTGAGGAGTGAAGGACCCATATTTCTCATATGTAGGCGACAAAAGAGGACAAACATTCAAAGCCTCGGGTTCATAACCAAACTCATCAATACCAACCTTCTTCTTTCTATTCTTAAGGGAAGAGGTACGACCTTCATGAGAGGATTTCCCCCTCTTATTACCCACCGAAGAACTCCCTCCCAAGAGTAGGAGTGGCACCCATGGGTGAGCTTGTTCCCTCCAATGCAACCTTGCTCTTCATGTGAGCAAAAAGTTGATCAGAGGTTAATTCCATACGAGCTGAAAAATAAAAAAATGATCCATGTTAACCAGCCCTTAAAAAATAATCCATGAATATATATACAAAAAAACAAAAAAAAAAGCAGGGGCAAAATATTGTAGGGCGGGAACAAAGAGTAAGACTAAGGGTCACCATCATCCGGCACCATCTCGAACCCACCCCCAAAATCTATAGGAGGAGTTCTACGTTTAAAAATAGCCCGGGCTTTAGGAGCTCGGGGTTTGCGATTCACCCTAAGAGGAGGCTCTACAGCACCATGCCTTATTAACCTGCACGCAACAAAACGCAGAGTGTTCAAAAGAATCCTCCAGTTTGTCTTCTCGGGAAGATAGTTATGGATATTAGCCAACCTCTACTTCGCATCAAGACTCAAGGTCGTGATAAGAGAGGCCATATTTCTAATCATGACCTTAGTGTCATTCCATACACTCCTAACCAACCTTGTGTCATTTGTGGAGGACTCCCACCGACTCGATACGTAGAAAAAATACTCCTTCCAATTTTTCTCATTTTTAAGAAGGGATACGTTCACCCCATGATCCTGCTTAACCGATATATACACCCTCCTCAGGTCTATGGGGTTCTGTTTTAGAACTTACGCCTCATTGAACTCGGTTATCCACCCCAAGCTCTTGGCATATCAACATTAAGCAAAGAAGATATCTCCACCCATTAGGCATCAATTGCCCCAGTGCAAGCTACGTCCTAACCAAAAATCTCTTGATAAGAGGATACAAAGGAAACCTTACTCCCAACCATAGAACTTTCTCATGAAAAATGGTCCACCCAGTTGGAGATGCATCACTATCACAAGCACCCTCAGAAGGAATCATTATCTTAATGGTTGAGGGGATGTCATAGGTCCTCCTTATCCTTTCTTCGTCCTGAGGCAACAACCCGCAAGTTTTTGGAGCGGCCACCTAGCCCTTAACGTGACCTATCGGTTCACCAGACCCTATATTCCTGTTTTTCTTCCTTCATGTCCTAGATACTGAAATCTAAGTTTGAGGCACCCTCAATCTCATGGCAGGAATGATTTGGGGATGGTGGACAAAGGTAGATAGTTATGGTGAAGAATGACTCATTGCCTTAGAAGAACCCAAACTAGAGGACCCTAAGTCCCCACTTGTATTGGCATACTGTAAACTCTCTCATGAGCCCAAGCTAGAAGTTGATGTCTCTTCCCTTTGCATTCTGATAAAAGCTACAAAAATATAAAGACAAAATAGTAGCAGATGGTAAGATACGAGAAAAGATATTATCTAGAGACGAGTTGAAAATTAATTTCCTTTTAAAACTGACCTGAAAAGAAAGTAGCAAATCGTTAGGAACTCTATGCTTGAGTTCTAGAAAAGTCAAACAGAGAATATGATAACGCGAGCTCAATTCTTACCACCGAACTACAAATCTTTCACAACTCAAGATGAAACGAAAGAGCATTTTTCTTCACTATTTCTCAATTTTGTAGGTGAACAATCATAGTCCCACCCCAGGCACCCCTTTATATAGGTGCATTGGATTTCTCTCTCTAATAAACTAACACGCATTTATTTTGGAAGTCAAACGGTTCATATCATGTGCTTGGTATCTACTCTTCCACCTCAGACCAAAGCCCGAGCTAAAAGAGTAGGGGGACTTGATGTTTGGACATCTGGACCGACCCAAAGACTGGACATTGTAAACTACCCAAGCCAAGTCCAGCCCAAGACGAAAGATGAAGTGAGAAATTTTTGTTTTTTGTTATTATTATTATTATTTTACCATTCATGAATGGTAAGCTTTTTTTATTTGAATTAATTTTTTTTATTATTTGTTTTACTATTCATGAACGATAAGTTTTTTTTACTACAAATTTCAAATTTCAAAATTATTTTACTATTCACGTTATAATTATTATTATTTTTTTAATTTAAGATCTTTAAAATTTTTTTTCTTATGAAATTTGGAATTTGAATTTTTTTTATTATTTTTTTTAACCAAAAAAAATCACAATTATTTACATCACAAAAAGTTTTTAAAATTTTGATAAATAATTTAAAAATGTTATTCCTTCCCCGATAACGGCGCCAAAAACTTGATGAGTAGAACCAACATCGCCAATCTTGCCAATACTTTGGTTTTATATTTATAAAACTCTCGCAAGTGCACAAATCATTTCGTAGAAAATGATAAGTATACTCCCAAGGTCGATCTAAGGAAGGAATATATGTGGTTTTTAATTTATTATTCAAACTTTTAAAAACGAAATTAAATCCTAAACATCCTGTCACGATGTTTTGGGTTTTGTGTTTTTAATCTACTGACATAAAAATAAACATAGATAAAGATTCAATAAACATTTATGCAAATTTTATCATTTATAATAATGGAGTATTTATGGATATAATAACTAAGTTAATTATGCTCGCTCATATTATTTAGGTTATTAAAGATATAAATTGATATTTATTAATTCTCTCTTTTTTATATGAATACCACATTTGGTGTGATTAGATATTCTTTGTTAACTAAACAAATCAATTAACACCTATGAGTGTGGTTGATAACTAATTTGGTTAATTAAATTAATTCATTTTTCTAAGAGATTGAAAATGAACCATTTAAATGCCACCTTTGGTGGGGTTAAACAGTTTAAACTCTATTCAAGGTGTCCAAATTAAACCTAAGAATTTAATTATCCGAATACTAACTTTCAAGTTTTAAAACCACAACTGAAAACATGTTGTTAATACATTTTCAGATAATAATTCTTATAAAAACTTTTGAAATAGAGCTTCACTCTAACTACCGGGCGATTGTACCAACAAATAAAATAGCACTACTCTAAATCAGACCAGATAATTAAACCTTAAAATCTAATTTTCAGATTTAAGTTTGTAATGAAAAATAATATATTTCTCTCTAACATTCTTAATATAAAATCTTGAATAAAAATAAAATCAATTTATTTTAGAGATTTTTACCTATTTAATATTTTATAAGCATAACAACGTTATTATTATATCATGTTTACAAACAGCCAGCAAAGTTAAATTTAATCACAGACAAATTAAATATAACATGTAAGAATAAAGCATAATAAAATAACTGTAAAGAAAATAAAATCCTTACAGTACTTTGTTGCTATTCCTGTTGCTGGAAAACCTCCAAATGGAATTTGCACTCCCATTTATTGAATCGAAAAGCAAATAAATTACAAAAACATAACTAGTTCTTCTCAAAAAGAGAATAACTCTAAAACTAAGAAAAATTAATTAAGAAAAACTAAAAAACTAAGAAATGAGAGAAAGAAAGAGAAGAGAATATGTATTTTTAGGTGTGATTTGAAGTGAAGGGAATGAAGGTATTTATAGGTGAGGAGAGGAAGGAAAAGTGAGTGAAAAAATGATTAAAATTTGAGAAAACGCAGAATAGTGAATGATGATGTCATACTGATGATGTCATAATGATGTGTGGTGAGTTGGTGCAGATGAAGCGTGGCCCAGCGTGTGAGATGGGGTGCATGCGGTCGTGATGAAACGCAGCGGTAGCGTGTGGAATGGAGAGCAGGTGCGAGCGTTGCTGGGTGGCGCGATTTTCTCCTTTTTGACCCATTTTGTCCAATTTTTCCATATTTGTTGACTTTTCCTCATTTATTTTATGAATATATTTGTGATGTATTGCCTCCAGTATTCCTCTTTGTGTCTTTAAGTTACATTTTTAAACGAAAATACCTGAAAAACAATAAAAATACATGTGATTCTGAAAATATAAATATATATAAATATATATATTTTTAATTAATTAATGTGCATAAAATCATGGTAATTTTAGTACTTTTTGAGCACTCATCACAACCCCCAACCACCTTTTTGCTAGTCCCTTAGCAAGAGAAGCGATAAAAACTAAAAATTAAACTATCCTAAATCACTTCTGTGGATTGATACGGTTGCATTTAGCCTATGTAACAAGCTTTTAAACCCCTAGGTTGCCCTAGTGGATGAGTGATGAGTGCTCAAAAAGCACTAAAATTACCATGATTTTATGCACATTAATTGATTAAAAATATATATATTTATATGTTTTATCATATATTTATATAAATTTGTCTTTTTCGGAATCACGGGTATTTTTATTGTTTTTGAATTATTTTAGCTTAAACGTAACTTAAAGACTAAAAGTAATACTATAAGCAATACATCAATTATATTACTAAATAAATGGGAAAGGTCAACAATTATGGAAAAAATTGGACAAAATGGAGTCGAAAAAGGTCAAAAATGTCAAAAAAGGAGAAAATGGCGCCGGGCTTGACCCGTCAGCAGCCGCCCAGGTCTGTAGTCTTGTTCATCTGGCAGCGTAGGCTGGCAGCGGTGATGCGTTCATCAGCGCGAGCTTCTGCTGTGATGCTGTTCATCCGTAGCAGATGCGATGTGGGTACTATTCATCCGGTGCCTGACCGCCTAACGTAGCGCCCGGCATCATTTTCGCCCCATTTTTCACGTGTGGCAGCCGCCAGCGTCGTCTTGGCGTCATTAATATTTCTCGCCGTATCCATTACATATTTTTACATTTTTAACATTTTTTTACTCATTTTTCTCCGTTCTCACTATAAATACCCCCGTTTCGCCCGACAAAAACACACCTCAAAACACCTCTCTTCTTTCTTTCTCTCCATTTTTTGGTTTTTAGGTTTTTTTTGGTTTTTCTTATGTTTTGGGTAGTTTTGCTTAGTTTTAGAGTTCTTCCCTCTTTGGGAAGAACTAGTTATGTTTTTTTGTAATTTATTAGCTTTTTGATTCAATAAATGGGAGTGCAAATTCCGTTTGGAGGTTTTCTAGCAACGGGAATGGCATCAATCTTTGTAAGGATTTTATTTTCTTTGCTTGATTATTTTTTATCTTATTTCTTACATGTTATATTTAATTTGTACGTGATTAAATTTAATCATGCTAAACATTTGTAAAATGATATAATAATAACGTTGTTATACTTCGAAATATTAAATAGGTAAAAATCTCTAAAATGAATTGATTTTATTTTTATTCAAGATTTTATATTAAGAATGTTAGAGAGAAATATATTATTTTTCATTCCAAACTTAAATACGAAAATTAGATTTTAAAGTTTAGTTATCAGGTCTAATTTAGAGTAGTGCTCTTTTATTTGTTGGTACAATCGCCGGTAGTTAGAGTGAAGCTCTATTTATTTCAAAAGTTTTTATAAGAATTATTATCTGAAAATGTATTGACAACATGTTTTCGGTAGTGGTTTAAAACTTGAAAGTTAGTATTCGGATAATTAAATTCTTAGGTTTAATTTGGACACCTTGAATAAAGTTTAAAAACCTCACCAAAGGTGGCATTTAAATGGTTCATTTTCAATCTCTTAGAAAAAGGAATTAATTTAATTAACCAAATTAGTTATCAATACCGTAGGTGTTAATTGATTTGTTTAGTTAACAAAGCATATCTAACCCGCTGAAGGTGGTATTAAATACAAAAAGAGAGAATCAATAAATATCAATTCATATCTTTAATAACCTAAATAATATGAGCAAGCATAATTAACTTAGTTATTATATCCATAAATACTCCACTATTTATAAAAGATAAAATTTGTATGAATGTTTATTGAATCTATGTTTATTTTTATGTAAGTAGATTAAAACACAAAAAAAAACCCAAAATATCGTGATAGGATGTTTAGGATTTAATTTCGTTTTTAAAAGTTTGAATAATAAATTAAAAACCACATACATTCCTTCCTTAGATCGACCTTGGGAGTATACTTATCATTTTCTACGAAAATGATTAGGTGCACTAAGAGTTTTATAAATATAAAACCAAAGTATTGAGAAAATCGGCGATGCGGTTTCGTTCATCAGGATTTTTAGCGCCCGTTCTGGGGATGACTCCGTTGTGGGGATGGCATCAAAGTTTTTGGTAATCCCGATTCTACTCATCAATGAGTTTGAGTCTCGTGAGGGTTTTTAGTAATGATACCCACAAACATTGAACTAAATGTAAAAATTAAAAGAAATAATAAAGACAATCAACTCAAAAACTAAAATTACAACAAAATCAAAAATTAACTTTTAAGAATAAAAGAAAACAACATATCACAAAAATGTCTCATATTTTTTAATCTCTTTTAAGATCATAATTAAAACTTTAAGCATAAGTTATTTTAATCTCTTTAAACAATCATGATTTATTATAATAATTAGTTGAAAATCATTTTCATATTTCATATAAAAAATGTATCAATTTAATTTCACCCAATTTCAGTGTCTAGAATCCGAATTTGCTTCGACTCTATTCCTCACTAGTCAATACTCTCAAAACACTGAATCCTATGGGTTCAAACACTCATACTATCTTAAGAAATCCTTAAAGGATAACATCAAAGAGGTTAACCCCTAAGCTTACTAGAAGAACTTAAATGTTCAAACTTCAAAAATGATGAGATTATTCCCTCTATCTCATATGAAAATAAATGAATCAAAATTCTTAGAACAGATGAAGGAGAAAATAATCTCTCTATAAAGAGAAAGAAGGAAAAGCTTAATTGGACAAATGAAACAAAATATAAAGAATCTTCAAAGACTAAGCATTATGTAGTTTACAATGACCCCAAACCAAAAATCTATACTAGTTGATCAAAAGCTAATAAAGTCATAACATGCTTTAGTGGAATAATGCACATATCATTTTACAATATGATAAAAGCATAAGATAACTTTGCCAATTATAGAATGCCAAAACTATAACTTCTTTAGAGATAACCAAAAACTATTCCCAAGTAGTACAACAATCATCCAGTCTTAGTAGATTGAAGATACTCAGAAGGGTATTGAGCTCGGTGCTATTTAGGAAAATAGCTCATAACTCCCTTGTTTAAAAAGAAGAAAAAGACTAGCATAAGAATCTCCTAAGACAATAATGGTTAAGTTTGTATAACCTAGTTAGGAAATATAATGAGAAACATCTTAATGATATAAAGTTCTACACTTTAGAGAAAGAATTACCTGCATGTAGTTCTTATCTTTCTATCTTTTATAATCTTTTACCTAAGAATGAGTAATTAAAATCCTCTTTAAGGTTATTAGTATTTTAGTTCTAATAAACTATTATGAGAAGTAAAAGCCCATCTTAAACAGAAACACTTATTTGTCACTTTAACTTTAAAGGAATGTACCGTTCGATTTCTAAAATAAAAAGGATTACGAATCCTTAACTTTTCGAGGAATTCGTAAGTGAAAAAGAACATAGGGCAAAATCTAGTTGAGACATTACCTTAAGAAAAAAGTAGGAGACATCATGAAGTAGAAGATTGAAATAAATTCATATTTATTATGCCAATTAAAATTAAATGTTATGAAAATACTAAGGATTTTGATTATTTATTAATTTTTTTATCACTTATTTAATAATTTGAAAAAATATGAAAGGAAAATACAATGAAGAAAAGAAATCAAGAACTAATTAATATGGAAACAAAAAGGAAAATAAAAAAAATCAAAGAAAGTCTAAAAGATGTTATATTATTTAAAACATCTTTACTATATTTTAAGAAATCTATTAAGAAAATTTCATTGTTAGGATAAGAAGATCAAAAGTAATTAAAAACCTATAAGAATTAACTGATTATTTTTCAAAAATAAAAAAATGATATAATCAAGTAAAAGAATTTGATAAAAAAATTTAAATTTATAAATTAAATTGGATATAATTATATCAGATATAAAACAAAATAATAAAATACAAGAATTAAGTTATTGATTGGATAATAAGTTTAATCTAAAAAAATTGAATTAAATTCAATATATGATCGATTATAATAAAAATAATCTATTTATAATTTAATATCAGTGTTATTTTTATCATAATTTTTGTAAGTTTTACAAAAAATTAATAAAATGCTTATAAATTTTACATCATAAATAAATAAAAATAGAAGAAAGGATATATATAAAAAGATATACCTGAAATGTTATCATAATTTTAAGAAGAAAAAAATGTTACTCCTATGACTAAAATCATCCCTTATAAAACCATACAGGTTGGTACTGGACATGCCCAATAACGACCGACATTACCCACAAAATTGGAAATGACCGAAAACACAAATATTTTATTTTATTGTAAATTCGCTCGACATAAGAGGAAGCAATTTTAAATCATATCTTGACGACCGCCCACAAAATTGGAAATGACCGAAAACACACAAATATTTTATTTTATTGTAAATTCGCTCGACATAAGAGGAAGCAATTTTAAATCATATCTTGACGACCGCCTTTTTAAATCATATCTTGACGACCGCCTCAAGGGACGGAGAGGGAGAGGGAGAGGGAGAGG
Organism: Hippophae rhamnoides; assembly: GCA_033030585.1. Lineage (NCBI taxonomy): Eukaryota > Viridiplantae > Streptophyta > Magnoliopsida > Rosales > Elaeagnaceae > Hippophae > Hippophae rhamnoides. The sequence goes on along the minus strand of CM065429.1, from coordinate 56,399,558 downwards.
GAGAGGGAGAGAGAGAGGGAGAGAGAGAGAGACAGCTAATTCTCAGCCTCTTTTCGCCCTCGTTGTCTTCATTGTAATTTATGAGCGGAGACTCCTCAAACAGCTCCAAACATTACCGGACAAAGCTCAGCCTCTGTCCTAAGTTTTCCACACTCTTAACGCCCTCATTTACTACCGCCATTTCTTTAGACACAAAAAACTAGTTCTAGGGTTTTAAATTCCGAACTATAACCGTAATAATGGAAGATGATCAAGAGTACGATCCACAATACATCGACGATGACGAAGAGGAGATTACTCAGGAGGACGCTTGGGCTGTCATCTCTGCTTACTTCGAAGACAAGGGCTTAGTTCGTCAGCAGCTGGATTCCTTTGACGAGTTCATTCAGAATACTATGCAAGAAATTGTTGATGAGTCTTCCGACATCGAGATTCGTCCCGAGTCTCAGCATAATCCTGGTCACCAGTCGGATTTCGCTGAGGTTAGTCTTAATCGATATAATTGTGGCAATGGCGTAACCAAAAGGGGTTTGAGACTCTTTTACATTGAATTGATTTTAGCTTCTAGGTACTGTTGTGTAAAATATAAGAGCTTTGAGGGCTAGGTCTTGGTTAATTCCGTCCTCTATTGTTTAGTTATTGTGTTGTCATGGCAGCAAACGTTGTTGAAGTGGTTTTTTATTGGCCTTTTCACCATTCTGATACCCATTTGTCTTAATTCTTTCTATTATAGCTAACTCCAGAGAAACGTAAGGACTAGTTCATGACCATCAGAAAGTACTAGTACTCGGTTTACTCGTACAAATACCAGTCTGCAAAGATTTGTGGGCTGTGATTGATTCTAGAGCTGCACCCTTGTTAAAATTCTTGCTGCACAAATTTATTAATTCCTAAATAAGTTGGTAAAAAATGCTGAAATATAGAACAACGCCTTTTTATTTTAATTTTAAAGGTGAATTTGATAGTATTTCATGCTCAAAGTTTCATATCCGAAGAGAGTTTTCAATTACTTCTTGTCACTAATACTTTTGAGTTGATATTGCAGACTATCTACAAGATCAGCTTTGGACAGATTTATTTGAGTAAGCCCATGATGACTGAGTCTGATGGAGAAACAGCAACCTTGTTTCCTAAAGCTGCAAGGTTGAGGAATCTAACATACTCAGCCCCCTTGTATGTTGATGTCACAAAGAGAGTCATTAAGAAAGGACATGATGGTGAAGAAGTGACAGAAACTCAGGATTTCACTAAAGTTTTTATTGGAAAGGTGTGTCCTTAGAGAAATTCCTAATACTATAGGTATTTGGCTCAGAGATTTCAGTGCTTTACCGAATTTTATTTATTTTTATTTTCATGAATTATAGGTTCCTATAATGCTTCGGTCAAGTTATTGCACATTGTACCAGAATTCGGAGAAGGATTTGACTGAGCTCGGAGAGTGCCCATATGATCAGGGTGGATATTTTGTTATTAATGGAAGTGAAAAAGTTCTGATTGCTCAAGAGAAGATGAGTACCAATCATGTTTATGTGTTCAAGAAAAGACAACCTAACAAGTATGCCTATGTGGCTGAAGTTAGATCCATGGCAGAGTCCCAAAATAGACCTCCTAGCACCATGTTTGTTCGGATGCTTGCACGAACTAGTTCTAAAGGGGTATGATTGCCTAAGTTACTCTAAGTGTGCTTTTCTTGAGAATTTTATTTTCAGGAGCTATTCTAAGAAATGTACTTATAATATGTCTTTTTCTTTTTTGTTTGTGTACATTGTTATTGCAGGGTTCTTCTGGGCAATACATCCGTGCTACTCTTCCATATATTAAAGCTGAAGTTCCTATCATAATTGTCTTCCGAGCTTTAGGGTTTGTAGCTGATAAAGATATTCTGGAGCATATATGTTATGACTTCTCTGATACTCAAATGATGGAGCTTCTTCGGCCTTCCCTTGAAGAAGCATTTGTGATTCAAAATCAACAAGTATATCGTAGTCAAAAAAATTATTTCCTCTCCTTTTTCACCATGTCATTTCCTCATAATCCTTGAGTTTTAACTTCTGGAGCAGTTTACTCAGATCTCATAATTTGTTTTTGTCTCTACTGCTGTAGGTTGCATTAGATTATATCGGTAAAAGAGGAGCACAACCTGGTGCATCTAGGGAAAAGAGAATCAAGTATGTGCTACATTACGAGTTTTTTTGTATCTCATAATTCAAGTGAAAGGTGATGCTGGTATTAACTACCAGTTTCATCTTCCTTGCAGATATGCAAAAGATATACTCCAAAGGGAAATGCTTCCTCATGTCGGTGTTGGAGAGTTCTGTGAGACAAAAAAAGCATATTATTTTGGGTTAGTTTCTCTCTCTTTTAGATCTCTCTGCTTCACTGTGACTTACAAAATATTTATTAATTTTGTTGCCACTAATTTTAGTTACATCATTCACCGGCTTCTGCTATGTGCACTTGGTCGGAGAGCTGAAGATGATAGGGATCACTATGGAAACAAGAGACTGGATCTTGCCGGCCCTTTACTTGGGGGCCTCTTCAGAATGGTTTACCTTTTGTGGTGCAAAATTATTCTTAACGGTATTATTACCATCCACAGGTTTATTGATATATGAATGTTTAAATGAATGCAGCTATTCAGGAAGTTGACCAAGGATGTCAAAAATTATGTGCAAAAGGTACCTAATACAAAGCTTGAGTTAATCAGCTATTTATTATACTCATTTTATGTTGGTCTTTTACCCACTTCTTGTTTGTTTGTTTTTGGGACCTGATACAGTGTGTTGACAATGGAAAAGATGTCAACTTGCAATTTGCCATCAAAGCAAAAACCATTACTAGTGGTCTCAAATATTCACTTGCTACTGGAAACTGGGGGCAGGCAAATGCAGCTGGTACCAGAGCTGGAGTCTCACAGGTTTGTGCTGTATTCTTTTCCTTTTGCTTTGCATATCTGTAGTTAGATTTTTGTAGTTAACAGCTTTGGGACTATCGTTGGGAGTATGTTGTTGTTACCTTTTGTAATTTAAGGGTGCGGAGATGCTTTTGTTTTAATTTGCACATTTCATGTTAGATACAGTTATGCGATACTTTTGCATTTTCTATATCAGGTGTTAAATCGATTAACTTATGCATCCACCTTATCGCATTTAAGAAGACTAAATTCTCCCATAGGCCGTGAAGGTATGACCACTTACCTTTGCAGATTGCTGATTACTCATCCATAAATTCTTGAAATTGCAAATTTAGTGAGTGCAGCAATGTGATGGTAGCAGATAGCGATTTGCCTCTGTTGTTCATATCTTGAAGACTTAATTCTGCTGTTGTCTGCCCTTGTTATTTTCCGTGTTCCACAATGACAATTGAGGTTTCTTTCTTCAGGTAAATTGGCCAAACCTCGGCAGTTGCATAATTCACAGTGGGGAATGATGTGTCCAGCTGAAACACCGGAAGGACAAGTAAGTATTTTTCCAAGTGAATGGATACTCTCTAGTAGTCATCGACTCGTGGGACATACTCTGAAATAAAATTACAGAGTAATCTTCTGTGGTATAACAGGCATGTGGGCTGGTCAAAAATCTTGCACTGATGGTTTACATAACAGTAGGATCAGCAGCATATCCAATCCTGGAATTTTTGGAAGAGTGGGGTACTGAAAATTTTGAGGTGTGTGCCTTTTCCTTAGTTCATCTAATTTCCCCCACTCCAAATTTCTCCTCCAAATCTACATTTTACATTCTATATGCATTTTGCTTGCAGGAAATATCCCCTGCAGTTATTCCCCAAGCCACAAAAATTTTTGTTAATGGTTGTTGGGTTGGTATTCATCGCGAGCCAGACATGTTGGTGAAAACGTTACGTCGACTAAGGCGACGGGTGAGTTTTAATTTCTTATTTTGAGATTAGAATTCTGGCTATGATGATGATGATGAAGTATTTCTCATGGGCCCATTCTCATTTTTCACTTGCATGCATTGAATGGTATGTTCATCTACGTTTGACTGGGTATTTCCATAGGGTATTAATTTTCTCCCTCGTCTTTATATGCCATTGTGTTTTTTTTATGTAAAATTGTACTTCTTTTTGGTAGGAGTCATGCTTTCTAAAGTGGGGATTGTTTCTTTTGCTGATTTCCAGATGAGTTACTGCCACTTTTAAGTTACCTTTGCTAATCATGCTATTTTAAGTTCCAGCTCCACTATGGCGGTGCCTCAATTTTTATTTTTATTTTTATTTTTTAAAATAACTTTCCCCTTTATCTTGATACTTACACTAAGAGGATAAGTTTGCTTGCAACATAGTGAATCATCAAACAAATATCTCTGCTGAATTTATTTGTTGCATGTCAGTGAAATGAGTATATGGTAATCTTGTACGTATGTAACTTTAAAATTTTAGCCTGTTCAACTTAGAAATCCTATTTTGTTGATGGCTACATTTGTCACAGAAATATATTTTTTCCCAAGGTAATTTCCCATTTTTCATTTTGGGCCCCTGCGGGGGAGCGGAGGGGTAGAATCACTCATGCACACTGCCTTTGGTTTGAACTCCAGCCTGCAATCTCAACTATAAACGGGTTCTATGCTACCTGAGCTTGAGGTTCTGGGGAGATGATTGTGAATGGACATTATTGCATTGATTTTTTACTAAACTGGAAATCTCGATTTGATCCAATTATTTGTAGGTAATATATTTGCAAAAATTTGCTATTTGTTTTGGATTCTGATGGGTCTGTACTGGTACAGGTTGATGTAAATACTGAAGTTGGGGTTGTTAGAGATATCCGATTGAAAGAATTGCGGATATATACTGACTATGGTCGATGCAGTCGTCCATTGTTTATAGTAGAGAAGCAAAGGCTTCTCATTAGAAAGAAAGATATTCATGCACTGCAGCAGAGAGTGAGCCAACTAAAATTTTCTTTTTTCTAGTTGTTAAACATGTGTGGTAACACATCAGTGATTAATTGCTGTACTTTCTTAATTGCAGGAGAACCCTGACGAGGGTGGTTGGCATGACCTTGTTGCAAAAGGATTCATAGAATACATAGACACCGAAGAAGAGGAAACCACAATGATTTCTATGACCATTAGTGTGAGTGGAACATTTATGATTGGTAGAATCTTTTTTTTTTTTGGGTATATATAATAGGTAGAATATTTTATAACTATTGTATGAAGCATTTAGAGTATTATTCTTGCTTACATCCTGAATCAGGACCTTGTTCAAGCGAGGCTTAATCCAGAGGAGGCCTATGCTGAAACTTACACTCATTGTGAAATTCATCCATCATTAATTCTGGGTGTATGTGCGTCAATTATACCTTTCCCTGATCATAATCAAGTAAGTTCGGGCACATCTGTGAACATTTTCTGTCCAATTTATGCACATTGTTTTTTGATCTTACAATTTTTCTATTGTTCTGATTAGTCTCCGAGAAATACGTACCAATCTGCCATGGGTAAGCAAGCAATGGGGATTTACGTTACCAACTATCAGTTCCGAATGGTATGCTTCATTTCATAAGCAGCTTCTGTTTTTCTTGCTTGTTGAACTGCTGATGAAAGCAATTTTGTCTGACATCTGTTCATTCAGGATACATTGGCCTATGTGTTGTACTACCCTCAAAAGCCACTCGTTACAACACGAGCCATGGAGCATCTCCATTTCAGGCAACTCCCAGCAGGCATTGTAGGTATCCTAGTTTTATTCTACTTTGTCCTTTTTGTTGTAGCATCAATAATATTTTGTTTATCCTCTATTTTCTCTAGAATGCCATTGTTGCTATTGCTTGTTATTCGGGTTACAACCAAGAAGATTCAGTCATTATGAATCAGTCCTCAATAGACCGTGGATTTTTCCGGTCCCTTTTCTTCCGTTCTTATAGGTGAGCTAATCTTGATCTATCTTTATGAATGCTTTAGTCATTTTCAATGCTTCTTATTACATCTTTGACTCAACCCCTCACAGGGATGAGGAGAAAAAGATGGGAACCCTTGTGAAGGAGGATTTTGGTCGTCCGGACAGATCTAATACCATGGTGAGACCCAATTTCTAAGAACTGTATTATTTGCTGCTTGTTTAAATTTAAATGTTCTAACTCAGATTTGATCTGGCAGGGTATGCGGCATGGTTCGTATGAGAAACTGGATGATGATGGTCTTGCACCTCCTGTAAGTTCCTGCATTTATGGTTGCTATCTTGATTTGTGTTGCTTCTTGAACTGACTGTTGTCTTTGACCTGTGTGGCAGGGTACTAGGGTTTCAGGCGAGGATGTTATTATAGGAAAGACCACTCCCATTTCTCAGGAAGAGAGTCAGGGTCAAGCTGCTTCTCGTTACTCAAAACGTGATCATAGCATAAGCTTGCGCCACAGTGAAAATGGGATTGTGGATCAAGTAAGTTTCATTTTCATTTAAAATGGTATTACTTCATTGGAATCGATTGTGTTCATGCTGTATTTTATCCTTATCAATTGCTTCTTGTTGATAAATCAAACATAATAGAGAGGAGGATAAGAAAATAGAAGGAAGAAATTGCTATTTCATTGATAAATATTAGAGAATACATTGCTTATTTATTGATGGCTACAACACCAAAACCCTAGTGACACAATAAACTCTAATAGATACGGAAATATTATATTCTAATTTATTACTCCTAAACTAATGAGGCTACACAATATTTCATATTTATTATTTTCAACACTCCCCCTAGCTAGATGTATATACTATCTATGTTTAGCTTGGACAATTATAAACCACACATAATAATTAAATGAGAAAATCGATAGTCACCATTGAATTGAGAGGAGTCACGAGTACTTGTGCATTAATTTAGTCATGGTCATACATGCATGTCTTGGTATTGCATTAGTATCTCTTGTTGAGTATAACACAGAGAAGTAACTAGAGTAGTAATCAATATCAAAAAAACAAATATTATAGATAACTCTTGGATTAGGACAAACAAATAATAGAGATCCATAGAGGTAGCATAGTAAATGGGTTAGAGACTGATAAAGTAGACCCACATAGAATTCAGAAACTGACAAAATAGACCCACATAGAATTCAGAAACTGACAAAATAGACCCACATAGAATTCAGAAACTGACAAAATAGACCCACATAGAATTTAGAAACAGAAAACTCATTTTTTTAGCAGAGTAAAAAGTGATACGATTAAGTCCAATTAAAACAAGTAGTTTCTTTAATCACGAAATTAACCAAAACAAATATGACAGAAACAATTGACCAACTAACAAATGTTGATGCTTGTGACAGATCTGAAAAATTGAAGCAATAAATTCAAATATCTGAAAGTAAGATTTTTTTTTTTGTGGAACTAGACCTCCATTCCAAATATGAGGGAATTGAGGACAAGAGAACCATTCAGCCCATGGAGGAAGTCAGCTATGGAATTCATGGAAAATCTGATGATAAAGATTTCGACTATGATCTTTTATTTAATTATTTATTTATTTGCTATTTTTTTAGAGGGACACAACAAAGACACCAATTGAGGGAGTATGGAGACGACAAGACGGTTAGGGTATAGAAAGACAAAATGGTGTTCAGGATCAAAATATGCTTTGATATCATGTTGAGAAATCAAACATAGTGTGGAGGATGAGAAAATGGAAAAAAGACATTGTTATTTCATTGATAAATATTAGAGAATACATTGTATATTTATAGATAGTATCCTAGTGACACAATATACTCTAATTGATAAAATAAGGTAACAATTTATTATAATTTATTACTCCTAAACTAATAAGAAAGCTCAATATTTCATATTTATTATTTCCAATACTCTTGATATGTCCTTATGTTCCTTATCCCCTTAATCAGTCATTTATTGTAGTGATTATGTCATACGATAGATGGATCTGCTAAGTAGTTGGAAAGCTGATTCTAAGATTTTTTTATATTTATTTGTCCTTCAGCTCTTCTTACTGGGCTTAAAAATTTTGTTTATGGGTTAATCGTTGTGGATTTTTGCAGGTTTTATTGACAACAAATGCCGATGGGTTGAGATTTGTTAAAGTGAGGGTGAGATCTGTTCGAATTCCTCAGATTGGAGACAAGTTTAGCAGTCGACATGGTCAGAAAGGGACCGTGGGCATGACTTATACTCAAGAAGACATGCCATGGACTATGGAAGGGATCACTCCTGATATCATCGTGAACCCACATGCTATTCCTTCTCGAATGACTATTGGTCAGCTTATTGAGTGTATCATGGGTAAGGTTGCTGCTCATATGGGAAAGGAAGGAGATGCTACTCCATTCACAGATGTCACTGTGAGTTAAATTTTTTCTCTAGGTTTTTGCATTCTCTAGGGTAAATGTTCTTGGTTGTTCTGCCCTTAGTAATAAAGAAAAAAGAATAAGAAATGGTACTTCTCTTTTCGATTAGATGAAAATAAGAGGTTTACTTTTTCTTATCATAAAGTGTTTAATTTCTGTCATTGGTATGAATTGAAATGCAGTTCTACTATATAAGTCTTTGTTAGCCCTTTTCCTTTTCTATGTTGCCCATGAACTTTGTTTTTGCACATCTTAACCAGACATCATCACCAAATTGTGCAATTGTTATAGCATTAAGACATGCTACAAGTCTCGGACTGTCAGGATTTGGGAAACCAAAATGATTTTACCTGCTATTAAAAATTTAAAATTGCTGCATTTGTGTCTTCTCGGTGGCACACTTCTATTTAATTGTTGAGGGTTGACTTATATTAACGTTTAGTCTATTATAGTTCTGAAGGTCAAGTTTCTGTTTAGCAGTGGATCTAAAGGTCTTATTATCATCTATTTTGTCATTAGGTGGATAATATTAGCAAAGCTCTTCACAAATGTGGATATCAAATGCGTGGTTTTGAGACCATGTATAATGGTCACACTGGCAGGCGGCTACCTGCTATGATATTCCTTGGGCCCACTTATTATCAAAGGTTGAAGCACATGGTAGACGATAAAATTCATTCACGCGGGCGGGGTCCCGTACAGATCCTCACTAGGCAGCCTGCTGAGGGACGTTCTCGAGATGGTGGGCTTCGCTTTGGAGAAATGGAAAGGGATTGTATGATTGCCCATGGTGCTGCACACTTTCTTAAAGAGAGACTGTTTGACCAAAGTGATGCATATAGGGTGCATGTATGTGAGCGTTGCGGATTGATAGCTATTGCAAATCTCAAGAAAAACTCATTTGAGTGCAGAGGTTGCAAGAACAAAACTGATATTGTTCAGGTTAATATGTTTTTTCCTTTTTAATTTGGTTCTTGTCTAATTTATTCTTGGTTTCTTATAGATTCTAATTCTTAACACTTTTCTTTTCAATGTGTGCTTTAGGTGCACATTCCTTATGCATGTAAGCTGCTTTTCCAAGAGCTTATGTCTATGGCTATAGCACCTAGAATGCTTACCAAAGACCTGAAACAATTGAAAGGCCAAAAGAAGAAGGGGGCTTAAGATGCCTGTCTATGATTAAAATTTTCTGTTGATATGAGTACTATTATTATGGTAGGAGACTAATGGTTTTGACCAAATATATCACCAGCAGAAATTGAAGATTTAAATGGACTTTATTAGAGAAACCAGAAGAGATTGTGTTCTGCTGCTGGTTCTGTTAAGAATTCGATTTTGAATGATAAAAACCAACCATTTCTTGATACACTGTTATTGGCAGGTCATCAGTTTAGAAATCAGCAAAATTTTATGTGGTAGATTCATATAATTAGCGCTATAGTCTGGAGTCTATTTTTGTTGTGTACATGAGTAGTCTCTCTCACGCAGTGGAAACATAATAAATAATTTACCCTGTCTCCATTCAAAGTTCAAATTAGAGTAAATCCTTGAAGGGATTATATGATGGAGGCAAAAATGGGAACAAAAAAGTGGAGTGAGGAACGGAGGATGGGGTCTGTATTTTATTTATAATATGAGTCGGGATAAGGATAAGATTATATTTTTTGTTCCATTCTTCCAAATTATATATATATATATATAAATTTAATATTGATATTTAGTAAAATTTTAAAATTCAATAAAAATTAGTTTTTAAATGAAATTTTTTATTTACTTCTCGTTACTAAATATTAATAACATCAATCATATTTAAATTTATTAAAAAAAACACAATCAAAATTTAATGAAAATTACATCAAAAATAAATTTAAACTTAAATAGCTTTAAAAATTAAAAATTAAAATTAAAATTTAATTATAAAATAAATATTTTAATTTTTAATTCTTATTATTTAAATTAAAACTATAAATTTATTATCAAATAATTTTTATTTTTTTCAAAAACCTTTAAAATTAAAAATTCAATTCTAAAACTAAAATCATCTCCAACCCAGCACCATTGCACTTTTATCGTTCAAATTTGTTGCAATATTTTTCATTTTACGCAATGTTATTTACGCATCATATTTGTTTAATAAAAGATAAAAAATCTAAAAATAATATTTTAATTTATATTTTATTCTAATTATATATCTTTGACTAAAATTTGTTACAATTATATTTTCTTATAATTTAATAATATTATTTAATTTTTATTACATATAATAAAATAAAATTAAGTATATGATATAAAATTAAAAAAATTACTAGATACAATATAGAGCTAAAAATATAATATAAATTAAAATAATGATTTAACAATCCGTTACAGATAATAATTAATTAGTACGATATAATAATTATCGAGGAATTAATTAAAAATAAAAATAAAAAATATTTTTTTAAATATATTTTTTAATATAATATTGAGTATTGTGGATTTTTTTTTTGGTCCAAAAAAACCTTCTTAGGGGTGGTACATTATTACCATGTCATTGGTTCATCAGCTATATGAGTTATATACATATTAAGCTAGTAAAAAATATGTCGTTTGTAAGATCGAAGACGCATAACCTCAAGCTTCGAACCTTGTAACTCACAGTCCAACAAGATGACATAATCTTTTGCATTCAACCCATTGAGTTTTATCAGGATGATTTGTCTTTTGTGGATAGAGAAGAGAGAATACAATGCAACTTTTATATTAAAATTTTGCAATGGATTGTAAATACTCTAAAGAAATAAAAATTAAAAATATTATCCAACATCAACATAATATAAATTTATGAATTTAGCCGCATTAATTAAGGTGTCTCTTGTGGAAGTATAAAAAAGTTTAAAAAAACAAATTCAAATATTTTCATGAGTTTCATATAATACTTATTATAATAAAGAAAACTATAACAAAAAACCTATATTAGTGTTTATAATATTTTTTATAGATTTTATTACATTTAAATTCAATTTAATCATAAATAATGTATTATATATTTTATATTCATCTTTAAATTATATTTTTATTCTATTAAAGTATTAATAATTTTTCTTTTATAAATTTTTTTAAAGATATTTATTTAAATTTTAAAATTTTAATAATTTAAAATCTTATAATCATTCTATAATTTATTGTAATTATTTTAAATTAGTTTGTAATAAAAATTTTAATATAAAATAATTATGTATTTATTGTTACTTATATTTTATTTTTCTCCTTTTTACTTAAATCTTGAATATTTTTTTATTTTTTGTTGATTCAAAAACTTATTTTTATTATAATTTTTTCATTATAAAAAAATTTATAATATTACATGCATTTACATTCACATTTGGAGAGATACGATAGATTCTTAGATATTGTAAGAATTTTAAGTGAGAATAATAGATAAATTTTAAATCGTAAATGAAGTCTAACTTGTTGATACGTTTAAAAAAACTTTATTTGAATATGTTTTTTTGATTTTTTTCATCTTTATCGTAAAAAATATGCGCTCAAAATAATATGAATATAGATATTTGAGCGAAGCGTGCTTATGATAATTGCATCGTCGTGTCTGAGTTGTGGGGGCTCTCATTCACATAAATAATTCAATGTGTTCATTAACGTTTGACCTTGAGATGTGGATCAAAATCAAGTAATAGGGTGACAATATTGGGAAAAAAGGTTCAGTGAGGGAGGTGCAAAATGCGTCGCATTTGGTGATGCAGTACATCGAGCACCACTCTTCATTGTGCATGCAATACTCCATCATTGAGCCGTAGATCCATCCAATCTTGCCTATATTTGTGCAAAATCTTCCCTCAATTAAAGAAGAGATCTAGACGGAGTTGTCACGTATAAAATTGCGTACAATGTTGTAAAGAAATAACCCACTTGTTTCTTGAAAAGATACGGAACGGAGAAGAGATTCCTTGACCCAACTCCTCCCAAATAACAACCCTAGCTCAAATCCTTTGCTTTAACTCATGCTAGCGTACATTTCCTGCATTTGTTCTCATTGTTCAACTAATCTGTTTCTTTAATTTCTAGCTTCAACACAATTAGACCCAATTTTTAAAATCAACTTGAGATTAACTATAAACTAACAAAAATTAATCATGTGGTTTAATATTAATTGTGTGAAAGTTACGTGAGTGAATTTATTCAGTCAAACTGAAATTTAATGAAATCCTTTATCGTCATGAATTGGAAGGTCAAAACGAAAGAGAAAATTTACAAATGTAAGATTTTAGAAAAACTTTGGCTGAAACTTAAATATCAGATTTAGGCTCTTAGGGCCAAAATTCAAGTGGTGAGCAAAGCTCCTGGTCAACAGTTACTTCAGTCTAGGTTGGATAAGGGATTGGCCATATCAAGTTGGGTAGCTAAATTTCCTAATTTTAGAATCGCAAATATTGAGACGGACCACTTAGATCACCTAGTGGTCCAACTTCGGCTTGAGTCCAGGCCCACTATCTACACCCGACCCAAAAAGGGCTTTAGGTTTGAGGTTCACTGGACACACATAAGGACACATTGAGGAGTGTGAAACCATCATCAGAACATGATCTCCTCTGTTCTTCGTAGTTGCAGCGCCTCCATGTTGGGGAAATTGGAGAAATGTCGGACAGACCTTGCAAGGTGGATCCGTTTGTCTTTTGGTTCCCTTTCAAAGCAAGTTCAGACTTTGGAGAGAGAGTTAAGTGCTCTGCATGTTGTTCCTCCCACCGTGGAAGTGGTAAAACAAATCGCTGGCCTGTATGAAAAAATTCATCAAGTCCGATTAAGGGAAGAAATTTATTGGCAGCAGCAGTCTAAAATTGAGTGGCTAAAAGTTGGAGATTGAAATACCCGTTACTTTCACGCTCATGCCTCACAAAGGAAGAAAGTAAATTATATTCACTCTTTGGTGGATGAGCGCAGTGTTTCTACATCACTCTTTTCCAATTTGCAAGCTTTGGCTACTGGGTAGTTTCGAAACTGTTCACCTCTGAAATTACCTCTTTCAATGATGATTTTTTTGGATTTTGTCGAACTCTAGTTCCCGGTGAGGCAAGCTTTATTCCAGATGAACCCATTGAAGTCTCTAGCACCTGATGATAACATCTTATTCCTTGAGACTAGACAAATAATACAAAGTCCTTAATAAATATGAGATGGTATCTGATCAAAGAATTAATAAAAATAAATCTGTGACGGTGTTCAGTCCTAATACTACTTCAGATCTTATGGAATATTGAGGAATATCATTAAAAATATCCGTCAAATCTAACAAAATAGTGACTTATTATAAATAAAAATAAGGAAGAAATGATAGAGAATAAATAAGTAAAATAAAAAATAAAAAAATATTTTAAGATGTTTTCACAAGTAATATTAATTAATAAAAATAAGTTTATTTTCAAAAAAAGATACAATGTATTATGAAATAACTCATAAAAAATAAGTATTAATAATACAGATTTAAAAAATATATAATATATCATTAATTAATAAAGAAATTATTATGTAAAAATTATCAAAAATTTCTCAAAAGAATAAATAAAAATTAGATAAATGCATTTAGGAGAATACAAATCCATTTCAAAAATATAATAGATACATCAATAAAAATAACATTAATAAATGATAAAATAATAAATAAGAAAGATGCTCTACTAGAAATAATTCATAGTAATTTGAGATACTAAAAACTAAAATTCACATTATATTTTAAGTTTGTTATTAATATTTATGAATTTGAAAAATAATACTTAATAAATGAAAGAATAAAGTCATTTATTTTCAATACAATATTTAGTAGGGTTATGAACAAATAGTCACATTAACCATAATATATTAAAAAAATGAATTCATATAAATTAACAAAATATTTCAGAAACTTGATTAAATAATAAAATTAGAAATATTTATATTTTGAAAGATCATAAGAATGATACTTGGACCTTTGTAGGAACTTTCTTTAATTCAAAAGTGAGGAAAGAGAGACATGCCAGCCCTACTTAGACGACTAATGACTTTTCCGACGCGAGCTCCTACTCGTCTTAGAAGTCGAAATCGGCATCGGGACTCTTTGAATAAGAAGAGAAACCCCATAAGCAATAGCAGCACTCGTCACTAGCTTCTTCTCTGTCTTTGAATGGAGTTCCTTCAAAAGCGCATAAGATGAGTTGAATAGCTTGGAAATGTTAGACATAAAAAAACCCTGATAATAGCAAAAAAAGGTAATCTAATAAGAAATAATAACATATTAAGATTTACATTTATAGAATCTAAATAAAAAAATTCCAATAAAGACAAAGAAGTTATGGAATTTAAACAAGAATGTCAAATAATAAAAACATTAGTAAATGATGTAATATTAGGAAGAAAGTAATATTTAAAAACTGATTGAAAATATACAATTAAAAATAGATGTAAGCTTAGTAGGCGTAATAAAAAAATTAAATAACATTAAAGAAGGCTTTAAGATGAGAAAATAGATTTAGTCTAAGAATCAAATACGAAGCATTTACAAGATATAATTGAAATACAAAAGAAAAATATTAAGAGAAATAAATGAATGTGATTATAATAAATTATAACAAAATCTACATATATAATTTAAAAAACTAAGAAAAGATGTACATAACACACATATTAACAATAATATTATAGATCATAAATACGATCACTTAGAAGGATTAAAGGAAGAGACACGTAGAGAATCAAATGCCCTCGTACCTATAAATGAGAGAAGAAAAATCTAAAGAAAAAGATATAATTTCAATTTAATAAAATATAGAAAAATACTAGAATAACAACTTATGAACTCCAAAAAAAGATATACAGGAAAATTAGTAACTCTAATAACCTTAACAGATGAAGAATTAGAAAAATATTATAATAAGAAACTTTGTACAAACAAATAGAAAGATGACATGACATTAATCAATGAAACTAATTCCGAATCAAAAATCATGACCATAAAAGATCATATAAAACCAATTTCATTACCAATTATTTATAAAAAAAATATATGGCAAACACAGGAAATAAATAAATAGACAAAGGTCAGAAAAACTTGATACTTCCAATAGAAGAAGATAATCACTCAAAATAGAAAAAAAGGATTACATTTAGGAACTATGGTTGTATTCCACTAGAATTCTTGCTCTATGAAAATTATAGATATAATTTTTTAGATTTAGATTGTATAAAAGATAGAAAAACAATATTAAATGAATACACTTGTGGTATAAGTGTACTCATACAGACCTCTCATATTATACAATCAAATCCTTAAATTTGTAGAGTTTTAGAAGCTCACAAAATGACAAGAAATGTTAAACTTTGATTTTTAAATTTAACAAACCAATACAATTTATTAATGTAATGTGATGCTCCCACAAGAAGAGAATTTTCCATAAAAAGAGAATATTTAGATATAATAATAAATGAAATATATAAGAAATTTATTGGAGAAGATAAATGAAGAACTATCACTGAATCTAACGAAAATAAAATTAATGAAGCCAAATAAAATTTAACAAATATGAAAATTCATAACATGTGTTAAATAAATTGTTTTATTTGTGAATATGAAATGTATTATTATAAATTACCACATTCTATACAGGCAACATAAAAGGAATATTTTTTCAAAAATTACCTAGAATGTTACATAAAATTTTAACAAAATGTTGGAATTAAAGAAATAGGGAAACCATATAAGACATACTAGAAGGAAAAATAATAACCTTAAAAGCTGGATTATTATTAAATATCAAAAAAGACAAGAATATAAACAAATAAGAGGAAATAATAAAATTTATTATGATATAAGAATTTTAAAATGCTAGAAAAATATGGATGTAATATAAAACCTTACAAACATAAATATTAAAAATATAAGATATTTAAAAGATACATTTTCAAAAATATAAAAGAAGATTTAATAGGGAATCCTATAGAAAAAAGATATTTTAGAATAAAAAGGTATCCTTTAGGAAAAAAGAAATGTAGGTATTAGATATGCAATGAAGAAGAACAGTATGCCAATGAATGCCTTAGCAGGCTTCAACATAAAAAAGAATCTAAAAAGAATTTCCACGTAGAACAAAAATCTTCGGAGAAGCTTTTAAGATGGAACTAGAATCAATTGAGGAATCAGATATAGATGATACTTACAATATTTATCTATTAGATGAAACTAAGGAGGAAATAATCAACTCAGAATATGGGTACTCTTTATCAGAAGATGAATGTTTTGTATAGTATTATAAATCCAAGCAGTACCTATATTAAGGTAGGACTTAAATTTAAAGGCTATGCCATCTATTACTTACATGCATATATATATATATATATACATGAGTTAATATGTGTGTAAAAGAATATTGAAAACAAACATCAAAAGATTTAATTGTAAATCTTAACAAGGTTTTAAAAGACACAGGTATAATGATAGGAAGAGAAAATTTTCATATTTCTACCATATATCAACAAGAAACATGCGTTGATTTATTAATAGGAAATAACTTCCTAAGCTTATATTGGTCTTTTACACAATGTTTAAACAAAATAAGTCTAACAACATTAGATGGTGAAGCCACTTATATATCAAAAATAGGAAAAACTTTGATTGTATCAAATCCAACTTTTATGCAATAATATAAAAAGTGAAAACGTGGTGAGATAGACATAGAGTAACAAAAATCTTATTTATAAAATATTTCTTTAAATATAGAAGAGAAACAAAACTTGTTTATTAATGAAATACAGGAAGATGAAGCCTTAGTAGGTATTAGAAAATTATTAAAAACAATGAGCTCAGAAAATTCTTTTGATTAAAAAATTAGTAAATCTAAAATAATTGCTAATATAAAATTAAAAGACCCTAACAAGGTTTATAAGAATAAAACCAATAATTTATACTCTATAAGACATAATTGAATTTGAAAAATAAATTCAAAAACTTTTGGAACTGAAAGTCATAATACTAAGTAATCCACCTCATTCTAATTCGACATTCTTAGTAAAAAAAAAGATAAAAAATTGAGGAAAAAGAGAATGGTAATAAACTTCAAAGCATTGAATAAAAAAATCATTGATGATGAATACTTTATTCCAAAGAAAGAAGAACTATTATTATTTATAAAAGTAAAGAAATATTTTTCGAGTTTTGATTACAAAAGTAAATTTTGGCATATAATACTATATGAAGAATCTTTAAAATTAACGGCATTTAGTTTCCCCCAGGGACAATTCTAATGGACAGTTGTACAATTTTGATTAAAATAAGCTCTAGGTATCTTTGAAAGATATATGGATAACATTTTTAAGAAATTACAAAATATTTACAGTGTTTGCAGAGATGATATTTTGGTTTTCATTAATGAATTAAATAAACATTACTTGGATATTATTAATATTCTACAAGGATGGAGGAAATAAGGCATCATATTTTTTGAAAAAAATGTAGTAATTGCTCAGTAGAAAATTAAGTATTTAGGGTTTGAAATTTAAGATGGAAAACATAATCTACAATCTCATATATTAAATAACATTCAAGGTTTCCCTAGTCAATTGAAAGACAAAAATCAATTATAAATATTCCTAGGATGTTTAACATATGTTGAAGCATACATCAAGAAACTTGCATAAATGTGAAACCAAAGGAGAATTGGCCATTCAATCTTGTAAACTAATCAAGATCGAATTTGGAAAAAGAGATGCAAACGGAGAGGAATAATCCACAGAAAACACGAATTATTTGAAGAACTTAGTGACCTACCAATTGTAGAAGTAGGATCTTTGGAAAGCAATAAGCACTGAAATAAGACAATTCGAGTGTACCATCTTCTTTCTCATTTCGAGGAAAAGGTGCAAGAGGAAAAGGAGACCCTTTAAGGTACACAATTTTATAAATAGTTTCTAAGTGTCCTTCCTTTGGTGAGTGTGTGTGTTAACATACAACACTAACTACATATGCAATAGTAGGCCTGGTGTGTGACAGATAGATTAGTTCTTCCCCTTATATTTGGTATCTATCTTTATCCATTGATTTATCCACTTCTTCATTCTTCTTTTCTACTTCTTTCAGATTTTCATTGGGTTACATCCAAGCATACCAGTTCGGTGACGAGATCAAGAATGTATTTCTATCAAGAAACACTGATTCTCTTCTTTTATCTTACAACTTTTATGCCTAAGAAGTACTACATCTGTCCCAAATCTTTAACTTCAAACTCTATATCCAAGTTCCTTTTCAATCTCTCTATTTCTTCAAAATTTTCTCCGGTAATAATTATATTATTAACATATACTATCCAAATTGTTGTTCTCCCATTTTTAAAGTTAAAAGAATATTGTTTGATCTGTTGTCCTTACTGATACCCTTGCTTCTTTATTACCTATGCAAATATATCAAATCACGTTCTCGATGATTGTTTAAGCCCATATAGTGATTTCTCAATTTACATATAGTATTTTCTCCTTTAGAAAACCCTAGTGATATAATCATGAAGACTTCTTCTTCTACTTATTCTAATTCTCTATTTAGGAAAGCATTTTTTTTAATATCTAATTAGTTTAGAGGTCATTCCAAATTTGCTAATACGTATAAAAGAAACCAAATTTATTCAATTTAAACATGTGCAAATGTCTCAATATAATCAATTTCATAGATTTGTATAAACAAATTTGCAACCAAACGAGCTTTGTACCTTTCTATTGTTCCATCAACTTTATACTTTATTGAAAAATCCATTTACACCCAACTAAAGTCTTTCTTTTTGGTAGATCTGTAATATCATATGTTCTATTTTTTTTAAGTGCTCTTATATCTTACATGATGACTTATCTTTATTTTGCAATTTCTAAGGCCTCATGAATATTTATTGAAATCTTTGTTCTATCAAGATTAATAGTAAAATCATGAAAACTAGAAAATAATATTTGTACAAAAAAAGCTAGATATAGGATGGAGAGTACAAGTTTGAGTTTTTTTTTCTAATAGCAATAGGTAAATCAGAAGAGGATTCAAAGTAAATTCATAATGGATATCTAGATCTATCATAAGTTACCTAAGGCCTCTATGAGTAAGTGATTATCTCTTTGTTATGTAGTTTTTATGTTTCTCCCTTTGAGTTCAAATATCTATTTATAGATGGCAGAGTATGAGATGGTGTGATATTCACAGTTTCTCTCGTCTTTGTTCTATTTGGGTTATGTGACTCATTATTTGGATCAAGAGTAATGTTCAAGTATTGACCAAAAGAGTTATCCTTACTTATACTCTCCCCCTGATGAGAATACTTTTGTTAGTAGGTGGTTTGTTGAAGAAAGGTAACATCAATGTTAACAAATGTCTGATGTATAGTGGGATCATATCATCTATATCCTTTTTGAATGAGTGAATACTCGATAAAAACACATTTAATGGCTCTTGGTTCAAACTTAGTCCAACTTTTGGAATGTTCATGAATAAAGACAGTACACCCAAACACTTTAAATGACAAATTAGATTAGGGATGAGATGTAGGGAATAAAATTTGTAACTTTTGAAGTGGGGTTTTAAAGGAAAAAACTCAACTAGACATATGATTGATAAGATATGTTGTGTTAAAAATGGAATATCCTCAGTAATTTTTTGGCATGTTAGTGGTGAATAGTAAGGCTCGAGCAACTTCAAGTAAGTGTCTATTCTTTTGTTCGACTATCCCATTTTGTTTGAAAATTTCAATGCAAAAACTAAAGTGTATGATTCCATTTCTTGAAGATAATCTTATAAAACATGGTTAAAATACTCTATCTTATTGATGAGTGCTCAAAAAGCACTAAAATAACCATGATTTTATGCACATTAATTGATTAAAAATATATATATTTATATGTTTTATCATATATTTATATAAATTTGTCTTTTTCTAATCAATGTATTTTTATTGTTTTTCGTGTATTTTGGCTTAAAAACGCAATTTAAAGACTCAAAGAAGAATACTTGAAGCAATACATCACAAATAAATTAATAAATAAGTGGGAAAAGGTCAACAAACATGGAAAAATTGGACAAAATGGATCGAAAAGGTCAAAAATGTCAAAAGATTCGAAAATCACACAAGTAGCCTCAGCCTCAACAATACCATCAGGCGCTACCTAACAGCTTCAATTGCATACAGTCACAAGGTTGATACCTCCTTCCGCTGAAGGCCGCGGCGCGGGCATCGTTTCACGCGCGCCGAGGAAGTTGCCAGAATGACACGGCTCAAGGGGTTAGCCGCCTCTGAAGCCACGCCCGCCCGCGCGCCTTCAATGCGTTTTCCCCCATTTTCCACGTGCAGCTCGCAAGATGACGGCCACGCCGACGTCATTGATGACCTCAGCATGTCCATTACACGTTTTTTAATTTTTTAATATTGTTTTTAACATTTTTTTACTCTTTTTTTCTCTCCATCCTCAGCTATAAATACCCGTCTTCTATTCACTTCAAGGCACACCTCAAAACCACACTTCTCTCTTATTTCTTTCTCTCATTTCTTAGTTTTTGAGTTTTTCTTAGTTTCTTTCTTAGTTTCTAAGCTTTTCTTAGTTTTTCTCTTAGTTTTTAGTTCAATTTTCTTAGGTTTAGAGTTCTTCTTTTTGAGAGGAACTTGTAATGTTTTTGTAATAATTTAGATTTTTGATTCAATAAATGGAAGTGCAAATTCCGCTTGAGGTTTTCTAGCAACTAGAATAGCGTCAAGTTCTGTAAGGATTTTATTTTCTTTACGCTTATTTTTATGCTTTATTCTTACATGTTATATTTAATTTGTCTGTGATTAAATTTAACTGTGCTACTGTTTATAATCATGATATAATAATAACGTTGTTATGCTTAAGTAAATATTAAATAGGTGAAAATTTCTAAAATGAATTGATTTTATTTTTTATTCAAGATTTTATATTAAGGATGTTGTAGGGAAATATGTTATTTTTATTACAAACTTAAATCTGAAAATTAGGTTTTAAGGTTTAGTTATCCTGGCCTAATTTAGAGTAGTGCTCTCTTTATTTGTTGGTACAATTGCCTTCTAGTTAGAGTGAAACTCTATTTCAAAAGTTTTTATAAGAATTATTATATGAAAATGTATTGACAACATGTTTTCAATAAGTGGTTTTAAAACTTGAAAGTTAGTACTTGATAACTAAATTCTTAGGTTTAATTTGGACACCTTGAATAAAGTTTAAACTCGCCTAACCTCACCAAAGGTGGCATTTAAATGGTTCATTTTCAATCTCTTAGAAAAAGGAATTAATTTAATTAACCAAATTAGTTATCAACACCACCCATAGTGTTAATTGATTTGTTTAGTTAACAAAGAATATCTAACCCCACCAAATGTGGTATTCATACAAAAAAGAGAATCAATAAAATATCAATTTATATCTTTAATAACCTAGATAATATGAGCAAGCATAATTAATTTAGTTATTATATCCATAAATACTCCACTAATATAAATGATAAAATTTGCATGAATATTTATTGAATCTGTATTTATATTTATTTTTAGATAAATATTTATTGAATTTGTATCTATGTTTATTTTTATGTTTTTAGATTATATTTAATTAACTGTATATATGTTTATTTTATGTTATTAGATTAGGAACACAAAACCAAACTATCGCGACAGTGATGTTTAGGATTTAATTTCATTTTTAAAAGTTTGAATAATAAATTAAAAACCACATACATTCCTTCCTTAGATCGACCTTGGGAGTATACTTATCATTTTCTACGAAATGATTCGTGCACTTGCGAGAGTTTTACAAATATTAAAACCAAAGTATTTGCGAGAATCGGCGATGCCAGTTTTCGTTCATCACTTATTATTTGTTTGGAGTATTTGAATTTATATGTGAAACTAAGCTTGTATCATTTAGTAAAACCGAATGAACACATTACAAACATTTAATTTCTTCTTTTAACAAATAAATTTAACAAACCTGAGTATGATCATCAATAAATATAACAAACCATTTATTATAGGTATGATTTGGAATATGAGAATGAATCCATACATTACTATGAATTAATGTAAAAGATTTGAAAGGTTTATAGGAAGATTTTGAAAGAGAGGTATACTGATGTTTGACATATTCACATGTTTTATACTGAAAATTAAATGTTTTATTATTCATAAATAGAGATGAAAGCAAGTGTTTTAAATATTAGAAGTTAGGGTGGCCCATCTTATAATGCCATAATAATATTTCACTATTCCAAGGAAGAAAAATAGAATTACATATAACATTTTGATTACTCGCATACATTAGTCCCATAAAAGTAGTATAACTCTTCATGCTCTCTAGTACTATCAATTGTCTTCCCTAATGGTAGGTCCTAAAACAAACAACAAGACAAGAGAAATTTAGCATAACAATGTGAGTTTTTTGTAAGTTAACTAATAGATAAAAGATTACACAATAAGTTTGGAACAAGGAGTACATATTTGAGAGTGATAGAATTAAAAATTTGAATACTTTCTTTACCAATAATAGATGAGAGAGATCTATTTGTAATTCTAACTTTAAGATTTCCAACACAAGTGAATATGAGGTAAATAAATGTAGGCATCAATCATATAACCTGAAACGTCAGAATTAATGATTCAAGGAATTTCATTGTGGGAAGTAGTAACAAGTGCATTTAAATAATCATCTTTGTTGGTTAGGGAAGTAGATAGTTTAGATTTTTGAAAATTTAAAAACATTTTGTAAAGATGATCTAGTTGTTTTGGATTAAATTGGCCGAACTTGGATACTTTTGAGATTTTTGATGGTCAAATGAAGCTTGAAACTTTGAGTTTTGTTTTGTCTTTATTTTCAATTTGTTGGTTTACCATAATTTTCCCAACATGTATTCTTTAAGTGTCAAGATTTGCATAATGATCACAAAAATAATATTTTTCTTTATCCCTTTTCTGTACAATTTTCATAAGGCTTGTGGGAAAATTTGCACAAAATTCATTCATGTAAGGTCTAATATCTTTTGGACATCCATGGGCTGCATTCATTGATAGCCTAAGTCTATCAGATTTATTTATCAATGTTTTTGACCCAAGCCCACCAACATTACTTAATCCATTAATCATCATCGACCCACCAGCATTACTTAACCCATCAAACATCCTTGGTCCATTAGGGCCCAAGTCCCTTACATATCCCTATTTACCTTTTATCTCGATGTTTAGGACTGAGATATCCCTAGAGGCATCACGAGATGAAGACAAAGATGGAAACTCATCACCACCACTAGTCCCTTCAAGCATCACTCGTTGTTGATTCTCCTCCATTTTGACATCGATGAAGACCTCCCAGATAGAGGGTAGTGGTCGTCTGCCTAATATTCTCCCATGAACATCATCCAAGTAATGGCTTAACCCAACTAAAAATTCAAACAACCTTTCTGGTTCAATTTTTTCAATGACGAGTATTATCACTGACACACTATCACTCTTCTTCAGAAGTCAAATTGAGTTTTTCCATAGTAAAACCATCTCTATATAGTATTCTATCACACATGTATCTCCTTATTTTAGATTCCATAATATGGTTTTTATGTCAAATGTTTGAGATGAATCTTCACCGTTGAAGTAAGTCCTATGTATGGCTTGCCATATATCTTTTGTTGTAGGTAAAAATAGACAAGTTTTACTAATAGTAGGCATCATTGTTTGAATGAGCCAAGCAGTTACCATTGAATTTTTTGGGCTCCATTGTTGGAAAGCTCTGTAGTTGGTGGCCATTGTTTTTTTTTCTCCGATTACGTAACCTAGTTTTCCTTTCCCATCAATGATTAGTTTCACTAGTTGTGTCCATTCTCTAAAATTCCTTCCATTCAAATTTTCAATAGTAAGTTGTAAGAATGGGCTGTCGTGGAAACTTGCACTCATGGTGGATTAGGATTAGTTTCAGAACCATAGTTTGTCTTTGATTTTGTTAAGGGAATTGGGACTGCCATATGAGTTAGATTTTAATGAAAACGGGCTTTGATACTATGAATATTGTAGTGATAATAGAACAAATATTTGTTTTTTTTTTGTATTTATGATATATTTTGTACTATGCTTATCCACTAATTTATAGTACAATTTGTATGAATAAAATGAAACATATATATCCTAATTGATAAGAATAGCATTCTTTAATAATTATATATTTCTCAATATACAAATTATCATAGGTCTAATATTTACTTTGTTTCATAAGATTTTATATTCATCTATTAGCTTTTTTTTTTATGTTACCCTATAAATACTTAGGTAAAATATTATAATTAATTAACTAATTTTGAATATAGTTTTTATAAGAGTTTTTTTTAATCCTTTTAAAAATTTTATCGAATTTATCAAGAATTATTTTCGTGGGGTTCATCCTATACTTACCATTCAAATACTTATCACTCATATTTTCTCATATTTTTAAATGTTACGTCTAAAACATCATTATTTAATACAAAAGTTTTTATCTTATTATTGATAGTGGATAGCAATCTTTATTTTCTTTATATTTATGATATAATTTAGAGTGTTCATGGTAAAGATATCAATGGTGTCTTATTTGTTTAGATGAAGTTAGTATCATGGTGGAATGGTTCTTGCTGCTAAAGTAAGTCATTTTGTTAAAATCTTTGATTCAAGACTTCCATATTCTTGTTACAAGACCAATTTTGTAGTGCTAAAGATTTATCTCATAATTATGTATCGAAAGAGATCGCCACTTTCTTAATAATTAGGTGGTTCAAGGCACCCTAGTTGTTTGCACCTTCTTGGAGCTAGAGCAATTGCTGATACTTAAAAAAAATCATTTTGATTTCGTTCATTTGAGTTTCAAACTCAAGGTCTTGGGGGCTTTTAGATGTTAAGGGTTAGTTTGGTTTGTAGTATTGTACAGGATAAACATAATTATATTGAAGTATACTATAATAGGATTGTACAACATTTGACGATTACTTGTATAATTAGTTAGATAAATTTTACACTATTTGGTGATATTATGGGACAGATAATTTCTTCAAGTAAAATTATTTATTTATTTAAATGGTGATTTTTATATTTTACCTTATTTTTTTATGCAAATATATTATTAAAATATTTTTTATTGAAATGCATTTTTAAAAATTGATTGTTTTAACAGTGTTAGTTTTGATGATACAGATAAAAATAAATATTTGAATATTATTATTATTATTATTATTAAAATTTAAAATAAAGATATAATCTTGTAGCAGCGACTAATAGAATTACAAAGGAGTTTTTTTTTCAATCAATAATTGCATAAGTAATAATTACTGTCAAATTTATAGGAAAATAAGCCGTGTTTTTATAGTGTATATGATACACTAATCTATATTAATATTATTTGAATTTCAAAATCTTATAAATTTTTTCACTTAATTATATTAACTTCACTTTACATCTCTACACTAAAACTGAGATAAATGCTTCACTGTTCACGAGTTCAAATACGGGTTGACAAACAAGACGTAAGAGAGTAACATAGTTAGTATAGTCTCGGACATTAGAAGGTTCGATTAAAATCTAATACTCGTTAACATTTTACTATATTACTTGTTCACTTAGTTATACATATATATAACTATTTCTATGGCAAGTGTTTGTTGGAAATGTGAATTCTTATAAAAAATGAATGAACATAAATTTTAAGTCTTATTTTATCCCACTTAATAGACATATAAATAGAAAATGATTGGTTATTAAATTTAGGTTACAAGGGTCACTCACTTTTATAAAAACGGAAAAAACTTAGGAAAATGTGATATCATATACGCGCGTGTCACCGACCGAGTTGAGCTTGTATATGAGGTGTTATTTTTTTTTAAATTACTTTTTAACTCAAAAAATGACTATTATTTTTCTTTATTCAGACAAAATGTTAGTTATTTTTCCACTCATAAATAATCGTTACTCTTTCCACCCAGACATAATCGTTATTATCCTAAATGTTACACATTTTCTCAAACCTATAAATAAGGGTTTCAACACACCAATTGCAAATAACTCCTACAAGAGAAAAGAAGAAAAAACTCTTAGAACAAAAAAAAAGATATTAAATTGTTTTGAGTTTTTCGAACAATATAAACTTTAGAGGTTTAACATTTTGGTCTTCATCAGTTCAATGAAGTTCCGAAATAGATAACAAAGATTTTGAGCTGTTTTATCCTACGAACGATAAGATTGTGTTTGCTTGTACAAGTCTAGGCAGAGCCGCGAAACATCAAACGTCTTAAAGAGAGCGACCTAATCCGCAACTCAATTCAAGTAATATATTTCAATATATCGGTAACATTGTTCTTGTACTATTTTTAACGTATTTGTTCCAAAAGTGTTTATAATTTATTTTGCGAATAATGTGTTATGAATAAACACCGGGGTACTCAAAAATATTTTTGAAGTGAGTTGATATGATATGTTAATGAATTTTATTTTTTTACGAAATAATAATTAGAGGTTGAAATATATATAGTGAATTAATATTCGTTTGATTTATTTATTTTATTTTCTTATAAATAAATTATTTTTTATTAATATAAATTAAGGGTGAAATAAATTAATTAATACATTATCTATAATAAATTAACGAAAATCACAGCATTAAAAATAAAATGTAATTACAAATAAATCATATGTACTAAAATATAATAAAATACAAAAATACAAAAAAAAGTTTGTTAGAAGTTTTGTTTTGAAAGAAATTGATGCGTGATGAGTGCTCAAAAAGCACTAAAATAACCATGATTTTATGCAAATTAATTGATTAAAAATATATATATATATATATGTTTTATCATATATTTATATAAATTTGTCTTTTTCGGAATCACGTGTATTTTTATTGTTTTTCAGGTATTTTGGCTTAAAAATGCAACTTAAAGACTCAAAGAGGAATACTGGAAGCAATACATCACAAATATATTAATAAATAAATGCGTAAAGGTCGACAAATATGGAAAAATTGGACAAAATGGGTCAAAAATATCAAAAAGGAGAAAACGCTGCCGTCATAGCCCGGCCGCCGCACCAAGACTAAGTTCGCCTAAACTGCGGGTTACTGTTTCATGCAGCGATCGCGCGGGTTCTGTTAAATGCAGCGACGCCGCGGTACTGTTCACACGCGCGAGCGCGCTGACAGCCGGCCGCTCCGTAGCCAACGCTGCGTTTTCACCCCATTTTTCACGTGCTGGACGTCTACGCCGACGTCATTGATGACCTCACATTTCCATTACACGTTTTTTAATTTTTTAATATTTTGTTTAACATTTGTTTACTTATTTTTTCTCTCCATCCTCACCTATAAATACCCCCCTTCCCTTCACTTCAAAACACACCTTCAAAACCTCCAAATACATTCTTTTCTCTCTTTCTTTCTCTCTTTTCTTAGATTTTTAGTTTTTCTTATGTTTTCTTAGTTTTTAGCTTTTCTTAGTTAATTTCTCTTAGTTTTAGAGTTCTTCCCTTTTTAGGGAAGAACTAGTTATGTTTTTGTAATATTTTAGTTTTTGATTCAATAAATGGGAGTGCAAATTCGCTTGGAGTTTTTCGAACGGGAATAGCGTCAAGTTACGTAAGGATTTTATTTTCTTCTGATTATTTTTATGCTTTATTCTTACATGTTATATTTAATTTGTCTGTGGTTAAATTTAACTGTGCTCGATGTTTAGTAAACATGATGTAATAATGACGTTGTTATGCTTGCGAAATATTAAATAGGTAAAAATCTCTAAAATGAATTGATTTTATTTTTATTCATGATTTTATATTAAGAATGTTAGAGAGAAATATATTATTTTTCATTACAAACTTAAACACGAAAATTAGATTTTAAGGTTTAGTTATCGATACGATTTAGAGTAGTACTCTTTTATATGATGGTACAATCGCCCGGAGGTTAGAGTGAAGCTCTATTTCAAAAGCTTTTCTAAGAATTATTATCTGAAAATGTATTGTCGACATGTTTTCGGTAGTGATTTTAAAACTTGAAAGTTAGTACTCGGATAACTAAATTCTTAGGTTTAATTTGGTCACCTTGAATAAAGTTTAAACTGTCTAGCCCCACCAAAGCCGGCATTTAAATGGTTCATTTTCAATCTCTTAGAAAAAGGAATTAATTTTATTAACCAAATTAGTTAACAACCCCACCCATAGGTGTTAATTGATTTGTTTAGTTAACAAATAATATCTAACCCACCAAAGGTGGTATTCATACAAAAAGGAGAATCAATAAATATCAATTCATATCTTTAATAACCTAAATAATACGAGCAATCATAATTAACTTAGTTATTATATCCATAAATACTCCACTATTTATAAAAGATAAAATTTGCATGAATGTTTATTGAATCTATGTTTAATTTTCTGTAATTAGATTAAAAACACAAAACCCCAAAATATTGTGACAGGATGTTTAGGATTTAATTTCGTTTTTAAAAGTTTGAATAATAAATTAAAAACCACATACATTCCTTCCTTAGATCGACCTTGGGAGTATACTTATCATTTTCTACGAAATGATTCATGCACTTGCGAGAGTTTTATAAATATAAAACCAAAGTATTGGCAGGATCGGCGATGCCGGTTTTCGTTAATCAAGTTTTCGTTCATCAAAGTATTTGGCGATCACGATTCTGCTCATCAATGCGTTTAAAACATATTTTGCCATCATTTCAGTTAAAAAATATAAGTGATTTATAAATCATATTACACTTGAATATTAAAATATAATAAAAAGATAGAGGAAAGTAAAGTATAAAAGAAATTTACAGATTCAAAGTTCAATAAATTGAACCTTATACTAAGTTCGAAAAAAAAAATTAGCTAACTTAAGATTAATTAGTTAAATTTGTTTGGTAAATTATAAAATCATGATTTTATAGTTAGAGAAATTTTGAATGTAATTATAAATGCTTACAAATTTTAAAATAAATTATATTTTATTTAAATTAATATCTACTTATATTTTTTTTCGAAGATTAATCTCCCAAATTTTAGAGAACTGTACATATGAGATATTATTTATTAATTTTAGAGTTTTTTTTCAATTATATTATTTTATATCTATGTTAGATATAGAGTATTTTATGTTTAAAAAACATTGTATTAATTTTACATTTTATTAATTTAAAGTATCACATTTGTTGAAAAAACAAGAAATAACTCTACACAAAAGAGCTCTTATTATTTTCTCCATGTTTTCATTACAATTGTATAGTTATTTATAAGGAAATTTTACTCCTTGAATTAAGCATCCCTTGATTTACTCCTTGAATTAAGCATCCCTTGATTTACTCCTTGAATTAAGCATCCCTTGATTTACTTCTTGAATTAAGCATATCTTGTTTTACTCCTTGAATTAAGGATTTCTTGTTTTACTCCTTGAATTAAGGATTCCTTGGATTCCTTGTTTTACTCCTTGAATTAAGGATTCCTTGTTTTACTCCTTGAATTAAGGATTCCTTGTTTTACTCCTTGAATTAAGCTCATTGTTTTGCTCCTTGAATTAAGGTCCTTGTTTTATTCATTGAATTAAGAGCTAATATCCAATACTCCCCCTCAAGTTGGATCCAAAAGGTTTATGGATCCAAGCTTGGACAAAAGTCGTTGAAACTGATGAGAAGCCAAGGGCTTGGTGAAGATGTCAGCCAGTTGGTCGAAGCTTCTTGTATAATGTGTCTGAATCACTTGTGATTGAACTTGTTCACGAATATAATGACAATCAACTTCAATGTGTTTCGTCCTCTCGTGAAACACTGGGTTTGATGCTATATGCATGGCTGCCTGATTGTCACAAAATAAGGACATAGGAAGAGTTGTAGGAACACCTAAATCACATAGAAGACCTTTAAGCCATATCAACTCATACGCAGTTGAAGCCATTGCATGATACTCAGCTTCGGCACTTGATCTAGCGATGACAGTTTGTTTTTTACTCTTCCATGTGACCAAGTTTCCACCGACAAATGTACAGTAGCCAGTGGTGGACTTGCGATCGATTGCATTCCCTGCCCAATCAGCATCACAATACCCTATGATTTGTGTGTTGTCATTCTTCTTTATGATGATACCACGACCCACTGATCCTTTTAAATAGCGTAAGATCCTTTTAACAAGGGTCAAATGCTCAAGTGTTGGGGAGTGCATGAATTGGCTCACAATACTTACAGAATATGTGATGTCAAGTCTGGTGATTGTTAGGTAGATCAACTTACCAACCAGTCGCTGGTAATAACTTATATCCGTGAGTGGCGTGCCCTTCAAGCTAGGTTTGAGCTTGCTGTCAAGAGGGGTAATGGCTGGTTTAGCATCACTTATGTTAGCTTCCTTAAGCAAATCTAGGACATATTTCCTTTGGTTAAGAAAGAGTCCCTTGTGCGAGGTTGCCATTTCTATACCAAGAAAGTACTTCAATATCCCAAGGTCTTTAATTGCAAACCTTTGTCTGAGGGACTATTTGAGGTTGAAAATCTCGTCAGCATTATCACCTGTAATTATCAGATCATCTACATAAATCAGCACAACCAATTTTCCCATAGTTCCTGTGCGAACAAATAGTGAAGAATCGGCATTCACGCTTTTGAAACCAACACTAGTGAGACCGAGCTTAGCTTGGCATACCAAGCTCGTGGGACTGTTTCAAACCATAAATGGATTTGTGCAATTTGCACACTAAATCCAGTTCATTGCTTTGAGGATGCCCGGTGGCAATTTCATATAGACTTCTTCTTTGAGATCACCATGCAAGAATGCATTCTTCACATCCATTTGGTACATGGACCACCCCTTGTTTACAGCCACAGACAGTAGCACTCTTACTGTGTTCATTTTTGCAACAGGTGCAAATGTTTCTTTGTAATCCACCTCGAATGTTTGAGTGAATCCCCGAGCCACCAATCTTGCTTTATACCTCTCAATTGATCCATCTGACTTGAATTTTAGCTTATAAATCCATTTGAAACCTACGACTTTCTTGCCTTTTGGAAGTTTGGTGATGCTCCATGTGTTGTGTTGATCTAGGGCTTTAAGTTCTTCTTGCATGGCTTCCTTCCACACCTCTTGGCTATTGGCCTCATGAAAGTTTTGAGGCTCACTGTAACTCGATATAGTGCTGAGAAATGCGGCATGGGTTGGTGTCACTCTCTTATATGACACATAATTTGAGATGTGATGTGTGGGTTTGTAGGTGACAAAGTCTTGAAGTCTTGTGGGAGGTTGCCTAACACGCATTGGATTACGTCGTGGAGCAGGAGGAGTTATCTCACACTCGTTCACATCTTGTACCATATTGTGAGGATCATCTTGATTATCACCATCTTCATGCAATGTACAATTAAGAAGAGACCCTTCATTGTTACTTTCAGTGAGAGATGTATCAATGTTGACATGGCTGGGATCTTGTTGTTGTAGAGCCTCAAGTTCGATTCTTGGTAATGGAAACACATCCAAGATGTCATCCCTTTGACTTGTGATTTCATGTGACTTGCTGAAAAAAGGGTTAGTTTCATAAAATCGAACATCTTTAGACACAATTAATCTCCTAAGTTGGGGATCATAACACTTATATCCCTTTTGTGTAGATGAATAACCAAGAAAAATACATTTAACAGCTCTAGGATCCAATTTATCTCGATGATGAGATTGAATATGTACAAAACAGATACAGCCAAAGACTCTAAGGTGTGAGAGATTAATTTTCCTTCCTTTCATGACCTCTAGGGGAGACTTGAAATCCAAGACTCGGCTGGGTAATCTATTGATGATGTAAGCAGCTGTCATAACCCCTTGGGACCAGAATCTCTTTGGTACATTCATTTGTAGCATTAATGCTCTAGTTTTTTCAAGTAAGTCCCGGTTTTTGCGTTCAGCTACACCATTTTGTTGAGGTGTGCCAACACAACTTGTTTGATGCATAATGCCATGAATGCTCAAATATTGTTTCATGATATGGGACATGTATTCGGTGCCATTGTCAGACCTTAAGGTTTGAATTTTAGAGGAGAAATGATTTTTAACAAGGTTATGAAAGTCCTTAAATACTTCCATAACTTCATTCTTAGACTTTAAAAGATATAACCATGTGACTCAAGAAAAATCATCAACAAAAATCACAAAATACTTATAACCATCAAAAGATTCATTAGTTGGTCCCCATACATCTGAATGAACTAGTTCAAAACATTTACTAGCCCTAGACAAGGAAGAATTAAAAGGCAATCTAGTGGCTTTAGACAAGTGGCAAGTTTCACATGCAATTGCATCATTTCCTAAGTTTGGAAATAAAGTTGACAAAATTGGTGGAGAAGGGTGAGCTAAACGTTGATGCCACAATTGATTATCTTGGATAGGGTTAAACTTGGCTTGAAACCCTCTGGGATTGCTCTTGGATATGTAATAGAGACCATCTAAGTAAAACCCTTCACCAATCGTCTTTTTGGTGGCACAATCCTGAAAAATGACATTGTGAGGAGAAAAAATGGCTAAGCAATTCAAGGTATTTGTGATTTTTCCTACAGACAGAAGTTGGAAGGGAAAGGAAGGTACATATAAAACCGCCGACTCGATTTCATCTGACATTAATTTTATTTTTTCCTTTCCTAAAACCTTTACATTCTCACCATTTGCAATTGAAACTTGAGAAGGATTTGCTAATTTTTCAAACTTATGAGACTTTGACACATGGTTTGTCATATGATCTGTGGCACCTGAATCTACAACCCAAAAATCATGCAACATATTTATTTTAAGAGAAATTTTAAAGGCTTTTATGATACCTTGCATTTCCTCTTGTGGTATGAGTTTTTTATCTGCCAAGAAACTTGCAAACTTGCCTAGCAATGCTGTCGAGTTTCCTTCTTCTATGCTATCCATACAGTCAATTCTAACTCCTCCTGTCTTGTTTTGAAGATACAACATAAACTCATTCATAAGTTCAGCTGGATTCGCTGTGAAGTTTTTGAATGGATCAGACCCATTAGAGGTAGAGGTAGAAGCATGATTTGCACGGTGTGCAGTACGATTCACTTTCTGTAAACCCTTATCCTTTATAAAATCAGGTTTTAATTCTGGATGTAGAATCCAACATGTGTCCTTAATATAGCCCGTATAGTTGCAGTGTTGACACTTCAAGTTTGGATGCTTCCCTTTGTACTTTCTCTCGTTGGTTAGATAGGCTCTTGCCTCAGGTGCACTAACCATTGTATCCTTGTTCATGATTTTCCTCCTTACTTCTTCACGTTGAATTGTCGCACATACATTGGTGAAGGAAGGAAGTTCAGTTTTCATGAGTATGTGGCATCGTATATCTTCATATGTTGAATCGAGATTGGACAGAAGTTGAAATATCTTATCTTCTTTCGCTCTTTTTCGTAGCAGAGCTACATCGGTTGTACGAGGATGATATATTTCTAACTCATTCCACATGCTTTTCATGCTTCCTAAGAGTTGTACAAAAGGCTTACCATCTTGTTGCAGATTTGAGATGTCCTTCTTTAATTGAAAAACTCGTGCAGCATTGTTTTGACTGCCATACATTTCCTTGACCGTCTCCCATAGTTGGTATGCAGATTCAGAGTAACTGAATATTTCAGCTAATTTACATTCCATGGAATTTAGGAGTCATGACATAACCAGCTGATCCTTACTAAGCCAAGATTCATAGGTTGGCGAGGAAACATCAGGTACTTCGATGCTTCCATTTATGAACCCCAACTTGGACCTTCCACCTAGAGCCAGAGACACTGCTCTTGACCAAGGCAAGTAATTAAACTCATTCAACAAGACTGAGCTTAATCTTTGATTTGGGTTGATATCCACCTCATGCATATTCATGAAGGAAAGCACCGATGAACTTTCAGCTTCTGATCCTAGCGGCTTGTCTTCCGTCATTTCAAAGATTGAAGATGCTAAGATAATAATAAAGTAGAAGCAAGTTAATTTTCCTGCTCTGATACCATGTTGAAAAAACAAGAAATAACTCTACACAAAAGAGCTCTTATTATTTTCTTCTTCATGTTTTCATTACAATTGTATAGCTATTTATAAGGAAATTTTACTCCTTCAATTACTCTTTGAATTAAGCATCCCTTGATTTACTACTTGAATTAATGATTCCTTGTTTTACTCCTTGAATTAAGGATTCCTTGTTTTACTCATTGAATTAAGCTCATTGTTTTGCTCCTTGAATTAAGGTCCTTGTTTTATTCCTTGAATTAAGAGCTAATATCTAATAACATTATTACTCACTCTAAATAACTTCTTTGGTATATAATCCCATACAACTCCACTAGGACTTTGCCGCTAACGGTATCTCTAACCTTACACAAAAATATTAAATTTGGTGTAAAATTTGGTATAAAATTATTTTAATTTTGCACAAAAAATTATACTAAATTTAATACAATTAATAATATTGTGTCAAATTTTGGGCAATATTGTTTATCATACCAACACTATTCACACTGGCACCAATTTTTTAAGAAAAAAATTCTAATTTTTTTATTATATATAATAAATTAAAATTAAATATATAATATTAAATTAATAAAAGAAATAATTAAATAGTATAATATTTGGTAAATTTTTAATATAATAAAAGAAATATTTTATTTTATAAATGAATAAATTTTTAAAAAAATTTATTCATAAAAATTTTATTTTTTAGAGCCCACTGCTTCTCCTAGCTTAAATTTGTTTAGAAAAATTAGAAAAATAAAAATTTTAAAACTATTAATCATAAAAATAATATACTTTATATCAAATTTATATAAGTTAAGTTAATGTTGTTTAGATTTTTAAAAGTTGAACTCTATCCACTTAAATTATATAATATTATTAGAATGTTATTGTTATTATTATAAGTTTTATTTTTTTATTTTTTTAACTTTTTAAATTCAAACGAGAAGAAAATTAATAATACACACATTTATATTTATATCTTTTTATCTTATAATAAGTGTTAAAATTACAAAAAAAAAATATATATATATAAAAATAATACTAACACCTGAATAGAAAACAGCAGTATACACACTGTATGCATATATATTAGAAAAATTATATTTATTATTACTTTATTTTTATAAATTTAATATATTAATTATTTTATTTTAAATTAATTCATTTTAATCACATTATTATTATTATTATTATTATTATTATTATTATTATTATATTGATGAATATTTTAATTATTTAAATTAATTTTAATAATTTTAACCCTTATTTTTAATTTTATTTAATCACATTTTATATTTATACTTATTAACTCTCCATAATAACGTTTAATTTTATTTAATCACATTTTATATTTATACGTTTATTAACTCTCCATGATAACGTTTAATTTTATATAACTTAAATTTTTTAATAAGAATATCTAAAAATAAAATAAAATGGATGAAAGTGATTAAATTATTTAAAAATATAATAATAAAATAATTAAAATACTAATATATTTAAAAATTAAATAATTAAATTGATATGCTATCTTACATATTATACACACGCACTTAGAATCTTATCTTAGAAAAATATATAAAAAATGAAATAAGAAAGGTCAAAAAAGTAAAGGGTAGGGGATACTAACGATGTTTGTGGTCCCTTTAGTTGGGACAGAAAAATACAAAAGACGTTGCTTCCTCACTGAGAACCATCGGGATTGACAGCTTGCAATTACTAGTCAGTATCTGTCAAATCCACATGCTTTTCTTCTAGAAGAACTCTTTTGTAAGTTCAGGGTTAAAACCACACCTATTTGATACTCGCTAGTTTCAACTATCTTTATCTTTATTGTTATTTTGACATTTTTTATTTTTTATTTACGTTTGTAATAAAAATATATAAAATATTTATATTTAAATTGTTAATATATATTTTTAATTAATTTTATAATAATACTTTTAATTTATATCATTCTATTAAAATTAAATAATAAAATTTTAAATAATAATATTGATACATATAAATTATTATTAATAAAATAATATTTTATATATTTTTATTGTTACGATGTAAAAAGTTATTATGTCATTACTCAAAAATTTTTTATTTTTATATATTTTATCTTCTTATTTTTCTTAATTATTTAATCTCTTTATTTATTTAATTTTTTGCTTTATTTTCTTTTCTTTTTCATACTTATAAGTTTAATTTTAAAATGATACCAAATTTTTAGCTAAATGCTTAAAAGCTAAAAAAGAATTTAAAAAAATAAAGGTTAATTGTAAACCTAACCCCTCTATATAAACTTTTATTTTTAACTTTCTTCTTAATAAAATATATTTTTATTGTTTTATAATTTAAATAAATATATATTTTTTAATGTTATACGATAAATATATTAAATAATTAAATTATTTATGTATTAAAAAAAATTAAAAAAAATTATATAATAAACTAAAAGGATAAAAACTTAAAAATATAATAGGATTAAATTATAAAATATGTAAAAATGTTAAAAAATTATTTTTGTAATTTAACCAAATCCTTCTCGCTACCAGGCTTATGAATTCAAATCCTACCATTATAATCCCAAACATTCACTAAAATTTACATTCAAATGATTAGGATTATACTTTTTTGATACATATATTATTATTGCTTTTATACCAATTATTATTATTCAAGTATTTTATTGATATATTAAAAATATTTATATTTTTTAACAATATCATATGATTAAAAACTATTTTTATACACAAAAAATTAAGAACAACATAATCATTTTAATTTTTTTCTCTCTTTTCTTTCTTACAGCACTATATATTTGTATAAAATTCTCTCATTTTTTTATTTAATCCAAAACATCATATCTTAAATCCTAAATTATAACATAAATTTTAAATATTAAATACTAAACTTTAAACATTAAATTTAAGAGAGAGAATAAAAAAAAGTAAAAATAAAAATTTTAAAGGATTAAAATATTCTTGAATTTTTTGTGTATATATTTATTTTTTGACCAAATAGATATTTTTTAAATAATTTGGATATTTTAAGATACCACTTACCAATTTTAGCAACAATTATATCAAAAAATTAATATAAGTATTAATAAAATATTATATTCTAAATTATTTATATTATAACTATTATAATAACTTTAAACTATAAAGTTATTTTTTTAAAATATTATCCCATATCATAATATAAATAATATAAGTATAAATTTATATACAGGTAATATTCATCTAAGAAATATATATATATATATATATATATAATTTATTTAGTGATCTGTTGATAAACTTACGTACTATCTCTAGTTTTATATAACATGTTTGAAAGAAGGTGTCATTCTATACATAAAAAAATGGTAGTCTAAATCTTTTATTTTTAACTAAATTATATTTTATTTCTTTACCGAGCACATATTTTTGTAAAAAAGTAATAAAAATTTATTTTATAAAGTTGATAAATTTATACGGTCTCATTTCTATATTATATATATATATATATATATATATTTATTGCATTCTTGAATATTTGTAATTCGGCATTGGTTATTTTAGTAAAAGATGCCCGTACATATTCATGTTATTAGGCTAGTACAATAATAATATACTAATTTAGATTAAGATACAAATTATTCATATTTGTTAATTAAGATAGAGATATTTTCGTATATTTATAAATTAAATAATATTAATAAATTTATTATATATTGATAAATTAATATAAATTGAATTAAATATATTAATTTAATATAACTGAATTAAAAATTTTGAAAAAAAATAATTAGTTTTCAAAAATAAAAAGAATATTACTACCTTCACCCTTTAATTTTGGTTGTAAGCACTTTTAGAGAAATTCACTCCCTAATTCAAATCACACTTATTATGTTTAATATATATATATATATATATATATATATATATATATATATATATATATATATATATATATATATATATATATATAAGGAACTCGGAAGAGATGTATGGATAAAATTAGAAGTTTTCGGTTGACAAATTAAATGTACTAAAAAATATAAATCAAGAGAAAATAATATGATTTGAGTGGATTAATTTGGTAAAAAATTGCAATCCTAAATTTCTTTTATTTTCTTATTAAACTATTTTCTTTTTTTTTTCTAAATCAACGGTTGTTTTGGATAAAATTAGAGAGAAATAATTTTAGTACTCAACAAACTGTACTGACAAATCTCCATGGGAACGATACTTTACTTACAAATCTTATTACTTGTGACCATGTATACTTGCACGTTTTATGTTCTCCAAAAGAGACAACACTGACTTCAAACATTTGAGATGAGCTTTTAAGAACCTCTAAAGGACAAAGGTATCACTTTCAAAATTGTTATGATTGAAGACAATGACAATATTGATAAAGAACTCGCACTATTAACCAAAAGATTGAACAAAATTCTCAACAATAAGTATCCTCGAAACAAAGGACAATCAAGTTGTCAAAAGGATTAGAATTTAAGAGAACTCAAATCTATGAGTTCTGATGGTAGGAAGTCTAATCCCATTGGACTCTAATGTTTTCAATGTATGGGTTTTGGTTAGTTTTTAGTTGACTATGCCAATAAGAAGAACCAAACTATAAGATGTTTCAAGCTACACTTTCTGACTCTGAAAGTGATAGCGATAATCTAGTTGAATCTAGCCCCAATTATTTGACATTTACTACAACTGCTAGTGGACAATCGAGTAAGTCTGACATTGATTCAGATGATGAGGAAAGTGATACTGAATTTATACTCAATAAATTTAATATCACTAGTATTAATGAAGTGTTCATAGATTATGTTAGATGCAAAAGGGAAGTAGCTAACCTAAATGACAAAATGAAATCCATTAAAATAAATTTCTCAATTATAGAAAATGAAAAAATTGAATTGTTTGAATGTGCTAATGTTTTGAATTCAAGTCTTATAGATATTAAACATGAAAACAAGAAGCTGTGAAGAGGTTAACCATTTGAGCTGAAAGGCTAAACATAATTCTAGATTATGGAAAACCTATTAAAGACAAGAGAGGATTAGGCTATCCAGATGAGGATTCTATGCCATCATCTTCATAAAAAACTATATTTGTAAAATCCTTCAACCCTTCTTCTTCATAGGTTATAAATATAGCTTTAATATTAAAGAATATTGTGGTAAGGCCTTCTAACCCTACTCCTAATGTTAGTTATTATGCACAAAGAACAGTTGCATCTGTGATTGAGAAACCTATTAAGTTTGTGCCTATCTGTCATCATTATAGTAGAAAAGATCATATTGAGCCGAAATGTAGATTTTTGATGATTATTTCTAAATTTGATAATACTTTCCATGCTTCACATAGTAAGACTCATAACTATCATCCATCTATGCATGTTGCATCATGTTCAACAATGAATGAAAATCATGGTAACATGATTAAAAATCCTACTGTAAAGCATGAACTTGTTGGCTCAAAGATGCAAGTGAAATTTAATGCATTTAATTCTAGGACTAATTATCATCAACCTATCATGCATATTGCATCTTCATTTAGGATGCATGTTATATCTAAAGGTAAGTCCAAGAATATGCTAATGACAACTAAGGTAATTGATTTCCAACCCAAAGATATAAAGAAACCAAAATTCAAGAAAGTATGGGTAAGGAAAGATTGTCTCTTTTCGATCACGTGACCATCATTTATGGTTCACCTCGATACTTTTGTTTGAGTGCTTAATTAATCCTAGATGAACATCTTTAGTTTGATTGTTTGTTTTATTTTTATTGATGTTTCTTAATTTCAAATAAAAATAAAAAGGGAAGGAAGTAGACATACTTTAACATTGAAATGATTATTATATACTCCATTCATATTTATTTTGATTGACTATACATTATAAAAATAGATATTTTGACTTGTGCATTTACTTATTTTTCATATGTGGTTATTGATGTTGACATGAATCTACTTACTCTCACTAGACACATAAGTATGTTATTCTAGAAGTTTATAATTAATTATGTGAGATTTTAGGACATGAGATAACCTTGACTATTAAAATTATGGTCAAGGTTATCTCATGTCCTAAAAAGCTACTTACTATGATGTGTGAAAGCTACCATATTGGGCAGAGATGGTTATCTCATAACTAATGTGAAAGTCATCTGTTAGGTATATTGGCTCGTGCATATTTCCTTTGCAAAAGAAAAATAATATAATAAGGAAAATAGTTGTAAAAAATACAAAATATTTTGCATGCACAAAAAAAGAGCCACGATTGATTATACAAAAAGAAAAAAAATAATCAATCCCTCATAAAAAATTAATACAAGAGGAAAATAAAAAAAATAGATTAAAGTTTTCTCTTGGTAAGTAAATTCTATTTTGGGCAAGTTGAATTCAATTGCAATTTTTTATGATAGGTGATACTCCTTCTTTTGAATCTTTCATAATTGATCATAAATAAAAAAAATGACATCCTATTATAGTTCCAACACATATTTTATTTTTGGTGATTGCCAATTTGTCACCCTTTGTGTTAGTATGTTTGTGTGTCTTGTCTATATATGTTTATGTTATCAATGGATAGTCACACTTTGAACAAAATTAATTTCATTATTTATGTGTACAATTGTAATCACGTTAAGCTAAGTCTACTAAATCTACTATTCTCAATTAAAAAAAATTATATATATATATATATATATATATATATATATATATATATATATATATCGATTTTTATAAATATTTTTAGTCTAATTTATTTAGAAGAGTCGTAGAACTTAGGAGAGTTTATTAATTCGTTGGGAAATTTATTGTTTTTAGTGCTCTGTTTTGTTTGCTCAAGGTATTGTCATTACTTCTCGATTATATTGTTTATTTGTATGATAAAAAGGAAGAGAAAAATTGAAACATTAATTGAAAATATACTTTAGAGAGTTAATTTAGGAAGAGTTATTTACTTTTGAATTCTTTTGAATTTTTCTTGGGATATTTGACATAGGGGAAATATTTGACATATAGGAGTTGTTTTTAGTTACTATCATTTGTTTAATTTTCTTTTGAATATTCTTCGCTTATTGTTATTTACACTAAACTAATGAACAATGAGCCTTTCAAAACAAGTTGTTTGGTTGTTTATGGTTCACCAAATCATAGGATAGATGGACTACAAATATAATTGAGAAAAGAAATAAATAGCTTAACCTTATACAGATCACCGAGAAATAGTGATTAAACAACATCCCTATGTTTAAAGAATTTGTGAGGGGTAGTTGAGTCAAGTGGTCGTCTCTATATCATGTGAGAATTTATGGTATATGAAACTTGAGGTTTTTTTGTTTAGAAGTTTTGGAAAATCATATCTAGTGATCCATATAAGATGGGTCAGGGGGACTTTTTGACGAAGACATATTACTTTTCACACTATGCCTGATATACATAATGCATCCATATTGTAAATGTTCAGATGAGCCATAATAACTAGATATTGATATAGGAGATAATGGTGAGCAAGGTGAAGAACTCTAAGATGTACTCTCTACTGCTTAGCAAGGTGGCTAGTAGTGTCACATTTATAACAAAGATGAACAAAGGATTTTAAGAATATAGGACTATAACTCTGAGGATTAGTACACTAGGAAGAAGAAGAAGTACTCACATCAATTTCATACGAGGATGAGAAGTCAACTTCTCGTTGTGGGGTCTCAAATGCCCATGTTCACCATAGTGGTGACATGTAAGAGAAATAGTAGGTAGGGGCAATAGACCACTACTATAAAATTGGGAAGAACTAGCCTTAGATGAGGTGTTCACCTTGCTAGAGGAATATGTTGGAACATAACAACTGGCTTACCCTTTAGGGTGACAATAATTTATTTCAACTTCAGTTCTAGGGTAGTTGCCTTAACAAACATTAATGCTACCATTGTTGAACTAGAAACCCTTTTCATTATACCTAATTCCATGTTTATCATCAAATGAGTTGATGGTACTGATGATTTAATTTAATTTTTGAGATTCAAACATCATTTCATTGATAGTTGAGGAAGAGTACAAGCTAGATACTCTTTTTCCTTAAGGAAAGATTCTAAGTCACATAATTGTTGAGAATTCCAACTCTCTCATGCAATTGCTCCACTTCAACTTATTTTTTAGTAAGAGTACAAGCTAGATACTCCTTGGTACTTTCAAGGATGGTTATCTACTTCTTCAATTCATTGATTTCTTCATTTTAATTAGACAAGGGATCAATTGACATACAAAATAGTAGCTTTACCAGAAGTGAAACACTTAAGCTATTTTTCAAGTTTCTTCATCTTCTCATGATTTTCGTTAAACATTTCTCATAAATTATAGTATCTCTTTTGAATGGCCTCATACATATTAGTGAGATCATGTTGTTAACAATCAATTGAGGACTTCCTTTCCTCATGATTTTTCTTCAATATGCATATCTTGCACTCCTTTTCATCCAGACTCTCTAAAGCCTTTTTATTTTCTTTCTCTAATTTAACATGCTTTAATAAGAGCCATTGTAAGAATAAAGCAACTCAACTTGCTCATCTTCATAATCTTTAGTAGGCACCTTTTGTACATCTGAGGTGACAATCGAATGAGCTAAGACATTATTTAAAGCTAAAAAGGCTAAAAAGTTGGTATCATAACCTCAACCTTGATAGCTTGCTTGTTCATGCATTTTTGTTTATAAATACAATTTGCAGCAATATGACTAGGCATTCCAAACTTAAAGAACTTAATTTTATTAAGATGGTATTTGTTGGGTTTCTCAGCTTTATTCTCATATTCTTCATCAATCTTTATTTATTTTGAGCTTTTAGTGTTCGAAATTTTTCTTCCAACTCTATCTAAAGAGGGTTTCATTTTTCAAAAGAATCTAGTTAGCCTTTTGGAAAGTAATGTCATTTCTTCCTCTCAAGGTCAGAATTATCATCACTTAACACAGTGACATTCACTTCTTGTTTAGGGCCACTACCTTTGGTGGTCTTGAGCACCATGATCTTTTCTTTTTCAGCAACAATTTTATCTTATTTAGGCAACAAATGATGAAGTTTAAAGACTTATAAACCACCAACTAACTCATTTGTAGTCAGTTCACAAGGCTTGTACATGGTCTCAATCATTGTTGCTTTTGTGTCAAATGGATAAGGGAAACTAGAGATTATCTTCTCAATTTACTTTTCCGTGTTAATAGGTGTACCAAATTGTAAGAGCAAATGACAATGTTTGAAAACCAAGCATAGAATTTGTCAGTTCAAAGTCTCTATTCAACTTCAGAATTTTGGATCTCTTGACTGCAAAAGCACCCTCAAGAGAAGTCTGTAGAGTATCCTATGCTTGCATAGAGGTTCTATAACTTTGAATTCTCTTATGTTCATCAGTGTGAAGACCTTGTTGATAGCATATAATCCCTAACTATTCCATTCAAGAT
The DNA here is from genome assembly GCA_033030585.1 of Hippophae rhamnoides. Taxonomy (NCBI): domain Eukaryota; kingdom Viridiplantae; phylum Streptophyta; class Magnoliopsida; order Rosales; family Elaeagnaceae; genus Hippophae; species Hippophae rhamnoides. Next base: position 56,355,781 of record CM065429.1, on the reverse strand, counting down.
CTTTAATTTCCTCTTTTGTCCACTCAATCATAGGTTTAGGAATAAGAGTTTTATTAGGAAGGGTTTTGGTTGGATATGTCTAATTGTTCTCAACTAGAAACCAAATATGGTTTCCAAGAAGGCCTACTAAAATGATTTGGTTCATTACACGAAGCCAACTTTCCTCCAAAGCTAACACTACTTGATGTAGTGTGATCAATAACCGTAGATCAATAATGTGTAGCAATGTGAACAAACAAACTTAAGAAACACTCTCAATCATGAACTACCAATAACCACCATGTAAAACACATTTAACCATATCCCACAAATCATTAAACTAAGAAACACATTTAACCACATACTATACACAACCAACGATTTTTTAAAACAAACAAAACTACCCAACCCAATCTCACAATGTTGTTCTCACACAAAAGTTAAAATAGCCAAGAGCTCTCAACACCCAAGTAATCTATTTTACCTATAACATTATAGCATAAATACTGAAATACACTTAAAGTAATTTGTGATGAAATTATAAATTTTAGAGAAATTATTACAGGGTTTTGGTGCATAAAATGTGGGAAGAGGAAAATGAGTGGGTATTTATAGAAGGAACCAAGAACCAATGGCCACCTTCATTGAGGCCTCAATAAGGGTCCTCACATACCACATTTTCAATGGTCCGATGAGGGGTTTGTTAAGGGGTCTGGTGAGACCATTGTTAAGGTGCCAAAAATCGCATTTTTTAATCCAAAATTATCGAGTAATTTTACACAATACCCCTACATGAAATGAACTAAAATATGCCACTCATAACCTAGTATGCATACTAAGAAACTAATCTTGTGGTGTGTAAAACATGCTTTCAATAACAGTTTGCCTAACTATATGCATGTCTGCATTACTAATATGCAGTAATAAACCTTATATATTGAAAGACAGAAATACTGAGTAATATAAATAGACTCCATATTTTGGACACAGGAAGCCAACACACAAACACAAAGTACAATAGGGCTTATAATTATTAAACAAATGTAAGTCTTATAGTCTTTTGTATTATGTTGGCTTCTTGTGTGCAAAATAAAGAGTCTATTTATTCTACTTCCTGTACATGTCTTTCTCTTTGTAAGATTGATTATGACAATTTGTAATACATACACGCACATAATTAAAACTATGTTTACACATACCATAAGGTTCTTGGTTGAGCATTGTGGTTTTTATTTCATTATGGTTTTCAATGAGCATGCTTGTCTTGCATTGCATGTGTTGGTATTTATAGAAATTACTTAATAATTTTTTAAATCAAAAATTTACTTTTGGAATGCCTTATTGGAACCCTAATTGTAAGGAAAATGAGGGTGGTTGGTAAGGATGGTGGCGAGACTCTCAACGAGGTAACCCTTATACCTGGATGATTTTTATAAATACCCCTTCTTTTTGGGTTTGGTATCCAAAATAACTATAGTAAAGTTCTATCAAATTAAGATCTCGTTTTCAATTTTTGGGTCATTATTACCTTTGTGTTTGTTTGGTAATAGTGATTTGTGACTAAATGAGCAAGACCATGATTTTGGTAGATGATGAGCGAAAACCGGCATCGCCAATTCTCGCAAATACTTTGGTTTTAATATTTGTAAAACTCTCGCAAGTGCACGAATCATTTCGTAGAAAATGATAAGTATACTCCCAAGGTCGATCTAAGGAAGGAATGTATGTGGTTTTTAATTTATTATTCAAACTTTTAAAAACGAAATTAAATCCTAAACATCCTGTCACGATAGTTTTGGTTTTTGTGTTCCTAATCTAATAACATAAAATAAACATATATACAGATTAATTAAATATAATCTAAAAAGAATAAACATAGATACAAATTCAATAAATAAATATAAATACAGATTCAATAAATATGCATGCAAATTTTATCATTTATATTAGTGGAGTATTTATGGATATAATAACTAAGTTAATTATGCTTGCTCATATTATCTAGGTTATTAAAGATATAAATTGATATTTTATTGATTCTCTTTTTTGTATGAATACCACCTTTGGTGGGGTTAGATACTCTTTGTTAACTAAACAAATCAATTAACACCTATGGGTGGGGTTGATAACTAATTTGGTTAATTAAATTAATTCCTTTTTCTAAGAGATTGAAAATGAACCATTTAAATGCCACCTTTGGTGGGGTTAGACAGATTTAAACTTTATTCAAGGTGTCCAAATTAAACTTAAGAATTTAGTTATCCGAGTACTAACTTTCAAGTTTTAAAACCACTATTGAAAACATGTTGTCAATACATTTCCACATAATAATTCTTATAAAAACTTTTGAAATAGAGCTTCACTCTAACTACCAAGGCGATTGTACCAACAAATAAAAGAGCACTACTCTAAATTAGACCGGATAACTAAACCTTATAGTCTAACTTTGATTTAAGTTTGTAATGAAAAATAATATATTTCTCTCTAACATCCTTAATATAAAATCTTGAATAAAAATAAACTCAATTCATTTTAGAAATTTTCACCTATTTAATATTTCGCAAGCATAACAACGTTATTATTACATCATGATTATAAACGACTAGCACGATTAAATTTAATCACAGACAAATTAAATATAACATGTAAGAATAAAGCATAAAAATAATCAGTAAAGAAAATAAAATCCTTACGTAACTTCGACGCTATTCCCGTTGCTAGAAAACCTCCAAGCGGAATTTGCACTTCCATTTATTGAATCAAAAATCTAAATTATTACAAAAACATTACAAGTTCCTCTCAAAAAGAGAAGAACTCTAAACCTAAGACAATTGAACTAAAAACTAAGAGAAAAACTAAGAAAAGCTTAGAAACTAAGAAAGAAACTAAAGAAAACTCAAAAACTAAGAAATGAGAGAAAGAAAGAAGAGAGAAGTGAGGTTTTTAGGTGTGTTTTGAAGTGAATGGAAAGGTATTTATAGGTGAGGATGGAGAGAAAAAATGATTAAAAAATGTTAAAAAATATTAAAAAATAAAAAACGTGTTTTGGACCCGAGGTCATCAATGACGCCAAGATGACGTCGGCCGCACGTGAAAAATGGGTCAAAACGCGTTGGGCGCGCTACCGGCCGGGCGCCGCGCAGCGGCCGCGCGTGAACGCAGTGCCCGCGCGCTGCAGCGCGCGGAAGTTGCATCAACGCGCGCGCGGCGCCGGGCGCTGGGCCGGCCGCGCGCGCGTTTTTCCGTCTTTTGACATTTTTGACCTTTTTCGACCCATTTTGTCCAATTTTTCCATGTTTGTTGACCTTTTTCCACTTATTTATCAATTTATTTGTGATGTATTGCTTCAAGTATTCTTCTTTGAGTCTTTACATTGCGTTTTTAGGCCAAAATTCCTGAAAAACAATAAAAATACCCGTGATTTCGAAAAAGACAAATTTATATAAATATATGATAAAACATATAAATATATATATTTTTAATCAATTAAAGTGCATAAAATCATGGTTATTTTAGTGCTTTTTGAGCACTCATCACAACCTCAACGAACTTCTTCCTAGTCCCTTAGCAAGAGAAGCGATAAAAACTAAAAATTAAACTATCCTAAATCACTTCCGTGGATTGACACGGTTGCATTTAGCCTATGCAACAAGCCTTTAAACCCCTAGGTTGCCCTAGCGGACGAGTTTGAGTCTCGTGAGGGTTTTCAGTAATGATACCCACAAACATTGTACTAAATGTAAAAACAAAAGAAACAATAAAAACAAACAACTTAAAAATTAAATTTACAACAAAATCACAAATTAACAACATTTCACAAAAATGTCTCATACTTTTTAATCTCCTTTAAGATCATAATTAAAATCTCAAGCATAAGTTATCTTAATCTCTTTAAACAATCATGATTTATTATAATAATTAGTCGAAAATCATTTTCATATTTCATATCAAATATGTATCAATTTAATTGCACCCAATTTCGGTGTCATGAATCGAATTCGCCGACTCTATTCCTCACAAGTCAATACTCTCAAAACACCGAATCCTATGGGTTCAAACACTCATACTAATTTATATGCGAAAAGAGTTGATGTATAGAAATGAACTAATATGTTCGCATATGTATAAAGAATAAAGGCTCAAAGTGTTATTTTAACATTGATCTCATGAAAGGAATCAAATGTATAAATTATAAAGATATCATATATAAAAATTATTTTCATGCATAAATCAAACTCATTAAGAAAGAATTTCAAGATATATGCCTTTTACAAATGAAGAAATTGCAATGACTTTTTGGGGAATTACTTCTTATATCTTTCTTTTGTAATTAGCCTTTACTCACAACTTTGTAGGCAATGCGGGTTATAGTATGTAGATGATACTATTTTTATCTCTCTCTCTTTTTTTTTTAGATATTTTTCAATATGTGTATTTTTTTAGAGAGTCAACCCATGTACAGATTGTACAATTTTTTTTTTTTTGGATTTTGGTGAGTGGTTAATTTTGTGGCTTTTCTGTTTGATCTTGGTTTAGGTAACCCCAGATATGTCTTTTTGTTTTTGTAGTAGTCATGCATAAATGAGATATAAGCATATACTATCAACTTCTACTCAAATCATTTAATCTAAGCAAAAATAATAATCAAAAATATATGATACTCTATTAAAATGAAAAAAATTCATACATTCAATGCTAATACCTATAGAGATCATCTAAAAATTTGAAGAAATAAGAAATGTGTTTGGAGTAGAAAAAATATATATTTCACTCTGAATAAAGGAAATTAGGCTCAAATTATATCTCACAAAGGTAGTCTCCACTAAAAAAAAAACTCATAAACACCGATTTTGGGTTTAATATAATTTCTACATCTTATCAAGAAATACTAATTATGACAAAAACTAACTAATTATCAAAAATAATTACAAAATATTTCATGATATGTTTTCAAAAATTAATCTAACAGTACAAAAGACTTAACTATTTACTTAAATTTGATTTAAAGAAATGATAAACTTTTGTGAAACTTTCTCTTTTTTTTTATTTATTATTTTTTTTTATTCCAAAAATTACTAAATCACACAGAATAGAAATAAAACCAAGCACACAAAAAATGAAAAAGTATATTTTTTTTTTATTTTTTTTATTTTAATTAAGCATGGTAACTTTTCACCACCCCCAACCTAGAACTTACATTGTCCTCAATGTAACAACTGTAAATTAAAGATAAAGAGAGAAGAGAAGAAAGATTACCTATTTCCTGAGAATGTGCAAGTAGTAATGGAAAATGCAGGTGCATCCATCATATTCATCATTAAAGTGTATACAGACAGATCGCTGTAAACTTCTAACATCTCAACAAATATTTTTAGTTTTAACAATTTAACAATTATTCACATGTAATTAAAATGAAATAAACAATAAAATTAAGTAAATAAAACAAATAACAAAAAAAATTTTTTATTTTTTTTTTATTTTTGTTTTTTTTGTTTTTTTTTATTTTACCTAAAATGATGGGTTGCCTCCCATCCAGTAGCTTAGTTTAACGTCTTAGCAAGACGTATCTTTTGGTGCTAAGGGTTACTCACCAAATGCAATCCATTTCAAAGAATGTTGTTTGGGGCTTGTAAATAAGGCTTGGCATGATGGCCTCTGGCTTTGCACGTTTTGTGTGGCTTGGAGACCAATAGTTCCACTGTTCCATGTTCAAATACTTGAACTATTTTGAATGGTCCATCCCATCTTGATCTCGACTTTTCCTGAAACAATCTCAAACGAGAGTTAAATAAAAGAACTTTCATTCCAGGGTGAAGAGTTTTAGGAACTAGCCTCTTGTCATGATAGCGCTTAGTACGCTCCTTGTATAATTTGGCATTCTCATAGGCTTCATTCCTAATTTCTTCCAACTCATGAAGCTGGAGTAATCGTTTTTCACCTGCTTTATCTAAATCCATGTTTAACTCTTTAATTGCCCAATAAGCTTTGTGTTCAAGTTCAACTGGAAGGTGGCACGCTTTCCCAAAGATTAACCGGTAAGGGCTCATCCCAATAGGTGTTTTGTAAGCGGTGCGGTATGCCCATAGGGAATCATTTAGCTTAAATGCCCAATCCTTCCTTGACGGACGCACAGTGCGTTCCCGATTCCCCTTACTTTGCCTATTGCCCACTTCCACTAATCCAGAAGTTTGAGGATGATATGGAGTAGCTACTTTATGTGTGATGTTGTCCTTGTTTAGTACTTCATCAAAGAGTTTGTTACAAAAATGGCTACCTCCATCACTTATTATAGCTCTAGGCGTTCGAACCTACCGAAAATGAAATCTTTCAAGAATTTCACAACAACATTAGCATCATTGGTTTTGGTGGGGATAGCTTCTACCCACTTGGACACATAATCCACAAAGAACCAAAATGTATTGAAAACCATTAGATGGGAAAAGGACCCATGAAGTCAATCCACATACATCAAAGAGTTCAACAACTAGATTAGATGTCAAAGGCATTTCATCTCTTTTGCTTATGTTTCTGTTCTTTGACATCTATCACATTGTGCACAAAACATATGAGCATCTTTAAAAAGAGTGGGCCAAAAGAATCAGGATTGTAATATCTTACGGGCTGTCTTTTCACCTCCAAAATGACCCCACAATGAAGTTCATGACAAAAAGTCGAATGCTCTTATGTTCTTCTTCTGGTACACATCTCGGATGACTTGATCTTGACCAATCTTGTATAAATAAGGGTCATCCAGAAATAGTCCTTAATAGTTTTAAAAACCTTTTCTTGTCCCGATATGAAGTGTTAGGTCGCAAAACACCAAGTGGCAAGATAGTTTACAATATCAAGATACCATGGGTTCGGACCTATGAAAAATAACTGTTCATCGGAAAGGTTTCAACTATATCATCATTACTCTCATCTTTAAGAGAATTGAAGTCGAAATCAACCTAGACAAATGGTCACTACTAAGTTTTCACCGCCTTTCTTATCCTTGATCTCTAGGTCAAATTCTTGTAAGAGTAAGACCCACCGATTAATCTTGGCTTGGCATTTGGTTTACTTAATAGGTATCTTAAAGCGGCATGATCAGAATGTACAATCACTTTAGATCCTACTAAATAAGACCGAAATTTGTCTAAAGAGAATACTATAGCCAAGAATTCCTTTTCGATGGTGGTGTAATTCATTTGGGCATCATTGAGTGTTTTGCTAGCATAGTAGATGACATGTAAACGCTTATCCACTCTTTGTCCCAGACTGCTCCTATTGCATAATCGAAGCATCACACATTATCTCAAAAGGTAAAGACCGGTTTGGTGCCATTATAACAGGGGTAGATGTTAGTTTCTCTTTCAAGGTATTAAAGGAAATAAGGAGTCATTGTTGAAGTCAAATTGACATCTTTGGATAATAAGTTACATAAAGGACGACTTATTTTAGAGAAATCTTTAATAAATCGTCTGTAAAATCCTGCATGTCCCAAGAAGCTTCTTATCCCCTTCATAGATGTAGGGGGAGGTAGTTTGGATATCAATTCAACTTTTGCCTTATCAACTTCAATACCCTTGTTTGAAATTATATGTCCTAAAACTATCCCTTGTTGAACCATAAAATGACTTTTCTCCCAACTAAGGGTTAGATTGCATTCAATGCATCTTTCTAAAACCAAAGTCAATTTATGTAAGCAATCATCAAATGAGTTCCCAAAGACAGAGAAGTCGTCCATGAAAATTTCAATGAATTTCTCCACCATGTCCGAGAAAATAGATATCATGCATCTCTGGAAAGTGGCAGGGGCATTGCATAACCTAAATGGCATTCTGCGAAAAGCAAATGTCCCAAAAGGACATGTAAATGTGGTCTTTTCTCGATCTTACGGTGCTATGGGTACTTGATAATATCCAGACAGTCCATCCAAAAACAAGAAAATTAGGTACTTGACTAATCTTTCCAACATTTTATCAATGAATGGAAGAGGAAAGTGATCCTTTTTCGTATATAAATTTAGTTTCCTAAAATCTATACACATTCTCCATCCAGTGATTATTCTAGTGGGCACTAATTCACTTTTATCATTTTTAACAACTGTTATCCCAGATTTCTTTGGTACCACATGCACTGGACTAACCCACTTACTATCCGCAATAGGATAGATAATCCCTTCTCCTAACAATTTAAGGATTTCCTTTTTAACTACCTCTTGCATGTTTGGGTTTAGTCTTCTTTGGGCCTCTCGTACAGGTTTAGCACCATCCTCCAAGTTGATCTTGTGCATACACATTGTTGGACTAATGCCTCTTATATCCCCTATACTCCAACCTATAGATTTCTTAAACTGTTTAAGCACTTTGATGAGTTCCTTTTCTTGTGGTTTGGTCAAGGTTGAAGAAATTATCACTGGATATGTTTCTCCTTCTCCCAAAAACACATATTTTAAGTGCTCAGGTAAGTCTTTGAGTTCAAGTTCATGTGGATTGGCCTCTTTAATAGATGAAGAACTGGGTAGATTTAAAAGTGCACTAGATTTTGTCATCACTTCATTATTGTCTAGTTGTTCAAGGTACCCTTAATTTCTTCATCTAAATCTTCTTCAACCTTTTCAAGTGTAAGAACGGTTTCAAGCTTGTCTTCTATTCGGTTTGGAAAAAGGTGTTTTGGACAAGATTATCCAAAGGATCAACTTCGAATATTTCATCGATGGCAGAAATAGAAGGGAAAGGTGAAGAATCAAAAACTTTAAAATGAACAGTCTCTCCTAAGATTGTCATTGTCAAATTTCCATCTTGGACATCAATAATAGTTCTACTAGTTGCCATAAATGGCCTACCAAGCAATATTGTATGCTTCTACGTCCAATCTTTGGATTTTCTTGCATATCCAGAACCACAAAGTCAACAGTATTATCGGTTTGTCTACCTGTACCAAAACATCCTCAACTATTCCTACGGATATTTAAGAGATCTATCCGCAAGTTGCAGGGACATAGTTGTGGGTTTTAGATCTCGTAGATTGAGGTGTGAGAATATAGAGTAGGGCATCAAATTTATACTGGCACCTAAATCAAGCATTGCTTTAGCAACCTTCCTGTCGCCCATAGTTATGTTTATAATGAAACTTCCAGGGTCTTGCATCTTAGGGGGTAGTTTGTCGAAAATCTGTGCTAGAAATTTCTGACACTACTACTCGTTCATTCAGTTCATACCTCCTTTTCTTAGTGTTCAACTCTTTGAAAAACTTGGCATATGAGGGCACATTCATGATCACTTCTAATAATGGTAAATTGATATTTACTTTAGAGAGCATATTAAAAAGATCATTGAATTGCTTATCTTGTTTGGACTCTTTCAATAGGTGGGAAAAGGTTCTTGCATCTGGTGTGGTTCTGTTGTCTTTTGAATTTTGGGAGTGTCAGATGACCCCCAATGAGTTTTTGAGAAAGCTTGTGAAGTTTAACACTTGTTTCTCCTTTTTGCGATATTAGAATGTCGCCTTCTTTGTTAGAGATTTCGGTACCTTGGTTTTGACTACCTTACCACTTGAAGGGTTCTAACATCTTTTGCTTGTTCTCAGTTGGTGGGCAACTTTCCTGGTTCTTTCTTTTGCATTTGTTCACGGTTGCCCAACTTTAGATTCAATTCTTTTAACCGAAGCCTCCATGGTGTTCAACCTTTGATTAGTCATCAGTTGGTTGTCACGACTAACTTGAATAAAAGCATTCAAGCTATCTTCTAAGGTTGGTTTAAAAGATTGGCTTGGTGGGTAAAGGTGGTTGTAGGTTGGGTGATTATAGGTGTTTGGATGATACTTTTGAAAATATTGGACTTCCTCTATGGCATTGACACTAGAATCACAAGTATTTGAACAATTATGAGTACCATGCCCAATTGAACAACACACTTCACATACCTCTTGATTTGAAATTTGGTGAGACGTGAGGAATTTCACTTGTTTAGTCAATTCAGCAAGTTGCAAGGTTATCTCATCATCAAAGCCGACTTCATTGACCTTTGCTTTCCTTCTACCACCTCTTTGTTGGGAATTAGAACCCAATAGCTCATAGAGATTATAGGCTTCCTCTGCTGTCTTTTCTCCTATAGCACCTCCAGCAGCATTATCAACCATGTATTGACTCTGTAGTGTCAATCCATCGTAAAAGAATTGGTTTTGTAGCTGTAGTGGAAAGCTATGATTTTGACATTGAATGAAAAGGAGTTTGAATCGTTCCCAAGCTTCATGAAAGGGCTCTTCATTCATTTGAGAAAATGTTGCTATCTTTGTTCTTAGATCAACAGTCTTTTGATGGGAATAGAACCTACCCATAAAAATTTCATAGACTGCCTCCCAAGTTTTAAGAGAACCTGACTGTAGAGTAATGAACCATGACCAAGCTTTATCTTTGAGAGTGTAAGGAAAACACCTCATCCTAAGTTGATCTTCACTAATTGCATGTAGTGGAAAGGTTTGGACAATAGCATAGAATTCTCGAATGAAATGCAAAGGATCTTCATTAGGGATACCGTAAAAGGAAGGCAACAAAGAATAATGAATCTTTTTCAATTCATAATTCCTTGCAGCCTCTTGCAATTGGATACCGGAAGTTACATTGCCAATGATTGGCATTGTATAGTCTTTCATCTTTTTCCGCCTATCTTCAGCATCTCCCATGTTTATTTGTAGTTGAAAATGATCCTCCTCCTATTGTGAATCAACATTTTGCTCTTAAAAACAATAGTAGATATCTCTAAAAAAATGCAAGGAACCTAAATTTTTTTTTTTTTTTTAAATGAAGGGACACAATTTTTGAAACAAACGAATTTATTTTATTTGAAATATTTTTTTTTATTACACGCAAACTAAAACAAAGGAAAATACAATAATGGGTGACCTCCCATGTAGGACTAAAATTTATCGTCTTCTAGTAAGACGTTGCTTGGAGATTGCAGAATGAAAAACTCAATGTCTCCTCTTCATTGAATTCATTTAAGTTTCAATTTTGCCTTTCTGCAAATGTTCAACTAACTGTTCAACTTGAACTTCCACCTTTTTGATAGAAGCTTCCACAGAGTCCAACCGTTGATTGGTTTTTGATTGATTTTCCCTACAAACTTGAATAAAAGAATTCAAGTTGTCCTCCAGGGTTGGTTTATTTGGAATGCTTCGTGGAATAGGTGGGTGGAATTCTGGCTTTGCCTGGTTTGAGCTTTGAGGGAAAGGAGGGTTGTTTTGCCTCCAAGAGAAATTTGGATGACTTCTCCACCCAGGATTATAGGTATTTGAATTGGGATCAAACCTTGGTCTCTGTTGATATGCTCCCAACACATTAACCTCGCTCAGTCCAGTTGTATCTCCTTGATATGGACGAGAAGCACCTTGTCCCATGTTCTTTGTACAAACCATATTGTTCATTATTTGTGTTGGTTTGTGTAGCGAGAAGCGGCAACTTGCTTAGTCGGTTGAACAAGTTGTTGTTGAACTTCATTACCGGGAGTCAATCTCACGAACACCCGCCTTTTCTCACTCTGGAGCTTTTCTCACGGGAATTAGCACCCAACATCTCAAAGAGATTATACGTTTCTCGATGCAGTCTTTTCTCCTATTGCTCCTCGCAGCGTTGTCGACAATGAACCGACATTGTTGTGTAAGTCCATCGTAAAAGAATTGGTTCTCGCAACTGTAGGGAAAGCTATGATGGGGACATTGAGTGAGAAACATTTTGAACCTATCCCAAGCTTCATGGAATGGTTCTCCTTCCATCCGAGAGAAAGTAGCAATCTTTCCTCTCGGCTCGATGTTTTTGATGGGAATAGAATTTTCCCATGAATTTATTGTAAATTTGACCCCATGTCATCGAGAACCAGGGGAAGTGACATCAACCAAGCTTTAGCCTTATCCTTTAAGGTGTACGGAAAACATCTCATTCTAAGTGATCCTCGTTTAGAATACCGAGGGGGAATGTTTGGACCGTAGCATAGAAATCTCTCATAAAGGAAAGAGAATCTTCATTAGGTAGCCCATAGAAGGAAGGAAGCATAGAAAAATGAATATTTTTAAGGTCATAATTCCGAGCAGCTTCTCCATTTGGATAGCGGCGATTCTTGAGTGCCAATCCTAGGTCTTGCAAACTCCTTCATCGTGGTTTCCCTAACATGTTGGTTTTCCTCCATTTCTTTTGGTTCTAGTAAAGGATTAAGACGTTCTATGTTTGGCTCAAAATCAGGTTGATGGGTAGGATCCAGTGTTGTTGACACTTGTTTAAATTTATGAATATTATTTACATATGGTGTTAGGGGGTTTCCTAAGGGTCTCCTACCACGCATAGACTATTTTTAAACATAAATTTAAAACTCCTGTCAACAAAAATAAAGAAATTAGAAAATTTCCATGGCATTTAATACAAAACACTAGACAATTTTTTTTTTTTTACGAACGGTAATTTTATTTTACTATTCACACTATCTTATTTCTTATTAACTTAAAATTTTAAAAATTTTAAATTTTTTTTTTTTTAACGGTAAAAACTTTTTTTTACTTCAAATTTCAAATTTCTAAATTATTTACTTTTTATGCTATAATAAAAAAAAATTTTATTTTTTTATTTTTTTTTATTTTTTTTTATTTTTTTTTATTTTTTTTATTTATTTTTTATGAAATTTGAAATTTGATTAAATTTTATTTTATTTTATTTTATTTTATTTATTTATTATTATTTTATTTATTTTTTTTTTTTAAAAAAATATCACAATTATTTACAACACAAAAATATTTTTAAAATTTTGATAAATAAATTAAAAACGCTATTCCTTCCAAGAACGGCGCTAAAAACTTGATGGCAAGATCGCTAATTCTCGCAAATACTTTGGTTTTAATATTTGTAAAACTCTCATGAGTGCACGAATCATTTCGTAGAAAATGATAAGTATACTCACGAGTCGATCTAAGGAAGGAATGTATGTGGTTTTTAATTTATTATTCAAACTTTTAAAAAGCGAAATTAAATCCTAAACATCCTGTCACGATAGTTTTGGTTTTGTGTTCCTAATCTAATAACATAAAATAAACATATATACTGATTAATTAAATATAATCTAAAAAGAATAAACATAGATACAAATTCAATAAATAAATATAAATCTGATTCAATAAATATTCATGCAAATTTTATCATTTATATTAGTGGAGTATTTATGGATATAATAACTAAGTTAATTATGCTTGCTCATATTATCTAGGTTATTAAAGATATAAATTGATATTTTATTGATTCTCTTTTTTTTGTATGAATAACAGCTTTGGTGAGGTTAGATCTCTTTGTTAACTAAACAAATCAATTAACACCTATGGGTGGGGTTGATAACTAATTTGGTTAATTAAATTAATTCCTTTTTCTAAGAGATTGAAAATGAACCATTTAAATGCCACCTTTGGTGAGGTTAAACGATTTAAACTTTATTCAAGGTGTCCAAATTAAACTTAAGAATTTAGTTATCCGAGTACTAACTTTCAAGTTTTAAAACCACTACTCAAAACAAGTTGTCAATACATGTCCACAAAATAATTCCTACTAACACTTTTGAAATAGAGCTTCACTCTAACTACCTAGGCGATTGTACCAACAAATAAAAGAGCACTACTCTAAATTAGACCGGATAACTAAACCTTATAGTCTAACTTTGATTTAAGTTTGTAATGAAAAATAATATATTTCTCTCTAACATCCTTAATATAAAATCTTGAATAAAAATAAACTCAATTCATTTTAGAAATTTTCACCTATTTAATATTTCACAAGCATAACAACGTTATTATTATATCATGATTATAAACAATAGCACAGTTAAATTTAATCACTGCAAATTAAATATAACATGTAAGAATAAAGCATAAAAATAGCGTAAAGAAAATAAAATCCTTACGTAACTTCGACGCTATTCCCGTTGCTAGAAAACCTCCAAGCGGAATTTGCACTTCCATTTATTGAATCAAAAATCTAAATTATTACAAAAACATTACAAGTTCCTCTCAAAAAGAGAAGAACTCTAAACCTAAGACAATTGAACTAAAAACTAAGAGAAAAACTAAGAAAAGCTTAGAAACTAAGAAAGAAACTAAAGAAAACTCAAAAACTAAGAAATGAGAGAAAGAAAGAAGAGAGAAGTGAGGTTTTTAGGTGTGTTTTGAAGTGAATGGAAGGGGGGTATTTGTAGGTGAGGAGGGAGAGAAAAAATGATTAAAAAAATGTTAAAAAAATATTAAAAAATAAAAACGTGTTTTGGACCTCTGAGGTCATCAATGACGTCAAGATGACGTCACGGGGCGGCCGCACGTGAAAAATGGGTCAAAACGCGTTGGGCGCGCCAGCGCGCGGCAGCTGCGCGCAGCCTGGCGCGCGTGAGCGATGCCAGCTTGCAGCGCGCGGAAGCGGGCATCAACGCGCGCGCGCGGCCGGGCTGGCGTTAAGTGCGGCTGCGCGTTTTTCCGTCTTTTGACATTTTTGACCTTTTCGACCCATTTTGTCCAATGTTTCCATGTTTGTTGACCTTTTTCCACTTATTTATCAATTTATTTGTGATGTATTGCTTCAAGTATTCTTCTTTGAGTCTTTACATTGCGTTTTTAGGCCAAAATTCCTGAAAAACAATAAAAATACCCGTGATTCCGAAAAAGACAAATTTATATAAATATATGATAAAACATATAAATATATATATTTTTAATCAATTAAAGTGCATAAAATCATGGTTATTTTAGTAAACTATAGTAAAGTTCTATCAAATTAAGATCTCGTTTTCAATTTTTGGGTCATTATTACCTTTGTGTTTGTTTGGTAATAGTGATTTGTGACTAAATGAGCAAGACCATGATTTTGGTAGAGAGTACTCAATATGGTGTTTGGTAGAGAGAGTAAAATAGAGTTCTTATGTTGTGAGTGCTTAAGAATATTGAAAGCCTCGTAGTTCTTTGTGTCTATATTGACTTCCTGTGTGGAAAACACAAAGTGTTTATTTTAATAAGTGTATTTGTCTTTCACTATGCAAGGTTGGTTACTGATGATCAATAATATATATATGCATATAGTTAGGTACACTTTGTATACGAGTATGTTTACATACACCATGAGGTTGGTTTTCATAGTGTGCATGCCATGCCCTCTCGTTGATATTGTCACTTGTGTTTTTATTTTATTTTAGAAGTAGATAGTTATGAAAATTATTTGAAAATTTTGGAAACAAAAAAATGCGATTTGTTTTGGCACCTTGACAAGGGTTATGTCAGACCTCTTGACAGACCTCAATGAGGTGGTCAGTGAGGACCCTTAGTGATAGTGTCGGCAAGCTTGGATAACTTCCATAAATACACCCTCTTTTCTTGTTTCTTATCCAAAAATATGTCAAACGAACATATTGTTTTTTCTATTTTTGAATCATTGTTACCTTGAGTGTTGTTAGATATTAGTGATTAATGACTATATGGGAAAACTCGTGCTCTTAAGTGGTGAGTACTCAAGAAAATGTTTGTAAGTATATTTATATAAGGAGCCTATGTGATTGTGAACCATGTGTCGACTGGTAGTTGCCTTTGTATAACATTTTCTTATGTAAGGAGCTTATTTGGGTGTGAGCCATGTGCTAGCTAGCAGTTTCCTTTGTGTAAATTTTTTGTATGTGAGAATAACTTTGTGAGAGTTTCTTGAACTAAATTATTGAGTTATCATATCTTTGGTTGTGTGCGATAAGTGGTGGATTGTGTATCCCCCTTTGGTTGTGTGTAATTTATGAATTGGTTTTGTGTCCCACAATGGTTACTAGTTATTTGTGATTGGGATGGAACTTATGGTATACTATTCACATTACACTTTACTGATCATTGGTAGCTGATCACACTACATCAAGTGGTGCTAGTTTTGGAGGAAAGTCGAGTTTGTGTGTCTAATTAAGTCATTACGAAGGCAACAAAGAGGATGGTAATATGTAGTTTGAACACTGATCCTGATTGATAGATGCAATGAAGGTTTTAGTTTTTTAAGCTTATAATTATTTTATTGCTAAGTGAATTTATTTTATGTTGAGTGATTATTTTAAGTAACATGAGGATGTTACCACATAGATAGGGATTCTTTATGGGTTTACCTCATTATGTTTGATTTTGTGTATGCTCTAATTTTTGGCTAGTACAAACTGAGTTTAAATTATGCATGTTTCTACATACTGAGGTTTAAAACCTAATTAGAAAAGCCTTAAATATTTATTACTTGATTTCTAATTATTGATATAATATCTACTACTTATTTACTACCTATCTATGAGTATTTGTATTTTTGCTATTATATTAATTATACATTTATTTATCTGTTGTTTGCATGTTTGGGATGAGTCCTTAAGGAATCACTATCTCTTTAATCTAATTGTGTGTCGAGTATTGGACTCCTTCATTGTTGTTATACATGATTAGTTTATGTGTTATTATAATCTAAATTTCTTTAGTGTTACCAACATACTAAATGTATTCTCTAATTAGGAAGCTTATTTGTTATATGTTGTCATATGCTTTCTTTCCTTTATGTATTGCATATCTATAGCTTTTTATTAATTGCTTTTGTTGTATTAAATTAATCTACTTACTTTTTGACTAATTTATATTACCTATGTCTTTTATCAACATGTGAGTTTGGTGTGATTCTCCAAGGAGTCTTTATCTTCTTACATTGATTGTGTACAAGGTGTTAGACTCTTTCTTAAGATATGTTATGTTTTGTTTGATGATATGCTATGAAAGTATAATCATCATTTACTGAATGTAGTAACATATATGAAATATTAAAGTGATTGAAAAATCCTTTGTTGTTCTAGTATGCATTCTTGTCTCACATATTGTTGTTTATTTGATATGTTTATACTTGTAGATAGTCTAAACAAGAGCCTATGAGACACACCGTCAATAATGTGTTTACCCCAATTTTTTCTTCCTTACAATTAGTTGTTTTTTGTGTGTTAAATTGAGCATGTTGTTTTGTATTTCTATAGTGTTATTTTCTTAATTAACATTTGTGGTTGAATTAGTGTAGAGGTCATTAAAAGATTTAATGGGTTAGCATCTCTACCCTTCACCTTGATCTCGATTACTTATTTGAGTTAGAAGAACAATTGATCTTCGTGTAATTATTCTTATGTATAGAGTTCTCAATTGGTATTAGAAAAATCCTTATTTAGGCTTAAACATCTAGATGCTTGATCCTAGAGCTATATGTACACATACACACACCTTGTATTTTTTTGTCTAATGTCAACAATAGAGAGGGTTATTGTTGTTCTATGTGGATTTTTTATCTCATGCATTTGTCTTTCTCATTACTTATTTGTCTTGCACAGTATATTAATTGCCATATTTTTTGTCATGCCTAATTGTTTGATCCTCAGTATTCTCCCCTTCTAGTTGCAATGACTCTTTTATGACTCTATGAAAGTAGAGTCATTGGCACACTTTTTTACTTAATATTTAATTATTTTATTTAATAAATAGTATTTTTAGGGCTAAAAATATTAAAATATTAAAATTTTAGTGAAAAGGGGTGAAAATATAATTTTTGGAATTTTTATTTATTTTTTATGAATTTTTAAAGCCGGACCAATCAAAAGCTTCCACGTGGCCTACCATGTTAACAAATCATAAATCACAGCGTGTGAGGAGTGAAGCAACACGTGACACATGTTAACACGACGTTCAATCTAAGTTTTGAGCGTGGTCAAATCTTCACACCACGTGTCATCATGCGATTGCTCCCCGCGTTCCACACATGTGCCATGCTATCCATTACCACAAATCAGGTTGTACGTCATGGAGTTGATTTAGACCAGTCTTCCTTACCACACGTCATGCTCTAATTCGCCCAGTAAATTCTATCTACCACATGTTGCGTAGTGATTGGATGGCACTGTTCAATACTTGTTCTGATCTCAACCTTTGATCTGAAGTTAATTTGATGGTCCAAATTGCACCTGAGTTATATTTAAACCCTTAATCACCCCATAAACCCTAATGAGCTACCATTAACATAATTTTAGTAAGTTTTTGGAACTAAAAAGAGAGAAAAATTCAAAAGAAGATACAATTTTGGTGGAGATTCAAGAGGACATTAGCACTACAATTCATGAGATTGATTGTATTTCTCCTTCTACACTTTCCTTTATCAATTTGTATGTCTTTATTTATGAAAAATATGAGCTTTATGAACAAAATTATATATAGTTAATTTATTAATCTCGGGATCTTATGAACCCAATTTTTACCATGTGATGATATAATATTTTACCTCAATTATGATTTCAATTTAATTACATTATTTAATCTACTTTTTATGTTATTGATTGTTTAGCAAACAATTTATCTATTGAGACAATTAAATAGATTTGAGAGAATTATTTAAATTTCTGTCTTTATTAAATAACATGCATAGTTTTTAGGCAGAGATGTATGATTCTTATGTATGTGATACATAATTGATGAACTTAATGAGTAGTATGCAATTTAATTGGCATGAGAGTGTGATTAAATTAATTACTATATGGTGTGTAGTTTACTTGAGAGAGGAATACATGCTACATCAGTGTGTGTTGCACATGATATCATCCAATGTACTCATGAAATCAACCTATGTGAGCATGCTAATCAATTCAATCTTAGAATAAGCTCATAAGCCTACTTTTCACATACCTCTCTACTAATATAAATATGTACTTATCTCAAGATCAATAAGGGCTTTACATGCTTGTAATGTAAGGCTTATACGGGGGTCGATAAATGAAGACATTTTGGGCTCTTTACACTCCTTAGCTTTCTTTTTTTCGTCATGCACTTTTTAACTGCAATTGGGCTTGAACTTGATATTTTAGTACACCCTCTTTTGTCATTATTTTCATATTATTTTATTCCACATCTCTTTTTTTTTTGTAACTTCACAACACCCCAAACTTATTTTCAATTCTATGAAAGTAGAGTCATTAGCGCACTTTTTTACTTAATATTTACTCTTTTTATTTAATAAATAGTATTTTTGTTGTTAAAAATATTAAAATATAAACTTTTTAGTGAAAAAGGGGTAAAAATATAATTTTTGGGATTTTTCATGAATTTGTAAAGCAGGACAAATCAAAAGGTACCACATGGCCTACCACGTAAGCATAGAAGTTGATTGAGCAAGCCACATAGATGCCATGCAATCAAGGACAATCAATTGTAAATTTCTGCGTGTGATGAGAAAAGCAGTGGGTGACACATGTTAACATGGTGTTCAATTTGAGTTCAGAGTGGGTCAAACCTTCACACCACGTGTCATCATGCAATTTCTCCCTGCGTTCCACCCATGCAATATGCCATCTGTTACCGTAAATCACGTTGTGCCATATGGCATGGACTCAACAAGCGTTGACTTCGAGCGGTCTATCCTGCCATGCATCGCGTTAGGATTGGTTAGCATTGTTTATTTGTCTTGTTTTGATCTTAGCCCTTAATATAAAGTTGATATAATGGTACATATTGTACTTGAGCTATATTTAAGCCCCTAATCACCCCATAAACCCTAAGGAGCCACCATTAGCATAATTTTGATCAGTTTTTGGAGCTAAAAAGAGAGAAAATTATAGAAAAATTCAAAAGGAGATATAATTTTGATGGAGATTCAAGAAGAGATTAGCACTAAAATTCAAAAGATTGATTGTATTTCTTCTTCTACTTTTTTCTTTATCAAATATTATGTCTTCCTTTATGGAAAATATGAACTTTATGAACAAAATATGTGTAGTTAATTTATTAATCTAGGGATCTTATGAACCTAATTTTCACCATGTGATGATCTAATATTTTACCCCAATTATAATTTTAATTTAATTATATTATTTAATCTAATTTTTATGCTATTAATTGTTTGGCCAACAATTTATCTATAGAGGTAATTAAATAGATTTGAGAGAATTATTTAATTGTTTGTCTTGATTAAATAACATGTATAGTTTCTAGGCAGAGATGTATGATTCTTATGTATGTGATCCATAATTGATGAACTTAATGAGTAGTATGCAATTTAATTGGCATAAGAGTGATTAAATTAATTACTATATGGTGTGTAGTTTACTTGAGAGAGGAATACATGCTAGGTTAGATTCAATTGATTGATAATTATATTTGGGGGATTTTAGTTATTCACATGTTTAAAAAATTAGGGGATTAAGTATTTCTAGATATTTTCTCATATATTTTCTTAGTTACCAAATCTGAATTAATTAATTATTGCTATTTACTTTTAGTTATTTTAATTTTGCTTCCTTAAAATATAAAAACACAAAAAATTGATTATTATTATTTTTAGTTTCTAATAAAATAATCTCTATGGGAACGATCTTTTCTTATCATTATATTACTTGTTGTGATACGTATACTTGCGTATTCATTGCACACACAATTTTGGTGGCTATGAAGTTTTTGGCGCCGTTGCTGGAGATCAAACCCTGCCGTGCATTATGTGCAATCTCTTGTTTCGTATGTCATCCTATGTGTTTACCATGCTTCCTCATTGTAGTGAGTTATTGCATATCTCTGCATTGTAGTTGATAGCTTGGTATTTGTTGTTGGAATGCACGACACATGTTTTATTTTATAGACTATGATATCTTTCTAAATGTGTGTGTAGAGTATTGGGTGAGGTTACAGGATTGAAGACACCCAGATGTTATTAGGGGAAGATAGTAGAGTCACTAGGAGTATGTCAACTTGGAAAATAGTTAGACTCTTAGTCAACTTCTTCTTAAGGATTCCCTAACACATTTATGTAGTATTGATATTTGGAGGAAGACTAGTTAAGTCACAAGGAATGTGTCAACTTGGAAGATAATTTGACTCCAAGACAACTTCTTCTTATGGATTTGTTGACACATTTATATGTGTATGTCCCATTGTACTCTGTATCTATATGTTGGATTCCTGTATACAAAACACAATGTTTGTGAGTGTTCTATCTTCCTCTATGTAAGGTTGGTTATTTTGGATCAATAATGCACACACATGTATGCTTAGGACCACTGTATTTGAAAGGATGTTTTACACACACTGATGGGTTGATTTTCATAGTACGCATGGTAAGTTGGGTCATGCACACTTGTCAACATATTGTTCGTGTTTTTTTTCATTTCAGATGTAGATATATGTGGAAATAACTCGACAATTTCGTAAACAAAAAAATATGTTTTGTTGCACCTCACCACCACCCTCGTTGCCACCTTTGGATAGGTGATTGGAGAGGTGGCTAGTGAGGTGGTTAACCGAGTGTTATAAATATCCTCCTTATTAATTGTTTAACTAATTCAAAAATTCTACCAAAACTATGCCAAACTTTTCAATCATTTTGAATTTTGTTTCATTATTGTGTTATGATATTAGTGATATATTTGAGAGAGTATAAAATTATGAGGTAGATTATTTTTACTAAATCATAAGAATCTCATTGTAAGAGTGAGCTAAGTTAAATTCCTTGAGTTCTCGCATCTCTTATTATATGCAATAAGAGATATGTTATTTTGAGTTTAAGGGTGGTCCTTACAATAGTGATTAATTACTCTTCTTGTTACTGACCTATGGTCACTAATCATACCACATTGTATAGTGTTAGCTGTGAAAAAGAGCCATGTCTATGAGTTGAACCAGATCATTAATTTTGAAGAAGGAGGTAATATTGGTAGACCTCCACTCTTCAATGTGCTAAATTATGCCTATTGAAAATTGCAAATGAGGGCCTTCTTCTGGTCCCAAGGAGACCATATGTAGTTTCTTGTCGAGAATGGCTGGATGTATAATCATACCACATTATATGGTGTTGGCTATGAAGGAGAGTCAACTTCATGAGTCAAACCAGGTCATTATAGAAGCAGTAAACAAGTACATCAATAGGCAATTCACACATAGGTCCCATCTGATAGAGGTAATAATGGTTATTTTTTCTTTTAGAGTTGTAATTATTTTATTGTTTAGTGGATTCTTAGTTGCTAAGTGGTTTCCTTAAGCAACCCAAGAACGTTATCATATAGATACAATCTTTATGTGGGTTTACCTAGTTGCATTGCTTGTCATGCATGATCCATTGTTATGCTAATACAATCTGAGTTTAAGGGGTGTATGCTATAATATACTGTGGCTTAAACTCTAATTATAAAGCATTTACTATTTTCCTACTTTCTCTTGATTATACAATATCTATTGTGAAAATTTATTTGCTTATCTAATATTATATTATATGTGTTTCTACTGCATTATCTACTTAAGTATTTACTTTTCTATTTGTGTGAGTTAGGGTTGAGTCATTAAGGAATCTGTATCTCATTACCTTAGTAGCGTATTGGGTCGTAGACGCTTTCAATGGGGCATTGGTGTTTGACCACCCATCTTGCAAATGTGTTATAAGCACATTGCGAAGCCCCTTATGCCTTTCTACAATACATAGAGACGTAGGGCTCTATGCTATATATCACATTAGAGAGATGTTTTCTTTCTACACTTCTTGGTTTGTTTGGATATTCAGCTTGTCATATATTGCATGTTTTTACCTTTGTATTGCCTTAGGCTTGTTTTCTTGTCTATTTTAAGGATTACATGATGAGTGCTCAAAAAGCACTAAAATAACCATGATTTTATGCACATTAATTGATTAAAAATATATATATTTATATGTTTTATCATATATTTATATAAATTTGTCTTTTTCGGAATCACGGGTATTTTTATTGTTTTTCAGGTATTTTGGCTTAAAAACGCAATTTAAAGACTCAAAGAGGAATACTTGAAGCAATACATCACAAATATATTAATAAATAAGTGGGAAAAGGTCAACAAACATGGAAAAATTGGACAAAATTGGTCGAAAAGGTCAAAAATGTCAAAAAGACAAAATCGTGGCCGTAGCCAAATAAGACAACCGCGCCTTCTACGCGCGCGCCCGCGTCAAGGCTGACATGCCCATCCGCACGCGCCCGCCACAGACCTTGTTCTTATGCGCGCCGAGCTACGCGCGGTGCCAGCCCGCCCTCCGCGCGCCCAACGCGTTTCACCCCATTTTTCACGTGCAAAGACGTGACGTCACGCCGACGTCATTGATGACATAAGCATTTCCATTACACGTGTTTTAATTTTTTAATATTTTTTTTAACATTTTATTACTCATTTTTTCTCTCCATCCCCACCTATAAATACCCCCCTTCCCTTCACTTCAAAACACACCTTCAAAACCTCCAAATACATTCTTTTCTCTCTTTCTTTCTCTCTTTTCTTAGATTTTTAGTTTTTCTTATGTTTTCTTAGTTTTTAGCTTTTCTTAGTTAATTTCTCTTAGTTTTAGAGTTCTTCCCTTTTTAGGGAAGAACTAGTTATATTTTTGTAATATTTTAGCTTTTTGATTTAATAAATGGGAGTACAAATTCCGCTTGGAGTTTTTCTAGCAACGGGAATGGCATCGAAGTACTGTAAGGATTTTATTTTCTTTACAGTTATTTTTTATGCTTTATTCTTACATGTTATATTTAATTTGTCTGTGATTAAATTTAACTGTGCTAGCTATTTGTAAACATGATATAATAATAACGTTGTTATGCTTGCGAAATATTAAATAGGTAAAAATCTCTAAAATGAATTGATTTTATTTTTATTCAAGATTTTATATTAAGAATGTTAGAGAGAAATATATTATTTTTCATTACAAACTTAAATCCGAAAATTAGATTTTAAGGATAAGTTATCCGTTCTAATTTAGAGTAGTGCTCTTTTATTTGTTGGTACAATCGCTTAGGTAGTTAGAGTGAAGCTCTATTTCAAAAGTTTTTATAAGAATTATTATCCGAAAATGTATTAACAACATGTTTTCGGTAGTGGTTTTAAAACTTGAAAGTTAGTACTCGGGTAACTAAATTCTTAGGTTTAATTTGGACACCTTGAATAAAGTTTAAACTGTCTAAGCCCACCAAAGGTGGCATTTAAATGGTTCATTTTCAATCTCTTAGAAAAAGGAATTAATTTAATTAACCAAATTAGTTATCAACCCCACCCATAGGTGTTAATTGATTTGTTTAGTTAACAAAGAATATCTAACCCCACTAAAGGTGGTATTTATACAAAAAAGGGAGAATCAATAAATATCAATTCATATCTTTAATAACCTAAATAATACGAGCAAGCATAATTAACTTAGTTATTATATCCATAAATACTCCACGGTTTATAAAAGATAAAATTTGCATGAATGTTTATTGAATCTATGTTTAATTTTCTGTAATTAGATTAAAAACACAAAACCCCAAAATATCGTGACAGGATGTTTAGGATTTAATTTCGTTTTTAAAAGTTTGAATAATAAATTAAAAACCACATACATTCCTTCCTTAGATCGACCTTGGGAGTATACTTATCATTTTCTACGAAATGATTCGTGCACTTGCGAGAGTTTTACAAATATTAAAACCAAAGTATTTGCGAGAATCGGCGATGCCGGTTTTCGCTTATCATTACATATGCTACTTCTTATTGCGTTTACTCTAATCTTATCTACTATGTTGCATGAGTGTTAGGATTATTTCATTTCAGTTTGAGTTCTCTCCTTCATATAGGGGTGATGTATGTTGCATACTATGTATACGCCTACTTTGACTTTCCTTGTCAAAAAGGGAGAGAAGTGTGCACAACTTGTGTTTGTTTGTACATTATGTTTTTTTGTTAACATACTATTTGTTGCATGGGATGGTGAGTATAGTTTGTTTTGCATCATGGTTACTTGATATACATACATTTAGGGGGGCTATTGCATATGTTCATGGGGAGTTTGCATATTTGTGTTGCATGTAGATTGTGTTTGTTTGTTCTATATATTGACTGTGCTTAGTATATCAGTATGTACCCGTGTATGGGTAACACCATATTATTTGGAGAAATTATGATGAGTGCTCAAAAGAACTCAATATATCGTGATTTTATGCATGTTTAATAATTAAATAGATTTGTTTTTGCTTAGTTTTACTATCATTTTAAACAAATCTATCTTTTCAGAATCATGGGTATATGTTATAGTTTTTAGGAATTTTAGCTTCAAAGGAAAGATAAACACTTGAAGAATTATACTTCAAGCATTCTATTACAACTTTTAAAAGATAACATATGTAAAGTATTACATATGTTCAAAAATAGGGATACAAGAAAATATGGGTTTAAAGTTTATCAAAACAGTGATGCCATGGTATGGATATTTTATGTGTGATGGCACAAGGCTAACAAACTAAATAATATGTGTCCTAGATTCTATGTGGGCCACAACATGAAAATATTGTATGCCACAATGCGAGTTAATTGGATCGAGTCCCAACCATGTAACAATCTATGTACGCCATGGCATGAAGAATAATGTGTTGTAGTGCCATACTTTTGATCCTTATTTGTTTCTCCTTTTATGCACTTATAAATAGGACCCCATTTACATTGTATCAATAATCCCTTTTCCCTTCTAATTCTTCTTAGCTCTCTCTAAGCTTTTTTTGCTTTTCTTTTTGTAGTTTTAAGTTCTTATATCCATTAAGAATTGAACAAATTTTAGTTTATGTAATAGATATAGTTTCAATTCAATAAACAATATGACAATTCTGTATGGAGGTTTTCAGAACGTAAATATAAACAATAATAAATTTCTATTGAGGTATATTTGAATATATTCTTTTCATATTATGTGTTGTTTTACATGCTATGTTTAATTTATGGATCATTTATTAAAATATACATGTCTCGCTATAAATAAAATGTGATATTAATTAGTAATGTTGTTACACTTGTGAAATATTAAAATAGTTTAAACATTTTTATACAATGAATTAAGTTTTATTTTTTCATCTAGATTAAAACAGAGTTTGTAAAAGAAAAATATATTGACGAAATTATTTTTCATAATAAACAAGAGACTTAGATTTAAGATTTAATTATCTAAATCTCATATAGAGTCAACTCTTAAATGTTAGATGAAATATTCTGGTTTTAATTCAGATAACTCTATTTCAAAGATTTTTATAAAAATTATCATTGAAAGATATATTGACGACATATCTTTCATAATAGTTTTAAAATCTTAAAGTTAATTTTTAGATAATTAAATCATAAAACTAACTTAGAAACCTTGATGGGAGTTTAAATTATAAGGCCCCACCTAAGGAGAAAAATTAAATGGTTTGTTAATCTCTTAAAAAATAAGAATAATTTAATAATTAATCAACCTATAATATTAATTGGTTTATTATTGACAATGAAAATGATCTATGCCTTATTTTCTTACAAAAAAGGGTGAAATAAGCATGTTGTTTTGTTCTTCCTTATTGTTGGTTGTTTTTGTTGTGTGTTGAATTAAGCATGTTGTTATGTACTTCTACTGTGTTATTTTCTTAATTCGCATTTGTGAGGCTGACTTAGCCGAATTGGTATAAAGCTCATGAAAAGATTCCTTGGGTTAGCATTTCCACCCCTTATCTAGGCTCCGGTTACCTATTTGAGTCGGAAGAAAAATTGATCTTCTTGTAATTTTTCCTATATATGAAATTCTCAACTATTTTATTGGTGTGGTGAGAGAAACACTATGAGATTGTGTTGGGTTGTTTTGGTGGTGTTCCCTAACTTGTGGTTGTTCTTGATAAGTGGTTGAATGTGTTTCCCACGTTGGTGGCTTTGGAGGAAAGTCAAGTTCGTTTGTTGGACTAAGTCATTACGAAGGTAGTAATTAAAGGTAACAATAGACAATTATGACAGAGGTACCTACTGATAGATGCATTTGCGTTTATATTTTTATCGATTTATATCTGTTTATTATTTTTAGTATATTGTTTGCTACTGAGTGGTTGCCATAAGCAAAGCAAGAATGTTACCACATACATAGGGGTTCTATATGGGTTTATATCATTATATCTTGGGTTGTGCATGCTCTATTATTTGGATAGTATCATATGAGTTTAAATTATGTATGATTCTACATATTGAGGTTTAAACTCTGATTATAAAGCTATTAATATTTATTGCTTTCTTTCTGAATACTGATAATATATCTACTGCTTAATATTCTGGTAGTCTATGATTATTGTTTATTATTTTCATTGCTCTCTATTAAGTGATTTAATTACTACTTTTGTGTGTCAGGTGTAGTGTTAGTATAATTTGTGTTTCTATCATATATGTGCCAACATAGTAAATTTAGACTTTGATTAGAAAGCTTATTTGATTTGTATAGTAATATGTTTTCTTTCCTTTACTTTTCGCATGCTTATAGCTTTCTGATGATTGAATGTAATATGCTTGGATGTGAGCTCAATGTGAGTCTCAAAGGAGAATGTATCTCCTTATCCTAGTTATGTACTAGGTATTGGACTCTTTATTTTGGTATGTTGTGTTATGTATGATTACATGCTGTGAAAGTACAATCATCATTTATTGAATATGTTTCCATATATTCGGTCTTGAAGTGATTAAAAATTCTTTATAACTTTTCATTTATGTATGCATGTTTCACATGTTGTATGATGTTTGACATGCGTGTATGTTGCTAATCTAGACATGAGTTTGTGAGACACACCGTCACTTGTATGTTTATTGCAGATTGGCATTTTTTTATCTGCTAGTTGTTTTAGTTGTGTGATGAATTAAGCATGTTGTTTTCTTCCACTGTGTCATCTGCTATTTAACAATGTGAAGAATTGGAATAAAACACGTGAAAAGATTTCATTGATTAGCATTTACAACTCTCATTTAATTCCCAATTGTTTATTTGCATCGAAAGAATAGTTAACCTCTGTGTTACTGTTCTTAAGAATTTTGTTACTAATTGATTTTAATAAGCAATATGTTATAATTTAGCTTTTGCAAAAATAATTAATTTCAACATTTATTGTCAATGGTATATTAAGAAGAAAAAATATAATTGAAAATAACTAAATGATATTTAATTTATTTTTTTAGTAAAATAATCATCATAATAAATATTTTAATAATAATTAAAATAATGATATTACATATATATTTGATGGTTAGTTTGTAATTTTAGTAATATCACGATTTTATTTTTAATAGACATTTTATTCATATTTTTGAGGTGGTATTTTAATGATACTAATTTAAAAAACGGTACCAATTTGGTACAATTTTAATTTAATTGAGGATTTTTTAAATGTGTAGTAATACACGTGCAATATTTAGAGGATATTTTTAAAATTTTCTCTCCATATATTTTAATTAATTGATTATTCAAAAATATCTTCTTAATATCGCACATGTATTACTACACGTGTGAAAAATCTCCATTAAATGATAAATTGCATCAAATGATACATTTATTTAATGGGATACTAGGGATGGATATTTTAACCATGGATAGTTAAAAATGTCGTTATTGATGAGCAAAACCGGCATCATGGATTCTGCCAATACTTTCGTTTTATATTTATAAAACTCTCGCAAGTGCATGAATCATTTCATAGAAAATGATAAGTATACTCCTAAGGTCGATCTAAGGAAGGAATATATGTGGTTTTTAATTTATTATTTAAAATTTTAAAAACGAAATTAAATCCTAGACATCCTGTCACGATATTTTAGGTTTTGTGTTTTTAATCTAACAACATAAGAATAAACATAGATACGGATTCAATAAACATTTATGCAAATTTTATCATTTATAATAGTGGAGTATTTATGGATATAATAACTAAGTTAATTATGCTTGCTCATATTATTTAGATTATTAAAGATATAAATTGATATTTATTGATTATCTCTTTTTTATATGAATACCACTTTTGGTGGGGTTAGATATTCTTTGTTAACTAAACAAATCAATTAACACTTATGGGTGAGGTTGATAACTAATTTGGTTAATTAAATTAATTCTTTTTTTTCTAAGAGATTTAAAATGAACCATTTAAATGCTACATTTGGTGGGGTTAGACAATTTAAACTTTATTCAAGGTGTCCAAATTAAACCTAAGAATTTAATTATCCGAGTACTAACTTTCAAGTTTTAAAACCACTACTGAAAACATGTTATCAATACATTTTCAGATAATAATTCTTATAAATTTTTTTGAAATAGAGCTTCACTCTAACTACTGGGCAATTATACCAACAAATAAAAGAGCACTACTCTAAATCAGATCGGATAACTAAACCTTAAAATTTAATTTTCAGATTTAAGTTTGTAATGAAAAATAATATATTTCTCTCTAATATTCTTAATATAAAATCTTGAATAAAAACAAAATCAATTCATTTTAGAGATTTTTACCTATTTAATATTTCACAAACATAACAACGTTATTATTATATCATGTTTACAAAAGTCAACAATATTAAATTTAATCACAGACAAATTAAATATAACATATAAAAATAAAACATAAAAAATAACTATTAAGAAAATAAAATCCTTATAGTTCTTTAATGCTATTTTTGTTACTGGAAAACCTCCAAACGGAATTTGCATTTTCATTTATTGAATAAAAAAAATTACAAAAACATAATTAGTTCTTCTCAAAAAGAGAAGAACTCTAAAACTATGAAAAACTAAAAACTAAGAAATGGAGAGAAATAAAGAGAGAAGAAGATGTTTTTGAGGTGTATTTTGGTGTGCAGAGAATGAGGGTATTTATAGGTGAGGAGAGGAAGAAAAAGTGGGTGGAAAAATGATTAAAAATGGAGGAAATGCGTAGTAGGTGAATGATGACGTTAACTGACGTCATTGGTAGACGGGGCACGGCGGCGCACGCGAAATGGAGCAGAGGTGCACGCGGACTCGGTGTAGATGGGCGCAGGCGCTCGCGGACTGGGCACAGATGGGTGCGGGCGCGCGCTGAATAGGGGAGAGGTGCACAGAGCTGCAGATGGGCGCGTGGCTTCGGCGTGGTTTGGGCGATGTACGTGCGTTGCTCAGCACAGCTGGGCAACTACGTGCGCGATTTTCTCCTTTTTGACATTTTTGACCCATTTTGTCCCATTTTTCCATCTTTTTTTTACTTTTCCTCATTTACTTTATGAATATATTTGTGATGTATTGCCTCCAGTATTTTTCTTTGAGTCTTTAAGTTACTTTTTTAAGCAAAAATACCTGAAAAAAATTAAAATACCTGTAATTCTGAAAAGACATTTATATAAATATATGATAAAATCATATAAATATATATATTTTTAATCAATTAATGTGCATAAAATCATGGTAATTTTAGTATTTTTTGAGCAATCATCACAACCCCTAACCAGCTTCTTGCTAGTTCCTTAGCAAGAGAAGCGATAAAAACTAAAAATTAAACTATCCTAAATCACTTCCGTGGATTGACACGGTTGCATTTAGCCAATGCAACAAGCCTTTAAACCCCTAGGTTACCCTAGTGGACGAGTTTGAGTCTCGTGAGGGTTTTCAGTAATGATACCCACAAACATTGAACTAAATGTAAAAATTAAAAGAAATAATAAAAATAACAACTTAAAAACTAAAATTACAACAAAATCAAAAATTAACTTTTAAGAATAAAAGAAAACAACATGAAACATAACACAAAATTCAAAGAAAAATCTAAAGCATAAGTTATTTAATCTCCTTTAAGATCATAATTAAAATCTAAAGCATAAGTTATTTCAATCTTCTTAAATAATCATGATTTAATATAATAATTAGTCGAAAATCATTTTCATATTTCATATAAAAAATGTATCAATTTAATTTCACCCAATTTCGGTGTCTAGAATTCGAATTTGTTTCAACTCTATTTCTCACTAGTCAATACTTTCAAAACACTGAATCCTATGAGTTCAAACACTTATACTAATTTATATGCGAAAGAGTTGATGTATAGAAATGAACTAATATGTTTGCATATGTATAAAGAATAAAGGCTCAAAGTGTTATTTTGACGTTGATCTTATGAAAGGAATCGAATGTATATATTATAAAGATATCATATATACAAATTATTTTCATGCATAAATCAAACTCATTAAGAAAACAATTTCAAAATATATGCCTTTTACAAATGAAGATAGTACAATGACTTTTTAGGGAATTACTTCCTATATCTTTCTTTTGTAATTATCCTTTACTCACAACTTTGTAGGCAATGTGGGTCATAATATGTAGATTATACTATATATTCTTTATCTCTCTATTTTTTTCTGAAGATTTTTTTCAATATATATTTTTTTAGAGAGTCAACCCATGTATAGATTGTACATGTTTTTAGGATTTTGGTGAGTGGTTAATTTTGTGGCTTTTCTGTTTGATTTTGGTTTAGGTCATCCCATATATATCTCTTTTTTTATAATAGTTATGTACGAATATATATCTCTTTTTTTATAATAGTTATGTACGAATGAGATAAAAGCATATACTATCAATTTCTACTTAAACCATTTAATCTAAGCAAAAATAATAATAAAAAATATACGACACTCTATTAAGATGAGAAAAAAATTCATACATTCAATGCTAATATCTATAGAGATCATCAAAAAATTTGAAGAAATAAGAAATGTGTTTGGAGTAGAAAAAATATATATTTCACTCTGAATAAAAGAAATTAGGCTCAAATTATATCTCACAAAGGTAGTCTCTACTAAAAAATATTCATAAACATTGATTTTGGGTTTAATATAATTTTCACATCTTATCAAGAAATACTAGTTATAACAAAAACTAACTAATTACCAAAAGCAATTAAAAAATATTTCTTGATATGTTTTCAAAAATTAATCTAACAGTCCAAAAGACTTAACTATTTACTTAAATTTAATTTAAAGAAATGATAAATTTTTGTGAGAAATTTTTTAAAACTAATACCAAAATTCCAAAAATTAATAAATCATACAAAAAAAATAAAACCAAACACAATAAAAATGAAAATGTGAACATAAAAAAATATTTATTTTTTATTTTTTTAAATTATTAAATTTGTTTTTTTTTAAATTAAGCATGGTAACTTTTCACCACCCCCATCCTAGAATTTACATTGTCCTCAATGTAACAACTATAAAGTAAAGATAAAGAGAAAAGAGAAGAAATATTACTTATTTTTTGAGAATGTGTAAGTATTGATGGAGAAATGCAGGTGCATCTATCATGTTCATTAAAGTGCACACAGACATATCGTTGTGAACTTCTAACATCTCAACAAATATTTTTAGTTTTAACAATTTTAAAATTATTTACATGTAATTAAACTAAAATAAACAATAGAAATTAATTAAATAAAAGAAATAAAAGAAAATTACCTAAAATGATGGGTTACCTCCCATCCAACACTTAGTTTAAATCTTAGCAAGATGTAACTTGGGGATTTCATTTTAAGTAAATTCAATGTCCCCACATCATTGAGTCAATCAAACCTATAGGTAAGACAAGGTTGTCTACTTATACTTTTTCAATCATGTCCTATAGATTTTCAAATTTTTCTGTACTTAAAACTAGGGACATGCTTGTGGATTTTAGATAACCCACGTCTAGGTGCAAATCAAATAATTAGGGTATCAAAACACAGTTGTACCTAGAACTAACAAAGCAACTAACTCCTTAGATTGTAATTAAAATTTTAAAATTTTGGAGATAGTTTCAGAATTTTTTTGTATTCTTTATTTTTTTATATTTTTTTAAGTACAATATCTAAGTTAAATAACATAATCAGTGTTAACCAAGAGTACTCCCAGGAATGAATGGTGGTGCAAAGGCTACTTAAAAACCATCCTCCTAGACAGAACAACATTCCTAAGAAAGACTAGTGGCACAAAGGCTTCCAAGAACTAGTCTCCTAGACATAACTCCCTTAGATCTTTACTTTTCATGCTATTAAAATTAAGTTAAGTTAAGTAAAAATTTAAGTTAATTAAGTTAATAAAAATGTAGGTTATTTAAGTTAATGAAAATCTAAGTTAATTAAGTTAGTAAATTAAGTTAATAAAAACCTAAGTTAATTAAGTTAAATGAAAATTAAGACAAACAAATAGTTAAAGGAAAAAAATTAAATTAAAAATTTAACCAAAAATAAAATAAAAAGAAATTGAAAAAGGTAAAAGAAAAAAAATTAATAAAAAATTGAAAATAAAATAATTTTTTTTATTTTTTATTTTTTTATTTTTTTATTTTTATTTAAAATTTATTAAAGTTTTTTTACTTCAAATTTCAAATTTCAAAATTATTTTACTATTCACGATGTATAGCTTATTTATTTATTTTTTAAATTTGAATTATTATTATTATTATTTTATTTTTATATTCTTTTTACGAAATTTTAAATTTGTTTTTAACTCAAAATAAAAAAAATCATAATTATTTACAGCATAAAAAGTTTTAAAAATTTTGATAAATAATTTAAAACTGCTATTCCTTCCCCTACAATGGCGCTAAAAACTTGATGAGCAAAACCGGCATCGTCGATCCTCCCAATACTTTGGCTTTATATTTATAAAACTCTCGCAAGTGCACAAATAATTTCATAGAAAATGATAAGTATACTCCTAAGGTCGATCTAAAGAAGACATATATGTGGTTTTTAATTTATTATTCAAACTTTTAAAAACGAAATTAAATCTTAAACATCTTGTCACGATATTTTGGGTTTTGTGCTTCTAATCTAACAACATAAGAATAAACATAGATACAGATTCAATAAACATTTATGAAAATTTTATCATTTATAATAGTGGAGTATTTATGAATATAATAACTAAGTTAATTATGCATGCTCATATTATTTAGATTATTAAAGATATAAATTGATATTTATTGATTATCTATTTTTTATATGAATACCACTTTTGGTGGGGTTAGATATTCTTTGTTAACTAAAAAAAATCAATTAACACCTATGAGTGAGGTTGATAACTAATTTGGTTAATTAAATTAATTCTTTTTTTTTCTAAGAGATTTAAAATGAACCATTTAAATGCTACATTTGGTGGGGTTAGACAATTTAAACTTTATTCAAGGTGTCCAAATTAAACCTAAGAATTTAATTATCCGAGTACTAACTTTCAAGTTTTAAAACCACTCTAACTAATAATTCTTATAAAAAATTTTGAAATAGAGTTTCACTCTAACTACTGGGCGATTGTACCAACAAATAAAAGAGTACTACTCTAAATTAGACCGTATAACTAAACCTTAAAATTTAATTTTTAGATTTAAGTTTGTAATGAAAAATAATATATTTCTTTATAATATTCTTAATATAAAATCTTGAATAAAAACAAAATCAATTCATTTTAAAGATTTTTATGTATTTAATATTTCGTAAGCATAACAACGTTATTATTATATCATGTTTACAAACAGCCAACAATATTAAATTTAATCATAGAAAAATTAAATATAACATATAAAAATATAACATAAAAAATAACTGTAAAGAAAATAAAATCCTTATAGTACTTTGATGCTATTTTTGTTCCTGGAAAACCTCCAAACGAAGTTTGCATTTCCATTTCCATTTATTGAATAAAAAAAACAAATAAATTACAAAAACTTAATTAGTTCTTCTCAAAAAGAGAAGAACTCTAAAACTAAGAAAAACTAACTAAGAAAACCTAAAAATTAAGAAATGGAGAGAAAGAAAGAGAGAATAAGATGTTTTTGAGGTGTATTTTGGTGTGGAGAGAATAAGGGTATTTATAGGTGAGGAGAGGAAGAAAAAGTAGGTGAAAAAATGATTAAAAAATGGAGGAAACACGTAGTAGGTAAATGATGACATCAACTAATGTCATTGGTAGGCGGGGCATGGTGGCGCACGCAGACTGGGCACAGATGGGCACAGGCGCGCACTGAATGGGCACAAATGGGTGCGGGTGCGTGGCTTTGGCATGGTTTGGGCGATGCCCGTGCGGTGCTCGTCGCGACTAGGCAACTGCTTGTGCAATTACCTCCTTTTTGACATTTTTGACCCATTTTGTCCAATTCTTTCATCTTTTTTTGACTTTTCCTCATTTACTTTAT
Organism: Hippophae rhamnoides; assembly: GCA_033030585.1. NCBI lineage: Eukaryota > Viridiplantae > Streptophyta > Magnoliopsida > Rosales > Elaeagnaceae > Hippophae > Hippophae rhamnoides. Next base: position 56,320,785 of record CM065429.1, on the reverse strand, counting down.
GAATATATTTGTGATGTATTTCCTCCAGTATTTTTTTTTGAGTTTTTAAGTTACTTTTTTAAGCAAAAATACGTGAAAAACAATAAAAATACCCGTGATTCCGAAAAGTACAATTTATATAAATATATGATAAAATCATATAAATATATATATATATATCTTTTTAATTAATTAACGTGCATAAAATAATAGTAATTTTAATACTTTTTCAACAATCATCAGTTATCCATAAAAATCTAAAGGTTTTTTCTGAAAATAATCGTAACCAAAAATGTGTGGGGTTGGGATTGTTATTGTAATACCGAAAATGTGGTTAACTGAAACTAAACATATATTAATATTATTGTTTTATATAAATATAATTACATAGAAAAATATAATTTTAATAACAAAACATATAATAATTTACATAATTAGATTAAATTTTATTTATTCTTACTTTATATATTTTTATTTTACTTAAAAATATGTGTTAAATAATTAAAAAATAAAAATTAATGTTAATATTTTAAATAATATGCTAAAGTAGAATTAACTTAACATTTAATTATTTTTAAACTGAATATATTTTTAAATAAATGTTAAAAAATAAAAAATATGATTAAAACCGTAAGAAAACTACTATTGACTCAAATTAAACGAATATAGTTGAAACTGGTGTGAGATGATTATGATATTAGCATAACCGTCCTCGCTTGTCCTATGCCTATTCATATGAGATACCATTAAGATACTACATTAAAAATATTGATAAAAAAAATACCAAAAATAAAATCATAATACTAAAATAGTAAATCCTTTGATAGTACCTGTTAAGTAAATAAAAAATATTTAATAACGGTAAAGATTTAAACAAAAAAAGAATTATGTGTATTCAATTAAAATATAAATGACTGCACCAACATGTAATGTTTTAAAGGACATAATTATCTTATAATTAAAAGTGACGGTATTTATGACTTTTATTATCTAAAGAAGAAATTTATTCTCTTAAGTGGTGTTTGGTTGATTGGAATGAAATCAAAATTGATTTCTTCTAATTTTATGTTTGGTTGGGCTGAAAAGTGAGAATATAATGAAATCGATTCCTAAAAGAGAAGGAATGAGAATACCTTCTTCCCTTTAAGAAATCATGATTTCATTCCCATCTTAACTTTTTGTTCCAATTTTACCCCAACCCCGAATATAACCCTAAATCCTAAGTCATAAACCTTAAATCTCAAATTCTGAACCCAAAACCCCAAAACCCTATATCCTATACGTTAAGCCATAAACCCTACATCTTATACCTTTTACCCTAAACCTTAACAGACAAATATAATCTTAAACCCTAAACATTATACCCTATAACCTATACTTTAAACCCTAAACCTTAAATCCCAAATCCTATTTAAAAAATTAATATTTTTAATAATATATTTTATTTTTAAGTAATAATTATTTTAAAAAATTATGATTCCAATAAGATAATATATAGTATTTTTCATTACATTTTAGTTGTAAACTAAACACTATAATACTGATTTCTTTATTTATTCCAATGATCATATCAAACAATATTATTTCCTTTCTATTTTATTTCCATTCACATTGCAATTTCATTTCGTGAACTTCGTCACCTTATCGTAGAAAATATTTTTCTTGAGAAAAATTGTCAAATTTATTTTTTACTACAAAACATCGCGATAATTATAAAAAAGGTGATAGGAAATCAAGGAGAAATAGATTCACGCTAAACTCCATTTGGATTATTCTTAATTCTTACCCTAAGGTTTGAAATACTTTAATAAAAGGAAATTATGTAATGTTTGGTGGAAAACGAAAGGAAAAAAAGAAAGAAAGTAGAATGAGGTTAAGAAAACATTTTGAAAATCAAATATCCTATCAATAGTATTTAAGATTTGTGTGTGATTGGTGGTGAATATGAAAATAGAGAATTTAAAAGAAGGAGGATATATTGAGTTTTTTTAAAGGTAAGTTTTTTTACGTTAACGAGATGTCTTATTTTCATTTCAAAAGTATAAGGATAAATTTGTTATTTTTATATAATAATAATTGATTTTTAATTGTTTTGAAATATCTTACAGTTAAAAATGGAATTTTTCAAAAGTTTCTTTTTTCCTAATTAAAACATATGGAAGATAAAAAAAATCATGTATGTAAAAATGTGTAAAGAAAAGGTGGGGATTCGAATTTTTACTAACCTCTACTATTGAAACCCAATTTTTCAAAACCTCTTACAAAACCCTGGTCAGAACAAAAGAATAACTACTGTGAAGTGTGAAGGATAAAAGTTCTCATATCTCATTTCTTCCATTTTCATCCCTTTCAGTTGCTCAGAAACCCCTTAATTTCATATTCCCAACTTCAGTCCAGTTTGAGAAAACTTAGATTATGGAATCGAAGCTCTTCGTCAAAACCCTAATCCGAAATGCGACGTCGTGCAGATCGTACTACACGAACAGAACCAGTAGGACTAGTCTCTATTCCATAATCAGTCCTCTTGGAGACCCTAGTGTCAGTGTAGTTCCGGAGCTCGATGACTGGGTACATAAGGGGAAGAAGGTCCGAGTCTCTGAGCTCAGCGCATCATCCATGATCTTCGCAAGCGCAAGAGATTTTCCCAGGCTTTACAGGTGCAATTTTTTCCTCTCTTTTTTCTTTACTATTTGGTAACTCGGATTTTTTTTAGGGAAGTGAAGAGAAATTAAATAGATAGTGTGAGAAACTTTTATTAGTCGCCGTATAGATGGATTGACTACTATATATATAAAGGTGGAAACTGATCAAAGGAACTTAAATGTGTTATCTTTTGAGTATCAATTCATTGTCGGAAGCTGCGTTAAATGGTTGAATGGGAATTTGAAGTCATATGTAGTACAATAGTAATGAGGATGGAAATAATCTGAGGGAAAAATAGATTCACTGTTCAGAAGAGTTAGGATTGAAAACTCAAGTGTGTGTTATTGCTCATAAATATTTGCCAGGGATTTATTTGAAATTCCTCCACTTTTGAATCAGGATATAAGGGGCCGTTTGGTTATGATTATCTTAGAAGTGATTTCAAGATAAGGGTTTGAAAAGTAGTTAGGTAAATGTGGCTTCAAGAGAAACATATAGGTATTTATCAGCTGTTAGAAGCTTTAAGTTTTAGAAATGAAGCATACTTGCAAAATTACTCTCAAAAGTATTACTCATTTATCCTAAAAGGTTGCTTCTTAACATTTTGAAAGCACTTTGAATCCCTTAGCAGATCCTAACAAGCCTGAAGTTTATAACTTCCTAAATAAGAGTGCATTGCTCTTTAATGGCAAATCTATTTGAGTATGAAATTTTGTTATCCCTTTCTGAAATTTAATATCATATTGGTACAGGTTTCTGAGTGGATGAATAAGAAAGGTGTATGCATCTTTTCACCAACTGAACACGCTGTGCAGCTGGATCTAATTGGAAAAGTTCATGGATTTCTTTCCACGGAAAGTTACTTTAATAATCTGAAAGACCAAGATAAGACGGGGAAAACATATGGTGCTCTCTTGTACTGTTATGTCCGACAACACCAGACTCATAAATCCCTTTCTCATTTTCAGAAAATGAAGGAGCTGGGTTTAGCTTCTTCACCTCTTACATACAATGACATAATGTGTTTGTATGTAAATCTTGTCCAGCATGAGAAAGTCCCTGATGTACTAGCAGAGATGAAGCAGAATAATGTTTGCCCAGACAAATTTAGTTACAGAATTTGCATTAACTCTTATGGTGTGAGATCTGATCTTGAAGGAATGGAAAAGGTTCTGAAAGAAATGGAGTGCCAACCTCATATTGTCATGGAATGGAACAGCTATGCTGTTGCTGCTAAATTTTACATAAAAGCAGGCCTAACCGATAAGGCAATTAATGCCTTGAAGAAATCTGAAGAGAAGCTAGATGAGAAAGATGGAATTGGGTACAATCATTTGATCACACTCAATGCTAGTCTTGGAAACAAGGATGAGGTTTTGAGATTGTGGGATTTATTGAAAAATGTTTGTAAAAGGTACATTAACAGGGACTACATTGTCATGCTTGAATAACTTGTAAAGCTGGGTGACTTCAAAGAAGCTGAGAGAGTACTGAAGGAGTGGGAATCATCTGGCAACTGTTATGATTTTCGAGTACCTAATACTGTTATTACCGGATATTGTGAAAAAGGATTGCATGGGAATGCAAAAGCACTCCTTCAAGACTTGATAGAGAAAGGAAAATCAATCACCCCGAACAGTGGAGTGTAGTGGCAACTGGATACCTGGGTGAAGGCAAGATGGAATACGCTCTGGAGTGCATGAAGGCAGCCCTATCTTTACATACAAGTAAAGGATGGAAACCTAATATTAAAGTAATCTCAAGTCGTTTGAGTCAGTTGGGTGATAAAGGCAACATTGAAGATGTGGAAGCATTTGTCGCATCACTGAAGACTATCATTCCAGTTAACAGACAGATGTATCATGCCTTGTTGAAAGCACATATAAGAGGTGGTGCGGAAATAGATAGTCTTTTGAATGATATGAAGAAATGTAAAATAGATGAAGATGAAGAAACAAAGAGTATCCTTTCCATGATGCAGAAGTAATGTACCCTCAAGGGCCTTGCAGTTCTTTCAAATTTGAAGGCAAGCAATTATTGTTGTTTTATTTTTCAGGATGAAGTTGTATGTCATTGTTACTCTGCTTCATTAGTAAAATAAATTATATCTTCAATCTTCTTTTTCCAATCAATAAGCAATTTAAGCAACTTTTGGGTAGTTATTTCTTAAAAACATTCGACAAGATGAGAAAGAATGATATATGTAAATTCTAAATGTTTCCAAATGAATTTTGAGCCTTTAGAAACAAAAAGAACCAAAATACTAGTCACTTGACAATACAGCATGAATTTATTAAAACTATTTCCAGTCTATGTTAACATCATTCATAATATGAAAAATATGAAAAATAAAGTTATTTCCTAGATCTCATTTTGAACTGACAGAGCTTATTCAAGTTCTCCATTGTTTTTCAGGTCCAATACTCTGTCACAACCTCCTATGAGTTCACCTTTCTAATAAAGCTGAGGGATGGTTGCCTATTTCGATAAGGCTTTTAGTCCCTGCTTCACTTCCTCATCAGTCAAAATATCAAAGGAATCAAAACTCACACCCTCCTCATTAAAGGCGTTTACAACTTTTGAATTGAAACCACATTTTGGAGCATCTAGTGTGCCCCTTTATAAAGAGCATTGTCGGTGGATAAGCAACCAGTTAACTTAACTGCTCTTCTAGGGTTTCTTTCTCATCTAGAATCTTCTTAAGCTCCCCACTTTTTTATATCTCCAACACAATGTCTGATCCACCATCAATATATAGCTGAAGATAACTAGCCCAGTTCAAAAATACCTTGAGCCCTTGACGGACTTCTTCATTAGTTAGAATGTCAAAACTGTTAAAATCCACCTTTTCTTGGTTTAGGATTTCCACTAACTTCTGGTTGAAACTACGCTTTGGTTCATTTGGTTACACAAATGTGCAATGAATACACAAATATACGTATCGTAACAAGTAATATAATGATACGAAAAGATCGTTCCCACAGATATTATTTTATTAGAAATTAATTTTTAAAACTTAAAAAAATAAAAATAAATTTTTTTTGTGTTTTTATATTTTAAGAAGGCAAAATTAAAATAACTAAAAGTAAATGACAATAATTAATTAAATCAGATTTGGTAACTAAAAAGATATATAAAAAAAATATCTAGAAATACTTAATCTCTTAATTTTGTAAACATGTCAATTGTTAAAATCTTTTCAATATAATTATCAATTAATTACATGATCAATTGAATCTAACTTAGCATGTATTCTTCTCTCAAGTAAACTACACTCCATATAGTAATTAATTTAATCACACTCGTGCCAATTAAATTGCATATTATTCATTAAGTTCATCAATTATGGATCACATATATCACATATATAAGAATCATACATCTTTGCCTAGAAATTATGCATGTTATTTAATCAAGACAAATAATTAAATAATTCTCTCAAATCTATTTAATTGCCTCTATAGATAAATTTGTTGGCCAAATAATTAATAGCATATAAATAAGATTAAATAATATAATTAAATTATAATTATAATTGAGATAAAATATTAAATCATCACATGGTGAAAATTGGGTTCATAGGATTCTTAGATTAATAAATTAAGTACACATAATTGTGTTCATAAAACTTATATTTTTCATAGAGAAAAACATAAAAATTGATGAAGAAAAGAGTAGAAAAAAATACAATCAATCTCTCAAATTGTACTATTAATCTCTTCTTTAATCTTTACCAAAATTGTGTCGTTTCTTGAATTTTTTTCTCTTTTAAGCTCCAAAAACTGACCAAAATTATGCTAATGGAGGCCAAGTAGGGTTTATGGAGTGATTAAGGGCTTAAATATTGCTCAGGTGTGATTTGGACCTTCACATCAGCTTTAGATCAAAGGCTACGATCAAAACAAGCAAAACTGACAGTTCTAGCCAATCACAACGTGACATGTGGCATCAGAAATTCAATGGGCGAATCAAGGAGCGTCATGTGGCAGGGGAGATCGGTCAGAGTCAACACTTTAAGTTAGAGACATGTGGCACGACGTGATTGGCAGAAATGGATGGCATGGTGCACATATGGAACACACGGAGCAATAGCGTGGTGACACATGGCAACAAGGGTTGACCAATTTCCGAACTTGGATTGAATGCTGTGTTAACAAGTGGTGCGCGTTTCGTCCTCCTCACACGCAACGTAACATGATTTTCTCTACGTGCTTGCGTGGCGTCTGGGTGGCTTGCCTAGATAGCTTCTCTACTTACGTGGCATGCCACGTGGTAGCTCCTGATTGGTTCTACGTTAAAAGTTCATAAAAGATCCCAAAAAATTCTAAAAATTATATTTTACCCTTTTTCACTAAAAAAATTATATTTTAATATTTTTGACCTTAAAAATATTAGTTATTGAACAAAACAAATAAATATTAAGTAAAAAAGTACGCTAATGACTCTACTTTCATAGAGTAATCACCTTCATGAATAATATAGCAAGGCTTTCAATTTGTAGGTTAGAGTCATACTTAATCTAGTGGAACCAGAAATACTTCACTTTGCAATTTCAGATTTAGTTAATAATGCTTCATCTGAGAGAGTAATTCCATGGTCTCTGAAAACTTCTTTTAGTTCACTGTTCTCATGCATTACAATTGCTATATCACACCCATCTAAAAGCTCTCCTTTGTAATAAAAGTGAAGAAAGATAGGCTAGTTAGAATAGTTTTTTTAACCCTTCACGAACCTCGTTATTCGATGAGATATCAAAAGTTTTAAATTTGACCTTTTCATCTTTCAAAATATCATCAACTTTTTGACTAAATCCACACAGGGGATCTTCAGAGTTTCCCTTCAAAAGAGCACGCTCGAAATCGAGCCAATCAGCTCATGCAATCGCATCTTCACCTGCGACTTTTGCTAACTCTTTCACTATTTCAAGGATAATAGCTTCACAACCATTCCAAGACTAACAAGAGAAGCTGATTTTTCAGGTTTAATTGTTCCGGCAACTTTAGAAACTTTATTGGCCAAACTGAATGGATTTGTTCCCTCCAAAGTATCAATAGTCTTACCATCCTCATAAACAAACAAAATAAACTTATGTTATTTCTTGTTTCTCCACATGCATAGGATTAAATGTATAATTGTATGATAATTGGTAGAGAAGAGAGATAAAGCAAGAACTGAAGGCCAAAACTATTAAGAGATGCATATCTTAAGAACTTTTCCAACCACAAACTATTCACTTGACTAAAATACTTAGCACAAAAGTCTACATGCGAAAGAAAATTTATTGTTTAGGTGTCATAGTTTGAGGTATCTCATTATCATGGGTACCTATACACAAGATGGTTCAAGGTACTACCCTGAGGAGATTCAAGAATGTATGCAAGGTTCACGAGATGCATAGGGTATTGAGTACTTGACCTGACCAAAAGACAAGAAGATATATGTTGTAAGGGAATATGGGCATGACCTCATCCTTAGATAGTAAACTTGCCTTTGTGTCAACATAAGTCAGATATGATCATTCCAATGGAGTGCCAACACTTGGAGATATTGCAGCTTATATATATGGAACTTATATATATATGGACCTATGTAACACATTAAGGGGATATGACTCTTTCACTTAAATCTCTCTGAAACCCTATAGCACCTACAATTCTCCCAAAAAATTGATGCCCACCATGCACCTTATTGTATAATGAAAAATAAGCCTTTTTTTTCGTTTAAGCAAAATAAAGAACAAAAATGAATTGGAATTCTACTTTAACCAAATGTGTAATCCATCGAGAAACATTACTTTGTGCTTAATTGGGTGAAATTTTTAATTTAGATTGTGCTACTTTGAAATCCAATGGTGTTTTTTTGTAGCAATCCAAGGGGTTGATTTACTTTTGAACATGCTTCATTTGCTTTGCTCTCTTCCTTTGGACAAATTAAATTTTTTCAGTCCATTGTGAGTATTTGAGACCTTTCATTTAGAAAATTAGGAGAATTATCATAGAAAAATTCACTCATGTCAACATGACCAGTCATCATACTACCTCCATGATTTTATGTACATTAATTGATTAAAAATATATATATTTATATGTTTTATCATATATTTATATAAATTTGTCTTTTTCGGAATCACGGGTATTTTTATTATTTTTCAAGAATTTTGGCTTAAAAACGCAATTTAAAGACTCAAAGAGGAATACTTGAAGCAATACATCACAAATATATTAATAAATAAGTGGGAAAAGGTCAACAAACATGGAAAAATTGGACAAAATGGGTCGAAAATGTCAAAAAGACGGAAATCGCGCCCCGCTGCCCAGCCACGCGCGTAGCCTAGTGCCCCAACCCGCGCGCCCCAACAGCCCCCCTCCGTGCGCCCAACGCCTTTTCGTCCCATTTTTCACGTGCAGTCGCCCCTATGACGTCATGCTGACGTCATTAATGACCTCAGCATCTCCATTACGCGTTTTTACATTTTTTAACATTTTTTTACTCATTTTTTCTCTCCATCCTCACCTATAAATACCCCCTTCCCTTCACTTCAAAACACACCTTAAAACCACACTTCTCTCTTCTTTCTTTCTCTCATTTCTTAGTTTTTGAGTTTTTCTTAGTTTCTAAGCTTTTCTTAGTTTTTCTCTTAGTTTTTAGTTCAATTCTCTTAGTTTTAGAGTTCTTCTCTTTTTGAGAGGAACTTGTAATGTTTTTGTAATATTTTAGTTTTTGATTCAATAAATGGAAGTGCAAATTCCGCTTGGAGGTTTTCTAGCAACGAATAGCGTCAAGTTCGTGTAAGGATTTTATTTTCTTTACGTTATTTTTATGCTTTATTCTTACATGTTATATTTAATTTGTCTGCGTGATTAAATTTAACTGCTACCGCTTATAATTATGATGTAATAATAACGTTGTTATGCTTGCGAAATATTAAATAGGTGAAAATTTCTAAAATGAATTGATTTTATTTTTATTCAAGATTTTATATTAAGGATGTTAGAGAGAAATATATTATTTTTCATTACAAACTTAAATCTGAAAATTTGATTTTACGGTTTAGTTATCCGGTCTAATTTAGAGTAGTGCTCTTTTATTTGTTGGTACAATCAACCGGTAGTTAGAGTGAAACTCTATTTCAAAAGTTTTTATAAGAATTATTATGTGAAAATGTATTGACAACATGTTTTCAATAGTGGTTTTAAAACTTGAAAGTTAGTACTCGGATAATTAAATTTTTATGTTTAATTTAGACACATTGAATAAAGTTTAAACTGTCTAACCCCACCAAAGGTGGCATTTAAATGTTTCATTTTCAATCTCTTAGAAAAAGGAATTAATTTAATTAACCAAATTAGTTATCAACCACACCCATAGGTGTTAATTTATTTGTTTAGTTAACAAAGAATATCTAACCCCACCAAAGGTGGTATTTATATAAAAAAGAGAGAATCAATAAACTATCAATTTATATCTTTAATAACCTAGATAATATGAGCAAGTATAATTAATTTAGTTATTATATCCATAAATACTCCACTAATATAAATGATAAAATTTGCATGAATATTTATTGAATCTGTATTTATATTTATTTTTAGATAAATATTTATTGAATTTGTATCTATGTTTATTTTTATGTTATTAGATTATATTTAATTAATCTGTATATATGTTTATTTTATGTTATTAGATTAGGAACACAAAATCCAAACTATTGTGACAGGATGTTTATGATTTAATTTCGTTTTTAAAAGTTTGAATAATAAATTAAAAACCACATACATTCCTTCCTTAGATCGACCTTGGGAGTATACTTATCATTTTTTACAAAATGATTCGTGCACTTGCGAGAGTTTTACAAATATTAAAACCAAAGTATTTGCGAGAATCGGCGATGCCGGGGAAGCAATAATGGTTTTTAAATTATTTATCAAAATTTTAAAAACAGTTTTTGTGCTGTAAATAATTGTGATATTTTTAATAAAAAAATAATAATCAAATTTCAAAATCCATAAGAAATAAAAAAAAATAAAAAATAAATAAATAAATAAATAAAATAAAATAATTTTTTTTTATAGTTAAAATAATTTAGAAACTTGAAATCTGAATAAATTTTTTTTACCGTTCATGAATAATAAAAAATAAAAAATTTCAAAAAAAAAAAATTAAGTTAATAAGAAATAAGATAGCGTGAATAGTAAAATAAAATTACCGTTCGTAAAAAAAAATAAACAAATAACTTGAATTTATACATAATTAACTAAATGGCATGAAAAGTAAAAATTTAAGGGAGTTCTGTCTAGGAGACTAGTTCTTGGAAGCCTTTGTGCCACTAGTCTTTCTTGGGAACGTTGTTCTGGCTAGGAGAATGGTTTTTAAGGAGCCATTGCACCACCATTCTTTCCTGGGAACACTCTTGGTTAATACTGATTATGGTATTTAAAAAAAATAAAAAAATAAAAAAAATAAATTTTTTTTAGGGTTTAACTAGTTTTGTCTAGTGTTTTGTATTAAATGCCATGGAAATTTTCTCTAAATTTTTTATTTTTGTTGACAGGAGTTTTAAATTTACGTTTACAATAGTCTATGCGTGGTAGGAGATCCTTAGGAAACCCCCTTACACCATATGTAAATAATATTCATAAATTTAAACAAGTGTCAACAACACTGGATTCTACCCATCAACCTGTTTTTGAGCCAAACATAGAACCAAGTCTTAATCCTTTACTAGAACCAAAAGAAATGGAGGAAAACCAACATGTTAGGGAAACCACGATGAAGGAGTTTGCAAGACCGGTGATTGGCACGCAAGAATCGCCGCTATCCAGTAGGTCGGAATTATGACCTTAAAAATATTCATTTTTCTATGCTTCCTTCCTTTTATGGGCTACCTAATGAAGATTCTCTTTCCTTTATGAGAGATTTCTATGCTACGGTCCAAACATTCCCCTCAAGATTCTAAACGAGGATCAACTTAGAATGAGATGTTTTCCCTACACCTTAAAGGATAAGGCCAAAGCTTGGTTGATGTCACTTCCCCGTGTTCTCTGATGACATGGGTAACATTTACAATAAATTCATGGGAAAATTCTATTCCCATCAAAAAACATCAGAGTTGAGAGGAAAGATTGCTACTTTCTCTTAGATGGAAGGAGAACCATTCCATGAAGCTTGGGATAGGGTCAAAATGTTTCTCACTCAATCTCCCCATCATAGCTTTCCCTGCGGTTGTAGAACCAATTCTTTTACGATGGACTTACACAACAATGTCAGTTCATTGTCGACAACGCTGCAGGAGCAGCAATAGGAGAAAAGACCGCCTCGAGAGACGTATAACCTATTTGAGATGTTGGGTGCTAATTCCCAATGTAAAAGCTCCCGAGTGAGAAAAGCTGGAGTTCATGAAATCGACTCCAGTAATGAAGTTCAACAACAACTTGTTCAACTGACTAAGCAAGTTGCCCTTCTCGCTACACAAACCAACACCAATAATGAACAATATGGTTTGTATAGCAACATGGGACATGGTACTTCGTCCATATCAAGGAGATACAATTGGACCTGAATAGGTTAATGTGTTGGGAGCATATCAACAGAGACCAAGGTTTGATCCCAATTCAAATACCTATAATCCTGGGTGGAGAAGTCATCCAAATTTCTCCTGGAGGAAAAACAACCCTCCTTTCACTCAAAGCTCAAACCAGGAAAGCTAGCAATTCCACCCACCTATTCCAAGAAGCATTCCCAATAAACCAACCCTGGAGGACAACTTGAATTCTTTTATTCAAATTTGTAGCGATAACCATCTAAAACCAATCAATGGTTGGACTCTGTGGAAGCTTATATCAAAAAGGTGGAAGTTCAGGTAGAACAGTTAGTTGAACATTTGCAAAAACAAAGCAAAGACTAATGAATTCAATGAAGAGGAGACATTGAGTTTTTCATTCTGCAATCTCCAAGCAACGTCTTACTAGAAGACGATAAATTTTAGTCCTACATGGGAGGTCACCCATTATTGTATTTTCCTTTGTTTTAGTTTGCGTGTAATAAAAAAATTCAAATGAAATAAATTCGTTTGTTTCAAAAATTGTGTCCCTTCGTTTAAATTAAAATTAAAATAAAATAAAAAAATAAAAAAATTTAGGTTCCTTGCACCTTTTTAGAGATATCTACTATTGTTTTTAAGAGCAAAATGTTGATACACAATAGGAGGAGGATCATTTTCAACTACAAACAACCATGGGAGATGCTGAAGATAGGCGGAAAAAGATGAAAGACTATACAATGCCAATCATTGGCAATGTAACTTCCGGCATCCAATTACAAGAGGCTGCAAGGAATTATGAATTGAAAAAGATTCATTATTCTTTGTTGCCTTCCTTTTACGGTATCCCTAATGAAGACCCTTTGCATTTCATTCGAGAATTCTATGCTACTGTCCAAACCTTTCCATTACATGCAATTAATGAAGATCAACTTAGGATGAGGTGTTTTCCTTACACTCTCAAAGATAAAGCTTGGTCATGGTTCATTACTTTACAGTCGGGTTCTCTTAAAACTTGGGAGGCAGTCTATGAAATTTTTATGGGTAGGTTCTATTCCCATCAAAAGACTGTTGATCTAAGAACAAAGATAGCAACATTTTCTCAATTGTATGAAGAGCCCTTTCATGAAGCTTGGGAACGAGTCAAACTCCTTTTCATTCAATGTCAAAATCATAGTTTTCCACTACAGGTAGAAAACCAATTCTTTTATGATGGATTGACACTACAGAGTCAATACATGGTTGATAATGATGCTGGAGGTGCTGTAGGAGAAAAGACCGCAGAGGAAACCTATAATCTTTATGAGCTATTGGGTTCTAATTCCCAATAAAGAGGTGGTAGAAGAAAAGCAAGGTTCAATGAAGTTGGCTCTGATAATGAGATAACCTTGCAACTTGCTGAATTGACTAAACAAGTGCAAATTCTCACTACCCACCAAATTTCAAATCAAGAGGTATGTGAAGTGTGTTGTTCAATTGGGCATGTTACTCATAATTGTTCAAATGCTTGTGATTCTAGTGTCGATGCCATAGAGGAAGTCCAATCTTTTCAAAGGTATCATTCAAACACGTATAATCACCCAGCCTACACCCAATATCCAACACTAAGGTCGGTTAACAACCACCCTTACCCACCAAGCCAATCTTTTAAGCCAACCTTAGAAGATAGCTTGAATGCTTTTATTCAAGTTAGTCCTGACAACCAATTGATGACTAATCAAAGGTTGAACACCATGGAGGCTTCGGTTAAAAGGATTGAATCTAAAGTTGGGCAACTAGCTGAACAAATGCAAAAGAAAGAAGCAGGAAAGTTTCCTACCAACTGTAACAAGCAAAGGATGTAAGAACCCTTCAAGTGGTAAGGTAGTCAATACCGGTTTACGAAATCTCTACCAATCATCCTTGTAGTTCAGGTAACAAAGAAGGCGATATTCTAATCTCGCAAAAAGGAGAAACAAGTGTTAAACTTAACAAGCCTTCTGAAAAACTCATTGGGGGGTCATCTGACACCCCCAAAATTCAAAAGACAACAGAACCACACCAGAGGCAAGTACCTTTTCCCCTCCGGTTAAAAGAATCCAAACAAGATAAGCAATTCAACGATCTTTTTAATATGCTCTCTAAAGTAAATATCAATTTACCTTTATTAGAAGTGATCATGAATGTGCCCTCATATGCCAAGTTTTTCAAAGAGTTGAACACTAAGAAAAGGAGGTATGAGCTGAATGAATGAGTAGTAGTATCAGAAATTTCTAGCGCTGTACTTCAACACAAACTACCCCTTCAGTTGAAAGACCCTGGAAGTTTTATTATAAACATAACTATGGGGGATAGGAAGGTTGCTAAAGCAATGCTTGATTTAGGTGCTAGTATAAATTTGATGCCCTACTCTATATTCTTACAACTCAATCTAGGGGATTTAAAACCCACAACTATGACCCTTCAACTTGCAGATAGATCTCTTAAATATCCAGAGGGAATAGTTGAGGATGTGTTGGTACAGGTAGACAAACTGATAATACCTGTTGACTTTGTGGTTCTGGATATGCAAGAAAATCCAACATTGGACAGAGAGCACACAATATTTCTTGGTAGACCATTTATGGCAACTACTAAAACTATTATTAATGTCCAAGATGGAAATTTGACAATGACAGTCTTATGAGAGACTGTTCATTTTAAAGTTTTTGATTCTTCACCTTTTCCTTCTATTTCTGCCATCGATGAAATATTCGATGTTGATCCTTTGGATAATCTTGTCCAAAGCACCTTTTTCCAAACCAGAATAGAAGACAAGCTTGAAACCGTTCTTACACTTGAAGAGGTTGAAGAAGATTTAGATGAAGAAATTAAGGGGTACCTTGAACAACTAGATAATAATGAAGTAATGACAAAATCTAGTACACTCTTAAATCTACCCAGTTCTTCATCTATTAAAGAGGCCAATCCACATGAACTTGAACTCAAAGACTTACCTGAGCACTTAAAAATATGTGTTTTTGGGAGAAGGAGAAACTTATCCAGTGATAATTTCTTCAACCTTGACCAAACCACAAGAAAAGGAACTCATCAAAGTGCTTAAACAATTTAAGAAATCGATAGGTTGGAGTATAGGGGATATAAGAGGCATTAGTCCAACAATGTGTATGCATAAGATCAACTTGGAGGATGGTGCTAAACCTGTACGAGAGGCCCAAAGAAGACTAAACCCAAACATGCAAGAGGTAGTTAAAAAAGAAATTCTTAAATTATTGGAAGAAGGGATTATCTATCCTATTGCGGATAGTAAGTGGGTTAGTCCACTCCATGTGGTACCAAAGAAATCTGGGATAACAGTTGTTAAAAATGAAAAAAGTGAATTAGTGCCCACTAGAATAATCACTGGATGGAGAATGTGTATAGATTTTAGGAAACTAAATTTATATACGAAAAAGGATCACTTTCCTCTTCCATTCATTGATCAAATGTTGGAAAGATTAGCTGGGCACGAATTTTACTGTTTTTTGGATGGATTATCTGGATATTATCAATGCCCCTGCCACTTTCCAGAGATGCATGATATCTATTTTCTCAGACATGGTGGAAAAATTCATTGAGATCTTCATGGACGATTTCTCTGTCTTTGGGAACTCATTTGATGATTGCTTACATAAATTGACTTTGGTTTTAGAAAGATGCATTGAATGCAATCTCACCCTTAGTTGGAAGAAAAGTCATTTTATGGTTCAACAAGGGATAGTTTTAGGACATATAATTTCAAACAAAGGTATTGAAGTTGATAAGGCAAAAGTTGAATTGATATCCAAACTACCTCCCCCTACATCTGTGAAGGGGATAAGAAGCTTCTTAGGACATGCAGGATTTTACAGACGATTTATTAAAGACTTCTCTAAAATAAGTCACCCCTTGTGTAACTTGCTATCCAAAGATGCTTATTTTGATTTCAACAATGACTGCCTTATTTCCTTTAATACCTTGAAAGAGAAACTAATATCTACCCCTGTTATTATGGCACCAAACTGGTCTTTACCTTTCGAAATAATGTGTGACGCTTCTGATTATGCTATAGGAGCAGTCCTGGGACAAAGAGTGGATAAACGTTTGCATGTCATCTACTATGCTAGCAAAACACTCAATGATGCCCAAATGAATTATACCACCACTGAAAAGGAATTCTTGGCTATAGTATTTTCTTTAGACAAATTTCGGTCTTATTTAGTAGGATCTAAAGTGATTGTGCATTCTGATCATGCTGCTTTAAGATACCTACTAAGTAAACCAAATGCCAAGCCAAGATTAATCAGGTGGGTCCTACTCTTACAAGAATTTGACCTAGAAATCAAGGATAAGAAAGGCAGTGAAAACTTAGTAGCTGACCATTTGTCTAGGTTGATTTCTGACTTTAATTCTCTTAAAGATGAGAGTAATGAAGATATAGTTGAAACCTTTCCTGATGAACAGTTATTTTTCATAGGTCCGAACCCATGGTATGCTGATATTGTAAACTATCTTGCCACTGGTGTTTTGCGACCTAACACTTCATATCAGGACAAGAAAAGGTTTTTTAAAACTATTAAGGACTATTTCTGGGATGACCCTTATTTATACAAGATTGGTCAAGATCAAGTCATCCGGAGATGTGTACCTGAAGAAGAACATAAGAGCATTCTAACTTTTTGTCATGAACTTCATTGTGGGGGTCATTTTGGTGGTGAAAAGACAGCCCGTAAGGTATTACAGTCTGGATTCTTCTGGCCCACTCTTTTTAAAGATGCTCATATGTTTTGTGCACAATGTGATAGATGTCAAAGAACAGGAAACATAAGCAAAAGAGATGAAATGCCTTTGACATCTAATTTAGTTGTTGAACTCTTTGATGTATGGGGGATTGACTTCATGGGTCCTTTTCCCCCATCTAATGGTTTTCAATACATTTTGGTTGCTGTGGATTATGTGTCCAAGTGGGTAGAAGCTATCCCCACCAAAACCAATGATGCTAATGTTGTTGTGAAATTCTTGAAAGATTTAATATTCAGTAGGTTCGGAACGCCTAGAGCTATAATAAGTGATGGAGGTAGCCATTTTTGTAACAAACTCTTTGATGGAGTACTAAACAAGTACAACATCACACATAAAGTAGCTACTCCATATCATCCTCAAACTTCCGGTTTAGTGGAAGTAAGTAATAGGCAAATTAAGGGAATATTGGAACGCACTGTGCGTCCTTCAAGGAAGGATTGGGCATTTAAGTTAAATGATGCCTTATGGGCATACCGCATTGCTTACAAAACACCTATTGGGATGAGCCCTTACCGGTTAATCTTTGGGAAAGCGTGCCACCTTCCAGTTGAACTTGAACACAAGGCTTACTGGGCAATTAAAGAGTTAAACATGGATTTAGATAAAGCAGGTGAAAAACGATTACTCCAGCTTCATGAGTTGGAAGAAATTAGGAATGAAGCCTATGAGAATGCCAAATTATACAAGGAGCGTACTAAGCGCCATCATGACAAGAGGCTAGTTCCTAAGACTCTTCACCCTGGAATGAAAGTTCTTTTATTTAACTCTCGTTTGAGATTGTTTCCAGGAAAGCTGAGATCAAGATAGGATGGACCATTCAAAATAGTTCAAGTATTTGAACATGGAGTAGTGGAACTATTGGACTTCAAGACACAAAAAACGTTTAAAGTCAATGGCCATCGTGTCAAGCCTTATTTAGAAGAACCAAACAACATTGCTGAAATGGATTGCATTTGGCTGAGTAACCCTTAGCACCAAAAAGATACGTCTTGCTAAGACGTTAAACTAAGCGCTAGATGGGAGGCAACCCATCATTTTAGGTAAATTTTTTTTTGTTATTTGTTTTATTTACTTAATTTTATTGTTTATTTTAGTTTACTTATATGTGAATAATTTTTAAAATTGTTAAAACTAAAAATATTTGTTGAGATGTTATAAGTTCACAGCGATCTGTCTGTACACACTTTAATGATGAATATGATGGATGCACCTGCATTTCTTCATTACTACTTACACATTCTCAAGAAATAGGTAATCTTTTTTTTTCTTTTTATCTTTAATTTGCAGTTGTTACATTGAGGACAATGTAAGTTCTAGGTTGGGGGTGGTGAAAAGTTACCATGCTTTAAAAAAAAATAATTCTCACAAAAATTTATCATTTCTTTAAGTCAAATTTAAGTAAATAGTTAAGTCTTTTGTATTGTTAGATTAATTTTTGAAAGCATATCATGAAATATTTTGTAATTATTTTTTTATAATTAGTTAGTTTTTGTCATAACTAGTATTTCTTGATAAAATGTGGAAATTATATTAAACCCAAAATCGGTGTTTATGAATTTTTTTTAGTGGAGACTACCCTTGTGAGATATAATTTGAGCCTAATTTCTTTTATTCAGAGTGAAATATATATTTTTTTCTACTCCAAACACATTTCTTATTTATTCAAGAGTTTAGATGATCTCTATAGGTATTAGCATTGAATGTATGAATTTTTTCTCATCTTAATAGAGTATCATATATTTTTGATTATTATTTTTGCTTAGATTAAATGATTTGAGTAGAAATTGATAGTATATGCTTATATCTCATTTATGCATGACTGCTACAAAAACAAAAAGACATATCTGGGGTTACCTAAACCAAGATCAAACAGAAAAGCTACAAAAAGACATGTTGCTAGTTCAATAAACGTTAGTTTTGAGGATGCATCCTTAGAAAAAGATGCTAAGATGGAAAGGCTTCAACGACATGTTGCCAAATTGCATTAAGCATTCATCAAATCACAAAATGACAATAAGGAATTACACTCGCTTTTACTACAAGAGAACTATAAAAAGAAACTGAAAGCTTTTTCTAGACAATAACAACCACACCACCCTTCAAAATTATAGTGCCCAATAAGGGCTCAACAAGCTCTTTCTCATGAACCAAGAAGGCATCATTGCGAATAAACAAGACCTATTTATGAAGAACCCACACCTATAAATCAATCACAAGACCCATTTTATAGATCCTACTACCCCAATCAAACCACCTCTTACAAACCTGAGCTACATGATGTAGATACTCGTGCACCTATCAATACCCAAGTAGACCATCGCGATAGAAAATGGGATGAATGAAAGAAGATGGAAGAAAACAATCGGTCGATCAATTCAAAAAGAAGGATAAAGAACGTCATTTAAATGACATAGAAGTTATGTGTGATTAGTTATCGACATCACCTTTCTCAAATGATATAGAGTTGATGGTTCCCCCACCTAAGTTCTCTGTTCTAAAGTGTCAACCTTATAAGGGAATGAAGGATCTCGTAACTTATATTATACACTTTAAGGTGGCTTGGCGCTAGTATATGTACCCGAAGAAAAGAGACACACCATGTTTTATAAGATCTTTGCATACCTTCCAAGATATGGCATAAAAATAGTTCATAGAGTTTCTTTCAAAAATCATTAATAATTTTAATCAATTGGTAAAGGTTTTTATTACCAACTATGCTTGCAACAAACCTATCCGAAATGAGTCGCACCACTTGTTTTCCATCATCCAAGAAAATGGAGAGACAATGGTGAGTTATATGAAGAGGTTCAAAATGAAGAAAATGGAGATCTCATAGTACCCCAATTCCATTGCTATCAAAACTTTTAGAAATGGAATAAAGAGGGATGATGAGTGCTCAAAAAGCACTAAAATAACCATGATTTTATGCAAATTAATTGATTAAATATATATATATATATATATATTTATATGTTTTATCATATATTTATATAAATTTGTCTTTTTCGGAATCACGGGTATTTTTATTGTTTTTCAGGTATTTTGGCTTAAAAATGCAACTTAAAGACTCAAAGAGGAATACTGGAAGCAATACATCACAAATATATTAATAAATAAATGCGTAAAGGTCGACAAATATGGAAAAATTGGACAAAATGGGTCAAAAAGGTCAAAAATGTCAAAAAGATTTATGTAAAATAAGGCTCAAGGGGGTTTACTATGAGAATACACCATGCAATGATGGCATGATAATTAGGATGGCTGGGAAAGCTTTTTGGTTGTGACAAAAAAAATTACCAAGATAATTTTCCTAATATTTGGTATCAACTAGGTTTTTGCCTCAAGGCGAATTCTAAAGCAAAGAAAGATTGAACATTCCTAACCTAATTAATTCAACTCTTTCTCTTCATAGGCAAAGTGGAGTAGAGAAAAATTTACTATGTGCTCAATTATTTTTAAGGACAAAAATTTAAATCAAAGTACCTATAAAACTCTAAAGAACATAATAGCAGATTTTGAAAAAAATTTCTCAAAACCATCCTTAACCACAAATTTCATATTCATAGCGAATTCAATCATACTAAAATACATGCTTGATATGATAATTCAAAAACTCAAGACTATAAGAGTTGACACCCCCAAACTTAAACTAAATAATGTCCTCATTGTAATTCAAAAGTAAGACAAGATTAAAGAAATAAAAATAACTTCCCTGGTTTTATGGTGGATCCACATTAGTTTATAATCTATAGCTTGTTATTCCTACATAGTAAACCAACATCAAAATCCAAATGATTCAAATAGTAATAAAAAATAAAATAAAATAAAATAAATTTTTATGGGCTGCCTCCTATAAGCGCTTGTTTTATAGTCTACAGCCAGAGTTTTCAATCTTTATCAATTAGAAGTTCAAAGAGGAATAAATGCACAATTCCTCTCCACTTATTCTCCAAAATGGTGCTTCAATCTGTGGTCGTTAACTCTGAATATATTCCATGCCTTGTCCTTCAAGTCTATTGTTCCAATAGTGGAAACTTTTTCAATTGTATAAGGACTTGCCCATCTTGATCTTAACTTATCTGGGAAGAGTTTTTGTTGTGAATTGAAAAGAAAAACATATTGTCTTGGAGCAAACTCATGCCTAATAATATGTTTTTATGCCACTTCTTTGTAGATCTTTGCATTTTCATAATCCATCATTCCAGAACTCATCCATCTCATTCAACTAAAGAAGTCATTTTCCCCTGCTGCCTTCAAATCAAAATTAAACTTCTTTATAGCCCAATAAGCTTTATGCTCTAACTCAACAGGGAGATGACATGCTTTTTCAACCGAAAAGTCATCCATGAGAATTTCCATTATATCTTCCACCATATCAGAAAAGATAGCCATAATATAACAATTCATGAAGTGGAGACATTGAGTTTGTCATTCTAAAGTCTTCAAGAAACGTCTTACTAGAAGATGATAAATTTTAGTTCTTAGTGGGAGGTCACCCATTATTGTATTTTTCTTTCTTTCAGTTTTTATTTATTTATTTTTATTTTAAGAATGTGTGTAATAAAATTCAAATGAAACAATAGAGATTCATTTGTTTCAAAAATTATATTCATTCTTTAAATTTTGCATTAAAAAAACTTAATTTATTAACTTTATTAACTTAGATTTACACTTAACTTAATTAACTTCGATTTTCAATAAAAAAAAATAAAAATTAGTTTCCCTACGTCTTTTTTATTCTTTAAGCCTCGACATTTTGTTAAGTAAGAAATTTTCTTAGAAAAGTCTACTATTTTTCAATTTAGGAGCTAGATACGCAAGAGGAGGAGGACCCATTTTCGGCATACAATTGCAAGAGGTTGCAAGGAACTATGAGTTGAAAAAGATTCATTATTCTTTGTTGCCTTCCTTTTAAGATATCCCTAATGAAGACCCATTGCATTTCATTAGAGAATTATATGCTATTGTCCAAACCTTTCCTTTATAGAGAATTGATGAAGACTAGCTTAGGATGATGTGTTTTCCTTACACCCTCAAGGATAAGGCTTGGTCATGGTTCATTACTCTACAGCCGGGTTCTTAATAACTTGGGAGATAGTTTATGAAAAGTTTATAGGTAGGTTCTATTCCCATCAAAAGACTACTGATCTAAGGACAAAGATAGCAACATTTTCTCAAATGGATGAAAAGCCCTTTAATAAAGCTTAGGAAAGATTCAAAATCCTTTTCATTCAATGTCCTCATCATAGCTTTCCATTATAGCTACAAAACCAATTCTTTTATGATGGATTGACACTATAGAGTCAATATATGGTTGATAATGCTACTGGAGGAGCTATGGGAGAAAAAGATCATAGAGGAAACCAATGGTCTCTATGAGCTGTTGGGTTCTAATTCCTAACAAAGAAGCACTAAGAGAAGAAGAGTAGGAGTCAATGAAGTTAGCTTCAGTAATGAAATGATCTTGCAACTTACTGAATTGACTAAGAAAGTGGAACTTCTCACTACCAACCAAATGCCAAATCAAGAGGTGTGTGAAGTGTGTTTTTCAATTGAACATGATGCTTGTAATTGTTCATATACTTGTGATTCTACTGTGGATGCCATAGAGGAAGTCAATTCCTTTCAAAGGTATCATCCAAACACCAATAATCATCCTAACCATCATTGGACACCAAAAAATTACCAAGCCTACATCCAATGTCAAACATTAAGGGCATATAAAAACCACCCTTATCCACCAAATCAATCTTTTAAGCCTATCTTAGAGGATAACTTGAATTCTTTTATTCAAGTTAGTCATGGCAACCAATTGATGAATAATCAAAGGTTGAGCACCATGGAGGCTTCGGTTAAAAGGATTGAAACTTAAGTTGGGAAGCTAGCAGAACAAATGCAAAGGAAAGAACTAGGAAAGTTACCCAGTCAACCCGAACAAGCGAAGGATATAAGAACCCTTCGAAGTGGTAAGGTAGTCAATACTAGTTTACTTGAAATGTTTAAAGATCTACCTTGTAGTTTAGGTAACAAAGAAGGTGAAATTCTAGTCTCACAAAAAGGAGAGACAAGTGCTAAACTTGACAAACCTTCAGAAAAATTCATTGGGGAGTCATCTGACATCCCCAAAATTCAAAAGACAATAGAACCGCACCAAATACAAGTACCTTTTCCACACCAGTTGAAAGGATCCAAATAAGATAAGCAATTCTATGATCTTTTTAATATGTTTCTAAAGTAAATATCAATTTACCATTATTAGAAGTGATCATGAATGTGCCCTCCTATGCTAAGGTTTTCAAAGAGTTGAACACTAAGAAAAGGTGGTATGCTTTAATGAGCGAGTAGTAGTATCATAAATTTCTAGTATAGTACTTCAACACCGATTTCCCCCTAAGTTGAAAGACCTTGGAAGTTTTATCATAAACATAACTATAGGGGATAGGAAGGTCGGTGAAGCAATGCTTGATTTAGGTGCTAGTATATATACACTTGATACCTTACTCTATATTCTTACAACTTGATTTAGGAGATTTAAAACACATAACTATGTCCCTTCAACTTACAAATAGATCTCTTAAGTATCGAAAAGGAATAGTTGAGGATTTGCTAGTACAGGTAGACAAACTGATAATACCTGTTGACTTTGTGGTTCTTGATATGCAAGAAAATCTAGCCTTGGATAGAGAGCACACAATACTACTTGGTAGACTATTTATGGCAACTACCAAGACATTTATTGATGTCCAAGATGGAAATTTGACAATAAAAGTCTTAAGTAAGACTGTTCATTTTAAAGTTTTTGATTCTTCACCTTTTCCTTCTATTTTTTCCATTGATGAAATATTCGATGTTGACCCTTTGGATAATCTTGTCCAAAGTACCTTTTCCCGAACTAGGATAGAAGAAAAGCTTGAAACTGTTCTTACACTTGAAGAGGTTGAAGAAGATTTATATGAGGAAATTCTTACACTTGAAGAGGTTGAAGAAGATTTAGATGAGGAAACTAAGAGCTACCTTGAACAACTAGATAATGATGAACTAATGACAAAATCTAGTACACTCTTAAATCTATCCAATTATCCATCTAGTAAAGAGGTCAATTCACTTGAACTTGAACTTAAAGACTTACCTAAGCACTTAAAATATATGTTTCTAGGAGAAGAAGAAACTTATCCAACAATAATTTCTTCAACATTGACCAAAATCCAAGAAAAGGAACTTATACAAGTGCTTAAGAAGTTTAAGAAAGCCATAGGTTGGAGTATTAGGGATATAAAAGGTATTAGTCCTACCATGTGTATGCATAAGATAAACTTGGAGGATGGTGCTAAACCCATATGAGAGGCTCAAAGAAGACTAAGCCTAAATATGCAAGAGGTAGTTAAGAAAGAAATTCTTAAATTGTTAGAAAAACATTTTTCTACCTTATTGTCAATAGTAAGTGGGTTAGTTCAGTGCATGTGGTACCTAAGAAATCTGGGATAACAATTGTTAAAAATGAAAAAAGTGAATTAATGCCCACTAGAATAATCACTGGATGCAGGATGTGTATAGATTTCAGGAAACTAAATTTATATACTAAAAAAGATCACTTTCCTCTTCCATTCATTGATTAAATGTTGGAAAGATTAGGTGGGCATGAATTTTGCTATTTTTTTAGATGGATTGTCCAGATATTATCAAGTACCTATAGCATCAGAAGATCAGGAAAAGACCACATTTACATGTCCTTTTGGGACATTTTCTTTTCAAAGAATGTCATTTGGGTTATGGAATGCCCCTACCATGTTCCAGAGATGTTTGATGTCTATCTTCTCGAACATGGTGGAAAAATTCATTGAGGTTTTCATGGATGGTTTCTCTATCTTTGAAAACTCATTTGATGATTGTTTACATAAATTGACTTTGGTTTTAGAAAGATGCATTGAATGCAATCTAACCATTTGTTGGGAGAAATGCCATTTTATGGTTCAACAAGGGATAGTGTTAGGACATATCATTTCAAACAAAGGTATTGAAGTTGATAAGGTAAAGTGGAACTGATTTCTAAATTACCTCCCCCTACATCTGTTTAGGGAATAAGAAGCTCTTTAGGATATGTAGGATTTTACAGATGATTTATTAAAGATTTTTATAAAATTAGTCATCCCTTATGTAACCTATTATCAAAATATGTTTATTTTGAGTTCAATGATGGCTACCTTAATGCCTTTAATACCTTGAAGGATAAACTAATATTCGCCTCATAACTGTATTTTATATAGTTATTTTCACCTATTTTATTAATTATAATTTCTATGTTCTTGATGTTTTTAGTTAATTTTCGATTAATAAATTAGTATTTATTGTTTTTTATATATTTTTAATAAAAGTAAATAATTTGTATCAAAAATGTACTTAATGTCAAATTTATGTCCACAAATATAACTTCAAATATTATAGTTCTTAATTATAATTTATAAAAATCAAAAATATAATATAAATTAAATTTGGGTTTCATTTTAATTATTAAAAGTTTAAAAATTTAATTTAAAATTAGAAAAGGGCTTAATTAAAGAAAATTGAAAATGTAATTTGAAATATGTTTGTGCGTCAAAATGCAATTAATAAAGTTTAATTTTCTGTGCAGGTGAGAAGAATTTACGCGCCAATCTACACGCGTGAATCGTGGACCGTCCGATCAGATAAGACACGGCTGAGATTCGCGCGTCCTTATCACACCCGACCAAAGAGAGTGGGTGCAGGTCTCAATTTTTCACGTGGCTCGGTACGCCGAGTGGGATCCACCTGCCGCGCAGGACGACATGCAGCATGGGACCCACGTGTCTGACGCATCCAGCCGCTGTCCCCCACGTACGCCCACCTCTGATCCCGTGTGTTGATCTCTGCGTGCAACTGGAGTGTCAGCGAATCAGAAGATGCCACGTGTCCACTTGAATCCATTCCTGAAATAAGAAATTTCCACGTGTCCCACTCTATTTTTCAGCCAATCATGTGATGACACGTGGCATGTTATCATGAGCGCGAAAGCACAAGATCAAGCCCGTGTGTAGCCATTGCTCCATGCTCTGATGTTTCCTACGCACGTTCCCAGAAGCCAATCAGAAGCTGCCACGTGTCCGCATTAATTCCTTTCAGCGAATCAGACGCTGACACATGGCATGCATAAAGAATTTAAAAAATACAGAATCGGTGCCCCTAGTTCACGCGTGATTTAATTAATAAAATCGATAAGTGTGATTTTTGTTTTTCAATACAAATTATTATGCGTTTTTTATAAAAGAATAAAATAAAAAATGTAATATTTTAGATGTATTATTTTTAGCTATAAATAGGAGATAAGATGATAGTTTTATGAGTCTTTGGAGTTTTTGGGTAGAGTTTAATTTTCGTGTGTTGCTTGGTTTTGGACGGCAGAACATGCAGAAGCCATTTTTTGGCTTTTGTTGTGTTCTGCGTGTGCCAAATATTTCGTTTCGTGATGTTTTAATTTTCCTTATTCTTCCTTTAATTTTTCAGTATCTGTTGTAATTTTTATTTTTAATTTATGAAGTAATTTAATTTTGTAGGGTTGCATTTGATCTAAATTTATGAAACTTTGATTTTAATTATTTTTGATAGATTTATAAGACGTTCGATTTGTTCATTCTATCTTGTGCTTAATGCTTTTTGATTATTTATGAATTTTATCAAAACGATTTGTGGCACATTAATAAACTTGAGAGAGGCATTTTTGTGTATATTGCTCGTAGATAGAATGACATGTATGATGAAGGATAGGAATATACCCTAATTGTATGTGTGGCCATTTGAAAACTTAGAACGTAATGAATCTTATTAAATTTAATTCTCATAGAGATATAGTGAATTAATTTAACGAGGTGTGTCTATACGGAGCTCAGAAGAGATGCATGGATAAAAATAGAAGTTTTTGGTTGACAAATTAAATGTACTAAAAAATATAAATCAAAAGAAAATAACAAGATTTGAGTGGATTAATTTGGTGAAAAATTGCAATCCTAGAGTTCTCTTATTTTTTTGTTACCTTTTTCCATATCAACGATTATTTTGGATAAAATTAGAGAGATACAATTTTAGTAATCAACAAACTATAGTAACAAATCTCCGTGGGAACGATCTTTACTTACAAATCTTTATTACTTGTGATTAAGGCACCAAACTGGTCTTTATCCTTTGAAATAATGTATGATACTTCTGATTATGCTACTGGAATAGTCTTGGGATAAAGAGTGGATAAGCGTTTGCATGTCATCTACTATGCTAGTGAAACACTAAATGACACCTGATGAATTATACCACCACTAAAAAGGAATTCTTGGCTATAGTGTTTTCTTTAGACAAATTTAGGTTTTATTTAGTAGGATCTAAAGTGATTTTGCATTCTAATAATGATGCTTTAAGATACCTATTAAGTAAACCGAATGTCAAGCCAAGATTAATAAGGTGGGTCTTACTCTTATAAGAATTTGACCTAGAAATCAAGGATAAGAAAGGTAGTGAAAATTAGTAGTTGACCACTGGTTTAGGTTGATTTTTGACTTCAATTCTCTTAAGGGTGAGAGTAATGAAGATATAGTAGAAACCTTTCCCGATGAGCATTTATTTTCACTAGGTCCAAACCCATGGTATGCTGATATTGTAAACTATCTTGCCATTGGTGTTTTGAGACCTAACACTTCATATTAGGACAAGAAAAGGTTCTTTAAAACTATCAAGGACTATTTCTTGAATAGCCCTTATTTAACAAGATTGGTTAGCATCAAGTCATCGGAGATGTGTACCTGAAGAAGAACATAAAAGCATTTTGACTTTTTGTCATGAACTTTATTTTGGGGGCCATTTTGGTGGCAAAAAGATAGCTTGTAAGGTATTACAGTCTGGAGTCTTTTGGCTCACTCTTTTTTTGAAGATGCTCATATGTTTTGTGCACAATGTGATAGATGTCAAAGAATAGGAAACATAAGCAAAAGAGATGAAATGCCTTTGACATCTAATTTAGTTGTTTGACTTTTTGATGTATGAGAGATTGACTTTATGTATCCTTTTCCTCTATCCAATGGTTTTCAATATATTTTGGTTGTTATGGATTATGTATCCAATTGGGTAGAAGCTATCCCCACTAAAACCATTGATGCTAATGTTGTTGTAAAATTCTTGAAGTATTCAATATTTAGCAGGTTCAGAATGCCTAGAGATATAATAAGTGATTGAGGTAGCCATTTTTGTAACAAAAGCTTTGATGGAGTACTAAAAGAGTACAACATCACACATAGAGTAGATACTCCATATCATCCTCAAAATTTCAGTTTAGTAGAATTAAGTAATATGAAAATCAAGAGAATTTTTGAATGCACTGTGCGTCCTTCAAGGAAGGACTAGGCAATCAAGTTGAATGATGACTTGTAGGCATACAACATAGCTTACAAAATACCCATTGGGACGAGCCTTTATTGGTTAATTGTTTGGAAAGTGTGCCACCTTCCCATTGAACTCAAACACAAGGCTTATTAGGCAATTAAAGAGCTAAACATGGATTTAGATAAAGTAGGAGAAAAACAACTATTCCATCTTAATGATTTGGAAGAGATTAGGTACAAGGCCTATGAAAATAAAAAATTATACAAAGAGTGTACTAAACATTGTCATGACAAGAGGCTAGTTCCTAAGTCCTTTCTTCCTGGAAGGAAAGTTATTTTATTTAACTCTCATTTGAGATTGTTTCCAGGAAAATTGAGATCAAGATGGGATGGACCTTACACAATTGTCTAAGTTTTTTCACATGGGGCAATAACATTATTTAATACAAAGACACAAATAACTTTCAAAGTTAAACGACACCATGTAAAGCCTTATTTAGAAGGAGAAAAGAACATGGCTGACATTAATTCCATATTGATAAATTGATCCTCAACACCATGATGATGCGTCTTGCTAAGATGTTAAACTAAGCATTGGATGTGAGGTAACCCATCATTTTAGGTAATTTTCTTTTATTTGTTTTATTTATTTAATTTGTTTTGTTTATTTTCATTTAATTTCATGTGAATAATTTTAGAATTGTTAAAACTAAAAATATTTGTTGAGATATTAGAAGTTCATATCAATCTTTATGTGTGAACAATAATGATAAACATGATGGATGCACCTACATTTCTCCATCACTACTTGCACATTCTCAGGAAATAGGTAATTTTTCTTCTCTTTTCTCTTTATCTTTAATTTACAATTGTTACATTGAGAATAATATAAGTTCTAGGTTGTGGGTGGGGTGAAAAGTTTCCATGCTTAATTTCAAAAATTTGAACAATTTTAAAATTTTTATGTTCACATTTTCATTTTTTATTGTGTTTGATTTTATTTATACGGTTTAGCAATTTTTAGAATTCTAGAATTAGTTTTTTTTTAAATTTCTCACAAAAAATTATCATTTCTTTTAATCAAATTTAAGTAAATAGTTAAGTTTTTTGATTTGTTCGATTAATTTTTGAAAACATATCGTGGAGTATATGGTAATTAGTTAGTTTTTGTCATAACTAGTATTTCTTGATAAGGTGTGAAAATTATATTAAACCCAAAATTAGTGTTTAGGAATCAAATAGTGGAGACTTTCATTGTGAGAAATATTTTGAGCCCATTTTTCTTTATTTTGAGTGAAATATATTTTTTCTACTCTAAACACTTTTCTTATTTTTTTCAACATTATTAGATGATCTCTATAGAATTTATCATAGAATGTCTGGATTTTTACATCTTAATGAATTCTTATATATTTATTTTTCATTTTCTTAGATTAAATGATTTAAGTAAAAATTGATAGTATATGCCTTTCTTCATTCATGCATTAGTTCTATTAAAAAAAGATATATCTAGGGTTAGCTAATCAAATATAAATAGAAAAATGAAATATTAACCACTCATCTTACCATTATAGCGGAGCATTAAACTATTGCTTCGGTGTGAATTTAGATTTTAAAATAATTTGTTGTAATTGTTTTCGTCTTTGGATTTCATTTTGTAGTTTCTTTCAATTCTTTGCTTCTTTTTGTTGTTCTTTGCTTACTATGTTCAACCTATCTTTGTTCTTGAAAAAAACAAGAGAGCTACTATAGTTCACACGTTAAAAAAAAGAAGTTATTAATTGGGGTTGCAACTTTAAACAGTTATAAATTCTCATTCGTGCATCGAAACAACTATTATAATATATCAAATTGAAGCTCGTTTTGATTACTAAAAACACACTGATGCAAAAGTTTAGTTCTCCATGTATATGAACCCAAATTCAAGCATTTACACTACTTACCGACGTCTTAAAGTTTGGTAGAACCTTATTGCGTTGTTTTTTGTTCTTGTTCTTTAGGGTTCCAATTTGATCATCTTAACCATGGTCTTAGCAATTTAAACTTTCTAATTCCTTTGAGTTCCTGGGTTCCTAAGTTGTTTTCCTAAATGATCCGCATCATTTGATATCAATGCCTTGGTTGCTGAAAATACATTATCTCTCTTCAAATATCTATTTTTTGAATTTTAGATTTTAAAATAATTTTTCCTTTGATTGTTTTATGCTTTCTTAAGTCACAAATCACAAAAAAAAAAAAATTTCCTTCAAGTCTTGTGTTTAATTTCAATTTTGTTGTAATTGTTTTTGTCCTTAGATTTCATTTTGTAGTTTTCTTTAAATTCTTTGTTTCTTTTTGTTGTTCTTTGTTTTCTGTGTTCATCCTATTTTTGTTCGTGAAAAAAATAAGAGAGCTACTACTATTCGCACTTAAAAAAAGGAAGTTATTAATTGGTGTTGCAACTTTAAAATTTTATAACTTTTAAGTCTTGCATCGAAACACCTATTATAATATATCAAATCGAACCTCATTTCGATTCCTAAAAACACACCGATACAATAGTTTAGTGCTCTGCTTTTTTGAACCCAAATTCAATCATTTACACTACTTAACGACGTCTTAAAGTTAGGTGGAACCTTATTGTGTTGTTTTCATATCTTGTTCTTTAGGGTTCCAATTTTATCATCTTAACCATGTTCTTAGCAATTCAAAATTTCTTATTCCTTTGAGTTCCTGGGTTCCTAGGTTGTTGGCCTAAAGTATCCGCATCATTTGATATCAATGCGTTGGTTGGAGAAAATACGTTATCTATATTCATATATCTATTTTTTGAAATTTATATTTTAAAATAATTTGTCCTTTGATTGCTTTATGCTTTCTTAAGTCACAAATCATAAAAAAAATTGTCCTTCAAGTCTTGTGTTTACTTTCAATTTTGTTGTAATTGTTTTCGTCTTTTGATTTCATTTTATAATTTTCTTTAAATTGTTTGATTCTTTGTTTACTGTGTTTATCGAAAAAAAATAAGAGAGCTACTTTAGTTCATAGTTTAAAAAAAGAAGTTATTAATTGGGTTTGCAACTTTAAACATGTATAAATTTTCATTCGTGCATCGAAACAACTATTATAATATATCAAATTGAAGCTTGTTTCGATTCCTAAATACACACTAATGCAAAAGTTTAGTTCTCTATGTTTATGAACCCAAATTCAAGCATTTACACTACTTATCTACGTCTTAAAGTTTGGTGGAACCTTATTGCATTGTTTTCAGTTCTTGTTCTTTAGGGTTCCAATTTTATCATCTTAACCACGTTCTTAATAATTATAACTTTCTTAACCATGTTAAATGGTATTGCAATTTTTAACCGTTATAAATTTTAAGTCGTGCATCGTAACAACTATTATAATATATCAAATCAAACCTCGTTTCATTTCCTAAAAACACACATATGCAATAGTTTAGTTCTGCACCTTTGAACCAGAATTCCATCGTTTGCACACCTTACCAACGTCTTATAGTTTGGGGGAAACCTTTTGCTTTGTTTTCAGTTCTTTTTCTTTAGTGTTCCAACTTTATCATCTTAACCATGTTCTTAGCAATTCAAACTTTCTTATTCCTATGAGTTCTAGGGTTCTTAGGTTGTTCGCCTAAAGGATCTGCATCATTTCATATGAATCCCTTTGTTGCTAAAAATAAGTTATCTATCTTCATATATCTATTTTTTGAATTTTAGATTTTAAAATAATTTGTTGAAATTGTTTTCGTCTTTGATTTTCATTTTGTAGTTTTTTCTTTAAATCCTTTATTTCTTTAGCTTGTTCTTTGTTTTTAGTATTCATCCTATCTTTGTTCTTAACAAAAACAAGAGAGCTACTAGATTTACCAGTTAAAAAAAACAAATTTATTAGTTAGGGTTACAACTTTAAACTGTTATAACATTTCATTCTTGAACTTAAAAAACTATTATAATACCTCAAATCGAACCTCGTTTCGATTCCTAAATACACACTAATGCAATAGTTTAGTTCTCCACTTTTTTGAACCCAAATTCCATCGTCTACACAACTTACCGACATCTTAATGTTTGGGGGAAACGTTTTGCGTTATTTTTAGTTCTTGTTCTTTAGGGTTCCAATTTCATCATCTTAACCATGTTCTTAGCAATTCAAACTTTCTTATTCCTTTGAGTTCCGGGGTTCTTAGGTTCTTGGCCTAATGGATCCTCATCATTTGATTTGAATGCCTTGGTGGCTGAAAATGCGTTATCTATTTTCATATATCTAGTTTTTGAATTTTATATTTTAAAATAATTTGTCCTTTGATTATTTTATGCTTTCTTAAGTCACAAATTACATAAAAAGAAATAAATTTCTTTTTTAAAGTCTTGTGTTTACTTTCAATTTTGTTGAAATTGTTTTCCTCTTTGAAATTCGTTTCGTAGTTTTCTTTAAATTCTTTGTTCCCTTTTCTAATTTTTTGTTTTCTGTGTTCATCCTATCTTTGTTCTTGAAAAAAACAAGAGAGCTATTGAATTTAACAGTTAAAAAAATAGTTGTTAATTGGTGTTGCAATTTTTAACTATTATAACTTTAAAGTCGTGCATCGTAACAACTATTATAAAATATCAAATCAAAACTCGTTTCATTTCCTAAAAAATACAGATGCAATAGTTTAGTTCTCTACTTTTTTGAACCGGAATTCCATCGTTTGCACACCTTACCAACATCTTAAAGTTTGGGGGAAACCTTTTGCTTTGTTTTTGGTTCTTTTTCTTTAGGGTTCCAATTTTATCATCTTAACTATGTTCTTAGCAATTCAAACTTTCTTATTCCTTTGAGTTCCTGGGTTCTTAGGTTGTTCGCCAAAAGGATACGCATCATTTCATATGAATTCCTTTGTTGGTGTAAATACGTTATCTATCTTCATATATCTATTTTTTGAATTTTAGATTTTAAAATAATTTTTCCTTTGATTGTTTTCTACTTTCTTAAGTCACAAATGACATAAAAATAAATAATTTTTTTCCTTCAAGTCTTTTGTTTACTTTCAATTTTATTGAAATTGTTTTCGTCTTGGTATTTCATTTCGTAATCTTCTCTAAATCCTTTATTTCTTTAGCTTGTTCTTTGTTTTCTGTGTTCATCCTATATATGTTCTTGATAAAAACAAGAGAGCAATTACATTTAGCAATTTAAAAAAAAACAAAGTTATTAGTTAAGGTTGCAAATTTAAATCGTTATAAAATTTCATTCTTGAATCGAAAAAACTATTATAATAACTCAAATCGAACCTTATTTCGATTCCAAAATACACACTAATGCAATAGTTTATTTCTCCACTTTTTTGAACCCAAATTCCATCGTCTACATAACTTACCGACATCTTAATTTTTAGGGAACACTTTTTGCATTATTTTCAGTTCTTGTTCTTTAGGGTTCCAATTTCCTCATCTTAACCATGTTCTTAGCAATACAAACTTTCTTATTCCTTTGAGTGCCTAGGATCTTAGGTTGTTGGCCTAATGGATCCGCATCATTTGATATGAATGCCTTGGTCGTTGAAAATATGTTACCTATTTTCGTATATCTAGTTTTTGAATTTTAGATTTTAAAATAATTTGTCTTTTTCATTATTTTCTGCTTTCTTAAGTCACAAATTACAAAAAAAGAAATATATTTTGGCTTTAAAGTCTTGTGTTTACTTTCAATTTTGTTGAAATTATTTTCGTCTTTGGATTTTGTTTCATAGTTTTCTTTAATTCTTTGTTCCCTTTTCTAAATTTTTCTTTTCTATGTTCATCCTATCTTTGTTCTTGAAAAAAACCAGAGAGCTATTGAATTTAACAGTTTTAAAAAAACAATTTTTAATTGGGGTTTCAATTTTTAACTGTTATAAATTTTAAGTCATCCATCGTAACAACGATTATAATACATCAAATCAAACCTCATTTTGATTCCTAAATACATACAGATGCAATAGTTTAGTTCTCTACTTTTTTGAATCGGAATTCCATCGTTTGTACACCTTACCAACGTCTTAAAGTTTGGGGGTAACCTTTTGCTTCGTTTTCACTTCTTTTTCTTTAGGGTTCCAATTTTATTATCTTAACCATGTTCTTAGTAATTCAAACTTTCTTATTCCTTTGAGTTCCTTAGTTCTTAGGTTGTTCGCCAAAAGGATTCGCATCATTCCATATGAAATCCTTTGTTGGTGTAAATGCGTTATCTATCTTCATATATCTATTTTTTGAATTTTAGTTTTTAAAATAATTTGTCCTTTGATTGTTTTCTACTTTCTTAAGTCACAAATAACATAAAAATAAATAAATTTTTTCCTTCATGTCTTTTGTTTACTTTCAATTTTGTTGAAATGTTTTTCGTCTTTCATTTTCATTTCGTAATTTTTTCATTAAATCCTTTATTTCTTTAGCTTGTTCTTCGTTTTCTGTGTTCATCCTATCTAGGTTCTTGATAAAAACAAGAGAGCTACTACATTTAACAGTTTAAAAAAAATGTTATTAGGTAGAGTTACAACTTTAAACAGTTATAACATTTCATTCTTGAACCGAAAAAACTATTATAATACCTCAAATCAAACCACGTTTCGATTCCTAAATACACACTAATGCAATAGTTTATTTCTCCACTTTTTTGAACCCAAATTCCATCGTCTACACAACTTACCGACATCTTAATGTTTAGGGGAAACTTTTTGCATTATTTTTAGTTCTTGTTCTTTAGGGTTCCAATTTCCTCATCTTAACCATGTTCTTAGCAATTCAAACTTTCTTATTCCTTTGAGTTCCTGGGTTCTTAGGTTGTTGGCCTAATGGATTCGTATCATTTGATATGAATGCCTTGGTTGCTGAAAATACGTTATCTATTTTCATATATCTATTTATTGAATTTTAGATTTTAAAATAATTTGTCCTTTGATTGTTTTCTCCTTTCTTAAGTCACGAATTACATAAAAATAAATAATTTTTGTTTTTCAAGTATTGTGTTTACTTTCAATTTTGTTGAAATTGTTTTCCTCTTTGGATTTCGTTTCTTAGTTTTCTTTAAATTCTATGTTCAATTTTCTGAATTTTTGTTTTCTGTGTTCATCCTATCTTTGTTCTTGAAAAAAACAAGAGAGCTATTGAATTTAACCGTTTAAAAAAATAGTTGTTAATTGGTGTTGCAATTTTTAACTGTTATAACTTTAAAGTCGTCCATCATAACAACTATTATAAAATATCAAATCAAACCTCGTTTCATTTCCTAAAAACACATAGATGCAATAATTTAGTTCTCTACTTTTTTGAACCGGAATTCCATCATTTGCACACATTACAACCGTCTTAAAGTTTGGGGGAAACCTTTTGATTTGTTTTCGGTTCTTTTTCTTTAGGGTTCCAATTTTATCATCTTAACCATTTCTTAGCAATTCAAACTTTCTTATTCCTTTGAGTTCTTGGGTGCTTAGGTTGTTTGCCTAAAGGATCCGCATCATTTCATATGAATCCCTTTGTTGCTAAATGCGTTATTTATATTTATGTATCTATTTTTTGAATTTATATTTTAAAATAATTTTTCCTTTGATTGTTTTCTGCTTTCTTAAGTCATAAATCACATAAAAATAAATAATTTGTTTCCTTCATGTCTTTTGTTTACTTTCAATTTTGTTGAAATTGTTTTCGTCTTTGATTTTCATTTTGTAGTTTTTTCTTTAAATCCTTTATTTCTTTAACTTGTTCTTTGTTTTTAGTGTTCATCCTATCTTTGTTCTTGAAAAAAACAAGAGAGCAACTAGATTTACCAGTTAAAAAAACATGTTTATTAGTTAGGGTTACAAATTTAAACCGTTATAACATTTCATTCTTGAACCGAAAAAACTATTATAATACCTCAAATCGAACCTCGTTTCGATTCCTAAATACACATTAATGCAATAGTTTAGTTCTCCCCTTTTTTGAACCCAAATTCCATCGTCTACACAACTTACCGACATCTTAATGTTTGGGGAAAACGTTTTGCGTTATTTTTAGTTCTTGTTCTTTAGGGTTCCAATTTCATCATCTTAACCATGTTCTTAGCAATTCAAACTTTCTTATTCCTTTTAGTTCCTGGGTTCCTGGGTTCCTGGCCTAATGGATCCAAATCATTTTATTTGAATGCCTTGGTTGCTGAAAATACATTATCTATTTTCATATATGTAGTTTTTGAATTTTAGATTTTAAAATAATTTGTCCTTTGATTATTTTCTGTTTTCTTAAGTCACAAATTGCATAAAAAAGAAATAAATTTTGTTTTTCAAGTCTTGTATTTACTTTCTATTTTGTTGAAATTGTTTTGCTCTTTGGAATTCGTTTCGTAGTTTTCTTTAAATCCTTTGTTCCCTTTTCAAAATTTTTCTTTTCTATGTTCATCGTATCTTTGTTTTTGAAAAAAACAAGATAGATATTGAATTTAACTGTTTAAAAAAAATAGTTGTTAATTGGTGTTGCAATTTTTAACTGTTATAACTTTAAAGTCGTGCATCGTAACAACTATTATAAAATATCAAATCAAACCTCGTTTCATTTCCTAAAAACACACAGGTACAATAGTTTAGTTCTCTACTTTTTTGTACCAGAATTCCACCGTTTGCACACTTTACCAACGTCTTAAAGTTTGGGGGAAACCTTTTGCTTTGTTTTCGGTTCTTTTTCTTTAGGGTTCCAATTTTATCATCTTAACTATGTTCTTTGCAATTCAAACTTTCTTATTTCTTTGAGTTCCTGGGTTCTTAGGTTGTTCGCCAAAAGGATCTGCATCATTTCATATGAATTCCTTTGTTGGTGAAAATACGTTATCTATCTTCATGTATCTATTTTTTGAATTTTAGATTTTAAAATAATTTGTCCTTTGATTGTTTTCTGTTTTCTTAAGTCATAAATCGCATAAAAATAAATTATTTTTTTCCTTCAACTGTTTTGTTTACTTTCAATTTCATTGAAATTTTTTTCGTCTTTGATTTTCATTTCATAGTTTTTTCTTTAAATCCTTTATTTTTTTAGGTTGTTCTTTGTTTTCTATGTTCATCCTATCTATGTTCTTGATAAAAAAAAAGAGAGCGACTACATTTAACAGGTTTAAAAAAACAAAGTTATTAGTTAGGGTTACAACTTTAAACCGTTATAACATTTCATTCTTGAACCGAAAAAACTATTATAATACCTCAAATCGAACCTCGTTTCGATTCCTAAATACACACTAATGCAATAGTTTATTTCCCCACTTTTTTGAACCCAAATTCCATCGTCTACATAACTTACCGACAACTTAATTTTTAGGGAAAAGTTTTTGCATTATTTTCAGTTCTTGTTCTTTAGGTTTCCAATTTCCTCATCTTAACCATGTTCTTAGCAATTCAAACTTTCTTATTCCTTTGAGTTCCTGGGTTCTTGGCCTAATGGATCCACATCATTTGATTTGAATGCCTTGGTTGCTGAAAATACATTATCTATTTTCATATATCTAGTTTTTGAATTTTAGATTTTAAAATAATTTGTCCTTTGATTATTTTATGCTTTCTTAAGTCACAAATTACATAAAAAGAAATAAATTTTATTTTTCAAGTGTTGTGTTTACTTTCAATTTTATTGAAATTGTTTTCCTCTTTGGATTTTGTTTCGTAGTTTTCTTTAAATTCTTGGTTCCCTTTTCTAAATTTTTGTTTTCTGTGTTCATCCAATCTTTGTTTTTGAAAAAAACAAGAGAGCTATTGAATTTAACAGTTAAAAGAAATAGTTGTTAATTGGTGTTGCAATTTTTAACTGTTATAACTTTAAAGTCGTGCATTGTAACAACTATTATAATACCTCAAATCGAACCTCGTTTCGATTCCTAAATACACACAGATGTAATAGTTGAGTTCTCCACTTTTTTGAACCCAAATTCCATCGTCTAAAGGATCCGCATCATTTCAAATGAATCCCTTTGTTGTTGAAAATACGTTATCTATATTCATATATCTATTTTTTTGAATTTTAGATTTTAAAATAATTTGTCCTTTGATTGTTTTCTACTTTCTTAAGACACAAATCACAAAAAAGAAATAAATTTTTTCCTTCAAGTCTTTTGTTTACTTTCCATTTTGTTGAAATTGTTTTCGTCCTTAGATTTCATTTCATAGTTTTCTTAAATTCCTTTATTTCTTTGGCTTGTTCTTTATTTTCTGTGTTTATACACTCTATGTTCTTCATAAAAACTAGAGAGCTACTACATTTAACAGTTTAAAAAAAAACAAAGTTATTAGTTAGGGTCACAACTTTAAACTGTTATACAATTTCATTCTCGAACCGAAACAACTATTATAATACCTCAAATCGAACCTCGTTTTGATTCCTAATTACACACTTGTACAATAGTTTAGTTCTCCTCTTTTTTGAACCCAAATTCCATCGTCTACACAACTTACCAACATCTTATTTTTTTGGGGAAACTTTTTGCGTTTTTTTAAGCTCTTGTTCTTTAGGGTTCCAATTTCATCATCTTAATCATGTCCTTAGCAATTCAAACTTTCTTATTCCTTTGAGTTCTTGGGTTCTTAGGTTGTTGGCCTAATGGATCTGCATCATTTGATATGAATGCCTTGGTTGCTAAAAATACGTTATATATTTTCATATATCTATTTTTTGAATTTTAGATTTTAAAATAATTTGTCCTTTGATTATTTTCTGCTTTCTTAAGTCACAAATTACATAACAAGAAATAAATTTTGTCTTTCTAGTCTTGTGTTTACTTTCAATTTTGTTGAAATTGTTTTCGTCTTTGGATTTCGTTTTGTAGTTTTCTTTAAATTCTTTGTATCTTTTTCTTGTTCTTGGTTTTATGAGTTCATCCTGTCTTTGTACTTGAAAAAAACAAGAGAGCTACTACAGCTCATAGTTTAAAAAAAATAACTTATTAATTGTGGTTGCCACTTTGAACCGTTATAACGTTTCATTCGTGAATCGAAATAACTATTATAATATATCAAATTTATCCTCGTTTTAATTACTAAAAATACCATGATGCAATAGTTTAGTGCTCCACTTTTTTTAACACAAATTTCATCATTTACATATCTTAACGAAGTATAAAATTTTTGTTGAACCATATTGCATTTTTTTTCAGTTCTTGTTCTTTTTGGTTCCAAATATATCATCATAGCCATGTTCTTAGCATTTCAAACTTTCAAATTCCTTTGAGTTCCTTGGTTCCTCGATTTTTCGCCTGAAGGATCATCATCATTTGATATTAATGTCTTGGTTATTGAAAATAGGTTATTTATCTTCATATATCTATTTTTTGATATTTAAATCTAAAAATATTTTGTCCTTTGATTGTTTTCTTCTTTCTAAAGTCACAAATCCCCAATAAATAAATAAATAATTTTTTTCCTTCAAGTCTTGTGTTTACATTCAAATTTGTTGTAATTGTTTCATATTTTCCTTTCATTTCAGAGTTTTCGTTAAATTCTTTGTTTCTTTTTCTTGTTCTTGGTTTTTTGAGTTCATCATATCTTTGTACTTGAAAAAAGCAAGAGAGCTACTGCAGTTCATAGTTTTAAAAAAAAGAACTTATTAATTGTGGTTGCAACTTTGAACCGTTATAACGTTTCATTCGCGAATCGAAACAACTATTATAATATATCAAATTGACCCTCGTTTGGATTACTAAAAAGACCATGATGCAATAATTTAGTACTCCACTTTTTTTAACACAATTTTCATCATTTACAAATCTTAACGAAGTCTAAAAATTTTGTTGAACCATATTGCATTTTTTTTCAGTTCTTGTTCTTTTCGGTTCCAATTTTATCATCATAGCCTTGTTCTTAGCATTTCAAACTTTCATATTCCTTTGAGTTCCTCGGTTCCTAGATTTTTCCCCTGAAGCGTCCTCATCATTTGATATCAATGCCTTGGTCAATGAAAATATGTTATCTATCTTTTTATATCTGTTTTTTTGATTTTTAAATCTTAAAATAATTTGTCCTTTGATATTTTTCTTCTTTGTAAAGTCACAAATCCCCAAAAAATAAATAAATATTTGTTTTCCTTCAAGTCTTGTGTTTACTTTTAAATTTGTTGTCATTGTTTTCGTCTTTTCCTTTCATTTCAGAGTTTTCGTTAAATTCTTCGTTACCTTTTCTTGTTCTTGGTTTTATGTGTTCATCCTATCTTTGTACTTGAAAAAAAACAAGAGAGCTACTACAGTTCATAGTTTAAAAAAAATTACTTATTAATTTTGGTTACAACTTTGAACCGTTATAACATTTCATTCATGAATCGAAACAACTATTACAATATATCAAATTGACCCTCGTTTTAATTACTAAAAATACCATGATGCAATAGTTTAGTGCTCCACTTTTTTAACACAATTTTCATAATTTACATATCTTAACGAAGTCTAAAAATTTTGTTGAACCATATTGCATTTTTTTTCAGTTCTTATTCTTTTCGGTTCCAATTTTATCATCATATCCATGTTCTTAGCATTTCAAACTTTCATATTCCTTTGAGTTCCTCAATTCCTAGATTTTTCGCCTGAAGGATCCTCATCATTTGATATCAATGCCTTTGTTATTGAAATTACCTTATCTATCTTCATATATCTATTTTTTGATTTTTAAATCTTAAAATAATTTGTCCTTTGATTGTTTTCTTCTTTCTAAAGTCACAAATCTCCAAAAATAAATAAATATTTTTTTTCATTCAAGTCTTGTGTTTACTTTCAAATTTATTGTAATTCTTTTCATCTTTTCATTTCATTTCGGAGTTTTCTTTAAATTCTTTGTTTCTGTTTCTTGTTATTGGTTTTATGTGTTCATCCTATCTTTCTACAAGAAAAAAACAAGAGAGCTACTGCAGTTCGTAGTTTAAAAAACAAAATAAGTTATTAATTGTAGTTGCAACTTTGAACCGTTTTAACTTTTCATTCGTGCATCGAAACAACTATTATAATATATTAAATTGAACCTCGTTTTTATTACTAAAAACACCCTCACGCAATAGTTTAGTGCTCCACTTTTTTTAACACAATTTTCATAATTTACATATCTTAACAAAGTCTTAAAATTTTGTGGAACCGTATTGCATTTTTTTTCAGTTCTTGTTCTTTTCGCTTCCAATTTTATCATCATAGCCATGTTCTTAGCATTTCGAACTTTCATATTCCTTTGAGTTCCTCAATTCCTAGATTTTTCGCCTGAAGGATCCTCATCATTTGATATCAATGCATTGGTTATTGCAAATACCTTATCTATCTTCATATATCTATTTTTTGATTTTTAAATCTTAAAATAATTTGTCCTTTGATTGTTTTCTTCTTTCTAAAGTCACAAATCTCCAAAAATAAATAAATATTTTTTTTCATTCAAGTCTTGTGTTTACTTTCAAATTTATTGTAATTCTTTTCCTCTTTTCATTTCATTTCGGAGTTTTCTTTAAATTCTTTTTTTCTCTTTCTTGTTCTTGGATTTATCTGTTTATCCTATCTTTGTACCATAAAAAAACTAGAGAGCTACTGTAGTTCGTAGTTTAAAAAACAAAATAAGTTATTAATTGTAGTTGCAACTTTGAACCGTTATAACGTTTCATTCGTGAATCGAAACAACTATTACAATATATCAAATTGACCCTCGTTTTAATTACTAAAAATACTATGATGCAATAGTTTAGTGCACCACTTTTTTGAACACAATTTTCATAATTTACATATCTTATAAAATGTCTAAAAATTTTGTTGAACCATATTGCATTTTTTTCAATTCTAATTCTTTTTGCTTCCAATTTTATCATCATATCCATGTTCTTAGCATTTCAAACTTTCATATTCCTTTGAGTTCCTCAATTCCTAGATTTTTCGCCTGAAGGATCCTCATCATTTGATATCAATGCCTTGGTTATTGAAATTACCTTATCTATCTTCATATATCTGTTTTTTGATTTTTAAATCTTAAAATAATTTGTCCTTTTATTGTTTTCTTCTTTCTAAAGTCACAAATCTCCAAAAAATAAATAAATATTTTTTTTCATTCAAGTCTTGTGTTTACTTTCAAATTTATTGTAATTGTTTTCGTCTTTTCATTTCATTTCAGAGTTTTCTTTAAATTCTTTGTTTCTTTTTCTTGTTCTT
This sequence comes from Hippophae rhamnoides, assembly GCA_033030585.1. NCBI lineage: Eukaryota > Viridiplantae > Streptophyta > Magnoliopsida > Rosales > Elaeagnaceae > Hippophae > Hippophae rhamnoides. The sequence continues at coordinate 56,278,314 of CM065429.1, read as the reverse complement.
GGTTTTATGTGTTCATCCTATCCTTGTACCAGAAAAAAACAAGAGAGCTACTGCAGTTCGTAGTTTAAAAAACAAAATAAGTTATTAATTTTAGTTGCAACTTTAAACCGTTTTAACTTTTCATTCGTGCATCGAAACAACTATTATAATATATTAAATTGAACCTCTTTTATTACTAAAAACACCCTCACGCAATAGTTTAATGCTCCACTTTTTTAACACAAATTTCGTCATTTACATATCTTAACGAAGTCTAAAAATTTTGGTGAAGCATATTTCATTTTTTTTCAGTTCTTGTTCTTTTCGCTTCCAATTTTATCATCATAGCCTTGTTATTAGCATTTCAATCTTTCATATTCCTTTGAGTTCCACGGTTCCTAGATTTTTCGCCTCAAGGATCCTCATCATTTGATATCAATGCCTTGGTTATTGAAAATACGTTATCTATCTTCATATATCTGTTTTTTGATTTATAAATCTTAAAATAATTTGACCTTTGATTTTTTTCTTCTTTCTAAAGTCCCACATCCCCAAAAAATAAATAAATATTTCTTTTCCTTCAAGTCTTGTGTTTACTTTCAAATTTGTTGTAATTGTTTTCGTATTTTCCTTTCATTTCAGAGTTTTCATAAAATTCTTTGTTTCTTTTTCTTGTTCTTGGTTTTATGAGTTCATCCTATCTTTGTACTTGAAAAAAACAAGAGGGCTATACATTTCATAGTTTAAAAAAACAATAACTTATTAATTTTGGTTGCAACTTTGAACCGTTATATCGTTTCATTCGTGAATCGAAACAACTATTACAATATATCAAATTGACCCTCGTTTTAATTACTAGAAATACCATGATGCAATAGTTTAGTGCTCCACTTTTTTGAACACAATTTTCATCATTTACATATCTTAACGAAGTCTAAAATTTTTTTGGAACCGTATTGCATTTTTTTCAGTTCTTATTCTTTTCGGTTCCAATTTTATCATCATATCCATGTTCTTAGCATTTCAAACTTTCATATTCCTTTGAGTTCCTCAATTCCTAGATTTTTCGCCTGAAGGATCCTCATCATTTGATATCAATGCCTTGGTTATTGAAATTACCTTATCTATCTTCATATATCTATTTTTTGATTTTTAAATCTTAAAATAATTTGTCCTTTGATTGTTTTCTTCTTTCTAAAGTCACAAATCTCCAAAAATAAATAAATATTTTTTTTCATTCAAGTCTTGTGTTTACTTTCAAATTTATTGTAATTGTTTTCGTCTTTTCATTTCATTTCCGAGTTTTCTTTAAATTCTTTGTTTCTCTTTCTTGTTCTGGGTTTTATGTGTTCATCCTATCTTTGTACCAGAAAAAAACAAGAGAGCTACTGTAGTTCGTAGTTTAAAAAACAAAATAAGTTATTAATTGTAGTTGCAACTTTAAACCGTTTTAACTTTTGATTCGTGCATCGAAACAACTATTATAATATATTAAATTGAACCTCGTTTTTCTTACTAAAAACACCCTCACGCAATAGTTTAGTGCTCCACTCTTTTGAAGACAATTTTCATCATTTACATATCTTAACGAAGTTTAAAAAGTTTGGTGAAGCATATTGCATTATTTTTTCAGTTCTTGTTCTTTTCGCTTCCAATTTTATCATCATAGCCTTGTTATATGCATTTCAAACTTTCATATTCCTTTGAGTTCCTCGGTTCCTAGATTTTTCGCCTGAAGGATCCTCGTCATTTGATATCAATGCCTTGGTTATTGAAAATACGTTATCTATCTTTATATATCTGTTTTTTGATTTTTAAATCTTAAAATAATTTGTCCTTTGATTTTTTTATGCTTTGTAAAGTCACAAATCCCCAAAAAATAAATAAATATTTTTTTTCCTTCAAGTCTTGTGTTTACTTTCAAATTTGTTGTAATTGTTTTCGTATTTTCCTTTCATTTCAGAGTTTTCGTTAAATTCTTTGTTTCTTTTTCTTGTTCTTGGTTTTATGAGTTCATCATATCTTGTACTAGAAAAAAACAAGAGATCTACTACAGTTCATAGTTTAAAAAAAATAACTTATTAATTTTGGTTGCAACTTTGAACCGTTATAACGTTTCATTCGTGAATCGAAACAACTATTACAATATATCAAATTGACCTTCGTTTTAATTACTAAAAATACCATGATGCAATAGTTTAGTGCTCCCCTTTTTTGAACACAATTTTCATAATTTACATATCTTAACGAAGTCTAAAAATTTTGTTGAACCATATTGCATTTTTTTTCAGTTCTTATTCTTTTCGGTTCCAATTTTATCATCATAGCCATGTTCTTAGCATTTCGAACTTTCATATTCCTTTGAGTTCCTCAATTCCTAGATTTTTCGCCTGAAGGATCCTCATCATTTGATATCAATGCATTGGTTATTGCAAATACCTTATCTATCTTCATATATCTATTTTTTGATTTTTAAATCTTAAAATAATTTGTCCTTTGATTGTTTTCTTCTTTCTAAAGTCACAAATCTCCAAAAATTAATAAATATTTTTTTCATTCAAGTCTTGTGTTTACTTTCAAATTTATTGTATTTCTTTTCGTCTTTTCATTTTATTTCAGAGCTTTCTTTAAATTCTTTGTTTCTTTTCCTTGTTCTTGGTTTTATGTGTTCATCCTATCTTTGTGCTTGACAAAACCAAGAGGGCTACTGTAGTTCGTAGTTTAAAAAAGAAAAGAATTCATTAATTTTTAGTTGCAAATTTAAACCATAGTAACTTTTCATTCGTGCATCGAAACAACTATTATAATATATTAAATTGGACCTCTTTTATTTCTGAAAACGCCCTCACGCAATAGTTTAGTGCTCCACTTTTTTTAACACAAATTTTGTCATTTACATATCTTAACGAAGTCTAAAAATTTTGGTGAAGCATATTGCATTGTTTTTTCAGTTCTTGTTCTTTTCGCTTCCAATTTTATCATCATAGCCAGGTTCTTAGCATTTCAAACTTTCATATTCCTTTGAGTTCCTCGGTTCCTAGATTTTTCCTGTGAAGGATCCTCATCATTTGATATCAATGCCTTGGTTATTGAAAATACGTTATCTATCTTCATATATCTGTTTTTTGATTTTTAAATCTTAAAATAATTTGTCCTTTGATTTTTTTCTGCTTTGTAAAGTCACAAATCCCCAAAAAATAAATAAATATTTTTTTCCTTCAAGTCTTGTGTTTACTTTCAAATTTGTTGTAATTGTTTTCGTATTTCCCTTTCATTTCAGAGTTTTCGTTAAATTCTTTGTTTCTTTTTCTTGTTCTTGGTTTTATGAGTTCATCCTATCTTTGTACTTGAAAAAAACAAGAGAGCTACTACAGTTCATAGTTTAAAAAAACAATAACTTATTAATTTTGGTTGCAACTTTGAACCGTTATAACGTTTCATTCGTGAATCGAAACAACTATTACAATATATCAAATTGACCCTCGTTTTAATTTCTAAAAATACCATGATGCAATAGTTTAGTGCTCCACTTTTTTGAACACAATTTTCATAATTTACATATCTTAACGAAGTCTAAAAATTTTGTTGAACCATATTGCATTTTTTTTCAGTTCTTATTCTTTTCGGTTCCAATTTTATCATCATAGCCATGTTCTTAGCATTTCAAACTTTCATATTCCTTTGAGTTCCTCAATTCCTAGATTTTTCGCCTGAAGGATCCTCATCATTTGATATCAATGCATTGGTTATTGAAAATACCTTATCTATCTTCATATATCTATTTTTTGATTTTTAAATCTTAAAATAATTTGTCCTTTGATTGTTTTCTTCTTTCTAAAGTCACAAATCTCCAAAAATAAATAAATATTTTTTTTCATTCAAGTCTTGTGTTTACTTTCAAATTTATTGTAATTCTTTTCGTCTTTTCATTTCATTTCGGAGTTTTCTTTAAATTCTTTGTTTCTCTTTCTTGTTCTTGGTTTTATGTGTTCATCCTATCTTTGTACCAGAAAAAAACAAGAGAGCTACTGTAGTTCGTAGTTTAAAAAACAAAATAAGTTATTAATTGTAGTTGCAACTTTAAACCGTTTTAACTTTTCATTCGTGCATCGAAACAACTATTATAATATATTAAATTGAACCTCGTTTTTATTACTAAAAACACCCTCACGCAATAGTTTAATGCTCCACTTTTTTTAACACAATTTTCATCATTTACATATCTTAACGAAGTCTAAAAATTTTGGTGAAGCATATTTCATTGTTTTTTCAGTTCTTGTTCTTTTCGCTTCCAATTTTATCATCATAGCCTTGTTCTTAGTATTTCAAACTTTCATATTCCTTTGAGTTCCACGGTTCCTAGATTTTTCGCCTAAAGGATCCTCATCATTTGGTATCAATGCCTTGGTTATTGAAAATACGTTATCTATCTTCATATATCTGTTTTTTGATTTTTAAATCTTAAAATAATTTGTCCTTTGATTGTTTTCTACTTTGAAAAGTCACAAATCCCCAAAAAATAAATAAATATTTTTTTTCCTTCAAGTCTTGTGTTTACTTTCAAATTTGTTGTAATTGTTTTCGTATTTTCCTTTCATTTCAGAGTTTTCGTTAAATTCTTTGTTTCTTTTTCTTGTTCTTGGTTTTATGAGTTCATCCTATCTTTGTACTTGAAAAAAACAAGAGAGCTACTACAGTTCATAGTTTAAAAAAAATAACTTATTAATTTTGGTTGCAACTTTGAACCGTTATAACGTTTCATTCGTGAATCGAAACAACTATTACAATATATCAAATTGACCCTCGTTTTAATTACTAAAAATACCATGATGCAATAGTTTAGTGCTCCACTTTTTTGAACACAATTTTCATAATTTACATATCTTAACGAAGTCTAAAAATTTTGTTGAACCATATTGCATTTTTTTCAGTTCTTATTCTTTTCGGTTCCAATTTTATCATCATAGCCATGTTCTTAGCATTTCAAACTTTCATATTCCTTTGAGTTCCTCAATTCCTAGATTTTTCGCCTGAAGGATCCTCATCATTTGATATCAATGCCTTGGTTATTGAAAATACGTTATCTATCTTCATATATCTGTTTTTTGATTTTTAAATCTTAAAATAATTTGTCCTTTGATTTTTTTCTTTTTTCTAAAGTCACAAATCCCCAAAAAATAAATAAATATTTTTTTTCCTTCAAGTCTTGTGTTTACTTTCAAATTTGTTGTAATTGTTTTCGTCTTTTCATTTCATTTCGGAGTTTTCTTTAAATTCTTTGTTTCTTTTTCTTGTTATTGGTTTTATGAGTTCATCCTATCTTTGTACTTGAAAAAAACAAGACAGCTACTACAGTTCATAGTTTAAAAAAAACTTATTAATTGTAGTTGCAACTTTAAACCGTGTTAACTTTTCATTCGTGCATCGAAACAACTATTATAATATATTAAATTGAACCTCGTTTTTATTACTAAAAACACCCCCATGCAATACTTTAGTTCTCCATTTTTTTAACACAATTTTCATCATTTACATATCTTAACGAAGTCTAAAAATTTTGGTGAAGCATATATCATTGTTTTTTTAGTTCTTGTTCTTTTCGCTTCCAATTTTATCATCATAGCCTTGTTCTTAGCACTTCAAACTTTCATATTACTTTGAGTTCCACGGTTCCTAGATTTTTCGCCTGAAGGATCCTCATCATTTGATATCAATGCCTTCGTTATTCAAATTACCTTATCAATCTTCATATATCTATTTTTTGATTTTTAAATCTTAAAATAATTTGTCCTTTGATTGTTTTCTTCTTTCTAAAGTCACAAATCCACAAAAAATAAATAAATATTTTTTTTCCTTCAAGTCTTGTATTTACTTTCAAATTTGTTGTAATTGTTTTCGTTTTTTCCTTTCATTTTCAGAGTTTTTGTTAAATTCTTTGTTTCTTTTTCTTGTTCTTTGTTTTATGAGTTCAACTTATCTTTGTACTTCAAAAAAACACAAGAGAGCTACTGCAGTTTGTAGTTTAAAAAACAAAATAAGTTATTAATTGTAGTTGCAACTTTAAACCGTTTTAACTTTTGATTCGTGCATCGAAACAACTATTATAATATATTAAATTGAACCTCGTTTTTATTACTAAAAACACCCTCACGCAATAGTTTAGTGCTCCACTTTTTTTAACACAATTTTCATCATTTACATATCTTAACGAAGTCTAAAAATTTTGGTGAAGCATATTTCATTGTTTTTTCAGTTCTTGTTCTTTTCGCTTCCAATTTTATCATCATAGCCTTGTTCTTAGCATTTCAAACTTTCATATTCCTTTGAGTTCCACGGTTCCTAGATTTTTCGCCTGAAGGATCCTCATCATTTGATATCAATGCCTTGGTTATTGAAAATACGTTATCTATCTTCATATATATGTTTTTTGATTTTTAAATCTTAAAATAATTTGTCCTTTGATTTTTTTCTTCTATCTAAAGTCACAAATCCCCAAAAAATAAATAAATATTTTTTTTCCTTCAAGTCTTGTGTTTACTTTCAAATTTGTTGTAATTGTTTTCGTATTTTCCTTTCATTTCAGAGTTTTCGTTAAATTCTTTGTTTCTTTTTCTTGTTCTTGGTTTTATGAGTTCATCCTATCTTTGTACTTGAAAAAAACAAGAGAGCTACTACAGTTCATAGTTTAAAAAAAACTTATTAATTGTGGTTGCAACTTTGAACCGTTATAACGTTTCATTCGTGATTCGAAATAACTATTACAATATATCAAATTGGCCCTCGTGTTGATTACTAAAAACACCATCACGCAATAGTTTAGTGCTCCACTTTTTTTAACACAATTTTCGTCATTTACATATCTTAACAAAGTCTAAAAATTTTTGTGAAGCATATTTCATTGTGTTTTCAGTTCTTGTTCTTTTCGCATCCAATTTTATCATCATAGCCTTGTTCTTAGCACTTCAAACTTTCATATCCCTTTGAGTTCCACGGTTCCTAGATTTTTCGCCTGAAGGATCCTCATCATTTCATATCAAAGCCTTGGTTATTGAAATTACCTTATCTATCTTCATATATCTTTTTTTTTATTTTTAAATATTAAAATAATTTGCCCTTTGATTGTTTTCTTCTTTCTAAAGTCACAAATCTCCAAAAAATAAATAAATATTTTTTTTCCTTCAAGTCTTGTGTTTACTTTCAAATTTTTGTAATTGTTTTCGTATTTCCCTTTCATTTTCATTCTTGAATCGAAACAACTATTACAATATATCAAATTGACCCTCGTTTTAATTACTAAAAATACCATGATGCAATAGTTTAGTGCTCCACTTTTTTGAACACAATTTTCATAATTTACATATCTTAACGAAGTCTAAAAATTTTGTTGAACCATATTGCATTTTTTTTCAGTTCTTATTCTTTTCGGTTCCAATTTTATCATCATAGCCATGTTCTTAGCATTTCAAACTTTCATATTCCTTTGAGTTCCTCAATTCCTAGATTTTTCGCCTGAAGGATCCTCATCATTTGATATCAATGCATTGGTTATTGAAAATACCTTATCTATCTTCATATATCTATTTTTTGATTTTTAAATCTTAAAATAATTTGTCCTTTGATTGTTTTCTTCTTTCTAAAGTCACAAATCTCCAAAAATAAATAAATATTTTTTTTCATTCAAGTCTTGTGTTTACTTTCAAATTTATTGTAATTGTTTTCATCTTTTCATTTCATTTCAGAGTTTTCTTTAAATTCTTTGTTTCTTTTTCTTGTTCTTGGTTTTATGTGTTCATCCTATCTTTGTACCAGAAAAAAACAAGAGAGCTACTACAGTTCGTAGTTTAAAAAACAAAATAAGTTATTAATGGTAGTTGCAACTTTAAACCGTGTTAACTTTTCATTCGTGCATCGAAACAACTATTATAATATATTAAATTGAACCTCGTTTTTATTACTAAAAACACCTCCATGCAATACTTTAGTTCTCCATTTTTTTAACACAATTTTCATCATTGACATATCTTAACGAAGTCTAAAAATTTTGGTGAAGCATATATCATTGTTTTTTCAGTTCTTGTTCTTTTCACTTCCAATTTTATCATCATAGCCTTGTTCTTAGCATTTCAAAATTTCATATTACTTTGAGTTCCACGGTTCCTAGATTTTTCGCCTGAAGGATCCTCATCATTTGATATCAATGCCTTGGTTATTCAAATTACCTTAACTATCTTCATATATCTATTTTTTGATTTTTAAATCTTAAAATAATTTGTCCTTTGATTGTTTTCTTCTTTCTAAAGTCACAAATCTCCAAAAAATAAATAAATATTTTTTTTCATTCAAGTCTTGTGTTTACTTTCAAATTTATTGTAATTGTTTTCGTCTTTTCATTTCATTTCAGAGTTTTCTTTAAATTCTTTGTTTCTTTTTCTTGTTCTTGGTTTTATGTGTTCATCCTATCTTTGTAATAGAAAAAAACAAGAGAGCTACTACAGTTCGTAGTTTAAAAAACAAAATAAGTTATTAATTGTAGTTGCAACTTTAAATCGTTTTAACTTTTCATTCGTGCATCGAAACAACTATTATAATATATTAAATTGAACCTCGTTTTAATTACTAGAAATACCATGATGCAATAGTTTAGTGCTCCACTTTTTTGAACACAATTTTCATCATTTACATATCTTAACGAAGTCTAAAAATTTTGGTGAAGCATATTGCATTGTTTTTTCAGTTCTTGTTTTTTCGCTTCCAATTTTATCATCATAGCCTTGTTATTAGCATTTCAATCTTTCATATTCCTTTGAGTTCCACGGTTCCTAGATTTTTCGCCTCAAGGATCCTCATCATTTGATATCAATGCCTTGGTTATTGAAAATACGTTATCTATCTTCATATATCTGTTTTTTGATTTATAAATCTTAAAATAATTTGACCTTTGATTTTTTTCTTCTTTCTAAAGTCACAAATCCCTAAAAAATAAATAAATATTTTTTTTCCTTCAAGTCTTGTGTTTACTTTCAAATTTGTTGTAATTGTTTTCGTATTGTTCTTTCATTTTCAGAGTTTTTGTTAAATTCTTTGTTTCTTTTTCTTGTTCTTGGTTTTATGAGTTCATCCTATCTTTGTACTTGAAAAAAACAAGACAACTACTACAGTTCATAGTTTTAGAAAAAATAACTTATTAATATTGGTTGCAACTTTGAACCGTTGTAATGTTTCATTCGTGAATCGAAACTACAATTACAATATATCAAATTGACCCTCGTTTTAATTACTAAAAATACCATGATGCAATAGTTTAGTGCTCCACTTTTTTGAACACAATTTTCATAATTTACATATCTTAACGAAGTCTAAAAATTTTGTTGAACCATATTGCATTTTTTTTTCAGTTCTTATTCTTTTCGGTTCCAATTTTATCATCATATCCATGTTCTTAGCATTTTAAACTTTCATATCCCTTTGAGTTCCTCAATTCCTATATTTTTCGCCTGAAGGATCCTCATCATTTGATATCAATGCCTTGGTTATTGAAATTACCTTCATATATCTATTTTTTGATTTTTAAATCTTAAAATAATTTGTCCTTTGATTGTTTTCTTCTTTCTAAAGTCACAAATCTCCAAAAATAAATAAATATTTTTTTCATTCAAGTCTTGTGTTTACTTTCAAATTTATTGTAATTGTTTTCGTCTTTTCATTTCATTTCCGAGTTTTCTTTAAATTCTTTGTTTCTCTTTCTTGTTCTGGGTTTTATGTGTTCATCCTATCTTTGTACCAGAAAAAAACAAGAGAGCTACTGTAGTTCGTAGTTTAAAAAACAAAATAAGTTATTAATTGTAGTTGCAACTTTAAACCGTTTTAACTTTTCATTCGTGCATCGAAGCAACTATTATAATATATTAAATTGAACCTCGTTTTTATTACTAAAAACACCCACACGCAATAGTTTAGTCCTCCACTTTTTTTAACACAATTTTCATCATTTACATATCTTAACGAAGTCTAAAAATTTCTGTGAAGCATATTTCATTGTTTTTTCAGTTCTTGTTCTTTTCGCTTCCAATTTTATCATCATAGCCTTGTTCTTAGCATTTCAAACTTTCATATTCCTTTGAGTTCCACGGTTCCTAGATTTTTCGCCTGAAGGATCCTCATCATTTGATATCAATGCTTTGGTTATTGAAAATACGTTATCTATCTTCATATATCTGTTTTTTGATTTTTAAATCTTAAAATAATTTGTCCTTTGATTGTTTTCTTCTTTCTAAAGTCACAAATCCCCAAAAAATAAATAAATATTTTTTTTCCTTCAAGTCTTGTGTTTACTTTCAAATTTGTTGTAATTGTTTTCGTATTTTCCTTTCATTTCAGAGTTTTCGTTAAATTCTTTGTTTCTTTTTCTTGTTCTTGGTTTTATGAGTTCATCCTATCTTTGTACTTGAAAAAAACAAGAGAGCTACTACAGTTCATAGTTTAAAAAAAAACTTATTAATTGTGGTTGCAACTTTTAACCGTTATAACGTTATATTCGTGAATCGAAACTACTATTATAATATATCAAATTGACCCTCATTTTTATTACTAAAAATACCCTGATGCAATAGTTTAGTGCTCCACTTTTTTGAACACAATTTTCATCATTTACATATCTTAACGAAGTCTAAAAATTTTGTTGAACCATATTGCATTTTTTTCAGTTCTTATTCTTTTCGGTTCCAATTTTATCATCATATCCATGTTCTTAGCATTTCAAACTTTCATATTCCTTTGAGTTCCTCAATTCCTAGATTTTTCGCCTGAAGGATCCTCATCATTTGATATCAATGCCTTGGTTATTGAAAATACCTTATCTATCTTCATATATCTATTTTTTGATTTTTAAATCTTAAAATAATTTGTCCTTTGATTGTTTTCTTCTTTCTAAAGTCACAAATCTCCAAAAAATAAATAAATATTTTTTTTCATTCAAGTCTTGTGTTTACTTTCAAATTTATTGTAATTGTTTTCGTCTTTTCATTTCATTTCAGAGTTTTCTTTAAATTCTTTGTTTCTTTTTCTTGTTCTTGGTTTTATGTGTTCATCCTATCTTTGTACCAGAAAAAAACAAGAGAGCTACTGCAGTTCGTAGTTTAAAAAACAAAATAAGTTATTAATTGTAGTTGCAACTTTAAACCGTTTTAACTTTTCATTCGTGCATCGAAACAACTATTATAATATATTAAATTGAACCTCGTTTTTATTACTAAAAACACCCTCACGCAATAGTTTAGTGCTCCACTTTTTTAACACAATTTTCATCATTTACATATCTTAACGAAGTCTAAAAATTTTGGTGAAGCATATATCATTGTTTTTTCAGTTCTTGTTCTTTTCGCTTCCAATTTTATCATCATAGCCTTGTTCTTAGCACTTCAAACTTTCATATTCCTTTGAGTTCCACGGTTCCTAGATTTTTCGCCTGAAGGATCCTCATCATTTGATATCAATGCCTTGGTTATTGAAAATACGTTATCAATCTTCATATATCTGTTTTTTGATTTTTAAATCTTAAAATAATTTGTCCTTTGATTTTTTTCTTTTTTCTAAAGTCACAAATCCCTAAAAAATAAATAAATATTTTTTTTCCTTCAAGTCTTGTGTTTACTTTCAAATTTGTTGTAATTGTTTTCGTATTGTTCTTTCATTTTCAGAGTTTTTGTTAAATTCTTTGTTTCTTTTTCTTGTTCTTGGTTTTATGAGTTCATCCTATCTTTGTACTTGAAAAAAACAAGACAGCTACTACAGTTCATAGTTTTAAAAAAAATAACTTATTAATTTTGGTTGCAACTTTGAACCGTTGTAATGTTTCATTCGTGAATCAAAACTACAATTACAATATATCAAATTGACCCTCGTTTTAATTACTAAAAATACCATGATGCAATAGTTTAGTGCTCCACTTTTTTGAACACAATTTTCATAATTTACATATCTTAACGAAGTCTAAAAATTTTGTTGAACCATATTGCATTTTTTTTCAGTTCTTATTCTTTTCGGTTACAATTTTATCATCATATCCATGTTCTTAGCATTTCAAACTTTCATATCCCTTTGAGTTCCTCAATTCCTAGATTTTTCGCCTGAAGGATCCTCATCATTTGATATCAATGCCTTGGTTATTCAAATTACCTTATGTATCTTCATATATCTATTTTTTGATTTTTAAATCTTAAAATAATTTGTCCTTTGATTGTTTTCTTCTTTCTAAAGTCACAAATCTCCAAAAAATAAATAAATATTTTTTTTCATTCAAGTCTTGTGTTTACTTTCAAATTTATTGTAATTGTTTTCGTCTTTTCATTTCATTTCAGAGTTTTCTTTAAAATCTTTGTTTCTTTTTCTTGTTCTTGGTTTTATGTGTTCATCCTATCTTTGTAATAGAAAAAAACAGGAGAGCTACTGATGAACGAAAACCGGCATCGCCGATTCTCGCAAATACTTTGGTTTTAATATTTGTAAAACTCTCGCAAGTGCACGAATCATTTCGTAGAAAATGATAAGTATACTCCCAAGGTCGATCTAAGGAAGGAATGTATGTGGTTTTTAATTTATTATTCAAATTTTTAAAAACGAAATTAAATCCTAAACATCCTGTCACGATAGTTTGGTTTTTGTGTTCCTAATCTAATAACATAAAATAAACATATATACAGATTAATTAAATATAATCTAAAAAAAATAAACATAGATACAAATTCAATAAATATTTATCTAAATATATATACAGATTCAATAAATATTCATGCAAATTTTATCATTTATATTAGTGGAGTATTTATGGATATAATAACTAAATTAATTATGCTTGCTCATATTATCTAGGTTATTAAAGATATAAATTGATATTTTATTGATTCTCTTTTGTATGAATACCACCTTTGGTGGGGTTAGATATTCTTTGTTAACTAAACAAATCAATTAACACCTACAAAGGGTTTGATAACTAATTTGGTTAATTAAATTAATTCCTTTTTCTAAGAGATTGAAAATGAACCATTTAAATGCCACCTTTGGTGGGGTTAGACAGTTTAAACTTTATTCAAGGTGTCCAAATTAAACCCAAGAATTTAGTTATCCGAGTACTAACTTTCAAGTTTTAAAACCACTATTGAAAACATGTTGTCAATACATTTTCACATAATAATTCTTATAAAAAACTTTTGAAATAGAGCTTCACTCTAACTACCGGGCGATTGTACCAACAAATAAAAGAGCACTACTCTAAATTAGACCGGATAACTAAACCTTAAAATCTAATTTTCAGATTTAAGTTTGTAATGAAAAATAATATATTTCTCTCTAACATCCTTAATATAAAATCTTGAATAAAAATAAAATCAATTCATTTTAGAAATTTTCACCTATTTAATATTTCGCAAGCATAACAACGTTATTATTATGTCATGATTATAACAGCTAGCACAAGCTAAATTTAATCACGACATAAATTAAATATAACATGTAAGAATAAAGCATAAAAATAATTATAAAGAAAATAAAATCCTTACAGTAACTTCGACGCTATTCCCGCTAGTTAGAAAACCTGCCAAGGAATTTGCACTTCCATTTATTGAATCAAAATCTAAATTATTACAAAAACATTACAAGTTCCTCTCAAAAAGAGAAGAACTCTAAACCTAAGAAAATTGAACTAAAAACTAAGAGAAAAACTAAGAAAAGCTTAGAAACTAAGAAAGAAACTAAGAAAAACTCAAAAACTAAGAAATGAGAGAAAGAAAGATGAGAGAAGTGTGGTTTTGAGGTGTGCTTTGAAGTGAATGGAAGGGGTATTTATAGGTGAGGACGGAGAGAAAAATGAGTAAAAAAATGTTAAAAAATATTAAAAAATTAAAAATGTGTAGGACATGCCGAGGTCATCAATGACGCCATGATGACGCCACAGGTTGCCGCATCGCGTGAAAATGGGGTGAAAACGCATTACGGCGCTGGTCAAGGCGACCGACGCTGATGGCTGCCGCTACCGGAGTTGCCGCTGCGTTCACAAGGCTGCGGAACAGCGTGCGCAGGCTGCGGCGCGCGGAAGCGAGTGTCGCTACGCAAGGGCCGGGCGTATTACGTCATTGGCTTAATTTACGCTATTACTGGTCATACATGATTTCCGCCTTTTGACATTTTTTGACCTTTTCGACCCATTTTGTCCAATTTTTCCATGTTTGTTGACCTTTTCCCACTTATTTATTAATATATTTGTGATGTATTGCTTCAAGTATTCTTCTTTGAGTCTTTACATTACGTTTTTAAGCCAAAATTCCTGAAAAACAATAAAAATACCCGTGATTCCGAAAAAGACAAATTTATATAAATATATGATAAAACATATAAATATATATATTTTTAATCAATTAATGTGCATAAAATCATGGTTATTTTAGTGCTTTTTGAGCACTCATCAGCAACCATAGTTCGTAGTTTAAAAAACAAAATAAGGTATTAATTGTAGTTGCAACTTTAAACCGTTTTAACTTTTCATTCGTGCATCGAAACAACTATTATAATATATTAAATTGAACCTCGTTTTTATTACTAAAAACACCCTCACGCAATAGTTTAGTGCTCCACTTTTTTTAACACAATTTTCATCATTTACATATCTTAACGAAGTCTAAAAATTTTGGTGAAGCATATTTCATTGTTTTTTCAGTTCTTGTTCTTTTCGCTTCCAATTTTATCATCATAGCCTTGTTCTTAGCATTTCAAACTTTCATATTCCTTTGAGTTCCACGGTTCCTAGATTTTTCGCCTAAAGGATCCTCATCATTTGGTATCAATGCCTTGGTTATTGAAAATACGTTATCTATCTTCATATATCTGTTTTTTGATTTTTAAATCTTAAAATAATTTGTCCTTTGATTTTTTTCTTCTATCTAAAGTCACAAATCCCCAAAAAATAAATAAATATTTTTTTTCCTTCAAGTCTTGTGTTTACTTTCAAATTTGTTGTAATTGTTTTCGTATTTTCCTTTCATTTCAGAGTTTTCGTTAAATTCTTTGTTTCTTTTTCTTGTTCTTGGTTTTATGAGTTCATCCTATCTTTGTACTTGAAAAAAACAAGAGAGCTACTACAGTTCATAGTTTAAAAAAACAATAACTTATTAATTTTGGTTGCAACTTTGAACCGTTATAACGCTTCATTCGTGAATCGAAACAACTATTACAATATATCAAATTGACCCTCGTTTTAATTTCTAAAAATACCATGATGCAATAGTTTAGTGCTCCACTTTTTTGAACACAATTTTCATAATTTACATATCTTAACAAAGTCTAAAAATTTTGTAGAACCATATTGCATTTTTCTTCAGTTCTTATTCTTTTCGGTTCCAATTTTATCATCATAGCCATATTCCTAGCATTTCAAACTTTCATATTCCTTTGAGTTCCACAATTCCTAGATTTTTCGCCTGAAGGATCCTCATCATTCGATATCAATGCATTGGTTATTGAAAATACCTTAATCTATCTTCATTTATCTATTTTTTGATTTTTAAATCTTAAAATAATTTGTCCTTTGATTGTTTTCTTCTTTCTAAAGTCACAAATCTCCAAAAATAAATAAATATTTTTTTTCATTCAAGTCTTGTGTTTACTTTCAAATTTATTGTAATTGTTTTCGTCTTTTCATTTCATTTCCGAGTTTTCTTTAAATTCTTTGTTTCTCTTTCTTGTTCTGGGTTTTATGTGTTCATCCTATCTTTGTACCAGAAAAAAACAAGAGAGCTACTGCAGTTCGTAGTTTAAAAAACAAAATAAGTTATTAATTGTAGTTGCAACTTTAAATCGTTTTAACTTTTCATTCGTGCATCGAAACAACTATTATAATATATTAAATTGAACCTAGTTTTTATTACTAAAAACACCCTCACGCAATAGTTTAGTGCTCCACTTTTTTAACACAATTTTCATCATTTACATATCTTAACGAAGTCTAAAAATTTTGGTGAAGCATATATCATTGTTTTTTCAGTTCTTGTTCTTTTCGCTTCCAATTTTATCATCATAGCCTTGTTCTTAGCATTTCAAACTTTCATATTCCTTTGAGTTCCACGGTTCCTAGATTTTTCGCCTGAAGGATCCTCATCATTTGATATCAATGCCTTGGTTATTGAAAATACGTTATCTATCTTCATATATCTGTTTTTTGATTTTTAAATCTTAAAATAATTTGTCCTTTGATTTTTTTCTTTTTCTAAAGTCACAAATCCCCAAAAAATAAATAAATATTTTTTTCCTTCAAGTCTTGTGTTTACTTTCAAATTTGTTGTAATTGTTTTCGTATTTTCCTTTCATTTCAGAGTTTTCGTTAAATTCTTTGTTTCTTTTTCTTGTTCTTGGTTTTATGAGTTCATCCTATCTTTGTACTTGAAAAAAACAAGACAGCTACTATAGTTCATAGTTTAAAAAAAATAACTTATTAATTTTGGTTGCAACTTTGAACTGTTATAACGTTTCATTCGTGAATCGAAACAACTATTACAATATATCAAATTGACCCTTGTTTTAATTACTAAAAATACCATGATGCAATAGTTTAGTGCTCCACTTTTTTGAACACAATTTTCATAATTTACATATCTTAACGAAGTCTAAAAATTTTGTTGAACCATATTGCATTTTTTTCAGTTCTTATTCTTTTCGGTTCCAATTTTATCATCATATCCATGTTCTTAGCATTTCAAACTTTCATATTCCTATGAGTTCCTCAATTCCTTGATTTTTCGCCTGAAGGATCCTCATCATTTGATATCAACGCCTTGGTTATTTAAATTACCTTATCTATCTTCATATATCTGTTTTTTGATTTTCTTAAATCTTAAAATAATTTGTCCTTTGATTGTTTTTTTCTTTCTAAAGTCACAAATCTCCAAAAAATAAATAAATATTTTTTTTTCATTTAAGCCTTGTGTTTACTTTCAAATTTATTGTATTTGTTTCCATCTTTTCATTTCATTTAGAGGTTTCTTTAAATTCTTTGTTTCTTTTTCTTGTTCTTGGTTTTATGTGTTCATCCTATCTTTGTACCAGAAAAAAAACAAGAGAGCTACTACAGTTCGTAGTTTAAAAAACAAAATAAGTTATTAATTGTAGTTGCAACTTTAAATCGTTTTAACTTTTCATTCGTGCATCGAAACAACTATTATAATATATTAAATTGAACCTCGTTTTTATTACTAAAAACACCCTCACGCAATAGTTTAGTGCTCCACTTTTTTAACACAATTTTCGTCATTTACATATCTTAACAAAGTCTAAAAATTTTGGTGAAGCATATATCATTGTTTTTTCAGTTCTTGTTCTTTTCTCTTCCAATTTTATCATCATAGCCTTGTTCTTAGCACTTCAAACTTTCATATTCCTTTGAGTTCCACGGTTCCTAGATTTTTCGCCAGAAGGATCCTCATCATTGCCTTGGTTATTGAAATTACCTTATCTATCTTCATATATCTGTTTTTTGATTTTTTTAAATCTTAAAATAATTTTTCCTTTGATTGTTTTCTTCTTTCTAAAGTCACAAATCTCCAAAAAATAAATAAATATTTTTTTTCATTCAAGTCTTGTGTTTACTTTCAAATTTATTGTAATTGTTTTCGTATTTTCCTTTAATTTCTGAATTTTCGTTAAATTCTTTGTTTATTTTTCTTTTTCTTGTTCTTGGTTTTATGTGTTCATCTTATCTTTGTACCAGAAAAAAACAAGAGAGCTACTACAGTTCGTAGTTTAAAAAAAATAACTTATTAATTTTGGTTGAAACTTTGAACTGTTATAACGTTTCATTTGTTTATCGAAACTACAATTACAATATATCAAATTGACCCTCGTTTTAATTACTAAAAATACCATGATGCAATAGTTTAGTGCTCCACTTTTTTGAACACAATTTTCATAATTTACATATCTTAACGAAGTCTAAAAATTTTGTTGAACCATATTGCATTTTTTTCAGTTCTTATTCTTTTCGGTTCCAATTTTATCATCATATCCATGTTCTTAGCATTTCAAACTTTCATATCCCTTTGAGTTCCTCAATTCCTAGATTTTTCGCCTGAAGGATCCTCATCATTTGATATCAATGCCTTGGTTATTCAAATTACCTTATGTATCTTCATATATTTGTTTTTTGATTTTTTTAAATCTTAAAATAATTTGTCCTTTGATTGTTTTCTTCTTTCTAAAGTCACAAATCTCCAAAAAATAAATAAATATTTTTTTCATTCAAGTCTTGTGTTTACTTTCAAATTTATTGTAATTGTTTTCTTCTTTTCATTTCATTTTAGAGTTTTCGTTAAATTCTTTGTTTCTTTTTCTTGTTCTTTGTTTTATGAGTTCAACTTATCTTTGTACTTCAAAAAAACACAAGAGAGCTACTGCAGTTTGTAGTTTAAAAAACAAAATAAGTTATTAATTGTAGTTGCAACTTTAAACCGTTTTAACTTTTCATTCGTGCATCGAAACAACTATTATAATATATTAAATTGAACCTCGTTTTTATTACTAAAAACACCCTCACGCAATAGTTTAGTGCTCAACTTTTTTTAACACAATTTTCATCATTTACATATCTTAACAAAGTCTTAAAATTTTGGTGAAGCATATATCATTGTTTTTTGAGTTCTTGTTCTTTTCGTTTCCAATTTTATCATCATAGCCTTGTTCTTAGCATTTCAAACTTTCATATTCCTTTGAGTGCCACGGTTCCTAGATTTTTCGCCTGAAGGATCCTCATCATTTGATATCAATGCCTTGGTTATTGAAAATACGTTATCTATCTTCATATATCTGTTTTTTGATTTTTAAATCTTAAAATAATTTGTCCTTTGATTTTTTTCTACTTTCTGAAGTCACAAATCCCCAAAAAATAAATAAATATTTTTTTTTCCTTCAAGTCTTGTGTTTACATTCAAATTTGTTGTAATTGTTTTCATATTTTCCTTTCATTATTGAGTTTTTGTTAAATTCTTTGTTTCTTTTTCTTGTTCTTGGTTTTATGAGTTCATCCTATCTTTGTACTTGAAAAAAACAAGAGAGCTACTACAGTTCATAGTTTAAAAAAAATAAAATGTTAATTGTGTTTGCAACTTTGAACCGTTATAATTTATATTCGTGAATCGAAACAACTATTACAATATATCAAATTGACCCTAGTTTTAATTACTAAAAATACCATGATGCAATAGTTATGTGCTCCACTTTTTTGAACACAATTTTCATAATTTACATATCTTAACGAAGTCTAAAAATTTTGTTGAACCATATTGCCTTTTTTTTACAGTTCTTATTCTTTTCGGTTCCAATTTTATCATCATAGCCATGTTCTTAGCATTTCAAACTTTCATATTCCTTTGAGTTCCTCAATTCCTATATTTTTCGCCTGAAGGATCCTCATCATTTGATATCAATGCCTTGGTTATTGAAATTATCTTATCTATCTTCATATATCTATTTTTTGATTTTTAAATCTTAAAATAATTTGTCCTTTGATTGTTTTCTTCTTTCTAAAGTCACAAATCTCCAAAAATAAATAAATATTTTTTTTCATTCAAGTCTTGTGTTTACTTTCAAATTTATTGTAATTCTTTTCGTCTTTTCATTTCATTTCAGAGTTTTCTTTAAATTCTTTGTTTCTTTTTCTTGTTCTTGGTTTTATGTGATCATCCTATCTTTGTAATAGAAACAAACAAGAGAGATACTACAGTTCGTAGTTTAAAAAACAAAATAAGTTATTAATTGTAGTTTCCACTTTAAACCGTTTTAACTTTTCATTCGTGCATCGAAACAACTATTATAATATATTAAATTGAACCTCGTTTTTATTACTAAAAACACCATCACGGAATAGTTTAGTGCTCCACTTTTTTAACACAATTTTCGTCATTTACATATCTTACCGAAGTCTAAAAATTTTGGTGAAGCATATATCATTGTTTTTTCAGTTCTTGTTCTTTTCGCTTCCAATTTTATCATCATAGCCCTGTTCTTAGCACTTCAAACTTTCATATTCCTTTGAGTTCCATGGTTCCTAGATTTTTCGCCTGAAGGATCCTCATCATTTCATATCAATGTCTTGGTTATTGAAAATACGTTATCAATCTTCATATATCTGTTTTTTGATTTTTAAATCTTAAAATAATTTGTCCTTTGATTGTTTTTTTCTTTCTAAAGTCACAAATCTCCAAAAAATAAATAAATATTTTTTTTCATTCAAGTCTTGTGTTTACTTTCAAATTTATTGTAATTGTTTTCGTATTTTCCTTGAATTTCTGAATTTTCGTTAAATTCTTTGTTTCTTTTTCTTGTTCTTGGTTTTATGTGTTCATCCTATCTTTGTACCAGAAAAAAAACAAGAGAGCTACTACAGTTCGTAGTTTAAAAAAAATAACTTATTAATTTTGGTTGAAACTTTGAACTGTTATAACGTTTCATTTGTGAATCGAAACAACTATTACAATATATCAAATTGACCCTCGTTTTAATTACTAAAAATACCATGATGCAATAGTTTAGTGCTCCACTTTTTTGAACACAATTTTCATAATTTACATATCTTAACGAAGTCTAAAAATTTTGTTGAACCATATTGCATTTTTTTTCAGTTCTTATTCTTTTCGGTTCCAATTTTATCATCATATCCATGTTCTTAGCATTTCAAACTTTCATATTCCTTTGAGTTCCTCAATTCCTAGATTTTTCGCCTGAAGGATCCTCATCATTTGATATCAATGCCTTGGTTATTCAAATTACCTTATGTATCTTCATATATCTATTTTTTGATTTTTAAATCTTAAAATAATTTGTCCTTTGATTGTTTTCTTCTTTCTAAAGTCACAAATCTCCAAAAAATAAATAAATATTTTTTTTCATTCAAGTCTTGTGTTTACTCTCAAATTTATTGTAATTATTTTCGTCTTTTCATTTCATTTCAAAGTTTTCTTTAAATTCTTTGTCTCTTTTTCTTGTTCTTGGTTTTATGTGTTAATCCTATCTTTGTAATAGAAAAAAACAAGAGAGCTACTACAGTTTGTAGTTTAAAAAACAAAATAAGTTATTAATTGTAGTTGAAACTTAAAATCGTTTTAACTTTTCATTCGTGCATCGAAACAACTATTATAATATATTAAATTGAACCTCGTTTTTATTACTAAAAACACCCTCACGGAATAGTTTAGTGCTCCACTTTTTTAACACAATTTTCGTCATTTACATATCTTACCGAAGTCTAAAAAGTTTGGTGAAGCATATATCATTGTTTTTTCAGTTCTTGTTCTTTTCGCTTCCAATTTTATCATCATAGCCTTGGTCTTAGCACTTCAAACTTTTATATTCCTTTGAGTTCCACGGTTCCTAGATTTTTCGCCAGAAGGATCCTCATCATTGCCTTGGTTATTGAAATTACCTTATCTATCTTCATATATCTGTTTTTTGATTTTTTTAAATCTTAAAATAATTTTTCCTTTGATTGTTTTCTTCTTTCTAAAGTCACAAATCTCCAAAAAATAAATAAATATTTTTTTTCATTCAAGTCTTGTGTTTACTTTCAAATTTATTGTAATTGTTTTCGTCTTTTCATTTCATTTCAGAGGTTTCTTTAAATTCTTTGTTTCTTTTTCTTGTTCTTGGTTTTATGTGTTCATCCTATCTTTGTACCAGAAAAAAAACAAGAGAGCTACTACAGTTCGTAGTTTAAAAAACAAAATAAGCTATTAATTGTAGTTGCAACTTTAAATCGTTTTAACTTTTCATTCGTGCATCGAAACAACTATTATAATATATTAAATTGAACCTAGTTTTTATTACTAAAAACACCCTCACGTAATAGTTTAGTGCTCCACTTTTTTAACACAATTTTCATCATTTACATATCTTAACGAAGTCTAAAAATTTTGGTGAAGCATATATCATTGTTTTTTAAGTTCTTGTTCTTTTTGCATCCAATTTTATCATCATAGCCTTGTTCTTAGCACTTCAAACTTTCATATTCCTTTGAGTTACACGGTTCCTAGATTTTTCGCCTGAAGGATCCTCATCATTTGATATCAATGCCTTGGTTATTGAAAATACGTTATCAATCTTCATATATATGTTTTTTTATTTTTAAATCCTAAAATAATTTGTCCTTTGATTTTTTTCCTTTTTATAAAGTCACAAATCCCCAAAAAATAAATAAATATTTTTTTCCTTCAAGTCTTGTGTTTACTTTCAAATGTGTTGTAATTGTTTTCGTATTGTTCTTTCATTTTCAGAGTTTTTGTTAAATTCTTTGTTTCTTTTTCTTGTTCTTGGTTTTATGAGTTCATCCTATCTTTGTACTTGAAAAAAACAAGACAGCTACTACAGTTCATAGTTTATAAAAACAATAACTTATTAATTTTGGTTGCAACTTTGAACCGTTATAATGTTTCATTCGTGAATCGAAACAACTATTACAATATATCAAATTGACCCTAGTTTTAATTACTAAAAATACCATGATGCAATAGTTTAGTGGTCCACTTTTTTGAACACAATTTTCATAATTTACATATCTTAACGAAGTCTAAAAATTTTGTTGAACCATATTGCATTTTTTTCAGTTCTTATTCTTTTCGGTTCCAATTTTATCATCATAGCCATGTTCTTAGCATTTCAAACTTTCATATTCCTTTGAGTTCCTCAATTCCTAGATTTTTCGCCTGAAGGATCCTCATCATTCGATATCAATGCATTGGTTATTGAAAATACCTTATTTATCTTCATATATCTATTTTTTGATTTTTAAATCTTAAAATAATTTCTCCTTTGATTGTTTTCTTCTTTCTAAAGTCACAAATCTCCAAAAATAAATAAATATTTTTTTCATTCAAGTCTTGTGTTTACTTTCAAATTTATTGTAATTCTTTTCGTCTTTTCATTTCATTTCGGAGTTTTCTTTAAATTCTTTGTTTCTCTTTCTTGTTCTTGGTCTTATTTGTTCATCCTATCTTTGTACCCGAAAAAAACAAGAGAGCTACTGGAGTTCGTAGTTTAAAAAAAATAACTTATTAATTGTGGTTTCAACTTTGAACCGTTATAACGTTTCATTCGTGAATCGAAACAACTATTATAATATATCAAATTGACCCTCGTTTTAATTACTAAAAATACCCTGATGCAATAGTTTAGTGTTGCACTTTTTTTAACACAGTTTTCATAATTTACATATCTTAACGAAGTCTAAAAATTTTGTTGAACCATATTGCATTTTTTTTCAGTTCTTGTTCTTTTCGGTTCCAATTTTATCATCATAGCCATGTTCTTAGCATTTCAAACTTTCATATTCCTTTGAGTTCCTCGGTTCCTAGATTTTTCGCCTGAAGGATCCTCATCATTTGATATCAATGCCTTGGTTATTGAAAATACGTTATCTATCTTCATATATCTATTTTTTGATTTTTAAATCTTAAAATAATTTGTCCTTTGATTGTTTTCTTCTTTCTAAAGTCACAAATCCCCAAAAAATAAATAAATATTTTTTTCCTTCAAGTCTTGTGTTTACTTTCAAATTTGTTGTAATTGTTTTCGTCTTTTCATTTCATTTCGTAGTGTTGTTTAAATTCTTTGTTTCTTTTTCTTGTTCTTGGGTTTATGTGTTCATCCTATTTTTTTACTTGAAAAAAACAACAGAGCTACTAAAGTTCATAGTTTAAAAAACAAAAGAAGGTATTAATTATGGTTGCAAATTTAAATCGTTATAACTTTTCATTCGTGCATCGAAACAACTATTATAATATATAAATTTGACCCTCCTTTTTATTACTAAAAACACCCTACGCAATAGTTTAGTGCTCCACTTTTTTAACATAATTTTCATCATTTACATATCTTAACGAAGTCTAAAAACTTTTATTGAACCATATTGCATTGTTTTTTCAGTTCTTGTTCGTTTCGGTTCCAATATTATCCTCATAACCATGTTCTTAGCATTTCAAACTTTCTTATTCCTTCGATTTCCTCGGTTCCTAGATATTTTTCCTGAAGGATCTGCACCATTTGATATCAATGCCTTGGTTGGTGGAAATACGTTATCTATCTCCATATATCTATTTTTTAAATTGAAGATTTTAAAATAATTTGTCGTTTGATTGTTTTCTACTTTCTAAAGTCACAAATCACCAAAGAATAAATAAATATTTTTTTTCTTCATGACTTGTGTTTACTTTCAATTTTATTGTAATTTTTTTGTCTTTGCATTTCATAGGTTTCTTTAAATTCTTTGTTTCTTTTTCTTGTTCTTGGTTTTATGAGTTTATCCTATCTTTGTACTTGAAAAAAACAAGAGAGCTACTACAGTTCGTAGTTTAAAAAATAATAACTTGTGAATTGTAGGTGCAACTTTGAACCGTTATAACATTTCATTCGTGCATCGAAACAACTATTATAATATATAAAATTGACCCTCCTTTTTATTACTAAAAACTCCCTACGCAATAGTTTAGTGCTCCACTTTTTTTAACACAATTTTCATCATTTACATATCTTAACGAAGTCTAAAAATTTTGTTGAACCATATTGCATTTTTTTTTCAGTTCTTGTTCTTTTCGGTTCCAATTTTATCATCATAGCCATGTTCTTAGCATTTCAAACTTTCATATTCCTTTGAGTTCCTCGGTTCCTAGATTTTTCGCCTGAAGGATCCTCATCATTTGATATCAATGCCTTGGTTATTGAAAATACGTTATCTATCTTCATATATCTATTTTTTGATTTTTAAATTTTAAAATAATTTGTCTTTTGATTGTTTTCTGCTTTCTAAAGTCACAAATCCCCAAAAAATAAATAAATATTTTTTTCCTTCATATCTTGTGTTTACTTTCAAATTTGTTGTAATTGTTTTCGTCTTTGCATTTCATTTCGTAGTTTTCTTTAAATTCTTTGTTTCTTTTTCTTGTTCTTGGTTTTATGAGTTCATCCTATCTTTGTACTTGAAAAAAACAAGAGAGCTACTACAGTTCCTAGTTAAAAAAAACTTATTAATTGTGGTTGCAACTTTTAACCGTTATAACGTTATATTCGTGAATCGAAACAACTATTATAATATATCAACTTGACCCTCGCTTTAATTACTAAAAATACCCTGATGCAATAGTTTAGTGCTCCACTTTTTTTAACATAATTTTCATCATTTACATATCTTAACGAAGTCTAAAATTTTTATTGAACCATATTGCATTGTTTTTTATGTTCTTGTTCTTTTCGGTTCCAATTTTATCATCATAGCCATGTTCTTAGCATTTCAAACTTTCTTATTCCTTTGAGTTCCTCGGTTCCTAGATTTTTCGCCTGAAGGATCCTCATCATTTGATATCAATGCCTTCGTTATTGAAAATACGTTATCTATCTTCATATATCAGTTTTTTGATTTTTAAATCTTAAAATAATTTGTCCTTTGATTGTTTTCTGCTTTCTAAAGTCACAAATCCCAAAAAATGATTTTTTTTCATTCAAGTCTTTTGGTTACTTTCAATTTTGTTGTAATTTTTTTGTCTTTGCATTTCATTTCATGGTTTTCTTTAAATTCTTTGTTTCTTTTTCTTGTACTTGTTTTTATGTGTTCTTCCTATATTTCACCATGAAGAAAACAACAGAGCTACTAAAGTTCATAGTTTAAAAAACAAAAGAAGGTATTAATTATGGTTGCAAATTTAAATCGTTATAACTTTTAATTTGTGCATCGAAACAACTATTATAATATATTAAATTGAACCTTGTTTCGGTTACTAAAAACGCCGTGACACAATAGTTTAGTGCTCCACTTTTTTGAACACAATTTTCATCATTTACATATCTTAACGAAGTCTAAAAATTTTGTTGAACCATATTTCATTTTTTTTCAGTTCTTGTTCTTTTCGGTTCCAATTTTATCATCATAACCATGTTCTTAGCATTTCAAACTTTCTTATTCCTTTGATTTCCTCGGTTCCTAGATATTTTGCCTGAAGGATCCGCACCATTTGATATCAATGCCTTGGTTGGTGAAAATACGTTATCTATCTTCATATATCTATTTTTTGAATTTAAGATTTTAAAATAATTTGTCGTTTGATTGTTTTCTACTTTCTAAAGTCACAAATCACCAAAAAATAAATAAATATTTTTTTTCCTTCAAGTCTTGTGTTTACTTTCAAATTTGTTGTAATTGTTTTCTTCTTTGCATTTCATTTCGTAGTTTTTTTTAAATTCTTTGTTTCTTTTTCTTGTTCTTGGTTTTATGTGTTCATCCTATAATTCACCTTCAAAAAAACAAGAGAGCTAATATTGTAATTAGTTTAAAAAAAAAGGTATTAATTGCAGTTGACAATTTAAACTGTTATAAATTTTTATCCATGCATCGAAACAACTATTACAATATATCAAATTGACCCTCGTTTTAATTACTAAAAATACCATGATGCAATAGTTTAGTGCTCCACTTTTTTTAACACAATTTTCATCATTTACACATCTTAACGACGTCTAAAAGTTTGGTTGAACCTTATTGCATTGTTTTTTCAGTTCTTGTTCTTTTCGGTTCCAATTTTATCATCATAACCATGTTCTTAGCATTTCAAACTTTCTTATTCCTTTGATTTCTTCGGTTCCTAGATATTTTCCTGAAGGATGCGCACCATTTGATATCAATGCCTTGGTTGGTGAAAATATGTTATCTATCTTCATATATCTATTTTTTGAATTTTATATTTTAAAATATTTTGTCCTTTGATTGTTTTCTACTTTCTAAAGTCACAAATCACCAAAGAGTAAATAAATATTTTTTTTCCTTCATGACTTGTGTTTACTTTCAATTTTATTGTAATTTTTTTGTCTTTGCATTTCATTTCGTGGTTTTCTTTAAATTCTTTGTTTCTTTTTCTTGTTCTTGGTTTTATGTGTTCATCCTATCTTTGTACTTGAAAAAAACAAGAGAGCTACTCTGGTACTTAGTTTAAAAAACAAAATAAGGTATTAAATGTAGTTGACAATTTAAACTGTTATAAATTTTTATCCATGCATCGAAACAACTATTATAATATATCAAATTGACCCTCGTTTTGATTACTAAAAACACCCTGTAGCAATAGTTTATTGCTCCACTTTGTTTAACACAATTTTCATCATTTACACATCTTAACGACGTATAAAAGTTTGGTTGAACCTTATTGCATTGTTTTTTCAGTTCCTGTTCTTTTCGGTTCCAATTTTATCATCATAACCATGTTCTTAGCATTTCAAACTTTCTTATTCCTTTGATTTCCTCGGTTCCTAGATATTTTTCCTGAAGGATGCGCACCATTTGATATCAATGCCTTGGTTGGTGAAAATACGTTATCTATCTTCATATATCTATTTTTTGAATTTTATATTTTAAAAAATTTTGTCCTTTGATTGTTTTTTGCTTTCTAAAGCCACAAATCACCAATGAGTAAATAAATATTTTTTTTCTTCATGACTTGTGTTTACTTTCAATTTTGTTGTAATTTTTTTGTCTTTGCATTTCATTTTGTAGTCTTTTTTTAATTCTTTGTTTCTTTTTCTTGTTCTTGGTTTTATGTGTTCATCCTATATTTCACCTTGAAAAAAACAAGAGAGCTACTCTGGTACTTAGTTTAAAAAAAAATAAGGTATTAAATGTAGTTGACAATTTAAACTGTTATAAATTTTTATCCATGCATCGAAACAACTATTATAATATATCAAATTAAACCATGTTTCGATTACTAAAAAAACCCTGTAGCAATAGTTTAGTGCTCCACTTTGTTTAACACAATTTTCATCATTTACACTTCTTAACGACGTCTAAAAATTTGGTTGAACTTTATTGCATTTTTTTTTGTTCTTGTTTGTTTGGGTTCCAATTTTGTCATCATAACCATGCTCTTAGCATTTCAAATTTTCTTATTCCTTTGATTTCTTCGGTTCTTAGATATTTTCCCTGAAGGATCCGCACCATTTGATATCAATGCCTTGGTTGGTGAAAATACGTTATCTATCTTCATATATCTATTTTTTGAATTTAAGATTTTAAAATAATTTGTCGTTTGATTGTTTTCTACTTTCTGAAGTCACAAATCACCAAAGAGTAAATAAATATTTTTTTCTTCATGACTTGTGTTTACTTTCAATTTTATTGTAATTTTTTTGTCTTTGCATTTCATTTCGTGGTTTTCTTTAAATTCTTTGTTTCTTTTTCTTGTTCTTGGTTTTATGTGTTCATCCTATATTTCACCTTGAAAAAAACAAGAGAGCTACTCTGGTACTTAGTTTAAAAAACAAAATAAGGTATTAAATGTAGTTGACAATTTAAACTATTATAAATTTTTATCCATGCATCGAAACAACTTTTATAATATATCAAATTAAACCATGTTTCGATTACTAAAAAAACCGTGTAGCAATAGTTTAGTGCTCCACTTTGTTTAACACAATTTTCATCATTTACACATCTTAAGGACGTCTAAAAATTTGGTTGAACCTTATTGCATTGTTTTTTCAGTTCTTGTTCTTTTCGGTTCCAATTTTATCATCATAACCATGTTCTTAGCATTTCAAACATTCTTATTCCTTTGATTTCTTCGGTTCCTAGATATTTTCCTGAAGGATGCGCACCATTTGATATCAATGCCTTGGTTGGTGAAAATATGTTATCTATCTTCATATATCTATTTTTTGAATTTTATATTTTAAAATATTTTGTCCTTTGATTGTTTTTTGCTTTCTAAAGCCACAAATCACCAAAGAGTAAATAAATATATTTTTTTCTTCATGACTTGTGTTTACTTTCAATTTTGTTGTAATTTTTTTGTCTTTGCATTTCATTTCGTAGTTTTTTTTTAATTCTTTGTTTCTTTTCCTTGTTCTTGGTTTTATGTGTTCATCCTATAATTCACCTTGAAAAAAACAAGGGAGCTACTCTGGTACTTAGTTTAAAAAATAAAATAAGGTATTAAATGTAGTTGACAATTTAAACTCTTATAAATTTTTATCCATGCATCGAAACAACTTTTATAATATATCAAATTAAACCATGTTTCGATTACTAAAAAAACCGTGTAGCAATAGTTTAGTGCTCCACTTTGTTTAACACAATTTTCATCATTTACACATCTTAAGGACGTCTAAAAATTTGGTTGAACCTTATTGCATTGTTTTTTCAGTTCTTGTTCTTTTCGGTTCCAATTTTATCATCATAACCATGTTCTTAGCATTTCAAACATTCTTATTCCTTTGATTTCTTCGGTTCCTAGATATTTTCCTGAAGGATGCGCACCATTTGATATCAATGCCTTGGTTGGTGAAAATATGTTATCTATCTTCATATATCTATTTTTTGAATTTTATATTTTAAAATATTTTGTCCTTTGATTGTTTTTTGCTTTCTAAAGCCACAAATCACCAAAGAGTAAATAAATATATTTTTTTCTTCATGACTTGTGTTTACTTTCAATTTTGTTGTAATTTTTTTGTCTTTGCATTTCATTTTGTAGTCTTTTTTTAATTCTTTGTTTCTTTTTCTTGTTCTTGGTTTTATGTGTTCATCCTATATTTCACCTTGAAAAAAACAAGAGAGCTACTCTGGTACTTAGTTTAAAAAACAAAATAAGGTATTAAATGTAGTTGACAATTTAAACTGTTATAAATTTTTATCCATGCATCGAAACAACTATTATAATATATCAAATTAAACCATGTTTCGATTACTAAAAAAACCCTGTAGCAATAGTTTAGTGCTCCACTTTGTTTAACACAATTTTCATCATTTACACATCTTAACGACGTCTAAAAGTTTGGTTGAACCTTATTGCATTGTTTTTTCAGTTCTTGTTCGTTTCGGTTCCAATATTATCCTCATAACCATGTTCTTAGCATTTCAAACTTTCTTATTCCTTTGATTTCCTCGGTTCCTAGATATTTTTCCTGAAGGATCCGCACCATTTGATATCAATGCCTTGGTTGGTGAAAATACGTTATCTATCTTCATATATCTATTTTTTAAATTTAAGATTTTAAAATAATTTGTCGTTTGATTGTTTTCTACTTTCTATAGTCACAAATCACCAAAGAATAAATAAATATTTTTTTTCTTCATGACTTGTGTTTACTTTCAATTTTGTTGTAATTTTTTTGTCTTTGCATTTCATTTCGTGGTTTTCTTTAAATTCTTTGTTTCTTTTTCTTGTTCTTGGTTTTATGTGTTCATCCTATATTTCACCTTGAAAAAAACAAGAGAGCTACTCTGGTACTTAGTTTAAAAAACAAAATAAGGTATTAAATGTAGTTGACAATTTAAACTGTTATAAATTTTTATCCATGCATCGAAACAACTATTATAATATATCAAATTAAACCATGTTTCGATTACTAAAAAAACCCTGTAGCAATAGTTTAGTGCTCCACTTTGTTTAACACAATTTTCATCATTTACACATCTTAACGACGTCTAAAAGTTTGGTTGAACCTTATTGCATTGTTTTTTCAGTTCTTGTTCTTTTCGGTTCCAATTTTATCATCATAACCATGTTCTTAGCATTTCAAACTTTCTTATTCCTTTGATTTCCTCGGTTCCTAGATATTTTTCCTGAAGGATCCGCACCATTTGATATCAATGCCTTGGTTGGTGAAAATACGTTATCTATCTTCATATATCTATTTTTTGAATTTAAGATTTTAAAATAATTTGTCGTTTGATTGTTTTCTATTTTCTAAAGTCACAAATCACCAAAGAATAAATAAATATTTTTTTTCTTCATGACTTGTGTTTACTTTCAATTTTGTTGTAATTTTTTTGTCTTTGCATTTCATTTCGTAGTTTTTTTTAAATTCTTTGTTTCTTTTTCTTGTTCTTGGTTTTATGTGTTCATCCTATAATTCACCTTGAAAAAAACAAGAGAGCTACTCTGGTACTTAGTTTAAAAAATAAAATAAGGTATTAAATGTAGTTGACAATTTAAACTATTATAAATTTTTATCCATGCATCGAAACAACTTTTATAATATATCAAATTAAACCATGTTTCGATTACTAAAAAAACCGTGTAGCAATAGTTTAGTGCTCCACTTTGTTTAACACAATTTTCATCATTTACACATCTTAAGGACGTCTAAAAATTTGGTTGAACCTTATTGCATTGTTTTTTCAGTTCTTGTTCTTTTCGGTTCCAATTTTATCATCATAACCATGTTCTTAGCATTTCAAACATTCTTATTCCTTTGATTTCTTCGGTTCCTAGATATTTTCCTGAAGGATGCGCACCATTTGATATCAATGCCTTGGTTGGTGAAAATACGTTA
Source organism: Hippophae rhamnoides (assembly GCA_033030585.1). Classification (NCBI taxonomy): domain Eukaryota; kingdom Viridiplantae; phylum Streptophyta; class Magnoliopsida; order Rosales; family Elaeagnaceae; genus Hippophae; species Hippophae rhamnoides. The sequence goes on along the minus strand of CM065429.1, from coordinate 56,246,994 downwards.
TCTATCTTCATATATCTATTTTTTAAATTTAAGATTTTAAAATAATTTGTCGTTTGATTGTTTTCTACTTTCTATAGTCACAAATCAGCAAAGAATAAATAAATATTGTTTTCTTCATGACTTGTGTTTACTTTCAATTTTGTTGTAATTTTTTTGTCTTTGCATTTCATTTCGTAGTTTTTTTTAAATTCTTTGTTTCTTTTTCTTGTTCTTGGTTTTATGTGTTCATCCTATAATTCACCTTGAAAAAAACAAGAGAGCTACTCTGGTACTTAGTTTAAAAAATAAAATAAGGTATTAAATGTAGTTGACCAATTAAACTATTATAAATTTTTATCCATGCATCGAAACAACTATTATAATATATCAAATTATACCTTGTTTCCAGTACTAAAAAAACCCTGTAGCAATAGTTTAGTGCTCCACTTTGTTTAACACAATTTTCATCATTTACACATCTTAACGACGTCTAAAAGTTTGGTTGAACCTTATTGCATTGTTTTTTCAGTTCTTGTTCTTTTCGGTTCCAATTTTATAATCATAACCATGTTCTTAGCATTTCAAACTTTCTTATTCCTTTGATTTCCTCGGTTCCTAGATATTTTGCCTGAAGGATGCGCACCATTTGATATCAATGCCTTGGTTGGTGAAAATACGTTATCTATCTTCATATATCTATTTTTTAAATTTAAGATTTTAAAATAATTTGTCGTTTGATTGTTTTCTACTTTCTATAGTCACAAATCACCAAAGAATAAATAAATATTTTTTTTCTTCATGACTTGTGTTTACTTTCAATTTTATTGTAATTTTTTTGTCTTTGCATTTCATTTCGTGGTTTTCTTTAAATTCTTTGTTTCTTTTTCTTGTTCTTGGTTTTATGTGTTCATCCTATAATTCACCTTGAAAAAAACAAGAGAGCTAATATGGTACTTAGTTTAAAAAACAAAACAAGGTATTAAATGTAGTTGACAATTTAAACTGTTATAAATTTTTATCCATGCATCGAAACAACCATTATAATATACCAATTATATATTGTTTCGATTACTAAAAAAACCCTGTAGCAATAGTTTAGTGCTCCACTTTGTTTAACACAATTTTCATCATTTACACATCTTAACGACGTATAAAAGTTTGGTTGAACCTTATTGCATTGTTTTTTCAGTTCTTGTTCTTTTCGGTTCCAATTTTATCATCATAACCATGTTCTTAGCATTTCAAACTTTCTTATTCCTTTGATTTCCTCGGTTCCTAGATATTTTGCCTGAAGGATCCGCACCATTTGATATCAATGCCTTGGTTGGTGAAAATACGTTATCTATCTTCATATATCTATTTTTTGAATTTAAGATTTTAAAATAATTTGTCGTTTGATTGTTTTCTACTTTCTAAAGTCACAAATCACCAAAGAGTAAATAAATATTTTTTTCCTTCATGACTTGTGTTTACTTTCAATTTTGTTGTAATTTTTTTGTCTTTGCATTTCATTTCGTGGTTTTCTTTAAATTCTTTGTTTCTTTTTCTTGTTCTTGGTTTTATGTGTTCTTCCTATATTTCACCTTGAAAAAAACAAGAGAGCTACTCTGGTACTTTGTTTAAAAAACAAAATAAGGTATTAAATGTAGTTGACAATTTAAACTGTTATAAATTTTTATCCATGCATCGAAACAACTTTTATAATATATCAAATTAAACCATGTTTCGATTACTAAAAAAAACCTTTAGCAATAGTTTAGTGCTCCACTTTGTTTAACACAATTTTCATCATTTACACATCTTAACGACGTCTAAAAGTTTGCTTGAACCTTATTGCATTGTTTTTTCAGTTCTTGTTCGTTTCGGTTCCAATTTTATCATCATAACCATGTTCTTAGCATTTCAAACTTTCTTATTCCTTTGATTTCCTCGGTTCCTAGATATTTTCCTTGAAGGATCCGCACCATTTGATATCAATGCCTTGGTTGGTGAAAATACGTTATCTATCTTCATATATCTATTTTTTGAATTTAAGATTTTAAAATAATTTGTCGTTTGATTGTTTTCTACTTTCTAAAGTCACAAATCACCAAAGAATAAATAAATATTTTTTTTCTTCATGACTTGTGTTTACTTTCAATTTTATTGTAATTTTTTTGTCTTTGCATTTCATTTCGTAGTTTTTTTTAAATTCTTTGTTTCTTTTTCTTGTTCTTGGTTTTATGTGTTCATCCTATAATTCACCTTGAAAAAAACAAGAGAGCTACTTTGGTACTTAGTTTAAAAAATAAAATAAGGTATTAAATGTAGTTGACAATTTAAACTGTTATAAATTTTTATCCATGCATAGAAACAACTAATATAATATATCAAATGAAACCATGTTTCGATTACTAAAAAAACCCTGTACCAATAGTTTAGTGCTCCACTTTGTTTAACACAATTTTCATCATTTACACATCTTAACGACGTCTAAAATTTTGGTTGAACCTTATTGCATTGTTTTTTCAGTTCTTGTTTTTATAGGTTCCAATTTTGTCATCATAACCATGTTCTTAGCATTGCAAACTTTCTTATTCCTTAGATTTCCTCGGTTCCTAGATATTTTCCCTCAAGGATCCGCACCATTTGATATCAATGCCTTGGTTGGTGAAAATATGTTATCTATCTTCATATATCTATTTTTTGAATTTAAGATTTTAAAATAATTTGTCGTTTTATTGTTTTCTTCTTTCTAAAGTCACAAATCACCAAAGAGTAAATAAATATTTTTTTTCCTTCATGACTTGTGTTTACTTTCAATTTTGTTGTAATTTTTTTGTCTTTGCATTTCATTTCGTAGTTTTTTTTTAATTCTTTGTTTCTTTTCCTTGTTCTTGGTTTTATGTGTTCATCCTATAATTCACCTTGAAAAAAACAAGAGAGCTACTCTGGTACTTAGTTTAAAAAATAAAATAAGGTATTAAATGTAGTTGACAATTTAAACTATTATAAATTTTTATCCATGCATCGAAACAACTTTTATAATATATCAAATTAAACCATGTTTCGATTACTAAAAAAACCGTGTAGCAATAGTTTAGTGCTCCACTTTGTTTAACACAATTTTCATCATTTACACATCTTAACGACGTCTAAAAGTTTGGTTGAACCTTATTGCATTGTTTTTTCAGTTCTTGTTCTTTTCGGTTCCAATTTTATCATCATAACCATGTTCTTAGCATTTCAAACTTTCTTATTCCTTTGATTTCCTCGGTTCCTAGATATTTTGCCTGAAGGATCCGCACCATTTGATATCAATGCCTTGGTTGGTGAAAATACGTTATCTATCTTCATATATCTATTTTTTGAATTTAAGATTTTAAAATAATTTGTCGTTTGATTGTTTTCTACTTTCTAAAGTCACAAATCACCAAAGAGTAAATAAATATTTTTTTCCTTCATGACTTGTGTTTACTTTCAATTTTGTTGTAATTTTTTTGTCTTTGCATTTCATTTCGTGGTTTTCTTTAAATTCTTTGTTTCTTTTTCTTGTTCTTGGTTTTATGTGTTCATCCTATATTTCACCTTGAAAAAAACAAGAGAGCTACTCTGGTACTTAGTTTAAAAAAAATAAGGTATTAAATGTAGTTGACAATTTAAACTGTTATAAATTTTTATTCATGCATCGAAACAACTATTATAATATATCAAATTATACCTTGTTTCCAGTACTAAAAAAACCCTGTAGCAATAGTTTAGTGCTCCACTTTGTTTAACACAATTTTCATCATTTACACATCTTAACGACGTCTAAAAGTTTGGTTGAACCTTATTGCATTGTTTTTTCAGTTCTTGTTTGTTTGGGTTCCAATTTTGTCATCATAACAATGTTCTTAGCATTTCAAACTTTCTTATTCCTTTGATTTCCTCGGTTCCTAGATATTTTGCGTGAAGGATCCGCACCATTTGATATCAATGCCTTGGTTGGTGAAAATACGTTATCTATCTTCATATATCTATTTTTTAAATTTAAGATTTTAAAATAATTTGTCGTTTGATTGTTTTCTACTTTCTATAGTCACAAATCACCAAAGAATAAATAAATATTTTTTTTCTTCATGACTTGTGTTTACTTTCAATTTTGTTGTAATTTTTTTGTCTTTGCATTTCATTTCGTAGTTTTTTTTAAATTCTTTGTTTCTTTTTCTTGTTCTTGGTTTTATGTGTTCATCCTATAATTCACCTTGAAAAAAACAAGAGAGCTACTCTGGTACTTAGTTTAAAAAATAAAATAAGGTATTAAATGTAGTTGACCAATTAAACTATTATAAATTTTTATCCATGCATCGAAACAACTATTATAATATATCAAATTATACCTTGTTTCCAGTACTAAAAAAACCCTGTAGCAATAGTTTAGTGCTCCACTTTGTTTAACACAATTTTCATCATTTACACATCTTAACGACGTCTAAAAGTTTGGTTGAACCTTATTGCATTGTTTTTTCAGTTCTTGTTCTTTTCGGTTCCAATTTTATCATCATAACCATGTTCTTAGCATTTCAAACTTTCTTATTCCTTTGATTTCCTCGGTTCCTAGATATTTTGCCTGAAGGATCCGCACCATTTGATATCAATGCCTTGGTTGGTGAAAATACGTTATCTATCTTCATATATCTATTTTTTGAATTTAAGATTTTAAAATAATTTGTCGTTTGATTGTTTTCTACTTTCTAAAGTCACAAATCACCAAAGAGTAAATAAATAGTTTTTTTCCTTCATGACTTTTGTTTACATTCAATTTTATTGTAATTTTTTTGTCTTTGCATTTCATTTCGTGGTTTTCTTTAAATTCTTTGTTTCTTTTTCTTGTTCTTGGTTTTATGTGTTCATCCTATAATTCACCTTGAAAAAAACAAGAGAGCTAATATGGTACTTAGTTTAAAAAACAAAACAAGGTATTAAATGTAGTTGACAATTTAAACTGTTATAAATTTTTATCCATGCATCGAAACAACTATTATAATATATCAAATTAAACCATGTTTCGATTACTAAAAAAACCCTGTAGCAATAGTTTAGTGCTCCACTTTGTTTAACACAATTTTCATCATTTACACATCTTAACGACGTCTAAAAGTTTGGTTGAACCTTATTGCATTGTTTTTTCAGTTCTTGTTCTTTTCGGTTCCAATTTTATCATCATAACCATGTTCTTAGCATTTCAAACTTTCTTATTCCTTTGATTTCCTCGGTTCCTAGATATTTTGCCTGAAGGATCCGCACCATTTGATATCAATGCCTTGGTTGGTGAAAATACGTTATCTATCTTCATATATCTATTTTTTGAATTTAAGATTTTAAAATAATTTGTCGTTTGATTGTTTTCTACTTTCTAAAGTCACAAATCACCAAAGAGTAAATAAATATTTTTTTCCTTCATGACTTGTGTTTACTTTCAATTTTGTTGTAATTTTTTTGTCTTTGCATTTCATTTCGTGGTTTTCTTTAAATTCTTTGTTTCTTTTTCTTGTTCTTGGTTTTATGTGTTCATCCTATAATTCACCTTGAAAAAAACAAGAGAGCTACTATGGTACTTAGTTTAAAAAAAATAAGGTATTAAATGTAGTTGACAATTTAAACTGTTATAAATTTTTATCCATGCATCGAAACAACTATTATAATATATCAAATTATACCTTGTTTCCAGTACTAAAAAACCCTGTAGCAATAGTTTAGTGCTCCACTTTGTTTAACACAATTTTCATCATTTACACATCTTAACGACGTCTAAAAGTTTGGTTGAACCTTATTGCATTGTTTTTTCAGTTCTTGTTCTTTTCGGTTCCAATTTTATCATCATAACCATGTTCTTAGCATTTCAAACTTTCTTATTCCTTTGATTTCCTCGGTTCCTAGATATTTTGCCTGAAGGATCCGCACCATTTTATATCAATGCCTTGGTTGGTGAAAATACGTTATCTATCTTCATATATCTATTTTTTGAATTTAAGATTTTAAAATAATTTGTCGTTTGATTGTTTTCTACTTTCTAAAGTCACAAATCACCAAAGAGTAAATAAATATTTTTTTTCCTTCATGACTTGTGTTTACTTTCAATTTTGTTGTAATTTTTTTGTCTTTTCATTTCATTTCGTGGTTTTCTTTAAATTCTTTGTTTCTTTTTCTTGTTCTTGGTTTTATGTGTTCATCCTATAATTCACCTTGAAAAAAACAAGAGAGCTACTCTGGTACTTAGTTTAAAAAACAAAATAAGGTATTAAATGTAGTTGACAATTTAAACTGTTATAAATTTTTATCCATGCATCGAAACAACTATTATAATATATCAAATTATACCTTGTTTCGATTACTAAAAAAACCTTGTAGCAATAGTTTAGTGCTCCACTTTGTTTAACACAATTTTCATCATTTACACATCTTAACGACGTCTAAAAGTTTGGTTGAACCTTATTGCATTGTTTTTTCAGTTCTTGTTCTTTTCGGTTCAAATTTTATCATCATAACCATGTTCTTAGCATTTCAAACTTTCTTATTCCTTTGATTTCCTCGGTTCCTAGATATTTTGCCTGAAGGATCCGCACCATTTGATATCAATGCCTTGGTTGGTGAAAATACGTTATCTATCTTCATATATCTATTTTTTGAATTTAAGATTTTAAAATAATTTGTCGTTTGATTGTTTTCTACTTTCTAAAGTCACAAATCACCAAAGAGTAAATAAATATTTTTTTTCCTTCATGACTTGTGTTTACTTTCAATTTTGTTGTAATTTTTTTGTCTTTGCATTTCATTTCGTAGTTTTCTTTAAATTCTTTGTTTCTTTTACTTGTTCTTGGTTTTATTTGTTCATCCTATAATTCACCTTGAAAAAAACAAGAGAGCTACTCTGGTACTTAGTTTAAAAAACAAAATAAGGTATTAAAGGTAGTTGACAATTTCAACTGTTATAAATTTTTATCCATGCATAGAAACAACTAATATAATATATCAAATGAAACCATGTTTCGATTACTAAAAAAACCCTGTACCAATAGTTTAGTGCTCCACTTTGTTTAACACAATTTTCATCATTTACACATCTTAACGACGTCTAAAAGTTTGGTTGAACCTTATTGCATTGTTTTTTCAGTTCTTGTTCTTTTCGGTTCAAATTTTATCATCATAACCATGTTCTTAGCATTTCAAACTTTCTTATTCCTTTGATTTCCTCGGTTCCTAGATATTTTTCCTGAAGGATGCGCACCATTTGATATCAATGCCTTGGTTGGTGAAAATACGTTATCTATCTTCATATATCTATTTTTTGAATTTAAGATTTTAAAATAATTTGTCGTTTGATTGTTTTCTACTTTCTAAAGTCACAAATCACCAAAGAGTAAATAAATATTTTTTTCCTTCATGACTTGTGTTTACTTTCAATTTTGTTGTAATTTTCTTGTCTTTGCATTTCATTTCGTGGTTTTCTTTTAATTCTTTGTTTCTTTTTCTTGTTCTTGGTTTTATGTGTTCATCCTATAATTCACCTTGAAAAAAACAAGAGAGCTACTCTAGTACTTAGTTTAAAAAACAAAATAAGGTATTAAATGTAGTTGACAATTTAAACTGTTATAAATATTTATCCATGCATCGAAACAACTATTATAATATATCAAATTATACCTTGTTTCCAGTACTAAAAAAACCCTGTAGCAATAGTTTAGTGCTCCACTTTGTTTAACACAATTTTCATCATTTACACATCTTAACGACGTCTAAAAGTTTGGTTGAACCTTATTGCATTGTTTTTTCAGTTCTTGTTCTTTTCGGTTCCAATTTTATCATCATAACCATGTTCTTAGCATTTCAAACATTCTTATTCCTTTGATTTCTTCGGTTCCTAGATATTTTCCTGAAGGATGCGCACCATTTGATATCAATGCCTTGGTTGGTGAAAATATGTTATCTATCTTCATATATCTATTTTTTGAATTTAAGATTTTAAAATAATTTGTCGTTTGATTGTTTTCTACTTTCTAAAGCCACAAATCACCAAAGAGTAAATAAATATATTTTTTTCTTCATGACTTGTGTTTACTTTCAATTTTGTTGTAATTTTTTTGTCTTGGCATTTCATTTCGTAGTTTTTTTTTAATTCTTTGTTTCTTTTCCTTGTTCTTGGTTTTATGTGTTCATCCTATAATTCACCTTGAAAAAAACAAGAGAGCTACTCTGGTACTTAGTTTAAAAAATAAAATAAGGTATTAAATGTAGTTGACAATTTAAACTATTATAAATTTTTATCCATGCATCGAAACAACTTTTATAATATATCAAATTAAACCATGTTTCGATTACTAAAAAACCGTGTAGCAATAGTTTAGTGCTCCACTTTGTTTAACACAATTTTCATCATTTACACATCTTAACGACGTCTAAAAGTTTGGTTGAACCTTATTGCATTGTTTTTTCAGTTCTTGTTCTTTTCGGTTCCAATTTTATCATCATAACCATGTTCTTAGCATTTCAAACTTTCTTATTCCTTTGATTTCCTCGGTTCCTAGATATTTTGCCTGAAGGATCCGCACCATTTGATATCAATGCCTTGGTTGGTGAAAATACGTTATCTATCTTCATATATCTATTTTTTGAATTTAAGATTTTAAAATAATTTGTCGTTTGATTGTTTTCTACTTTCTAAAGTCACAAATCACCAAAGAGTAAATAAATATTTTTTTTCCTTCATGACTTGTGTTTACTTTCAATTTTGTTGTAATTTTTTTGTCTTTGCATTTCATTTCGTGGTTTTCTTTAAATTCTTTGTTTCTTTTTCTTGTTCTTGGTTTTATGTGTTCATCCTATATTTCACCTTGAAAAAAACAAGAGAGCTACTCTGGTACTTAGTTTAAAAAACAAAATAAGGTATTAAATGTAGTTGACAATTTAAACTGTTATAAATTTTTATCCATGCATCGAAACAACTATTATAATATATCAAATTAAATCATGTTTCAATTACTAAAAAAACCCTGTAGCAATAGTTTAGGGCTCCACTTTGTTTAACACAATTTTCATCATTTACACATCTTAACGACGTCTAAAAGTTTGGGTGAACCTTATTGCATTGTTTTTTCAGTTCTTGTTCTTTTCGGTTCCAATTTTATCATCATAACCATGTTCTTAGCATTTCAAACTTTCTTATTCCTTTGATTTCCTCGGTTCCTAGATATTTTGCCTGAAGGATCCGCACCATTTGATATCAATGCCTTGGTTGGTGAAAATACGTTATCTATCTTCATATATCTATTTTTTGAATTTAAGATTTTAAAATAATTTGTCGTTTGATTGTTTTCTACTTTCTAAAGTCACAAATCACCAAAGAGTAAATAAATTTTTTTTCCTTCATGACTTTTGTTTACATTCAATTTTATTGTAATTTTTTTGTTTTTGCATTTCATTTCCTGGTTTTCTTTAAATTCTTTGTTTCTTTTTCTTGTTCTTTGTTTTATGTGTTCATCCTATATTTCACCTTGAAAAAACAAGAGAGCTACTCTGGTACTTAGTTTAAAAAACAAAATAAGGTATTAAATGTAGGTGACAATTTAAACTGTTATAAATTTTTATCCATGCATCGAAACAACTATTATAATATAACAAATTATACCTTGTTTCAATTACTAAAAACACCCTGTAGCAATAGTTTAGTGCTCCACTTTGTTTAACACAATTTTCATCATTTACACATCTTAACGACGTCTAAAAGTTTGGTTGAACCTTATTGCATTGTTTTTTAAGTTCTTGTTCGTTTCGGTTCCAATTTTATCATCATAACCATGTTCTTAGCATTTCAAAATTTCTTATTCCTTTGATTTCCTTGGTTTCTAGATATTTTCCGTGAAGGATCCGCACCATTTGATATCAATGCCTTGGTTGGTGAAAATATGTTATCTATCTTCATATATCTATTTTTTGAATTTAAGATTTTAAAATAATTTGTCGTTTGATTGTTTTCTACTTTCTAAAGTCACAAATCACCAAAGAGTAAATAAATATTTTTTTCCTTCATGACTTGTGTTTACTTTCAATTTTGTTGTAATTTTTTTGTCTTTGCATTTCATTTCGTAGTTTTTTTTAAATTCTTTGTTTCTTTTTCTTGTTCTTGGTTTTATGTGTTCATCCTATAATTCACCTTGAAAAAAACAAGAGAGCTACTCTGGTACTTAGTTTAAAAAAAAATAAGGTATTAAATGTAGTTGACAATTTAAACTGTTATAAATTTTTATCCATGCATCGAAACAACTATTATAATATATCAAATTAAATCATGTTTCAATTACTAAAAAACCCTGTAGCAATAGTTTAGGGCTCCACTTTGTTTAACACAATTTTCATCATTTACACATCTTAACGACGTCTAAAAGTTTGGTTGAACCTTATTGCATTGTTTTTTCAGTTCTTGTTCTTTTCGGTTCCAATTTTATCATCATAACCATGTTCTTAGCATTTCAAACTTTCTTATTCCTTTGATTTCCTCGGTTCCTAGATATTTTGCCTGAAGGATCCGCACCATTTGATATCAATGCCTTGGTTGGTGAAAATACGTTATCTATCTTCATATATCTATTTTTTGAATTTAAGATTTTAAAATAATTTGTCGTTTGATTGTTTTCTACTTTCTAAAGTCACAAATCACCAAAGAATAAATAAATATTTTTTTTCTTCATGACTTGTGTTTACTTTCAATTTTGTTGTAATTTTTTTGTCTTTGCATTTCATTTCGTAGTTTTTTTTAAATTCTTTGTTTCTTTTTCTTGTTCTTGGTTTTATGTGTTCATCCTATAATTCACCTTGAAAAAAAAGGGAGCTAATATGGTACTTAGTTTAAAAAACAAAATAAGGTATTAATTGCAGTTGACAATTTAAACTGTTAGAAATTTTTATCCATGCATCGAAACAACTATTATAATATACCAATTATATATTGTTTCGATTACTAAAAAAACCATGTAGCAATAGTTTAGTGCTCCACTTTGTTTAACACAATTTTCATCATTTACACATCTTAACGACGTCTAAAAGTTTGGTTGAACCTTATTGCATTGTTTTTTTAGTTCTTGTTCGTTTCGGTTCCACTTTTATAATCATAACCATATTCTTAGCATTTCAAACTTTATTATTCCTTTGATTTCCTCGGTTCCTAGATATTTTTCCTGAAGGATCCGCACCATTTGATATCAATGCCTTGGTTGGTGAAAATACGTTATCTATCTTCATATATCTATTTTTTAAATTTAAGATTTTAAAATAATTTGTCGTTTGATTGTTTTCTACTTTCTAAAGCCACAAATCACCAAAGAGTAAATAAATATATTTTTTTCTTCATGACTTGTGTTTACTTTCAATTTTGTTGTAATTGTTTTGTCTTTGCATTTCATTTCGTAGTTTTTTTTTAATTCTTTGTTTCTTTTCCTTGTTCTTGGTTTTATGTGTTCATCCTATAATTCACCTTGAAAAAAACAAGAGAGCTACTCTATACTTAGTTTAAAAAACAAAATAAGGTATTAAATGTAGTTGACAATTTAAACTCTTATAAATTTTTATCCATGCATCGAAACAACTTTTATAATATATCAAATTAAACCATGTTTCGATTACTAAAAAAACCGTGTAGCAATAGTTTAGTGCTCCACTTTGTTTAACACAATTTTCATCATTTACACATCTTAACGACGTCTAAAAGTTTTGGTTGAACCTTATTGCATTGTTTTTTCAGTTCTTGTTCTTTTCGGTTCCAATTTTATCATCATAACCATGTTCTTAGCATTTCAAACTTTCTTATTCCTTTGATTTCCTCGGTTCCTAGATATTTTGCCTGAAGGATCCGCACCATTTGATATCAATGCCTTGGTTGGTGAAAATACGTTATCTATCTTCATATATCTATTTTTTGAATTTAAGATTTTAAAATAATTTGTCGTTTGATTGTTTTCTACTTTCTAAAGTCACAAATCACCAAAGAGTAAATAAATATTTTTTTTCCTTCATGACTTGTGTTTACTTTCAATTTTGTTGTAATTTTTTTGTCTTTGCATTTCATTTTGTAGTCTTTTTTTAATTCTTTGTTTCTTTTTCTTGTTCTTGGTTTTATGTGTTCATCCTATAATTCACCTTGAAAAAAACAAGAGAGCTACTCTGGTACTTAGTTTAAAAAATAAAATAAGGTATTAAATGTAGTTGACAATTTAAACTATTATAAATTTTTATCCATGCATCGAAACAACTTTTATAATATATCAAATTAAACCATGTTTCGATTACTAAAAAACCGTGTAGCAATAGTTTAGTGCTCCACTTTGTTTAACACAATTTTCATCATTTACACATCTTAACGACGTCTAAAAGTTTGGTTGAACCTTATTGCATTGTTTTTCAGTTCTTGTTCTTTTCGGATCCAATTTTATCATCATAACCATGTTCTTAGCATTTCAAACTTTCTTATTCCTTTGATTTCCTCGGTTCCTAGATAATTTCCTTGAAGGATCCGCACCATTTGATATCAATGCCTTGGTTGGTGAAAATAGGTTATCTATCTTCATATATCTATTTTTTGAATTTAAGATTTTAAAATAATTTGTCGTTTGATTGTTTTCTACTTTCTAAAGTCACAAATCACCAAAGAATAAATAAATATTTTTTTTCTTCATGACTTGTGTTTACTTTCAATTTTGTTGTAATTTTTTTGTCTTTGCATTTCATTTCGTAGTTTTTTTTAAATTCTTTGTTTCTTTTTCTTGTTCTTGGTTTTATGTGTTCATCCTATAATTCACCTTGAAAAAAACAAGAGAGCTAATATGGTACTTAGTTTAAAAAACAAAACAAGGTATTAAATGTAGTTGACAATTTAAACTATTATAAATTTTTATCCATGCATCGAAACAACTATTATAATATATCAAATTAAACCATGTTTCGATTACTAAAAAAACCCTGTAGCAATAGTTTAGTGCTCCACTTTGTTTAACACAATTTTCATCATTTACACATCTTAACGACGTCTAAAAGTTTGGTTGAACCTTATTGCATTGTTTTTTCAGTTCTTGTTCTTTTCGGTTCAAATTTTATCATCATAACCATGTTCTTAGCATTTCAAACTTTCTTATTCCTTTGATTTCCTCGGTTCCTAGATATTTTGCCTGAAGGATCCGCACCATTTGATATCAATGCCTTGGTTGGTGAAAATACGTTATCTATCTTCATATATCTATTTTTTGAATTTAAGATTTTAAAATAATTTGTCGTTTGATTGTTTTCTACTTTCTAAAGTCACAAATCACCAAAGAGTAAATAAATATTTTTTTCCTTCATGACTTGTGTTTACTTTCAATTTTGTTGTAATTTTTTTGTCTTTGCATTTCATTTCGTGGTTTTCTTTTAATTCTTTGTTTCTTTTTCTTGTTCTTGGTTTTATGTGTTCATCCTATAATTCACCTTGAAAAAAACAAGAGAGCTACTCTGGTACTTAGTTTAAAAAACAAAATAAGGTATTAAATGTAGTTGACAATTTAAACTGTTATAAATTTTTATCCATGCATCGAAACAACTATTATAATATATCAAATTAAACCATGTTTCGATTACTAAAAAACCCTGTAGCAATAGTTTAGTGCTCCACTTTGTTTAACACAATTTTCATCATTTACACATCTTAAGGACGTCTAAAAATTTGGTTGAACCTTATTGCATTGTTTTTTCAGTTCTTGTTCTTTTCGGTTCCAATTTTATCATCATAACCATGTTCTTAGCATTTCAAACTTTCTTATTCCTTTGATTTCCTCGGTTCCTAGATATTTTGCCTGAAGGATCCGCACCATTTGATATCAATGCCTTGGTTGGTGAAAATACGTTATCTATCTTCATATATCTATTTTTTGAATTTAAGATTTTAAAATAATTTGTCGTTTGATTGTTTTCTACTTTCTAAAGTCACAAATCACCAAAGAGTAAATAAATATTTTTTTTCCTTCATGACTTGTGTTTACTTTCAATTTTGTTGTAATTTTTTTGTCTTTGCATTTCATTTCGTGGTTTTCTTTAAATTCTTTGTTTCTTTTTCTTGTTCTTGGTTTTATGTGTTCATCCTATATTTCACCTTGAAAAAAACAAGAGAGCTACTCTGGTACTTAGTTTAAAAAAAATAAGGTATTAAATGTAGTTGACAATTTAAACTATTATAAATTTTTATCCATGCATCGAAACAACTTTTATAATATATCAAATTAAACCATGTTTCGATTACTAAAAAAACTGTGTAGCAATAGTTTAGTGCTCCACTTTGTTTAACACAATTTTCATCATTTACACATCTTAACGACGTCTAAAAGTTTGGTTGAACCTTATTGCATTGTTTTTTCAGTTCTTGTTCTTTTCGGTTCCAATTTTATCATCATAACCATGTTCTTAGCATTTCAAACTTTCTTATTCCTTTGATTTCCTCGGTTCCTAGATATTTTGCTTGAAGGATCCGCACCATTTGATATCAATGCCTTGGTTGGTGAAAATACGTTATCTATCTTCATATATCTATTTTTTGAATTTAAGATTTTAAAATAATTTGTCGTTTGATTGTTTTCTACTTTCTAAAGTCACAAATCACCAAAGAGTAAATAAATATTTTTTTCCTTCATGACTTGTGTTTACTTTCAATTTTGTTGTAATTTTTTTGTCTTTGCATTTCATTTCGTAGTTTTCTTTAAATTCTTTGTTTCTTTTTCTTGTTCTTGGTTTTATGTGTTCATCCTATATTTCACCTTGAAAAAAACAAGAGAGCTACTCTGGTACTTAGTTTAAAAAACAAAATAAGGTATTAAATGTAGTTGACAATTTAAACTGTTATAAATTTTTATCCATGCATCGAAACAACTATTATAATATATCAAATTAAACCATGTTTCGATTACTAAAAAAACCCTGTAGCAATAGTTTAGGGCTCCACTTTGTTTAACACAATTTTCATCATTTACACATCTTAACGACGTCTAAAAGTTTGGTTGAACCTTATTGCATTGTTTTTTCAGTTCTTGTTCTTTTCGGTTCAAATTTTATCATCATAACCATGTTCTTAGCATTTCAAACTTTCTTATTCCTTTGATTTCCTCGGTTCCTAGATATTTTGCCTGAAGGATCCGCACCATTTGATATCAATGCCTTGGTTGGTGAAAATACGTTATCTATCTTCATATATCTATTTTTTGAATTTAAGATTTTAAAATAATTTGTCGTTTGATTGTTTTCTACTTTCTAAAGTCACATATCACCAAAGAGTAAATAAAATTTTTTTTCCTTCATGACTTGTGTTTACTTTCAATTTTGTTGTAATTTTTTTGTCTTTTCATTTCATTTCGTGGTTTTCTTTAAATTCTTTGTTTCTTTTTCTTGTTCTTGGTTTTATGTGTTCATCCTATAATTCACCTTGAAAAAAACAAGAGAGCTACTCTGGTACTTAGTTTAAAAAATAAAATAAGGTATTAAATGTAGTTGACAATTTAAACTATTATAAATTTTTATCCATGCATCGAAACAACTTTTATAATATATCAAATTAAACCATGTTTCGATTACTAAAAAAACCGTGTAGCAATAGTTTAGTGCTCCACTTTGTTTAACACAATTTTCATCATTTACACATCTTAAGGACGTCTAAAAATTTGGTTGAACCTTATTGCATTGTTTTTTCAGTTCTTGTTCTTTTCGGTTCCAATTTTATCATCATAACCATGTTCTTAGCATTTCCAACTTTCTAATTCCTTTGATTTCCTCGGTTCCTAGATATTTTGCCTGAAGGATCCACACCATTTTATATCAATGCCTTGGTTGGTGAAAATACGTTATCTATCTTCATATATCTATTTTTTGAATTTAAGATTTTAAAATAATTTGTCGTTTGATTGTTTTCTACTTTCTATAGTCACAAATCACCAAAGAATAAATAAATATTTTTTTTCTTCATGACTTGTGTTTACTTTCAATTTTGTTGTAATTTTTTTGTCTTTGCATTTCATTTCGTAGTTTTTTTTAAATTCTTTGTTTCTTTTTCTTGTTCTTGGTTTTATGTGTTCATCCTATAATTCACCTTGAAAAAAACAAGAGAGCTAATATGGTACTTAGTTTAAAAAACAAAACAAGGTATTAAATGTAGTTGACAATTTAAACTGTTATAAATTTTTATCCATGCATCGAAACAACTATTATAATATATCAAATTATACCTTGTTTCGATTACTAAAAAAACCCTGTAGCAATAGTTTAGTGCTCCACTTTGTTTAACACAATTTTCATCATTTACACATCTTAACGACGTCTAAAAGTTTGGTTGAACCTTATTGCATTGTTTTTCAGTTCTTGTTCTTTTCGGTTCAAATTTTATCATCATAACCATGTTCTTAGCATTTCAAACTTTCTTATTCCTTTGATTTCCTCGGTTCCTAGATATTTTGCCTGAAGGATCCGCACCATTTGATATCAATGCCTTGGTTGGTGAAAATACGTTATCTATCTTCATATATCTATTTTTTGAATTTAAGATTTTAAAATAATTTGTCGTTTGATTGTTTTCTACATTCTATAGTCACAAATCACCAAAGAATAAATAAATATTTTTTTTCTTCATGACTTGTGTTTACTTTCAATTTTGTTGTAATTTTTTTGTCTTTGCATTTCATTTCGTGGTTTTCTTTAAATTCTTTGTTTCTTTTTCTTGTTCTTGGTTTTATGTGTTCATCCTATATTTCACCTTGAAAAAAACAAGAGAGCTACTGCAGTTCGTAGTTTAAAAAACAAAATAAGTTATTAAATGTAGTTGACAATTTAAACTGTTATAAATATTTATCCATGCATCGAAACAACTATTATAATATATCAAATTAAAGCATGTTTCGATTACTAAAAAAATTCCGTAGCAATAGTTTAGTGCTCCACTTTGTTTAACACAATTTTCATTATTTACACATCTTAACGACGTCTAAAAGTTTGGTTGAACCTTATTGCATTGTTTTTTCAGTTCTTGTTCGTTTCGGTTCCAATATTATCCTCATAACCATGTTCTTAGCATTTCAAACTTTCTTATTCCTTTGATTTCCTCGGTTCCTAGATATTTTTCCTGAAGGATCCGCACCATTTGATATCAATGCCTTGGTTGGTGAAAATACGTTATCTATCTTCATATATCTATTTTTTAAATTTAAGATTTTAAAATAATTTGTCGTTTGATTGTTTTCTACTTTCTATAGTCACAAATCACCAAAGAATAAATAAATATTTTTTTTCTTCATGACTTGTGTTTACTTTCAATTTTGTTGTAATTTTTTTGTCTTTGCATTTCATTTCGTAGTTTTTTTTAAATTCTTTGTTTCTTTTTCTTGTTCTTGGTTTTATGTGTTCATCCTATATTTCACCTTGAAAAAAACAAGAGAGCTAATCTGGTACTTAGTTTAAAAAACAAAATAAGGTACTAAATGTAGTTGACAATTTAAACTGTTATAAATTTTTATCCATGCATCCAAACAACTATTATAATATATCAAATTAAACCATGTTTCGATTACTAAAAAAACCCTGTAGCAATAGTTTAGGGCTCCACTTTGTTTAACACAATTTTCATCATTTACACATCTTAACGACGTCTAAAAGTTAGGTTGAACCTTATTGCATTGTTTTTTCAGTTCTTGTTCTTTTCGGTTCAAATTTTATCATCATAACCATGTTCTTAGCATTTCAAACTTTCTTATTCCTTTGATTTCCTCGGTTCCTAGATATTTTGCCTGAAGGATCCGCACCATTTGATATCAATGCCTTGGTTGGTGAAAATACGTTATCTATCTTCATATATCTATTTTTTGAATTTAAGATTTTAAAATAATTTGCCCTTTGATTGTTTTCTACTTTCTAAAGTCACAAATCACCAAAAAATAAATAAATATTTTTTTCCTTCATGACTTGTGTTTACTTTCAATTTTGTTGTAATTTTTTTGTCTTTGCATTTCATTTCGTGGTTTTCTTTAAATTCTTTGTTTCTTTTTCTTGTTCTTGGTTTTATGTGTTCATCCTATCTTTGTACTTGAAAAAAACAAGAGAGCTACTACAGTACTTACTTTGAAAAAAACTAAGGTATTAAATGTAGTTGACAATTTAAACTGTTATAAATTTTTATCCATGCATCGAAACAAGTATTATAATATATCAAATTATACCTTGTTTCGATTACTAAAAAAACCTTGTAGCAATAGTTTAGTGCTCCACTTTGTTTAACACAATTTTCATCATTTACATATCTTAACGACGTCTAAAAGTTTGGTTGAACCTTATTGCATAGTTTTTCAGTTCTTGTTCTTTTCGGTTCAAATTTTATCATCATAACCATGTTCTTAGCATTTCAAACATTCTTATTCCTTTGATTTCTTCGGTTCCTAGATATTTTTCCTGAAGGATGCGCCCCATTTGATATCAATGCCGTGGTTGGTGAAAATATGTTATCTATCTTCATATATCTATTTTTTGAATTTTATATTTTAAAAAATTTTGTCCTTTGATTGTTTTTTGCTTTCTAAAGCCACAAATCACCAATGAGTAAATAAATATTTTTTTTCTTCATGACTTGTGTTTACTTTCAATTTTGTTGTAATTTTTTTGTCTTTGCATTTCATTTCGTCGTTTTTTTTAAATTCTTTGTTTCTTTTTCTTGTTCTTGGTTTTATGTGTTCATCCTATAATTCACCTTGAAAAAAACAAGAGAGCTACTCTGGTACTTAGTTTAAAAAACAAAATAAGGTATTAAATGTAGTTGACAATTTAAACTATTATAAATTTTTATCCATGCATCGAAACAACTTTTATAATATATCAAATTGAACCTTGTTTTGATTCCTAAAAACACCCTCATACAATAGTTTAGTGCTCCACTTTTTTTAACACAATTTTCATCATTTACACATCGTAAAGACGTCTAAAAATTTTGTTCAACCATATTCCTTTGTTTTTTCAGTTCTAGTTCTTTTCGGTTACAATTTTATCATCATAACCATGTTCTTAGCATTTCAAACTTTCTTATTCCTTTGAGTTCCTCGGTTCCTAGATTTTTCGCCTGAAGGATCCGCATCATTTGATATCAATGCCTTGGTTGGTGAAAATACGTTATCTATCTTCATATATCTATTTTTTGAATTTAAGATTTTAAAATAATTTGTCGTTTGATTGTTTTCTACTTTCTAAAGTCACAAATCATAAAAGAGTAAATCAATTTTTTTTCCTTCATGACTTCTGTTTACTTTCAATTTTGTTCTAATTGTTTTTTCTTTGCATTTCATTTCGTAGTTTTCTTTAAATTCTTTGTTTCTTTTTCTTGTTCTTGGTTTTATGTGTTCATCCTATATTTCAACTTGAAAAAAACAAGAGAGCTACTCTGGTACTTAGTTTAAAAAACAAAATAAGGTATTAAATGTAGTTGACAATTTAAACTGATATAAATTTTTATCAATGCATCGAAACAACTATTATAATATATATAAAATTGAAACTCGTTTCGATTACTAAAAAACAAATGAAGAAATAGGTTAGTGCTCCACTTTTTTGAACAAAATTTTCATCATTTACACATCTTAACGACGTCTAAAAGTTTGGTTGAACCTTATGGCATTGTTTTTTCAGTTCTTGTTCTTTTGGGTTCCAATTTTATCATCATAACCATGTTCTCAACATTTCAAACTTTCTTATTCCTTTGAGTTCCTCGGCTCTTAGATTTTTTGCTTGAAATATCCGCATCATTTGATATCAAGGCCTTGGTTGCTGAAAATATGTTATCTATCTTCCAATATCTATTTTTTGAATTTTAGATTTTAAAATAATTTGTCCTTTGATTGTTTTCTACTTTCTAAAATCATAAATCACCAAAGAGTAAATAAATATTGTTTTTCCTTCAAGTCTTGTGTTTACTTTCAATTTTGTTGTAATTTTTTTGTCTTTGCATTTCATTTCGTGGTTTTCTTTAAATTCTTTGTTTCTTTTTCTTGTTCTTGGTTTTATGTGTTCATCCTATATTTCACCTTGAAAAAAACAAGAGAGCTACTACAATACGTAGTTTAAAAAACAAATAAGGTATTAAATGTAGTTGACAATTTAAACAGTTATAAATTTTTATCCATGCATCGAAACAACTATTATAATTTATCAAATCGAAACTTGTTTCGATTACTAAAAAAACCCTGTAGCAATAGTTTAGTGCTCCACTTTGTTTAACACAATTTTCATGATTTACACATCTTAACGACGTCAAAAAGTTTGAATGAACCATATTGCATTGTTCTTTCAATTCTTGTTCTTTTCGGTTCCACTTTTATCATCATAACCTTGTTCTTTGCATTTCAAACTTTCTTATTCCTTTGAGTTCCTCCGTTCTTATATTTTTCGCCTGAAGGACCCACATCATTTGATATCAATGCCTAGGTTGGTGAAAAATACTTTATCTGTCTTTATATAACTATTTTTTGAATTTTAGATTTTAAAATAATTTGTTCTTTGATTGTTTTCTACTTTCTAAAGGAACAAATCACCAATGAGTAAATAAATATTTTTTTTCTTCAAGTCTTGTGTTTACTTTCAATTTTATTGCAATTATTTTTATCTTTGCATTTCATTTTGTAGTTTTCTTTAAATTCTTTGTTTCTTTTCCTTATTCTTGGTTTTATGTGTTCATCCTATAATTCACCTTGAAAAAAACAAGAGAGCTACTCTGGTACTTAGTTTAAAAAACAAAAGAAGTTATTAATTGGGGTTGCAAATTTAAACCGTTATAACTTTTCATTCTTGCATTGATACAACTATTATAATATATCAAATTGAACCTCGTTACGATTACTAAAAACACCCGGAAGCAATAGTTTAGTGCTCCACTTTGTTTAACACAATTTTCATCATTTACACATCTTAAGGACGTCTAAAAATTTGGTTGAACCTTATTGCATTGTTTTTTCAGTTCTTGTTCTTTTCGGTTCCAATTTTATCATCATAACCATGTTCTTAGCATGTCAAACTTTCTTATTCCTTTGAGTTCCTCGGTTCCTAGATTTTTTGCCTGAAGGCTCCGGATCATTTGATATCAATGCCTTTGTTGATGAAAAATAGTTATCTATATTCATATATATATTTTTTGAATATTAGATTTTAAAATAATTTGTTCTTTGATTGTTTTCTTCTTTCTAAAGGAACAAATCACCAAAGAGTAAATAAATATTTTTTTTCCTTAAAGTCTTGTGTTTACTTTCATTTTTGTTGTAAATGGTTTCGTCTTTCCATTTCATTTCGTAATTTTTTTTAAATTATTTGTTTCTTTTTCTTGTTCTTGGTTTTATGTGTTCATCCTATCTTTGTGCTTGAAAAAAACAAGAGAGCTACTCTGGTACTTAGTTTAAAAAATAAAATAAGGTATTAAATGTAGTTGACCAATTAAACTATTATAAATTTTTATCCATGCATCGAAACAACTATTATAATATATCAAATTATACCTTGTTTCAATTACTAAAAAAACCCTGTAGCAATAGTTTAGCGCTCCACTTTTTTGAACACAATTTTCATCATTTACATATCTTAACGAAGTCTAAAAATTTTGTTGAACCATATTGCATTGTTCTTTCAATTCTTGTTCTTTTCGGTTCCACTTTTATCATCATAACCTTGTTCTTTGCATTTCAAACTTTCTTATTCCTTTGAGTTCCTCGGTTCCTAGATTTTTTGGCTTGAAGGATCCTCCTCATTTGATATCAATGCCTTGGTTATTGAAAATACGTTATCTATCTTCATATATCTATTTTTTGAATTTTTAATTTTTTAAAATAATTTCTCCTTTGATTGTTTTCTACTTTCTAAATTCACAAATCCCCAAAAAATAAATAAATATTTTTTTTCCTTCAAGTCTTGTGTTTACTTTCAATTGTGGTTCAATTGTTTTCGTCTTTGCATTTCATTTTGTAGTTTTCTTTAAATTCTTTGTTTCTTTTTCTTGTTCTTGGTTTTATGTGTACATCCTATCTTTGTGCTTGAAAAAAACAAGAGAGCTACTGCAGTTCATAGTTTAAAAAGCAAAATGAGGTGTTAAATGTAGTTGACAACTTTAAACCGTTATAACTTTTCATTCTTGCATCAAACCAACTATTGTAATATAAAATATTGAACCTCATTTCGATTACTAAAGACACCTTGTAGCAATAGTATAGTGCTCCATTTTTTGAACACAATTTTCATCATTTACGAATCTTAACGATGTCTAAAAGTTTGAATGAACCTTATTGCATTGTTCTTTCAATTCTTGTTCTTTTCGGTTCCAATTTTATCATCATAACCATGTTCTTTGCATTTCAAACTTTCTTATTCCTTTGAGTTCCTCCGTTCTTACATTTTTCGCCTGAAGGATCCGCATCATTTGATATCAATGCCTAGGTTGTTGAAAAATACTTTATCTATCTTTATATATCTATTTTTTGAATTTTGGATTTTAAAAGAATTTGTCCTTTGATTGTTTTCTGCTTTCTAAAGCCATAAATCACCAAGGAGTAAATAAATATTTTTTTCCCTTCAAGTCTTGTGTTTACTTTCAATTGTGGTTCAATTGTTTTCGTCTTTGCATTTCATTTTGTAGTTTTCTTTAAATTCTTTGTTTCTTTTTCTTGTTCTTGGTTTTATGTGTACATCCTATCTTTGTGCTTGAAAAAAACAAGAGAGCTACTGCAGTTCGTAGTTTAAAAAAAATAAGGTATTAAATGTAGTTGACAATTTAAACTGTTATAAATTTTTATCCATGCATCGAAACAACTATTATAATATATCAAATTGAACCTTGTTTCGATTACTAAAAACATCCTGAAGCAATAGTTTAGTGCTTCACTTTTTTGAAAACAATTTTCATGATTTACACATCTTAACGACGTCAAAAAGTTTTAATGAACCATATTGCATTTTTCTTTCAATTCTTGTTCTTTTCGGTTCCACTTTTATCATCATAACCATGTTCTTTGCATTTCAAACTTTCTTATTCCTTTGAGTTCCTCCGTTCTTACATTTTTCGCCTGAAGGATCCGCATCATTTGATATCAATGCCTAGGTTGTTGAAAAATACTTTATCTGTCTTTATATAACTATTTTTTGAATTTTAGATTTTAAAATAATTTGTTCTTTGATTGTTTTCTGCTTTCTGAAGCCACAAATCAACAAAGAGTAAATAAATGTTTTTTTCCTTCAAGTCTTGTGTTTACTTTCAATTGTGGTTCAATTGTTTTCGTCTTTGCATTTCATTTTGTAGCTTTCTTTAAATTCTTTGTTTCTTTTTCTTGTTCTGGTTTTATGTGTACATCCTATCTTTGTGCTTGAAAAAAACAAGAGAGCTACTGCAGTTCGTAGTTTAAAATACAAAAGAAGTTATTAATTGGGGTTGCAAATTTAAATCGTTATAACTTTTCATTCATGCATTAAAACAACTATTATAATATATGAAATTGAACCTCGTTACGATTAATAAAGACACCGTGAAGCAATAGTTTAGTGCTCCATTTATTGAACACAATTTTCATCATTTACACATCTTAACGACGTCTAAAATTTTGATTGAACCTTATTGCATTGTTTTTTCAATTCTTGTTCTTTTCGGTTCCAATTTTATCATCATAACCATGTTCTTTGCATTTCAAACTTTCTTATTCCTTTGAGTTCCTCCGTTCTTACATTTTTCGCCTGAAGGATCCACATCATTTGATATCAATGCCTAGGTTGCTGAAAAATACTTTATCTATCTTTATATAACTATTTTTTGAATTTTGGATTTTAAAATAATTTGTCCTTTGATTGTTTTCTACTTTCTAAAGCCACAAATCACCAAAGAGTAAATAAATATTTTTTTTCCTTCAATTCTTGTGTTTACTTTCAATTTTGTTGCAATTGTTTTCGTTTTTGCATTTAATTTTGTATTTTTCTTTAAATTCTTTGTTTCTTTATCTTGTTCTTGGTTTTATGTGTTCCTCCTATCTTTGTGCTTGAAAAAACCAACAGAGCTACTGTAGTTCGTAGTTTAAAAAAAAATAACTTATTAAATGTGGTTGACAACTTTAAACCGTTATAACTTTTTATTCTTGCATTGATACCACTATTCTAATATATCATATTGAACCTCATTTCGATTACTAAAAACATCCTGAAGCAATAGTTTAGTGCTTCACTTTTTTGAAAACAATTTTCATGATTTACACATCTTAACGACGTCAAAAGGTTTTAATGAACCATATTGCATTGTTCTTTCAATTCTTGTTCTTTTCGGTTCCACTTTTATCATCATAACCATGTTCTTTGCATTTCAAACTTTCTTATTCCTTTGAGTTCCTCCGTTCTTATATTTTTCGCCTGAAGGACCCACATCATTTGATATCAATGCCTAGGTTGCTGAAAAATACTTTATCTATCTTTATATAACTATTTTTTGAATTTTAGATTTTAAAATAATTTGTTCTTTGATTGTTTTCTGCTTTCTAAAGCCACAAATCACCAATGAGTAAATAAATCTTTTTTTCCTTCAAGTCTTGTGTTTACTTTCAATTTTGTTGCAATTGTTTTCGTCTTTGCATTTCATTTTGTAGTTTTCTTTAAATTCTTTGTTTCTTTTCCTTGTTCTTGGTTTTATGTGTTCCTCTTATCTTTGTGCTTGAAAAAACCAAGAGGGCTACTGCAGTTCGTAGTTTAAAAAAGAAAAGAATTCATTAATTGTGGTTGCAAATTTAAACCGTTATAACTTTTCATTCATGCATTGAAACAACTATTGTAATATATCAAATTGAACCTCGTTACGATTACTAAAAACACCCGGAAGCAATAGTTTAGTGCTCCACTTTTTTTAACACAATTTTCATCATTTACACATCTTAACGACGTCTAAAAGGTTGATTGAACCTTATTGCATTGTTTTTTCAATTCTTGTTATTTTCGGTTCCAATATTATCATCATAACTATGTTCTTAGCATTTCAAACTTTCTTATTCCTTTGAGTTCCCCGGTTCTTAGATTTTTCGCCTGAAGGATCCGCATCATTTGATATCAATGCCTTGGTTGCTGAAAAATACTTTATCTATCTTCATATATATATTTTTTGAATATTAGATTTTAAAATAATTTGTTCTTTGATTGTTTTCTGCTTTCTAAAGGAACAAATCACCAAAGAGTAAATAAATATTTTTTTCCTTAAAGTCTTGTGTTTACTTTCAATTTTGTTGCAATTGTTTTCGTCTTTGCATTTCATTTTGTAGTTTTCTTTAAATTCTTTGTTTCTTTTCCTTGTTCTTGGTTTTATGTGTACATCCTATCTTTGTGCTTGAAAAAAACAAGAGAGCTACTGCAGTTCGTAGTTTAAAAAAGAAAAGAATTCATTAATTGTGGTTGCAAATTTAAACCGTTATAACTTTTCATTCATGCATTGAAACAACTATTGTAATATATCAAATTGAACCTCGTTACGATTACTAAAAACACCCAGAAGCAATAGTTTAGTGCTCCACTTTTTTTAACACAATTTTCATCATTTCCACATCTTAAAGACGTCTAAAAGGTTTACTGAACCTTATTGCATTGTTTTTTCAATTCTTGTTATTTTCGGTTCCAATATTATCATCATACCTATGTTCTTAGCATTTCAAACTTTCTTATTCGTTTGAGTTCCCCGGTTCTTAGATTTTTCGCCTAAAGGATCCGCATCATTTGATATCAATGCCTTGGTTGTTGAAAAATACGTTATCTATCTTCATATATCAATTTTTTGAATTTTATATTTTAAAAAATTTTGTCCTTTGATTGTTTTTGGCTTTCTAAAGCCAAAAATCACCAATGAGTAAATAAATCTTTTTTTCCTTCAAGTCTTGTGTTTACTTTCAATTTTGTTGTAATTGTTTTCGTCTTTGCATTTCATTTTGTAGTTTTCTTTAAATTCTTTGTTTCTTTTCCTTGTTCTTGGTTTTATGTGTTCATCCTATCCTTGTGCTTGAAAAAACCAAGAGGGCTACTGCAGTTCGTAGCTTAAAAAAGAAAATAATTCATTAATTGGGGTTGCAAATTTAAACCGTTATAACATTTCATTCTTGCATTGATAAAACTATTGTAATATATCAAATTGAACCTCGTTACGATTACTAAAGACACCATGAAGCAATAGTTTAGTGCTCCATTTATTGAACACAATTTTCATCATTTACACATCTTAACGACGTCTAAAAGGTTGATTGAACCTTATTGCATTGTTTTTTCAATTCTTGTTCTTTTGGGTTCCAATTTATCATCATAACCATGTTCTTAGCATTTCAAACTTTCTTATTCCTTTGAGTTCCTCGGTTCCTAGATTTTTTGCCTGAAGGCTCCGCATCATTTGATATCAATGCCTTGGTTGATGAAAAATACTTTATCTATCTTCATATATATATTTTTTGAATATTAGATTTTAAAATAATTTGTTCTTTGATTGTTTTCTGCTTTCTAAAGGAACAAATCACCAAAGAGTAAATAAATATTTTTTTCCTTAAAGTCTTGTGTTTACTTTCAATTTTGTTGCAATTGTTTTCGTCTTTGCATTTCATTTTGTAGTTTTCTTTAAATTCTTTGTTTCTTTTCCTTGTTCTTGGTTTTATGTGTTCCTCCTATCTTTGTGCTTGAAAAAACCAACAGGGCTACTGTAGTTCGTAGTTTAAAAAAGAAAAGAATTCATTAATTAGGGTTGCAAATTTAAACCGTTATAAGTTTTCATTCTTGCATTGATACACCTATTATAATATATCAAATTGAACCTCGTTACGATTACTAAAAACACCCGGAAGCAATAGTTTAGTGCTCCAATATTTTTAACACAATTTTCATCATTTACACATCTTAACGACGTCTAAAAGGTTGATTGAACCTTATTGCATTGTTTTTTCAATTCTTGTTATTTTCGGTTCCAATATTATCATCATAACTATGTTCTTAGCATTTCAAACTTTCTTATTCCTTTGAGTTCCCCGGTTCTTAGATTTTTCGCCTGAAGGATCCGCATCATTTGATATCAATGCCTTGGTTGCTGAAAAATACGTTATCTATCTTCATATATCTATTTTTTGAATTTTATATTTTAAAAAATTTTGTCCTTTGATTGTTTTTTGCTTTCTAAAGCCACAAATCACCAATGAGTAAATAAATATTTTTTTTCCTTCAAGTCTTGTGTTTACTTTCAATTTTGTTGCAATTTTTTTCGTCTTTGCATTTCATTTTGTAGTTTTCTTTAAATTCTTTGTTTCTTTTCCTTGTTCTTGGTTTTATGTGTTCCTCTTATCTTTGTGCTTGAAAAAACCAAGAGGGCTACTGTAGTTCGTAGTTTAAAAAACAAAAGAAGTTATTAATTGGGGTTGCAAATTTAAACCGTTATAAGTTTTCATTCTTGCATTGATACAACTATTATAATATATCAAATTGAACCTCGTTACGATTACTAAAAACACCCGGAAGCAATAGTTTAGTGCTCCAATATTTTTAACACAATTTTCATCATTTACACATCTTAACGACGTCAAAAAGTTTGAATGAACCATATTGCATTGTTCTTTCAATTCTTGTTCTTTTCGGTTCCACTTTTATCATCATAACCTTGTTCTTTGCATTTCAAACTTTCTTATTCCTTTGAGTTCCTCTGTTCTTATATTTTTCGCCTGAAAGACCCACATCATTTGATATCAATGCCTAGGTTGCTGAAAAATACTTTATCTATCTTTATATAACTATTTTTTGAATTTTAGATTTTAAAATAATTTGTTCTTTGATTGTTTTCTGCTTTCTGAAGCCACAAATCAACAAAGAGTAAATAAATATTTTTTTCCTTCAAGTCTTGTGTTTACTTTCAATTTTATTGTAATTGTTTTCGTCTTTGCATTTCATTTCATAGTTTTCTTTAAATTCTTTGTTTCTTTTTCTTGTTCTTTGTTTTATGTGTTCATCATATCTTTGTACTTGAAAAAAAAACAAGAGAGCTATTGTAGTTCGTAGTTTAAAAAATAAAAGAAATTATTAATTGGGGTTCCAACTTTAAACCGTTATAACTTTTCATTCTTGCATCGAAACAACTATTATAATATATCAAATTGAAACTCGTTTCGATTACTAAAAACAAAATGAAGAAATAGGTTAGTGCTCCACTTTTTTGGACAAAATTTTCAGCATTTACACATCTTAACGACGTCTAAAAGTTTGGTTGAACCTTATTGCATTGTTTTTTCAGTTCTTGTTCTTTTCGGTTCCAATATTATCATCATAACTATGTTCTTAGCATTTCAAACTTTCTTATTCCTTTGAGTTCCCCGGTTCTTAGATTTTTCGCCTGAAGGATCCGCATCATTTGATATCAATGCCTTGGTTGCTGAAAAATACGTTATCTATCTTCATATATCTATTTTTTGAATTTTATATTTTAAAAAATTTTGTCCTTTGATTGTTTTTTGCTTTCTAAAGCCACAAATCACCAATGAGTAAATAAATATTTTTTTTCCTTCAAGTCTTGTGTTTACTTTCAATTTTGTTGCAATTGTTTTCGTCTTTGCATTTCATTTTGTAGTTTTCTTTAAATTCTTTGTTTCTTTTCCTTGTTCTTGGTTTTATGTGTTCCTCCTATCTTTGTGCTTGAAAATAACAATAGAGCTACTGCAGTTCGTAGTTTAAAATACAAAAGAAGTTATTAATTGGGGTTGCAAATTTAAACCGTTATAACTTTTCATTCTTGCATTGATACAACTATTGTAATATATCAAATTGAACCTCGTTTCAAATACTAAAAACATCCTGAAGCAATAGTTTAGTGCTTCACTTTTTTGAAAACAATTTTCATGATTTACACATCTTAACGACGTCAAAAAGTTTGAATGAACCATATTGCATTGTTCTTTCAATTCTTGTTCTTTTCGGTTCCACTTTTATCATCATAACCATGTTCTTTGCATTTCAAACTTTCTTATTCCTTTGAGTTCCTCCGTTCTTATATTTTTCGCCTGAAGGACCCACATCATTTGATATCAATGCCTAGGTTGCTGAAAAATACTTTATCTATCTTTATATAACTATTTTTTGAATTTTAGATTTTAAAATAATTTGTTCTTTGATTGTTTTCTGCTTTCTGAAGCCACAAATCAACAAAGAGTAAATAAATGTTTTTTTTCCTTCAAGTCTTGTGTTTACTTTCAATTGTGGTTCAATTGTTTTCGTCTTTGCATTTCATTTTGTAGCTTTCTTTAAATTCTTTGTTTCTTTTTCTTGTTCTGGTTTTATGTGTACATCCTATCTTTGTGCTTGAAAAAAACAAGAGAGCTACTGCAGTTCGTAGTTTAAAATACAAAAGAAGTTATTAATTGGGGTTGTAAATTTGAACCGTTATAACTTTTTATTCTTGCATTGATACCACTATTCTAATATATCATATTGAACCTCATTTCGATTACTAAAAACATCCTGAAGCAATAGTTTAGTGCTTCACTTTTTTGAAAACAATTTTCATGATTTACACATCTTAACGACGTCAAAAAGTTTGAATGAACCATATTGCATTGTTCTTTCAATTCTTGTTCTTTTCGGTTCCACTTTTATCATCATAACCATGTTCTTTGCATTTCAAACTTTCTTATTCCTTTGAGTTCCTCCGTTCTTATATTTTTCGCCTGAAGGACCCACATCATTTGATATCAATGCCTTGGTTGGTGAAAATACGTTATCTATCTTCATATATCTATTTTTTGAATTTTAGATTTTAAAATAATTTGTCCTTTGATTGTTTTCTATTTTCTAAAGTCAAAAATCACCAAAAAATAAATAAGTATTTTTTTTCAAGTCTTGTGTTTACTTTCAATTTTGTTGGAATTGTTTTCATCATTGTATTTCATTTCATAGTTTCCTTTAAAGTCATTGTTTCTTTTTCTTGTTCTTTGTTTTATGTGTTCATCTTATATTTGTACTTGAAAAAAAACAGAGAGCTATTGCAGTTCGTAGTTTAAAAAAGAAAAGAATTCATTAATTAGGGTTGCAAATTTAAACCGTTATAAGTTTTCCTTCTTTCATTGATACACCTATTATAATATATCAAATTGAACCTCGTTACGATTACTAAAAACATCCGGAAGCAATAGTTTAGTGCTCCAATATTTTTAACACAATTTTCATCATTTACACATCTTAACGACGTCTTAATTTTTGTTGCAACCTTATTGCATTGTTTTTTCAATTCTTGTTATTTTCGGTTCCAATATTATCATCATAACTATGTTCTTAGCATTTCAAACTTTCTTATTTCTTTGAGTTCCCCGGTTCTTACATTTTTCGCTTGAAGGATCCGTATCATTTGATATCAATGCCTTGGTTCCTGAAAAATACATTATCTATCTTCATGTATATATATTTTGAATTTTATATTTTGAAATATTTTGTCCTTTGATTGTTTTTTGCTTTCTAAAGCCACAAATCACCAATGAGTAAATAAATATTTTTTTTCCATCAATTCTTGTGTTTACTTTCAATTTTGTTGCAATTGTTTTCGTCTTTGCATTTAATTTTGTAGTTTTCTTTAAATTCTTTGTTTCTTTTTCTTGTTCTTTGTTTTATGTGTTCCTTCTATCTTTGTGCTTGAAAAAACCAAGAGAGCTACTGCAGTTCGTAGTTTAAAAAACAAAAGAAGTTATTAATTGGGGTTGCAAATTTAAACCGTTATAACTTTTCATTCTTTCATTGATACAACTATTATAATATATCAAATTGAACCTCGTTTCGATTACTAAAGACACCGTGAAGCAATAGTTTAGTGCTCCATTTATTGAACACAATTTTCATCATTTACACATCTTAACAACATCTAAAAGTTTGGTTGAACCTTATTGCATTGTTTTTTCAATTCTTGTTCTTTTGGGTTCCAATTTATCATCATAACCATGTTCTTAGCATTTCAAACTTTCTTATTCCTTTGAGTTCCTCGGTTCCTAGATTTTTTGCCTGAAGGCTCCGCATCATTTGATATCAATGCCTTGGTTGATGAAAAATACTTTATCTATCTTCATATATATATTTTTTGAATATTAGATTTTAAAATAATTTGTTCTTTGATTGTTTTCTGCTTTCTAAAGGAACAAATCACCAAAGAGTAAATAAATATTTTTTTTCCTTAAAGTCTTGTGTTTACTTTCAATTTTGTTGCAAATGTTTTTATCTTTGCTTTTCATTTCATATTTTTCTTTAAATTCTTTGTTTCTTTTTCTTGTTTTTGGTTTTATGTGTACATCCTATCTTTGTGCTTGAAAAAAACAAGAGAGCTACTGCAGTTCGTAGTTTAAAATACAAAAGAAGTTATTAATTGGGGTTGTAAATTTGAACCGTTATAACTTTTTATTCTTGCATTGATACCACTATTCTAATATATCATATTGAACCTCATTTCGATTACTAAAGACACTTTGAAGCAATAGTATAGTGTTCCATTTATTGAACACAATTTTCATCATTTACGATTCTTAACGATGTCTAAAAGTTTGAATGAACCTTATTGCATTGTTCTTTCAATTCTTGTTCTTTTCGCTTCCAATTTTATTTATCCTAACCATGTTCTTTGCATTTCAAACTTTCTTATTCCTTTGAGTTCCTCGGTTCTTAGATTTTTCGCCTGAAGGCTCCCCATAATTTGATATCAATGCCTTGGTTGATGAAAAATACTTTATCTATCATCATATATATATTTTTTGAATTTTAGAGTTTAAAATAATATGTCCTTTGATTGTTTTTTTGCTTTCTAAAGTCAAAAATCCGCAAAAAATAATTAAATATTTTTTTTCCTACAAGGCTTGTGTTTACTTTCAAATTTGTTTAATTGTTTTCGTTTTTGCATTTCATTTCGTAATTTTTTTTAAATTCTTTGTTTCTTTTTTATTGTTATTTGTTTTTTGTGTTCATCTTGTCTTTGTACTTGAAAACACAAGAGAGCTAGTCTAGTTCATAGATTAAAAAACAAAAGAAGTTATTAAGTGAGGTTGCAACTTTAAACTATTATAACTTTTTATTCTTGCATTGATACCACTATTCTAATATATCATATTGAACCTCATTTCGATTACTAAAAACATCCTGAAGCAATAGTTTAGTGCTTCACTTTTTTGAAAACAATTTTCATGATTTACATATCTTAACGACGTCTTAATTTTTGTTGGAACCTTATTGCATTGATTTTTCAGTTCTTTTTCTTTTGGGTTCCAATTTTATCATCATAACCATGTTCTTAGCATTTCACACTTTCTTATTCTTATGAGTTCCTCGGTGCCAAGATTTTTCCCCTGAAGTATCCGCATCATTTGATATCAATGCCTTGGTTACTGAAAATATGTTATCTATCTTTATATATCTATTTTTTGAATTTTAGTTTTTAAAATAATTTGTCCTTTGATTGTTTTCTGCTTTCTAAAGTCTAAAATCAGTATTAAATAAATAAATATTTTTTTTCCTTCAAGTCTTGTGTTTACTTTCAATTTTATTGTAATTGTTTTCCTATTTGCATTTTATTTCATAGTTTTCTCCAAATTTTTTGTTTCTTTTTCTTGTTCTTTGTTTTATGTGTTCATCATATCTTTGTACTTGAAAAAAACAAGAGAGCTATTGCAAGTTTAAAAAATAAAAGAAATTATTAATTGGGGTTCCAACTTTAAAACATTATGACTTTTCATTTGTGCATCGAAACCACTATTCTAATATATCATATTGAACCTCATTTCGATTACTAAAAACATCCTGAAGCAATAGTTTAGTGCTCCACTTTATTGAACAAAATTCCATCATTTGCATATCTTAACGACGTCTTAATTTTTGTTGGAACCATATTGCATTGTTCTTTCAATTCTTGTTCTTTTCGGTTCCACTTTTATCATCATAACCTTGTTCTTTGCATTTCAAACTTTCTTATTCCTTTGAGTTCCTCTATTCTTATATTTTTCGCCTGAAGGATCCACATCATTTGATATCAATGCCTAGGTTGCTGAAAAATACTTTATCTATCTTTATATAACTATTTTTTGAATTTTAGATTTTAAAATAATTTGTTCTTTGATTTTTTTCTGCTTTCTGAAGCCACAAATCAACAAAGAGTAAATAAATGTTTTTTTCCTTCAAGTCTTGTGTTTACTTTCAATTTTGTTATATTTATTTTCATGTTTGCATTTCATTTCATAGTTTTCTTTAAATTCTTTGTTTCTTTTCCTTGTTCTTGGTTTTATGTGTTCCTCTTATCTTTGTGCTTGAAAAAACAAAGAGCGCTACTATAGTTCGTAGTTTAAAAAGAAAAGAATTCATTAATTAGGGTTGCAAATTTAAACCGTTATAATTTTTCATTCTTGCATTGATACACCTATTATAATATATCAAATTGAACCGCGTTATAATTTCTAAAAAAACCCGGAAGCAATAGTTTAGTGCTCCCATATTTTCAGCACAATTTTCATCATTTACACATCTTAACGACGTCTGAAAGGTTGATTGAACCTTATTGCATTGTTTTTTCAATTCTTGTTCTTTTCGGTTCCACTTTTATCATCATAACCTTGTTCTTTGCATTTCAAACTTTCTTATTCCTTTGAGTTCCTCTATTCTTATATTTTTCGCCTGAAGGATCCACATCATTTGATATCAATGCCTAGGTTGCTGAAAAATACTTTATCTATCTTTATATAACTATTTTTTGAATTTTAGATTTTAAAATAATTTGTTCTTTGATTGTTTTCTGCTTTCTGAAGCCACAAATCAACAAAGAGTAAATAAATGTTTTTTTCCTTCAAGTCTTGTGTTTACTTTCAATTTTGGTTCAATTGTTTTCGTCTTTGCATTTCATTTCATAATTTTCTTTAAATTCTTTGTTTCTTTTTCGTGTTCTTTGTTTTATGTGTTCATCATATCTTTGTACTTGAAAAAAAAGAGAGCTATTGCAGTTCGTAGTTTAAAAAATAAAAGAAATTATTAATTGGGGTTCCAACTTTAAACCGTTATAACTTTTTATTCTTGCATTGATACCACTATTCTAATATATCATATTGAACCTCATTTCGATAACTAAAAACATCCTGAAGCAATAGTTTAGTGCTTCACTTTTTTGAAAACAATTTTCATGATTTACACATCTTAACGACGTCAAAAAGTTTGAATGAACCATATTGCATTGTTCTTTCAATTCTTGTTCTTTTCGGTTCCACTTTTATCATCATAACCATGTTCTTTGCATTTCAAACTTTCTTATTCCTTTGAGTTCCTCTGTTCTTATATTTTTCGCCTGAAGGACCCACATCATTTGATATCAATGCCTAGGTTGCTGAAAAATACTTTATCTATCTTTATATAACTATTTTTTGAATTTTAGATTTTAAAATAATTTGTTCTTTGATTGTTTTCTGCTTTCTGAAGCCACAAATCAACAAAGAGTAAATAAATGTTTTTTTCCTTCAAGTCTTGTGTTTACTTTCAATTTTGTTATATTTATTTTCATGTTTGCATTTCATTTCATAATTTTCTTTAAATTCTTTGTTTCTTTTTCTTGTTCTTTGTTTTATGTGTTCATCATATCTTTGTGCTTGAAAAAAACAAGAGAGCTACTGCAGTTCGTAGTTTAAAATACAAAAGAAGTTATTAATTGGGGTTGTAAATTTGAACCGTTATAACTTTTTATTCTTGCATTGATACCACTATTCTAATATATCATATTGAACCTCATTTCGATTACTAAAAACATCCTGAAGCAATAGTTTAGTGCTTCACTTTTTTGAAAAAAAATTTCATGATTTACACATCTTAACGACGTCTTAATTTTTGTTGGAACCTTATTGCATTGATTTTTCAATTCTTGTTCTTTTGGGTACCAATTTTAGCATCATAACAATGTTCTTAGCATTTCTAACTTTCATATTAATTTGAGTTCCTTTGTTCCTAGATTTTTCACCAGAAGGATCCGCATCGTTTGATATCAATGCCTTGTTTGCTGAAAAATACTTTATCTATCTTTATATAACTATTTTTTGAATTTTAGATTTTAAAATAATTTGTTCTTTGATTGTTTTCTGCTTTCTGAAGCCACAAATCAACAAAGAGTAAATAAATGTTTTTTTTCCTTCAAGTCTTGTGTTTACTTTCAATTGTGGTTCAATTGTTTTCGTCTTTGCATTTCATTTCATAGTTTTCTTTAAATTCTTTGTTTCTTTTTCTTGTTCTTTGTTTTATGTGTTCATCATATCTTTGTACTTGAAAAAAACAAGAGAGCTACTGCAGTTCGTAGTTTAAAATACAAAAGAAGTTATTAATTGGGGTTGTAAATTTGAACCGTTATAACTTTTTATTCTTGCATTGATACCACTATTCTAATATATCATATTGAACCTCATTTCGATTACTAAAAACATCCTGAAGCAATAGTTTAGTGCTTCACTTTTTTGAAAACAATTTTCATGATTTACACATCTTAACGACGTCAAAAAGTTTGAATGAACCATATTGCATTGTTCTTTCAATTCTTGTTCTTTTCGGTTCCACTTTTATCATCATAACCTTGTTCTTTGCATTTCAAACTTTCTTATTCCTTTGAGTTCCTCTGTTCTTATATTTTTCGCCTGAAGGACCCACATCATTTGATATCAATGCCTAGGTTGCTGAAAAATACTTTATCTATCTTTATATAACTATTTTTTGAATTTTAGATTTTAAAATAATTTGTTCTTTGATTGTTTTCTGCTTTCTGAAGCCACAAATCAACAAAGAGTAAATAAATGTTTTTTTCCTTCAAGTCTTTTGGTTACTTTCAATTTTGTTATATTTATTTTCATGTTTGCATTTCATTTCATAATTTTCTTTAAATTCTTTGTTTCGTTTTCTTTTTCTTTGTTTTATGGGTTCATCATATCTTTGTACTTGAAAAAAAACAAGAGAGCTATTGCAGTTCGTAGTTTAAAAATAAAAGAAATTATTAATTGGGGTTCCAACTTTAAACCGTTATAACTTTTCATTCTTGCATCGACACAACTATTATATTATATCAAATGGAACCTCGTTTCGATATCTAAAAACAAACTGAAGCAATAGTTTAGTGCTCCATTTTATTGAGCAAAATCTTCATCATTTGCATATCTTAACGACATCTTAATTGTTGTTGGAACCTTATTGCATTATTATTTCAATTCTTGTTCTTTTGGGTACCAATTTTAGCATCATAACAATGTTCTTAGCATTTCAAACTTTCATATTCCTTTGAGTTCCTTTGTTCCTAGATTTTTCACCAGAAGGATCCGCATCGTTTGATATCAATGCCTTGTTTGCTGAAAATACGTGTTCTGTTTTAATATGTCTATTTTTTGAATTTTATATTTTAAAATAATGTCCTTTGATTGTTTTCTCCTTTCTAAACTCACAAATCCCAAAAAATGATTTTTTTTTCATTCAAGTCTTTTGGTTACTTTCAATTTGTTATATTCATTTTCATGTTTGCAATTCATTTCATAGTTTTCTTTAAATTCTTTGTTTCTTTTTCTTGTTCTTTGTTTTATGTGTTCATCATATCTTTGTACTTGAAAAAAACAAGAGAGCTATTGCAGTTTGTAGTTTAAAAAATAAAAGAATTTATTAATTGGGTTCCAACTTTAAACCGTTATAACTTTTCATACTTGCATCGAAACAACTATTATATTATATCAAATTGAACCTCGTTTTGATATCTAAAAACAAACTGAAGCAATAGTTTAGTGCTCTACTTATTGAACAAAATTCCATCATTTGCATATCTTAACGACGTCTTAATTTTTGTTGGAACCTTATTGCATTGATTTTTCAATTCTTGTTCTTTTGGGTACCAATTTTAGCATCATAACCATGTTCTTAGCATTTCAAACTTTCCTATTCCTTTGAGTTCCTCTGTTCCTAGATTTTTCACCTGAAGGATCCGTATCATTTGATATCAATGCCTTATTTGCTGAAAATACGTTTATTGTTTTCATATATCAAGTTTTTGCAATTTTAGATTTTAAAATAATGTCCATTGATTGTTTTCTGCTTTCTAAAGTCACAAATCAACAAAGAGTAAATAAATGTTTTTTTTCCTTCAAGTCTTGTGTCTACTTTCAAATTTGTTGTTATTATTTTCATGTTTGCATTTCATTTCATAATTTTCTTTAAATTCTTTGTTTCTTTTTCTTGTTCTTTGTTTTATGTGTTCATCATATCTTTGTACTTGAAAAAAAAGAGAGCTATTGCAGTTCGTAGTTTAAAAAATAAAAGAAATTATTAATTGGGGTTCCAACTTTAAACCGTTATAACTTTTCATTCTTGCATCGAAACAACTATTATAATATATCAAATTGAACCTCGTTTCGATTACTAAAAACACCAGACGCAATAGTTTAGTGCTCCACTTTTTTGAACACAATTTTCATCATTTACATATCTTAACGACGTCTTAATTTTTGTTGGAACCTTATTGCATTGATTTTTCAATTCTTGTTCTTTTGGGTACCAATTTTAGCATCATAACCATGTTCTTAGCATTTCAAACTTTCTTATTCCTTTGAGTTCCTCTGTTCTTAGATTTTTCACCCGAAGGATCCGCTTCATTTGATATCAATGCCTTGGTTGCTAAAAATACTTTATCTGTCTTTATATAACTATTTTTTGAATTTTAGATTTTAAAATAATTTGTTCTTTGATTGTTTTCTGCTTTCTGAAGCCACAAATCAACAAAGAGTAAATAAATGTTTTTTTTCCTTCAAGTCTTGTGTTTACTTTCAATTTTGTTATATTTATTTTCATGTTTGCCTTTCATTTCATAATTTTCTTTAAATACTTTGTTTCTTTTTCTTGTTCTTTGCTTTATGTATTCATCATATCTTTGTAGTTGAAAAAACACAAGAGAGCTATTGCAATTTGTAGTTAAAAAAAAGATATTATTAATTGGGGTTCTAACTTTAAACCGTTATAACTTTTCATTCTTGCATCGAAACAACTATTATATTATATCAAATTGAACCTCGTTTTGATATCTAAAAACATCCTGAAGCAATAGTTTAGTGCTTCACTTTTTTGAAAACAATTTTCATGATTTACACATCTTAACGACGTCAAAAAGTTTGAATGAACCATATTGCATTGATTTTTCAATTCTTGTTCTTTTGGGTACCAATTTTAGCATCATAACCATGTTCTTAGCATTTCAAACTTTCCTATTCCTTTGAGTTCCTCTGTTCTTAGATTTTTCACCCGAAGGATCCGTATCGTTTGATATCAATGCCTTATTTGCTGACAATACGTTTTCTGTTAGCATATATCTATTTTTTCAATTTTAGATTTTAAAATAATGACCTTTGATTGTTTTCTGCTTTCTAAAGTCACAAATCCAAAAAAGTAAATAAATTTTTTTTCTTTCAAGTCTTGTGGTTACTTTCAATTTTGTTAAATTTATTTTCATGTTTTAATTTCATTTCATAATTTTCTTTAAATTCTTTGTTTTGTTTTCTTGTTCTTTGTTTTATGTGTTCATCATATCTTTGTACTTGAAAAAAAATAAGAGAGCTACTGTAGTTCGTAGTTTTAAAAAGAAGGAGTTATTAATTGTGGTTCCAACTTTAAATGGTTATAACTTTTCATTCGTGCATCGAAACAACTCTTATAATATATCAAATTGAACCTTGTTTTCATTCCTAAAAACATGCTGAAGCAATAATTTAGTGCTCTACCTTTTTGAACACAATTTCCATCATCTGAAAATCTTAACGACGGCTTAATTTTTGTTGGAAGCTTATTGCATTGATATTTCAATTCTTGTTCTTTTCGGTCCCAATTTTATCATCATAACCATGTTCTTATCATTTCAAACTTTCTTATTCAGTTGAGTTCCTCCGTTCTTAGCTTTTCTCACTAAAGGAGCCGCATCATTT
The DNA here is from genome assembly GCA_033030585.1 of Hippophae rhamnoides. NCBI lineage: Eukaryota > Viridiplantae > Streptophyta > Magnoliopsida > Rosales > Elaeagnaceae > Hippophae > Hippophae rhamnoides. The sequence goes on along the minus strand of CM065429.1, from coordinate 56,208,028 downwards.
GATATCAATGCCTTATTTATTGAAAATACGTTTTCTATCTTCATTTATCTATTTTTTGAATTTTAGATTTTAAAATAATTTGTCCTTTGATTGTTTTCTACTTTCTAAAGTCACAAATCACCAAAAAATAAATAAATATTTTTTTCCTTCAAGTCTTGTGTTTACTTTCAATTTTGTTATATTTATTTTCATGTTTGCATTTCATTTCATAATTTTCTTTAAATTCTTTGTTTCTTTTTCTTGTTCTTTGTTTTATGTGTTCATCATATCTTTGTACTTGAAAAAAAACAAGAGAGCTATTGCAGTTCGTAGTTTAAAAAATAAAAGAAATTATTAATTGGGGTTCCAACTTTAAACCGTTATAACTTTTCATTCTTGCATCGAAACAACTATTATATTATATCAAATTGAACCTCGTTTTGATATCTAAAAACAAACTGAAGCAATAGTTTAGTGCTCCGCCTTTTTGAACACAATTTCCATCATTTACAAATCTTAACGACGTCTTAATTTTTGTTGGAACCTTATTGCATTGATTTTTCAATTCTTGTTCTTTTGGGTACCAATTTTAGCATCATAACCTTGTTCTTTGCATTTCAAACTTTCTTATTCCTTTGAGTTCCTCTGTTCTTATATTTTTCGCCTGAAGGACCCACATCATTTGATATCAATGCCTAGGTTGCTGAAAAATACTTTATCTATCTTTATATAACTATTTTTTGAATTTTAGATTTTAAAATAATTTGTTCTTTGATTGTTTTCTGCTTTCTGAAGCCACAAATCAACAAAGAGTAAATAAATGTTTTTTTTCCTTCAAGTCTTGTGGTTACTTTCAATTTTGTTATATTTATTTTCATGTTTGCATTTCATTTCATAATTTTCTTTAAATTCTTTGTTTCTTTTTCGTGTTCTTTGTTTTATGTGTTCATCATATCTTTGTACTTGAAAAAAAAAGAGAGGTATTGTAGTTCGTAGTTTAAAAAATAAAAGAAATTATTAATTGGGGTTCCAACTTTAAACCGTTATAACTTTTCTTACTTGCAGCGAAACAACTATTATATTATATCAAATTGAACCTCGTTTTGATATCTAAAAACAAACTGTAGCAATAGTTTAGTGCTCCACTTTGTTTAACACAATTTTCATCATTTACACATCTTAACGACGTCTTAATTTTTGTTGGAACCTTATTGCATTGATTTTTCAATTCTTGTTCTTTTGGGTACCAATTTTAGCATCATAACCATGTTCTTAGCATTTCAAACTTTCCTATTCCTTTGAGTTCCTCTGTTCCTAGATTTTTCACCTGAAGGGTCCGCATCATTTGATATCAATGCCTTATTTGTTGAAAATATGTTTTCAGTTTTCATATATCTATTTTTTGAATTTGAGATTTTAAAATAATGTGCTTTGATTGTTTTCTCCTTTCTAAAGTCACAAATCACCAAAAAATAAATAAATATTTTTTATTCCTTCAAGACTTTTGTTTACTTTAAATTTTGTTGCAATTTTTTTCATGTTTGCATTTCATTTCATAATTTTCTTTAAATTCTTTGTTTCTTTTTCTTGTTCTTTGTTTTATGTGTTCATCATATCTTTGTACTTGAAAAAAAACAAGAGAGCTATTGCAGTTCGTAGTTTAAAAAATAAAAGAAATTATTAATTGGGGTTCCAACTTTAAACCGTTATAACTTTTCATTCTTGCATCGAAACAACTATTATATTATATCAAATTGAACCTCGTTTTGATATCTAAAAACAAACTGAAGCAATAGTTTAGTGCTCCACTTTATTGAACAAAATTCCATCATTTGCATATCTTAACGACATCTTAATTTTTGTTGGAACCTTATTGCATTGATATTTCAATTCTTGTTCTTTTGGGTACCAATTTTAGCATCATAACAATGTTCTTAGCATTTCAAACTTTCATATTCCTTTGAGTTCCTTTGTTCCTAGATTTTTCACCAGAAGGATCCGCATCGTTTCATATCAATGCCTTGTTTGCTGAAAATACGTTATCTATCTTCATATATCTATTTTTTGAATTTTAGATTTTAAAATATTTTGTTCTTTGATTCTTTTCTATTTTCTAAACTCACAAATCACCAAAAAATAAATAAATATTTTTTATTCCTTCAAGACTTTTGTTTACTTTCAATTTTGTTATATTTATTTTCATGTTTGCATTTCATTTCATAATTTTCTTTAAATTCTTTGTTTCTTTTTCGTGTTCTTTGTTTTATGTGTTCATCATATCTTTGTACTTGAAAAAAAAGAGAGCTATTGCAGTTCGTAGTTTAAAATACAAAAGAAGTTATTAATTGGGGTTGCAAATTTAAACCGTTATAAATTTTCATTCTTGCATTGATACAACTATTGTATTATATCAAATTGAACCTCGTTTTGATTACTAAAAACATCCTGAAGCAATAGTTTAGGGCTCCACTTTTTTTAACACAATTTTCATCATTTACACATCTTAACGACGTCTTAATTTTTGTTGGAACCTATTGCATTGTTCTTTCAATTCTTGTTCTTTTCGGTTCCACTTTTATCATCATAACCATGTTCTTTGCATTTCAAACTTTCTTATTCCTTTGAGTTCCTCTGTTCTTATATTTTTCGCCTGAAGGACCCACATCATTTGATATCAATGCAGAGATTGCTGAAAAATACTTTATCTATCTTTATATAACTATTTTTTGAATTTTAGATTTTATAATAATTTGATCTTTGGTTGTTTTCTGATTTCTGAAGCCACAAATCAACCAAGAGTAAATAAATGTTTTTTTCCTTCAAGTCTTGTGTTTAGTTTCAATTGTGGTTCAATTGTTTTCATGTTTGCATTTCATTTCATAATTTTCTTTAAATTCTTTGTTTTGTTTTCTTGTTCTTTGTTTTATGTGTTCATCATATCTTTGTACTTGAAAAAAAAACAAGAGAGCTATTGCAGTTCGTAGTTTAAAAATAAAAGAAATTATTAATTGGGGTTCCAACTTTAAACCGTTATAACTTTTCTTTCTTGCATCGAAACAACTATTATATTATATCAAATGGAACCTCGTTTCGATATCTAAAAACAAACTGAAGCAATAGTTTAGTGCTCCGCCTTTTTTAACACAATTTCCATCATTTACAAATCTTAACGACGGCTTAAACTTTGGTTGAACCTTATTGCATTGTTTTTTCAGTTCTTGTTCTTTTCGGTTCCAATTTTATCATCATAACCATGTTCTTAGCATTTCAAACTTTCCTATTCCTTTGAGTTCCTCTGTTCCTAGATTTTTCACCTGAAGGATCCGTATCATTTGATATCAATGCCTTATTTGCTGAAAATACGTTATATAGCTTCATATATCTATTTTTTGAATTTTAGATTTTAAAATAATTTGTCCTTTGATTGTTTTCTACTTTCTAAAGTCACAAATCCAAAAAAATGAATTTGTTTTCTTTCAAGTCTTGTGGTTACTTTCAATTTTGTTAAATTTATTTTCATGTTTTAATTTCATTTCATAATTTTCTTTAAATTCTTTGTTTCTTTTTCTTGTTCTTTGTTTTATGAGTTCATCATATCTTTGTACTTGAAAAGAAAACAAGAGAGCTACTGCAGTTCGTAGTTTAAAAAAAATAATAGCTTATTAATTGTGGTTGCAACTTTGAACTTTTATAACGTTTCATTCGTGAATCGAAACAACTATTATAACATATCAAATTGACCCTCGTTTTGATTACTAAAACCACCCTGATGCAATAGTTAGTACTCAAATTTTATGAACATAATTTTCATCATTTACATATCTTAACGATGTCTAAAAATTTTGGTGAACCATATTGCATTGTTTTTTCTGTTCTTGTTCTTTTCGGTTCCAATTTTATCATCATAGTCATATTTTTAGCATTACAAACTTTCATATTCCTTTGAGTTCCTCGGTTCCTACATTTTTTGCTTGAAGGATCCTCATCATTTGATATCAATGCCTTATTTGCTGAAAATACGTTTATTGTTTTCATATATCAAGTTTTTGCAATTTTAGATTTTAAAATAATGTCCATTGATTGTTTTCTGCTTTCTAAAGTCACAAATCCCCAAAAAATAAATAAATATTTTTTTTCTTTCAAGTCTTGTGTTTACTTTCAATTTTGTTATATTTATTTTCATGTTTGCATTTCATTTCATAATTTTCTTTAAATTCTTTGTTTCTTTTTCTTGTTCTTTGTTTTATGTGTTCATCATATCTTTGTACTTGAAAAAAAACAAGAGAGCTATTGCAGTTCGTAGTTTAAAAATAAAAGAAATTATTAATTGGGGTTCCAACTTTAAACCGTTATAACTTTTCATTCTTGCATCGAAACAACTATTATATTATATCAAATTGAACCTCGTTTTGATATCTAAAAACAAACTGAAGCAATAGTTTAGTGCTCCACTTTATTGAACAAAATTCCATCATTTGCATATCTTAACGACGTCTTAATTTTTGTTGGAACCTTATTGCATTGATTTTTCAATTCTTGTTCTTTTGGGTACCAATTTTAGCATCATAACCATGTTCTTAGCATTTCAAACTTTCCTATTCCTTTGAGTTCCTCTGTTCCTAGATTTTTCACCTGAAGGATCCGCATCATTTGATATCAATGCCTTATTTGCTGAAAATACGTTATCTATCTTCATATATCTATTTTTTGAATTTTGTATTTTAAAATAATGTCCTTTGATTGTTTTCTGCTTTCTAAAGTCACAAATCCAAAAAAATGAATTTTTTTTCTTTCAAGTCTTGTGGTTACTTTCAATTTTGTTATATTTATTTTCATGTTTGCATTTCATTTCATAATTTTCTTTAAATTCTTTGTTTCTTTTTCTTGTTCTTTGTTTTATGTGTTCATCATATCTTTGTACTTGAAAAAAAACAAGAGAGCTATTGCAGTTCGTAGTTTAAAAAATAAAAGAAATTATTAATTGGGGTTCCAACTTTAAACCGTTATAACTTTTCATTCTTGCATCGAAACAACTATTATATTATATCAAATTGAACCTCGTTTTGATATCTAAAAACATACTGAAGCAATAGTTTAGTGCTCCACTTTATTGAACAAAATTCCATCATTTGCATATCTTAACGACGTCTTAATTTTTGGTTGGAACCTTATTGCATTGATTTTTCAATTCTTGTTCTTTTGGGTACCAATTTTAGCATCATAACCATGTTCTTAGCATTTCAAACTTTCCTATTCCTTTGAGTTCCTCTGTTCCTAGATTTTTCACCTGAAGGATCCGTATCATTTGATATCAATGCCTTATTTGCTGAAAATACGTTTTCTGTTTTCATATATACAATTTTTCAATTTTAGATTTTAGGATAATGTGCTTTGATTGTTTTCTACTTTCTAAAGTCACAAATCCAAAAAAATGAATTTTTTTTTCTTTCAAGTCTTGCGGTTACTTTCAATTTTGTTATATTTATTTTCATGTTTGCATTTCATTTCATAATTTTCTTTAAATTCTTTGTTTCTTTTTCTTGTTCTTTATTTTATGTGTTCATCATATCTTTGTACTTGAAAAAAAACAAGAGAGCTATTGCAGTTCGTAGTTTAAAAAATAAAAGAAATTATTAATTGGGGTTCCAACTTTAAACCGTTATAACTTTTCATTCTTGCATCGAAACAACTATTATATTATATCAAATTGAACCTCGTTTTGATATCTAAAAACAAACTGAAGCAATAGTTTAGTGCTCCACTTTATTGAACAAAATTCCATCATTTGCATATCTTAACGACGTCTTAATTTTTGTTGGAACCTATTGCATTGATTTTTCAATTCTTGTTCTTTTGGGTACCAATTTTAGCATCATAACCATGTTCTTAGCATTTCAAACTTTCCTATTCCTTTGAGTTCCTCTGTTCTTAGATTTTTCACCCGAAGGATCCGTATCATTTGATATCAATGCCTTATTTGCTGAAAATACGTTTTCTGTTTTCATATATCTATTTTTTCAATTTTAGATTTTAAAATAATGTGCTTTGATTGTTTTCTGCTTTCTAAAGTCACAAATCCAAAAAAATGAATTTTTTTTTCTTTCAAGTCTTGTGGTTACTTTCAATTTTGTTATATTTATTTTCATGTTTGCATTTCATTTCATAATTTTCTTTAAATTCTTTGTTTCTTTTTCTTGTTCTTTGTTTTATGTGTTCATCATATCTTTGTACTTGAAAAAAAACAAGAGAGCTATTGCAGTTCGTAGTTTAAAAAATAAAAGAAATTATTAATTGGGGTTCCAACTTTAAACCGTTATAACTTTTCATTCTTGCATCGAAACAACTATTATATTATATCAAATTGAACCTCGTTTTGATATCTAAAAACAAACTGAAGCAATAGTTTAGTGCTCCACTTTATTGAACAAAATTCCATCATTTGCATATCTTAACGACGTCTTAATTTTTGTTGGAACCTTATTGCATTGATTTTTCAATTCTTGTTCTTTTGGGTACCAATTTTAGCATCATAACCATGTTCTTAGCATTTCAAACTTTCCTATTCCTTTGAGTTCCTCTGTTCTTAGATTTTTCACCCGAAGGATCCGTATCATTTGATATCAATGCCTTATTTGCTGAAAATACGTTTTCTGTTTTCATATATCTATTTTTTCAATTTTAGATTTTAAAATAATGTGCTTTGATTGTTTTCTGCTTTCTAAAGTCACAAATAAAAAAAAAGATTTTTTTTCTTTCAAGTCTTGTGGTTACTTTCAATTTTGTTATATTTATTTTCATGTTTGCATTTCATTTCATAATTTTCTTTAAATTCTTTGTTTCTTTTTCTTGTTCTTTGTTTTATGTGTTCATCATATCTTTGTACTTGAAAAAAAACAAGAGAGCTATTGCAGTTCGTAGTTTAAAAAATAAAAAAATTATTAATTGGGGTTCCAACTTTAAACCGTTATAACTTTTCATTCTTGCATCGAAACAACTATTATATTATATCAAATTGAACCTCGTTTTGATATCTAAAAACAAACTGAAGCAATAGTTTAGTGCTCCACTTTATTGAACAAAATTCCATCATTTGCATATCTTAACGACGTCTTAATTTTTGTTGGAACCTTATTGCATTGATTTTTCAATTCTTGTTCTTTTGGGTACCAATTTTAGCATCATAACCATGTTCTTAGCATTTCAAACTTTCCTATTCCTTTGAGTTCCTCTGTTCCTAGATTTTTCACCTGAAGGATCCGTATCATTTGATATCAATGCCTTATTTGCTGAAAATACGTTTTCTGTTTTCATATATCTATTTTTTCAATTTTAGATTTTAAAATAATGTCCTTTGATTGTTTTCTGCTTTCTAAAGTCACAAATCCAAAAAAATGAATTTTTTTTCTTTCAAGTCTTGTGGTTACTTTCAATTTTGTTATATTTATTTTCATGTTTGCATTTCATTTCATAATTTTCTTTAAATTCTTTGTTTCTTTTTCTTGTTCTTTGTTTTATGTGTTCATCATATCTTTGTACTTGAAAAAAAAGAAGAGAGCTAATGCAGTTCGTAGTTTAAAAAATAAAAGAAATTATTAATTGGGGTTCCAACTTTAAACCGTTATAACTTTTCATTCTTGCATCGAAACAACTATTATATTATATCAAATTGAACCTCGTTTTGATATCTAAAAACAAACTGAAGCAATAGTTTAGTGCTCTACTTATTGAACAAAATTCCATCATTTGCATATCTTAACGACGTCTTAATTTTTGTTGGAACCTTATTGCATTGATTTTTCAATTCTTGTTCTTTTGGGTACCAATTTTAGCATCATAACCATGTTCTTAGCATTTCAAACTTTCCTATTCCTTTGAGTTCCTCTGTTCCTAGATTTTTCACCTGAAGGATCCGCATCATTTGATATCAATGCCTTATTTGCTGAAAATACGTTTTCTGTTTTCATATATCTGTTTTTTGATTTTTAAATCTTAAAATAATTTGTCCTTTGATTTTTTTCTGCTTTGTAAAGTCACAAATCCCCAAAAAATAAATAAATATTTTTTTTCCTTCAAGTCTTGTGTTTACTTTGAAATTTGTTGTAATTGTTTTCGTATTTTCCTTTCATTTTAGATTTTTCGTTAAATTCTTTGTTTCTTTTTCTTGTTCTTTGTTTTATGAGTTCATCCTATCTTTGTACTTGAAAAAAACAAGAGAGCTACTGCAGTTCGTAGTTTAAAAAAAATAACTTATTAATAGTGGTTGCAACTTTGAACTTTTATAACGTTTCATTCGTGAATCGAAACAACTATTATAATATATCAAATTGACCCTCGTTTTGATTACTAAAACCACCCTGATGCAATAGTTAGTACTCCACTTTTTTGAACATAATTTTCATCATTTACATATCTTAACGATGTCTAAAAATTTTGGTGAACCATATTGCATTGTTTTTTTTGTTCTTGTTCTTTTCGGTTCCAATTTTATCATCATAGCCATATTTTTAGCATTTCAAACTTTCATATTCCTTTGAGTTCCTCGGTTCCTAGATTTTTTGCTTGAAGGATCCTCATCATTTGATATCAATGCCTTGGTTATTGAAAATACGTTATCTATCTTCATATATCTGTTTTTTGATTTTTAAATCTTAAAATAATGTCCTTTGATTGTTTTCTACTTTCTAAAGTCACAAATCCAAAAAAATGAATTTTTTTTTCTTTCAAGTCCTGTGGTTACTTCCAATTTTGTTATATTTATTTTCATGTTTGCATTTCATTTCATAATTTTCTTTAAATTCTTTGTTTCTTTTTCTTGTTCTTTGTTTTATGTGTTCATCATATCTTTGTACTTGAAAAAAAAGAAGAGAGCTAATGCAGTTCGTAGTTTTAAAAAGAAATTATTAATTGGGGTTCCAACTTTAAACCGTTATAACTTTTCATTCTTGCATCGAAACAACTATTATATTATATCAAATTGAACCTCGTTTTGATATCTAAAAACAAACTGAAGCAATAGTTTAGTGCTCCACTTTATTGAACAAAATTCCATCATTTGCATATCTTAACGACGTCTTAATTTTTGTTGGAACCTTATTGCATTGATTTTTCAATTCTTGTTCTTTTGGGTACCAATTTTAGCATCATAACCATGTTCTTAGCATTTCAAACTTTCCTATTCCTTTGAGTTCCTCTGTGCCTAGATTTTTCACCTGAAGGATCCGCATCATTTGATATCAATGCCTTATTTGCTGAAAATACGTTTTCTGTTTTCATATATCTATTTTTTCAATTTTAGATTTTAAAATAATGTCCTTTGATTGTTTTCTACTTTCTAAAGTCACAAATCCAAAAAAATGAATTATTTTTTCTTTCAAGTCTTGTGGTTACTTTCAATTTTGTTATATTTATTTTCATGTTTGCATTTCATTTCATAGTTTTCTTTAAATTCTTTGTTTCTTTTTCTTGTTCTTTGTTTTATGTGTTCATCATATCTTTGTACTTGAAAAAAAACAAGAGAGCTATTGCAGTTCGTAGTTTAAAAAATAAAAGAAATTATTAATTGGGGTTCCAACTTTAAACCGTTATAACTTTTCATTCTTGCATCGAAACAACTATTATATTATATCAAATTGAACCTCGTTTTGATATCTAAAAACAAACTGAAGCAATAGTTTAGTGCTCCACTTTATTGAACAAAATTCCATCATTTGCATATCTTAACGACGTCTTAATTTTTGTTGGAACCTTATTGCATTGATTTTTCAATTCTTGTTCTTTTGGGTACCAATTTTAGCATCATAACCATGTTCTTAGCATTTCAAACTTTCCTATTCCTTTGAGTTCCTCTGTTCCTAGATTTTTCACCTGAAGGATCCGCATCATTTGATATCAATGCCTTATTTGCTGAAAATACGTTTTCTGTTTTCATATATCTATTTTTTCAATTTTAGATTTTAAAATAATGTGCTTTGATTGTTTTCTGCTTTCTAAAGTCACAAATCCAAAAAAATGAATTTTTTTTTCTTTCAAGTCTTGTGGTTACTTTCAATTTTGTTATATTTATTTTCATGTTTGCATTTCATTTCATAATTTTCTTTAAATTCTTTGTTTCTTTTTCTTGTTCTTTGTTTTATGTGTTCATCATATCTTTGTACTTGAAAAAAAACAAGAGAGCTATTGCAGTTCGTAGTTTAAAAATAAAAGAAATTATTAATTGGGGTTCCAACTTTAAACCGTTATAACTTTTCATTCTTGCATCGAAACAACTATTATATTATATCAAATTGAACCTCGTTTTGATATCTAAAAACAAACTGAAGCAATAGTTTAGTGCTCCACTTTATTGAACAAAATTCCATCATTTGCATATCTTAACGACGTCTTAATTTTTGTTGGAACCTTATTGCATTGATTTTTCAATTCTTGTTCTTTTGGGTACCAATTTTAGCATCATAACCATGTTCTTAGCATTTCAAACTTTCCTATTCCTTTGAGTTCCTCTGTTCCTAGATTTTTCACCTGAAGGATCCGCATCATTTGATATCAATGCCTTATTTGCTGAAAATACGTTTTCTATTTTCATATATCTATTTTTTCAATTTTAGATTTTAAAATAATGTGCTTTGATTGTTTTCTGCTTTCTAAAGTCACATATCCAAAAAAATGAATTTTTTTTCTTTCAAGTCTTGTGGTTACTTTCAATTTTGTTAAATTTATTTTCATGTTTTAATTTCATTTCATAATTTTCTTTAAATTCTTTGTTTTGTTTTCTTGTTCTTTGTTTTATGTGTTCATCATATCTTTGTACTTGAAAAAAAATAAGAGAGCTATTGCAATTCGTAGTTTAAAAAATAAAAGAATTTATTAATTGGGTTCCAACTTTAAACCGTTATAACTTTTCATTCTTGCATCGAAACAACTATTATATTATATCGAATTGAACCTCGTTTTGATATCTAAAAACAAACTGAAGAAATAGTTTAGTGCTCCACTTTATTGATCAAAATTCCATCATTTGCATATCTTAACGACATCTTAATTTTTGTTGGAACCTTATTGCATTGATATTTCAATTCTTGTTCTTTTGGGTACCAATTTTAGCATCATAACAATTATCTTAGCATTTCAAACTTTCCTATTAATTTGAGTTCCTTTGTTCCTAGATTTTTCACCAGAAGGATCCGCATCGTTTGATATCAATGCCTTGTTTGCTGAAAATACGTGTTCTGTTTTTATATGTCTATTTTTTCAATTTTAGATTTTAAAATAATGTGCTTTGATTGTTTTCTGCTTTCTAAAGTCACAAATCCAAAAAAATGAATTTTTTTTTCTTTCAAGTCTTGTGGTTACTTTCAATTTTGTTATATTTATTTTCATGTTTGCATTTCATTTCATAATTTTCTTTAAATTCTTTGTTTCTTTTTCTTGTTCTTTGTTTTATGTGTTCATCATATCTTTGTACTTGAAAAAAAACAAGAGAGCTATTGCAGTTCGTAGTTTAAAAAATAAAAGAAATTATTAATTGGGGTTCCAACTTTAAACCGTTATAACTTTTCATTCTTGCATCGAAACAACTATTATATTATATCAAATTGAACCTCGTTTTGATATCTAAAAACAAACTGAAGCAATAGTTTAGAGCTCTACTTTATTGAACAAAATTCCATCATTTGCATATCTTAACGACGTCTTAATTTTTGTTGGAACCTTATTGCATTGATTTTTCAATTCTTGTTCTTTTGGGTACCAATTTTAGCATCATAACCATGTTCTTAGCATTTCAAACTTTCCTATTCCTTTGAGTTCCTCTGTGCCTAGATTTTTCACCTGAAGGATCCGCATCATTTGATATCAATGCCTTATTTGCTGAAAATACGTTTTCTATTTCATATATCTATTTTTTCAATTTTAGATTTTAAAATAATGTGGTTCGATTGTTTTCTGCTTTCTAAAGTCACAAATCCAAAAAAATGAATTATTTTTTCTTTCAAGTCTTGTGGTTACTTTCAATTTTGTTATATTTATTTTCATGTTTGCATTTCATTTCATAATTTTCTTTAAATTCTTTGTTTCTTTTTCTTGTTCTTTGTTTTATGTGTTCATCATATCTTTGTACTTGAAAAAAAACAAGAGAGCTATTGCAGTTCGTAGTTTAAAAAATAAAAGAAATTATTAATTGGGGTTCCAACTTTAAACCGTTATAACTTTTCATTCTTGCATCGAAACAACTATTATATTATATCAAATTGAACCTCGTTTTGATATCTAAAAACAAACTGAAGCAATAGTTTAGTGCTCCACTTTATTGAACAAAATTCCATCATTTACATATCTTAACGACGTCTTAATTTTTGTTGGAACCTTATTGCATTGATTTTTCAATTCTTGTTCTTTTGGGTACCAATTTTAGCATCATAACCATGTTCTTAGCATTTCAAACTTTCCTATTCCTTTGAGTTCCTCTGTGCCTAGATTTTTCACCTGAAGGATCCGCATCATTTGATATCAATGCCTTATTTGCTGAAAATACGTTTTCTGTTTTCATATATCTATTTTTTCAATTTTAGATTTTAAAATAATGTGCTTTGATTGTTTTCTACTTTCTAAAGTCACAAATCCAAAAAAATGAATTTTTTTTCTTTCAAGTCTTGTGGTTACTTTCAATTTTGTTATATTTATTTTCATGTTTGCATTTCATTTCATAATTTTCTTTAAATTCTTTGTTTCTTTTTCTTGTTCTTTGTTTTATGAGTTCATCCTATCTTTGTACTTGAAAAAAACAAGAGAGCTACTGCAGTTCGTAGTTTAAAAAAAATAATAACTTAGTAATTGTGGTTGCAACTTTGAACCGTTATAACGTTTCATTCGTGAATGGAAACAACTATTATAATATATCAAATTGACCCTCGTTTTGATTACTAAAACCACCCTGATGCAATAGTTAGTCCTCAAATTTTTTGAATATAATTTTCATCATTTACATATTTTAACGATGTCTAAAAATTTTGGTGAACCATATTGCATTGTTTTTTCTGTTCTTGTTCTTTTCGGTTCCAATTTTATCATCATAGCCATATTTTTAGCATTTCAAACTTTCATATTCCTTTGAGTTCCTCGGTTCCTAGATTTTTTGGCTTGAAGGATCCTCATCATTTGATATCAATGCCTTGGTTATTGAAAATACGTTATCTATCTTCATATATCTGTTTTTTGATTTTTAAATCTTAAAATAATTTGTCCTTTGATTTTTTTCTGCTTTGTAAAGTCACAAATCCCCAAAAAATAAATAAATATTTTTTTTCCTTCAAGTCTTGTGTTTACTTTGAAATTTGTTGTAATTGTTTTCGTATTTTCCTTTCATTTTAGATTTTTCGTTAAATTCTTTGTTTCTTTTTCTTGTTCTTGGTTTTATGAGTTCATCCTATCTTTGTACTTGAAAAAAACAAGAGAGCTACTGCAGTTCGTAGTTTAAAAAAAATAATAACTTATTAATTGTGGTTGCAACTTTGAACCGTTATAACGTTTCATTCGTGAATCGAAACAACTATTATAATATATCAAATTGACCCTCGTTTTGATATCTAAAAACAAACTGAAGCAATAGTTTAGTGCTCCACTTTATTGAACAAAATTCCATCATTTGCATATCTTAACGACGTCTTAATTTTTGTTGGAACCTTATTGCATTGATTTTTCAATTCTTGTTCTTTTGGGTACCAATTTTAGCATCATAACCATGTTCTTAGCATTTCAAACTTTCCTATTCCTTTGAGTTCCTCTGTTCCTAGATTTTTCACCTGAAGGATCCGTATCATTTGATGTCAATGCCTTATTTGCTGAAAATACGTTATCTGTTTTCATATATCTACTTTTTCAATTTTAGATTTTAAATTAATCTCATTTGATTGTTTTCTACTTTCTAAAGTCACAAATCCAAAAAAATGAATATTTGTTTCTTTCAAGTCTTTTGGTTACTTTCAATTTTGTTATATTTATTTTCATGTTTGCATTTCATTTCATAATTTTCTTTAAATTCTTTGTTTCTTTTTCTTGTTCTTTGTTTTATGTGTTCATCATATCTTTGTACTTGAAAAAAAACAAGAGAGCTATTGCAGTTCGTAGTTAAAAAAAAGAAATTATTAATTGGGGTTCCAACTTTAAACCGTTATAACTTTTCATTCTTGCATCGAAACAACTATTATATTATATCAAATTGAACCTCGTTTTGATATCTAAAAACAAACTGAAGCAATAGTTTAGTGCTCTACTTATTGAACAAAATTCCATCATTTGCATATCTTAACGACGTCTTAATTTTTGTTGGAACCTTATTGCATTGATTTTTCAATTCTTGTTCTTTTGGGTACCAATTTTAGCATCATAACCATGTTCTTAGCATTTCAAACTTTCCTATTCCTTTGAGTTCCTCTGTTCCTAGATTTTTCACCTGAAGGATCCGTATCATTTGATATCAATGCCTTATTTGCTGAAAATACGTTTATTGTTTTCATATATCAAGTTTTTGCAATTTTAGATTTTAAAATAATGTCCATTGATTGTTTTCTGCTTTCTAAAGTCACAAATCCAAAAAAATGAATTTTTTTTCTTTCAAGTCCTGTGGTTACTTCCAATTTTGTTATATTTATTTTCATGTTTGCATTTCATTTCATAATTTTCTTTAAATTCTTTGTTTCTTTTTCTTGTTCTTTGTTTTATGTGTTCATCATATCTTTGTACTTGAAAAAAAAGAGAGCTATTGCAGTTCGTAGTTAAAAAAAGAAATTATTAATTGGGGTTCCAACTTTAAACCGTTATAACTTTTCATTCTTGCATCGAAACAACTATTATATTATATCAAATTGAACCTCGTTTTGATATCTAAAAACAAACTGAAGCAATAGTTTAGTGCTCCACTTTATTGAACAAAATTCCATCATTTGCATATCTTAACGACGTCTTAATTTTTGTTGGAACCTTATTGCATTGATTTTTCAATTCTTGTTCTTTTGGGTACCAATTTTAGCATCACAACCATGTTCTTAGCATTTCAAACTTTCCTATTCCTTTGAGTTCCTCTGTTCCTAGATTTTTCACCTGAAGGATCCGCATCATTTGATATCAATGCCTTATTTGTTGAAAATATGTTTTCTGTTTTCATATATCTATTTTTTGAATTTGAGATTTTAAAATAATGTGCTTTGATTGTTTTCTCCTTTCTAAAGTCACAAATAAAAAAAAGAATTTTTTTTTCTTTCAAGTCTTGTGGTTACTTTCAATTTTGTTATATTTATTTTCATGTTTGCATTTCATTTCATAATTTTCTTTAAATTCTTTGTTTCTTTTTCGTGTTCTTTGTTTTATGTGTTCATCATATCTTTGTACTTGAAAAAAAAGAGAGCTATTGCAGTTCGTAGTTTAAAAAATAAAACAAATTATTAATTGGGGTTCCAACTTTAAACCGTTATCACTTTTCTTACTTGCAGCGAAACAACTATTATATTATATCAAATTGAACCTCGTTTTGATATCTAAAAACAAACTGAAGCAATAGTTTAGTGCTCCACTTTATTGAACAAAATTCCATCATTTGCATATCTTAACGACGTCTTAATTTTTGTTGGAACCTTATTGCATTGATTTTTCAATTCTTGTTCTTTTGGGTACCAATTTTAGCATCACAACCATGTTCTTAGCATTTCAAACTTTCCTATTCCTTTGAGTTCCTCTGTTCCTAGATTTTTCACCTGAAGGATCCGCATCATTTGATATCAATGCCTTATTTGCTGAAAATACGTTTTCTGTTTTCATATATCTATTTTTTCAATTTTAGATTTTAAAATAATGTCCTTTGATTGTTTTTAGCTTTCTAAAGTCACAAATCCAATAAAATGAAATTTTTTTTCATTCAAGTCTTGTGGTTACTTTCAATTTTGTTATATTTATTATCATGTTTGCATTTCATTTCATAGTTTTCTTTAAATTCTTTGTTTCTTTTTCTTGTTCTTTGTTTTATGTGTTCATCATATCTTTGTACTTGAAAAAAAAGAGAGCTATTGCAGTTCGTAGTTTAAAAAATAAAAGAAATTATTAATTGGGGTTCCAACTTTAAACCGTTATAACTTTTCATTCTTGCATCGAAACAACTATTATATTATATCAAATTGAACCTCGTTTTGATATCTAAAAACAAACTGAAGCAATAGTTTAGTGCTCCACTTTATTGAACAAAATTCCATCATTTGCATATCTTAACGACGTCTTAATTTTTGTTGGAACCTTATTGCATTGATTTTTCAATTCTTGTTCTTTTGGGTACCAATTTTAGCATCATAACCATGTTCTTAGCATTTCAAACTTTCCTATTCCTTTGAGTTCCTCTGTTCCTAGATTTTTCACCTGAAGGATCCGTATCATTTGATATCAATGCCTTATTTGCTGAAAATACGTTTATTGTTTTCATATATCAAGTTTTTGCAATTTTAGATTTTAAAATAATGTCCATTGATTGTTTTCTGCTTTCTAAAGTCACAAATCCAAAAAAAATGAATTTTTTTTCTTTCAAGTCCTGTGGTTACTTCCAATTTTGTTATATTTATTTTCATGTTTGCATTTCATTTCATAATTTTCTTTAAATTCTTTGTTTCTTTTTCTTGTTCTTTGTTTTATGTGTTCATCATATCTTTGTACTTGAAAAAAAAGAAGAGAGCTAATGCAGTTCGTAGTTTAAAAAATAAAAGAAATTATTAATTGGGGTTCCAACTTTAAACCGTTATAACTTTTCATTCTTGCATCGAAACAACTATTATATTATATCAAATTGAACCTCGTTTTGATATCTAAAAACAAACTGAAGCAATAGTTTAGTGCTCCACTTTATTGAACAAAATTCCATCATTTGCATATCTTAACGACGTCTTAATTTTTGTTGGAACCTTATTGCATTGATTTTTCAATTCTTGTTCTTTTGGGTACCAATTTTAGCATCATAACCATGTTCTTAGCATTTCAAACTTTCCTATTCCTTTGAGTTCCTCTGTTCCTAGATTTTTCACCTGAAGGATCCGCATCATTTGATATCAATGCCTTATTTGCTGAAAATATGTTTTCTGTTTTCATATATCTATTTTTTGAATTTGAGATTTTAAAATAATGTGCTTTGATTGTTTTCTGCTTTCTAAAGTCACAAATAAAAAAAATGAATTTTTTTTCTTTCAAGTCTTGTGGTTACTTTCAATTTTGTTATATTTATTTTCATGTTTGCATTTCATTTCATAATTTTCTTTAAATTCTTTGTTTCTTTTTCTTGTTCTTTGTTTTATGTGTTCATCATATCTTTGTACTTGAAAAAAAAGAGAGCTATTGCAGTTCGTAGTTTAAAAAATAAAAGAAATTATTAATTGGGGTTCCAACTTTAAACCGTTATAACTTTTCATTCTTGCATCGAAACAACTATTATATTATATCAAATTGAACCTCGTTTTGATATCTAAAAACAAACTGAAGCAATAGTTTAGTGCTCCACTTTATTGAACAAAATTCCATCATTTGCATATCTTAACGACGTCTTAATTTTTGTTGGAACCTTATTGCATTGATTTTTCAATTCTTGTTCTTTTGGGTACCAATTTTAGCATCATAACCATGTTCTTAGCATTTCAAACTTTCCTATTCCTTTGAGTTCCTCTGTGCCTAGATTTTTCACCTGAAGGATCCGCATCATTTGATATCAATGCCTTATTTGCTGAAAATACGTTTTCTGTTTTCATATATCTATTTTTTCAATTTTAGATTTTAAAATAATGTCCTTTGATTGTTTTCTGCTTTCTAAAGTCACAAATAAAAAAAATGAATTTTTTTTTCTTTCAAGTCTTGTGGTTACATTCAATTTGTTATATTCATTATCATGTTTGCATTTCATTGCATAGTTTTCTTTAAATTCTTTGTTTCCTTTTCTTATTTTTTGTTTTATGTGTTCATCATATCTTTGTACTTGAAAAAAAAGAGAGCTATTGCAGTTCGTAGTTTAAAAAATAAAAGAAATTATTAATTGGGGTTCCAACTTTAAACCGTTATAACTTTTCATTCTTGCATCGAAACAACTATTATATTATATCAAATTGAACCTCGTTTTGATATCTAAAAACGTAATGAAGCAATAGTTTAGAGCTCCACTTTATTGAACAAAATTCCATCATTTGCATATCTTAACGACGTCTTAATTTTTGTTGGAACCTTATTGCATTGATTTTTCAATTCTTGTTCTTTTGGGTACCAATTTTAGCATCATAACCATGTTCTTAGCATTTCAAACTTTCCTATTCCTTTGAGTTCCTCTGTGCCTAGATTTTTCACCTGAAGGATCCGCATCATTTGATATCAATGCCTTATTTGCTGAAAATACGTTTTCTGTTTTCATATATCTATTTTTTCAATTTTAGATTTTAAAATAATGTCCTTTGATTGTTTTCTGCTTTCTAAAGTCACAAATCCAAAAAAATGAATTTTTTTTTCATTCAAGTCTTTTGGTTACTTTCAATTTGTTATATTCATTTTCATGTTTGCAATTCATTTCATAGTTTTCTTTAAATTCTTTGTTTCTTTTTCTTGTTCTTTGTTTTATGTGTTCATCATATCTTTGTACTTGAAAAAAACAAGAGAGCTATTGCAGTTCGTAGTTTAAAAATAAAAGAAATTATTAATTGCGGTTCCAACTTTAAACCGTTATAACTTTTCATTCTTGCAACGAAACAACTATTATATTATATCAAATTGAACCTCGTTTTGATATCTAAAAACAAACTGAAGCAATAGTTTAGTGCTCCACTTTATTCAACAAAATTCCATCATTTGCATATCTTAACGACGTCTTAATTTTTGTTGGAACCTTATTGCATTGATTTTTCAATTCTTGCTCTTTTGGGTACCAATTTTAGCATCACAACCATGTTCTTAGCATTTCAAACTTTCCTATTCCTTTGAGTTCCTCTGTTCCTAGATTTTTCACCTGAATGATCCGCATCATTTGATATCAATGCCTTAATTGCTGAAAATACGTTTTATGTTTTCATATATCTATTTTTTCAATTTTAGATTTTAAAATAATGTCCTTTGATTGTTTTCTGCTTTCTAAAGTCACAAATCCAAAAAAATGAATTTTTATTTCTTTCAAGTCTTGTGGTTACTTTCAATTTTGTTATATTTATTTTCATGTTTGCATTTCATTTCATAGTTTTCTTTAAATTCTTTGTTTCTTTTTCTTGTTCTTTGTTTTATGTGTTCATCATATCTTTGTACTTGAAAAAAAACAAGAGAGCTATTACAGTTCGTAGTTTAAAAAATAAAAGAAATTATTAATTGCGGTTCCAACTTTAAACCGTTATAACTTTTCATTCTTGCAACGAAACAACTATTATATTATATCAAATTGAACCTCGTTTTGATATCTAAAAACAAACTGAAGCAATAGTTTAGTGCTCCACTTTATTCAACAAAATTCCATCATTTGCATATCTTAACGACGTCTTAATTTTTGTTGGAACCTTATTGCATTGATTTTTCAATTCTTGTTCTTTTGGGTACCAATTTTAGCATCACAACCATGTTCTTAGCATTTCAAACTTTCCTATTCCTTTGAGTTCCTCTGTTCCTAGATTTTTCACATGAAGGATCCGCATCATTTGATATCAATGCCTTGTTTGCTGAAAATACGTGTTCTGTTTTTATATGTCTATTTTTTGAATTTTATATTTTAAAATAATGTCCTTTGATTGTTTTCTGCTTTCTAAACTCACAAATCCCAAAAAATGATTTTTTTTTTCATTCAAGTCTTTTGGTTACTTTCAATTTGTTATATTCATTTTCATGTTTGCAATTCATTTCATAGTTTTCTTTAAATTCTTTGTTTCTTTTTCTTGTTCTTTGTTTTATGTGTTCATCATTTCTTTGTACTTGAAAAAAACAAGAGAGCTATTGCAGTTTGTAGTTTAAAAAATAAAAGAATTTATTAATTGGGTTCCAACTTTAAACCGTTATAACTTTTCATTCTTGCATCGAAACAACTATTATATTATATCGAATTGAACCTCGTTTTGATATCTAAAAACAAACTGAAGAAATAGTTTAGTGCTCCACTTTATTGAACAAAATTCCATCATTTGCATATCTTAACGACATCTTAATTTTTGTTGGAACCTTATTGCATTGATTTTTCAATTCTTGTTCTTTTGGGTACCAATTTTAGCATCACAACCATGTTCTTAGCATTTCAAACTTTCCTATTCCTTTGAGTTCCTCTGTTCCTAGATTTTTCACCTGAAGGATCCGCATCATTTGATATCAATGCCTTATTTGCTGAAAATATGTTTTCTGTTTTCATATATCTATTTTTTGAATTTGAGATTTTAAAATAATGTGCTTTGATTGTTTTCTGCTTTCTAAAGTCACAAATAAAAAAAAAGATTTTTTTTCTTTCAAGTCTTGTGGTTACTTTCAATTTTGTTATATTTATTTTCATGTTTGCATTTCATTTCATAATTTTCTTTAAATTCTTTGTTTCTTTTTCTTGTTCTTGGTTTTATGAGTTCATCCTATCTTTGTACTTGAAAAAACAAGAGAGCTACTGCAGTTCGTAGTTTAAAAAAAATAATAGCTTATTAATTGTGGTTGCAACTTTGAACTTTTATAACGTTTCATTCGTGAATCGAAACAACTATTATAACATATCAAATTGACCCTCGTTTTGATTACTAAAACCACCCTGATGCAATAGTTAGTACTCAAATTTTATGAACATAATTTTCATCATTTACATATCTTAACGATGTCTAAAAATTTTGGTGAACCATATTGCATTGTTTTTTCTGTTCTTGTTCTTTTCGGTTCCAATTTTATCATCATAGTCATATTTTTAGCATTACAAACTTTCATATTCCTTTGAGTTCCTCGGTTCCTACATTTTTTGCTTGAAGGATCCTCATCATTTGATATCAATGCATTGGTTATTGAAAATACGTTATCTATCTTCATATATCTGTTTTTTGATTTTTAAATCTTACAATAATTTTTCCTTTGATTGTTTTCTGCTTTCTAAAGTCACAAATCCAAAAATATGATTTTTTTTCATTCAAGTCTTTTGGTTACTTTCAATTTGTTATATTCATTTTCATGTTTGCAATTCATTTCATAGTTTTCTTTAAATTCTTTGTTTCTTTTTCTTGTTCTTTGTTTTATGTGTTCATCATATCTTTGTACTTGAAAAAAACAAGAGAGCTATTGCAGTTTGTAGTTTAAAAAAGGAAAGAAATTATTAATTGGGGTTCCAACTTTAAACCGTTATAACTTTTCATTCTTGCATCGAAACAACTATTATATTATATCAAATTGAACCTCGTTTTGATATCTAAAAACAAACTGAAGCAATAGTTTAGTGCTCCACTTTATTGAACAAAATTCCATCATTTGCATATCTTAACGACGTCTTAATTTTTGTTGGAACCTTATTGCATTGATTTTTCAATTCTTGTTCTTTTGGGTACCAATTTTAGCATCATAACCATGTTCTTAGCATTTCAAACTTTCCTATTCCTTTGAGTTCCTCTGTTCCTAGATTTTTCACCAGAAGGATCCGCATCGTTTGATATCAATGCCTTGTTTGCTGAAAATACGTGTTCTGTTTTTATATGTCTATTTTTTGAATTTTATATTTTAAAATAATGTCCTTTGATTGTTTTCTGCTTTCTAAACTCACAAATCCCAAAAAATGATTTTTTTTCATTCAAGTCTTTTGGTTACTTTCAATTTGTTATATTCATTTTCATGTTTGCAATTCATTTCATAGTTTTCTTTAAATTCTTTGTTTCTTTTTCTTGTTCTTTGTTTTATGTGTTCATCATTTCTTTGTACTTGAAAAAAACAAGAGAGCTATTGCAGTTTGTAGTTTAAAAAATAAAAGAATTTATTAATTGGGTTCCAACTTTAAACCGTTATAACTTTTCATTCTTGCATCGAAACAACTATTATATTATATCAAATTGAACCTCGTTTTGATATCTAAAAACAAACTGAAGCAATAGTTTAGTGCTCCACTTTATTGAACAAAATTCCATCATTTGCATATCTTAACGACGTCTTAATTTTTGTTGGAACCTTATTGCATTGATTTTTCAATTCTTGTTCTTTTGGGTACCAATTTTAGCATCATAACCATGTTCTTAGCATTTCAAACTTTCCTATTCCTTTGAGTTCCTCTGTTCCTAGATTTTTCACCTGAAGGATCCGTATCATTTGATGTCAATGCCTTATTTGCTGAAAATATGTTTTCTGTTTTCATATATCTATTTTTTCAATTTTAGATTTTAAATTAATCTCCTTTGATTGTTTTCTGCTTTCTAAAGTCACAAATCCAAAAAAATGATTATTTTTTTCTTTCAAGTCTTGTGGTTACTTTCAATTTTGTTATATTTATTTTCATGTTTGCATTTCATTTCATAGTTTTCTTTAAATTCTTTGTTTCTTTTTCTTGTTCTTTGTTTTATGTGTTCATCATATCTTTGTACTTGAAAAAAAAACAAGAGAGCTATTGCAGTTCGTAGTTTAAAAAATAAAAGAAATTATTAATTGGGGTTCCAACTTTAAACCGTTATAACTTTTCATTCTTGCATCGAAACAACTATTATATTATATCAAATTGAACCTCGTTTTGATTCCTAAAAACACAGAAGCAATAGTTTAGTGCTCCACTTTATTGAACAAAATTCCATCATTTGCATATCTTAACGACGTCTTAATTTTTGTTGGAACCTTATTGCATTGATTTTTCAATTCTTGTTCTTTTGGGTACCAATTTTAGCATCATAACCATGTTCTTAGCATTTCAAACTTTCCTATTCCTTTGAGTTCCTCTGTTCCTAGATTTTTCACATGAAGGATCCGCATCATTTGATATCAACGCCTTATTTGCTCAAAATACGTTTTCTGTTTTCATATATCTATTTTTTCAATTTTAGATTTTAAAATAATGTCCTTTGATTGTTTTCTGCTTTCTAAAGTCACAAATCCCAAAAAATGATTTTTTTTTTCATTCAAGTCTTTTGGTTACTTTCAATTTGTTATATTCATTTTCATGTTTGCATTTCATTTCATAGTTTTCTTTAAATTCTTTGTTTCTTTTTCTTGTTCTTTGTTTTATGTGTTCATCATATCTTTGTACTTGAAAAAAAAGAGAGCTATTGCAGTTTGTAGTTTTAAAAAGAAGAAATTATTAATTGGGGTTCCAACTTTAAACCGTTATAACTTTTCATTCTTGCATCGAAACAACTATTATATTATATCAAATTGAACCTCGTTTTGATATCTAAAAACAAACTGAAGCAATAGTTTAGTGCTCCACTTTATTGAACAAAATTCCATCATTTGCATATCTTAACGACGTCTTAATTTTTGTTGGAACCTTATTGCATTGATTTTTCAATTCTTGTTCTTTTGGGTACCAATTTTAGCATCATAACCATGTTCTTAGCATTTCAAACTTTCCTATTCCTTTGAGTTCCTCTGTTCCTAGATTTTTCACTTGAAGGATCCGTATCATTTGATATCAATGCCTTATTTGCTGAAAATATGTTTTCTGTTTTCATATATCTATTTTTTCAATTTTAGATTTTAAAATAATGTCCTTTGATTGTTTTCTGCTTTCTAAAGTCACAAATCCAAAAAAATGAATATTTGTTTCTTTCAAGTCTTGTGGTTACTTTCAATTTTGTTATATTTATTTTCATGTTTGCATTTCATTTCATAGTTTTCTTTAAATTCTTTGTTTCTTTTTCTTGTTCTTTGTTTTATGTGTTCATCATATCTTTGTACTTGAAAAAAACAAGAGAGCTATTGCAGTTCGTAGTTTAAAAATAAAAGAAATTATTAATTGGGGTTCCAACTTTAAACCGTTATAACTTTTCATTCTTGCATCGAAACAACTATTATATTATATCAAATTGAACCTCGTTTTGATATCTAAAAACAAACTGAAGCAATAGTTTAGTGCTCCACTTTATTGAACAAAATTCCATCATTTGCATATCTTAACGACGTCTTAATTTTTGTTGGAACCTTATTGCATTGATTTTTCAATTCTTGTTCTTTTGGGTACCAATTTTAGCATCATAACCATGTTCTTAGCATTTCAAACTTTCCTATTCCTTTGAGTTCCTCTGTTCCTAGATTTTTCACTTGAAGGATCCGTATCATTTGATATCAATGCCTTATTTGCTGAAAATACGTTTTCTATTTTCATATATATTTTTTGAATTTTATATTTTAAAATAATGTCCTTTGATTGTTTTCTCCTTTCTAAACTCACAAATCCAAAAATATGATTTTTTTTCATTCAAGTCTTTTCGTTACTTTCAATTTGTTATATTCATTTTCATGTTTGCAATTCATTTCATAGTTTTCTTTAAATTCTTTGTTTCTTTTTCTTGTTCTTTGTTTTATGTGTTCATCATATCTTTGTACTTGAAAAAAAAAGAGAGCTATTGCAGTTTGTAGTTTATAAAATAAAAGAATTTATTAATTGGGGTTAAAACTTTAAACCGTTATAACTTTTCATTCTTGCATCGAAACAACTATTATATTATATCAAATTGAACCTCGTTTTGATATCTAAAAACAAACTGAAGCAATAGTTTAGTGCTCCACTTTATTGAACAAAATTCCATCATTTGCATATCTTAACGACGTCTTAATTTTTGTTGGAACCTTATTGCATTGATTTTTCAATTCTTGTTCTTTTGGGTACCAATTTTAGCATCATAACCATGTTCTTAGCATTTCAAACTTTCCTATTCCTTTGAGTTCCTCTGTTCCTAGATTTTTCACTTGAAGGATCCGTATCATTTGATATCAATGCCTTATTTGCTGAAAATACGTTTTCTATTTTCATATATCTATTTTTTCAATTTTAGATTTTAAAATAATGTCCTTTGATTGTTTTCTGCTTTCTAAAGTCACAAATCCAATAAAATGAAATTTTTTTTCATTCAAGTCTTGTGGTTACTTTCAATTTTGTTATATTTATTATCATGTTTGCGTTTCATTTCATAGTTTTCTTTAAATTCTTTGTTTCTTTTTCTTGTTCTTTGTTTTATGTGTTCATCATATCTTTGTACTTAAAAAACAAGAGAGCTATTGCAGTTCGTAGTTAAAAAAAAAGAAACTATTAATTGGGGTTCCAACTTTAAACCGTTATAACTTTTCATTCTTGCATCGAAACAACTATTATATTATATCAAATTGAACCTCGTTTTGATATCTAAAAACAAACTGAAGCAATAGTTTAGTGCTCCACTTTATTGAACAAAATTCCATCATTTGCATATCTTAACGACGTCTTAATTTTTGTTGGAACCTTATTGCATTGATTTTTCAATTCTTGTTCTTTTGGGTACCAATTTTAGCATCATAACCATGTTCTTAGCATTTCAAACTTTCCTATTCCTTTGAGTTCCTCTGTTCCTAGATTTTTCACCTGAAGGATCCGCATCATTTGATATCAATGCCTTATTTGCTGAAAATACGTTTTCTATTTTCATATATCTATTTTTTCAATTTTAGATTTTAAAATAATGTCCTTTGATTGTTTTTTGTTATCTAAAGTCACAAAGAAAAAAAAAATGATTTTTTTTTCATTCAAGTCTTTTGGTTACTTTCAATTTGTTATATTCATTTTCATGTTTGCAATTCATTTCATAGTTTTCTTTAAATTCTTTGTTTCTTTTTCTTGTTCTTTGTTTTATGTGTTCATCATATCTTTGTACTTGAAAAAAACAAGAGAGCTATTGCAGTTTGTAGTTTAAAAAATAAAAGAATTTATTAATTGGGTTCCAACTTTAAACCGTTATAACTTTTCATACTTGCATCGAAACAACTATTATATTATATCGAATTGAACCTCGTTTTGATATCTAAAAAAAACTGAAGAAATAGTTTAGTGCTCCACTTTATTGAACAAAATTCCATCATTTGCATATCTTAACGACATCTTAATTTTTGTTGGAACCTTATTGCATTGATTTTTCAATTCTTGTTCTTTTGGGTACCAATTTTAGCATCATAACAATGTTCTTAGCATTTCAAACTTTCATATTCCTTTGAGTTCCTTTGTTCCTAGATTTTTCACCAGAAGGATCCGCATCATTTGATATCAATGCCTTATTTGCTGAAAATACGTTTTCTATTTTCATATATCTATTTTTTCAATTTTAGATTTTAAAATAATGTCCTTTGATTGTTTTTAGCTTTCTAAAGTCACAAATCCAATAAAATCAAAATTTTTTTCTTTCAAGTCTTGTGGTTACTTTCAATTTTGTTATATTTATTTTCATGTTTGCATTTCATTTCATAGTTTTCTTTAAATTCTTTGTTTCTTTTTCTTGTTCTTTGTTTTATGTGTTCATCATATCTTTGTACTTGAAAAAAACAAGAGAGCTATTGCAGTTCGTAGTTTAAAAAATAAAAGAAATTATTAATTGGGGTTCCAACTTTAAACCGTTATAACTTTTCATTCTTGCATCGAAACAACTATTATATTATATCAAATTGAACCTCGTTTTGATATCTAAAAACAAACTGAAGCAATAGTTTAGTGCTCCACTTTATTGAACAAAATTCCATCATTTGCATATCTTAACGACGTCTTAATTTTTGTTGGAACCTTATTGCATTGATTTTTCAATTCTTGTTCTTTTGGGTACCAATTTTAGCATCATAACCATGTTCTTAGCATTTCAAACTTTCCTATTCCTTTGAGTTCCTCTGTTCCTAGATTTTTCACCTGAAGGATCCGCATCATTTGATATCAACGCCTTATTTGCTCAAAATACGTTTTCTGTTTTCATATATCTATTTTTTCAATTTTAGATTTTAAAATAATGTCCTTTGATTGTTTTCTTCTTTCTAAAGTCACAAATCCAAAAAAATGATTTTTTTTCTTTCAAGTCGTGTGGTTACTTTCAATTTTTTTATATTTATTATCATGTTTGCATTTCATTTCATAGTTTTCTTTAAATTCTTTGTTTCTTTTTCTTGTTCTTTGTTTTATGTGTTCATCATATCTTTGTACTTGAAAAAAAACAAGAGAGCTATTGCAGTTCGTAGTTTAAAAAATAAAAGAAATTATTAATTGGGGTTCCAACTTTAAACCGTTATAACTTTTCATTCTTGCATCGAAACAACTATTATATTATATCAAATTGAACCTCGTTTTGATATCTAAAAACAAACTGAAGCAATAGTTTAGTGCTCCACTTTATTGAACAAAATTCCATCATTTACATATCTTAACGACGTCTTAATTTTTGTTGGAACCTTATTGCATTGATTTTTCAATTCTTGTTCTTTTGGGTACCAATTTTAGCATCATAACCATGTTCTTAGCATTTCAAACTTTCCTATTCCTTTGAGTTCCTCTGTTCCTAGATTTTTCACCTGAAGGATCCTCATCATTTGATATCAATGCCTTGGTTATTGAAAATACGTTATCTATCTTCATATATCTATTTTTTCAATTTTAGATTTTAAAATAATGTGCTTTGATTGTTTTCTGCTTTCTAAAGTCACAAATCCAAAAAAATGAATTTTCTTCCTTTCAAGTCTTGTTGTTACTTTCAATTTTGTTATATTTATTTTCATGTTTGCATTTCATTTCATAGTTTTCTTTAAATTCTTTGTTTCTTTTTCTTGTTCTTTGTTTTATGTGTTCATCATATCTTTGTACTTGAAAAAAAAAGAGAGCTATTGCAGTTTGTAGTTTAAAAAATAAAAGAATTTATTAATTGGGGTTCCAACTTTAAACCGTTATAACTTTTCTTTCTTGCATCGAAACAACTATTATATTATATCAAATTGAAACAGGTTTTGATATCTAAAAACAAACATAAGAAATAGGTTAGTGCTCCATTTTATTGAACAAAATTCCATCATTTACATATCTTAACAACGACTTAATTTTTGTTGGAACCTTATTGCATTGATTTTTCAATTCTTGTTCTTTTGGGTACCAATTTTAGCATCATAACAATGTTCTTAGCATTTCAAACTTTCATATTCCTTTGAGTTCCTTTGTTCCTAGAATTTTCACCAGAAGGATCCGCATCGTTTCATATCAATGCCTTGGTTGGTGAAAATACGTTATCTATCTTCATATATCTATTTTTTGAATTTTATATTTTAAAATAATGTCCTTTTATTGTTTTCTGTTTTCTAAGGTCAAAAATAAAAAAAAATGATTTTGTTTTCATTCAAGTCTTGTGGATACTTTCAATTTGTTATATTCATTTTCATGTTTGCATTTCATTTCATAGTTTTCTTTAAATTCTTTGTTTCTTTTTCTTTTTCTTTGTTTTATGTGTTCATCATATCTTTGTACTTGAAAAAAACAGGAGAGCTATTGCAGTTTGTAGTTTAAAAAATAAAAGATATTATTAATTGGGTTCCAACTTTAAACCGTTATAACTTTTCATTCTTGCATCGAAACAACTATTATATTATATCGAATTGAACCTCGTTTTGATATCTAAAAACAAACTGAAGCAATAGTTTAGTGCTCCACTTTTTTGAACAAAATTCCATCATTTGAATATCTTAACGACGTCTTAATTTTTGTTGGAACCTTATTGCATTGATTTTTCAATTCTTGTTCTTTTGGGTACCAATTTTAGCATCACAACCATGTTCTTAGCATTTCAAACTTTCCTATTCCTTTGAGTTCCTCTGTTCCTAGATTTTTCACCTGAAGGATCCGCATCATTTGATATCAATGCATTATTTGTTGAAAATAGGTTATCTATATTCATTTATCTAATTTTTGAATTTTATATTTTAAAAAATGTGCTGTGATTGTTTTCAGCTTTCTAAAGTCACAAATCCAAAAAAATGAATATTTGTTTCTTTCAAGTCTTTTGTTTACTTTCAATTTTGTTATATTTATTTTCATGTTTGCATTTCATTTCATAGTTTTCTTTAAATTCTTTGTTTCTTTTTCTTGCCCTTTGTTTTATGTGTTCATCATATCTTTGTACTCGAAAAAAGTAGGAGAGCTAGTGTAGTTCGTAGTTTAAAAAAAGAAGAATTTATTAATTGGTGTTCCAAATTTAAACCGTTATAAATTTTCATTCGTGCATCGAAACAACTATTATATTATATCAAATTGAACCTCGTTTTGATATCTAAAAACAAACTGAAGCAATAGTTTAGTGCTCCACTTTATTGAACAAAATTCCATCATTTGCATATCTTAACGACGTCTTAATTTTTGTTGGAACCTTATTGCATTGATTTTTCAATTCTTGTTCTTTTGGGTTCCAATTTTATCATCATAACCATGTTCTTAGCATTTCAAACTTTCTTATTCCTTTGAGTTCCTCGGTTCCTAGATTTTTCGCCTGAAGGATCCGTATCATTTGATATCAATGCCTTGGTTGCTAAAAATACGTTATCTATCTTCATATATTTATTTTTTGAATTTTATATTTTAAAATAATGTCCTTTGATTGTTTTCTGCTTTCTAAACTCACAAATCCCAAAAAAATTATTTTTTTTCTCATTCAAGTCTTGTGGATACTTTCAATTTGTTATATTCATTTTCATGTTTGCATTTCATTTCATAGTTTTCTTTAAATTCTTTGTTTCTTTTTCTTGTTCTTGGTTTTATGAGTTCATCCTATCTTTGTACTTGAAAAAAACAAGAGAGCCTCTTTGATTAGTAGTTTAAAAAAAATAATAACTTATTAATAGTGGTTGCAAAATTGAACCGTTATAACGTTTCATTCGTGAATCGAAACAACTATTATAATATATCAAATTGACCCTCGTTTTGATTACTAAAACCATCCTGATGCAATAGTTAGTACTCCACTTTTTTGAACATAATTTTCATCATTTACATATCTTAACGATGTCTAAAAATTTTGGTGAACCATATTGCATTTTTTTTTCTGTTCTTGTTCTTTTCGGTTCCAATTTTATCATCATAGCCATATTTTTAGCATTTCAAACTTTCATATTCCTTTGAGTTCCTCGGTTCCTAGATTTTTTGCTTGAAGGATCCTCATCATTTGATATCAATGCATTGGTTATTGAAAATACGTTATCTATCTTCATATATCAGTTTTTTGATTTTTAAATCTTAAAATAATTTGTCCTTTGATTTTTTTCGGCTTTGTAAAGTCACAAGTCCCCAAAAAATAAATAAATATTTTTTTCCTTCGAGTCTTGTGTTTACTTTGAAATTTGTTGTAATTGTTTTCGTATTTTCCTTTCATTTTAGATTTTTCGTTAAATTCTTTGTTTCTTTTTCTTGTTCTTGGTTTTATGAGTTCATCCTATCTTTGTACTTGAAAAAAACAAGAGAGCTAATGCAGTTCGTAGTTTAAAAAAAATAATAGCTTATTAATTGTGGTTGCAAATTTGAACCGTTATAACGTTTCATTCGTGAATCGAAACAACTATTATATGATATCAAATTGACCCTCGTTTTGATTACTAAAACCATCCTGATGCAATAGTTAGTACTCCACTTTTTATACATAATTTTCATCATTTACATATCTTAACGATGTCTAAAAATTTTGGTGAACCATATTGCATTGTTTTTTCTGTTCTTGTTCTTTTCGGTTCCAATTTTATCATCATAGCCATATTTTTAGCATTTCAAACTTTCATATTCCTTTGAGTTCCTCGGTTCCTAGATTTTTCCTTGAAGGATCCTCATCATTTGATATCAATGCATTGGTTATTGAAAATACGTTATCTATCTTCATATATCTGTTTTTTGATTTTTAAATCTTACAATAATTTTTCCTTTGATTTTTTTATGCTTTGTAAAGTAACAAGTCCCCAAAAAATAAATAAATATTTTTTTTCCTTCAAGTCTTGTGTTTACATTCAAATTTGTTGTAATTGTTTTCATATTTTCCTTTCATTATAGAATTTTCGTTAAATACTGTTGTTTCTTTTCTTGTTCTTTGTTTTATGAGTTCATCTATCTTTGTACTTGAAAAAAAACAAGAGAGCTACTTGATTCGTAGTTTAAAAAAAATAATAACTTATTAATAGTGGTTGCAACTTTGAACCGTTATAACGTTTCATTCGTGAATCGAAACAACTATTATAATATATCAAACTGATCCTCGTTCGGATTACTAAAACCACCCTGATGCAATAGTTAGTACTCCACTTTTTTGAACATAATTTTCATCATTTACATATCTTAACGATGTCTAAAACTTTTGGTGAACCATATTGCATTGTTTTTTCTGTTCTTATTCTTTTCGGTTCCAATTTTATCATCGTAGCCATATTTTTAGCATTTCAAACTTCAATATTCCTTTGAGTTCCTCGGTTCCTAGATTTTTCGCTGGAAGGATCCTCATCATTTGATATCAATGCCTTTGTTATTGAAAATACGTTATCTAGCTTCATATATCTGTTTTTTGATTTTTAAATCTTAAAATAATTTGTCCTTTGAATTGTTTCTACTTTGTAAAGTCTCAAATCCCCAAAAAATTAAGTAAATATTTTTTTTTCCTTCAAGTCTTGTGTTTACTTTGAAATTTGTTGTAATTGTTTTCGTATTTTCCTTTCATTTTAGATTTTTCGTTAAATTCTTTGTCTCTTTTTCTTGTTCTTGGTTTTATGAGTTCATCCTTTCTTTGTACTTGAAAAAAACAAAGAAACTACTCTGATTAAGTAGTTTAAAAAAAAATAATAACTTATTAATAGTATTTGCAAATTTGAACCTTTATAACGTTTCATTCGTGAATCGAAACAACTATTATAATATATCAAATTGACCCTCGTTTTGATTACTAAAACCACCCTGATGGAATAGTTAGTACTCCACTTTTTTGAACATAATTTTCATCATTTACATATCTTAACGATGTCTAAAAATTTTGGTGAACCATATTGCATTGTTTTTTCTGTTCTTGTTCTTTTCGGTTCCAATTTTATCATCATAGGCATATTTTTAGCATTTCAAACTTTCATATTCCTTTGAGTTCCTCGGTTCCTAGATTTTTTGCTTGAAGGATCCTCATCATTTGATATCAATGCATTGGTTATTGAAAATACGTTATCTATCTTCATATATCTGTTTTTTGATTTTTAAATCTTACAATAATTTTTCCTTTGATTTTTTTCTGCTTTGTAAAGTAACAAGTCCCCAAAAAATAAATAAATATTTTTTTTCCTTCAAGTCTTGTGTTTACTTTGAAATTTGTTGTAATTGTTTTCGTATTTTCCTTTCATTTTAGATTTTTCGTTAAATTCTTTGTTTCTTTTTCTTGTTCTTGGTTTTATGAGTTCATCCTATCTTTGTACTTGAAAAAAAACAAAGACAGCTCTTTACTTGGAGTTCGTAGTTTAAAAAAAATAATAACTTATTAATAGTGGTTGCAAATTTGAACCGTTATAACGTTTCATTCGTGAATCGAAACAACTATTATAATATATCAAATTGACTCTCGTTTTGATTACTAAAACCATCCTGATGCAATAGTTAGTACTCCAATTTTTTGAACATAATTTTCATCATTTACATATCTTAACGATGTCTAAAAATTTTGGTGAACCATATTGCATTGTTTTTTCTGTTCTTGTTCTTTTCGGTTCCAATTTTATCATCATAGTCATATTTTTAGCATTACAAACTTTCATATTCCTTTGAGTTCCTCGGTTCCTACATTTTTTGCTTGAAGGATCCTCATCATTTGATATCAATGCATTGGTTATTGAAAATACGTTATCTATCTTCATATATCTGTTTTTTGATTTTTAAATCTTACAATAATTTTTCCTTTGATTTTTTTCTGCTTTGTAAAGTAACAAGTCCCCAAAAAATAAATAAATATTTTTTTTCCTTCAAGTCTTGTGTTTACTTTGAAATTTGTTGTAATTGTTTTCGTATTTTCCTTTCATTTCATAGTTTTCGTTAAATTCTTTGTTTCTTTTTCTTTTTCTTTGTTTTATGAGTTCATCTTATCTTTGTACTTGAAAAAAACAAGAGAGCTACTGCAGTTCATAGTTTAAAAAAAATAAATATTAATTGTTGTTGTAACTTTGAACCGTTATAACGTTTCATTCCTGAATCGAAACAACTATTATAATATATCAAATTGACCCTCGTTTTGATATCTAAAAGCACACTGAAGAAATAGTTTAGTGCTCTACTTTATTGAGCAAAATCTTCATCGTTTACACAACTAAACGATGGCTTAAAATTTGGTTGGAACCTTATTGCATTATTATTTCAATTCTTGTTCTTTTGGGTAGCAATTTTAGCATCATAACAATGTTCTTTGCATTTCAAACTTTCATATTCCTTTCAGTTCCTTTGTTCCTAGATTTTTCACCAGAAGGATCCGCATCGTTTGATATCAATGCCTTGTTTGCTGAAAATATGTTTTCTGTTTTTATATGTCTATTTTTTGAATTTTATATTTTAAAATAATGTCCTTTTATTGTTTTCTGTTTTCTAAGGTCAAAAATAAAAAAAAATGATTTTGTTTTCATTCAAGTCTTGTGGATACTTTCAATTTGTTATATTCATTTTCATGTTTGCATTTCATTTCATAGTTTTCTTTAAATTCTTTGTTTCTTTTTCTTTTTCTTTGTTTTATGTGTTCATCATATCTTTGTACTTGAAAAAAACAGGAGAGCTATTGCAGTTTGTAGTTTAAAAAATAAAAGAAATTATTAATTGTGGTTGCAACTTTGAACCGTTATAACTTTTCATTCTTGCATCGAAACAACTATTATATTATATCAAATTGAACCTCGTTTTGATATCTAAAAACAAACTGAAGCAATAGTTTAGTGCTCCACTTTTTTGAACACAATTTTCATCATTTACATATCTTAACGAAGTCTAAAAATTTTGTTGAACCATATTGCATTGATTTTTCAATTCTTGTTCTTTTGGGTACCAATTTTAGCATCATAACCATGTTCTTAGCATTTCAAACTTTCATATTCCTTTGAGTTCCTCGGTTCCTAGATTTTTCGCTTGAAGGATCCTCATCATTTGATATCAATGCCTTGGTTATTGAAAATACGTTATCTATCTTCATATATCTATTTTTTGAATTTAAGATTTTAAAATAATTTGTCCTTTGATTGTTTTCTGCTTTGTAAAGTCACAAATCCCCAAAAAATAAATAAATATTTTTTTTCCTTCAAGTCTTGTGTTTACTTTGAAATTTGTTATATTCATTTTCATGTTTGCAATTCATTTCATAGTTTTCTTTAAATTCTTTGTTTCTTTTTCTTGTTCTTTGTTTTATGTGTTCATCATTTCTTTGTACTTGAAAAAAACAAGAGAGCTATTGCAGTTTGTAGTTTAAAAAACAAAATAAGTTATTAATTGGGGTTGTAACTTTACACAGTTATTACTTTTCATTCTTACATCGAAACAACTATTATAATATATCAAATTGAACCTCCTTTTCTTATCTAAAAACACAGTCAAGTAATAGTTAAGTGCTCCACTTTTTTGAACAAAATTTTCATCATTTAGACATCTTAACGACGTCTTATAGTTTGGTTTAACCTTATGGCATTGTTTTTTCAGTTCTTGTTCTTCTGGGTACCAATTTTAGCATCACAACCATATTCTTAGCATTTCAAACTTTCCTATTCCTTTGAGTTCCTCGGTTCCTAGTTTTTTCGCCTGAAGGATCTGTATCATTTGATATCAATGCCTTGGTTATTGAAAATATGTTTCTATCTTTGTATATATAATTTTTGAATTTTAGATCTTAAAATAATTTGTCCTTTGATTTTTTCTGCTTTCTAAAGTCACAAATCCAAAAAAAAGAATTTTTTTTCTTTCAAGTCTTTTGGTTACTTTCAATTTGTTATATTCATTTTCATGTTTGCAATTCATTTCATAGTTTTCTTTAAATTCTTTGTTTCTTTTTCTTGTTCTTTGTTTTATGTGTTCATCCTATCTTTGTACTTGAAAAAAACAAGAGAGCTACTGTAGTTCGTAGTTTAAAATACAAAAGAAGTTATTAATTGTGGTTGCAACTTTTAACCGTTATAACGTTATATTCGTGAATCGAAACAACTATTATAATATATCAAATTCACCCTCGTTTTGATTACTAAAAACACCCTGAAGCAATAGTTTAGTGCTCCACTTTTTTGAACAAAATTTTCATCATTTACAAATCTTAACGAAGTCTAAATATTTTGTTGAACCATATTGCATTTTTTCTCAGTTCTTGTTCTTTTCGCTTCCAATTTTATCATCATAGCCTTGTTCTTAGCATTTCAAACTTTCATATTCCTTTGAGTTCCTCGGTTCCAAGATTTTTCGCTTGAAGGATCCTCATCATTTGATATCAATGCCTTGGTTATTGAAAATAGGTTATCTATCTTCGTGTATCTATTTTTTGAATTTTAGATCTTAAAATAATTTGTCCTTTGATTTTTTTCTGCTTTCTAAAGTCACAAATCCGCAAAAAATAATTAAATATATTTTTTCCTACAAGTCTTGTGTTTACTTTCAAATTTGTTGTAATTTTTTTTCGATTTTGCAATTCATTTCACGGTTTTCTTTAAATTCTTTGTTTCTTTTTCTTGATCTTTGTTTTCTGTGTTCTTCCAATCTTTGTACTTTAAAAAATCAGGAGAGCTATTGCAATTCGTAATTTAAAAAGCAAAAGAAGTTGTTAATTGTGTTAACAACTTTGAACCGTTATAACATTACATTCGTGCATCGAAACAACTATTATAATATATCAAATTGAACCTCGTTTCGATTACTAAAAACACCCTGACGCAATAGTTTAGTGCTCCACTTTTTTAAACACAATTTTCACCATTTACATATATTACCGAAGTTAAAAATTTTGTTCAACCATATTCCATTGTTTTTTCATTTCTTCTTCTTTTGGGTTCCAATTTTATCATCCTAACCATGTTCTTAGAATTCCAAAGTTTCTGATTCCTTTGAGTTCCTCGGTTCCTAGATTTTTCACCTGAAAGATCTGCATCATTTGATATGAATGCCTTGGTTGTTAAAAATACGTTATCTATCCTCATATATTTTGTTTTTGAATTTTAGATTTTAAAATATTTTAGTCTTTGGTTCTTTTTCTGCTTTCTGAAGCCACAAATCCAAAGAGTAAATAAATATTGTTTTTCCTTCAAGTCTTGTGTTTACGTTCATTTTATTGTAAATAGTTTCGTCTTTGCATTTCATTTCATATTTTTCTTTAAATTGTTTGTTTCTTTTTCTTGTTCTTGGTTTTATGTGTTCATCCTATCTTTGTGCTTGAAAAAAACAAGAGAGCTACTACATTTCGTTGTTTAAAAAACAAATGAAGTTATTAATTGGGGTCGCAACTTTAAACAGTTATAACTTTTTATTCGTGCATTAAAACAACTATTATAATATATCAAATTGAAACTCGTTTCGATTACTAAAAATACCCTGAAGAAATAGTTTAGTGCTCCACCTTTTTGAACATAATTTTCATCATTTACATATCTTAACGAAGTCTAAAATTTTTATTGAACCATATTGCATTGTTTTTTCTGTTCTTGTTCTTTTCGGTTCCAATTTTATCATCATAGCCATATTTTTAGCATTTCAAACTTTCATATTCCTTTGAGTTCCTCGGTTCCTAGATTTTTCGCCTGAAGGATCTGCATCATTTGATATCAATGCCTTGGTTGCTGAAAATACGTTATCTATCTTCATATATCTATTTTTTGAATTTTATATTTTAAAATAATTTGTCCTTTGATTTTTTTCTGCTTTGTAAAGTCACAAATCCCCAAAAAATAAATAAATATTTTTTCCCTTCAAGTCTTGTCTTTACTTTCAAATTTGTAGTAATTGTTTTCATCTTTGCATTTCATTTCGTAGTTTTCTTAAAATTATTTGTTTCCTTTTCTTGATCTTTGTTTTTTGTGTTCATCCTATCTTTGTACTTGAAAAACACATGAGAGCTACTATAGTTCGTAGTTTAAAAAAAAGAAGTTATTAATTGTGTTGCAACTTTAAACCGTTATAACTTTTCATTCCTGCATTACAACAACTATTATAATATATCAAATTGATCCTCGTTTTGATTACTAAAAACACCCTGAAGAAATAGGTTAGTGCTCGACTTTTTTGAATACAATTTTCATCATTTACACATCTTAACGATGTCTAAAAATTTTGGTGAACCATATTGCATTGTTTTTTCTGTTCTTGTTCTTTTCGGTTCCAATTTTATCATCATAGCCATTTTCTTGGCATTTCAAACTTTCTTATTCCTTTGAGTTCCTCGATTCCTAGATGTTTGGCTTGAATGATCTGCATCATTTGATATCAATGCCTTGGTTATTGAAAATACGTTATCTATCTTCGTGTATCAATTTTTTGAATTTGAGATCATAAAATAATTTGTCCTTTGATTGTTTTCTGCTTTCTAAAGTCACAAATCCCCAAAAAATAAATAAATATTCTTTTCCTTCATATCTTGTGTTTACTTTCAAATTTGTTGTAATTGTTTTCGTCTTTGCATTTCATTTCGTAGTTTTCTTTAAATTCTTTTTTTCTTTTTCTTGATCTTTGTTTTCTGTGTTCATCCTATCTTTGTACTTGAAAAACACAGGAGAGCTATTGCAGTTCGTAATTTAAAAAGCAAAAGAAGTTGTTAATTGTGGTTGCTACTTTGAACCGTTATTACTTTTCATTTGTGCATTCAAACAACTATTATAAAATATCAAATTCAACCTTGTTTTGATTACTAAAAACACCCTGACGCAATAGTTTAGTTCTCCACTTTGTTGAACACAATTTTCATCATTTACATATCTTAACGAAGTCTAAAATTTTTATTGGACCATATTGCATTGTTTTTTCTATTCTTGTTCTTTTCGGTTCCAATTTTATCATCATAGCCATGTTGTTAGCATTTCAAACTTTCATATTCCTTGGAGTTCCTCAGTTCCTAGATTTTTCACTTGAAGGATCCTCATCATTTGATATCAATGCCTTGGTTATTGAAAATACGTTATCTATCTTCGTGTATCAATTTTTTGAATTTGAGATCATAAAATAATTTGTCCTTTGATTTTTTTTCTGCTTTCTAAAGTCACAAATCCGCAAAAAATAATTAAATATTTTTTCCCTACAAGTCTTGTGTTTACTTTCAAATTTGGTGTAATGTTTTTTCGATTTTGCAATTCATTTCATAGTTTTCTTTAAATTCTTTGTTTCTTTTTCTCGATCTTTGTTTTCTATGTTCTTCCAATCTTTGTGCTTGAAAAAAACAAGGAACTATTGCAGTTCCTAGTTTAAAAAATAAAAGAAATTATTAATTGAGGTTGCAACTTTGAACCATTATAACTTTTCATTCGTGCATTCAAACAACTATTATAATATATCAAATTAAACCTCGTTTCGATTACAAAAAACACCCTGATGCAATAGTTTAGTGCTCCACTTTCTTTAACACATTTACATCATTTACATATCTTACCGAAGTTACAAATTTTGTTGAACCATATTCCATTGTTTTTTCAGTTCTTGTTCTTTTCTTTTCTAATTTTATCATCATAGCCATTTTCTTAGAATTTCAAACTTTCTTATTCCTTTGAGTTCCTCGGTTCCTAGATTTTTCGCCTAAATGATCCACATCATTTGATATCAATGTCTTGGTTATTGAAAATACGTTATCTAACTTCATATATCTATTGTTTGAATTTTAGATCTTAAAATAATTTGTCCTTTGATTTTTTTCTGCTTTCTAAAGTCACAAATCCCCAAAAAATAAATAAATATTTTTTTTCCTTCAAGTCTTGTGTTTACTTTCAAATTTGTTGTAATTGTTTTCGTCTTTGCATTTCATTTCGTAGTTTTCTTTAAATTCTTTGTTTCTTTTTCTTGTTCTTTGTTTTATGTGTTCATCCTATCTTTGTACTTGAAAAAAACAAGAGAGCTACTGCAGTTCGTAGTTTAAAATACAAAAGAAGTTATTAATTGGGGTTGTAAATTTGAACCGTTATAACTTTTCATTCTTGCATTGATACAACTATTATAATATATCAAATTGAACCTCGTTTCGATTACTAAAAAAACCTTGATGCAATAGTTAGTACTGCACTTTTTTGAACATAATTTTCATCATTTACATATCTTAACGAAGTCTAAAAATTTTGGTGAACCATATTGCATTGTTTTTTCTATTCTTGTTCTTTTCGGTTCCAATTTTATCATCATAGCCATATTCTTAGCATTTCAAACTTTCATATTCCTTTGAGTTCCTCGGTTCCTAGATTTTTCGCTTGAAGGATCCTCATCATTTGATATCAATGCCTTGGTTATTGAAAATACGTTATCTATATTCATATATCTATTTTTTGATTTTTAAATCTTAAAATAATTTGTCCTTTGATTTTTTTTGTCTTTGTAAAGTCATAAATCCCCAAAAAATAAATAAATATTTTTTTTCCTTCAAGTCTTGTGTTTACTTTGAAATTTGTTGTAATTGTTTTCGTATTTTCCTTTCATTTTAGATTTTTCGTTAAATTCTTTGTTTCTTTTTCTTGTTCTTGGTTTTATGAGTTCATCCTATCTTTGTACTTGAAAAAAACAAGAGAGCTACTGCAGTTCGTAGTTTAAAAAAAATAATAACTTATTAATAGTGGTTGCAACTTTGAACCGTTATAACGTTTCATTCGTGAATCGAAACAACTATTATAATATATCAAATTGACCCTCGTTTTGATTACTAAAACCACCCTGATGCAATAGTTAGTACTCCACTTTTTTGAACATAATTTTCATCATTTACATATCTTAACGATGTCTAAAAATTTTGGTGAACCATATTGCATTGTTTTTTCTGTTCTTGTTCTTTTCGGTTCCAATTTTATCATCATAGCCATATTCTTAGCATTTCAAACTTTCATATTCCTTTGAGTTCCTCGGTTCCTAGATTTTTCGCTTGAAGGATCCTCATCATTTGATATCAATGCCTTGGTTATTGAAAATACGTTATCTATCTTCATATATCTGTTTTTTGAATTTTAAATCTTAAAATAATTTGTCCTTTGAATTGTTTCTGCTTTGTAAAGTCACAAATCCCCAAAAAATAAATAAATATTTTTTTCCTTCAAGTCTTGTGTTTACTTTCAAATTTGTTGTAATGTTTTTCATATTTTCCTTTCATTTCAGAGTTTTCTTTAAATTCTTTGTTTCTTTTTCTTGTTCTTGGTTTTATGTGTTCATCCTATTTTGTACTTGAAAAAAACAATAGAGCTACTACAGTTCGTAGTTTAAAAAAAAGAAGTTATTAATTATGGTTGTAAATTTAAACTGTTATAACTTTTCATTCGTGCATCGAAGCAACTATTATAATATATCAAATTGAACCTTGTTTTGATTCCTAAAAACACACTGAAGCAATAGTTAGTACTCCACTTTTTTGAGCATAATTTTCATCATTTACATATCTTAACGAAGTCTAAAAATTTTGGTGAACCATATTGCATTGTTTTTTCTATTCTTGTTCTTTTCGGTTCCAATTTTATCATCATAGCCATATTCTTAGCATTTCAAACTTTCATATTCCTTTGAGTTCCTCGGTTCCTAGATTTTTCGCTTGAAGGATCCTCATCATTTGATATCAATGCCTTGGTTATTGAAAATACGTTATCTATCTTTATATATCTGTTTTTTGAATTTTAAATCTTAAAATAATTTGTCCTTTGATTTTTTTCTGCTTTGTAAAGTCACAAATCCCCAAAAAATAAATAAATATTTTTTTCTTTCAAGTCTTGTGTTTACTTTCAAATTTGTTGTAATGTTTTTCATATTTTCCTTTCATTTAAGAGTTTTCGTTAAATTCTTTGTTTCTTTTTCTTGTTCTTTGTTTTATGAGTTCATCCTATCTTTGTACTTGAAAAAAACAAGAGAGCTACTGCAGTTCGTAGTTTAAAAAAAAAGAAGTTATTAATTGTGGTTGCAACTTTGAACCGTTATAACTTTTCATTCATGCATCGAAACAACTATTATAATATATCAAATTGACCCTCGTTTTGATTACTAAAAACACCCTGATGCAATAGTTAGTACTGCACTTTTTTGAACATAATTTTCATCATTTACATATCTTAACGAAGTCTAAAAATTTTGGTGAACCATATTGCATTGTTTTTTCTGTTCTTGTTCTTTTCGGTTCCAATTTTATCATCATAGCCATATTCTTAGCATTTCAAACTTTCATATTCCTTTGAGTTCCTCGGTTCCTCGATTTTTCGCTTGAAGGATCCTCATCATTTGATATCAATGCCTTGGTTATTGAAAATACGTTATCTATCTTCATATATCTGTTTTTTGATTTTTAAATCTTAAAATAATTTTTCCTTTGATTTTTTTCTGCTTTGTAAAGTCACAAATCCCCAAAAAATAACTAAATATTTTTTTTCCGTCAAGTCTTGTGTTTACATTCAAATTTGTTGTAATTGTTTTCATATTTTCCTTTCATTACATAGTTTTCGTTAAATTCTTTGTTTCTTTTTCTTGTTCTTTGTTTTATGAGTTCATCCTATCTTTGTACTTGAAAAAAACAAGAGAGCTACTGCAGTTCGTAGTTTAAAAAAAATAACTTATTAATAGTGGTTGCAACTTTGAACCGTTATAACGTTTCATTCGTGAATCGAAACAACTATTATAATATATCAAATTGACCCTCGTTTTGATTACTAAAAACACCCTGATGCAATAGTTAGTACTGCACTTTTTTGAGCATAATTTTCATCATTTACATATCTTAACGAAGTCTAAAAATTTTGGTGAACAATATTGCATTGTTTTTTCTATTCTTGTTCTTTTCGGTTCCAATTTTATCATCATAGCCATATTCTTAGCATTTCAAACTTTCATATTCCTTTGAGTTCCTCGGTTCCTAGATTTTTCGCATGAAGGATCCTCATCATTTGATATCAATGCCTTGGTTATTGAAAATACGTTATCTATCTTCATATATCTGTTTTTTGATTTTTAAATCTTAAAATAATTTGTCCTTTGATTTTTTTCTGCTTTGTAAAGTCACAAATCCCCAAAAAATAAATAAATATTTTTTTTCCTTCAAGTCTTGTGTTTACTTTCAAATTTGTTGTAATGTTTTTCATATTTTCCTTTCATTTTAGATTTTTCATTAAATTCTTTGTTTCTTTTTCTTGTTCTTTATTTTATGAGTTCATCCTATCTTTGTACTTGAAAAAAACAAGAGAGCTACTGCAGTTCGTAGTTTAAAAAAATAACTTATTAATAGTGGTTGCAACTTTGAACCGTTATAACGTTTCATTCGTGAATCGAAACAACTATTATAATATATCAAATTGACACTCGTCTTGATTACTAAAACCACCCTGATGCAATAGTTAGTACTCCACTTTTTTGAACATAATTTTCATCATTTACATATCTTAACGATGTCTAAAAATTTTGGTGAACCATATTGCATTGTTTTTTCTGTTCTTGTTCTTTTCGGTTCCAATTTTATCATCATAGCCATATTCTTAGCATTTCAAACTTTCATATTCCTTTGAGTTCCTCGGTTCCTAGATTTTTCGCTTGAAGGATCCTCATCATTTGATATCAATGCCTTGGTTATTGAAAATACGTTATCTATCTTCATATATCTATTTTTTGATTTTTAAATCTTAAAATAATTTGTCCTTTGATTTTTTTCTGCTTTGTAAAGTCACAAATCCCCAAAAAATAAATAAATATTTTTTTCCTTCAAGTCTTGTGTTTACTTTCAAATTTGTTGTAATTGTTTTCGTATTTTCCTTTCATTTCAGAGTTTTCATTCAATTCTTTGTTTCTTTTTCTTGTTCTTGGTTTTATGAGTTCATCCTATCTTCGTACATGAAAAAAACAAGAGAGCTACTGCAGTTCGTAGTTTTAAAAAAAATAACTTATTAATTGTGGTTGCCACTTTGAACCGTTATAACGTTTCATTCGTGAATCGAAACAACTATTATAATATATCAAATTGACCCTCGTTTTGATTACTAAAAACACCCTGATGCAATAGTTAGTACTGCACTTTTTTGAGCATAATTTTCATCATTTACATATCTTAACGAAGTCTAAAAATTTTGGTGAACCATATTGCATTGTTTTTTCTATTCTTGTTCTTTTCGGTTCCAATTTTATCATCATAGCCATATTCTTAGCATTTCAAACTTTCATATTCCTTTGAGTTCCTCGGTTCCTAGATTTTTCGCTTGAAGGATCCTCATCATTTGATATCAATGCCTTGGTTATTGAAAATACGTTATCTATCTTCATATATCTATTTTTTGATTTTTAAATCTTAAAATAATTTGTCCTTTGATTTTTTTCTGCTTTGTAAAGTCACAAATCCCCAAAAAATAAATAAATATTTTTTTCCTTCAAGTCTTGTGTTTACTTTCAAATTTGTTGTAATTGTTTTCATATTTTCCTTTCATTACATAGTTTTCTTTAAATTCTTTGTTTCTTTTTCTTGTTCTTTGTTTTATGAGTTCATCCTATCTTTGTACTTGAAAAAAACAAGAGAGCTACTGCAGTTCGTAGTTTAAAAAAAATAACTTATTAATTGTGGTTGCAACTTTGAACCGTTATAACGTTTCATTCGTGAATCGAAACAACTATTATAATATATCAAATTGACCCTCGTTTTGATTACTAAAACCACCCTGATGCAATAGTTAGTACTCCACTTTTTTGAACATAATTTTCATCATT
Organism: Hippophae rhamnoides; assembly: GCA_033030585.1. Lineage (NCBI taxonomy): Eukaryota > Viridiplantae > Streptophyta > Magnoliopsida > Rosales > Elaeagnaceae > Hippophae > Hippophae rhamnoides. The sequence continues at coordinate 56,164,260 of CM065429.1, read as the reverse complement.
TACATATCTTAACGAAGTCTAAAAATTTTGGTGAACCATATAGCATTGTTTTTTCTGTTCTTGTTCTTTTCGGTTCCAATTTTATCATCATAGCCATATTCTTAGCATTTCAAACTTTCATATTCCTTTGAGTTCCTCGGTTCCTAGATTTTTCGCGTGAAGGATCCTCATCATTTGATATCAATGCCTTGGTTATTGAAAATACGTTATCTATCTTCATATATCTGTTTTTTGATTTTTAAATCTTAAAATAATTTGTCCTTTGATTTTTTTCTGCTTTGTAAAGTCACAAATCCCCAAAAAATAAATAAATATTTTTTTTCCTTCAAGTCTTGTGTTTACATTCAAATTTGTTGTAATTGTTTTCATATTTTCCTTTCATTACAGAGTTTTCGTTAAATTCTTTGTTTCTTTTTCTTGTTCTTTGTTTTATGAGTTCATCCTATCTTTGTACTTGAAAAAAACAAGAGAGCTACTGCAGTTCGTAGTTTAAAAAAATAACTTATTAATTGTGGTTGCAACTTTGAACCGTTATAACGTTTCATTCGTGAATCGAAACAACTATTATAATATATCAAATTGACCCTCGTTTTGATTACTAAAACCACCCTGATGCAATAGTTAGTACTCCACTTTTTTGAACATAATTTTCATCATTTACATATCTTAACGATGTCTAAAAATTTTGGTGAACCATATTGCATTGTTTTTTCTGTTCTTGTTCTTTTCGGTTCCAATTTTATCATCATAGCCATATTCTTAGCATTTCAAACTTTCATATTCCTTTGAGTTCCTCGGTTCCTAGATTTTTCGCTTGAAGGATCCTCCTCATTTGATATCAATGCCTTGGTTATTGAAAATACGTTATCTATCTTCATATATCTGTTTTTTGATTTTTAAATCTTAAAATAATTTCTCCTTTGATTTTTTTCTGCTTTGTAAAATCACAAATCCCCAAAAAATAAATAAATATTTTTTTTCCTTCAAGTCTTGTGTTTACTTTCAAATTTGTTGTAATTGTTTTCATATTTTCCTTTCATTTAAGAGTTTTCGTTAAATTCTTTGTTTCTTTTTCTTTTTCTTTGTTTTATGAGGTCGTCTTATCTTTGTACTTGAAAAAAACAAGAGAGCTACAGCAGTTCATAGTTTAAAAAAAATAAATATTAATTGATGTTGTAACTTTGAACCGTTATAACGTTTCATTCGTGAATCGAAACAACTATTATAATATATCAAATTGACCCTCGTTTTGATTACTAAAACCACCCTGATGCAATAGTTAGTACTCCACTTTTTTGAGCATAATTTTCATCATTTACATATCTTAACGAAGTCTAAAAATTTTGGTGAACAATATTGCATTGTTTTTTCTATTCTTGTTCTTTTCAGTTCCAATCTTATCATCATAGCCATATTCTTAGCATTCCAAACTTTCATATTCTTTGAGTTCCTCGGTTCCTAGATTTTCGCGTGAAGGATCGTCATCATTTGATATCAATGCATTGGTTATTGAAAATACGTTATCTATCTTCATATATCTGTTTTTTGATTTTTAAATCTTAAAATAATTTTTCCTTTGATTTTTTTCTGCTTTGTAAAGTCACAAATCCCCAAAAAATAAATAAATATTTTTTTTCCTTCAAGTCTTGTGTTTACTTTCAAATTTGTTGTAATGTTTTTCATATTTTCCTTTCATTTAAGAGTTTTCGTTAAATTCTTTGTTTCTTTTTCTTGTTCTTTGTTTTATGAGTTCATCCTATCTTTGTACTTGAAAAAAACAAGAGAGCTACTGCAGTTCGTAGTTTAAAAAAAATAATAACTTATTAATTGTGGTTGCAACTTTGAACCGTTATAACGTTTCATTCGTGAATCGAAACAACTATTATAATATATCAAATTGACCCTCGTTTTGATTACTAAAACCACCCTGATGCAATAGTTAGTACTCCACTTTTTTGAACATAATTTTCATCATTTACATATCTTAACGATGTCTAAAAATTTTGGTGAACCATATTGCATTGTTTTTTCTGTTCTTGTTCTTTTCGGTTCCAATTTTATCATCATAGCCATATTCTTAGCATTTCAAACTTTCATATTCCTTTGAGTTCCTCGGTTCCTAGATTTTTCGCTTGAAGGATCCTCATCATTTGATATCAATGCCTTGGTTATTGAAAATACGTTATCTATCTTCATATATCTATTTTTTGATTTTTAAATCTTAAAATAATTTGTCCTTTGATTTTTTTCTGCTTTGTAAAGTCACAAATCCCCAAAAAATAAATAAATATTTTTTTCCTTCAAGTCTTGTGTTTACTTTCAAATTTGTTGTAATGTTTTTCATATTTTCCTTTCATTTAAGAGTTTTCGTTAAATTCTTTGTTTCTTTTTCTTGTTCTTTGTTTTATGAGTTCATCCTATCTTTGTACTTGAAAAAAACAAGAGAGCTACTGCAGTTCGTAGTTTAAAAAAAATAACTTATTAATAGTGGTTGCAACTTTGAACCGTTATAACGTTTCATTCGTGAATCGAAACAACTATTATAATATATCAAATTGACCCTCGTTTTGATTACTAAAACCACCCTGATGCAATAGTTAGTACTCCACTTTTTTGAACATAATTTTCATCATTTACATATCCTAACGATGTCTAAAAATTTTGGTGAACCATAATGCATTGTTTTTTCTGTTCTTGTTCTTTTCGGTTCCAATTTTATCATCATAGCCATATTCTTAGCATTTCAAACTTTCATATTCCTTTGAGTTCCTCGGTTCCTAGATTTTTCGCTTGAAGGATCCTCCTCATTTGATATCAATGCCTTGGTTATTGAAAATACGTTATCTATCTTCATATATCTGTTTTTTGATTTTTAAATCTTAAAATAATTTGTCCTTTGATTTTTTTCTGCTTTGTAAAGTCACAAATCCCCAAAAAATAAATAAATATTTTTTTCCTTCAAGTCTTGTGTTTACTTTCAAATTTGTTGTAATGTTTTTCATATTTTCCTTTCATTTAAGAGTTTTCGTTAAATTCTTTGTTTCTTTTTCTTGTTCTTTGTTTTATGAGTTCATCCTATCTTTGTACTTGAAAAAAACAAGAGAGCTACTGCAGTTCGTAGTTTAAAAAAATAACTTATTAATAGTGGTTGCAACTTTGAACCGTTATAACGTTTCATTCGTGAATCGAAACAACTATTATAATATATCAAATTGACCCTCGTTTTGATTACTAAAACCACCCTGATGCAATAGTTAGTACTCCACTTTTTGAACATAATTTTCATCATTTACATATCTTAACGATGTCTAAAAATTTTGGTGAACCATATTGCATTGTTTTTTCTATTCTTGTTCTTTTCGGTTCCAATTTTATCATCATAGCCATATTCTTAGCATTTCAAACTTTCATATTCCTTTGAGTTCCTCGGTTCCTAGATTTTTCGCGTGAAGGATCCTCATCATTTGATATCAATGCCTTGGTTATTGAAAATACGTTATCTATCTTCATATATCTGTTTTTTGATTTTTAAATCTTAAAATAATTTGTCCTTTGATTTTTTTCTGCTTTGTAAAGTCACAAATCCCCAAAAAATAAATAAATATTTTTTTTCCTTCAAGTCTTGTGTTTACTTTCAAATTTGTTGTAATGTTTTTCATATTTTCCTTTCATTTAAGAGTTTTCGTTAAATTCTTTGTTTCTTTTTCTTGTTCTTTGTTTTATGAGTTCATCCTATCTTTGTACTTGAAAAAAACAAGAGAGCTACTGCAGTTCGTAGTTTAAAAAAAATAACTTATTAATAGTGGTTGCAACTTTGAACCGTTATAACGTTTCATTCGTGAATCGAAACAACTATTATAATATATCAAATTGACCCTCGTTTTGATTACTAAAACCACCCTGATGCAATAGTTAGTACTCCACTTTTTTGAACATAATTTTCATCATTTACATATCTTAACGATGTCTAAAAATTTTGGTGAACCATATTGCATTGTTTTTTCTGTTCTTGTTCTTTTCGGTTCCAATTTTATCATCATAGCCATATTCTTAGCATTTCAAACTTTCATATTCCTTTGAGTTCCTCGGTTCCTAGATTTTTCGCTTGAAGGATCCTCATCATTTGATATCAATGCCTTGGTTATTGAAAATACGTTATCTATCTTCATATATCTATTTTTTGATTTTTAAATCTTAAAATAATTTGTCCTTTGATTTTTTTCTGCTTTGTAAAGTCACAAATCCCCAAAAAATAAATAAATATTTTTTTCCTTCAAGTCTTGTGTTTACTTTCAAATTTGTTGTAATGTTTTTCATATTTTCCTTTCATTTAAGAGTTTTCGTTAAATTCTTTGTTTCTTTTTCTTTTTCTTTGTTTTATGAGTTCATCTTATCTTTGTACTTGAAAAAAACAAGAGAGCTACTGCAGCTCGTAGTTTAAAAAAATAACTTATTAATAGTGGTTGCAACTTTGAACCGTTATAACGTTTCATTCGTGAATCGAAACAACTATTATAATATATCAAATTGACCCTCGTTTTGATTACTAAAACCACCCTGATGCAATAGTTAGTACTCCACTTTTTTGAACATAATTTTCATCATTTACATATCTTAACGATGTCTAGAAATTTTGGTGAACCATATTGCATTATTTTTTCTGTTATTCTTCTTTTCGGTTCCAATTTTATCATCATAGCCATATTTTTAGCATTTCAAACTTTCATATTCCTTTGAGTTCCACGGTTCCTAGATTTTTTGGTTGAAGGATCCTTATCATTTAATATCAATGCCTTGGTTATTGAAAATACGTAATCTATCTTCATATATCTGTTTTTTGATTTTTAAATCTTAAAATAATTTGTCCTTTGATTTTTTTCTGCTTTGTAAAGTCACAAATCCCCAAAAAATAAATAAATATTTTTTTCCTTCAAGTCTTGTGTTTACTTTCAAATTTGTTGTAATGTTTTTCATATTTTCCTTTCATTTAAGAGTTTTCGTTAAATTCTTTGTTTCTTTTTCTTGTTCTTTGTTTTATGAGTTCATCCTATCTTTGTACTTGAAAAAAACAAGAGAGCTACTGCAGTTCGTAGTTTAAAAAAAATAACTTATTAATAGTGGTTGCAACTTTGAACCGTTATAACGTTTCATTCGTGAATCGAAACAACTATTATAATATATCAAATTGACCCTCGTTTTGATTACTAAAACCACCCTGATGCAATAGTTAGTACTCCACTTTTTTGAACATAATTTTCATCATTTACATATCTTAACGATGTCTAAAAATTTTGGTGAACCATATTGCATTGTTTTTTCTGTTCTTGTTCTTTTCGGTTCCAATTTTATCATCATAGCCATATTTTTAGCATTTCAATCTTTCATATTCCTTTGAGTTCCTCGGTTCCTAGATTTTTTGGCTTGAAGGATCCTCCATATTTGATATCAATGCCTTGGTTATTGAAAATACGTTATCTATATTCATATATCTATTTTTTGATTTTTAAATCTTAAAATAATTTGTCCTTTGATTTTTTTCTGCTTTGTAAAGTCATAAATCCCCAAAAAATAAATAAATATTTTTTTTCCTTCAAGTCTTGTGTTTACTTTCAAATTTGTTGTAATGTTTTTCATATTTTCCTTTCATTTAAGAGTTTTCGTTAAATTCTTTGTTTCTTTTTCTTGTTCTTTGTTTTATGAGTTCATCCTATCTTTGTACTTGAAAAAAACAAGAGAGCTACTGCAGTTCGTAGTTTAAAAAAAATAACTTATTAATAGTGGTTGCAACTTTGAACCGTTATAACGTTTCATTCGTGAATCGAAACAACTATTATAATATATCAAATTGACCCTCGTTTTGATTACTAAAACCACCCTGATGCAATAGTTAGTACTCCACTTTTTTGAACATAATTTTCATCATTTACATATCTTAACGATGTCTAAAAATTTTGGTGAACCATATTGCATTGTTTTTTCTGTTCTTGTTCTTTTCGGTTCCAATTTTATCATCATAGCCATATTTTTAGCATTTCAAACTTTCATATTCCTTTGAGTTCCTCGGTTCCTAGATTTTTCGCTTGAAGGATCCTCATCATTTGATATCAATGCCTTGGTTATTGAAAATACGTTATCTATCTTCATATATCTATTTTTTGATTTTTAAATCTTAAAATAATTTGTCCTTTGATTTTTTTCTGCTTTGTAAAGTCACAAATCCCCAAAAAATAAATAAATATTTTTTTCCTTCAAGTCTTGTATTTACTTTCAAATTTGTTGTAATGTTTTTCATATTTTCCTTTCATTTAAGAGTTTTCGTTAAATTCTTTGTTTCTTTTTCTTGTTCTTTGTTTTATAAGTTCATCCTATCTTTGTACTTGAAAAAAACAAGAGAGCTACTGCAGCTCGTAGTTTATAAAAAATAACTTATTAATAGTGGTTGCAACTTTGAATCGTTATAACATTTCATTCGTGAATCGAAATAACTATTATAATATATCAAATTGACCCTCGTTTTGATTACTAAAACCACCCAGATGCAATAGTTAGTACTCCACTTTTTTGAACATAATTTTCATCATTTACATATCCTAACGATGTCTAAAAATTTTGGTGAACCATATTGCATTGTTTTTTCTGTTCTTGTTCTTTTCGGTTCAAATTTTATCATCATAGGCATATTTTTAGCATTTCAAACTTTCATATTCCTTTGAGTTCCTCGGTTCCTAGATTTTTCGCTTGAAGGATCCTCCTCATTTGATATCAATGCCTTGGTTATTGAAAATACGTTATCTATCTTCATATATCTGTTTTTTGATTTTTAAATCTTAAAATAATTTGTCCTTTGATTTTTTTCTGCTTTGTAAAGTCACAAATCCCCAAAAAATAAATAAATATTTTTTTTCCTTCAAGTCTTGTGTTTACTTTCAAATTTGTTGTAATGTTTTTCATATTTTCCTTTCATTTTAGATTTTTCATTAAATTCTTTGTTTCTTTTTCTTGTTCTTTGTTTTATGAGTTCATCCTATCTTTGTACTTGAAAAAAACAAGAGAGCTACTGCAGTTCGTAGTTTAAGAAAAAATAACTTATTAATAGTGGTTGCAACTTTGAACCGTTATAACGTTTCATTCGTGAATCGAAACAACTATTATAATATATCAAATTGACCCTCGTTTTGATTACTAAAACCACCCTGATGCAATAGTTAGTACTCCACTTTTTTGAACATAATTTTCATCATTTACATATCTTAACGATGTCTAAAAATTTTGGTGAACCATATTGCATTGTTTTTTCTGTTCTTGTTCTTTTCGGTTCCAATTTTATCATCATAGCCATATTTTTAGCATTTCAAACTTTCATATTCCTTTGAGTTCCTCGGTTCCTAGATTTTTCGCGTGAAGGATCCTCATCATTTGATATCAATGCCTTGGTTATTGAAAATACGTTATCTATCTTCATATATCTGTTTTTTGATTTTTAAATCTTAAAATAATTTTTCCTTTGATTTTTTTCTGCTTTGTAAAGTCACAAATCCCCAAAAAATAAATAAATATTTTTTTCCTTCAAGTCTTGTGTTTACTTTCAAATTTGTTGTAATGTTTTTCATATTTTCCTTTCATTTAAGAGTTTTCGTTAAATTCTTTGTTTCTTTTTCTTGTTCTTTGTTTTATGAGTTCATCCTATCTTTGTACTTGAAAAAAACAAGAGAGCTACTGCAGTTCGTAGTTTAAAAAAAATAACTTATTAATAGTGGTTGCAACTTTGAACCGTTATAACGTTTCATTCGTGAATCGAAACAACTATTATAATATATCAAATTGACCCTCGTTTTGATTACTAAAACCACCTGATGCAATAGTTAGTACTCCACTTTTTTGAACATAATTTTCATCATTTACATATCTTAACGATGTCTAAAAATTTTGGTGAACCATATTGCATTGTTTTTTCTGTTCTTGTTCTTTTCGGTTCCAATTTTATCATCATAGCCATATTTTTAGCATTTCAAACTTTCATATTCCTTTGAGTTCCTCGGTTCCTAGATTTTTCGCTTGAAGGATCCTCATCATTTGATATCAATGCCTTGGTTATTGAAAATACGTTATCTATCTTCATATATCTGTTTTTTGATTTTTAAATCTTAAAATAATTTGTCCTTTGATTTTTTTCTGCTTTGTAAAGTCACAAATCCCCAAAAAATAAATAAATATTTTTTTCCTTCAAGTCTTGTGTTTACTTTCAAATTTGTTGTAATGTTTTTCATATTTTCCTTTCATTTAAGAGTTTTCGTTAAATTCTTTGTTTCTTTTTCTTGTTCTTTGTTTTATGAGTTCATCCTATCTTTGTACTTGAAAAAAACAAGAGAGCTACTGCAGTTCGTAGTTTAAAAAAAATAACTTATTAATAGTGGTTGCAACTTTGAACCGTTATAACGTTTCATTCGTGAATCGAAACAACTATTATAATATATCAAATTGACCCTCGTTTTGATTACTAAAACCACCCTGATGCAATAGTTAGTACTCCACTTTTTTGAACATAATTTTCATCATTTACATATCTTAACGATGTCTAAAAATTTTGGTGAACCATATTGCATTGTTTTTTCTGTTCTTGTTCTTTTCGGTTCCAATTTTATCATCATAGCCATATTTTTAGCATTTCAAACTTTCATATTCCTTTGAGTTCCTCGGTTCCTAGATTTTTTGGCTTGAAGGATCCTCCTCATTTGATATCAATGCCTTGGTTATTGAAAATACGTTATCTATCTTCATATATCTGTTTTTTGATTTTTAAATCTTAAAATAATTTGTCCTTTGATTTTTTTCTGCTTTGTAAAGTCACAAATCCCCAAAAAATAAATAAATATTTTTTTCCTTCAAGTCTTGTGTTTACTTTCAAATTTGTTGTAATGTTTTTCATATTTTCCTTTCATTTAAGAGTTTTCGTTAAATTCTTTGTTTCTTTTTCTTGTTCTTTGTTTTATGAGTTCATCCTATCTTTGTACTTGAAAAAAACAAGAGAGCTACTGCAGTTCGTAGTTTTAAAAAAAATAACTTATTAATTGTGGTTGCAACTTTGAACCGTTATAACGTTTCATTCGTGAATCGAAACAACTATTATAATATATCAAATTGACCCTCGTTTTGATTACTAAAACCACCCTGATGCAATAGTTAGTACTCCACTTTTTTGAACATAATTTTCATCATTTACATATCTTAACGATGTCTAAAAATTTTGGTGAACCATATTGCATTGTTTTTTCTGTTCTTGTTCTTTTCGGTTCCAATTTTATCATCATAGCCATATTTTTAGCATTTCAAACTTTCATATTCCTTTGAGTTCTGCGGTTCCTACATTTTTTGCTTGAAGGATCCTCATCATTTGATATCAATGCCTTGGTTATTGAAAATACGTTATCAATCTTCATATACCTGTTTTTTTTAATTTTAAATCTTAAAATAATTTGTCCTTTGATTTTTTTCTGCTTTGTAAAGTCACAAATCCCCAAAAAATAAATAAATATTTTTTTCCTTCAAGTCTTGTGTTTACTTTCAAATTTGTTGTAATGTTTTTCATATTTTCCTTTCATTTAAGAGTTTTCGTTAAATTCTTTGTTTCTTTTTCTTGTTCTTTGTTTTATGAGTTCATCCTATCTTTGTACTTGAAAAAAACAAGAGAGCTACTGCAGTTCGTAGTTTTAAAAAAAATAACTTATTAATTGTGGTTGCAACTTTGAACCGTTATAACGTTTCATTCGTGAATCGAAACAACTATTATAATATATCAAATTGACCCTCGTTTTGATTACTAAAACCACCCTGATGCAATAGTTAGTACTCCACTTTTTTGAACATAATTTTCATCATTTACATATCTTAACGATGTCTAAAAATTTTGGTGAACCATATTGCATTGTTTTTTCTGTTCTTGTTCTTTTCGGTTCCAATTTTATCATCATAGCCATATTTTTAGCATTTCAAACTTTCATATTCCTTTGAGTTCCTCGGTTCCTAGATTTTTTTCTTGAAGGATCCTCATCATTTGATATCAATGCCTTGGTTATTGAAAATACGTTATCTATCTTCATATATCTGTTTTTTGATTTTTAAATCTTAAAATAATTTGTCCTTTGATTTTTTTCTGCTTTGTAAAGTCACAAATCCCCAAAAAATAAATAAATATTTTTTTCCTTCAAGTCTTGTGTTTACTTTGAAATTTGTTGTAATTGTTTTCGTATTTTCCTTTCATTTAAGAGTTTTCGTTAAATTCTTTGTTTCTTTTTCTTGTTCTTTGTTTTATGAGTTCATCCTATCTTTGTACTTGAAAAACACAAGAGAGCTACTGTAGTTCGTAGTTTAAAAAAAATAATGGCTTATTAATTGTGGTTGCAACTTTGAACTTTTATAACGTTTCATTCGTGAATCGAAACAACTATTATAATATATCAAATTGACCCTCGTTTTGATTACTAAAACCACCCTGATGCAATAGTTAGTACTCCACTTTTTTGAACATAATTTTCATCATTTACATATCTTAACGATGTCTAAAAATTTTGGTGAACCATATTGCATTGTTTTTTCTGTTCTTGTTCTTTTCGGTTCCAATTTTATCATCATAGCCATATTTTTAGCATTTCAAACTTTCATATTCCTTTGAGTTCCTCGGTTCCTAGATTTTTTGCTTGAAGGATCCTCATCATTTGATATCAATGCCTTGGTTATTGAAAATACGTTATCAATCTTCATATACCTGTTTTTTTTAATTTTAAATCTTAAAATAATTTGTCCTTTGATTTTTTCCTGCTTTGTAAAGTCACAAATCCCCAAACAAAAAATAAATATTTTTTTTCCTTCAAGTCTTGTGTTTACTTTGAAATTTGTTGTAATTGTTTTCATATTTTCCTTTCATTTAAGAGTTTTCGTTAAATTCTTTGTTTCTTTTTCTTGTTCTTTGTTTTATGAGTTCATCCTATCTTTGTACTTGAAAAAAACAAGAGAGCTACTGCAGTTCGTAGTTTAAAAAAATAATAACTTATTAATTGTGGTTGCAACTTTGAACCGTTATAACGTTTCATTCGTGAATCGAAACAACTATTATAATATATCAAATTGACCCTCGTTTTGATTACTAAAACCACCCTGATGCAATAGTTAGTACTCCACTTTTTGAACATAATTTTCATCATTTACATATCTTAACGATGTCTAGAAATTTTGGTGAACCATATTGCATTGTTTTTTCTGTTCTTGTCCTTTTCGGTTCCAATTTTATCATCATAGCCATATTTTTAGCATTTCAAACTTTCATATTCCTTTGAGTTCCTCGGTTCCTAGATTTTCGCGTGAAGGATCCTCATCATTTGATATCAATGCCTTGGTTATTGAAAATACGTTATCTATCTTCATATATCTGTTTTTTGATTTTTAAATCTTAAAATAATTTGTCCTTTGATTTTTTTCTGCTTTGTAAAGTCACAAATCCCCAAAAAATAAATAAATATTTTTTTCCTTCAAGTCTTGTGTTTACTTTCAAATTTGTTGTAATGTTTTTCATATTTTCCTTTCATTTAAGAGTTTTCGTTAAATTCTTTGTTTCTTTTTCTTGTTCTTGGTTTTATGAGTTCATCCTATCTTTGTACTTGAAAAAAACAAGAGAGCTACTGCAGCTCGTAGTTTAAAAAAAATAATAGCTTATTAATTGTGGTTGCAACTTTGAACTTTTATAACGTTTCATTCGTGAATCGAAACAACTATTATAATATATCAAATTGACCCTCGTTTTGATTACTAAAACCACCCTGATGCAATAGTTAGTACTCCACTTTTTTGAACATAATTTTCATCATTTACATATCTTAACGATGTCTAAAAATTTTGGTGAACCATATTGCATTGTTTTTTCTGTTCTTGTTCTTTTCGGTTCCAATTTTATCATCATAGCCATATTTTTAGCATTTCAAACTTTCATATTCCTTTGAGTTCCTCGGTTCCTAGATTTTTTGGCTTGAAGGATCCTCCTCATTTGATATCAATGCCTTGGTTATTGAAAATACGTTATCTATCTTCATATATCTGTTTTTTGATTTTTAAATCTTAAAATAATTTTTCCTTTGATTTTTTTCTGCTTTGTAAAGTCACAAATCCCCAAAAAATAAATAAATATTTTTTTCCTTCAAGTCTTGTGTTTACTTTGAAATTTGTTGTAATTGTTTTCGTATTTTCCTTTCATTTAAGAGTTTTCGTTAAATTCTTTGTTTCTTTTTCTTGTTCTTTGTTTTATGAGTTCATCCTATCTTTGTACTTGAAAAAAACAAGAGAGCTACTGCAGTTCGTAGTTTAAAAAAATAATAACTTATTAATAGTGGTTGCAAATTTGAACCGTTATAACGTTTCATTCGTGAATGGAAACAACTATTATAATATATCAAATTGACCCTCGTTTTGATTACTAAAACCACCCTGATGCAATAGTTAGTACTCCACTTTTTTGAACATAATTTTCATCATTTACATATCTTAACGATGTCTAAAAATTTTGGTGAACCATATTGCATTGTTTTTTCTGTTCTTGTTCTTTTCGGTTCCAATTTTATCATCATAGCCATATTTTTAGCATTTCAAACTTTCATATTCCTTTGAGTTCCTCGGTTCCTAGATTTTTCGCTTGAAGGATCCTCATCATTTGATATCAATGCCTTGGTTATTGAAAATACGTTATCTATCTTCATATATCTGTTTTTTGATTTTTAAATCTTAAAATAATTTGTCCTTTGATTTTTTTCTGCTTTGTAAAGTCACAAATCCCCAAAAAATAAATAAATATTTTTTTCCTTCAAGTCTTGTGTTTACTTTGAAATTTGTTGTAATTTTTTTCATATTTTCCTTTCATTTAAGAGTTTTCGTTAAATTCTTTGTTTCTTTTTCTTGTTCTTTGTTTTATGAGTTCATCCTATCTTTGTACTTGAAAAAAACAAGAGAGCTACTGCAGTTCGTAGTTTAAAAAAAATAATAACTTATTAATTGTGGTTGCAACTTTGAACTTTTATAACGTTTCATTCGTGAATCGAAACAACTATTATAATATATCAAATTGACCCTCGTTTTGATTACTAAAACCACCCTGATGCAATAGTTAGTACTCCACTTTTTTGAACATAATTTTCATCATTTACATATCTTAACGATGTCTAAAAATTTTGGTGAACCATATTGCATTGTTTTTTCTGTTCTTGTTCTTTTCGGTTCCAATTTTATCATCATAGCCATATTTTTAGCATTTCAAACTTTCATATTCCTTTGAGTTCCTCGGTTCCTAGATTTTTTGCTTGAAGGATCCTCATCATTTGATATCAATGCCTTGGTTATTGAAAATACGTTATCTATCTTCATATATCTGTTTTTTGATTTTTAAATCTTAAAATAATTTGTCCTTTGATTTTTTTCTGCTTTGTAAAGTCACAAATCCCAAAAAATAAATAAATATTTTTTTCCTTCAAGTCTTGTGTTTACTTTCAAATTTGTTGTAATGTTTTTCATATTTTCCTTTCATTTAAGAGTTTTCGTTAAATTCTTTGTTTCTTTTTCTTGTTCTTGGTTTTATAAGTTCATCCTATCTTTGTACTTGAAAAAAACAAGAGAGCTACTGCAGTTCGTAGTTTAAAAAAAATAATAACTTATTAATAGTGGTTGCAACTTTGAACCTTTATAACGTTTCATTCGTGAATCGAAACAACTATTATAATATATCAAATTGACCCTCGTTTTGATTACTAAAACCACCCTGATGCAATAGTTAGTACTCCACTTTTTTGAACATAATTTTCATCATTTACATATCTTAACGATGTCTAAAAATTTTGGTGAACCATATTGCATTGTTTTTTCTCTTCTTGTTCTTTTCGGTTCCAATTTTATCATCATAGCCATATTTTTAGCATTTCAAACTTTCATATTCCTTTGAGTTCCTCGGTTCCTAGATTTTTCGCTTGAAGGATCCTCATCATTTGATATCAATGCCTTGGTTATTGAAAATACGTTATCTATCTTCATATATCTGTTTTTTGATTTTTAAATCTTAAAATAATTTGTCCTTTGATTTTTTTCTGCTTTGTAAAGTCACAAATCCCCAAAAAATAAATAAATATTTTTTTCCTTCAAGTCTTGTGTTTACTTTCAAATTTGTTGTAATGTTTTTCATATTTTCCTTTCATTTTAGATTTTTCGTTAAATTCTTTGTTTCTTTTTCTTGTTCTTTGTTTTATGAGTTCATCCTATCTTTGTACTTGAAAAAAACAAGAGAGCTACTGCAGTTCGTAGTTTAAAAAAATAATAACTTATTAATAGTGGTTGCAAATTTGAACCGTTATAACGTTTCATTCGTGAATGGAAACAACTATTATAATATATCAAATTGACCCTCGTTTTGATTACTAAAACCACCCTGATGCAATAGTTAGTACTCCACTTTTTTGAACATAATTTTCATCATTTACATATCTTAACGATGTCTAAAAATTTTGGTGAACCATATTGCATTGTTTTTTCTGTTCTTGTTCTTTTCGGTTCCAATTTTATCATCATAGCCATATTTTTAGCATTTCAAACTTTCATATTCCTTTGAGTTCCTCGGTTCCTAGATTTTTCGCTTGAAGGATCCTCATCATTTGATATCAATGCCTTGGTTATTGAAAATACGTTATCTATCTTCATATATCTGTTTTTTGATTTTTAAATCTTAAAATAATTTGTCCTTTGATTTTTTTCTGCTTTGTAAAGTCACAAATCCCCAAAAAATAAATAAATATTTTTTTCCTTCAAGTCTTGTGTTTACTTTGAAATTTGTTGTAATTGTTTTCGTATTTTCTTTTCATCTTAGATTTTTCGTTAAATTCTTTGTTTCTTTTTCTTGTTCTTGGTTTTATAAGTTCATCCTATCTTTGTACTTGAAAAAAACAAGAGAGCTACTGCAGTTCGTAGTTTAAAAAAAATAATGGCTTATTAATTGTGGTTGCAACTTTGAACTTTTATAACGTTTCATTCGTGAATCGAAACAACTTTTATAATATATCAAATTGACCCTCATTTTGATTACAAAAACCACCCTGATGCAATAGTTAGTACTCCACTTTTTGAACATAATTTTCATCATTTACATATCTTAACGATGTCTAGAAATTTTGGTGAACCATATTGCATTATTTTTTCTGTTATTGTACTTTTCGGTTCCAATTTTATCATCATAGCCATATTTTTAGCATTTCAAACTTTCATATTCCTTTGAGTTCCTCGGTTCCTAGATTTTTTGCTTAAAGGATCCTCATCATTTGATATCAATGCCTTGGTTATTGAAAATACGTTATCTATCTTCATATATCTGTTTTTTGATTTTTAAATCTTAAAATAATTTGTCCTTTGATTTTTTTCTGCTTTGTAAAGTCACAAATCCCCAAAAAATAAATAAATATTTTTTTCCTTCAAGTCTTGTGTTTACTTTGAAATTTGTTGTAATTGTTTTCGTATTTTCCTTTCATTTTAGATTTTTCGTTAAATTCTTTGTTTCTTTTTCTTGTTCTTGGTTTTATGAGTTCATCCTATCTTTGTACTTGAAAAAAACAAGAGAGCTACTGCAGTTCGTAGTTTAAAAAAAATAATAACTTATTAATTGTGGTTGCAACTTTGAACCGTTATAACGTTTCATTCGTGAATCGAAACAACTATTATAATATATCAAATTGACCCTCGTTTTGATTACTAAAACCACCCTGATGCAATAGTTAGTACTCCACTTTTTTGAACATAATTTTCATCATTTACATATCTTAACGATGTCTAAAAATTTTGGTGAACCATATTGCATTGTTTTTTCTGTTCTTGTTCTTTTCGGTTCCAATTTTATCATCATAGCCATATTTTTAGCATTTCAAACTTTCATATTCCTTTGAGTTCCTCGGTTCCTAGATTTTTCGCTTGAAGGATCCTCATCATTTGATATCAATGCCTTGGTTATTGAAAATACGTTATCTATCTTCATATATCTGTTTTTTGATTTTTAAATCTTAAAATAATTTGTCCTTTGATTTTTTTCTGCTTTGTAAAGTCACAAATCCCCAAAAAATAAATAAATATTTTTTTCCTTCAAGTCTTGTGTTTACTTTGAAATTTGTTGTAATTGTTTTCGTATTTTCCTTTCATTTTAGATTTTTCGTTAAATTCTTTGTTTCTTTTTCTTGTTCTTTGTTTTATGAGTTCATCCTATCTTTGTACTTGAAAAAAACAAGAGAGCTACTGCAGTTCGTAGTTTAAAAAAAATAATAACTTATTAATTGTGGTTGCAACTTTGAACCGTTATAACGTTTCATTCGTGAATCGAAACAACTATTATAATATATCAAATTGACCCTCGTTTTGATTACTAAAACCACCCTGATGCAATAGTTAGTACTCCACTTTTTTGAACATAATTTTCATCATTTACATATCTTAACGATGTCTAAAAATTTTGGTGAACCATATTGCATTGTTTTTTCTGTTCTTGTTCTTTTCGGTTCCAATTTTATCATCATAGCCATATTTTTAGCATTTCAAACTTTCATATTCCTTTGAGTTCCTCGGTTCCTAGATTTTTCGCGTGAAGGATCCTCATCATTTGATATCAATGCCTTGGTTATTGAAAATACGTTATCTATCTTCATATATCTGTTTTTTGATTTTTAAATCTTAAAATAATTTGTCCTTTGATTTTTTTCTGCTTTGTAAAGTCACAAGTCCCCAAAAAATAAATAAATATTTTTTTTCCATCAAGTCTTGTGTTTACTTAGAAATTTGTTGTAATTGTTTTCGTATTTTCCTTTCATTTTAGATTTTTCGTTAAATTCTTTGTTTCTTTTTCTTGTTCTTTGTTTTATGAGTTCATCCTATCTTTGTACTTGAAAAAAACAAGAGAGCTACTGCAGTTCGTAGTTTAAAAAAATAATAACTTATTAATAGTGGTTGCAAATTTGAACCGTTATAACGTTTCATTCGTGAATGGAAACAACTATTATAATATATCAAATTGACCCTCGTTTTGATTACTAAAACCACCCTGATGCAATAGTTAGTACTCGAATTTTTTGAACATAATTTTCATCATTTACATATCTTAACGATGTCTAAAAATTTTGGTGAACCATATTGCATTGTTTTTTCTGTTCTTGTTCTTTTCGGTTCCAATTTTATCATCATAGCCATATTTTTAGCATTTCAAACTTTCATATTCCTTTGAGTTCCTCGGTTCCTAGATTTTTCGCTTGAAGGATCCTCATCATTTGATATCAATGCCTTGGTTATTGAAAATACGTTATCTATCTTCATATATCTGTTTTTTGATTTTTAAATCTTAAAATAATTTGTCCTTTGATTTTTTTCTGCTTTGTAAAGTCACAAATCCCCAAAAAATAAATAAATATTTTTTTCCTTCAAGTCTTGTGTTTACTTTGAAATTTGTTGTAATTGTTTTCGTATTTTCCTTTCATTTTAGATTTTTCGTTAAATTCTTTGTTTCTTTTTCTTGTTCTTGGTTTTATGAGTTCATCCTATCTTTGTACTTGAAAAAACAAGAGAGCTACTGCAGTTCGTAGTTTAAAAAAAATAATAACTTATTAATAGTGGTTGCAACTTTGAACCGTTATAACGTTTCATTCGTGAATCGAAACAACTATTATAATATATCAAATTGACCCTCGTTTTGATTACTAAAACCACCCTGATGCAATAGTTAGTACTCCACTTTTTTGAACATAATTTTCATCATTTACATATCTTAACGATGTCTAAAAATTTTGGTGAACCATATTGCATTGTTTTTTCTGTTCTTGTTCTTTTCGGTTCCAATTTTATCATCATAGCCATATTTTTAGCATTTCAAACTTTCATATTCCTTTGAGTTCCTCGGTTCCTAGATTTTTCGCTTGAAGGATCCTCATCATTTGATATCAATGCCTTGGTTATTGAAAATACGTTATCTATCTTCATATATCTGTTTTTTGATTTTTAAATCTTAAAATAATTTGTCCTTTGATTTTTTTCTGCTTTGTAAAGTCACAAATCCCCAAAAAATAAATAAATATTTTTTTTCCTTCAAGTCTTGTGTTTACTTTGAAATTTGTTGTAATTGTTTTCGTATTTTCCTTTCATTTTAGATTTTTCGTTAAATTCTTTGTTTCTTTTTCTTGTTCTTGGTTTTATGAGTTCATCCTATCTTTGTACTTGAAAAAAACAAGAGAGCTACTGCAGTTCGTAGTTTAAAAAAATAATAACTTATTAATTGTGGTTGCAACTTTGAACCGTTATAACGTTTCATTCGTGAATCGAAACAACTATTATAATATATCAAACTGATCCTTGGGGGGGGGGGTGGGGGGGGGGGGGGGTGGGGGGGGGGGGGGGTGGGGGGGGGGGGGGGTGGGGGGGGGGGGGGGTGGGGGGGGGGGGGGGTGGGGGGGGGGGGGGGTGGGGGGGGGGGGGGGTGGGGGGGGGGGGGGGTGGGGGGGGGGGGGGGTGGGGGGGGGGGGGGGTGGGGGGGGGGGGGGGTGGGGGGGGGGGGGGGTGGGGGGGGGGGGGGGTGGGGGGGGGGGGGGGTGGGGGGGGGGGGGGGTGGGGGGGGGGGGGGGTGGGGGGGGGGGGGGGTGGGGGGGGGGGGGGGTGGGGGGGGGGGGGGGTGGGGGGGGGGGGGGGTGGGGGGGGGGGGGGGTGGGGGGGGGGGGGGGTGGGGGGGGGGGGGGGTGGGGGGGGGGGGGGGTGGGGGGGGGGGGGGGTGGGGGGGGGGGGGGGTGGGGGGGGGGGGGGGTGGGGGGGGGGGGGGGTGGGGGGGGGGGGGGGTGGGGGGGGGGGGGGGTGGGGGGGATATTATTTTGTTATAGTTTTAACAATTATTTGCATAATTTTATTGCATATTACACATCATCTTTATGAAACAATAGTAATCCTTGTCTTTGAATCTTGGTTTTCTAAATCACATAATATTAAGATACATGTTTTATCAATGATATTTTATACACCAATAACTAATTTCATTCAATTTAATATATCTATTTATTGTTTCTACTTAAATGTGATTTCATAAAAAGTTAGTTATGTAACATAAAGATAAAACTTTAGGATTTATTTGTTTTTTTTAACCTTTTTAGTAATATTTATTTTTCTTTAATACGTGTGAGTTTATTTATATGCGTTTATTACTATATTAAATATATATATAGAAATTATAAACTAACTTTACTTATTAAATATAAATTAACTTATTATAAAATACATGTTTTATGAATGATATTTCATCAATGTTTTTTTTGAATTTTAAAAAATTAATTAATTTTTTTAATATATTAATTTATTGTTTATATTTATATGTAATTTTATTTAAAAGAGTTATTTTATTTAATGTGAGTTATTTAATATAAAGTAAAAATTATATGATTTATTAATATTTGTTTTAAAATTTTTATTAATATTTATTATTAACTAGTACGTGAAATTTTTATTTATATAAGATTATAATTATATTAAATATATATTGTAGTTCATTAATTTAGTTTTATGTTTAGTTAATTATTATAGGTCGTACTTATTATAAAGTTAAAAAGTCATATATATATTAACCAAAAATGTGAATTATTTTTTTAGCTCATAATGTTCTCCATAAATTATCATATATTGTTTTTTGTTATAGTTTTAACAATTATTTGCATAATTTTATTGCATATTACACATCATCTTTACGAAACAATAGTAATCCTTATCTTTGAATCTTGGTTTTCTAAATCACATAATATTAAGATACATGTTTTATCAATGATATTTTATACACCCATAACTAATTTCATTTAATTTAATATATCTATTTATTGTTTCTACTTAAATTTTAATTCTTGTAATGTTAGTTATGTAACATGAAGATAAAACTTTAGGATTTATTTATTTGTTTTTAACATTTTTAATAATATTTATTTTTCTTTATTTTGTGTGAGTTTATTTATATGCGATTATTACTATATTAAATATATATTTTGAAATTATAAACTAACTTAACTTATTAAATATAACTTCACTTATTATAAACATACATGTTTTATGAGTGATATTTCATCAATGTTTTTTTTTTTGAATTTTAAAAATATTATTTAATTTATTTAATATAATAATTTATTGTTTATATTTATATGTAATTTTATTTAAAAGAGTTATTTTATTTAATGTGAGTTATTTAATATAAAGTAAAAATTTTATGATTTATTAATATTTCTTTTTAAATTTTTAATAATATTTATTATTAACTATTACGTGAGAGTTTTATTTAAATAAGATTATTATTATATTAAATATATATTAGAGTTCATTAATTTATTTTTATGTTTAGTGAATTTTTGAGGTCGTACTGATTATAAAGTTAAAAAGTCATATATATATTAATCAAATATGTGAATTATTTTTTTAGCTCATAATGTTGTGCATAAATTATCATATATTGTTTTTTGTTATAGTTTTAACAATTATTTGCATAATTTTATTGCATATTACACATCATCTTTATGAACCAATAGTAATCCTTGTCTTTATATATTCGTTTTCTAAATAACATAATATTAAGATACATGTTTTATCAATGATATTTTATCTACCCATAACTAATTTTATTCAATTTAATATATCTATTTATTGTTTCTAGTTAAATGTGATTTCATATAATGTTAGTTATGTAACATAAAGATAAAACTTTAGGATTTATTTATTTGTTTTTAACATTTTTAATAATATTTTTTTTAATACGTGTGAGTTTATTTATATTCGATTATTACTATATTAAATATATATTTATAAATTATAAACTAACTTCACTTGTTAAATATAACTTCATTTATTAGAAACATACATGTTTTATGAATTATATTTCATCCATGTTTTTTTTATTTTAAAATAATTATTTAATTTATTTATGGAATTTATTTATTGTTTCTATTTATATGTAATTTTATTTAAAAGAGTTATTTTATTTAATGTGAGTTATTTAATATAAAGTAAAATTTTTATGAATTATTAATATTTGTTTTTAAATTTTTAATAATATTTATTATTAACTAGTACGTGAGAGTTTTATTTATATAAGATTATTATTATATTAAATATATATTAGAGTTCATTAATTTATTTTTATGTGTAGTGAATTTTTAGAGGTTGTACTATTTATAAAGTTAAAAAGTAATATATATATTAATCAAATATGTGAATTATTTTTTTAGCTCATAATATTGTGCATAAATTATCATATATTATTTTTTGTTATAGTTTTAAGAATTATTTGTATAATTTTATTGCATATTACACATCATCTTTATGAGCCATTTGTAATCCTTGTTTTTGAATCTTTGTTTTCTAAATCACCTAATATTAGGATACATGTTTTATCAATGATATTTTATCCACCATAACTAATTTCATTCAATTTAATATATGTATTTATTGTTTTTACTTAAATGTGATTTCATATAATGTTAGTTATGTAACATAAAGATAAAACTTTAGGATTTATTTATTTGTTTTTAACATTTTTAATAATATTTTTTTCTTTATTATTTGTGAGTTTATTTATATGCGATTATTACTATATTAAATATATATTTAGAAATTATAAACTAACTTATATTATAAAATATAACTTCATTTATTATAAACATCCATGTTTTATGAATGATATTTCATCCATTTTTTTTGAATTTTAAAATAATTATTTAATATATTTATTTATTGTTTCTATTTATATGCAATTTTATTTAAAAGAGTTATTTTATTTAATTTGAGTTATTTAATATAGAATAAAATTTTTATGATTTATTAATATTTGTTTTTAAATTTTTAATAATATTTATTATTAAATATTAATTTTGTATTTTATTTATATAATATTATTATTATATTAAATATATATTAGAGTTCATTAATTTATTTTTATGTTTAGTTATTTATTAGAGGTCGTACTTATTATAAAGTTAAAAATTCATATATATATTAATCAAATATGTGAATTATTGTTTTAGCTCATAATGTTGTGCATAAATTATCATATATTGTTTTTTGTTCTAGTTTTAACAATTATTTGCATAATTTTATTGCATATTACACATCATCTTTATGAACAAATAGTAAACCTTGTCTTTGAATCTTGGTTTTCTAAATCACCTAATATTAAGATACATGTTTTATCAATGATAATTTATCCACCCATAACTTATTTCATTCAATTTAATATATCTATTTATTGTTTCTACTTAAATTTGAATTCTTGTAATATTAGTTATGTAACATAAAGATAAAACTTTAGGATTTATTTATTTGTTTTTAACATTTTTAATAATATTTATTTTTCTTTATTATGTGTGAGTTTATTTATATGCGATTATTACTATATTAAATATATATTTAGAAATTATAAACTAACTTCACTTATTAAATATAACTTCACTTATTATAAACATACATGTTTTATGGATGATATTTCATCCATTTTTTTTTAGAATTTTAAAATAATTATTTAATTTATTTAATGTATTTATTTATTGTTTTTTATTTATATGAAATTTTATTTAAAAGAGTTATTTTGTTTAATGTGAGTTATTTAATATAAAGTAAAAATTTTATGATTTAATTATTATTAACTAGTACGTGAGTGTTTTATTTATATAAGATTATTATTATATTAAATATATATTAGAGTTCATTAATTTATTTTTATGCTTAATGAATTATTAGAGGTCGTAATTTTTATAAAGTTAAAGAGTCATATATATATTAACGAAATATGTGAATTATTTTTTTAGCTCATAATGTTCTCCATAAATTATCATATATTGTTTTTTTTATTGTTTTAACAATTATTTGCATAATTTTATTGCACATTACACATCATCTTTATGAACCAATAGTAATCTTTATCTTTGAATCTTGGTTTTATAAATCACATAATATTAAGATACATGTTTTATCAATGATATTTTATCCACCCATAACTAATTTCATTCAATTTAATATATCTATTTATTGTTTCTACTTAAATTTGAATTCTTGTAATGTTAGTTATGTAACATAAAGATAAAACTTTAGGATTTATTTATTTGTTTTTAACATTTTTAATAATATTTATTTTTCTTTAATACGTGTGAGTTTATTTATATGCGATTATTACTATATTAAATATATATTTAGAAATTATAAACTAACTTCACTTATTAAATATAACTTCACTTATTATAAACATACATGTTTTATGAATGATATTTCATCCATGTTTTTTTTTGAATTTTAAAATAATTATTTAATTTATTTAATATATTTATTTATTGTTTCTATTTATATGTAATTTTATTTAAAAGAGTTATTTTATTTAATTTGAGTTATTTAATATAAAGTAAAAATTTTATGATTTATTAATATTTTTTTAAATTTTTTTATAATATTTATTATTAACTATTACGTGAGAGTTTTATTTAAATAAGATTATTATTATATTAAATATATATTAGAGTTCATTAATTTATTTTTATGTTTAGTGAATTTTTAGAGGTCTTACTGATTATAAAGTTAAAAAGTCATATATATATTAATCAAATATGTGAATTATTTTTTTAGCTCATAATGTTGTGCATAAATTATCATATATTGTTTTTTGTTATAGTTTTAACAATTATTTGCATAATTTTATTGCATATTACACATCATCTTTATGAACCAATAGTAATCCTTGTCTTTATATCTTGGTTTTCTAAATCACATAATATTAAGATACATGTTTTATCAATGATATTTTATACACCCTTAACTAATTTTATTCAATTTAATATATCTATTTATTGTTTCTAGTTAAATGTGATTTCATATAATGTTAGTTATGTAACATAAAGATAAAACTTTAGGATTTATTTATTTGTTTTTAACATTTTTAATAATATTTATTTTTCTTTAATATGTGAGTTTATTTATATGCGATTATTACTATATTATATATATATATAGAAATTATAAACTAACTTCACTTATTAAATATAACTTCACTTATTATAAACATACATATTTTATGAATTATATTTCATCAATGTTTTTTTTTGAATTTTAAAATAATTATTTAATTTTTTAAATATATTTATATATTGTTTCTATTTATATGTTATTTTATTTAATTTGAGTTATTTAATATAAAGTAAAAATTTTATGATTTATTAATATTTGTTTTTAAATTTTTAATTATATTTATTATTAACTATTAAGTAAGAGATTTATTTATATAAGATTATTATCATATTAAATATATATTAGAGTTCGTTAATTTATTTTTATGTATAGTGAATTTTTAGAGGTCGTACTATTTATAAAGTTAAAAAGTCATATATATATTAATCAAATATGTGAATTATTTTTTTAGTTCATAATGTTGTGCATAAATTATCATATATTATTTTTTGTTATAGTTTTAACAATTATTTGTATAATTTTATTGCATATTACACATCATATTTATGAACCAATCGTAATCCTTGTTTTTGAATCTTGGTTTTCTAAATCACCTAATATTAAGATACATGTTTTATCAATGATATTTTATCCATACATAACTAATTTCATTCAATTTAATATATATTTATTGTTTTTACTTAAATGTGATTTCATATAATGTTAGTTATGTAACATAAAAATACAACTTTATGATTTATTTATTTTTTTTAACATTTTTAATAATATTTATTTTTCTTTAATACGTGTGAGTTTATTTATATGCGATTATTACTATATTAAATATATATTTAGAAATTATAAACTAACTTCACTTATTAAATATAACTTCACTTATTATAAACATACATGTTTTATGAATGATATTTCATCCATGTTTTTTTTTGAATTTTAAAATAATTATTTAATATATTTATTTATTGTTTCTATTTATATGTAATTTTATTTAAAAGAGTTATTTTATTTAATGTGAGTTATTTAATATAAAGTAAAATTTTTATGATTTATTAATATTTGTTTTTAAATTTTTAATAATATTTATTATTAACTATTAAGTGACAGTTTTATTTATATAAGATTATTATTATATTAAATATATATTAGAGTTCATTAATTTATTTTTATGTATATTGAATTTTTAGAGGTCGTACTATTTATAAATTTAAAAATTCATATATATATTAATCAAATATGTGAATTATTGTTTTAGCTCATAATGTTGTGCATAAATTATCATATATTGTTTTTTGTTCTAGTTTTAACAATTATTTGCATAATTTTATTGCATATTACACATCATCTTTATGAACAAATAGTAAACCTTGTCTTTGAATCTTGGTTTTCTAAATCACCTAATATTAAGATACATGTTTTATCAATGATAATTTATCCACCCATAACTTATTTCATTCAATTTAATATATCTATTTATTGTTTCTACTTAAATTTGAATTCTTGTAATATTAGTTATGTAACATAAAGATAAAACTTTATGATCTATTTATTTGTTTTTAACATTTTTAATAATATTTATTTTTCTTTTATACGTGTGAGTTTATTTATATGCGATTATTACTATATTAAATATATATTTAAAAATTATTAACTAAGTTCACTTATTAAATATAACTTCACTTATTATAAACATACATGTTTTATGGATGATATTTCATCCATTTTTTTTTTTGGAATTTTAAAATAATTATTTAATTTATTTAATATATTTAATTATTTGTTTTTTATTTATATGTAATTTTATTTAAAAGAGTTATTTTATTTAATATGAGTTATTTAATATAAAGTTAAAATTTTATGATTTAATTATTATTAACTAGTACGTGAAATTTTTATTTATATAAGATTATTATTATATTAAATATATATTAGAGTTCATTAATTTATTTTTATGCTCAGTGAATTATTAGAGGTCGTAATTTTTATAAAGTTAAAGAGTCATATATATATTAACGAAATATGTGAATTATTTTTTTAGCTCATAATTTTCTCCATAAATTTTCATATATTGTTTTTTGTTATAGTCTTAACAATTATTTGCATAATTTAATTGCATATTACACATTATCTTTATGAACCAATAGTAAACCTTGTCTTTGAATCTTGGTTTTATAAATCACCTAATATTAAGATACATGTTTTATCAATGATATTTTATCCACCCATAACTAATTTCATTCAATTTAATATATCTATTTATTGTTTCTACTTAAATGTGAATTCCTATAATGTTAGTTATGTAACATAAAGATAAAACTTTAGGATTTATTTATTTGTTTTTAACATTTTTAATAATATTTATTTTTCTTTATTACGTGTGAGTTTATTTATATGCGATTATTACTATATTAAATATATATATTTATAAATTATAAACTAACTTCAATTGTTGAATATAACTTCACTTATTATAAACATACATGTTTTATGGATGATATTTCATCCATATTTTTTTTGAATTTTAAAATAATTATTTAATATATTTATTTATTGTTTCTATTTATATGTAATTTTATTTAAAAGAGTTATTTTATTTAATGTGAGTTATTTAATATAAAGTAAAAATTTTATGATTTAATTATTATTAACTAGTACGTGAGTGTTTTATTTATATAAGATTATTATTATATTAAATATATATTAGAGTTCATTAATTTATTTTTATGCTCAGTGAATTATTAGAGGTCGTAATTTTTATAAAGTTAAAGAGTCATATATATATTAACGAAATATGTGAATTATTTTTTTAGCTCATAATTTTCTCCATAAATTTTCATATATTGTTTTTTGTTATAGTCTTAACAATTATTTGCATAATTTAATTGCATATTACACATTATCTTTATGAACCAATAGTAAACCTTGTCTTTGAATCTTGGTTTTATAAATCACCTAATATTAAGATACATGTTTTATCAATGATATTTTATCCACCCATAACTAATTTCATTCAATTTAATATATCTATTTATTGTTTCTACTTAAATGTGAATTCTTGTAATGTTAGTTATGTAACATAAAGATAAAACTTTAGGATTTATTTATTTGTTTTTAACATTTTTAATAATATTTATTTTTCTTTATTATGTGTGAGTTTATTTATATGCGATTATTACTATATTAAATATATATATTTATAAATTATAAACTAACTTGACTTGTTGAATATAACTTCACTTATTATAAACATACATGTTTTATGGATGATATTTCATCCATGTTTTTTTTGAATTTTAAAATAATTATTTAATATATTTAATATATTTATTTATTGTTTCTATTTATATTTAATTTTGTTTAAAAGAGTTGTTTTATTTAATGTGAGTTATTTAATATAAAGTAAAAATTTTATGATTTAATTATTATTAACTAGTACGTGAGAGTTTTATTTATATAAGATTATTATTATATTAAATATATATTGGAGTTCATTAATTTATTTTTATGTTTAGTAAATTATTAGAGGTCTTACTTATTATAAAGTTAAAAAGTCATATATATATTAACCAAAAATGCGAATTATTGGTTTAGCTCCTAATGTTCTCCATAAATTATCATATATTGTTTTTTGTTAT
This sequence comes from Hippophae rhamnoides, assembly GCA_033030585.1. Lineage (NCBI taxonomy): Eukaryota > Viridiplantae > Streptophyta > Magnoliopsida > Rosales > Elaeagnaceae > Hippophae > Hippophae rhamnoides. The sequence continues at coordinate 56,136,625 of CM065429.1, read as the reverse complement.
AGTTTTAACAATTATTTGCATAATTTAATTGCATATTACACATTATCTTTATGAACCAATAGTAAACCTTGTCTTTGAATCTTGGTTTTATAAATCACCTAATATTAAGATACATGTTTTATCAATGATATTTTATCCACCCATAACTAATTTCATTCAATTTAATATATCTATTTATTGTTTCTACTTAAATGTCATTTCATATAATGTTAGTTATGTAACATAAAGATAAAACTTTAGGATTTATTTATTTGTTTTTAACATTTTTAATAATATTTATTTTTCTTTATTATTTGTGAGTTTATTTATATGCGATTATTACTATATTAAATATATATATATAGAAATTATAAACTAACTTCACTTATTAAATATAACTTCACTTATTATAAACATACATATTTTATGAATGATATTTCATCAATGTTTTTTTTTGAATTTTAAAATAATTATTTAATTTTTTAAATATATTTATATATTGTTTCTATTTATATGTTATTTTATTTAATTTGAGTTATTTAATATAAAGTAAAAATTTTATGATTTATTAATATTTTTTTAAATTTTTTTATAATATTTATTATTAACTATTACGTGAGAGTTTTATTTATATAAGATTATTATTATATTAAATATATATTAGAGTTCATTAATTTATTTTTTTGTTTAGTGAATTATTAGAGGTCGTACTTATTATAAAGTTAAAAAGTCATATATATATATATATTAACCAAATATGTGAATTATTTTTTTAGCACATAATGTTGTGCATAAATTATCATATATATTTTTTTGTTATAGTTTTAACAATTATTTGCATAATTTTGTTGCATATTACACATCATCTTTATGAACCAATAGTAATCCTTGTCTTTGAATCTTGGTTTTCTAAATGACCTTAAATTTAAATAAATGTTTTATCAATGATATTTTATACACCCTTAACTAATTTCATTCAATTTAATATATCTATTTATTGTTTCTAGTTAAATGTGATTTCATATAATGTTAGTTATGTAACATAAAGATAAAACTTTAGGATTTATTTATTTGTTTTTAACATTTTTAATAATATTTATTTTTCTTTAATATGTGTGAGTTTATTTATATGCGATTATTACTATATTAAATATATATTTAGAAATTATAAACTAACTTCACTTATTAAATATAACTTCACTTATTATAAACATACATGTTTTATGAATGATATTTCATCCATGTTTTTTTTGAATTTTAAAATAATTATTTAATTTATTTAATATATTTAATTATTTGTTTTTTATTTATATGTAATTTTATTTAAAAGAGTTATTTTATTTAATATGAGTTATTTAATATAAAGTAAAAATTTTATGATTTAATTATTATTAACTAGTACGTGAGAGTTTTATTTATATAAGATTATTATTATATTAAATATATATTGGAGTTCACTAATTTATTTTTATGCGTAGTGAATTATTAGAGGTCGTAATTTTTATAAAGTTAAAAAGTCATATATATATTAACCAAATATGTGAATTATTTTTTAGCTCATAATGTTGTGCATAAATTATCATATATTGTTTTTTGTTATAGTTTTAACAATTATTTGCATAATTTTATTGCATATTACACATCATCTTTATGAACCAATAGTAATTCTTGTCTTTGAATCTTGGTTTTCTAAATGACCTTATATTTAAATACATGTTTTATCAATGATATTTTATCCACCCATAACTAATTTCATTCAATTTAATATATTTATTTATTGTTTCTACTTAAATGTTATTTCATATAATGTTAGTTATGTAATATAAAGATAAAACTTTAGGATTTATTTATTTTTTTTTTCATTTTTAATAATATTTATTTTTCTTTAATATGTGTGAGTTTATTTATATGCAATTATTACTATATTAAATATATATTTATAAATTATAGACTAACTTGACTTATTAAATATAACTTCACTTATTATAAAAATACATGTTTTATGAATGATATTTCATCCATGTTTTTTTTGGAATTTTAAAATAAGTATTTAATTTATTTAATATATTTATTTATTGTTTCTATTTATATGTAATTTTATTTAATGTGAGTTATTTAATGCATAAATTATCATATAGTGTTTTTGGTATAGGTTTAACAATTATTTGCATAATTTTATTAGTATATTACACAATTATATTTATGTTATTTAACAAATAATAATACTCTTGTCTTTGAATCTTGGTTTTTCAACTTTACCTAATATAAGCATACATGTTTTATGAATTATATTTCATCCACGCATATTTTTTTTGAATTTGAAAATAGTTATTTCATTTAATTTAATATATCTATTTATTATTTCTATTTATATGTAATAATATTTAATATGAGTTATTTAATATAAAGGAAAAAATTTAGGATTTATGTATTGGTTTTTAAATTTTTAATAATATTCATTATTAACTAGTACGTGAGAGTTTATTTATATGGGATTATTATTATATTAAATATATATTAGAGGTTGTAGGGATTATAAAGTTAAGAGGTCAAATTAATATTAACAAAATATGTGAAGTATTTTATTAGCTCATAATATTATGCATAAATTATAAAATACTAGTTTTTGTTATTGGTTTGACACTTATTTGCATAATTTTATTGCATATGACACGATCATCTTTACGTTATTGAACCAATGGTAATCCTATTCTCTTTAATCTTGGGTTTTCAACTTCACCTAATATTAATATACATGTTTTACGAATTTTATTTCATCATCGCATATGTTTTATGAATTTGAAAAAATGTATTTCATTTAATTTAATATATTTATTTATTGTTTCTATTTATATGTAATTTTATTTGAAAGAGTTATTTTATTTAATGCGAGTTATTTAATAAAAAGGAAAAAAATTATAATTTATTTATTTGTTTTTAAATTTTTAATAATATTTATTATTAACTATAGTACGTGAGATTTTATTTATATGAGATTATTATTATATTAAATATATATTAGAGGCCGTACGGATTATAAAATTAAAAATTTATATATATATTAACAAAATATGTGAATTATTTTATTATCTCATAATATAATGCATAAATTATCATATAGTGTTTTTGATATAGGTTTAACAATTATTTGCATAATTTTATTGCATATTAAACGATTATATTTACGTTATTTAACAAATGATAATCCTCTTGTCTTTGAATCTTGGTTTTTCAATTTTACCTAATATAAGCATACATATTTTATGAATAATATTTCATCCATGCATATTTTTTTTAAATTTGAAAATAATTATTTCATTTAATTTAATATATCTATTTATTGTTTATATTTATATATAATTTTATTTAAAAGAGTTATTTTATTTAATGTGAGTTATTTAATATAAAGGAAAAAATTTAGGATTTATGTATTGGTTTTTAAAGTTTTAATAATATTCATTATTAACTAGTAAGTGAGAGTTTATATATATATGAGATTATTATTATATTAAATATATATTAGAGGTCATAGGGATTATAAAGGTAAAAAAATCATATATATATTAACAAAATATGTGAATTATTTTATTAACTCATAATATTATGCATAAATTATCATATAGTGTTTTTGGTATATGTTTAACAATTATTTGCATAATTTTATTGCATATTACACGATTATCTTTACGTTATTTAACAAAGGATAATTCTCTTGTCTTTGAATTTTGTTTTTTCAACTTCAATTATTATAAAGATATATGTTTTATGAATGATATTTCATCCACGCATATGTTTTTTAAATTTTAAAATAATTAATTAATTAAATTTAATATATCTATTTATTGTTTCTATTTATATGTAATTTTATTTAAAAGAGTTATTTTATTTAATGTGAGTTATTTAATATAAAGGAAAAAATTTAGGATTTATATATTTGTTTTTAAATTTTTAATAATATTTATTATTAACTTAGAGTTTATTTATTTATTTATATGAGACTATTATTATATTAAATATATATTAATGGTCGTACGTATTATAAATTTAAGAAGTAATATATATATTAACAAAATATGTGAATTATTTTATTAGCTCATAATATTATGAATGAATTATCATATATTGTTTTTGGTATAGGTTTAACAATTATTTGCATAATTTTTTTGTATATTACACGATTATCTTTATGTTATTTAACAAATGATAATCCTCTTGTGTTTGAATCTTGGTTTTTCAACTTTACCTAATATAAACATATATGTTTTATGAATAATATTTCATCCACGCATATTGTTTTTGAATTTGATAATAATATTTTCATTTAATTTAATATATCTATTTATTGTTTCTATTTAAATGTAATTTTATTTAAAAGAGTTATTTTATTTAATGTGAGTTATTTAATATAAAGTAAAAACTTTATGATTTATTATTATTTGTTTTAAAAGTTTTAATAATATTTATTAGTAACTCATACGTGATAGTTTATTTATATGAGATTATTATTATATTAAATATATATTAGAGGTCCTAGGGTTTATAAAGTTAAAAAGTCATATATATATTAAAAAAAATATGTGAATTATTTTATTAGCTCATAATATAATGCATAAATTATCATATAGTGTTTTTTGTATAGGGTTAACAATTATTTGCTTAATTTTATTGCATATTACACGATTATCTTTACGTTATTTAACAAATGATAATTCCCTTGTCTTTGAATTTTTTTTTCAACTTCAATTATTATAAAAATACATGTTTTATGAATGATATTTCATCCACGCATATTTGTTTTAAATTTTAAAATAATTAATTCATTTAATTTAATATATCTATTTATTGTTTCTATTTATATGTAATTTTATTTAAAAGAGTTATTTTATTTAATGTGAGTTATTTAATATAAAGGAAAAAATTTAGGATTTATATATTTGTTTTTAAATTTTTAATAATATTTATTATTAATTAGTACGTTAGAGTTTATTTATTTATTTATAGGAGACTATTATTATATTAAATATATATTAGTAGTCGTACGGATTATAAAGGTAAGAAGTCAAATAAATATTAACAAAATATGTGAATTATTTTATTAGCTGATAATATTATGCATAAATTATCATATAATGTTTTTTGTTATAGGTTTAACAATTATTTCCATAATTTAATTGCAAATTACATGATCATCTTTACGTTATATAACAAATGGTAATCCTCTTTTCTTTGAATCTTGGTTTTTCAACTTCACCTAATATTAAGATACATATTTTATGAATGATATTTCATCCACTCATATTTATTTTTGAATTGTTAAATAATTATTTCATTAAATTTAATATATCTATTTACATTTTATACTTATATATGATTTTATTTAAAAGAGTGATTTTATTTAAGGTGAGTTATTTAATATAAAGTAAAAACTTTATGATTTATTATTATTTGTTTTTAAATTTTTAATAATATTTATTATTAATTGGTAAGTGATAGTTTATATATATGAGATTATTATTATATTAAATATATATTAGAGGTCGTAGGGATTATAAAGTTAAAACTCATATATATATTAACAAAATATGTGAATTATTTTATTAGCTCATAATATAATGCATAAATTATCATATAGTGTTTTTGGTATAGGTTTAACAATTATTTGCATAATTTTATTGTATATTACACGATTATCTTTATGTTATTTAACAAATGATAATCCTCTTGTGTTTGAATCTTGGTTTTTCAACTTTACCTAATATAAAAATATATGTTTTATGAATAATATTTCATCCACGCATATTTTTTTTGAATTTGATAATAATTTTTTCATTTAATTTAATATATCTATTTATTGTTTCTATTTATATGTAATTTTATTTAAAAGAATTATTTTATTTAATGTGAGTTATTTAATATAAAGTAAAAACTTTATGATTTATTATTATTTGTTTTTAAATTTTTATTATCATATATTATTAACTATAGTACGTGAGAGTTTATTTATATGAAACTATTATTATATTAAATATATATTAGAGGTCGTACGGATGATAAAGTTAAAAAGTCATATATATATTAACAAAATATGTGAATTATTTTATTAACTCATAATGTAATGCATAAATTATCATATAGTGTTTTTGGTATTAGTTTAACAATTATTTGCATAATTTTATTGCATATTACACTATTATCTTTACGTTATTTAACAAATAATAATCCTCTTGTCTTTGAATCTTGGTTTTTCAACTTTACCTAATATAAACATACATGTTTTATGAATAATATTTCATACATGCATATTTTTTTTTGAATTTGAAAATAATTATTTCATTTAATTTAATATATCTATTTATTGTTTCTATTTATATGTAATTTTATTTAAAAGAGTTATTTTATTTAATGTGAGTTATTTAATATAAAGTAAAAACTTTATGATTTATTATTATTAGTTTTAAAAGTTTTAATAATATTTATTATTAACTAATACGTGATAGTTTATTTATATGAGATTATTATTATATTAAATATATATTAGAGGTCCTAGGGATTATAAAGTTAAAAAGTCATATATATATTAAAACAATATGTGAATTATTTTATTAGCTCATAATATAATGCATAAATTATTATATAGTGTTTTTTGTACAGGGTTAACAATTATTTGCTTAATTTTATTGCATATTACACGATTATCTTTACGTTATTTAACAAATGATAATTCCCTTGTCTTTGAATTTTTTTTCAACTTCAATTATTATAAACATACATGTTTTATGAATGATATTTCATCCACGCATATTTGTTTTAAATTTTAAAATAATTAATTCATTTAATTTAATATATCTATTTATTGTTTCTATTTATATGTAATTTTATTTAAAAGAGTTATTTTATTTAATGTGAGTTATTTAATATAAAGGAAAAAATTTAGGATTTATATATTTGTTTTTAAATTTTTAATAATATTTATTATTAATTAGTACGTTAGAGTTTATTTATTTATTTATAGGAGACTATTATTATATTAAATATATATTAGTGGTCGTACGTATTATAAATTTAAGAAGTAATATATATATTAACAAAATATGTGAATTATTTTATTAGCTCATAATATTATGCATATATTATCATATATTGTTTTTGGTATAGGTTTCACAATTATTTGCATAATTTTATTACATATTACACGATTATCTTTACCTTATTGAACTAATGATAATCCTCGTCTTTTAATCTTTATTTTTCAAATTCACCTATTATAAACCTACATAGTTTATGAATGATATTTCATCCACGCATACTGTTTTTTGAATTTGAAAATAATTATTTTATTTAATTTAATATATTTATTTATTGTTTCTATTTATATGTAATTATATTTAAAAGAGTGATTTTATTTAATGTGAGTCATTTAATAAAAAGGAAAAACTTTATAATTTTTTTATTTGTTTTCAATTTTTTAATAATATTTATTATTAATTAGTACGTGGAAATGCCCCTTTCTGACATCTTAAGCCTTTGCAAGGAATGGATAGACTGTTTTCCAAACTACCCAATTTTTTTCCATGTTATCGTCCAGGTTTTCTGCTACCTTTTATGCTTTTTGTCTATTTTTCTTTTCAACCCTTGGATGAGATCAAGGGTTATATTGTAGTAGAACTTAGGGTTTATTTGTATGTTATAAATATTTAAGAGCTGCTCAACTGCTTGGAACCCCACATTCTGAATGAAAGTTGATTTTAAGATCATTTGGGTGCTCTTTCTTGCTTTTTGTTCCTCTATAAACAACTTATCAAGGGATTGACAACCTTTGTGGTGTCGTTTAGAATCCAAGCTTTTGTGATGAGTAATATCCATACTTGTTAGAGTGTTATTTATGCTAGACTTATCGAGGAGATAGCACGTCCTTGTGGCATGTTTCCCAAATGATAAATGGTGAGTACTATCCATTGATTTGTTGAGAAACCATATGCAATATAATCTGTAAATTGGCTGGGTAACATCCAAGGATAATTTTGTCTAACTTGTGTGTCGCATGGTGGGTTACATCCTTGTGACTTGGTGTACGCTTTGACATCCCATTCATGCTTTCTTTTTCCTTTTTAAGCAACTTATCTAGGGATTGGTAACCTTTGTTCTATTGTTTAGCATCTAAACATTTGTGATGAGTAATATCTATTGAATTGTTGAGAAACACATTGCAAAATAATTTTTAAATTGGTTGGGTAACATCCAAGGGTCGTTTTTTCTGATTTGTGTGGCGCATGGTGGGTATCATCCTTGTGACTTGGTATGAGCTTTGAAGGAGGATTAAGTGTGACAATTCAAGCGTCCCATATTGAAAGCTTAAGCTTTAGGTAGGAAGGATTAGCTATTTCTCCTATGTTTGGTATCATAATATGGTCTCAGGTTCGAGTCCCATAAAAGCACAAGTTCGAGGAGAACTTCCCCTAAAAGAGAGGGAATGATGCAACCAAGGTAAGTATAATCCCTGGGCTCATTGTTATGGTTAACCTTTGTGGGTAACATCCAAGGGTCATTTAGTATGACTTGTGTGGTGCATGGGGGGTAACATTAATTTAACTTGGTGTGGCCTTTGAACAAGGTTTAAGTGTGACAACTCTAGATGAGAGAATATTGGTGCCCCTTTCTTACATCTTAAGCATTTTCTAGGAATGGTTAGACACTTTACCAAACTTCCCCATTTTTTTCCATGTTTTCGTCCAAGTTTTCTACTACCTTTTATGGTTTTGGCTATTTTTTTTCAACCCTTGGATGAGATCAAGGGCTATATTGTAATAGAACTTAGGGTTCATTTGTATGTAATAAATATTTATGAGTAGCTCAACTGCTTGGAACCTCACATTCTGAATGAAATTTGATTTTAAGATCATTTGGGTGCTCTTTCTGGCTTTTTGTTCCTCTTTAAACAACCCATCAAGGGATTGGAAACCTTTGTGGTGTCGTTTAGAATCCAAGCATTTGTGATGAGTAATATCTACACTTCTTAGAGTGTTATTTATGCTAGACTTATCAAGGAGATAGCACCTCCTTGTGGCATGTTTCCCAAAAGATAAATGGTGAGTAATATCCATTGATTTGTTGAGAAACCATATGCAATATTTTCTATAAATTCTCTCGGTAAAATCCAAGGGTCATTTTGTTTGACTTGTGTGCCGCATTGTGGCTTACATCCATGTGACTTGGTGTGCGCTTTGAGATCCCTTTCTTGCTATCTTTTTCCTTTTTAAGAAACTTATCTAGGGATTGGTAACCTTTGTTCTATTGTTTAGCATCTAAACATTTGTGATGAGTAATATCCATTGAATTGTTGAGAAACACGTTGCAATATAATTTGTAAATTGGCTACGTAATATCCAAGGTTCATTTTGTCTGATTTGTGTGGAGCATGGTGGGTAACAACCTTGTGACTTGGTGTGGGCTTTGAACTGGGATTAAGTGTGACAGTTCTAACACCCCCTATTGAAAGCTTAAGCTATTCATAGGAAGGGTTAGATATTGTTGCTATGTTCTGTATCAGAACATTATCTCTGGTTCGAATCTTGAAAAAGCACAAGTTCGAGGATGAACTTTCCTTACGAAAGAGGGAATGATACAACCAAGGTAAGTAATATCCCTGGGCTCATTGTTGTGGGTAACATCCATGGGTCCTTTAGTATGACTTGTGTGGTGCATGGGGGGTAACATTAATTTAAATTGGTGTGGCCTTTGAACAAGGTTTAAGTGTGACAACTCTAGATGAGAGAATATTGGTGCCCCTTTCTTACATCTTAAGCGTTTGCTAGGAATGGTTAGACACTTTACCAAACTTCCCCATTTTTTTCCATGTTTTCGTCCAAGTTTTCTGCTACCTTTTATGGTTTTTGGCTATTTTTTTTCAACCCTTGGATGAGATCAAGGGCTATATTGTAGTAGAACTTAGGGTTCATTTGTATGTAATAAATATTTAAGAGCAGCTCAACTGCTTGGAACCTCACATTCTGAATGAAATTTGATTTTAAGATCATTTGGGTGCCCTTTCTGCTTTTGTTCCTCTTTAAAAAACTTATCAAGGGATTGGCAACCTTTGTGGTGTCATTTAGAATCTAAGCATTTGTGATGAGTAATATCCATACTTGTTAGAGTGTTATTTATGCTAGACTTATCGAGGCGATATCACGTCCTTATGGCATGTTTCTCAAATGATAAATGGTGAGTACTATCCATTGATTTGTTGAGAAACCATATGCAATATATTCTGTAAATTGGCTGGGTAACTGATAACTGTATTTTATATAGTTATTCTTACCTATTTTATTAATTATAATTGCTATGTTCTTTCTATTTTTAGTTAACTTTAGTTTAATAAATTAGTATTTATTGTTTTATTATATATTTTAAGAAAATTAAATAAATTGTATCAAAAACGTACTTAATTGCAAATTTATGTCCAAAAATATAATTTCAAATAAAAGAGTGCTTAATTCGAATTATTAAAAGTTGAAAATTTAATTTAAATTAGAAAAAGGGCTATATTGTAATTAAGCATATAATTTGAAATATATTTGTAGGTGAAAATGCAATTAAAAAAACTTAATTTCTGCGCAGGTGAGATGAGGTCACGCGCCCTATTCCAAACGCGCAACGTGGACCATCCGATCAAAGAAGTAACGGTTGGGATTCGCGCGTGTAGATCAAAACCGACCAAGAAGAGTGGGTACAGAGTTCATCGTTCGCGCGGCTCGGCGTGCCAGTGGGGCCCACCTGCCGCGCAGACTGGCGTGCAGAGTGGGACCCACATGTCGGCTGCGCAGATTCCCTCGAGGCGCATCGATCGCCGTTGGATGAGATGAACGGTCCAGATTGAAGCGCGTTGAACCAAGCTGTCGCGCACCGAGCCGCTCGTCTACAAATCCAGTGTGACGCGGTACATCCAAGCCGCGTGCACCCTCGTGTTTCAACGGAAAATGAGCAGCCACGTGTCTCATAAATATTCCAGTGAATAACATGATGACACGTGGCATGTATTTGGTGAAATTAAAACGCAGAAACCGTGCACACTTCTAGCCGTTAATCACTTCCAACACAAGGAAATCTTGTGCGATGCGTTCTTCATGCGCCCGGCCTTACCACCCAATGAACATCGGCCACGTGTCGCTGTATTTCTCTCAGCAAATCACATGGCGACACGTGTCATGTGTGAAAAGAAAAAAAATCAGAAACGCGCATAATGGTTTTCACGCGTGTGTTGTTATTTTAATTCCCCATACATTTTTGTCCCCCACTTAAAATAAAAAAAAAGAATAATTGAAAGGGGGATATATTTTGTACGCGAGGAATTAGTTTGTAGTTTTTTCTTTTTTTGGGTTTTCTTTCGTTTTGGTTACTGGCAGTTCTTCTTATTTTTTTCTCTTTACCATTTTCATTTCTTTTCCTCTCTGCGTGTTACACAAAACACGCAGAACGTTTATTTGACATTTTTGTATTGTATTTTCTTAGGGAAATTACAGAGAAAGAAGACAACTAAGAAGAAAGAAAGGGAAGAATTTATTTTTCATCGAGGAATCGTGAAAGAGTTTCTCCTAATCTATTTTCTTTTAATTTTTGTTTCTCTGCAATGTTTTATTTTTGTTGTGTTGTAATTTTAATTTCTGCCATGAACTAATTTATTTGTTCTAGGATTGCAGTGTAGCGTAAATTATGAAACTTGAATTAAGTATTTTTGAATGATTTATGGAACTGTTTTAAGTTGTTTATTTTATCTGTGTTTAATGCTTTTAATTATCGGAAGATTAATTAACTGATATGTGACACTTAAATAAACTTGAAAAAGCCATTTTTGTGTGCTGCTCGTGATGAAATAACGTAATAAGAGATAGAAATATACTTTTATTGTATGTGTAACTGTTTGAGAACTCAGAACTTAATAAATCTAGTTGAATTTAATTCGCATAGGATTATAGTGAATCATTTTAACTGGATGTGTCTGTATGGAGCTCGGAAGAGATATATGGATAAATTAGGAGTTCTTGGTTAACAACTTAAAATACGATAACATAAATCAAGATAAAATATAATGATTCAAGTGGATTAATTTGGTGAAACTACAATCCTAGAATTTTCTTGCAATCTGTTATAAAAGTTAGTTAGTCAAACTGCATCAAATTATCGACTGTTTGGATAAAATTAGGTTGAAATAATTTTAATAATTAACGAATACTAGTAACAAATTTCTGTGGGAACGATATTTTACTTATCATATTATTACTTGTGACCGTGTATACTTGCACGTTTTTTAATTTATTTTTATTATTTCTTATGAAATTTGAAATTTGATTAAATGTTTTATTTTTTTTATTTTTTACAAAAAAAAATCACAATTATTTACAGCACAAAAATATTTTTAAAATTTTGATAAATAAATTAAAAACGCTATTCCTTCCCCGGCAACGGCGCCAAAAACTTGATGAGCAGAATCGTGATCGCCAAATACTTTGATGAACGAAAACTTGATTAACGAAAACCGGCATCGCCGATCCTGCCAATACTTTGGTTTTATATTTATAAAACTCTCGCAAGTGCACGAATCATTTCGTAGAAAATGATAAGTATACTCCCAAGGTCGATCTAAGGAAGGAAAAATGTGGTTTTTAATTTATTATTCAAACTTTTAAAAACGAAATTAAATCCTAAACATCCTGTCACGATATTTTGGGTTTTGTGTTTTTAATCTAATTACAGAAAATTAAACATAGATTCAATAAACATTCATGCAAATTTTATCTTTTATAAATAGTGGAGTATTTATGGATATAATAACTAAGTTAATTATGCTTGCTCGTATTATTTAGGTTATTAAAGATATGAATTGATATTTATTGATTCTCCCTTTTTTGTATGAATACCACCTTTGGTGGGGTTAGATATTCTTTGTTAACTAAACAAATCAATTAACACCTATGGGTGGGGTTGATAACTAATTTGGTTAATTAAATTAATTCCTTTTTCTAAGAGATTGAAAATGAACCATTTAAATGCCACCTTTGGTGGGGTTAGACAGTTTAAACTTTATTCAAGGTGTCCAAATTAAACCTAAGAATTTAGTTATCCGAGTACTAACTTTCAAGTTTTAAAACCACTACCGAAAACATGTCGTCAATACATTTTCAGATAATAATTCTTATAAAAACTTTTGAAATAGAGCTTCACTCTAACTATCGGGCGATTGTACCATCAAATAAAAGAGCACTACTCTAAATCAGAACGGATAACTAAACCTTAAAATCTAATTTTCAGGTTTAAGTTTGTAATGAAAAATAATATATTTCTCTCTAACATTCTTAATATAAAATCATGAATAAAAATAAAATCAATTCATTTTAGAGATTTTTACCTATTTAATATTTCGCAAGCATAACAACGTCATTATTACATCATGTTTACTAAACAGCCAACACAGTTAAATTTAACCACAGACAAATTAAATATAACATGTAAGAATAAAGCATAAAAATTACTGTAAAGAAAATAAAAACCTTACGAGAACTTCGATGCTATTCCCGTTCTTTGGAAAAACTCCAAGCGGAATTTGCACTCCCATTTATTGAATCAAAAAGCTAAAATATTACAAAAACATAACTAGTTCTTCCCTAAAAAGGGAAGAACTCTAAAACTAAGAGAAATTAACTAAGAAAAGCTAAAAACTAAGAAAACATAAGAAAAACTAAAAATCTAAGAAAAGAGAGAAAGAAAGAGAGAAAAGAATGTATTTGGAGGTTTTGAAGGTGTTTTGAAGGTGTGTTTTGAAGTGAAGGGAAGGGGGGTATTTATAGGTGAGGATGGAGAGAAAAAATGAGTAAAAAAATGTTAAAAAAATATTAAAAAATTAAAAAACGTGTAATGGAAATGCTGAGGTCATCAATGACGTCAGCATGACGTCACAGGGGCTGCTGCACGTGAAAAATGGGGTGAAAACGCGTTGGGCGCGCGGAGGGGCGGCTGTTGGGCGCTGCGCGCGCGCGCTGGGGCTGTCGCTGCGCGCGTGAACAGTAACCCCGCGCGCAGTGCTGCGCGCATGAACAGTACCCGCGCGCAGTTTGGGCGGAGCTGGGTGCTGGGTGCGGCGGCTGGGCGGCGCGGCGGCGCGTTTTTCTCCTTTTTGACATTTTTGACCTTTTTGACCCATTTTGTCCAGTTTTTCCATATTTGTTGACCTTTCCCCATTTATTTATTGATATTTTTGTGATGTATTGCTTCAAGTATTCCTCTTTGAGTCTTTAAATTGCGTTTTTAAGCCAAAATACCTGAAAAACAATAAAAATACCCGTGATTCCGAAAAAGACAAATTTACATAAATATATGATAAAACATATAAATATATATATTTTTAATCAATTAATGTGCATAAAATCATGGTTATTTTAGTGCTTTTTGAGCACTCATCACAACCCCCAACCAGCTTCTTGCTAGTCCCTTAGCAAGAGAAGCGATAAAAACTAAAAATTAAACTATCATAAATCACTTCCGTGGATTGACACGGTTGCATTTAGCCTATGCAACAAGCCTTTAAACCCCTAGGTTGCCCTAGTGGACGAGTTTGAGTCTCGTGAGGGTTTTCAGTAATGATACCCACAAACATTGAACTAAATGTAAAAATAAAATAAAAAAAACAATAAAAACAATGAAATCAAAAACTAAAATTACAACAAAATCCAAAATTAATTTTTTTTTTGAACAACATATCACAAAAAATGTCTCATACTTTTTAATCTCCTTTAAGATCATAATTAAAATCTCAAGCATAAGTTATTTTAATCTCTTCAAACAATCATGATTTATTATAATAATTAGTCGAAAATCATTTTCATATTTCATGTCAAAAATGTATCAATTTAATTTCACCCAATTTCAGTGTCATGAATCAGAATTCGCTTCGACTCTATTCCTCACAAGTCAATACTCTCGAAACACTGAATCCTATGGGTTCAAACACTCATACTATTTTATATGCGAAAGAGTTGATGTATAGAAATGAACTAATATGTTCGCATATGTATAAAGAATAAAGGCTCAAAGTGTTATTTTAACATTGATCTCATGAAAGGAATCAAATGTATAAATTATAAAGATATCATATATAAAAATTATTTTCATGCATAAATCAAACTCATTAAGAAAGAATTTCAAGATATATGCTTTTTACAAATGAAGAAATTGCAATGACTTTTTAGGGAATTACTTCCTATATCTTTCTTTTGTAAATAGCCTGTACTCACAACTTTGTAGGCAACGTGGGTCATAGTATATAGATGATACTATTTTTTATCTCTCTATTTTTTTCTGTAGATATTTTTCAATATGTGTATTTTTTAGAGAGTCAACCCATGTACAGATTGTACATTTTTTGGATTTTGGTGAGTGGTTAATTTTGTGGCTTTTCTGTTTGATCTTGGTTTAGGTAACCCCAGATATGTCTTTTTGTTTTTGTAGTAGTCATGCATAAATGAGATATAAGCATATACTATCAATTTCTACTCAAATCATTTAATCTAAGCAAAAATAATAATAAAAAATATATGATACTCTATTAAGATGAGAAAAAAAAATTCATACATTCAATGCATTAACCTATAGAGATCATCTAAAAATTTGAATAAATAAGAAATGTGTTTGGAGTAGAAAAAATATATATTTCACTCTGAATAAAGGAAATTAGGCTCAAATTATATCTCACAAAGGTAGTCTCCACTAAAAAAATTCATAAACACCGATTTTGGGTTTAATATAATTTCTACATCTTATCAAGAAATACTAGTTATGACAAAAACTAACTAATTATCAAAAAAATAATTACAAAATATTTCATGATATGTTTTCAAAAATTAATCTAACAGTACAAAAGACTTAACTATGCACAACCACTGTGATCTTCTTGTAGCATGAAACAATACCAGCCTTGATTTAGGCGGAGGCGAGTCAATGCATGGCCAGTAAAGGCGGCGGCGCGTTTTTCTCCTTTTTGACATTTTTGACCTTTTCGACCCATTTTGTCCAGTTTTTCCATATTTGTTGACCTTTCCCCATTTATTTATTGATATTTTTGTGATGTATTGCTTCAAGTATTCCTTTTTGAGTCTTTAAATTGCGTTTTTAAGCCAAAATACCTGAAAAACAATAAAAATACCCGTGATTCCGAAAAAGACAAATTTATATAAATATATGATAAAACATATAAATATATATATTTTTAATCAATTAATGTGCATAAAATCATGGTTATTTTAGTGCTTTTTGAGCACTCATCATGTTATAAAACACACAACAAGTTTTTGGGGCCGTTGCTGGGGATTTATTTTACTAATTTTTGTTGATATTAATACCAATTAATTTGATTTTAATTAAAAAAAAACTATTTTTTTATTGCTTACTGTTATTTGCTTAGATTTGTGTTGATTTATGTTTTTATTTTTTTTATTTTATTTTTATTGTGTTAGATTTATTTTTTAGATTTTTGGATAGAGTGAGACTTTGTATGCGACGCATATGAAATCTTGACATAGTTCCATTAGATCTAGAAATCCATAGAACTATTTTGAACTTAAAGAAAAATAATAAACAAGAAACCTTAAAACATCTAGTTATGGATCATGAAATTCCAAAAGTAGAAGAACCAAGATCTTTAAGAGATTATGCAGTGCCTATGGTTGGTGGCATTCATTCAAGCATTAGAAGACCATTAATTCAAGCCAATAATTTTGAAATTAAGCCTGCAATCATTCATATGATTCAAACATCGGTACAATTTGGTGGTTTACCCCACGATGATCCAAACTCCCATATATCAAATTTTCTAGAGATTTGTGATACCTTTAGGCATAATGGAGTCACTGATGATGCTATTCGGTTGAGACTTTTTCCTTTTTCACTTAGGGATAAGGCAAAGAGTTGGTTGAATTCATTGCCATGCGGTTCTATCACTACTTGGGAGGATCTGGCTCAAAATATTTTAGCCAAATATTTTCCACCGACAAAAACTGCACGGATGAGGAATGAAATCACCACTTTTATGTAGTTCGACTCAGAGTCATTATATGAAGCTTGGGAGAGGTACAAGGAGCTACTTAGAAGATGTCCGCACCATGGATTACCGAAGTGGCTTCAAGTTCAAACATTTTATAATAGTTTGATGGGTCAAACTAGAAATATGATTGATGCTGCAGCAGGTGGTGCTCTAATGGGGAAATCAATTGATGAAGCATACAACTTATTAGAGGAAATGGCTTCAAATAGTTATGAGTGGCCATCAGAGAGGATGGTGCCTAAGAAAGCAGCTGGAATTCATGAGATTGATGCTATGACTGCTTTAACTGCACAAGTGTCTGCTTTGGTGAAAAAGATGGATACTATGGGTGTCCATTCTATTCAGAGTCCTTTTGTTGCATGTGAAATTTGCAATGGAAATCATGCCAGTGAGAGATGTCCTCACAACTCTGAATCTGTCAATTTTGTTTCCAATTATAGTAGGAATCAAAACAATCAAAATAATCCCTATTCCAACACATACAATCCAGGGTGGAAGAATCATCCTAATTTTTCTTGGAGTAATAATCAAGGCCAATCATCTTCTATGAAGCCCACTCATCCTCCAGGTTTTCATAACCAAGTCCCACAACAAGAGAGAAAGCCTTCATTGGAAGATATGTTTGCTCAATATATGGCTAAGAATGAGACTACTCTCCAAAATCAGGCAACGTCTATTAGAAATCTCGAAGTTCAATTGGGGCAACTAGCTACTGCTGTCAAAAATCGCCCTTAAGGATCTTTACCTAGTGATACTGAAATCAATCCAAAAGGGGAGGGAAAAGAGCATTCTAAGGCAGTTACATTGAGGAGTTGAAAAGAGTTAGAAGAAGTACAAAAACCCATTTCTCCACCGACTCTTATTGTTGAGGGTGTTGACCCAGAAAAACAAGAAAAAGTTGATCATAGGGTTGAAGAGAATGAATTAACAGAAAATCCTATAATAAAACCAGTGTTAGATAATCTCAAGCCTTATAATCCACCAATTCCATTTCCTCAGCGCTTCCATAAGCAAAAGCTTGATAAACAGTTCTCCAAGTTTCTTGAAGCATTTAAAAAACTTCATATTAACATCCCTTTTGTTGATGCCTTGGAGCAAATGCCCAGTTATGTGAAATTTATGAAAGACATTTTGTCTAAGAAGAGAAGGTTAGGTAATTTTGAGACTGTTGCTCTCACAGAGGAGTGTAGTGCCATTCTTCAAAAGAAGCTACCACCTAAGCTTAAAGATCCAGGAAGTTTCACCATTCCTTGTACTATTGGTGAGAAATTTTTTGGTAGAGCTTTGTGCGATCTGGGTGCAAGCATTCATTTGATGCCATTATCCATCTATCAGAGACTTGGATTAGGAGAAGCACAACCGACCACTGTAACTCTTCAACTTGCAGATAGGTCTTTGAAGCACCCAAGAGGCATTATAGAGGATGTTCTTGTCAAGGTTGACAAGTTTATCTTTCCTGCAGATTTCATAATTCTTGACATGGAGGAAGATAAAGAAATTCCTATTATTCTGGGGAGACCATTTTTAGCTACTGGTAGGACATTGATAGATGTTCAAAAAGGTGAGCTCACCATGAGAGTTCAAGACCAAGAGGTAACTTTCAATGTCTTTAAAGCTATGAAATTTCCAAGAGAATCTGATGATTGCTTTAGAGTTGACATGGTGAATTCGTTAGTTGAAAACAATTTCATGGAAAACTTGAGTACTGATGCTTTGGAACTTGCACTTGTTAATGACAATGTTGTTGATAACTTTGATTCTCTTAAATATCTCAAGTTACTTGAAACATCTCCACATCTCTTTAGTCCTCAAAGTTTACCTATGTGAAGCCATCTATGGAACAAAAACCATTATTAGAGCTTAAGCCACTGCCTACCCATCTAAGGTATGCTTATTTGGGTGAAATGACTACAATGCCTGTGATTATTTCAGCATCTCTAGATGACGATCAAGAAAAGAAGCTATTGAGAGTGTTGAGAAATTACAAGCTGGCATTAGGGTGGTCTATAGCTGACATTAAAGGAATTAGCCCTTCACTATGCATGCACAAGATCTTGTTTGAAGAAGATATCAAGCCTACTATTGAGCATCAACGTCGTTTGAATCCAATCATGAAGGAGGTAGTAAAAGACGAAATCATTAAGTGGTTAGATGCAGGCATTATCTATCCTATTTCAGATAGCTCTTGGGTCAGCCCAATTCATTGTGTTCCGAAGAAAGGAGGAATTACAGTGGAGACTAATAGCAATAATGAGCTGATTCCCACAAGGAAAGTGATAGGTTGGCGGGTATGCATGGATTATCGGAAGCTCAACAAGGCCACTCGAAAGGATCATTTTCCCCTTCCATTTATTGACCAAATGCTAGACAAATTGGCAGGACATTCTTTCTATTGTTTCTTGGATGGATATTCTGGATACAACCAAATTGCTATCGCGCCTGAGGATCAAGAGAAGACCACTTTCACTTGTCCATATGGAACTTTTGCTTTCCGAAGAATGCCGTTTGGATTGTGTAATGCTCCAGCCACTTTTCAGAGGTGTATGATGGCTATCTTCTCAAACATGGTGGAAGATTTTATTGAGATATTTATGGATGACTTCTCAGTGTTTGGGGATTCATTTGATATGTGCTTGCATAACCTTTCTTTGGTCCTACAAAAATGCGAAGAAACAAACTTGGTTTTAAATTGGGAAAAGTGCCACTTCATGGTAGAAGAAGGTGTTGTCCTCGGCCATCTAATTTCGTCTAAGGGAATTGAAGTGGATAGGGCAAAGATTGAAACCATTGAGAAACTACCGCCTCCAACATCGGTGAAAGGAATTAGAAGTTTTCTTGGTCATGTAGGATTCTATAGGCGTTTCATAAAAGATTTTTCCAAGATATCTAAGCCTCTTTGCAATCTTTTGGAGAAAGATACAAAATTCACATTTGACGAAGATTGTTTTGAAGCTTTTCGGGTTTTGAAAGAAAAGTTTATCGCTGCTCCCATCATTATTGCACCAGATTGGAATCTACCTTTTGAGCTCATGTGTGATGCCAGTGATTTTGCGGTAGGAGATGTTTTAGGACAACGAAAAAAGAGAGTTTTTCATGCCATATACTATGCCAGCAAAACTTTGACCGAAGCTCAACTGAATTATGGTACCACTGAAAAAGAATTACTTGCTGTTGTATATGCTTTTGAAAAGTTTCGATCCTACCTAATCGGAACTAAGGTGACAGTTTATACGGATCATTCGGCTATAAAATATCTTATGGCTAAGAAAGATGCAAAACCGAGATTGATTAGATGGATCCTCCTACTGCAAGAATTTGATTTGGAGATCAAGGATAAGAAAGGAACTGAAAATCAAGTGGCTGATCATCTATCGAGATTGGAGAATAATGATGGAGCCGTGGACAAGACTATCATTGGTGAGACTTTTCCTGATAAGCAATTATTTTTCTTTGATCATAGAAGTGTGCCATGGTACGCAGACTATGTTAATTACATTGTAAGCAATGTGCTCCCACCTGAAATATCTTTCCAACAGAAGAAAAGATTCTTACACGATGTTAAGTACTATTTATGGGATGAGCCTTACTTGTTTAAGCATTGTGCAGATCAAATTATCAGAAGATGTGTCCCAAAGGAGGAAATTGAAAATATACTTAAACATTGTCATTCTTCAGCCTATGGGGGCCATTTTGGAAGAGAAAGAACATCGGCTAAGGTTCTTCAATCTGGTTTTTACTGGCCAAATCTGTTTAAAGATGCACATGTCTTTGTCTCACAATGTGACAGGTGCCAAAGAGTTGGTAACATTTCTAAGAAACATGAGATGCCTCTAAACAACATTCTTGAGGTAGAAATATTTGACGTTTGGGGAATTGATTTCATGGGGCCTTTTATCTCTTCCTACAACAACCTTTACATTTTGGTTGCTGTGGATTATGTTTCTAAGTGGGTAGAAGCAATTCCCTTGCCTACCAATGATTCCAAAGTGGTGTTGAATTTTCTAAAGAAAAACATTTTTACTCGTTTTGGCACCCCAAGGGCAATCATAAGCGATGGTGGAACTCATTTTTGCAACAAATCTTTTGAAACCCTCCTTGCCAAATACGGTGTCACTCACAAGATTGCAACTGCTTACCATCCTCAAACAAGTGGACAAGTCGAGATATCAAATAGAGAGGTGAAGAGGATTTTGGAGAAGACGGTAAATCCTTCAAGGAAGGATTGGTCTAAGAGGTTGGATGATGCACTCTGGGCATACCGAACAGCATATAAGACACCCATTGGGATGTCCCCATATCGGTTGGTTTTTGGGAAAGCTTGTCATCTCCCGGTTGAATTAGAGCACCATGCGTATTGGGCTATCAAGAATTTAAATTTTGATTTAGGAGCTGCTGGCGAAAAACGTCTCCTACAACTCAATGAGATGGATGAGATTCGTTTACACGCATATGAAAATGCTGAGATTTATAAGGAAAAGACGAAGAGGTGGCATGACAACAAAATCTTGCATCGACACTTTGAACCAGGACAGAAAGTATTGCTCTTCAATTCTCGTTTGAAGTTTTTCTCAGGGAAATTGAAATCTAAGTGGTCGGGGCCTTTCATTATTACCAAAATACACCCGTATGGGGCTGTTGAGATTAAAGGTGAAGAATCACAAAATACCTTCCAAGTGAACGGGCAAAGACTAACATTATTGGGGGGATGACATTGATCGTCAAAAGTCCACCATTTTCTTATCTGATCCAACCTAAAGCAAGGAAAAAGGCAGTCAAGCTAATGACTCTAAATCAAGCGCTTCTTGGGAGGCAACCCATGTGTTTTAGTTTTTATTTATTTATATATATATATTTTAGAACATGTATTAGTTGCATAATTCTTCATTTTGTTATTTTGTTTTGATAGGTGCAAGTGGAGGAGGTAAAACGATTTTTGGATTTCAATCTCACAAGTCAACTCACCATTCAGGGAAGTTCTTTTAACACATCTCCTTTGTTCTTTAATTTTCACACATTTGGGACAATGTGCATATTAAGTTTGAGGGTGGTAGATATTTTGAACTTAATTGAAATATTTTCTGGATGTTCTTGCTCATCTAAAAAAAATTGTTTTGTTTGGTTAATTGAAGATATTTTGCTATGAATAGTGATTTATTTTTATTTCTTCTGTTTAAATGGTGCATAGCTCTTTGAAAAATTTAAATGTTGTCTAAGTGATGAATGATTTTTACGTATGTTTCATTTTTACAAGATTAAATATTCATGAGCACTAGTCTTGATTTTTGATTTGCTATGATAATTTAGAGAAGGTTTATGTGAGTATGGAATTCGATTGATAGTTGTGGTGTCACAATTCTTAGAATTTGTTTGATTTTATCTCGAGGCAAAATTATAGATAACATTTAACTAAGAAAATGATTTAGGCCATCTTTGGATCGTTTGAGCCTTTCTATCTACCTTCACATACATTATCCATAGTATACCCCTTTTGAGCTTCAAAGTATATATATATATATATATATATGTGTGTGTGTGTGTGTGTGTGTGGATATATCTATTTTTCCTATATCACTAACATTTACAGTTGTTAGTAAATAATTAAAGATATATCATGAAAAAAAAGAGGTTACTAAAAAAATAGTAGAAAAGAAGAAAACAAAAAAAAAAGCAGATTCTGAAAAGAAGAAAAAAAAAACAGTTTCTGAAAAAAAAAGAAAAAAAAAGCAGAAATGAAAAAAAAATTTGAGTTTGGATGTGATGATAAATCCCTAATTGGGAAGTATTTATTGTGATGATAGAAGATCTCTTGTTTCAATCCTAAAATGATGTTTTTAGGAAATTTTGTGCTAAATATTATCTTTTATCCTACCTTCACCTAATCCATATATTACAAGCTTAATAAAGTCCTATTGATTTGGTGTTTTGTGTTTGTCTACATTAGTGGAGAGAGAAATGAAAAATAAACTTATGAGATTTGTGATTTCATGAAAATTTGTTTGATTTTATATTTGTATAAACTGATCCGGATTTCATGCGATGAAATTTGAAAAGACTTCACACACACACTTAAAGTTCATTGTGAAAAGGTTATATACTTTTAAATTGATTTTGATGCTTAGATAATTTTTTTTTATTTCTTTGAGTTATGCAATTTCAAAAGACAAGAAATATTTTGAAAATCACTATTTTAAATGCAGTTATCTTTGTTTTATTTCCTTCCGTTTGCTCGAGGACTATCAAAAACTTAAGTTTGGGGTGTTGATAACTGTATTTTATATAGTTATTTTTACCTATTTTATTAATTATAATTGCTATGTTCTTTCTATTTTTAGTTAACTTTAGTTTAATAAATTAGTATTTATTGTTTTATTATATATTTTAAGAAAATTAAATAAATTGTATCAAAAACGTACTTAATTGCAAATTTATGTCCAAAAATATAATTTCAAATAAAAGAGTGCTTAATTCGAATTATTAAAAGTTGAAAATTTAATTTAAATTAGAAAAAGGGCTATATTGTAATTAAGCAAAGTTTAAAATATAATTTGAAATATATTTGTGGGCAAAAATGCAATTAATAAAACTTAATTTCTGCCCAGGTGAGATGAGGCCACGCGCCCTATTCCAAACGCGCAACGTGGACCGTTCGATCAAAGAAGTAACGGTTGGGATTCGCGCGTGTAGATCAAAATCAACCAAGGCAAGTGGGTACAGAGTTCATCATTCGCGCGGCTCAGCGTGCCAGTAGGGCCTACCTACCGCGCAGACTGGCGTGCAGAGTGGGACCCATATGTCGGCTGCACAGATTCCCTCGAGGCGCATCGATCGCCGTTGGATGAGATGAACGGTCCAGATTGAAGCGCGTTGAACCAAGCTGTCGCGCACCGAGCCGCTCGTCTACAAATCCAGTGTGACGCGGTACATCCAAGCCGCGTGCACCCTCGTGTTTCAACGGAAAATGAGCAGCCACGTGTCTCATAAATATTCCAGCGAATAACATGATGACACGTGGCATGTATTCGGTGAAATAAAAACGCAGAAACCGCGCCCACTTCCAGCTGTTAATCACTTCCAACGCGAGGAAATCTTGTGCGACGCGTTCTTCATGCGCCCGGCCTTACCACCGAATGAACATCGGCCACGTGTCGCTGTATTTCTCTCAGCAAATCACATGGTGACACGTGTCATGTGTGAAAAGAAAAAAAAAATCAGACACACATATAATGGTTTTCACGCGTTTGTTGTTATTTTAATTCCCCATACATTTTTGTCCCCCATTTAAAATAAAAATAATAAAAAAAAAGAATAATTGAAAGGGGGATATATTTTGTACGCGAGGAATTATTGGGGAGTTTTTTCTTTTTTTGGGTTTTCTTTCGTTTTGGTTACTCGCAGTTCTTCTTATTTTTTTCTCTTTACCATTTTCATTTCTTTTCCTCTCTGCGTGTTACACAAAACACGCAGAAAATTTATTTGACATTTTTGTATTGTATTTTCTTAGGGAAATTACAGAGAAAGAAAACAACTAAGAAGAAAGAAAGGGAAGAATTTATTTTTCATCAAGGAATCGTGAAAGAGTTTCTCCTAATCTATTTTCTTTTAATTTTTGTTTCTCTGCAATGTTTTATTTTTGTTGTGTTGTAATTTTAATTTCTACCATGAACTAAATTATTTGTTCTAGGATTGCAGTGTAGCGTAAATTATGAAACTTGAATTAAGTATTTTTGAATGATTTATGAAACTGTTTTAAGTTGTTTATTTTATCTGTGTTTAATGCTTTTAATTATCGGAAGATTAATTAACTGATATGTGACACTTAAATAAACTTGAAAAAGGTATTTTTGTGTGCTGCTCGTGATGAAATAACGTATATACATAAGAGATAGAAATATATTTTTATTGTATGTGTAACTGTTTGAGAACTCAGAACTTAATAAATCTGGTTGAATTTAATTCGCATAGGAATATAGTGAATCATTTTAACTGGATGTGTCTGTATGGAGCTTGGAAGAGATATATGGATAAATTAGGAGTTCTTGGTTAACAACTTAAAATACGATAACATAAATCAAGATAAAATATAATGATTAAAGTGGATTAATTTGGTGAAACTGCAATCCTAGAATTTTCTTGCAATCTGTTATAAAAGTTAGTTAGTCAAACTGCATCAAATTATCGACTGTTTGGATAAAATTAGGTTGAAATAATTTTAATAATTAACGAATACTAGTAACAAATCTCTGTGGGAACGATATTTTACTTATCATATTATTACTTGTGACCGTGTATACTTGCACGTTTTTGTGTGTTGTAAAACACACAACAGTAACATCCAAGGGTCATTTTTTCTGACTTGTGTGCCCCATGGTGGGTTACATCCTTGTGACTTGGTGTACGCTTTAAGATCCCTTTCATGCTTTCTTTTTCCCTTTTAAGCAACTTGTCTAGAGATTGGTAACCTTTGTTCTGTTGTTTAGCATCTAAACATTTGTGATGAGTAATATCTATTGAATTGTTGAGAAACACGTTGCAAAATAATTTTTAAATTGGCTGGGTAACATCCAAGGGTCATTTTTTCTGATTTGTGTGACGCATGTTGGGTAACATCCTTTTGACTTGGTTTGGGCTTTAAACTGGGATTAAGTGTGATAGTTCTAGCACCCCCTATTGATAGCTTAAGCTATTCGTAGGAAGGGTTAGCTATTGTTGCTATTTTCTGTATTAGTGTCTTTGGTTCGAATCCCGAAAAAGCACAAGATTGAGGATGAACTTCCCTTACGAAAGAGGGAATGATACAACCAAGCTAAGTAATATCCATGGGCTCATTGTTGTGGGTAACACCCAAGGGTCATTTAGTATGACTTGTGTGGTGCATGGAGGGTAACATCAATTTGACTTGGTGTTGGATTTGAACATGGGTTAAGTGTGACAGCTCTAGATGGGAGAATATTGGTGCCCCTTTCTGACATCTTAAGCATTCGCTTGGAATGGTTAGATATTGTTCCAAACTTCCCCATTTTTTCCAAGTTTTGGTTAAGGTTTTCTACTACCTTTTATGCTTTTTGGCTATTTTTCTTTTCAACCCTTGGATGAGATCAAGGGCTATATTGTAATAGAACTTAGAGTTTATTAGTATGTTATAAATATTTAAGAGCAACTCAATGACTTGGAACCTCACATTCTGAATGAAATTTGATTTTAAGATCATTTGGGTACTCTTTCTTGCTTTTTGCTCCTCTTTAAACAACTCATCAAGGGATTGGCACCGTTTGTGGTGTCATTTAGAATCCAAGCATTTGTGATGAGTAATATTCATACTTGTTAGAGTGGTATTTATGCTAGACTTATCAAGGAGATAACACCTCCTTGTGGCATGTTTCCCAAAAGATAAATGGTGAGTACTATCCATTGATTTGTTGAGAAACCATATGCAATATAATCTGTACATTGGCTGGGTAACATCCAAGGGTCATTTTGTCTAACAAAGAATGGTTCATTTTCAATCTCTTAGAAAAAGGAATTAATTTAATTAAATGGTTCATTTTCAATCTCTTAGAAAAAGGAATTAATTTAATTAACCAAATTAGTTATCAACCCCACCCATAGGTGTTAATTGATTTGTTTAGTTAACAAAGAATATCTAACCCCACTAGAGGTGGTATTCATACAAAAAAGGGAGAATCAATAAATATCAATTCATATCTTTAATAACCTAAATAATATGAGCAAGCATAATTAACTTAGTTATTATATCCATAAATACTCCACTATTATAAATGATAAAATTTGCATAAATATTTATTGAATTTATGTTTATTTTTATGTTAGTAGATTAAAAACACAAAACCCAAAATATCGTGACAGGATGTTTAGGATTTAATTTCGTTTTTAAAAGTTTGAATAATAAATTAAAAACCACATACATTCCTTCCTTAGATTGACCTTGGGAGTATACTTATCATTTTCTACAAAATGATTCGTGCACTTGCGAGAGTTTTATAACTATAAAACCAAAGTATTGGCAGGATCAGCGATGCCGGTTTTCGCTCATCAAAGTTTTTGACAATCCCGATTCTACTCATCAACAACCTTGTGACTTGGTGTGCACTTCGAGATCCCTTTCATGCTTTCTTTTTCCTTTTTAAGAAACTTATCTAGGGATTGGTAACCTTTATTCTATTGGTTAACATCTAAGCATTTGTGATGAGTAATTTCTATTGAATTGTTGAGAAATACGTTGCTATATAATTTGTAAATTGGCTGGGTAATATCCAAGATTCATTTTGTTTGATTTTTGTGGATTATGGTGGGTAACATCCTTGTGACTTGGTGTGGGCTTTGAAATGGGATGACGTGTAACAGTTCTAGCACCCTCTATAGAAAGCTTAAGCTATTCGTAGGAAGGGTTAGCTATTATTGCTATGTTCAGTATCAGAACATTGTCTCTGGTTCGAATCCCAAAAAAGCACAAGTTCAAGGACGAACTTCCCTTACGAAAGAGGGAATGATACAACCAAGGTAAGTAATATACCTAGGTTGATTGTTTTGGGTAACCTTTGTGGGTAACATCCAAGGGTCATTTAGTATGACTTGTGTGGTGCAATGGGGGTAACATCAAGTTGACTTGGTGTGGGATTTGAACATGGGGTTAAGTGTGACGACTCTATATGAGAGAATATTGGTGCTCCTTTCTATCATCTTAACATTCGCTAGGAATGGTTAGATACTATTCCAAACTTCCCCATTTTTTTCCAAGTTTTGGTTAAGGTTTTCTGCTACCTTTTATGCTTTTTGGCTGTTTTTCTTTTCAACCCTTGGATGAGATCAAGGGCTATATTGTAGTAGAACTTAGGGTTTATTTGTATGTTATAAATATTTTAGAGCACCTCAATTGCTTGGAACCTAACATTTTGAATGAAATTTGATTTTAGGATCATTGGGGTGCCCTTTCTTGCTTTTTGTTCCTCTTTAAACCACTCAACAAGGGTTTGGCAACCTTTGTGGTGTGGTTTAGAATCTAAGAATTTGTGATGAGTAATATTCGTACTTGTTAGAGTGTTATTTATGCTAGACTTATCAAGGAGATAGCACCTCCTTGTGGCATGTTTCCGAAAAGATAAATATTGAGTTCTATCCATTGATTTGTTGAGAAACCATATGCAATATAATCTGTAAATTGGCAGGGTAACATCGATGGGTAATTTTGTCTTACTTGTGTGCTGCATGGTAGGTTACATCCTTGTGACTTGGTGTGTGCTTTGAGATCCCTTTCATGCTTTCTTTTTCCATTTTAAGCAACTTATCTAGGGATTGGTAACCTTTGTTCTATTGTTTAGCATCTAAGCATTTGTGATGAGTAATATCCATTGAATTGTTGAGAAACACATTGCAATATAATTTGTAAATTGGTTGGGTAACATCCAAGGGTCACTTTGTGTGATTTGTGTGGCGCATGGTGGGTGACGTCCTTGTGACTTGGTGTGGGCTTTGAACTGGGATTAACTGTGCAGTTCTAGCACCCCTTATTGAATGCTTAAGCTAATCATCGGAAGGGTTAGCTATTGTTGCTATGTTCTGTATCAGAACATTGTCTCTGGTTCAAATCCTGAAGAAGCACAAGTTCGGGGATGAACTTCTCTTACGAAAGAGGGAATGATACAACCAAGGTAAGTAATATCCTTATGCTCATTGTTATGGGTAAACTTTATGGGTAACATCCAAGGCTCATTTAGTATGATTTGTGTGGTGCATGGGGGGTAACATCAATTTGACTTGGTGTGGGCTTTGAACATGGATTAAGTGTGATGACTCTAGATGAGAGAATATTGGTTCCCCTTTCTGACATCTTAACATTTGCTAGGAATGGTTATCTACTGTTCCAAACTTCCCCATTTTTTTTCCATGTTTTGGTCAAGGTTTTCTACTACCTTTTATGGTTTTTGGCTATTTTTCTTTTCAACCCTTGGATGAGATAAAAGGTTATATTGAAGTAGAACTTAGGGTTTTTTTGTATGTTATAAATATTTAAGAGATGTGCAACTGCTTGGAACCTTAGATTCTGAATGAAATTTGATTTTAAGATCATTGGGGTGCTCTTTCTTGCTTTTTGCTCCTCTTTAAACAACCCATCAAGGGATTGGCAACCTTTGTAGTGTCATTTAGAATCCAAGCATTTGTGATGAGTAATATCTACACTTCTTAGAGTGTTATTTATGCTAGACTTATAAAAAAGTTAGCACCTCCTTGTGGCATGTTTCCCAAAAGATAAATGGTGAGTACTATCTATTGATTTGTTGAGAAACCATATGCAATATATTCTGTAAATTGGGTGGGTAACCTCCAAGGGTCATTTTGTATGACTTTTGTGCCGCATTATGGGTTACATCCTTGTGACTTGGTGTATGCTTTGAGATCCCTTTCATGCTTTCTTTTTCCATTTTAAGCAACTCATGTAGGGTTTGGTAACCTTTTTTCTATTAGTTAACATCTAAGCATTTGTGATGAGTAATATCTTTTGAATTGTTGAGAAACACGTTGCAATATAATTTGTAAATTGGTTGGGTAACATCCAAGGGTCACTTTGTCTGATTTGTGTGGCGCATGGTGTGTAACATCCTTGTAACTTGGTATGGGCTTTGAACTGGGATTAAGTGTAACAGTTCTAGCACCTCCTATAGAAAGCTTAAGCTATTCGTTGGAAGGGCTAGCTATTGTTGCTATGTTCTCTATCAGAACATTATCTCTGGTTCGAATCCAGAAAAAGCACAAGTTCGAGGATGAACTTCCCTTACGAAAGAGGGAATGATACAACCATGGTAAGTAATATCCCTTGGTTCATTTTTTTGGGTAACCTTTGTGGGTAACATCCAAGGGTCATTTAGTATGACTTGTGTGGTGCATGGGGGTAACATCAATTTGACTATGTATGGGCTTTGAACATGGGTTAAGTGTGACGGCTCTAGGTGAGAGAATATTGGTGCCCCTTTCTGACATCTTAAGTAATCGCTAGGAATGGTTAGATACTATTCCAAATTTCCTCATTTTTTTCCATGTTTTGGTCAAGGTTTTCTGCTACCATATAAGCTTTTTGGCTGTTTTTCTTTTCAACCATTGGATGAGATCAATGGCTATATTGTAGTTTAACTTAGGGTTTATTTATATGTTATAAATATTTAAGAGCAGCTCAACTGCTTGTAACCTCACATTTTGAATGAAATTTGATTTTGAGATCATTTGGGTGCTCTTTCTTGCTTTTTGTTCCTCTTTAAACAACTCATCAAGGGTTTGGAAACCTTTGTAGTGTCGTTTAGCTGGGCATTTGTGATGAGTAATATCCAAACTTTTTACAATGTTATTTATGCTACACTTATCAAGGAGATAGCACCTCCTTGTGACAAGTTTCCCGAAAGATAAATGGTGAGTACTATCCGTTGATTTGTTGAGAAACCATATGCAATATAATCTGTAAATTTGCTAGGTAACATGCAAGGTTCATTTTTTCTGACTTGTGTGCCGCATGGTGGGTTACATCCTTGTGACTTGGTGTGTGCTTTGAGATCCCTTTCATGCTTTCTTTTTCCATTTTAAGCAACTTATCTAGGGATTGGTAACCTTTGTTATGTTGTTTAGCTTCTAAGCATTTGTGATGACTAATATCCATTGAATTGTTGAGAAACATTTTGCAATATAACTTGTAAATTGGCTGGGTAACATCCAAGCGTCACTTTGTCTAATTTGTGTGGCACATGGTGGGTAACGTCCTTGTGACTTGGTGTGGGCTTTGAATTGGGATTAAGTGTGACAGTTTTAGCAACCCTTATTGAATGCTTAAGCTATTCATAGGAAGGGTTAGCTATTGTTGCTATGTTCTGTATCAGAACATTGTCTCTTGTTCGAATCCCAAAAAAGCACAAGTTCGGGGACAAACTTCCCTTACGAAAGAGGGAATGATACAACCAAGGTAAGTAATATATTTGGGATCATTGTTGTGGGTAACATCCAAGGGTCATTTAGTATGAATTGTGTGGTGCATGGGGGTAACATCAATTTGACTTGGTGTGGGCTTTGAAAATGGGTTAAGTGTGATGGCTCTAGATGAGAGAATATTGGTGCCCCTTTCTAACATCTTAAGTAATCGCTAGGAATGGTTAGATACTGTTCCAAACTTCCTTATTGTGTGGTGTTGTTTTGCATCCAAGCATTTGTGATGAGTAATATGCATACTTGTTAGAGTGTTATTTATGCTAGACTTATCAAGGAGATAGCACATCCTTCTGGTGTGTTTCCCAAAAGATAAATGGTGAGTAATATTAATTGATTTGTTGAGAAACCCTTTGCAATATAATATGTAAATTGGTTGGGTAACATCCAAGGGTCATTTTCTCCGGATTGGGTGGCACATGGTGGATTACATCCTTGTGACTTGGTGTTTGCTTTTTGATCCTTTTTATATTTTTTTCCTTTTTAAGAAACTTATCCAGGGATTGGTAACCTTTGTTGTGTTTTTTAGCATCTAAGTATTTGTGATGAGTAATATCCATTGAATTGTTGAGAAACCCGTTGAAATATAATCTGTAAATTGGTTGTGTAACATCCAATGGTCATTTTCTTTCACTTGTGTGGTGCATGGTGGCTTACATCCTTGTTCTTTGGTGTGGGCTTTGAACCAGGATTAAGTGTGACGCTTCTAATACCCCCTATTGAAATCTTAAGCTTTTAGTTGGAAGGGTTAGCTATTGTTCCTATGTTTGGTATCAAAACATGGTCTCAGGTTTGAGTCTCGATAAAGCACAAGTTCGAGGATGAACTTCCCTTACTAAAGAGGGAATGATGCAACCAAGGTAAGTACCATCCCTGTGCTCATTGTTGTAGGTAACCTTTGTGGGTAACATCAAAGGGTCATTTAGTATGACTTATGTGGTAAATTGGGGTAACTTAGTGTTGGCTTTGAACATGGGTTAAGTGTGAAGGCTCTAGATGAGAGAGTATTGATGCCCCTTACTCACATCTTAAACATTTTCTAGGAATGGTTAGATACTTTTCCTCAACTACCCCATTTTTTCCATGTTTTGGTCAAGCTTTTCTCCTACCTTTTATTCTTTTTGTCTGTTTTGTCTTTTCAACCCTTGGACGAGATCAAGGGCTATATTGTAGTAGAACTAAGGGATTATTTATATGTTATAAATTTTTAAGAGCAGCTTAGCTTCTAGGAATTTCAAATTTTGAATGAAATTGGAAACCCTTGTGGTGTTGTTTTGCATCCAAGCATTTGTGATGAGTAATATGCATACTTGTTAGAGTGCTATTTATGCTAGACTTATCAAGGAGATAGCACCTCCTTGTGGTGTGTTTCCCAAAATATAAATGGTGAGTAATATTAATTGATTTATTGAGAAACCCTTTGCACTATAATATGTAAATGGTTGGGTAACATCCAAGGGTCATTTTCTCCAACTTGGCTGGCGCATGGTGGGTTACATGCTTTTGACTTGGTGTGTGCTTTTTGATCCTTTTCATATTTTTTTCCTTTTTAAACAACTTATCCAGGGATTAATAACCTTTGTTGTGTTTTTTAGCATCCAAGCATTTTTGATTAGTAATATCCATTGAATTGTTGAGAAACCTATTGAAATATAATCTGTAAATTGACTGGGTGACATCCAATGGTCATTTTGTGTGACTTGTGTGATGCATGGTGGCTTACATCCTTGTGACATGGTATGGGCTTTATACCGGGATTAAGTGTGACGCTTCTAGTGCCCCCTATTGAAATCTTAAGCTTTTGGTTGGAAGGGTTAGCTATTGTTCCTATGATTGGTATCATAACATGGTCTCCGGTTCGAGTCCCGATAAAGCAATAGTTTGAGGATGAATCAATGAGAGAATATTGGTGCCCCTTTCTGACATCTTAAGAATTTTCTAGGATATGTTAGATACTGTTCCTCAACTTCCCTATTTTTTCCATGTTTTGGTCCAGGTTTTCTACTACCTTTTATACTTTTTTGCTGTTTTTCTTTTCAACCCTTGGATGAGATCAAGGGCTATATTGTATCAATTCATTTTTTTCTTTATGCTACCTTTTACTTGTTAGGGTGTCATTTATGCTAGACTTATCAAGGAAATAGCAACTCCTTGTGGCTTCTTTTCCCCTCAGAAAAATGGTGAGTAATATCCTTTGATTTGTGGAGAAACCCTTTGCTATATAATCTGAAATTAGCTAGGTCCTAACCCATTGGTCATATCATTTGGTATCAAAGCTTTAGGTGCTAATTTTCATATTCCTATCCTTTATATTTGTTCTTGTTCTTGTGTTCTTGTTGTATTTCTGATACATAGAAGAAAAAAACGAAAAAAATATCATTGTGTTGTGTTCTTGCTGAAATTTATTCTCCAGACCCTAAAAATATTGCTCTTCTTTGTTTCCACGTTTTTTCCTTCTTTTTCCTTGCAAATTCTATTGTGTCCAAAAATTTTCAGCAATAACCTTGCATATTCTATAGTTTATGAAAGTATTCTGAATTTTCCTCTCATATTCTCCATTGTCCTTGCAAATTATGCTATTTCTGCAACTATTCTGCATTTTTCCTTGCTTATTCTGCAATATCTCATATTTTCTGCAGTTTTTTGTTGTTTTCTAGTATTTCTGTGATAGTTCCTACAGAAATTTCATTTCCTCTTTGTGTCGTAATTTATGTGCTATTTTACGTATCTTAAAATTTCCTTAAACTCATATTGAAAGTGTTGTATTGATTTACTCTTGAGTTATTAGCATATTTGTTCTAAAACAAATAGAAAAAATAGTGGCCATAATTTATTAAAAAAAATAGAAAAAAAGAGGTCAAATTGTAGTTGATAATTTCTAGTGAGTATTAGAACTCATAGTTTCAAGAATTTTACCCTTTGATTATAAATCTCTCATTGCGTGCTTAGTTCCTTTGGGGAAATTGTTGTTTTCCAATCATGTTGATCTATTGATTTTCCTTGTGCTTACTACTCCAAACACTTTGAGTTAGTTTTTTTTGTGCTTTAACAAGTGGGATATTGTGAACTACTTTTTTGGGTGTTTGATAATTCTACAAAATTTTGAAATTCCTAGATTTTGTTGCTTTGATTAGGAACTAAGAGGGTTTGAGCGATCAATCCGAGAGCTAAATACGTGAGGTATTATGTGAATTTACATTAGTTATATTTTATTACACTAACCTATTGTTGTGTAGAGGGTTACCCACAAAGGTTACCCAAAACAATGAGCCTAGGGATGGTACTTACCTTGGTTGCATCATTCCCTCTTTCGCAAGGGAAGTTCACTCTCGAACTTGTGCTATATTGGGACTCGAACGTGAGACAATGTTCTGATACCAAACATAGGTGCGAGCCCTTCCTTCCAAAAGATTAAGCTTTCAATAGGGGGTTGATGAGCAGAATCGAGATTGCCAAAAACTTTGATGCCATCCCCGCAACGGAGTCATCCCTGGCAATGGCGCCAAAAACTTGATGAACGAAAACTGGCATCGCCGATTCTGCCAATACTTTGGTTTTATATTTATAAAACTCTCGCAAGTGCATGAATCATTTCGTAGAAAATGATAAGTATACTCCCAAGTTCGATCTAAGGAAGGAATGTATGTGGTTTTTAATTTATTATTCAAACTTTTAAAAACGAAATTAAATCCTAAACATCCTGTCACGATATTTTGGGGTTTTTGTGTTTTTAATCTAATTAGAGAAAATTAAACATAGATTCAATAAACATTCATGCAAATTTTATCTTTTATAAATAGTGGAGTATTTATGGATATAATAACTAAGTTAATTATGCTTGCTCGTATTATTTAGGTTATTAAAGATATGAATTGATATTTATTGATTCTCCCTTTTTTGTATGAATACCACCTTTGGTGGGGTTAGATATTCTTTGTTAACTAAACAAATCAATTAACACCTATGGGTGGGGTTGATAACTAATTTGGTTAATTAAATTAATTCCTTTTTCTAAGAGATTGAAAATGAACCATTTAAATGCCACCTTTGGTGGGGTTAAACTGATTTAAACTTTATTCAAGGTGTCCAAATTAAACCTAAGAATTTAGTTATCCGAGTACTAACTTTCAAGTTTTAAAACTACTACTAAAAACATGTTGTCAATACATTTTCAGATAATAATTCTTATAAAAACTTTTGAAATAGAGCTTCACTCTAACTACCGGGCGATTGTACCAACAAATAAAAGAGCACTACTCTAAATCAGACCGGATAACTAAACCTTAAAATCTAATTTTCAGATTTAAGTTTGTAATGAAAAATAATATATATTTCTCTCTAACATTCTTAATATAAAATCTTGAATAAAAATAAAATCAATTCATTTTAGAGATTTTTACCTATTTAATATTTCGCAAGCATAACAACGTTATTATTATATCATTTTTACAAACAGCTAGCACAGTTAAATTTAATCACAGACAAATTAAATATAACATGTAAGAATAAAGCATAAAAAAATAACTGCAAAGAAAATAAAATCCTTACAGTACTTCGATGCCATTCCCGTTGCTAGAAAACCTCCAAACGGAATTTGCACTCCCATTTATTGAATCAAAAAGCTAATAAATTACAAAAAAACATAACTAGTTCTTCCCAAAGAGGGAAGAACTCTAAAACTAAGAGAAACTAGCTAAAACATAAGAAAAACTAGGTAAAATATAAGAAAAACTAAAAAAAACTAAAAACCAAGAAATGGAGAGAAAGAAAGAAGAGAGAAGTGTGTTTTGAGGTGTGGTATGAAGTGAAGAGAAGGGGGGGTATTTATAGGTGAGAATGGAGAGAAAAGTGGGTGAAAAAATGTTAAAAAATGGTGAAAACACGTAGTGCACATGGTGAGGTCATTGATGACGTCAGCATGACGTCATGGGGGCGGCTGCACGTGAAAAATGGGGCGAAATGGTGTCGGCGCGCACGGAGGGCAGTTGGGGCGCGCACAGGCGCGCGCGGAAGGCACCAGCAGTGCGCTGCGGCGCGCGCGGATGCAACGTCCGTGCTACGCGCGCGGCTCGGCGCTACTCTGGGCGCGATTTTCTCATTTTTGACATTTTTGACCTTTTCGACCCATTTTGTCCAATTTTTCCATATTTGTTGACCTTTCCGCATTTATTTATTAATATATTTGTGATGTATTGCTTCCAGTATTCCTTTTGAGTCTTTAAGTGACGTTTGTAAGTGAAAATACCTGAAAAACAATAAAAATACCCGTGATTCCGAAAAAGACAAATTTATATAAATATATGATAAAACATATAAATATATATATTTTTAATCAATTAATGTGCATAAAATCATGGTAATTTTAGTGCTTTTTGAGCACTCATCAGGGGTACTAGAAGCGTCTCACTTAATCCTGGTTCAAAGCCTAAACCAAGTCACAAGGATGTAGCCCACCATATGCCACACAAGTCACACAAAATGACCCTTGGATGTTACCCAACCAATTTACAAATATATTAAACTGGGTTTCTCAACAATTCAATGGATATTACTCATCACAAATGCTTGGATGCTAAACAAAAGAACAAAAGTTGCCAATCCTTGGACAAATGGCTTACAAAGGAAAAAAACATGAAAAGGATCAAAAAGCACATACCAAGTCACAAGGATGTAACCCACCATGCACCACACAAGTCAGACAAAATGTCCCTTGAAAGTTACCCAACCAATTTACAGATTATATTGCAAAGGGTTTCTCAACAAATCAATAGATATTACTCACCATTTACCTTTTGGGAATCACGCCAGAAGGAGGTGCTATCTCCTTGATAAGTCTAGCATAAATAACACTCTAACAAGTATGGATATTACTCATCCCAAATGCTTGGATTCTAAACAACACAACAAAGATTTCCAATCCCTTGATAAGTTGTTTAAAGAGGAACAAAAAGCATGAAAGTGCTCTCAAATGATGTGAAAATCAAATTTAATTCAGCATTTAAAATTCCAAGAAGTTGAGCTACTCTTAAATATTTATAACATACTAATAATCCCTAAGTTCTACTACAATATAGCCCTTGATCTCATCCAAGGGTTAAATATAACCAATGAGCATAAAAGGTAGCAGAAAACCTAGACCAAAATATGGAAAAAATAGGAAAGTTGAGGAACAGTATCTAACCATTCCTAGCAAATGCTTAAGATGTCAGTAGGGGGAACCAATAATCTCTTCTAGAGCCGTCACACTTAACCCATGTTCAAAACCTACACTAAGTCACATTGATGTTACCCCTCATGCACCACACAAGTTCATACTAAATGACCGTATGATGTTCCGAACAAAGGTTACCCACAACAATAAGCCCAGGGATGGTACTTACCTTGGTTGCATCATTTCCTCTTTCGTAAGGGAAGTTCGTCCTCAAACTTGTGCATTATCGGGACTCGAACATGAGACCATGTTCTCATTCCAAACATAGTAACAATAGCTAACCCTTCCTACTAAAAGCTTAAGCTTTCAATAGGGGGAACTAGAAGCATCACACTTTATCCCGATTCAAAGCCTACACAGAGTCACAAGGATGTAACCCACCATGCGCCACACAAGTCAGAAAAAATGAATCTTGGATGTTACCCAGCCTATTTACAAATTATATTAAATCAGGTTTCTCAACAATTCAAAAGATATTACTCACCATGCGCCACAGAAGTCAGAAAAAATGACCCTTGAAAGTTACCCAACCGATTTATAGATTATATTGAAAAGGGTTTCTCAACAAATCAATAGATATTACTCACCATTTATCTTTTGGGAAACACGCCACAAGGAGGTGCTATCTCCTTGATAAGTCTAGCATAAATAACACTCTAACAAGTATGGATATTACTCCTCAAAAATGCTTGGATTCTAAACAACACAACAAATATTTCCAATCCCTTGATAAGTTGTTTAAAGAGGAACAAAAAGCATGAAAGTGCTCTCAAATGATCTGAAAATCAAATTTAATTCAGCATTTAAAATTCCGAGAAGTTGAGCTACTCTTAAATATTTATAACATACAAATAATCCCTAAGTTCTACTACAATATAGCCCTTGATCTCATCCAAGGGTTGAAAAGAAAAACAGCCAAAAATCATAAAAGGTAGCAGAAAACCTGGACCAAAATATGGAAAAAATAGGAAAGTTGAGGAATAGTATCTAACCATTCCTAGCAAATGCTTAATATGTCAGTAGGGGGAACCAATAATCTCTTCTAGAGCCGTCACACTTAACCCATGTTCAAAACCTATACTAAGTCACATTGACGTTACCCCTCATGCACCACACAAGTTCATACTAAATGACCGAATGATGTTCCCAACAAAGGTTACCCACAACAATGAGCCCAGGGATGGTACTTACCTTGGTTGCATCATTCCCTCTTTCGTAAGGGACGTTCATCCTCAAACTTGTGCATTATCGGGAAGCGAACATGAGACCATGTTCTCATTCTAAACATAGGAACAATAGCTAACCCTTCCTACTAAATGCTTAAGCTTTCAATAGGGGGAACTAGAAGCGTCACACTTTATCCCGGTTCAAAGCCTACACAGAGTCACAAGGATGTAACCCACCATGTGCCACACAAATCAGAAAAAATGAATCTTGGATGTTACCTAGCCTATTTACAAATTATATTAAATTGGGTTTCTCAATAATTCAATAGATATTACTCATCACAAATGCTTAGATGCTAAACAACACAACAAAGGTTACCAATCCCTGGATAAGTTGCCTAAAAAGGAAAAAAAACATGAAAAGGATCGAAAAGCACACACCAAGTCACACAGATGTCACCCACCATGCGCCACACTAGTGAGACAAAATGATCCTTCGATGTTACCAAGCCAATTTACAGATTATATTGCAAAGGGTTTCTCAACAAATCAATGTATATTATATTACTCACCATTTATCTTTTGGGAAACACGGCACAAGGATGTGCTATTTGCATGATAAGTCAGGCATAAATTACATTCTAACTTGTATGGATATTACTCATCCAAAAATGCATGGATTCTAAACAACACAACAAAGGTTTAAAAACCCTTGATAAGTTGTTAAAGGAGGAACAAAAAGCATGAAAGAGCTCTCAAATGATCTCAATATCAAATTTCATTCAAAATTGAAATTCCGAGAAGTTGAGCTACTCTTAAATATTTATAACATACAAATAATCCCTAAGTTCTACTACAATATAGCCCTTGATCTCATCCAAGATTTGAAAATAAAAATAGCCAAAAAGCATAAAAGGTAGCAGAAAACCTGGACCAAAACATGGAAAAAATGGGGAAGTTGGGGAACAGTATCTAACCATTCCTAGCACACGCTTAAGATGTCAGTAAGGGCAACCAATACTCACTTTTGGAGCCGTCGAACTTAACCCATGTTCAAAGCCTACACTAAGTCACATTTCACCACACAAGTCATACTAAACGACCCTTGGATGTTACATACAAAGGTTACCCATAACAAAAACCATAGGGATCGTACTTACCTTGGTTGCATCATTCCCTCTTTTGCAAGGGAAATTCGTCCTCGAACTTGTGCTTTATCAGGACTCGAACCTGAGACCATGTTCTGATAGCAAAGCTAGGAACAATAGCCAACCCTTCCTACTAAAAGCTTAAGCTTTCAATAGGGGTCACTAGAAGCGTCACACTTAATCCCGGTTCAAAACCCACACAAAGTAACAAGGATGTAACCCACCATGCGCCACACAAGTCAGAAAAAATGAGCCTTGGATGTTACCCACCCAATTTACAAATTATATTGCAACGGGTTTCTCAACAATTCAATAGATATTACTCATCACAAATGCTTGGATTCTAAACAACACAACAAATTTTACATATCCCTGGATAAGTGGCTTAAAAAGGAAAAACCATATGAAAGGGATCGAAAAGCACACACCAAGTCACAAGGATGTAACTCACCATGCGCCACACTAGTAAGACAAAATGACCCTTGGATGTTACCAAGCCAATTTACATATTATATTGCAAAGGGTTTCTCAACAAATCAATGTATATTACTCACCATTTATCTTTTGGGAAACATGCCACAAGGATGTGCTATCTCCTTGATAAGTCAGGCATAAATACACTCTAACAAGTATGGATATTACTCATCACAAATGTTTGGATTCTAAACAACACAAAAAAGGTTTCCAATCCCTTGATAAGTTATTTAAAGAGGAACAAAAAGCATGAAAGGGTCTCAAATGATCTAAAAATCAAATTTAATTCAGAATGTCAAATTCCAAGCAACTGAGCTACTCTTAAATATTTATAACATACAATTAATCCCTAAGTTCTACTACAATATAGCCCTTGATCTCATCCAAGGGTTAAAAACAAAAACAGCCAAAAAGCATAAAAGGTAGCAAAAAACCTGGACCAAAACATGGAAAAAATGGGGAAGTTAAGGAACCATATCTAATAATTCCTAGCAAATGATTAAGATGTGAAAAAGTGGCACCAATATTCTCTCATCTAGAGCCGTCACACTTAACCCAAGTTCAAAGCCTACCCTAAGTCACATTGTTGTTACTCCCCATGCACCACACAAGTTATACTAAATGACCCTTTGAT
Organism: Hippophae rhamnoides; assembly: GCA_033030585.1. Taxonomy (NCBI): domain Eukaryota; kingdom Viridiplantae; phylum Streptophyta; class Magnoliopsida; order Rosales; family Elaeagnaceae; genus Hippophae; species Hippophae rhamnoides. The sequence continues at coordinate 56,095,947 of CM065429.1, read as the reverse complement.
GTTACCCACAAAGGTTAACCACAACAATGAGCCCAGGGATGGTACGTGATATGAACCAAGGGGATAGGATCTAGCTAATTTCAAATCATATTGTAAAGGGTTTCTCCACAAATCAATAGATATTACTCACCATTTTTCTGAGGAGAAAAGACGCCACAAGGAGCTGATATTTCCTTGATAAGTCTAGCATAAATGACACCCTAACAAGCATGGATATTACTCACCACAAATTCTTGGATGCTAAACAATGCCACAAAGGTTACCAATCCCTTGATAAGTTGCTTGAAGAGGAATAAAGAGCTAGAATGAGCTCTCAAATGATCTGACTATTCAAACTTTATTCAAAATTATATTTTATAGCAGCTGAGATGCTCTTAATAGGATACAAACCAACCCTAAGATCTACTACATAATAGCCCTTGATCTCATCCAAGGGTTGAAAATAAACACAACCAAAAAGTAGAAAAGGTAGCAGAAAACATTGACCAAAACATGGAAAAAATGGGGCAGCTGACCACAAAGGAATCCTATAAAATATTACATCTTAACTCTTGATTTCATCCAAAGGGTGAAAAGAAAGCTGCCCAAAATCAGTCCAAATGGCACTCCAAAATTGGAGCAAAATATGGAACAGCTAAGAACAAAAGAAACCCTATATAATATTACATCTTAACCCTTGTTTCCATCTAAGGGCTGAAAATGAAGCTGCCCAAAAAAGTCCAAATGGCACAACAATGTGCCTAGTTTTATTTTGCCAATTTTGCCCTAATTTCCATCCTAGGATTGTCCCAATCCTTGCACTCCCAATTTAGGTATCCTTGATTATGCATGACATCTTGAATGAGCCTATTTAAAGCCTTTTCGAGTTGTGCCTTCCTAGACCTTGTGATTGATCCACTTGGAATTTGTAGAGCTCGATGATTCTCATCAGTACTTACCTTTGTGCCATCATTCCCTCTTTCGTAAGGGAAGTTCATCCTCGAACTTGTGGAATATAGGTACTCGAACATGCGACCATGTTCTGATAGCAAACATAGAAACAATAGCAAACCCTTCCTACCGAAAGCTTAAGCTTTCAATAGGGGGTACTAGAAGCATCACACTTAATCCCGGTTCAAAGGCTACACAAAGTCACAAGGATGTAACCCACCATGGCCACACAAGTAAGGAAAAATGACCCTTGGATGTTACCCAACGAATTTACAAATTATATTAGACCGGGTTTCTCAACAATTTAATGGATATTACTCATCACAAATGCTTGTATACTAAACAACACAACAAAGGTTACCAATCCTTGGATAAGTTGCTTAAAAAGGAAAAAAAAAACATGAAAAGGATTGAAAAGCACACACCAAGTCACAAGGATGTAACTCACCATGCGCCACACTAGTAAGACAAAATGACCCTTGGATGTTACCAAGCCAATTTACATATTATATTGCAAAGGGTTTCTCAACAAATCAATGTATATTACTCACCATTTATCTTTTGGGAAACATGCCACAAGGATGTGCTATCTCCTTGATAAGTCAGGCATAAATACACTCTAACAAGTATGGATATTACTCATCACAAATGTTTGGATTCTAAACAACACAAAAAAGGTTTCCAATCCCTTGATAAGTTATTTAAAGAGGAACAAAAAGCATGAAAGGGTCTCAAATGATCTAAAAATCAAATTTAATTCAGAATGTCAAATTCCAAGCAACTGAGCTACTCTTAAATATTTATTAACATACAAATAAACCCTAAGTTCTACTACAATATAGCCCTTGAGGTCATCCACGGGTTGAAAAGAAAAACAACCAAAAAGCATAAAAGGTAGCAGAAAACTTGGACAAAAACATGGAAAAAATGTGGAAGTTAAGGAACAACATCTAACATTTCCTTGCAAATGGTTAAGATGTGAGAAAGGGGCACCAATATTTTATCAGCTAGAGCCGTCACACTTAACCCAAGTTCAAAGCCTACCCTAAGTCACATTGTTGTTACTCCCACGCACCACACAAGTTATACTAAATGACCCTTTGATGTTACCCACAAAGGTTAACCACAACAATGAGCCCAGGGATGCTACGTGATATGAACCAAGGGGATAGGATCTAGCTAATTTCAAATCATATTGTAAAGGGGTTCTCCACAAAACAAAAGATACTACTCACCATTTCTCTGAGGAGAAAAGACGCCACAAGGAGCCGATATTTCCTTGATAAGTCTAGCATAAATGACACCCTAACAAGCATGGATATTACTCACCACAAATTCTTGGATGCTAAACAATGCCACAAAGGTTACCAATCCCTTGATAAGTTGCTTGAAGAGGAATAAAGAGCTAGAATGAGCTCTCAAATGATCTGACTATTCAAACTTTATTCAAAATTATATTTTATAGCAGCTGAGATGCTCTTAATAGGATACAAACCAACCCTAAGATCTACTACATAATAGCCCTTGATCTCATCCAAGGGTTGAAAATAAACACAACCAAAAAGTAGAAAAGGTAGCAGAAAACATTGACCAAAACATGGAAAAAATGGGGCAGCTGACCACAAAGGAATCCTATAAAATATTACATCTTAACTCTTGATTTCATCCAAAGGGTGAAAAGAAAGCTGCCCAAAATCAGTCCAAATGGCACTCCAAAATTGGAGCAAAATATGGAATAGCTAAGAACAAAAGAAACCCTATATAATATTACATCTTAACCCTTGTTTCCATCTAAGGGCTGAAAATGAAGCTGCCCAAAAAAGTCCAAATGGCACAACAATGTGCCTAGTTTTATTTTGCCAATTTTGCCCTAATTTCCATCCTAGGATTGTCCCAATCCTTGCACTCCCAATTTAGGTATCCTTGATTATGCATGACATCTTGAATGAGCCTATTTAAAGCCTTTTCGAGTTGTGCCTTCCTAGACCTTGTGATTGATCCACTTGGAATTTGTAGAGCTCGATGATTCTCATCAGTACTTACCTTTGTGCCATCATTCCCTCTTTCGTAAGGGAAGTTCATCCTCGAACTTGTGGAATATAGGTACTCGAACATGCGACCATGTTCTGATAGCAAACATAGAAACAATAGCAAACCCTTCCTACCGAAAGCTTAAGCTTTCAATAGGGGTACTAGAAGCATCACACTTAATCCAGGTTCAAAGGCTACACAAAGTCACAAGGATGTAACCCAGTGGCCACACAAGTAAGGAAAAATGACCCTTGGATGTTACCCAACGAATTTACAAATTATATTAGACCGGGTTTCTCAACAATTTAATGGATATTACTCATCACAAATGCTTGTATACTAAACAACACAACAAAGGTTACCAATCCTTGGATAAGTTGCTTAAAAAGGAAAAAAAAAACATGAAAAGGATTGAAAAGCACACACCAAGTCACAAGGATGTAACTCACCATGCGCCACACTAGTAAGACAAAATGACCCTTGGATGTTACCAAGCCAATTTACATATTATATTGCAAAGGGTTTCTCAACAAATCAATGTATATTACTCACCATTTATCTTTTGGGAAACATGCCACAAGGATGTGCTATCTCCTTGATAAGTCAGGCATAAATACACTCTAACAAGTATGGATATTACTCATCACAAATGTTTGGATTCTAAACAACACAAAAAAGGTTTCCAATCCCTTGATAAGTTATTTAAAGAGGAACAAAAAAGCATGAAAGGGTCTCAAATGATCTAAAAATCAAATTTAATTCGGAATGTCAAATTCCAAGCAAGCGAGCTACTCTTAAATATTTATAACATACAATTAATCCCTAAGTTCTACTACAATATAGCCCTTGATCTCATCCAAGGGTTAAAAACAAAAACGACCAAAAAGCATAAAAGGTAGCAAAAAACACGGACCAAAACATGGAAAAAATGGGGAAGTTAAGGAACCATATCTAATAATTCCTAGCAAATGATTAAGATGTGAAAAAGTGGCACCAATATTCTCTCATCTAGAGCCGTCACACACTTAACCCAAGTTCAAAGCCTACCCTAAGTCACATTGTTGTTACTCCCTGCACCACACAAGTTATACTAAATGACCGCTTTGATGTTACCCACAAAGGTTAACCACAACAATGAGCCCAGGGATGGTACGTGATATGAACCAAGGGGATAGGATCTAGCTAATTTCAAATCATATTGTAAAGGGTTTCTCCACAAATCAATAGATATTACTCACCATTTTTACGAGGAGAAAAGACGCCACAAGGAATGATATTTCCTTGATAAGTCTAGCATAAATGACACCCTAACAAGCATGGATATTACTCACCACAAATTCTTGGATGCTAAACAATGCCACAAAGGTTACCAATCCCTTGATAAGTTGCTTGAAGAGTAATAAAGAGCTAGAATGAGCTCTCAAATGATCTGACTATTCAAACTTTATTCAAAATTATATTTTATAGCAGCTGAGATGCTCTTAATAGGATACAAACCAACCCTAAGATCTACTACATAATAGCCCTTGATCTCATCCAAGGGTTGAAAATAAACACAACCAAAAAGTAGAAAAGGTAGCAGAAAACATTGACCAAAACATGGAAAAAATGGGGCAGCTGACCACAAAGGAATCCTATAAAATATTACATCTTAACTCTTGATTTCATCCAAAGGGTGAAAAGAAAGCTGCCCAAAATCAGTCCAAATGGCACTCCAAAATTGGAGCAAAATATGGAACAGCTAAGAACAAAAGAAACCCTATATAAAATATTACATCTTAACCCTTGATTTCATCCAAGAGCGTAAAATAAAGCTGCCCAAAATTAGTCGAAATGGTACAACAATGTGCCTAGTTTTATTTTGCCAATTTTGCCCTAATTTCCATCCTAGGATTGTCCCAATCCTTGCACTCCCAATTTAGGTATCCTTGATTATGCATGACATCTTGAATGAGCCTATTTAAAGCCTTTTCGAGTTGTGCCTTCCTAGACCTTGTGATTGATCCACTTGGAATTTGTAGAGCTCGATGATTCTCATCAGTACTTACCTTTGTGCCATCATTCCCTCTTTCGTAAGGGAAGTTCATCCTCGAACTTGTGGAATATAGGTACTCGAACATGCGACCATGTTCTGATAGCAAACATAGAAACAATAGCAAACCCTTCCTACCGAAAGCTTAAGCTTTCAATAGGGGGTACTAGAAGCATCACACTTAATCCCGGTTCAAAGGCTACACAAAGTCACAAGGATGTAACCCACCATGGCCACACAAGTAAGGAAAAATGACCCTTGGATGTTACCCAACGAATTTACAAATTATATTAGACCGGGTTTCTCAACAATTTAATGGATATTACTCATCACAAATGCTTGTATACTAAACAACACAACAAAGGTTACCAATCCTTGGATAAGTTGCTTAAAAAGGAAAAAAAAACATGAAAAGGATTGAAAAGCACACACCAAGTCACAAGGATGTAACTCACCATGCGCCACACTAGTAAGACAAAATGACCCTTGGATGTTACCAAGCCAATTTACATATTATATTGCAAAGGGTTTCTCAACAAATCAATGTATATTACTCACCATTTATCTTTTGGAAAGCAAGCCACAAGGAGGTGCTATCTCCTTGATAAGTCTAGCATAAATAACAATCTAATAAGTATGGATATTACTCATCACAAATGCTTGGATTCTAAACAACACAACAAAGGTTTCCAATCCCTTGATAAGTTGTTTAAAGAGGAACAAAAAGCATGAAAGTGTTCTCAAATGATCTCAAAATCAAATTTCATTCAAAATTTGAAATTTCGAGAAGCTGAGCTGATCTTAGATATTTATAACATACAAATAATCCATAAGTTCTACTATAATATAGCCCTTGATCTCATCCAAAGGTTGAAAAGAAAAACAGCCAAAAAGCAAAAAAGGTAGCAGAAAACCTGGACCAAAACATTGAAAAAATGGGGAAGGTGAGGAACATTATCTAACAATTCCTGCCAAATGCTTAAGATGTCAGTAAGTGGCACAAATACTCTCATCTAGAGATGTTACACTTAACCCAAGTTCAAAGTCCACACTAAGTCACATTGATGTTACCCCTTATGCACCACACATGTCATACTAAATGACCCTATGATGTTACCCACAACAATGAGCCCAGGGATGGTACTTACCTTGCTTGAATAATTCCTCCTTTTGAAAGGGAAGTTCATCCTTGATGAGCAGAATCGTGATCACCAAATACTTTGATGAATGAAAACCGGCATCGCCGATCCTGCCAATACTTTGGTTTTAATATTTGTAAAACTCTCGCAAGTGCACGAATCATTTCGTAGAAAATGATAAGTATACTCCCAAGGTCGATCTAAGGAAGGAATGTATGTGGTTTTTAATTTATTATTCAAACTTTTAAAAACGAAATTAAATCCTAAACATCCTGTCACGATATTTTGGGTTTTGTGTTTTTAATCTAATTACAGAAAATTAAACATAGATTCAATAAACATTCATGCAAATTTTATCTTTTATAAATAGTGGAGTATTTATGGATATAATAACTAAGTTAATTATGCTTGCTCGTATTATTTAGGTTATTAAAGATATGAATTGATATTTATTGATTCTCCCTTTTTTGTATGAATACCACCTTTGGTGGGGTTAGATATTCTTTGTTAACTAAACAAATCAATTAACACCTATGGGTGGGGTTGATAACTAATTTGGTTAATTAAATTAATTCCTTTCTCTAAGAGATTGAAAATGAACCATTTAAATGCCACCTTTGGTGGGGTTAGACAGTTTAAACTTTATTCAAGGTGTCCAAATTAAACCTAAGAATTTAGTTATCCGAGTACTAACTTTCAAGTTTTAAAACCACTACCGAAAACATGTCGTCAATACATTTTCAGATAATAATTCTTATAAAAACTTTTGAAATAGAGCTTCACTCTAACTACTAGGCGATTGTACCATCAAATAAAAGAGCACTACTCTAAATCAGACCGGATAACTAAACCTTAAAATCTAATTTTCAGATTTAAGTTTGTAATGAAAAATAATATATTTCTCTCTAACATTCTTAATATAAAATCTTGAATAAAAATAAAATCAATTCATTTTAGAGATTTTTACCTATTTAATATTTCGCAAGCATAACAACGTTATTATTATATCATTTTTACAAACAGCTAGCACAGTTAAATTTAATCACAGACAAATTAAATATAACATGTAAGAATAAAGCATAAAAAATAACTGCAAAGAAAATAAAATCCTTACAGTACTTCGATGCCATTCCCTTTGCTAGAAAAACTCCAAGCGGAATTTGCACTCCCATTTATTGAATCAAAAAGCTAAAATATTACAAAAACATAACTAGTTCTTCCCTAAAAAGGGAAGAACTCTAAAACTAAGAAAAACTAGCTAAAACATAAGAAAAACTAGCTAAAACATAAGAAAAACTAAAAAAAACTAAAAACTAAGAAATGGAGAGAAAGAAAGAAGAGAGAAGTGTGGTTTTGAGGTGTTTGAAGGTGTGTTTTGAAGTGAATGGAAGGGGGGTATTTATAGGTGAGGATGGAGAGAAAAAATGAGTAAAAAAATGTTAAAAAAAATATAAAAAAAATAAAAAACGTGTAGTGGAGAAGCTGAGGTCATCAATGACGTCAGCATGACGTCATAAAGTGCCGCACGTGAAAAATGGGTCAAAACGCGTTGGGCGCTAGCGGCTGAAGGCAGCCTTGTGGCTGTCATTGCGCGCGCGTGAACGATAACCCGCCTTGATGCGCGCATGAACAAGATAACCAGCGCGATCTTTGCATGAACGATAACCCGCGCTTGATCTGCGCGCATGAGCAATAACCGCGCGATCTTCGCGCATGAACGATACCAGCGTATGATTTGGCGGTGGTGAGTCTTTGAGTCTGCGCGGCCTTGAAGCGGCGCGTTTTTCTCCTTTTTGACATTTTTGACCCATTTTGTCCAGTTTTTCCATATTTGTTGACCTTTCCCCATTTATTTATTGATATTTTTGTGATGTATTGCTTCAAGTATTACTCTTTGAGTCTTTAAATTGCGTTTTTAAGCCAAAATACCTGAAAAACAATAAAAATACCCGTGATTCCGAAAAAGACAAATTTACATAAATATATGATAAAACATATAAATATATATATTTTTAATCAATTAATGTGAATAAAATCATGGTTATTTTAGTGCTTTTTGAACACTCATCACAACCCCCAACCAGCTTCTTGCTAGTCCCTTAGCAAGAGAAGCGATAAAAAATAAAAATTAAACTATCCTAAATCACTTCCGTGGATTGACACGGTTGTATTTAGCCTATGCAACAAGCCTTTAAACCCCTAGGTTGCCCTAGTGGACGAGTTTGAGTCTCGTGAGGGTTTTCAGTAATGATACCCACAAACATTGAACTAAATGTAAAAATAAAAAAAATCAAAAACAATAAAAACAATGAAATCAAAAACTAAAATTACAACAAAATCAAAAATTAATTTTTTTTTGAATAAGAGAAAACAACATATCACAAAAATGTCTCATACTTTTTAATCTCCTTTAAGATCATAATTAAAATCTCAAGCATAAGTTATTTTAATCTCTTCAAACAATCATGATTTATTATAATAATTAGTCGAAAATCATTTTCATATTTATGTCAAAAATGTATCAATTTAATTTCACCCAATTTCAGTGTCATGAATCAGAATTCGCTTCGACTCTATTCCTCACAAGTCAATACTCTCAAACACTTGAATCCTATGGGTTCAAACACTCATACTATTTTATATGCGAAAGAGTTGATGTATAGAAATGAACTAATATGTTCGCATATGTATAAAGAATAAAGGCTCAAAGTGTTATTTTAACATTGATCTCATGAAAGGAATCAAATGTATAAATTATAAAGATATCATATATAAAAATTATTTTCATGCATAAATCAAACTCATTAAGAAAGAATTTCAAGATATATGCTTTTTACAAATGAAGAAATTGCAATGACTTTTTAGGGAATTACTTCCTATATCTTTCTTTTGTAAATAGCATGTACTCACAACTTTGTAGGCAACGTGGGTCATAGTATATAGATGATACTATTTTTTATCTCTCTATTTTTTTTCTGTAGATATTTTTCAATATGTGTATTTTTTAGAGAGTCAACCCATGTACAGATTGTACATTTTTTTTTGGATTTTGGTGAGTGGTTAATTTTGTGGCTTTTCTGTTTGATCTTGGTTTAGGTAACCCCAGATATGTCTTTTTGTTTTTGTAGTAGTCATGCATAAATGAGATATAAGCATATACTATCAATTTCTACTCAAATCATTTAATCTAAGCAAAAATAATAATAAAAAATATATGATACTCTATTAAGATGAGAAAAAATTCATACATTCAATGCTAATACCTATAGAGATCATCTAAAAATTTGAAGAAATAAGAAATGTGTTTGGAGTAGAAAAAATATATATTTCACTCTGAATAAAGGAAATTAGGCTCAAATTATATCTCACAAAGGTAGTCTCCACTAAAAAAAATTCATAAACACCGATTTTGGGTTTAATATAATTTCCACATCTTATCAAGAAATACTAGTTATGACAAAAACTAACTAATTATCAAAAATAATTACAAAATATTTCATGATATGTTTTCAAAAATTAATCTAACAGTACAAAAGACTTAACTATTTACTTAAATTTGATTTAAAGAAAAGATAAATTTTTGTTAATTTTTTTTTTATTCCAAAAATTACTAAATCACACAAAATAGAAATAAAACCAAACACACAAAAAATGAAAAAGTAAATTTTTTTATTTTTAAATATTTTTTTATTTTTTTTTATTTTTAAATTGTTAAAACTTTTTTTTTAAGCATGGTAACTTTTCACAAAAATTTTTTTTTTATTTTTTTATTTTTTTATTATTTCTTATGAAATTTAAAATTCGAAATTTTTTTATTTTTATTTTTTTATAAAAAAAAATCACAATTATTCTGACCTGAAAATATTTTTAAAATTTTGATAAATAAATTAAAAACGCTATTCCTTCCCCGGCAACGGCGCCAAAAACTTGATGCCATCCCCGGCAACGGCGCCAAAAACTTGATGAGCAGAATCGTGATCACCAAATACTTTGATGAATGAAAACCGGCATCGCCGATCCTGCCAATACTTTGGTTTTAATATTTGTAAAACTCTCGCAAGTGCACGAATCATTTCGTAGAAAATGATAAGTATACTCCCAAGGTCGATCTAAGGAAGGAATGTATGTGGTTTTTAATTTATTATTCAAACTTTTAAAAACGAAATTAAATCCTAAACATCCTGTCACGATATTTTGGGTTTTGTGTTTTTAATCTAATTACAGAAAATTAAACATAGATTCAATAAACATTCATGCAAATTTTATCTTTTATAAATAGTGGAGTATTTATGGATATAATAACTAAGTTAATTATGCTTGCTCGTATTATTTAGGTTATTAAAGATATGAATTGATATTTATTGATTCTCCCTTTTTGTATGAATACCACCTTTGGTGGGGTTAGATATTCTTTGTTAACTAAACAAATCAATTAACACCTATGGGTGGGGTTGATAACTAATTTGGTTAATTAAATTAATTCCTTTCTCTAAGAGATTGAAAATGAACCATTTAAATGCCACCTTTGGTGGGGTTAGACAGTTTAAACTTTATTCAAGGTGTCCAAATTAAACCTAAGAATTTAGTTATCCGAGTACTAACTTTCAAGTTTTAAAACCACTACCGAAAACATGTCGTCAATACATTTTCAGATAATAATTCTTATAAAAACTTTTGAAATAGAGCTTCACTCTAACTACTGGGCGATTGTACCATCAAATAAAAGAGCACTACTCTAAATCAGACCGGATAACTAAACCTTAAAATCTAATTTTCAGGTTTAAGTTTGTAATGAAAAATAATATATTTCTCTCTAACATTCTTAATATAAAATCTTGAATAAAAAATAAAATCAATTCATTTTAGAGATTTTTACCTATTTAATATTTCGCAAGCATAACAACGTTATTATTATATCATTTTTACAAACATTAGCACGCTTAAATTTAATCACAGACAAATTAAATATAACATGTAAGAATAAAGCATAAAAAATAACTGCAAAGAAAATAAAATCCTTACAGTACTTTGATGCCATTCCCTTTGCTAGAAAAACTCCAAGCGGAATTTGCACTCCCATTTATTGAATCAAAAAGCTAAAATATTACAAAAACATAACTAGTTCTTCCCTAAAAAGGGAAGAACTCTAAAACTAAGAAAAACTAGCTAAAACATAAGAAAAACTAGCTAAAACATAAGAAAAACTAAAAAAAAACTAAAAACTAAGAAATGGAGAGAAAGAAAGAAGAGAGAAGTGTGGTTTTGAGGTGTTTGAAGGTGTGTTTTGAAGTGAAGGGAAGGGGGGTATTTATAGGTGAGGATGGAGAGAAAAAATGAGTAAAAAAATGTTAAAAAAAATATAAAAAAATTAAAAAACGTGTAGTGGACATGCTGAGGTCATCAATGACGTCAGCATGACGTCATAAAGGCTGCACGTGAAAAATGGGTCAAAACGCGTTGGGCGCGCGGTGAAGCTGGCTGGCGCTGCAGCCTTGGCCGCGCGCGTGAACAGTACCCCGCGCGCGATCTTTGCGCGCATGAACAATAACCAGCGTGATCTTGCGCGCATGAACAATAACCAGCGATCTTTGCGCGCGCATGAAACAATAACCAGCCTTGATCTTTGCGCGCATGAAACGATACCAGCGCGTTGATTTGGGCGGGCTGAGTCTTGGAGTCTGGCGGCGCGGCGGCGCGTTTTTCTCCTTTTTGACATTTTTGACATTTTTGACCCATTTTGTCCAGTTTTTCCATATTTGTTGACCTTTCCCCATTTATTTATTGATATTTTTGTGATGTATTGCTTCAAGTATTACTCTTTGAGTCTTTAAATTGCGTTTTTAAGCCAAAATACCTGAAAAACAATAAAAATACCCGTGATTCCGAAAAAGACAAATTTACATAAATATATGATAAAACATATAAATATATATATTTTTAATCAATTAATGTGCATAAAATCATGGTTATTTTAGTGCTTTTTGAACACTCATCAATCCTCAAACTATTGCTTTATCGGGACTCGAACTAGAGACCATGTTCTGATACCAAACATAGGTACAATAGCTAACCCTTCCTACCAAAAGCTCAAGCTTTCAATAGGGGGCACTAGAAGTGTCACACTTAATCCCGGTTCAAAGCCCACAACAAGTCACATGGATGTAACCCATCATACGCCACACAAGTTAGACAAAATTACCCTTGGATGTTGTCCAACCAATTTACTAATTATAATGCAACGAGTTTCTTAACAATTCAATGGATATTACTCATCACAAATGCTTGGATGTTAAACAACACAAGAATGGTTACCTATCCCTGGATAAGTGGCTTAAAAAGGAAAAAACACATGAAAGGGAATGTAAAGCACAAACCAAGTCACAAGGATGTAATCCACCATGCGCTACACAAGTCAGACAAAGTGACCCTTGAAAGGTACCCAAACAATTTACAAATTATATTGCAAAGGGTTTCTCACCAAATCAATGGATATTACTCACCATTTATCTTTTGGGAAACACGCCACAAGGAGGTGCTATCTCCTTGATAAGTCTAGCATAAATAATACTCTAACAATTATGGATATTACTCATCACAAATGTTTGGATTCTAAACAACATAACAAAGGTTTAAAATCCCTTGATAAGTTGTTTAAAGAGGAACAAAAAGGATGAAAGTGCTCTCAAATGATCTGAAAATCAAATTTCATTCAAAATTTGAAATTTTGAAAAGCTAAGCTGCTCTTAAATATTTATAACATACAAATAATCCCTAAGTTCTACTACAATATAGAGCTTGATCTCATCCAAGGGTTGAAAAGAAAAACAACCAATGAACATAAAGTTTAGGAGAAAACCTGGACCAAAACATAGAAAAAATGGGGAAGTTGCAGAACAGTATCTAACAATTCCTAGAAAATGCATAAGATGTCAGTAAGGGGCACCAATACTCTCATCTAGAGCCGTCACACTTAACCCATGTTCAAAGTCTACACTAAGTCACATTGATGTTACCCCTGTGCACCACACAAGTCATATTAAAGGACCCTTTGATGTTACCTACAAAGGTTACCCATAACAATGAGCGCAGGGATGGTACTTACCTTGGTTGCATCATTCCCTCTTTCGCAAGGGAAGTTCATCCTCATCCTATTGATTTATCGGGACTCGAACCTGAGACCCTATTCTGATACCAAACATAGGAACAATAGCTAACCCTTCCTAGAAAATGCTTAAGCTTTCAAAAGGGGGCACAAGAAGCGTCACATTTAATCCCGGTTCAAAGCCCATATGCCACCCATGTCCTTCTAAATGATCCTTTGATGTTAGCCATAAAGGTTACCCACAATAATGAGCCCAAGGATGGTACTTACCTTGGTTGCATCATTCCCTCTTTTGTAAGGGAATATTATCCTCGAACTTGTGCTCTATCGGGACTCGAACATGAGACCATGTTCTGATACCAAACAAAGGAACAATAGCTAACCCTTCCTACCAAAAGCTTAAGCTTTCAATAGGGGCACTAGAAGCGTCACACTTAATCCCGGTGCAAAGCCTACACCTAGTCACAAGGATGTAACCCACCATGCGGCACACAAGTAAGACCAAATGACCCTTGGATGTTACCCAGTCAATTTAAAAATTATATTAAACCAGGTTTTTCAATAATTCAATGGATATTAATGATCACAAATGCATGGATGCTAAACAGCACAACATTGCTTACCAATCCCAGCATAAGTTGCTTCAAAAGGAAAAGAAATATATAAAGGATCAAAGAGGACACACCAAGTCACAAGGATATAACCAACCATGCGCCACACTAGTAAAAGAAACTACCCTTAGATGTTACCAAGCCAATTTACATATTATATTGCAATGGGTTTCTCAACAAATCAATGTATATTACTCACTATTTATCTTTTGGGAAACACGCCATAAGAAGGTGCTATCTCCTTGATAAGGCTAGCATAAATGACATGCTAAAAATTATGGATATAACTCATCACAAAAACTTGGATAATAAACAACACCACAAAGGTTTCCAATCCCTTGATAAGTTGTTTAAAGAGGAACAAAAAGCATGAAAGGGCTCTGAAATGATCTTAAAATCAAATTTCATTCAGAATGTGATATTCTTAGCAACTGAGCTACTCTTAAATATTTATACTACAATATAGACCTTGATCTCATCCACGGCTTCAAAAGAAAAACAACCAAAAATCATATAAGGTAGCAGAAAACCTGGACCAAAACATAGAAAAAATAGGGAAGTTGAGGAATAGTATGTAACCATTCCTAGCAAAAGCTTAAGATGTTAGTAAGGGGAACCAATATTCTCTCTTCTACCGTCACACTTAACCCATGTTCAAAACCTACACTAAGTCACATTGATGTTACCGCTCATGCCCCACACAAGTCATACTAAATGACCATTGGATGTTATCCACAAAGATTACCCGCAACAATGAGCCCAGGGATGGTACTTATATTGGTTGCATCATTCCCTCTTTCGCAAGGGCAGTTCGTCCTCGACCTTGTGCTTTTTCGGGACTCGAACCGGAGACCATGTTATGATACCAAAGATAGGAACAATTGCTAAACCTTCCAACCAAAAGCTTAAGATTTCAATAGGGGGCATTAGAAGCATCACACTTAATCCCGATTCAAAGCCCACACCAAGTCATAAGGATGTATGCCACCATGCACCACACAAGTCAGACAAAATAACCCTTGGATGTTACCCAACCAATTTGTAGATTATATTTCAATGGGTTTCTCAACAATTCAATGGATATTACTCATCACAAATGCTTAGATGCTAAAAAACACAACAAATGTTACAAATCTTTGGGATACGTTGCTTAAAAAGGAAAAAAATATGAAAAGGATCAAAAAGCACACACCAAGTCACAAGGATGTAACCCACCATGCGCCACCAAAGTCGGATAAAATGACCCTTGGATGTTACCCAACCAATTTACAGATTATATGGAAAATAGTTTCTCAACAAATCAATGGATATTACTCACCATTTATCTTTTCGGAAACACGCCAAAAGGAGCTGCTATCTCCTTGATAAGTCTAGCATAAATAACACTCTAACAAGTATGGATATCACTCATCACAAATGCTTGGATGCAAAACAATACCACAAAGGTTTCCAATCCCTTGATAAGTTGTTTAAAGAGGAACAAAAATCATGAAAGAACTCTCAAATGATCTAAAAATCAAATTTCATTCAAAATTTGAAATTCCTAAAAGCTGAGCTGCTCATAAATATTTATAACATACAAATAATCCCTAAGTTCTACTACAATATAGCCCTTGATCTCATCCAAGGGTTGAAAAGAAAAACTGCCTAAAAACATAGATGGGGGAAGTTGCACCAATGTGGCTAGTACTACCTTATATATTGTTCAATATAAGAGAGGTAAGGGGAATGTTGTAGTCAGTGCTTTATCACGGAAGTATGCCTTACTCAACTTTACATCTAGATTGTTAGGATCTAAATAAGTTAAGGAAATGTATGCTAATATGATGACTTCTTTGCTGTTTACCGTGCATGTGAAAAAAATTCTTTCAAAAAGTTTTATAAATTTGATGGGTATTTTTTAAAGAAAATCAGTTATGTATACCCAAATGTTCAATGCGTGAGTTCTTGATTAAGGAGTCCCATAGTGGAGGATTAATAGGGCATTTCAGAATTAAGAAGACTCTAAATGTTTTGCCTGAACATTTTTATTGCCCAACAATAAGGAGAGATGTAGTGAGCATATGTTCTAGATCATCACTTGTAAGCATGCCAAATCCAAAGTCCTACCAAGAGGACTATATACTCCCTTTCTAGCATCCTAAGCATTTTCTAGGAATGGTTAGATACTTTTCCAAACTTCCCCATTTTTTTCCATGTTTTCGTCTAGGTTTTCTGCTACCTTTTATGCTTTTTGGCTATTTTTCTTTTCAACCGTTGGATGAGATATTTCCATGGATATTCCAGCGAGTACTCACCATTTATCTTTTGGGAAACATGCCATAAGGAGGTGATATCTCCTTTATAAGTCTAGCATAAATAACACTCTAACAAGTATGGATATTACTCATCACAAATGCTTGGATTCTAAACGACACCACAATGGTTGCCAATCATTTGATAAGTTGTTGAAAGAGGAACAAAAAGCAAGAAAGATCTCCCAAATGATCTTAAAATCAAATTTTATTCCGAATGTGAGGTTCCAAGCAGTTGAGCTGCTCTTAAATATTTATAACATACAAATAAACCCTAAAGTTCTACTACAATATAGCCCTTGATCTCATCCAAGGGTTGAAAAGATAAACAGCCCAAAAGCATAAAAGTTAGTAGTAAACCTGGACCAAAACATGGAATAAAATGGGGAAGTTTGGAAAAGTATGTAACCATTCCTAGCAAATACTTAAGATGTTAGAAAGGGGCACCAATATTCTCCCATCTAGAGCCGTGACACTAAACCCATGTTCAAATCCCATACTAAGTCAAATTGATGTTACCCCACATGCACCACACGAGTCATACTAAATGACCCTTGGATGTTACCCACAAAGGTTACCTACAACAATGAGCCGAGGGATATTACTTACCTGGGTTGTATCATTCCCTCTTTCCTAAGGAAAGTTCGTCTTCGAAGTTGTGCTTTTTCGGGATTCGAACCAGAGACAATGTTATGATACAGAAAATAGAAACAATAGCTGACCCTTCCTATGAATTGCTTAAGCATTCAATAAGGGGTGCTAGAACTGTCACACTTAGCAACAATAGCGGACCTTTCCTATGAATTGCTTAAGCATTCAATAAGGGGTGCTAGAACTATCACACTTAATCCCAGTTCAAAGCCCACACCAAGTCATAAGGACGTTAACCACCATGCGCCACACAAATCAGACAAAGTGACCCTTGGATGTTACCCAGCTAATTTACAAATTATATTAAAACGTGTTTCTCAACAATTCAATGGATATTACTTATCATAAATGATTAGATGCTAAACAACATGACAAAGGTTACCAATCCCTAGATAAGTTGCTTAAAATGGAAAAAGAAAGCATGAAAGGGATCTCAAAGTGCACACCAAGTCACAAGGATGTAACCCACCATGCGGCACACAAGTCAGACAAAATGACCCTTAGATGTTACCTAGCCAATTTACAGATTATATTGCATAGGGTTTCTCAACAAATCATTGTATAGTACTCACCATTTATCATTTGGGAAACATGCCACAAGAACGTGCTATCTGTTTGATAAGTCTAGCATAAATAACACTCTAACAAATATGGATATTAGTCATCACAAATGCTTAGATTCTAAACGACACCACAAAGGGTGCCAATGCCTTGATAAGTTGTTTAAAGAGGAACAAAAAGCAAGAAAAAGCACCTCAATGATCTTAAAATTAAATTTCATTTAGAATGTGAGGTTCAAAAAAGTTGAGTTGCTCTTAAATATTTATAACAAACAAAAAAAAACCTAAGTTCTACTACAATATAGCTCTTGATCTCATGCAAGGGTTGAAAAGAAAAACACACAAAAAGCATAAAGGTAGTAGAAAACCTGGAGTAAATCCTAGAAAAAAATGGGGAAGTTTGGAACAGTATCTAACCATTCCTAGCAAACGCTTAAGATGTGAGAAAGGGGCACCAATATTTTCTCAACTAGAACCGTCACACTGAAACCATGTTCAAAGCCCACACGAAGTCAAATTGATGTTACCCCCATGCACGCGTGTCATACTAAATTTCCCTTGGATATTACCCAAAAAGGTTACCCGCAACAATGAGCCCAGGGATATTACTTACCTTGGTTGCATCATTCATTCTTTCGTAAGGGAAGTTCTCCTCGAACTTGTGCTTTTTTGGGGCTCGTAAAAGGGACGCTAGAACTATAACACTTAATCCCCGTTCAAATCCCATACCAAGTAACAAGGATGTTACCCAACATGCACCACATAAGTCATACTAAATGACCCTTGGATGTTACCCAGCCAATTTATAGATTATATTGCATATGGTTTCTCAACAAATCAATGCATAGTACTTACCATTTATCATTTGGGAAACATTCCACAAGGAGGTGATATCTTCTGGATAAGTGTAGCATAAATAACACTCTAACAAGTATGGATATTACTCATCACAATGCTTGGATTCTAAACGACACCACAAAGGTTGCCAATCCCTTGATGAGTTGTTTAAAGAGGAATAAAAAGCAAGAAAGAGCATCCAAATGATCTTAAAATCAAATTTCATTCAGAATGTGAGGTTCCAAGCAGTTGAGATGCTCTTTAATATTTATAACATAGAAATAAACCCTATGTTCTACTATAGTATAACCCTTGATCTCATCCAAGGGATGAAAAGAAAAACAGCCAAAAAGATGAAAAGGTAGTAGAACACCTTGACCAAAACATGGAAAAAAGGGGAAGTTTGGAACAATATCTAACCATTCCTAGCGAATGCTTAAGATGTCAGAAAGGGGTACCAATATTCTCTCATCTAGAGCCGTCACACTTAAACCATGTTCAAAGCCCACAAATAGTCAAATTAATGTTACCCCCATGCACCATACAAGTCATACTAAATGACCCTTGGATGTTACCCAAAAAGGTTACCCACCATAATGAGCCCAAGGATTATACTTACCTTGGTTGCATCATCTCCTCTCTTGTAAGGGAAGTTCTCCTCGAACTTGTGCTTTTATGGGACTCGAACCTGAGACCATGTTCTGATACCAAACATAGGAAAAATATCTAATCCTTCCTACCTAAAGCTTAAGCTTTCAATACGGGACGCTTGAACTGTCACACTTAATACTCGTTCAAACCTCACACCAAGTCACGAGGATGTTACCCCCATGCACCACACATGTCATACTAAATTTCCCTTGGATGTTAGCCAAAAAGGTTACCCACAACAATGAGCCCAGGGATATTACTTACCTTGGTTGCATCATTGATTCTTTCGTAAGGGAAGTTCTCCTCGAACATGTGCTTTTGGGGGGCCATACAAGGGACGCTATAACTGTAACACTTATTCCCCATTCAAAGCCCACATCAAGTCACAAGGATGTTACCCAACAAGAACCATAAAAGTTATATTAAATGACCCTTGGATGTTACCCAGCTAATTTTTAGATTATATTTCATAGGGTTTCTCAAAAAGTAAATGGATAGCACTCATCATTTATCATTTGGGAAACATTCCACATGGAGGTGCTATCTTCTGGATAAGTGTAGCATAAATAACACTATAACAAGTATGGATATTACTCATCACAAATGCTTAGATTCTAAATGACACCACCAAGGTTGCCAATCCCTTGATGGGTTGTTTAAAAAGGAACAAAAAGCAAGAAAGAGCACCCAAATGATCTTAAAATCAAATTTCATTCAAATTGTGAGGTTCCAAGCAGTTGAGCTGCTCTTAAATATTTATAATATAGAAATAAAACCTAAGTTCTACTACAATATAGCCCTTGATCTTATCCAAGGGTTGAAAAGAAAAACAGCCAAAAAGCTTAAAAGTAGCAGAACACCTTGACCAAAACATGGAAAAAAATGGGGAAGTTTGGAACAGTATCTAACCATTCGTAGCGAATGCTTAAGATGTTAGAAAGGGGCACCTATATTTTCTCATCTAGAGATGTCACACTTAACCCATGTTCAAAGCCCACAAATAGTAAAATTGATGTTACCCCCATGCACCACACAAGTCATACTATATGACCCTTTGATGTTACCCACAAAGGTTAATCACAACAACGAGCATATGGATTATACTTACATTAGTTGCATCTTTCCCTCTCTTATAAGGGAAGTTCTCCTCGAACTTGTGCTTTTATGGGACTCGAACTTGAGACCCTATTCTGATACCAAACATAGGAAAAATAGCTAATCCTTCCTTCCTAAAGCTTAAGCTTTCAATACGGGACGCTTGAACTGTCACCCTTAATCCTCGTTCAAAGCTCACACCAAGTCACGAGGATGTTACCCCCCATGCACGACACAAGTCATTCTAAATGACACTTGGAAACAACATAGAAAGGTTACCCACAACAACGAGCCCAGGGATGTTACTTACCTTGGTTGCATCATTCATTCTTTCGTAAGGGAAGTTCTCCTCAAACTTGTGCCTTTTCGGGGCCCGTATAAGGGATGCTAGAACTCTAACACTTAATCCTCGTTCAAAGCCCACACCAAGTCACAGGGATGATACCCAACATGCACCACATAAGTAATACTAAATGATCCTTGGATGTTACCCAGCCAATTTACATAATATATTTCATAGGGTTTCTCAACAAATCAATGGATAGTACTCATCATTTATCTTTTGGGAAACATTCCACAAGGAGGTGTTATCTTCTGGATAAGTGTAGCATAAATAACACTATAACAAGTATGGATATTACTCATCACAAATGCTTAGATTCTAAATGACACCACCAAGGTTGCCAATCCCTTGATGGGTTGTTTAAAAAGGAACAAAAAGCAAGAAAGAGCACCCAAATGATCTTAAAATCAAATTTCATTCAAATTGTGAGGTTCCAAGCAGTTGAGCTGCTCTTAAATATTTATAATATGGAAATAAAACCTAAGTTCTACTACAATATAGCCCTTGATCTTATCCAAGGGTTGAAAAGAAAAACAGCCAAAAAGCTTTAAAGGTAGCAGAACACCTTGACAAAAACATGTAAAAAATGGGGAAGTTTGGAACAGTATCTAACCATTCCTAGCGAATGCTTAAGATATTAGAAAGGGGCACCAATATTCCCTCATCTAGAGCCATCACACTTAACCCATGTTCAAATCCCACACATAGTCAAATTGATGTTACCCCCACGCACTTCACAAGTAATACTAAATGACCCTTGGATGTTACCCACAAAGTTTACCCACAACAACGAGTACATGGATTATACTTACCTTGGTTGCATCATTCCCTCTATTGTAAGGGAAGTTCTCCTCGAACTTGTGCTTTTATGGGACTCAAACCTGAGACCATATTTTGATACTAAACATAGGAAAAATAGCTAATCCTTCCTACCTAAAGCTTAAGCTTTCAATACGGGATCCTTGAACTGTCACACTTAATCCTCTTTCCAAGCTCACACTAAGTCACGAGGATGTTACCTCCCATTCACCACAAAAGTCATTCTAAATGATCCTTGGAAAAAACCCACAAAGGTTACCCACAACAATGAGCCCAGGGATATTACTTACCTTGGTTGCATCATTCATTCTTTCGTAAGGGAAGTTCTCCTCGAACTTGTGCTTTTATGGGACTCGAACCTAAGATCTTGTTTTGATACCAAACATTGGAAAAATAGCTAATCCTTCCTCCCTAAAGCTTAAGCTTTCAATACGGGACGCTGGAACTGTCACACATAATCCTCATTCAAAGGTCACACCTAGTCACACGGATGATACCGCCCATGCACCACACAAGTCATACTAAATGACCCTTGGAAACAACCCAAAAAGGTTACCCACAACGATGAGCTCAGGGATAATACTTACTTTGGTTGCATTATTCATTCTTTCGTAATGGAAGTTCTCCTCGAACTTGTACTTTTTCGGGGCTCGTATAAGGGACGCTAGAACTCTAACACTTAATCCTCGTTCAAAGCCCACACCAAGTCACAAGGATGATACCCAACATGCACCACATAAGTCATACTAAATGATCCTTGGATGTTACCCAGATAATTTACAGATTATATTTCATAGGGTCTCTCAACAAATTAAGGGATAGTACTTATCATTTATCTTTTGGGAAACATTCCACAAGGAGGTGCTATCTTCTGGATAAGTGTAGCATAAATAACACTATAACAAGTATGGATATTACACTTCACAAATTCTTAGATTCTAAATGACACCATAAAGGGTGCAAATCCGTTGATGAGTTGTTTAAAGAGGAGCAAAAAGCAAGAAAGGGTACCCAAATGATCTTAAAATCAAATTTCATTCATAATGTGAGGTTCCAAGTAGTTGAGCTGCTCTTAAATATTTATAACATAAAAATAAACCCTAAGTTCTACTTCAATATATAAATTGACCTCATCTAAGAGTTGAAAAGAAAAATAACCAAAAAGCTTAAAAGATAGCAGAATACCTTGACCAAAACATGGAAAAAAATGGGGAAGTTTGGAACAGTATCTAACCATTCCTAGAGAATGCTTAAGATGTTATAAAGTGGCACCAATATTCTCTCATCTAGAGCCGTCACACTTAACTATGTTCAAAGCCCACACATAGTCAAATTGATCTTACCCCCATGCACCACACAAGTCATTCTAAATGACACTTGGAAACAACATAGAAAGGTTACCCACAACAACGAGCCCAGGGATGGTACTTACCTCGGTTGCATCATTCCGTCTCTTGTAAGAGAAATTCACCTCGAACTTGTGCTTTTATGGGGCACAAATCTGAGATCATGTTTTGATACCAAACATAGGAAAAATAGCTAATCCTTCCTTCCTAAAGCTTAAGCTTTCAATACGGGACGCTTGAACTGTCACACATAATCCTCGTTCAAAGCTCACACCAAGTCACGAGGATGTTACCCCCCATGCACCACACAAGTCATTCTAAATGACCCTTGGAAACAACCCAGAAAGGTTACACACAACAATAAGCCCAAGGATATTACTTACCTTGGTTGCATCATTCATTCTTTCGTAAGTGACGTTCTCCTCGAACTTGTGTTTTTTTGGGGCCCGTACAGGGGACGCTAGAATTGTAACAGTTAATCCCCGTTCAAAGCCCACACCAAGTCACAAGGATGTTACCCAAAAAGCACCACATAAGTCATACTAAATTACCCTTGGATGTTATCGAGCCAATTTACAGATTATATTTCATAGGGTTTCTCAACAAATCAATGGATAGTACTCATCATTTATCTTTTGGGAAACATTCCACAAAGAGGTGCTATCTTCTGGATAAGTGTAGCATAAATAAAACTATAAGAAGTATGGATATTAATCATCACAGATGCTTAGATTCTAAATGACACCACAAAGGGTGCAAAAACATAAAAGGTAGCAAAAAACCTGGACCAAAACATGAGAAAAATGGCGAAGTTTGTAACAGTATCTAACCATTCCTAGAAACACTAAAGATCTCTGATAGGGGCACCAATATTCACTCATCTAGAGCCGTCACACTTAACCCATGTTCAAATCCCACACCAAGTCACAAGGATGTTACCCACTATGCGCCACACAAACCAGACAAAATGACCCTTGGATGTTACCCAACCAATTTACAAATTATTTTGCAACGTGTTTCTCAACAATTCAATAGATATTACTCATCACAAATGCTTAGATGCTAAACAACAGAACAAAGGTTACCAATCCCTAGATAAGTTACTTAAAAATAAAAAAAGAAAGCATGAAAGGGATCTCAAAGTGCACACCAAGTCACAAGGATGTAACCCAGAATGCGGAACACATGTCAGATAAAATGACCCTAGGATATTACCCAGCCCATTTACATATTATATTGCATAGGGTTTCTCAAGAAATCAATAGATAGTACTCAACATTTATCTTTTAGGACACATGCCACAAATTCTTGGATTCTAAAAGACACCACAAAGGTATCCAATCGGTTGATACGTTGTTTAAAGAGGAACAAAAGGTAAGAAAGAGATCCCAAAAGATCTTAAAATCAAATTTCATTCAAAATGTGAGGGTCTAAGCAGTTGAGCTACACTTAAATATTTATATCATACAAAACAAAATCCAAAGTTCTACTACAATATTGCCCTTGATCTCATGCAAGGGTTGAAAAGAAAAACAACCAAAAAGCATAAAAGGTTGCAGAAAACCTGGACCAAAATATGGAAAAAAATGGCAAAGTTTGGAAAAGTATCTAACCATTCCTAGCAAACGGTTAAGATGTCTGAAAGGGGCACCAATATTCTCTCATCTAGAGCTGTCAGACTTAACCCATGTTCAAAGCCCACACCAAGTCAAATTGATGTTACCTCATGCACCACACAAGTCATACTAAAACACCCTTGGTTGTTACCAACAAAGGTTACCCATAACAATGAGCCCAAGGATGGTACTTACCTTGGTTGCATCATTCTCTCTTTTGTATGGGAAATTCTCCTCGAACTTTTGCTTTTATGGGACTCGAACCTGAGACCATGTTCTGATACCAAACATAGGAAAAATAGGTAATCCTTCCTACCAAAAGTTTAAACTTTTAATAGGGGAAGCTAGAAATGTCACACTTAATCTCGGTTCAAAGTCCACACCAAGCCACAAGGATGTTACAAAATGACCCTTGGATGTTACCTACAAAGGTTACCCACAACAATGAACCCAGGTATTACACTTACCTTGGTTACATCATTCCCTCTCTTGTAAGCGAAGTTCTCCTCAAAATTGTGCTTTTATGGGACTCAAAAATGAGACATTGTTCTGATACCAAACATAGGAAAAATAGCTAATCCTTCCTACCTAAATCTTAAGCTTTCAAAACGGGATACTAGAAAAAATGACCAAGTCACAAGGATGTTACCCACCATGCGAAACACAAATCAGAAAAAATGACCCTTGGATGTTACCCAACCAATTCACAAATTATTTTGCAACGTTTTTCTCAACAATTCAATAGATATTACTCAACACAAATGCTTCGATGCTAAACAATAGAACAAAGGTTACGAATCCCTAGATAAGTTGCTTAAAAAGGAAAAAGAAAGCATGAAAGGAAGCTCAAAGCCTACACAAAGTCACAAAGATGCAACCCACCATGCGACACACAAGTTAGACAAAATGACCCTTGGATGTTACCCAACCAATTTACAGATTTTATTGCATATGGTTTCTCAACAAATCAATGGGTAGTACTCACCATTTATCTTTTGGGAAACATGCCACAAGGAGGTTCTATCTCCTTGATAAGTGTAGCATAAATAATACTCTAACAAGTATGGATATTACTCATGAAAAATGGTTGGATTCTAAACGACAGCACAAAGGTTTTCAATCCCTTGATAAGTTGCATATGGTTCCCAATGATCCTAAAATCAAATTTTATTCAGAATGTGAGGTTCCAAGCAGTTGAGGTGCTCTTAAATATTTATAACATACAAATAAACCCTAAGTTCTACTACAATATATCCCTTGATCTTATCCAAGAGTTGAAAAGAAAAACAGCCTAAAATCATAAAAGGTAGCAGAAAACCTGGACCAAGACATGGAAAAAAATGGGGAAATTTGGACCAGAATCTAACCATTCCTAGCAAATGCTTAAGATGTCAGAAAGGGGCATCAATATTCTCTCATCTAGAGCCGTTACACTTAAACCTTCTTCAATGCCCACACCAAGTAAAATTGATGTTACCCACAAAGGTTACCCACAACAATGAGCCCAGGGATATTACTTACAATGGCAAAGTTTGGAAAAGTATCTAACCATTCCTAGCAAATGCTTAAGATGTCTGAAAGGGGCACCAATATTCTCTCATCTAGAGTTGTCACACTTAACCCTTATTCAAAGCCCACACCAAGTCAAATTGATGTTACCCCTCATACACCACACAAGTCATTCTAAATGGCCCTTGGATGTTACCCACAACAATGAGCCTAGGGATGGTACTTACCTTGGTTGCATCATTCTCTCTTTTGTAAGGGAAATTCTCCTCGAACTTGTGGTTTTATGGGACTCGAACTTGAGATCATGTTATGATACCAAACATAGGAAAAATAGCTAATCCTTCCTACCAAAAGTTTAAGCTTTCAATAGGGGATGCTAGAACTATCACACTTAATCCTGGTTCAAAGCCCACACCAAGTCACAAGGATGTTACCCACCATGTGTCACACAAATCAGACAAAGTGACCCTTGGATTTTACCCAACAAATTTACAAATTTTATTGTAAAGTGTTTCTCAACAAATCAGTGAATATTACTCACCATTTATCTTTTGGGAAACACGCCACAAGGAGGTACTATCTCCTTGATAAGTCTAGCATAAATAACACTCTAACAAGTATGCGTGTTACTCATCAAAAAATGCTTGGATGCAAAACAACACCACAAAGCTTTCCAATCCCTTGTTAAGTTGTTTAAGGTGGCACAAAAAGCATTAAAGAGCTCTTAAATGATCTGAAAATCAAATTTCATACAAAATTTGAAATTCCAAGAAGCTGAGCTACTCTTAAATATTTATAACATCAAAATAATCCCTAAGTTATACTACAGTATAGCCCTACATATCATCTAAGGGTTGAAAATAAAAATAGCCAAAAAACAAAAAAAAGGTAGTAGAAAACCTAGACCAAAACATGGAAAAAATAGGGAAGCTGAGGAATAGTATGTAACCATTCCTAGCAAATGTTTAAGATGTCAGTAAGGGGAACCAATATTCTCTCATCTAGAGCCATCACGCTTACCCCATGTTCAAATCCTACACTAAGTCACATTGATGTTACCTCCCATGCATCACACAAGTCATACTAAATGACCCTTTCATGTTACCCACAACAATGAGCCCAGGGATGGTACTTACCTTTGTTACATCATTCCCTCTTTCATAATGGAAGTTCGTCCTTGAACTTGTGCTTTATCGGGACTCAAACCTGAGACCATGTTCTGATACCAAACATAGGAACAATAGCTAATCCTTCCTACCAAAATCTTAATCTTTTAATAGGGGGCACTAGAAGCATCACACTTAATCCCATTTCAAAACCCACACCAAGCCACAAGGATGTAACCCACCATGCGCCACATAAGTCAGACAAAATGACCCTTGGATGTTACCCACAACAATGAACAAATTATATTTCAACGGGTTTCTCAACAATTCAATGAATATTACTCATCACAAATGCATGGATGCCAAACAACACAACAAAGGTTACCAATCCTTGGATAAGTTACTTAAAAAGGAAACAAAAGCATGAAAGGGATCTCAAAGCGCACACCAAGTCACAAGGATGTTAATCACCATGCGCCACACAAATCAGAAAAAATGACCTTTGGATGTTACCCAGCCAATTTACAGATTATATTGCAAAGGGTTTCTCAACAAATCAATGGATATTACTCACCATTTATATTTTGGGAAATACGCCGCAAGGAGGTGCTATCTCCTTGAAAAGTCTAGCATAAATAATACTCTAACAAGTATGGATATTACTAATCACAAATGCTTGGATGCAAAACACCACCACAAAGGTTTCTAATCCCTTGATAAGTTGTTTAAAGAGGAACAAAAAGCATGAAAGAGCTCTCAATTGATCTGAAAATGAAATTTCATTCAAAATTTGAAATTCCTAAAAGCTGAGCTGCTCTTATATATTTATAACATACAAATCATGCAAGCCAGACACATCTTGCTAGGTAGGCCTTGGAAATATGATATGAGGGTTACACATGACGGATATAGAAACAAATATTCGTTTGTGCAGAATGGTAGAAACATCACACTTGTACCCCTTTCACCCAAGCAAGTCTTTGAAGATCAACTGAGGATGGTTAGGGAAAAAGAAAAGAGGGTAAATGAACAAAAAGAGAAGAATGAAAAAGAAAAAAAGAGTTAAAGAAAAAAAAGTGGGAAGAAAAAGTAGAGGAGAGTGGAAAAATAAGATAGAAAAAAAATGTGAATTTTATGCTAAGGCAAGTGAGGTCAAGAGAGCTTTTTATTGAAAACAGCCCATACTTGTACTTTTGTAAAAGGAGGCTAATTGTTCTATTAACGATCTTAACCGGTCTTTGTCTAGTGACATTGTTTCTCTTTTGAAGGAATTGGAGGATGTGTTCCATGAAGAGATTCTAGATGGGGTGCCACCAATTAGGGGGATTGAATATCAAATTGACTTCATACCGAGAGCTTCTCTTCCAAACTGACCTGCCTATAGGACCAACCACGAAGACACTAAGGAGATTCAAAGGCATGTTGAAGAGTACTTAATCAAAGGTCAAGTCAAGGAGAGCCTACGTCCATGTGTTGTTCCCTTGCTACTCATTCACATGATGGATGGATCATGCAAGATGTGTGTTGATTGCCGAGCCATCAACAAAATTATGGTAAAATATCGACATCCTATCCCTAGACTAGATGACATGTTAGATGAGTTGCATGGTTCTTGCATGTTTTCAAAAATTGATTTGAGAAGTGGATACCATCAAATTAGGATGACAGAGGGTAATGAATGGAAAACTGCTTTTAAAACTAAACATGGATTGTATGAGTTGTTATTCATGCCCTTTGCTCTAAAAAATTCACCTAGGACTTTTATGAGGCTTATGAATCATGTTCTGCGTGCATTTATTGAAAAATTTATTGTTGTCTATTTTGATCATAGTCTCGTTTACAGTAAAAATCTTGAAGAGCATGTCTTACATCTTAGGTATGTGCTTGAAATTTTGAGAAAAGAACAATTGTATGCGAACCTGAAAAAGTGTGTTTTTCACATGGACGAGTTATTTTTTCTTAGTTTTGTTATTAGTTCTAATGGGGTAGAAGTAGATGAGGAAAATGTTAAGGCTATTCGAGAGAGCCTTTAAAGCATTAAAGGATAGTTTGTGTTCTGCACCTATTTTATCTTTACCTCATACCTTTGAAGTTGAGTGTGATGCATTAGGAATAGGTATAGGAACTATTTTGATGTAGGAACAGCGACCTATCGCTTATTTCAGCCAGAAAATTCACTGAGCAGTCCTTAATTATCCAATGTATGACAAGGAGCTGTATGCCTTGGTTAGGACCCTGGAGATAGGGTAACATTACCTTTGGCCAAGGGAATTTTTCATCCATACCGATCATGAATCTCTAAAACATCTGAAGTGCCAAGGTAAATTGAATAGGAGGCATGCTAGATGGATGGAATTCATTGAGACATTTCCTTATATTGTTCAATATAAGAGAGGAAGGAGAATGTTGTAGCTGATGCTTTATCACGGAGGTATGCCTTACTCTCAACTTTAAATGCTAGATTGCTAGGATTTGATTATGTTAAGGAAATGTATGCATTAAGATTATGACTTCTCTGCTGTTTACCTTACATGTGAAAAAACTTCTTTTTAATTTTTTTATAAATTAGATGGGTATTTATTTAAAGAAAATCAATTGTGTATACCCAAATGTTCCATGCGTAAGTTGTTAATTAAGGAGGCCCATGGGGGAGGATTAATGGGGCATTTCGGAATTAAAAAGACTCTAGATGTTTTGCGTGAGCATTTTTATTGGCCAACAATAAGGAGGGATGTAGGGAGAATATGTTCTATATGCATCACTTGTAAGCAAGCCAAATCCAAACTCCTACCACAAGGACTATATACTCCCTTGCTAGTACCAAGCACACCTTGGGTCGATATTTCCATGGATTTTGTTTTAGGGTTACCTAGGTCTAAGAAGGGTAGAGACTCATTTTTGTGGTTGTAGATAGGTTTTCTTAAATGACACACTTCATAGCGTGTCATAAAATCGATGACACCACTAATGTTGCAAAGTGTTTGATAGGGATGTTAAATTCCTTAGTTATTTTTGGAAAACTCTTTAGGCTAAAATGGGCACTAAACTCTTGTTTTCGACTACTTTTTACCCCCAAACATATGGGAAAATTAAGGTAGTCAATAGGACTCTGTCCACGTTGCTTAGGGTGGTAATAAAAAGGAATTTGAAAAATTGGAAGGATTGTTTACCTTTTGTTGAAATTGCTTATAATCGGAGTGTGCATTCAACTACTGATCATTCTCCATTCGAAATTGTTTATGGTTTCAATCTACTATCTCCTTTCGACTTATTACCTATACCTATTTCACAGAAAACTACCTTAGATGGTGCCAGGAAGGTTGAAACGGTGAAGAAACTCCATGAACGCATTCATGAACAAATTGAGAAGAGAAATAAGGATTATGCTTGCAGGGCCAACATAAGGCGGTGAAGAGTTACTTTTGAGCTTGGTGATTGGGTTTGGGTGCATATGAGGAGGGAACAGTTTCTTGAAAAAATATGGTCCAAGTTGTAACCTCGGGGATATGGACCCTTTTCAAGTGATCGAGCGAATTAATGTCAATGCCTACAAAATCAATCTTCCTGGTGAGTATAATGTCAGTACCTCCTTTAATGTTTATGATCTTTTTTTCCTTTTGATTATGTAGGTGACGATTCAAGGATGAATCCTCTTGAAGAGAGGGGGAATGATGAGAATCATCTCATTTATAGCAAAAATTTGGAAGATCATTTGATACATTTACAATCTATTCTTGAAGTGCTTAGGAGAGAGAAACTATTTCCTAACCAAAAGAAGTGCATATTTTGCACCGATAAGCTTGTGTTTGTGGGTTTAATTATGAGTGCACACGGAATTCAGGTTGATGAAGAAAAGATTCGAGCTATCCAAGAGTGGCCTAATCCAATAAGTTTAAGTAATGTTTGAAGTTTTCATGGACTTGCTTGCTTTTTTCGGCGATTTGTGAAAGATTTTAGCATAGCAACACTAATAACCGAAGTCATCAAAAAGAATGTTTCAAATAGGGGAAGAGTAAGAAATGTCATTCCAATTTCTTAAGGAAAAATTAACAAGATAACGGTAAAGTATATACAGCCAATCCCCTGGTTAGATGATTTTCTTGATGAGTTGAATGGCTCTCATTTGTTTTCTAAAATTTTCTTAAAGAATGGATAGTATCAAATTTGCAAGAAAGAAGGCGATAGTAATTCATTTTGGTTTAACTAATGCACCTAGTACATTTATGAGATTAATGAACCCTATCTCATGGGGAAATTTGTGGTAGTTTACTTTGATGATATTTTAGTTGATGAGAATCATCGAGCTCTACAAATTCCAAGTGAACCAATAACAAGGTCTAGGAGGGCACAACTCAAAGAGTCTTTAAATGGGATCATTCAAAAGATAAGGCATAACCAAGGGGACCCAAATTGGGAGTGCACGGATTGGTACAAGCCTAGGATGGAAATTGGGGAAAAATTGGCAAAATAAAACTAGGCACATTGCTATGACATTTGGACTGATTTTGGGCAACTTTATTTTCAACCCTGGGATGAGATCAAGGGCTATGATGTAGTAGAGCTTAGGGTTTATTTGTATCCTATTAAGAGTAGGTCCGCTGCTAAAAAATTCACATTTGAATGAAATTGGATTTTTCAGATCATTTGAGAGCTCAATTCATGCTCTTTGCTTCTCAAATAAATGGTGAATAATATCCATTGATTTGTGGAGAAACCCTTTGCTATATAATCTGAAAATTTGTTAGGTCCAAACCCCTTGATTCATATCAAACCACTTCTTTGAAGAACAAATCAGCAATATGTGTTGCATCATTTATTTTTATAACATGTAATAAAATAAGCCATTTTACTAAATCTATCAACAATAACAAAGATGTTATCCTTACCACTTTGAGACCTCTGTAATCCTAAAACAAATTCCATAGATATATCAATCCAAGGTTGATTAGGTACAGGTAAGGGGGTATGCAAGCCATGTGGTTTAACTTTAGATTTTTCTTCCCTACATGTAATGCACTTTGCAGAAATAGATTGCACATCATACTTCATATTAGGCCAATAAAAATGCTCACGTAAAATATCTAAAGTCTTTAGAACACCAAAGTGATCCATCAAACCTCCCCCATGACTTTCAATAATAATTAACTCACGAACAGAACAAATAAGCACACATAATTTCTCTTTCTTGAATAGAAATCCTTCATGCCTATAAAAATCACCAGATGCAAACTTATCATTAGCATACATTTCGTTCAACAATTCAAAACAAAGTAATTTAGTTTGCAATGAAGTAAGTAATACGTACCTCCTAGAAAATGTATCAGCCACAACATTGTCCTTCCCATGCTTGTATTTGATTACATAAGGAAACGTTTCTATAAACTACAACCACTTAGCATGTCTTTTATTAAGCTTACCTTGGGTCTTCAAAAACTTCATACTCTAATGATCGGAATGAATGATAAATTCCCTTGACCATACGTAATGTTGCCACGTTTGAAGAGGTCTCACTAATGCATAAAGCTCCTTATCATAAGTAAGATAATTCAACACTGCCCCACTTAGCTTTTCGCTAAAATATGAAATTGGTTTGGAATCCTACATTAAAATAGCTCCTATGCCAATCCCCGATGCATCACATTCTATCTCAAAAGCTTTATCAAAGTTAGGCAAACATAACAAAGGTGCATTTGTTAGTTTATCTTTGAAAGTGTTAAACGCTCAATCATGCACATCATCCCACTTAAAAATATTTAACAAGTTCATTCAAAGGTGAAAGCAATAGAAATAAAATCTTTAACAAAACTTCGATAAAAACTTGCTAAACCATTGAAACTTCTTACCTCATTTGCATTCCTAGATGTAGGCCAATCCCTTATTGCCCTTACCTTTTCTTCATCAACACTAACACCCTACGAACTAACAACAAATCCAAGAAACACAATAGATTCCATGCAAAATGTGCACGTTTTAATATTAGCGTACAACTTGTTCCCTCTCAACACACTTAACACTGCATGCAAGTGTTCCACATGTTCCTATAGATTTTTGCTATAGACTAAAATATCATCAAAGTAAACTACTACAAATTTCCCAATGAATGTACTAGGTGAATTTGTTAATCCAAACGGCATTACTAACCATTAATATAATCCATATTTAGTCTTAAATGCAGTTTTCCATTCATCCCCTTCTTTCATGTGAATCTGATAATATCCATTCTTTAAGTCAATTTTGGAAAACAAATGAGAGCCATGCAACTCATCAAGCATATCATCTAACCTGGGAATAGGATGTCTACACTTTACCGTTATCTTGTTAATAGCGTGGCAATCCACACATATGCGCCATGTTCCATCTTTCTTTAGGACTATGATGATAGGAACCAAACATGGCCTGAGACTCTCCAATACAAATCCCTTTTGTAACAACTCATCCACTTGTCTTTGTATCTCCTTTGTTTCCTCAGGATTAGCTCTGTAAGCAGGTTGGTTTGGTATTGTACATCCGGGTGTGAAGTCTATTTGATGCTCAATTCCTCTCAAAGGAGGTAATACATGGGGAATTTCTTCAGAAAATAGATCCAGAAAGTCCTGCAATAAAGACACAACAACACTAGACAAATATGAGTTAAGATCGATAGTAGAAAAAAAAATACTTATACATAAGTACAAGTACTTGTTGCCTTGCCACTATTACACTCTTTATCTCATGTTTTTCAGCAAATGCACTCATTCTTTTATTTTCCTCTCCTTGCTCACCTTTCTCTCTTTTTTGCTCACTTTTCTCTCCTTTGTGCTCACTTTTATCTCTTTTGTGCTCAATTTCTCTCTTTTGTGCTCACTTTTCTCTCTTTTGTGCTTGATTTCTATATTATCACGAACAACCATAACCTTTTGTTCGGACATTCAGAAGCAATATGTCCGAGTCCTTAGCACCTAAAACACTTAATATCGTGAGACTTTGGATTTGGCTTGTAAGCAAGCCAAATCCAAAGTCCTACCACAAGGATTACATACTCCCTTACACGTACCCAACACCTTGGGTAGATATTTTCATAGATTTTATTTTAGGGTTACCTAGGTCTAAGAAGGGTAGAGACTCAATTTTTGTGGTTCTAGATAGGTTTTCTAAAATGGCACACTTCGTAGCGTGTCATAAACTTGAAGACGCCACTAATGTAGCAGAGTTGTTCTTTAGGGAGGTTGTTTAGCTTCATGGAGTTCCTAGAAGCATTGTGTTTGTTAGGGATGTTAAATTTCTTAGTTATTTTTGCAAAACTTTTTGGACTAAAATGGACACTAAACTCTTGTTTTCGACTATTTGTCACCCCAAACAAATGGGAAAACTGAGGTAATCAATAGAACTCTGTCCATGTTGTTTAGGGTGGTAATAAAAAAGAATTTGAAAAATTAGGAGAATTGTTTACCTTTTGTTTAATTTGCTTATAAATGGTGAAATTTTGTATATAAAGTTAATTATCACATGTAAATAAGTGTGTCAGAGAAGTCTAAGTGACATTACATTTACATTTACGGTCCACCAGTTTTTTCCTTCTAAAGAGGTTTTTTTTTTCTTTTTTGTTGGGGACCCTTAATAGAGAGATTCAAAAATTGATGTACGTTCCACTGGTTTAAATTTTTTATAATTCCGAAATTACCCTAAAAAATGTTAGTCAATTAGTACTTTTGTACTATTTCTTTTGTGGCTTTTTTGAACTATTTAAAAGTTATAAGATTTTTGTACTCTTATAAAAAGTTGCATGACTCTGATCACCATTTACCTTATAATTATTAGTGTTTATAATATTTTGATGAAAGAAATCAAGTCTTCTAGAGAGAAAAAAAAAAGCTTGTTCTTTGAATGTCAAACTAAATGTAATACTTTGTAGTTTATAGGTTGGATTAGATGATGACAAGTTGACTACTATTAAAATGGGGAATTGATACCTAGATGAAATGTATACTAATAAGTAGAAAGCATATTAACTTTGTTACGGTTAAGTTTTACATGTTATAAAAATTAGATTATAACTTTTAAGAATCTTAAAATCTATTCAGGTGAGTAATAATATAAGTTTCTTAGGTAAGAAAATATTTTAGTTATTTTACTATTTTTTTTTTGTAATAATTTAATTCTTTTATTTTAAAGATTTACGACACAATAAAAAATGATTAATTTTTTTTATTTTTTCTCGTAATGTTTCAATTGTTATTGATATATCAGTTTTATAATTTTTGTTTTTAGTAGAAGACATTAGATTCTAAATTGATAAAGTTAAAAAAAGAAGTTTAAAAATTTGATTATTTATTCTTATATCGTAAATTTTTTATAATAAAATGACTAAACTGTTATAGAAAATAAAAAAAAATTAAATCGCTCTAACTTATTAATTTTTTTATAATTTTTTAATCACATTTTATGAATTATAAATTTTTTAAGTATAATAATTTAACACATATTTAAGAGAATTTGATTACCTCTTTTAATTTGTAATAATAGACAAATATTATAATATTCATGAGTCTTTGATTTTCTTTCTAATTGTGTATTTCATTAACTCTTTTCTATGGAATCATATATTTTATAAAAAAATAAAATATTTTAAAAGTCTTTTAACTTTTTTTTTAATTATTTCACTAAAAGATAATTATTAATATATATAATCTATTGTTTTTACACTAAACATAATTTAAAAATAAGTTAAAATTTAAAATATATTTATAAGAATTTTAGTTTTCTTTTTTAATTACATATAAACAATTACTGTAATTGTCTCGAGTTGTTTGATTTTTCATTTTTAAATTTTCATTGATTGAGCATTTATAAAGTTTAACCTCTCATAGATTCAATTACTTTAGTAGCCATTTGGTTTTTTCTTTTAATTCTCACACTAAAAGATAATTAACACATGCAATCAATTACTTTTTATACTAAATGTAATTGAATTTTTTTTATCTAAATTAAATCATAATTGAATTATCTTATATGAGTAAGTACATTGATACTTATAATGAATTTTCTTCAATAGACTAATTTAGCACGTATTTAGTAGAATTTTAATTTTTTTTCTTTGAATTTCGTAATGATAGACAATTATTATAATTTTTATAAATCTTTTGATTTTCTTTGTAATTGTCATTTTTATTAAATTTTTCATATATAATCAAATATTTCATAAAAAATCAAACATTTTAGGAGATTTTTGGTTTTTTTTAATTCCATAATAATAGATTATTATTATAATGATCATGAGTCTTGTTATTTTTTTCTTTTTTAAATTTCCACAAAGGAGAATTTATAAATTTTAAACTCACAGAGAAACAATTATTTAAGAGTTTTTTAATTTCTTTCTTTTAATTCTCTTACTAAAATACGTTTTTACACTAAATATAATTAATAATATTTTACAAAATATTATTTAAAAAAATTGACTAAATTTAAATTATAACTATATTATGTTAAATGAAGAAACATATTGATACTTACATTATAATTTATTTTTTAGTATACTAATTTAACACATATTTAGGATAATATTATTTTTTTTCTTTTATTTCTATAATAATATAAATTATTATAATTTTCATGAATCTTTTATTTTTAATTTTATTAACTCTTTCCCACATAATCAAATATTCCATATAAAAAATCAAATATTTTAGGAGGCTTTTGATTTTTCCTTATTTTTTTCACTAAAATGTAATTATTAATAAAAATAATCAACAATTTTTACACTAAATACAATTTAAAATAAAAATTTACACATATTTAGAAGTCTTTTGGCATTCTATTTTGAATAAATAATATTAGATAATTATTATAATGGTCATGATTATTTTGATATATTTTCAAATTTCTAATTAAAGAATTTATAAATTTTAAATTTATTTACAAAGAATCAATTATTTTAAAATTTATTTTATTTTTCTTTTATTCCCCTACTAAAAGATAATTAATATATATAATCAATTATTATATATACTAAATATATTTTAGAAAATAAATTATTGTTAGACTATGTTATATAAGAAAATAAATTGAAAATTATAATAGACTTAACCAATCAAAATATAATACATCACTTATAAAATTTGGATAATAATATTCATATAAAAGTGTGAAATTACTATATTATTATACTTATAAGATTACAGTTAATACATTTTTTTGTTTGAAATATATAACTATTAAACATTAGGTTATTACATAAATAATTATTATGAATTAATTCTTTGATAAAAATATATGATAATGAATGTTTGTAATTTATAAGTACAGTAAATGTCAAAATTTATATAAAGGATAAAATGGTAATTATAAACCAAATATTTAGTCGATTAATTAATTAATTAATTAATATATTATTTTATAGGATTAAATAATTAATTAATAAAAATTAAAAATATCTAAAATACAGCAGGTAGGTATGTATGTGTTTGTTTAACAAGTTACTTATTAATTGACTTCTTAATTGAAAATTATTTATGGAATAAATTAATTGGATTAAAATTGTACACATCAATAGGGATTGAGAATTCCTATGTGACGTGAAAAAAAGAGGAACTTAGAAATACGATTTCTATTAGTACATAATTCAATTTACTTGCACGTTGGATTCTTTAAGTTGAATGGAATTAATAGTTATAATCCTATTTAACTTGGAGAAATTAAATTTTCTTGGTCCAGTTGAAGCATAAGAATGCTCACACACGTTCCATTCATACATTGTTAGGAGCAAGATACTAAAAATTATGGTATTGATCCCTTAACTCATTATATATTAATTAATTATTATTTTTTATTAAATTATTAATAACATAACGTTTAATTAGATACTAATATCTTATGATGCACCAATATGATTTTTATTACATAAGGTAATTTTATAATCAAATGCTTAATAATTATATAATAAAATTCTACAAAAAAAAATTGTAGAATTTGTTGTATCTTTAGGTTCATCGTTATTTTGACAATTCTCTTTTAAATCTTTTAATGATTTAATTACACAATTTTGCACTTAAATGGGGGAAATTTTTTTATAAGTACTTCTCAATTTTCTTTGTATATGTTAGATATTTTCTATGCTTATTCTTGAAGTATAGATCAGAAAAGCTATTTTTATTTGCCCATTAGATTTGATTTTTTACAAATTATTTTTCTGTCATGCAAAAACAAGAACTAAAATACTTGATTAGAGTAATACAATATCACTAATAAAAATAAATTATATATTATATATTTATAAAATTAATAATTATTTTTATAATTTATTTAAAATATTGTATTACAATGAAATATTAATAGTAAATTTTGACATGCAACGCATAACTAGTAATAATAAGTAGATAACTTGTTATCTCCTTTGGAAATCTAATTTTCCAATGCAGTAAGAAAATAGAGAGGCAAAAGCAATGGGGAAAGCAATGAGCATAAAAGCCACAAGAAGTAAATCATCATGATCAAACCCATAAAACTCTTCTAGGAATGAACCTATTGTCTTAGCTCCCCAAATATTGATATTTCTTTGTTTATGTCTCCATATTGTGAAGTCAAGAGTCCATTTAGTGACCAACCTGTTGGACAAATCCAGTAGCACCAAATCCATCACTTTGGAATTTTCTGCATCAAGTCACATCTTTTCTTTCTCAAAAATAACTAAAAAAATGATAGATGAAAATGAACCAAATCTTTAAAGTGATTATCTATAGTTTACAGAATTGAAACCAATTGTCTTGTAATACAATAATATATGTTCCAACTCAACACTAAAAAAATGCGAGTACGAACAGTGTCAAATCTTGAAGTTTAGTTAAGGAGGGACACCATATAAATAATAAAAAATAATATTATTGGTTTTTTAATTACTATTTGTATTTTATGGGGAAAAAATGTTATATATATCTCATTTAAATATAAGTATCTTTAAATTATTGAATTTTTAGTGTATTTTCGGATGATAAAATCTTAAAAATGAAGCTTTAGAAGGGATAACAACATATTTTATGCATGTAATTTGTCTATAATTTCATAAAATTACATCTAAAATACATGCTATAAAAATTTGAGGGAGCCAATGCCCATCCTGATCCCTACATACTTCTGCAGGTGGATACGAACCCATCAAATGTATAGTGTGTGTATGCGTCATTGTTTAATAAAAAATTGACACAATTGACCATCTTTAAATGCCGACCATTGACATTATGAAGTCAACTTTATCTGGTTAGCCTATTTTGTATTCGGAAAAGAAGAAGAAGAAAAGATTTTAATATATATATATATATATCTTACCGGTCCTGGCATGAGGTAGCCTGAAAAAAGATTTAATATGGTATAGATGGCTGCTGACAAAACAGAAACTACTTCAAGGTTTTTGCTGACTGAGACAATGAACATGCCAAGATATACAAAGTAGAGAAATGTGCAGAATGTTGCATACAAGTAACAAAAGACCTTGTAAGCGGACCAATAATACCCTATTGTAGGATATGTAATGGCCACATACACTACTGCTTGCAACAATATGTACGGTATTTCAATCATCACCTATAACATAATTCCATACAAAACATAATCATTAGATTTAAATTTAAGCTTTAAAGATTTTATTAAATGACAGATTATTTTTTATGTTCTGAATTCAACCTGTGCAAATGAACAAGCCTTTGAAGAGTACATGCCTGCAAATCTTTCCCGATACAACACACTGTGTTCCGTTGCTACATAAGGCAGAACTGTCGAACAATTGTTTATGCCTAAGAATATAACAGATATATACATTGATCCAAGGATGTTGAACAAATCTTGCTCATTGTTTCTGCATTATAAACAAATAATGTTGAGGAAATTTCATTGTAATATTACTCATATAATCACTTTTCCAATACTGCAAATTTACTAAATAATCTCGGATTTTTTCCATATTCGCATTCTAGTTTAAGTTATCTATATTTCATAATATGTTTCAGAATTCACTTTCTTTTCTCTTTCTTTTTCATATATATATCATCAGTTCCACACTTACATAACTTTTTTACGTATGCATATAATGATAAAAAAAATTGTTGCATTTCTCTGTAAAAAATTATTGCATGTCCATGTAAAAATTTTGTTCGATGTCTATGTAAATTTTTTACACAGTTGTGTAAATAAACTTTTTCCTCGCAACTTTATCAAATCTATATTGCAAATTTCTCACAACTTAAATTATATTGTGAAATAATGTCAAACTCATACTTTATGGGAGAAAAACTGGATGAAATGAAATAAAGGGACTTACATATTCTTTCCTTTTTGCCAAAAGAGTGCAGCAAATAACAAAGATGAAACAATCATAAAGGCGAAACGCGCCAGATTGTACTCAGGACTTCTCCAATAGGATAGGTGCTGCTTCCAAAGGCAAGCCTTGAACTGCACCCAACTATTTTGTGGAAATTGGGTGGAAAAGTACAAGTCTCTTGTATCCAGATTTGGTTTGCTTAAATGCCTTACTAGATCTAGTGTGTCCCTGCAAATTCAATATACATGGAAATAACGTATCAAACAAGATTCATAATAATTATGGATATTTTAATCTCAAAAAATTAACTCAAATATAGTAATACTTATACGTAAACAATATAAGACAAAACCTCTAATATCATCTCAAAGTGTCTTTATTTTGTACAAAATCTATTACTCTACATTTTTAACATATTTTATTATATTATATTCTATTTAACTTAGTTGTCTTTTTTTCTTTTTGCAAGACACATTTCAATTTTTTGGAAGGAGATCCGTAGAAATGAAATCAATGATAATAATATAACTCAAGATAGTAATAATCATGTTTACTTAAAAATCTTACGTTAGTATCATACTTAAACAATATGAGATAATAGCCATGATAAAAACTCTTATACCTTAAAATTGATATTCTTGTATCAATTGGACTCTAACAAAATATAGGTTACCTATAAAGAGATGATTGCTTATAAATATCGGCGAAATCTATATTAAGTTGTGCTTCTATCGAAGCAGAAGTAACTTCTAACATCCAAGTTGCTGGATTATAATTGTCTTTGATTCTTGGTACACCAGGAATAGCCTGTTAATTAATGATCATAAGTATTATGAGTGTACTCTATGTACTATCAATACTTATACACACTGGTGCTTAGTTTAGTTCAGAAAATGTAACATATCTCAAAATATTCAATAAGTTTACTTGAATGATGACCTAGTAATCCAAAATAGATGATCCTTCCTCCATTTTTCATCAGAATTAACTACAAATACATTTATCAACTTCACTTTAGTATATAATGATCATAAGGGGTGATAGAGGTATAAAATTAATAGCTTAAGTTTTGGACTATTGGATTCTATGATAGGAATAAAGA
This sequence comes from Hippophae rhamnoides, assembly GCA_033030585.1. Classification (NCBI taxonomy): domain Eukaryota; kingdom Viridiplantae; phylum Streptophyta; class Magnoliopsida; order Rosales; family Elaeagnaceae; genus Hippophae; species Hippophae rhamnoides. Next base: position 56,054,888 of record CM065429.1, on the reverse strand, counting down.
TATTTATAATTTTAAATTAAGATTATTTTTGTTATTATATTGTAGGATCTTATTTTAAATCTAGATTTTAGTTTCATTTTATCTTTTAATTTTTTAGACATGCTATTGTATGCCCAGGATCAATTTCTCCCTTATAGTTATGTTCTTATCTTTCTAAATTCCTATTTGTCGAATTACTAACCTTAAATTTGTCTATTTCTCTCTCTTATAGGCTTGTCTATCCACATTATTATAACATAGTATCAAAGTTTGAGGTAATACATTTAATTGTTGAAATTTAAGTGTTAGACCTACGTGCCTTTTTCCTATAAACTTCTAAAGGGGTGAAGAGAATTCAATACTTTGATTAAGTTACACATTTATGGTTAGTAATTTTTGTTTAGAATCTTTAAATATTCCACGGTACTTCTATATATTTATGATAAAATTGGCTAGTATCATATAATAAAATTTTGAAGAAACTTATTCACAATCTAGTTTGGATTAGCCTTGTTTTACTATATGTTTCGATTATTATTCATTTTACTCTTCATTTTTACAAAATTGATACATACCTGTGTGAAAATTTTACACATACTTGTAACGTATTACATGTCTTTGTGAAAATTTCACACATCTAAACTCTACGTTAAAAAAATTGCTTAACTTATTATGATTTGAGAAATATGCCAAAATTTAGTTCCAAATGGGACGATTACGAAAATTTCACTTAAAACTTTGACGAAGTACCAACGAACATAGTAAAAGAATATTATCTCTTCAATTATAGGTACCTCATCAAAAGCCTCAAATATGTCAATGCTAGGTTGGTGAATAGTACAAACTGTTGTCCTTCATGTGGCCACTACGTTCTTCACTGCGCGCATGACAATTGCAGCTGCTCTAGCATCCAAACCTGATGTGGGCTCATCCATGAATATTATTGATGGGTTGGAAACAAGCTCGATTGCTATGGTTAGCCGCTTTCTCTGCTCAGTAGACAACCCACTTTGGCCGTGAATTCCCACTAAAGAGTCTCTTATGCCATCCAATTCAATTGTGCCAATCACTTCTTCCACAAACATCTACATCACATATTTACATTGATTGACTGAAAAAACTCAATAATTTGAAACACATATTATGAAAATACATTCAAAAATCTAGTATTTAGGCTCCAAAGTAAAAATAAAGTCCCAAAGTCACAATGTAAATGATGTATAAGACAATGTTACGACTTACTTGAGTTATGCAAAGGTTGTATATTGAATTTTAGGAAATTTGTTTCTACCTCCAAAGCCTTAAATGATATATAAAATTTAGAGGACATTGATGATAATATTGTATCAAGGTTTCAAAATTGATCATAGGTATTTTGAGTTTGGAAGAAAATTGTCACAAAATGATGCTTTTTGCTAGGTACATTATCCATGTACATTTCAACTATGTAATGGCTATACATACAGGGCAAACTCAGTTTAAGAATGAATTTTACAAAATTTCATGATATAATTTTAGTTAGACTATTTCGTTATCAAGATTTCTCAAAACATTTATACACTCATGTAAATATTTATGTAATATACAGGTGTAATGTGCTTATTTTTTGAAAATCTTCGTCACGAAATAGGTTCAACTTAAACTGCATTCTAAATTTTTACAAAATTTGATCCTATATTAGGTGATTATTGTAAATTATACCCACACTTTTGGGACATTTTTTCACCAAATCTCCAACTAGAAAACATTTAAACTATGTCGTGGTATCTTATCAGAAAGAATCAATGTCATACAGCTCTTGTATGAGAATCAATTTCGGGTGGAAACCGTAGCCAAGCTGAGTATGCAACGGATTCTTCTACTGTGATGCTTGGAGAATGTATATCAACTTGCTCACAGTAACCTGATATTCTAGCAAATGTCTTTTGGACCTTAGTATACCCTGATATTCTTATATCTCCTTTAATAGTACCCCCAGTTTTTCTTCCAGAAAGAACATCCATTAGAGTAGTTTTCCCAGCTCTACTTACACCCATCAATGTTGTAAGAACTCTTGGCCTAAATGCTCCACTTATATCTCTAAGTAGTTGAATTTTTTTTTGTTTGAAACCATGCTCTTTCATTTCCTGTAGGCCATAAAGTTAAATGGAAACAAAAACATGGTGACTTATTCTTGATTCAAAACAAGGTATCTAGTGCACGAAATATACTTGTGGGGTTCGAGTCCCAGTGTGCGAGTTTGAGTTGATTTTAAAAAAAAGGCATACATACATCAGTGTAGTCAATTTTATTACCTTAGGTGTATCAACATAATATTGAATGTCCTTGACATTGTTAATGACTCAAAAGGCAAAACCACTTTTCCTGTATAACCATCATATCCATATTATTCAATTATATAATTATAATAGACCACTACTTCAACATTTAATATGATATTTTCTCTTTGTGTCTAAATAAACCCACGGGGTTTGTTTATAGGTTTTCCTTATCAAACTCATTCTATTTCGAGGTCGCACCCTTACTTATGAATCAATGTTTCATTGTACAGCACACTTGTCGTGTCTTGTCAAGGCTAAGAGTTTAAGGGATTAATGACTCATAGTAATAGTATTGGCATTTGTCCAGGAAGAGGTCTTACCTTGTTTTCCTGTTTCTTCTCTAGTTGAAATGAATTTGTTGTCTTTCCCTCCTAATTGAGATAACTCTTTCTTCGAAATAATAGATCGAGTCATCTTGGAAGCTGCATATTTTGTAGGGGTTTAATAATTTAGGGATAATAAGAGTTAATATTGCTTTGTTTAATTTTATTTACTACATCATTTGATATCAAACTCACGTTTTATGTAAGTTAAGGCCAAGAGAAATCCAAGATCAAAGAGTAGGGTGAACCCACATAATGCCCCCACTGATATCCAATAGTAATAGGCATCAAAGTCCAAACCATGAGTAACTAGAATATCCTTTCCAATAGTTGTGTTTTCCTGTGAGACCTGCAAAACAGAATTATATAAAACTGAAGCTATTAACACATTCATATGAGTATATTAAGAGAACATTTATGATTTCAAGCAATAATATGAACCTTTTGCCATCCTGGAGTGAGGAACTCATTTAAAGTTAACCCTATTTCACCATAAGTTATAGGAGAAATCCAGAATCCCCACTTCATCCAAGTAGGAAAAGAGGCTGAAATACATGTTTTTGTTAGGAAGCCTCATTTTGACTTGAAAATAACAGTTAAAGTATAAAGACATGGAAAACAAAGTTCACTTAACGTCGTGGAAGAATAAAGCCTCCAAACAAAAACAAAAGGACTAGAATCAAAGTGCCACAAGTTCCTGCAAGAACCATTGTCCGAAAGACTGAGGCAATAAACCGGCACATAGATGTTGATGCTTGATGTAGTGCTAATAGCACAAGGAAATGGCGAAAGAATCTGTGCCAAAAACTATTGTCAAATTATGACACTACTACTCAAAGCACATGCATGGAGTTTATGTATATATATATATATGTATATGTATGTATTTTTTTCTGTCTCTTAACTTTTCATTTTTAAGTACACTTGCCTTTCTATTTCAGGGCTATACCATATAACATAGTATGTTATAGCTGTCCATAGAATAGAGTCAAGCAGTGAAAATGGAAACTTTAGGATAGAGGCTTGAACACAATAAGCCCAAGCAGGGTATAGATAGATTGATCTTTGCTTTTCCACAACAGGGAGTCTTATAATTGTCAAGGACACTTCTGCAATTCCATTGGTCATAAGTCTAACAAGTGCATAATACAAAGATCCCATTAAATAGTTTGCACTTGTCAAATCCAATTTCATCTCAGTGCGTATAAACACAGTCATTGTTATAAATGCTGTGATGATGAGCTGTGAGGGAGGAAAAAAAACATGTAAGTTTACTTATGATAAATTGATAACTGACACAAACATGATAGGCTAAATCAAATGCAAGTAATAATAACCTGCAATGTCTTAAATATGTATACGAAAGAGTTTCGTTTCATGAGAAGCAGCTCTCTTGACATGCAAGCTTTAAAAATGTTAAAGATGATTTATGAGTGTGTGTATTAGGTGTCTAACACTAGGTGTCTTAGTGGTGTGAGTTGTGTATTAGGTGTCTTAGTGGTGTATTAGGTGTATGTCACCTAAGATTGTTTGTATCTTTGTATATAAATAGGTAGTGTCTTTCAATGAATAGAAGTGAGAATTCTGAGATTACATGGTATCAGAGCATTTGGGTTACAAAATTTGAGAATTTTTTTTTTTCAGAATTTGGGGCAGAATTTGGGTAAACACAAATTAGGATTTGGTGCATTTTTGAGTTCCAACTCGGAACACCCTTTTGGAGTGCACATTTTTTCTCACCGCCGGCACAGGGGGGAAGAACAGCCGCCGACCGACCAACCCCCGACGTCCGGCCACCATACGAGCCGCGAGTGGGCCACACGCGCCACCGCGACTTTCTGTCAAAATTCCCACGCGTCTCACCGCCGGCACAGGGGGGGAGAATAGCCGCCGACCAACCAAACCCCAAAGTCCGGTCACCAGACGAGCCGCGAGTGGGCCACACGCGCCACCGCGATTTTCTGTCAAATTCCACGCGCCGGCGCGTGACAGCGCGTGACAGCGTAGAATTCTTCTCCGGCAGACCCCGTGCCGCTCTCCTCCGTCCCCCTGCGTCATCTGTGGTGGTTTGGCACTCATCGCTTGTGATTGTTCAGGTTTGCGTTTTTCCAATTTGGTGTTCTTGTTCGCTGCGTGTTTGGTCGCTGCGTGTTTTGTCGCTGCGTGTTTGGTTGCTGCTGTTGTTGGATTTTGTTTGTTCGTTTGCTCGCTGTCTTGTCGTTTGTAAGAGTTATGGCTGAAAAGAAATCTAATGTTGTAACGGATATGGTGCCTGTGATGTCAAAAATCACGGACCATAAGCTAAATGGCTCGAATTATTTGGCTTGGAGCAAGACTATTCGAATTTATCTGAGAAGTATCGAAAAAGATACTCATTTGACTAATGATCCTCCTAAAGATGATTCGAAGCAGACATGGCTTAGAGACGATGCTCGCTTATTTCTGCAGATTCGGAATTCTATTGAAAGCAATGTAATTGACTTGATCAATCACTGTGAATTCGTTAAGGAATTAATGGATTATTTGGATTTCTTATATTCTGGTAAGGGAAATCTTTCTCGCATATATGAGGTATGCAAAGCATTTTACCGTGCAGACAAACAAGATCAGTCACTCACAAATTATTTTATGGAATTTAAAAGGACTTATGAGGAGCTCAATAGTTTAATGCCTTTTAGCCCTGATGTCAAGGTTCAACAAAGTCAACGGGAACAAATGGCAGTCATGAGTTTTCTTGCCGGTCTTCCCTCTACTTTTGAGACTGCTAAGTCCCAGGTTCTTTCTGGTTCTGAGATCTCCTCTTTACAAGAGGTGTTTAGTCGAGTACTTCGTACAGAAGGCACTCCACCTCCACCTGCTCAATTAAACGGTGCTTTGGTCAGCCGAAGTAATAATTATGAGCATGGACGGTCAACTTATATGAACAGAAATAAAGGAGGTGGCTCACACGGGTTTGAAACTCGACCACAGGACCTCGGAGGTATTGTATGTCACTATTGTCACAAACCAGGACATACGAAACATGAATGTAGAAAGCTTCAGTACAAACATCAGAAAGGTCACTCGGCTCATATTGCATCCACTTCTGATACTTCTGAAAAATCGGTTCTTATCTCTGCAGATGAATTTACCAAGTTCTCACAGTATCAAGAATCACTAAGGTCTTCATCACCCTCTGTCACTGCTATTGTTGATTCAGGTAAATCCAATGCGTGTCTCATTTCTTCATCTTCCAAATGGGTTATTGATTCTGGTGCCACAGATCATATGACAGGTAATTCTAATCTCTTTTCTACTCTTCAGTCACACACTTCTACCTCATCGTTACCTTAGCCGATGGGTCACCATCTCGTGTTCGGGTCCGCACAATTACTCCCACTCCTTTGCTTCCTTTGTCGTCTGTCTTACATTTACCTAGCCTATCCTTTAATTTGATATCTGTAAGTCAGCTTACTCGCAATCTTAACTGTTGTATCTCATTTTTTCCTGATCGTTGCTTATTTCAGGATCTTATGACGAAGAAGACTATTGGTAAAGGACATGAGTCTGGAGGCCTCTATATTCTTGACACACCGATACCGAAATCTGTTGCTTGCTCTAGTGTAACCTCTCCCTTCGAAGCACATTGTAGATTGGGTCATCCATCTCTTCCTTTACTGAAGAAACTTTGTCCTCAGTTTAGTAAGGTGTCTTCATTAGATTGTGAGTCTTGTCAGTTTGCAAAACATCATCGTCTTAGTTCAAATCCAAGAGTTAATAAACGTGCTAGTGTTCCTTTTGAATTAGTTCATTCTGATGTTTGGGGTCCTTGTCCTATTTTGTCTAAACCTGGATTTAAATATTTTGTTACTTTTGTGGATGATTATTCTCGTGTAACTTGGTTATATTTAATGAAGAGTCGTTCTGAATTGTTTTCTATTTTTTGTGCATTTTGTGTTGAGATTAAAACTCAATTTAATGTTTCAATTCGTACTTTACGAAGTGATAATGCCAAAGAATATACATCAGCTTTGTTTCAATCTTATATGGTTCAAAATGGCATGCTTCATGAAACTTCGTGTGTTGATACTCCATCTCAAAATGGAGTGGCCGAACGTAAGAACAGACATCTTCTCGAAACTGCACGTGCCTTATTATTTCAAATGAATGTTTCTAAACCTTTTTGGGCCGATGCAGTTTCAACCGCATGTTTTCTTATTAATCGCATGCCCTCATCTGTTCTTCATGGTGAGATTCCTTACAAAATTTTGTTTCCTAATAAGTCACTATTTCCGGTTGACCCTAGGATATTTGGTAGCATTTGTTTTGTTCGGGATGTCCGTCCACATGTTACTAAATTAGATCCCAAGTCTTTGAAGTGTATCTTCCTTGGTTATTCTCGTCTCCAAAAAGGTTATAGATGTTATTGTCCTAGTCTTAACAAATATCTTGTCTCCATTGATGTTACCTTCATGGAAGACATACCCTATTTTTCGTCTTCTCCTCCTCCTGCATGTCAGGGGGAGGATGACGATTTGTTAGTCTATTCTATCACATCATCTGAGCCTGTCTCTGATCCAGTTCCTGTTAGGCCTCCTATAACTCAAGTCTACTCCAGACATAGACCTTCTAATTCATGTCCTGCACCTGCTCCTTCGTCATCAGATCCTGTCCTGAACGATGATCTTCCTATTGCATTGCGCAAAGGTAAACGTCAATGTACTTATCCTATTTCTTCTTTTGTTTCGTATAATTGCTTGTCGTCTTCCTCTTGCTCTTTTATTGCTTCTCTTGATTCTATTGCTATCCCTAAAACTGTTCATGAAGCCATATCTCATCATGGTTGGCATAATGCAATGATCGAGGAAATGAATGCGTTGGATGACAATGGTACTTGGGACTTGGTTGATTTACCTTCAGGGAAACGGGCTATCGGATGCAAATGGGTGTTCACAGTTAAGGTCAATCCAGATGGGTCAGTTGCTCGATTAAAGGCCCGTCTTGTTGCTAAGGGATATGCTCAAACCTATGGAGTGGACTATTCTGACACTTTCTCTCCTGTTGCTAAATTGACATCTGTTCGGTTGTTTATTTCTATGGCAGCTACTCACCATTGGCCTTTGCATCAACTAGATATCAAGAATGCTTTTCTTCATGGTGATCTTCAAGAGGAGGTGTTTATGGAGCAACCTCCTGGTTTTGTTGCTCAGGGGGAGTCTAGGCACGTTTGTCGTCTCCGCAAATCTTTGTATGGTTTGAAACAGAGTCCTCGTGCTTGGTTTGGAAAATTTAGTCAAGCTATAGAAACGTTTGGTATGATGAAAAGCAAGTCTGACCATTCTGTGTTCTACAAACAATCAGAAGCTGGTATCATTCTTTTAGTTGTGTATGTAGATGACATTGTTATTACTGGAAGTGATACTACGGGAATTTCATCTCTTAAGTCTTTCCTACATACTCAGTTTCACACGAAGGATTTGGGGATGTTAAAGTATTTCTTGGGTGTTGAAGTCACAAGGAGTAAAAAAGGTATATTTCTATCTCAAAGAAAATATGTCCTGGACTTATTAACTGAGACAGGAAAATTAGGAGCAAAACCTTGTAGTGCTCCAATGACTCCGAACATCCACCTTACAGGAGATGGAGAACCCTTTAAAGATTTTGAGAGATATCGAAGGGTGGTTGGAAAGCTGAATTACCTTACCGTGACTCGTCCAGATATTGCATATTCAGTCAGTGTTGTTAGCCAATTTATGTCATCCCCAACAGTTCATCATTGGGCAGCGTTAGAGCAAATTTTATGTTACTTAAAAGGAGCACCTGGACGTGGCATCTTGTATGCAAATCATGGACATACTCATATTGAATGTTTTTCAGATGCAGATTGGGCAGGTTCCAAAGTGGATAGAAGATCCACATCAGGCTATTGTATTTTCATTGGAGGAAATTTGGTCTCATGGAAAAGTAAGAAGCAGAATGTTGTGTCACGATCAAGTGCAGAGTCAGAATATAGGGCTATGGCACAATCTGCGTCTGAGATAATATGGATATATCAGCTCTTGGATGAAGTAGGTCTTAAAACTTCACTGTGAAATTGTGGTGTGATAACCAAGCTGCTCTTCATATTGCTTCTAACCCTGTGTTTCATGAGCGAACTAAACACATTGAAATTGATTGTCATTTTGTTCGCGAGAAAATTCAACAAGGGTTGATTTCTACAGGATATATGAAGACTGGAGAACAACTAGGAGATATCTTCACGAAAGCTTTAAGTGGGGTTCGGGTTGATTATCTTTGTAACAAGTTGGGCATGATTAATATCTATGCTACAACTTGAGGGGGAGTGTTAAAGATGATTTATGAGTGTGTGTATTAGGTGTCTAACACTAGGTGTCTTAGTGGTGTGAGTTGTGTATTAGGTGTCTTAGTGGTGTATTAGGTGTATGTCACCTAAGATTGTTTGTATCTTTGTATATAAATAGGTAGTGTCTTTCAATGAATAGAAGTGAGAATTCTGAGATTACAAAAAAGTTTCCATTTGCTCACAGAGTAAGTGCTAAAAGATAAGGCATTGTTCTGACAATGAGAGTTATCATATGGTATTGAAAGTTCATTGTTCAATGTCTTTCCAAAAGGACTTGCCTTGAACATTTGAGAGAACTGATCTACAGAAACATAACTATAGGGGAGATCAGTTTGGCACCAATATTGAGCTTGATCTTTCATGGAAATTACCTGAAAATATATAATACAATTGATGAATTATCACAAGCTATCTTCATATTATGAACCACTAAGAATCAGCAATTCTTTGGCACCTCCTGAAGGAAATCTGCAGCACCTTTTCTTGGTGGACACTTGAAACCACAATCTTCAAAAAATTGAAGTACATCACTGCAAGGACCATGATATACTATCTTACCCTCTGACATCAATATCACATCATCAAATAAGTTGAATGTTTCTGGAGCTGGGTGAAGAAGTGAAACCAATACTGTAGCATCTGTTACATGCGCCAAATGTTGCAGACAAGTCACCATCTGAAAGGTCGTTGAGCTGTCTAATCCCGTCGATATGTCATCCATGAAAAGAGCTTGAATTGGACCAACTATCATCTCTCCTGCTAGATGAAATTATAGAATTTTCTAATTAATAAATTTTAATTTTCTCATTATCTAATAGGCAGAAAGATGGTCTAATAGCACTACCTGTTGTAAGTCTTTTTTTCTGGCCACCCGAAATTCCTCTTCTTAGTGCATCGCCAACCATTACATCACTGCAGGTATCCAATCCGAGTATCTGCAACGAAAAATTGGTGTTGCCTACATGTCAAGAACATAACCACGATATATATATATATTGATTAAACTATGATGATAAATTATATTTATTAATAATACCTTCACAACATAATCAGTTTGAAAATTTCTATTTTGTCCTTCAACTGAAATTGCCTGTATGTATCATATTAAACTCTAAGTCATATTACCCAGCATCATTTGTTAAGTAGCTAAACACGGTATGTGCAACTCATATAGTTACCTTCATGTAGGTGTCAATATCAGGATCAGGGACAATTCCTAATTCCTTCTCTTTTCTGCCGACTTCCATAAGTATATCTACAAAGGTGATATCATGTTTACACAGAAGAACATAGGTAGAGTTTATGTTAATTAGACTCTTTATATTTTGTGAAGTACCAGTTTCTAAATATGATATGTTTACGGGTGTGGGTACTTGCACACTTCAATTTATATAAATTTACAGAAAATTTAGAAAAATGGTGTACAGAAGCAAGACACGTATAAAACAATATATGAATATTGGTGTCATAAAAGATTCCAAACAACATAGGGTATAGTATGTAAAAGGCTAAAAACATTAAATAGGTATGGAATCTACCAGGTCTGTTCCCAACACCTTGGCAGCGTGCTGAAAAGTCTATTGTTTCTCTCACAGTCATCCCAGGTATGTGCAGGTCATATTGGCTAATGTAAGCAGATGTTTTTTGGGGAACAAACTCATTTAGCTTGTAACCATTGTAAGATATGTCTCCTGAACACTGAACAAAGTAAAAAGTTCACTTCGGTCTTTAAGGAGTAAATGTAAAAAGTCAGAAAATAATAATAATAGTGTATGGTAAGCCATAAGGGTAGGGCAGATGTGTTGGGAACGGCAAGTAAAAATAAAATAAATTCAACCAAGTAAAATAATGACACCGGTAATTTAATGTGATTCACTCTTTAATTTGGACTACATTCACATGACAAACTCCGAAAAATATTTCTTCTATTAATAAAATTAATAGGTATAAAGTGAGAAACAATATAACAAATTGAGATAAACCCAAAATTGTGACACACAAGTGTTGAGTAAAATTTAGAATAAACAATTCTAAATTTACTAATATTAGATGGAAACAAGTAAACAAACTACTTGTATTATACCCATTATAACACCTTTCAAAGGCAACTCACAAATTGAAGAGAAATACAAACACTCAAAGAGAAAGCTCTCAACTCACACTCAAACTAAGAATACAAAAAACTTATTTGTTTTTTTTTATGGAATGATTAAACCAAATGCAAGGTAGGTATTTATAGTTCTCACCATGCAATCTACACCACACAAATATAAAACTAAGAAATAATCCTAGCTACACAAATATTATCTATATACTTCTCTTTTCTACAACCTTCAACCACCCTATTTATTCATCATTCAACCACTTCATTTATTTCTCTACATCTTTAATTATTATGTTGGTGTTGATTTTCAACAACAAGTGTTTCCCAAACTCACTATTTTGTCACTCCCCTTTTAGAAAAATATCCCAAATATTTTTTCTAAAATATTCTCTCCCACTCTTTCACACATACAACACTATTTTTCATCAAAGGAAATTGTTCCTTTAGCTTTGATTTTCTTCTCTTCTTTGATGTATCTCTCTAAGGAAAAAACGTTGCCTATCACTTATGTGGCTAGAAATTGGTCATGTAGCTGGCCAAATTTTAGCCACAAATATATATATATATATATATTTTATTTGATTAATTTATTAAATGTGATTTCACCTAAAAATTTTATTTTTTCCCCTTCTATGTGGGCAGGACCTACAGATCTCTCCATCTTGACTACATGAGGACTCCACCAATCTAGCAGTATACGACAGTATTCAAAATTCTATTTTGCTTCCTCTATATGGATCTTCTCAAGCTGTAGTAGCTTTTTCTCCATTACATCCCTAATCCAGTGATATCTCATATCAATATGTTTTGATCTCGAATGAAAGGAGGTATTCTTTCCTAAGTGGATAACACTCTCACTATCACAAAATAACTAGTAACTATCTTGTTGCAACCCAAGTTCTTTCAAGAACTTTTTCAACTATAGAAACTCTTTACATGCTTACGTTGCTACTATAAACTCTGTTTTTGTAGTGGATAGTGTAACACATTTTTGTAACTTTGACTATCATAACACAACTCCCCCTGCAAATGTTATCAAATAACCTGAAGTGGATTTTTTGGAATCCACATTGCCAGCCATATCTGCATTTGTGTATCTAACTAACACAAATTTGTAATTTCTAAAACATAGATATATTTTGGAAGAACCTCGAAGATGCCTAAAAGTCCATTTCACTACAGCCCAATGGCTCCTATCGAGGATTTGAAAGGAATATACTCACAACTCCAACTGTATGAGTGATATCTGGCCGTGTACAAACCATGACATCAGACTTCCAACTAGTGAAACATATGGAACCTTTTCCATCTCTTCCTTCTCTTTATCTGTAGAAGGGATCTGCTTTGAACTTAGCTTAAAGTGATTAGCAAAAGGACAATTAATCGCTTTATCCTTGTCCATATGAAATCTTTGAAGTACTTTCTCAATGTACTTCTCCTATGACAACCATAATTTCTTGGCGCCTCTGTCTCTAATAATATTCACACCAAGAATCTTCTTTGTTGGCCCCAATTATTTCATAGCAAAAGACTTACTTAACTACTTTTTCAAGTTGTTGATTCTGGAAATATTATGGCCAACAATTAACATATCATCCACATAAAGCAAAAGAATAATGAAATCATCATCAAAGAATTTCTGCATAAAAACACAATGGTCTGAAGTAATCTTTTTGTAGCCTTACTCTCCCATAACAAACTCAAACTTCTTGTACCATTGTCTTGGTGCCTGTTTTAAGCCGTAGAGACTTTTCTTCAATTTGTAAATATAATCCTCTTTTCTCTTTTTCTTGAAACCCTTTGGTTGCTCTATGTATATCTCTTCTTCCAAGTCACCATATAGAAAGGTAGTTTTGACATCCATTTGCTCAACCTCTAAGTCAAGACTTGCTGCTAATCCCAGCACAGTATAGATGGATGTCACTTTCACAGATGGTGAAAAAATCTTGTCAAAGTCAACTCCTTTTCTTTGGAAAAATCCCTTGACAGCCAGTCTGGCTTTGTATCATGGACTGGAACTGTGTTCTTCATGCTTCACCCTAAATATTCATTTATTTTGCAAAGCCCTCTTCCCTCTGGGCAACTTCATCAGCTCAAAACTTTTGCTCTCATGCAAGGACTTCATCTAATCTTACATGGCTTCAATCTATTTTTGTTTGGATTCATCATCCATGGCTTCTTTATAACTCTCAAGTTTTCCCTCATCAGTGAAAGTTATATACTCATATGAAAGATATGTGGTAGAGGGTCATCTCAATCTACCACTTCTTCTCAGTGGAATAGGAGAAGCCATAGGTGTTGGTGCTGGATAATGAACATCATCATCTCCCTTGCCTTCAGAACCAACTTCTATGGGAGCATCATCTTTATCAAGTGGATAAACCTGGTCTTCATCTCCAACTTGTCTTGGCACTGATGTTGGAGGAATTAATTCCAAATCTGATGAGTCACCATTGGAATTAGGAACATCTTTCTCCATTTTAACAATATCTTCAATGATCTCATCTTCAAAAAATACAACATCAAGTCTTTTTGAAACTGGATCATAAAATCTATAGCCAAATTGATCTTGACTATAGCCAATAACAATACACTATCTTGTTTTGGCATAGAGTTTGGAAATCTAATCCTTAGGAATATGAACAAATGCTTTGCAGCCAAACACCAATAGATGATTATAGGAAACATCCTTTCCTAACCACACTTTATTTGGAACATCCATCTTGAGAGGAGTACAGGATGAAAGATTCAACACATATGCAACTATGAGTATGGATTTACCCCAAAAAAGTTTAGGCAACTTTGCATGTGAGAGTAGACATCTGACTCTCTCCATCAAAGTTTTGTTCATTCTCTTAACTAAGCCATTCAACTGCGGTATCTTTGGAGGTATAATTTGATGCTGAATACCATGCTTTTTGCAATAAGCATGAAAAGGTATTGTTTATTCTCCACCATTGTTTGTCTGAACACACTTTAGCTTCTTCCTAGTTTGTCTCTCAACTAAGGCATGAAATTTTTTAAAGACATCTAGCCCCTGATCCTTTGTCTTCAGACATCTTCCTTGAATGATCATCAATGAAAGTCACAAAGTATTGAGCACTAGCAAGTGACTTTATCATTGGTCAACACAAATCTGAGTGAACTAGATCTAAAATATTATTCATTCTGAAAGGAAGGGAACTCTTGAAAGCAACTCTGTTTTGCTTTTCTGCTAGACAATCAACACATTTCTCTAGATGTACTTCAGCCATTCCGGGTAGTATCTTCTTCTAGCTAGACTTGTCATACTTTTTCACCATATGACTGAGTCTCCTATACCATAATTCAGTTGCACTGTCTTTCTCCATGTCATTTACTGTGTCGGTGGAGAGCTTCGCTTGCATTATATACAAATTTGTATGCTTCTCATCTCTAGCCACTACTAAAGAGCCTTTTTTAAGTTTCCATTTGTCATAAATGAAGGAGTTACAATATCTTTCATTTGTAAGTTTGCGTATATAGATCAAATTGAGGCGCATATTGTGGAATATGCTTAACATCCTTCAGAAATAGTCTGGTTCTATTCTCTGTTTCCAAGCAAGCATCTTCTCTGCCAACAACCTTTGACAAGCCTTAATTTCCTATTCTAACAACACCAAAACTTTTAGGTGTGTATGATGAAAAAATTTCTCTACACGATGTAGCATGAATTGTAGCACCACTATCAATCATCCAGTTGGTCTCGTGTGATGCAAGATTGACAAAATCTTCATCATAAACGATATTGAACTCGTCTATGGTATTTGTTTACGCATCATTTCTATTATCGTCTTTCTTCACTACTTTACCTTTGTTCGTTTCCTATTCGTTCTTGAACACTCGACAAAATTTCTTAATGTGACCCTTCCTCTTACAGTGATGGAATTCAACATTGGCATATTTGTTTAATTTGTCTCTGCTCTTGCCTCTAGGTTTCTGTTCTCTATACTATCTCTTTCCTTTGGACTCTGTGTTAAGGACTTGTGCTTCTGAATCTCTCTCCTTGTTCTGCCTCTTATATGATAACAGGCCTTCTAGAATAACTTCAAACTCCATCTTGTCTTTCGCATAAGTTAGAGTTGTTATGAGATGATTATATGATGAGGGTAGTAATGCCAGTAACATCACAGCTTTCTCTTCATTGTCGAAACTCACATTGAATCTTGCTAAGTGAGAAAGCTTGTTATTGAAATAGCTAACGTGCTGCATCATACCCATATTATCTTCCTTTCTCATATGATATAGCTCCTTCCATAAATAAAATTTATTGGCAATGTTCTTTAACATGTACACGTTTTCTTGAGTCTCCCATGTTTCTTTTACAATCTTGTAATTTTTTGATTCAATATTTTGCAAGACACTGTCTGATAGATTTAGACGGATTGTACTAGTTGTAATCTCATCTATCTTCTCCCACTGTTCCTCAGTGACGATTGTTGCCTTCTTTTATTTCCCCAGCAACACCTTATGGACCTTGTTGTGTGTTTTACAACACATAAAAACGTGCAAGTATACACGGTCACAAGTAATAATATTTGTAAGTAAAGATCGTTCCCACGGAGATTTATTACTAGCGTTTGTTGATTATTAAAATTATTTAAACCTGATGTTATCCAAACAATCAATAATTTGTTGCAGTTTGTCTTAATTAATTTTTTTAACAGATTGTACGAAAATTCTAGGATTGCAGTTCACCTAAATTAATCCACTTGAATATTTTATTCTCTCTTGATTTATGTTCTCGTGTTTTAAGTTGTTAACCAAGAACTCCTAATTTATCCATATATCTCTTTCAAGCTCCATACAGACACACCTAGTTAAAATGATTCACTATATTCCTATGAGAATTAAATTCAACCAGATTTATTAAGTTCTGAGTTCTCAAACAGTCACACATACAATAAAAGTATATTTCTATCCCTTATGTATATACGTTATTTTATCACGAGCAGCACATAAAAATGCCTTTTTCAAGTTTATTTAAGTGTCACATATCAGTTAATTAATCTTTCGATAATTAAGAGCATTAAACACAGATAAAATAAACAACTTAAAACAGTTTCATAAATCATTGTTGTGAGTTTTGCAACACACAGAAATCGTGCAAGTATACACGGTCACAAGTAATAGAGATTTGTAAGTAGAGTATCGTTCCCACGAGGATTTGTTACTATAGTTTGTTGAGTACTAAAATTGTATCTTTCTGATTTTATCCAAAACAATCGTTGATTAAGAAAAGTTTTAAAATAAAAAATAAGAGAACTCTAGGATTGCAATTTTTTCACCAAACTAATCCACTCCAATCATGTTATTTTCTTTGGATTTATATATTTTAGTACATTTAATTTGTCAACCGAAAACTTCTTTTTTATTCATACATCTCTTCCGAGCTCCGTACAAACACACCTCGTTAAATTAATTCACTATATCTCTATGAGAATTAAATTTAATAAGATTCATTAAGTTCTAAGTTTTCAATGGCCACACATACAATTAGTGTATATTCCTATCCTTCATCATACATGTCATTCTATTTACGAGCAATATACACAAAAATACCTTTCTCAAGTTTATTTTTATGCCACAAATCATTTTGATAAAATTCGTAAATAATCAAAAAGCATTAAGCACAAAATAGAACGAACAAATCGAACGTCTTATAAATCTATAAAAAAAATAATTAAAATAAAAGCTTCATAAATTTAGATCAAATGCAACCCTAGAAAAATTAAATTACTCCATTAAATTAAAATTAAAATTACAACAGATTCAGAAAAATAAGATGAAGAATAAGGAAAATTAAAACATCAAGAAACGAAAATATTTGGCACACGCAGAACACAACAAAAGCCAAAAAATGGCTTCTGCGTGTTCTGCAGTCCAAAACCGAACACCACAAAATTTCTAAACTAAAAAAAACTCTTCTCCAACCAAACTAAAACTTTTTTACAACTAAAAACTATCTCCTATTTATAGCAAAAAAATACATCAATAAAATATTAAATTTAAATCTACGCGGGGGACAAAAAGGTGTGGCGAAAATAATAAATTAAACGCGTGGGGGACAAAAATTGTATCGAAAATGGGATCGAGGGACGCTGCGCGTTTCTGTTTTAATTCTCTTCCACGCTGCCACGTGTCGCGTTCTGATTCGCGGACACAATTAGTGGGACACGTGGCAGCATCTCATTCGTTGAGGGGAAACGGGCGCACGATGAATGGTCGCACGGGAGCCAACGGCTACAACACGGGCTTGATCCAGCGCGGTCGCGCTCATTGTAACATGCCACGTGTCGGTATATTATTTGCTGAAATATTAAGTGCAACACGTGGCAGATTATGGTTCGCGTAAAACCCGGGCTCACGTGGATCAGCTGCACCGGAAAAAGGGGCGCGCGAAATGGGGGACAAGTCTGCGCGGCGTCAGCCAGTGGGTCCCACGCTGCACGTCGACCTGCGCGGAAGGTGGGCCCCACTCGGGCAACGAGCCGCGCGAAAGAGAATTTCCCTGCATCCACTCTCCTTTGTCGGGTTGAAGTGCACGCGCATCTGAACCGTTCATGCTTTGATCTGACGGTCCACGATGGAGCATGGGTAACGCCGCGTGGAATGTTTCTCCTGCGAAAAAAAAACTTATTTTTATTAATTATATTTTTACCCACAAATATATTTCAATTTACATTTTAAACTTTATTTAATTGCAATACAGCCCTTTTGTAATTTAAATTAAATTTTAAACTTTTAATAATTGAAATTAATCCCAATTTTAATTTAAATTATATTTTCAACTTTTGTAAATTGCAATTAATAATACTTTTATTTGAAATTATATTTTTGGACACAAATTTGCATTTAAGTACGTTTTCGATACAATTTACTTAATTTTATTTAAAATATATAAAAAACAGTACATCCTAATTTATTAAACTAAAATTAACTAAAAATAGGGAGAATCTAGCAATTATAATTAATAAAATAGGTGAAAATAACTATATAAAATACAATTATCAATCATTCAAAAATAATTAATTCAAGTTTCATAATTTACGCTACACTGCAATCCTAGAACAAATGTATTGGTTCATAGCAGAATTTAAAATTACAACACAACAAAAATAAAACATTGCAGAGAAACAAAAATTAAAAGAAAATAGATAAGGAAAAAATGGGGGACAAAAATGTATGGGGAGCAACAAGCGTGAAAACATTCTGCGCGTTTTTGATTTTTTCTTTTCTTTTTTCCACATGCCACGTGTCACCATGTGATTTTCTGAGAGAAATACAGCGCCACGTGGCCGATTTTCATTGGGTGGTAAGGCCGGGCGCATGAAGAACGCGTCGCACAAGATTTCCTCGGGTTGGAAGTGATTAACGGTTGGAAATGGGCGCGGTTTCTGTGCTTTTATTTCACCGAATACATGCCACGTGTCATCATGTTATTCGCTGGAATATTTATGAGACACGTGGCTGCTCATTTTCCGTTGAAACACGAGGGTGCACGCGGCTTGGATGTACCGCGTCACACATGATTTGTAGACGAGCTGCTCGGTGTGCGACAGCTTGGTTCAACGCGCTTCAATCTGGACCGTTCATCTCATCCAGTGGTGATCGATGCACCTCGAGGGAATCTGCACAGCCGACATGTGGGTCCCACTCTGCACGCCAGTCTGCGCGGCAGGTGGGCCCCACTGGCACGCCGAGCCGCGCGAACGAAGAACTCTGTACCCACTCTCCTTGGTCGGTTTTGATCTACACGCGCGAATCCCAACCGTTACTTCTTTGATCGGACGGTCCACGTTGCGCGTTTGGAATAGGGCGCATGGCCTCATCTCACCTGCGTAGAAATTAAGTTTTATTAATTGCATTTTCACCCACAAATATATTTCAAATTATATTTTAAACTTTGCTTAATTACAATATAGCCCTTTTTCTAATTTAAATTAAATTTTCAACTTTTAATAATTCGAATTAAGCACTCTTTTATTTGAAATTATATTTTTGGACATAAATTTGCAATTAAGTACGTTTTTGATACAATTTATTTAATTTTCTTAAAATATATAATAAAACAATAAATACTAATTTAGTAAACTAAAGTTAACTAAAAATAGAAAGAACATAGCAATTATAATTAATAAAATAGGTAAAAATAACTATATAAAATACAGTTATCAGACCTTATGTTGAATGAGAATATCCTTCATCCTCCTTTGCCATAAAGAGAAATTATTATTGCCATTAAATTTCTTAATATCTACATTCTCGCTTGACATTTTTTTCTTTGTTTCTTTTTATGCAAATAAATATGCCCTGGACCTAATAATTTTTTTTGGCAAATCAGTCTATGCTGCAACCACAGAGCATACTAAGAGTTTTACTAAACCAGCTTTGATGCCAGTTGTTGGGCACAGTTGGTAAAAATAAAATAAATTCAATAGAGTAAAATAATGATACCTATCAATGGCAGAGATTATGGATAAGATTACAAGATTTATTTTACCATAATTAGTGTATTAGTTGTGTATATATTATAAACCAAAATATATAAAGAGAATATTGTATATTTAAGTAATAGAAAATTGTATATATTCTTACCTAAAATAGATTGTATAATAATTCTTATTTAATGAAAAGAATCCTCAAAAAGATGTCATTAAGCCATTTATTAAAAATTGTCATGGTATCAAGGCCTACTTCTTGAATCCATAGCTGAATCTTCAGTTTTTTTCCAGCTTTGCTTCAGTTTTTTTGTTTTTGAATTTTTGCTCCTGTTTTTGATTTTGGGTTGATAAATTTCTTATCAATAACTTCATTTTGAGATTCTAAGTTAACCAACTTATGGTTGACAACTTTACATTAAGATTTCTTTTTTTTTCTTGGAAGAATGTCTACAGAAACCTTGGTTATCAAATTTACAGGAAAGAATTATGCGGTATAGGAATTACAATTTAGAATATTTCTGAAAGGAAATGAGCTTTGGGGTCACATTGACGGGTCTTCTCCTGCGCCTGGAAATGGTAAGGAACTTAGCCAATGGGAGAAAAAGGATGCTCGAATTATCTCTTGGATTTTAGGATCTATTTAAGTTCATATGGTGAACAATTTACACTCTTTTGGTACGGCTAAAGAGATGTGGGATTATCTGAAGCACATATATCATCAAGATAATACTGCGAGACAATTTCAACTAGAACTCGAGATTTGTACCTTCAGCCAAGGTAATCTCTCCATTAAGTAGTATTATTCTAGATTTCTTAATCTATGGAGCAAAGATTCTAGTATTATTTAGACGAAGGTACATAAAGAGGCCTTAGCCAGCCTTCAGGTGGTTTTTGAAGATAGTAGACGTAATCAATTTTTGATGAAATTGAGACCAGAATTTGAAGTTGCTAGAGCTGGATTGTTGAATAGAGATTTAGTTCCTTCTTTGGATGTATGTCTTAATGAATTGTTACACAAGGAACAGAGAATGGCTACACAAGTTGTTATAGGTGCATCCAGGAAAACATTTGAAGTTGTCAATGTTGCTTATGCCACTCAAGGGAGGAATCGAGGAAAGGGAAAATGCAGTTTTATAGTTGCAAATAGTTCGGACATATTGCCCGTAATTATGGTAAGAAATTCTACAATTACTGTAAGCAAAATGGACACATTATCAAGGAATGTCCTACACGTCTAGAAAATTGACCAGTACAAGCTTTTCAAGCTGCTATTCTAGCTCTTAACATTATTGGTCCTACATCTACAACTACTAACACAACTCAGTCTTTCATTACTCCAAAAATGGTCCAACAAATGATTATCTCAGCATTTTCTACCCTTGGACTTCAGGGCCAAGGTAAGAATATTTCTCCTCCTTGGTTTTTTTATTCTAGAGCATCCAACCATATGAATAGCTCCCCTGATTTTTTACATAATCTACGAGAGTATACTAGTACAGAAAATATTCAGGTTGCTAATGGAAGTAATCTTCTAATTACAACCATTAGTGATATTGAACCTTCTTTTCATCATGTATTTGTCTCTCTTGGGTTATCTACTAGTTTAATTTTTGTTGGTCAAATGGTGGATAATAACTATGATGTAAATTTCTCTCGTGGTGGTTATGTTGTGCCAAATCAGGTGTCGGGGAAGGTGATCGCGAATGGGCCTAAAGTGGAAAAATTATTTCTGTTGCAATTTACTATTCCTCAAACTTTGTCTTTAGCTTCTATTATTGCTGAAAATAAGGCTGATGTTTGGCATAGACGATTAGACCATCCAAATAATGTGATTTTGTCCAATTTGATGAAACATGGTTTTCTTGGTAATTGTTGTTGTGTTTTGCAACACACAGAAATCGTGCAAGTATACACGGTCACAAGTAATAAAGATTTGTAAGTAGAGATCGTTCCCACGGAGATTTGTACTATAGTTTGTTGAGTACTAAAATTGTATCTCTCTGATTTTATCCAAAATAATCGTTGATATGGAAAAAAGGTAACAAAAAAAAGAGAACTTTAGGATTGTAGTTTTTCACCAAATTAATCCACTCCAATCATATTATTTTCTTTGGATTTATATTTTTTAGTACATTTAATTTGTCAACCGAAAACTTCTTTTTTTTTATTCATACATCTCTTCCGAGCTCCGTACAAACACACCTCGTTAAATTAATTCACTATATCTCTATGAGAATTAAATTCACCAAGATTCATTAAGTTCTAAGTTCTCAAATGATCACACATACAATTAGGGTATATTCATAACCTTCATCATACATGTCATTCTATTTACGAGCAATATACACAAAAATGCATTTCTCAAGTTTATTTTTATACCCGCAAAATCGTTTTGATAAAATTAAGTAAATAATCAAAAATCATTAAGCACAAAATAGAATGAACAAATCAAACGTCTTATAAATCTATAAAAAAAAATAATTAAAATTAAAGCTTCGTAGAATTTAGATCAAGCAACTGACCACAGAAAAATTAAATTACTTCATAAAATAAAAATAAAAAGTGACAAATACGAGAAAAATTAGAAAACAAAGAAGGAAAATTAAAACATCACATTCGAAAATATTTGGCACACGGAGAACATGACAAAAAGCCAAAAAATGGCCATTGTGTTTCTGCGATCCAAACAGAACACCACACAAAATTCTAAACTAAAAAAAACTCCTTAACTACTGTACGTAACATCACCTATTTATAGCTAAAAAAATACATCTAAAATATTACATTTTTATTTTATTTTTTTATAAAAAACGCTTAATGATTTTTATCGAAAAACAAAAATCACGCGTATCGATTTTTGTATCGAAAAATATTAATTAATTCACGCGTGAGACAGGGAGCGCCGATTACTGCATTTTTTAATTCTTTATGCATGCCACGTGTCGGCGTCGATTCGTTGAAACAAATAGTGGGACACGTGGCGCATCTCGTTCGTTGAAAGGAACGGGCGAGCGGCGAAGCACGGGATTGGGACGAGAAAGTGAGGCGCGGCTCGAACGAGGACTTGATCACATGCATTCGCATTCATTGTAAATAGCCACGTGTCGGAAACATGATTTGCTTAAATATTAGTGGGACACGTGGCGGATTCTGTGCAGCCAAAAAGCGAGGATGCGGCTGCTGCTACCATAACCGCGTCACACTGATTGTTACACGAAGCGGTTCAATGCACGGCAGCTTGGTTCCACGCTGCTTCAATCTAGGCCGTTCGAAGATCAGCGATCGGCGATGTGCCTCGGGGAAATCTGCATGGCGGCACGTGTGGGTCCCCGGCTACGGCCGGCTGCGCGACATGTGGGTCCCATTTCTGGCAGCCGACTTTGCGCGACATGTGGGTCCCATTCTGACGGCCGGCACAACGCGGCAGTGGGGCCACATTTGGCATCTTGGCCGCCTTGAAGGAAAGATTCGTACCTTCTCTCGGTCGAGCTTGATGAACACGCGCGAATCGATACGGTGATCCTTTGATTGGGCCGGTCCACGTTTCAGCGTTTGGAATAGGGCGCGTGGCCTTCTCTACTCTGTAGCGAGAATTTAAACTTTTATTAATTATATTTTGACCCACAAATATATTTCAATTTACATTTTCAACTTTATTTAATTGCAATACAACCCTTTTGGTAATTTAAATTAAATTTTAAACTTTTAATAATTGAAATTAAGCCCGATTTTAATTTAAATTATATTTTCAACTTTTTAAATTGCAATTAATAACTCTTTTATTTGAAATTATATTTTCGGAAAAAAAAATGAAATTAAGTACATTTTCGATACAAATTATTTAATTTTATTAAAAATGTATTTTTAGCACATAAAAGGAAAATATTAATTTATTTAACAAAAATTAACTAAATATTAAAAGAACATAGCAATTATCATTACTAAAATTGATGAAAATAACTATATAAAATACAGTTATCAGTAATAAAGATCAATGTTATACTCATCGGTTGCTTTTTGATTGTTCTATATGTAAACTAAGGAAAAGTGAAACTTTACCTTTTCCTACTTATGATGATCATGTTGATACATGTTTTGAGATTATACACAGTGATGTTTGGGGTACTACTCATGTCATTTCACATATGTAGTATAAATATTTTGTAACGTTTATTGATGACTATAGTCGTTTCACATGGATATATTTTCTACATTCAAAATATGTGTTCATTGTTTCCCAAACTTTTATGGCTTATATTGAGACACAATTTTTCACTTGTATTAAGGTTTTACGATCTGATAATGGTGGCGAATATATGTCACATGCTTTCAAGTATTTTTGCAACAGAAAGGCATTGTATCTCAATGATCCTGTCCTTATACACCTCAACAGAGTGGGGTGGCTGAACGTAAAAACCGTCACTTTTTGGATATGGTTTGAACGTTACTCTTAGAATCTTTAGTTCTGCCTAAATTTTGGGTGGAAGCTTTTTCCACTGCAATCTATCTGATTAATTGTCTACCTTCTCAATAATTGAATTTTGATACTCCTTATTATCATCTTTTTGGTATGCATCCAGATTATCATATGCTATACATGTTTGGATGTGTTTACTTTGTTCACTTGCCTCCTCATGAGTGCCACAAGCTTACAGCTCAATCAGTACGATGTGCTTTTATGGGTTATAGCACTGCTCACAAAGGATTTTTATGTTATAATGTTGTTACTAATCATCTACGTACTTTTAGAAATGTGATTTTCTTTTAACATGAGAACTATTTTTAGCAACATGCTTCTCCTTCTGATGATGTCCTTCTTCCTAGCTTTAATGATATTTCTCCATCAATTGAACGTTTTAAACCTGATATTTTTTATTAGTGACGATGACCCTAATCATCACAAATCCTTCCCGACCCTGATCCAGTGCCTACTTCAATGGCTCCTCAAAAATCTTCCCGCACTATTCGTCCTCCTGATAGGTATGATTTCTCTACTACTTTAGCTGATACTACAGTTCCTATCTCTTATTCTCAAGCAGCTAAACATGTATGTTGGGTGAAAGCTATGCAAGAAGAACTTCAGGCTATTCAGGAGAATCATACTGGGGATATTGTTCCATGTCCTACTGATGTTAAGCCCATTGGTTGTAAATGGGTATATTCCATTAAGATGCGATCTAATAGCTCACTTGACAGATATAAGGTGCGATTGGTGGCACTCGGTAATCGACAGGAGTATGGGGTCGATTATGAGGAGACATTTTCCCTTGTAGCAAAGATGACGATGGTGCGACTTGTTCTTGCTATTGCTGCATCCAATGGCTGACCATTGTGACAAATGGATGTTAAGAACGCCTTTTTAGATAAACAGAATATTATATATTTAGGTAATAGAATATTGTATATTCTTACCTAAAATATTATATTTAGATAATAGAATATTGTATATTCTTACCTAAAATATTATATTTAGATAATAGAATATTGTATATTTAGGTATTAGAATATTATATATTTAGGTAATAAAATATTGTATATATTCTTACCTAAAATAGATTGTACAGTAATTCTTATTTAATGTCAACACCGACAATTTAATGTAATTCACTCTTTAATTTGGGCTACGTCCATAGACAAACTTCAAAAAATATTTCTTCCACTAATAAAATTAATAGGTACAAAATGAGAGGTAATACAACAAATTGAGATAAACTAAAAATAGTGACACACAAATGTTTCCCAAACTCACTATTTTGTCACTCCCTTTTTAGAAAAATGTCTCAAATATTTTTCTAAAATATTCTCTCTCACACACAACACTATTTTTCATCAAAGAAAATTGTTCCTTTCGATTTGCTTTACTTCTCTTCTTTGGTGTATCCCTTATGTGGTCAAAAATTGGCCACGTAGTTGGCCAAATTTTAGTCACCAATATATATATATATATATATATGATGAATTTGTCAAATGTAGTTACACCTAAATTTTTTATTTTCTTTCCCTACTATGTAAACAGAACCTACAGGATGTACGTACGAATGAAGATAGACCTGTACTCCACCTCAACTCTTGACAAATAAAATTTTAGATATAATATTTATAAAATTATAGACAAATTACATGTATAAAATAAAACCGTGTCCTACCTAGATTTTAAATTTTAGGTTTTTAACACTCAAATATTTTAAAAATATTTTCACTAAAATAAGATATATATATATATATATATATAATATATTTTTTTAAGGATGAGATTATACTAATGTCACTAAACTTATGTCTTTGAAACATTTTCCTAAATTTTCAACTAGTACACTTTAGTCAACTTAACCAACATGAGACACTTTAGTCCAGATTTAAAATTTGTCAAAATGAAATACTTTAGTCCCTAAATCTAGACTAAAGTGTCCCATCTTAGTAAAGTTTAGTTACTAAAGTGTCCCAAAATATAACTTTTGAGTCCTTTTTTTATACATAATGTCCTAACGCTTAAAATATGGGTATTAAAATATACACTTGAAAATTTAGAAATCAAAGTCACCCAAATATATAAGTTGAGGGACCATGTGGGTACTCTTTTTTTTATTTTTTCTATTAAAAATAAGTAGTAACCGAGAAGTAACAAGTATTATATTCTAATGTGTATATGGTGCAGTATCGATACAAAACCTAAATCTGCTACTGTCATGGTGTTTTGTGAAACTAACCTTAAGAGATTTGTCCAGCTTTTCTGCAAGTGCCAACAAAAATTTAGATTTGCCACAGCCCTGCGGACCAAGAAGAAGAGTAAGCCTGCATCAAAGCCATCTTCCAAAGAACTTATAAACTTGGTTAAAATAAAATGTACCTTTTAATTAAACTTTATGCTCTTGAGTGCAAGACAGAATCCTCATTGATCATGTAGCTTTGTGTATTTTTATTTCATCAAGGATTATAAAAAGGGTTACCTGGAGGCTTTGATGATGCCACTGACATCTTTTATAATGTTTATCTTGGCATGTTTTGAGTTGAACACAATTCCTTTTGTAAAACCCTGTCATGAAATTCGTTGGATTGAAAATATAAATCATAAAGAAGATACAGATCATGAAAGTGTTGTTTGAACTTTGAACACGATGAAATTTTTCACTAAGCCTTTGCCTCACATTGGCTATGTAAGTGTAAAGGACTCAAGTTATGCTATAAATAGAATCCGACCTCTTCAATGTAATGCACACCAAACACTTCCTTAGCATTTTGTGTTGAACCTCTTAAAACCTGGAGTTCTTTATTTTTATGCCTTCGTATTTTCAATTATTATAGTCCAATATCATTGCGGTTTCGGTTTTAGCATAATTATATTTTTTAGACTCGAGATTAGATTATGTTTATGCATTGCAATTGTATCATGGGTACATACTGTCTAAGAAAACTAGGTTTTAAGTTGGACCATTGTGACCCCAAAGACCTTTCATGAGAATTTTCTTTAGAGCAGACAAGCAATTCACTCATTCAATGTTTGGTGTGCCACTTGTGGCATCAATGTTTGGTAAATACATAGACAAAAAGTTAACATTTTATGCAATAAGTGTCATACTTCTAACCACGTTTGCTTATGTATTTGTCGCGTATTAGTAGTATATATAATAGCAGAACTAAAATAGCAGAGGACAATTGGACTCATAAGCAGCAGGAAAGTTACAAGTCAAATAGGGCTTAAGTCTTGTACTTACTGATAAGGACCTGACAAGAGAATTCCATAAAGTGGGGAGAGGCTTTCCTTGAACTACTTCACACTCTGCCTCTATAAACAGATTTTGGTACCTGACCTCCACTGTTGGTAATTTCACATTCACTCTATTTAAAAAGGATTGTATATGTTAGATAGATAATATGCATCATGTACGTATCAATTAGGTAACTTACTTTTCGTAGAGTTAAAATGTAACAAAAATAGTAATAAGAATTGAAATAAAATAATGATAAATGAGTATAATTTATAAAATTATAAAAAAAAATACAATTAAAAAATACTTTTATTTTTATTTTTAAATAATATAAAATAAAAATAATAATAAATGATTATACAAGTACGTGAGAAAAATAGAACATTCCAACGTATTCTTGAAATACGTGGAATAAATGAATATTCTTATTATTATTGAAATATTTTACATCATATTCTAAATTAATAGTCAAATTAAACATAAAAATATAATTAACTAATCACATTACTCTTATTATTATTATTATTATTATTATCGATCAAACAAGATCAAAAAGGTGAGTAATTAAGTTAAATTCATATAAATATAAAATATGTGCATACAAAATTAGTGACACTCAAAAGTAGGGTAACATTTTGGTTGAGAATAGGCATTAACACTTAGTCTTAGTATTTATTTTATAATAATTTTGATTTAAAATTTATGATTTATGATTTATAATTAAATAATTGATTTTGTTATTTATGAATTTTTGTAAAAATAATCATCAATATGTTTTGATAATAATTTTTATTTAGTGATTTTCAAAAAATAAAATAAAAATTACTACCAAGATATTTGGTAATATTTATATTTTTAAGAAAAGTTAAATATAAAGAAATATTTTTGGTTATTAATTAAAACTAAAGAATTCCAATCATGCAACTAGCAACATGAAAGGTATTGTATTTAGGGATGGGCAAAAAAACTGCGGGTTCGGTTATCCGCGGATAATCGCACCCACGGTTCGGTTTTTAACCGTGTACTTTCGGGGACGGGTTCGATTTCGGGTAAAAACCGAACATAAATGCACGGGTACGGTTTGGTTACGGTTATACTAAAAATCATACCCGCCCGTACCCGAAATTAATTATATTTATTTAAATAAATTATATATTAATTAAAATTTATTTATTTTTAACCTAATATATAAACCTAATTTATAACCTAAATCATAATCCCTACTCAGCGCCTCCTTTTTTTTTCTTACTCTCATTTTCTTTCATTTTCCTTCCAATCTTCCATCTCCAGATCAAGCTTTCTTACATTTGGTACTATTTAGCAGGTATTCAAGAATCAAGAGTGGTCCGCTTTTCATATCTTCTAAAGGTTGGTGAAGAACTGAAGATCAACATATTTCTTCTTTGGCGTCTTTCGAGCGTCCGACGGTCCGAGGCCTGCTGCTCCTAATACGGTAAATCGGTAATGTGCCTTTGTTTTGTTTGGCCTCTGGGAAAATCGAGATGTGTCCGATACGAAAGTTTAGATTTTGTGGCTTGTGAATTGTGATTGCGATAGTTAGTTTCTATAATTTCATTTAAAAATTAAGCGATTGTGAACTATTTTCTTCTTCTTTATATTTCCTCTTTTAAGCTCAACTATTGGCGTTGAAATGCTTAATTGTTTTATAAATGCAATTGCTTACTTGGTTTCCTAATTTTTTATTTGTTTTATTTGATTGGAAAATGGTAAATATAGGCGGAAAATAAAAGCTTACTTTAAATTTTGGGATACCGAAAATATGAAACATAATCAAACAATTGTAATTCAATAATGGGGGTTATCGTAGTTTGAACATAATGTTTCTAGTTCTGAAATCACATTAAAGTTGTTGGTAAACTAACTCTACCAAAAATTTAAGTTATTAGGCTGTTCATTGCATTAGTGAGAGTTGTTGGATTCTATTATTCATATCAAGAAATCATGACATTGTTGTCTTTCTGGAAAGATATGCTCTTCTGAAGATATGCTTGGATTCAGTAGATAATTAGCTCCTTAATAGAAGAAGAAAGAAAGAGAAAATAGTACAGAGATATAAGTAAGATAATCTTATTTCTTGATTCAGTTATGCTACTGTGAGTAAATGAACAAGTATACTATAGAATTATTCTCTGTTGTTTATTCTTGTTGTTCCATTATATAATGATGACATCTACTGCTTGTAGAAATTGTGCTATCATGTAAAAAATGGCTTATTTTTGTATCAATAACGAATTGTTTTAGCTTTACTGTGTTAATCATCTCCCCACATTGCTTTCTTGATAATAGACCATCTTCGAGCTCAGTTTTCTTCTCTATTATGTTGATGGGTTTTCTGTTTAATAACCTTGTTTCATAGCAGATATTCACAATGCATGCAGTTTTCATTTTGTTCTGGAAGTTGCTACCCTTTGCCAATCAATAAGAACATGCATACCCATTGAAATAGACATAACATGATTATATAGAAATGAAAAAAATACTATAAATTCGTCTAAATGTTCCTGAAGCATTACAATGTTGTTGTGATTTTGAAGGATCTTGTACTAAACAATATGTCCTGTTGAGCTTTCCAAAATATCAAATGAGATACACGAAAAAGAATGCATTTTATCTGTTTCACCGCCTCTTTACTTTCCACTGATTCAATATTCTGAGTTAATATTTGCTTGAATTTGTTCCAAAGTTTTCCCCTTTGTTTCAGGTACCACGAAGATAATGAACACTATAGCCAGAACATTGATTGCTGCGTAAATATGTTTATGATGTTTATGATATTTTATAAGCTATTCTTCCTTTACCTTTGCAACACACATTCATGAAAAAACCATTGAACTATTGATTCTGATTGCAACATGTTACTTTTGTAAGCTACTTCAAGTAATGTGTGAACGTCAGTAATATATTAGATTTATTTCTTTTTGTAACACAACTTAATTATTTTTTGTGAACTGGCAGGAATAGGGTGGAAATCTTGGAAAAAGCGGTGGTTTATCCTTACTCGCACTTCTTTGGTTTTAGTGTGCAGCCACGTTCCAGGATAAGGATCACTGGCATTAGAGGTTATCATATCAAGACTATCGAGAGATTTTAAATCTTGTGTTTCTTGTTTATATCATTATATGTATTTAATGTTGTCTAGATTCATAGAAATATATATTATTAAATGTTAAATTTTTTTATTATAAACTCAAAATAATAAATTCAGATAATAAATTCAACCATTTGTTTTGGTTGAATTGTATTGCTAAAGGGGCTCAAATTGAATAGGATTTTTGAAAACGTTTTTTTTTCGATTTTTTTCAATAACTATCGGCCCGGTAAGCGTGGGTAAAAAGCGTCACGACTGCCGGCGGTTTTGGGCGGTTTCGAGAGATGATTTTAGAATTCGGTTCGGGGACGATTATATTCAAATCCGTCCCCGCCCATCCCTAATTGTATTGATTAAAGACTTTATGTAACATTGGAGTACCTATTGATCCTGATAATTAAAATGTAAATCTCTGAATTATAATAGTACAAAGTCTTAATATACTTTACAAAAGCTTTACAAAAGCTATAATATCAGTAATACATCCTATGTTAAATGTACCCATTATTTTTAGTAAAGTATTTACATAAGCCATATAACATTGGTATTGGTGACTAAGGATTAAAATATGGATGATATTGTCGATATTGCAATGATATTGTTATTTTTTTTTGTATATTTTGACATCGAAATATAATATTTATATTTGTTTTTTATTAAAATGTCGAAGAAGAAAAATATTATGACATTCTCAAGAAAATGTTGAGAAAAAAATATTTTTTATTAAAATACGGTGGATATCATAGATATTGTTGGAAATTGTTGACAAATATCAATAAAATATCGTTTCATATTAAATTTTTTATTTTTTATTTTTCAAATAATTTACGTATAAATTTATCTATTTATAATTTTTTATCATCAATCAAGATATTATTTATTTAGGATAATATTTTATACTTCTTTTCATATACATATTTTTATTTATACATCATTTTTATAATTAATTTACTATTTTTACCTTTATAATTATTTTTTTATAATTTAAATTCTATTATGTACCGTATTGTACGTCTCAGTTTTATTCATTTAAAATAATATTAAAAATTACAATCTAAACAATTATTTAAAAAATTTAATTAGTTATTTTACAATATTTTGATTAATTAGTTGACTTATTGATCAAATTAAATACCATAATTTTTATAAATATGTACATTAAATGAGAAACTAGTTTAAAAATATAAATAATTGATTTTTTTTATATTTTATAAAGTTTTGTAAATAGATTCTATGATTTTGATAGAGGTTCTATAGTTTTGTTAAAAAAAAATCATTTTCTTTGTTAATAACGATAATATCTTCGATATATCCGTAATATTTAAGTCTCGATATTTAGATTAACATCGATATTTTAAAATTTAAGTGTGGGTGAAAATACACTTTAATTTGATATAAATTTAAAAATATATGTGTCAAGCTTTCAACTACGTATGCGCATATCTAAAGATTTACTACTCTGAATGTCTTATATCAGTGTCTATAACATAGATATACACACATTTGCTCAAACCCATGCTGCTTAAGTGTTAACAGAAAGCACATATTATTAAGCTACAAAAAGTATCTGAAATTTTGAAAAAGTACAAACGTTCATTCAGTTTAAAAATTTTAATTTAACACTTTCCATACATTTATATCTTATTTAAATATTCTTCCACCAATTATTTTTGTACAAAAATAATAAATTTTATCAAAAAAATTATGTCATGTAAACAACACTTAAAGTTATAAGATATTTACTGCATGTGGTACTTTTTTTCATCTTTCCCTCTTTCCCTAACTCGCTTAGACAAGCAAAGAAACCATGGGTTATGCGCATGAAATAGGATTCTAAGGCTCGAGATTGGTTTCATTAGTTTATACAAACTATCAAAGAATGAGGGGAAGAGGAAAAGAGGGGACGACGTTGTCTACCAACATATTCCTTTTTAATAAAATTGGCCTGTTTTTGAAAAAAAAATTGATAGAAAGAATTTAACATGATTTTAAAAGTATTAAATTGAATTTTTTTATATAATATCAATGATATATGTATAAAAATATACTCGATAGTTTGCAAACAACCTTTACATGATATCATAAATTATTTATTCAGGTCCAATAATTTTGAAATACAAATATAAATTATCTGCATGCATGCATGTTATATAAATGTATCATTATCCCATTAAATTCATAGTTATTTTTTAGTTTGAAAGTTTCAATGAATTCATAGTTTTGAAAACCATAAATAAGATTTAATTGAGATCACATGATATAAGAAGGAACCTGTCTATCCTCTGTCTTAGCATTTGAAGCAAACGAAGGTTATCATGCTCAATATGCTTAATCATCTTCTCAATGAAAACATGTCTTTCAACAGCTCCGAGCTGAGTAACATCAACAATCCTTTTCCTTTGAGATATTTATTTTCTTCCATAATCATCTTCAATATTATCTTCTTCTTCAAACACATCAAACAATGATGTTTTCATTCTTTGTAAACTGGGTAGTCTTTCAATTTCAGCCCACGTCAACTTAACTTCTTCATCATCTTCCTCTGTTATCAAATCTGTAAGTCTTCTTCTAAGGCTTGATGAGAACTCAACCTTTCTTTCAATTGGTGTTAGCTCCATTTCAATAATTTATTTTTCTTCTTCTTTGTCTCTTTTTTTTTTCAAATGCTAATATGTGACATATGACT
Organism: Hippophae rhamnoides; assembly: GCA_033030585.1. Lineage (NCBI taxonomy): Eukaryota > Viridiplantae > Streptophyta > Magnoliopsida > Rosales > Elaeagnaceae > Hippophae > Hippophae rhamnoides. Next base: position 56,021,855 of record CM065429.1, on the reverse strand, counting down.
CTGTATCTAGTAATCAGAGGTTAGCTGGTTTATAAATATATAAATATCTCAAATCATAAATCAGTAGCTTCAGAGATATTTCTAGCCTCAGCAAGAGTTCTTTGAATTTTCCTTGAACAATTATTGCTAGAATTTTATAAGTTTAATTCAAGCATAAGCAGTTAGTAGTCAGAACCCATAAAGGAAAGTGATATACATGTTTTTTTGGCCCCCTTTTTTTTTCCTTTTCAAAAAGTAGGATATATTTTCAAAGACTGCACATCTGACTAAATTTAACAATAAATTAAATCTACATTTTTTATAATTTTTTTTGTTAATGTAAATCATAAAATTTAAAAAATTAATTTAGTTGGATAGATTAAAGATTTTTATTCAATACATATTAATTAATATATTTATATTTTTTTATAAATTTAATCTCTAAATTATTAATTATCAACATGAAAAATAAGCATTTTTTCTTTTTAAGAGGAGTAGATAAATATTTAAAAAAAATTCTTAGTTTGGACGTGGGGTTTATTTTTTATTTGTTTCAAAATTTTAAATATTTTAACAATTTTTATTATAATTCTTTACTTCATATTGATTTGAGTCTTTTAAGTATGATGTAATGCTAAAAATTCTTTTTAATTATAGGTTATGTTTTTATAAAACAAAATGGTAAAAAAAATTATATATCTAAAATTGCCAACCATTCGTCCTTAAGCTGATATTGTAGGTTGGTTTGAAGTTAAATGAATTTATAGAACAATGTTTTGGTTTTTCAAAAACTATCAACGTAAAATTAATTTATCACATAAACCAATAATTGATTAAACAGACTGCAACCACTCTTGTCAAAAAGTAATATGAATGTTTTTCTCAATAATATATATATATCCTATTTACATAAAAGATGATAAGTTAATAATAATATATATATATATCCTATTTACATAAAAGATGATAAGTTAATATTAAATATTTCTAATAGATTAAAGTTTAATATTAAATATTTTTAATTGATTGAAATATAATTTAAAAACATTCAATTGACTAACATTATTAGAAAATATTTAGACTAAATATTTTTTTATAGTAAAAATATATTAGTTAGATATAAAGAGTAATATTTTTAAAATTTAGACTTCAATTCATATATGATTCATTTATCCACGTGGTTTCACTTTTATCTCTTTTAAAAAAAATTTGTTTTACATTGTAAACAAATATTAAAGATAACATTTTTTTTCTAAGAATTAAAATAAAACTTAATGTAAAAGGAAAGTTATATTATGAATCTAAACTTAAAATTAATTAAATATATGATAATAAAAATAATATTTTAATAATATTAAATGTGATTAAATTATATAAAATTTAATTTAAATAATATTTATCTATAGTAAAGTTAAATTAAGAATAAGATATTTAAGGATGATATCTTTTTATTATAATTTTTTTTTGCGATATATTCTTTTTTCTTATATAAAATATTCAATAATCTTTGCTTTTACGGTTGCCTTTGATTCGACTACACATGGATTGATTGACCCAAGTGTCATTATCGTATCTTTCTTGGAAGAATATTTTTGTTTTGAAAGTCTTATACCATTATATATATCAAATTTGTAACAATTATTCGAGACTTCGAGTGATACAATTTCGTAACATTTATTAAGTTGACATTTGAATCATAAAACAATAAAACAATGAATAGAAATGATAACGTGAATTTGAATCGACTTAAAAGTAAATAATATTATTATTATATTATTTGATTGATTGATTTAATTATTAAAATCAAAGAATAAATTAATATTATAGTGTTAATATATAATTGAAATGGAATGAAATAAAAAACACTATCTATTAATTTAATATCCTTATATTTAATAAAATTTAAATAATATCATGTAATAGTTATTTTGTTTGTCAAATAAAAAATTATTGAAATCATTATTTTTTTAAATAGGGTTTAGGTTTTAGAAATTTTGAGCTTTAGGATTTAGGTTGGGGTATAAGGTTTAGGATTTAGGGTTTTAGGGTTAGGGTATAGGATATGAGGTTTAGAGTTTTGGGTATAAGGTTTAACATTTAGGGTTTCAGGTTTTTGAGTTCATGGTTTAAGATTTAGTGTTATATTTGTGAGTTTGGGTAAAATTAGAGCCAAAAATTAGCATGTGAATGGAATCATGATACCTAAGGGGAGATGATGAAATTATTATTCTTTCTCTTTTAGAAATTGATTTCATTCCATTCTCAATTTATAGAATAACCAAATATATAATTGTAAAAAAATCAATTTCATTTCTACCACATTTACAACCAATTAAACATGAACCAAGTATATTGTTAATTTTTTTTAATAATAAGATTGTTTTTCACATTTTTTTAATATAAATTTTACATTATATTACAGTACGGAGTACTTAAACTTATATATATAGTTTATGTATTGATCTATCATTAAAATTTATTTATCTTTCATTTCAAGTCAAATTTATATCACACTATCATTTAATGTTAAAAAATACTTACACTTACATTCATATCATTGTCAAAGTGATACGAGTACTTTGTATAAAATCTTCTTTTTTTTAAAAAAATATAAGATTCATTAAAAGAAAAACATATATATATATACAATGCATAGTCTAAAAAACAAATCTAATCAAATGACTCATAACACAACTAGTATAAACTAGATACCATAAGTAATAACAATTTTTCTCTCTAACAATCTAGTTAGATAACTAAAGAAAAAACAATCAAACTCAAAGAATCAATACAAATAGACAAAAATAGCTCAGACCATACTCATCAAAAAAGAGTTAGACACGTTCCTAATTGTCCAATTAGAGGGAACAAGTTGGGTAAATTAAAGAAGATAAACAATAAGCAAGACCAGACAACAACAAAAGAAAAATAACTAACAGAGTATTAAAACTCCAACAATTTTCAAATCTACACACTAAAGCAATACAAAAGAAACCTAGTAAAGAAACAATATTGATCTCTAAGAAAATGATGTAGCTTCAAAATCAAGAAAATCAACACCAAAGTCCAAACCACTATCCATAAAAGCTTGTATGGATCTCACACTTATCTAATAGTGAGTGTCTTTAGACTTGAAACACCATGAGTGCCAACAAAAAAAAGTTAAACTTAATCCCGCTCTTCACACAAACAAAAAATTGTTGAAATTTCTTAGCACTTAGCCAAACTCCATATAGCATCAGGACTAACAAGCCAAATAGTAACACCATAAACAAAAAATACAAGCATAAGATCTAAGTTATTCATGCTACTAAACATGTCATCCAATTAAAATAGATCAAAAAAATCCAATTCATAAAAATCAACAAGCAAATAACCAAGCGAAAGGGAACAAAATCAAACACAAACGTTCATTAAGAATGAGTCTAAAGAGTACCAATGACTTATGGATAAAATAAACATAAATTATGATCTAGCACAAAATTAGAGAATTGATCCAGATATGAGATACTCTCAAATAAAACTAACATTTAGTATAAAAGAGATAGGAGCAACAATAAAATCACCAATCGAAAGAAAATCATGAAAAGAGTATGATCATGTTCTACTAGTTACAGGACTATCACTTTCTTTACCCTAAGTCCAATTTTTCTATCTACACTCTTGAACCCTAACCCTAACAATGATCCACCAAAGAAATTACAAGCTTGTGTGACCATCAATTAGAGACAGGGGATATAAATGCAATGGAAAAATATTTACAACTTCAAATGAGAGCAATACGGAGATAGAAGGTCGCGCAACAAGTGAATAAATGATGATGTTTACTGAAGTCTCTGGTTCATTGATGACTATGGTGTGATTTTATCCATATAAGAGATAAGCGTCGATGTGGGAGAGCACTAGCCACAATAGAAGTGACTACCACTAATGAAAGTTCAAAAAAATGCATACAGTAATTACCTATTATATATACATTTTTGATACGCAAGGTGAATAACTATGTCTTATGTCTCAAACTATTATAAGTTTAAAACTCATGTTACAAAATAGCAAAACTCATGTAACATATTCAATCATTCAAATATTTATAACTTAATTTAAGTTAAACTTATTTCATAATATATTTTAGTTATTTTTTACAGTATTGTTTGCAATTTTTTATCTACCTTCATGTTGTGACATGTTCATGTAGAAATTTTACACTTTTTAATAAGTTGCAAATATGTTTAAAATCTAATTGTTTTAAGGGAAAACCTACAAAATAAACTTAAGTTATATTAATATTTACAATCTAATTTGAGTTATCATATTTCACAATATGTTTCGGTTCACTATTCAAGTTTTTTCTTTCAAATGTTTTGAGTTACACTCTTGTAGTTTTTTTTACGCATATATGTAATGATAAAATTGTGGTTACATGCCATTGTAAAGCTTTTACATAACTCTCTAAATTCACATCTTTTTCATTCCCATGCACCACACCTACTTATCACGATTTTTGCAAATCTTTATTATGAAATTGTCATAACTTAAACTATATTGTAAAAAAGTATAAAACAAAACTCTATTTTAAATGATTATCATTATTTTAATCGCATAAGAATCGTATTGTCAAAATAATGTGAGAAAATAACAAAAATAGCACATTTAAAACCTATAATCACACAAAAAAAACATCTCATATGTCTACCTCATACATTTTTCCTAGTAAAGAAAAGGTCTAACACATCATTTTATTTTGAACGACGACGTATAATTGGATGTCGTTCAAATTAAAATATAGCCATTAAGTTTCGTTCAATGTTGAAAGTCATCCAATTGAACATCGTTCAATGTTATTGGAATATTATTTTTGTTATAAATTTTAGGATTATTATTTTTTATAATTTTTTAAATAATTTTACATTAATTGGCTATTGAATAAAAATAATGTTGAGATTGACCAAATGGTACATATATTATATCTTCATCGAGTTTTCGATATTTAGGGATGTATTTTTGAATTAAGTATGTTTTATGTCTCAATATATTATGTTGTTACAAATATATTTATAACATTTATAAAGTTACATTTATACTCATAATGTATATAAAGTGCTAAAATTATATGCATATTTAATTTTTCGTAAATTTATTAAACGGAATTATTTTATTTGCTATTTGTCTCATTTTTGGGGTATTATAAGGTTTGTTTTTGTAAGTCCAATTGTTCTAGTGTTGGCATTCCCTTGTCTATGTTTGTCACATTATTTGGTGTTTATGTTTGTCTTTTGTAAGGTTGGTTATCGGTGGCTTAGCATCACTTAGGACACAATTTCGTGTTTTTTTTTGTTACATGCTCACTCTCTTAGATTACATATAGTTTGCATTGTTTGGTGTTTGTTGTTATGTTGTCTCGTTAAGGAATTTTTTTGTTATCATGGTGTTCTATTAGAGACTTTGTTTGTTGGTTGTGTTGTTCCATTGGGGATTGGGCATTTCTCCATGTTGTAAATTTTTTTTGTTCAAGCTCGCTCACCAACGTTCTTACCTCTGTCTCGTAAAGGTGCTCACCCCTAAGGTGTTAAACAGGTTAGCACAGACCCTTAAGCACTTGTCCCATTGGCTTATCAAGTTAAAATAGTATAGCCTACTAAATATTTAGCCTGACATAGCATGACGTGCTAGCCAAAAAAAGCGACACGAAATAGCCCTTAACTCGTAGCACGTAATGGGTTGGTTCGTATCTAATCTAACCCACTGACACAGTAGTCCAAAACTAAATTTTATATAAATATATATATTAAATATGTAAATATATTCATATATTACCAAATATGGGCATGGTCTAATAGATTGAGTTAACATTGGTACATGAAAGGTGGGGAGTTTGACTCATATTACCAACATTTTTTTTTCAAATAATGGCTTAAACATAGCACAAGCCATTTTGACTTGTTAAGCATGGCTCAATAGGTCAGGCACGACATATCACATCATGGTAAAATCCATGGGCTAAGAATAAAGGTACGAAACGGCCCGTATATGGACCACAGGCTTGCCTAGAACTTTTGACATCTCTATTTTCACCTTCTTCTACTGTAGGTGGCGAGTACATAATGACTACTTCACTTGCTATGGGCTAGCCACCATAACCGAAAAAAGGGGGCAGCAAGGGTTTGAAAGGCTTTGAGTTTTTCTATAAATTTTCCTCTTTCTTCTTATTTCTTTGGCTAGAATTGGGGGAATCTTTGCTCTTTAAGTACCAGATTTCGGCGGTTCATTTGTGATTCATTTTCCTTTGAGTTTTGGGTCCTAAAAACATTATAGCTTGGATGATGTAGGATATCATAGAGGAGTCTCTCATTTTTCGTAAACATTATATTAAGTGTAAAAAATGGGAGATTGAATGAGAATTTTGAGATTCAAAATGCATGATTGGCTAGTGAAGAACCACATTATTTTGAAGAATTTTTTTAGTATTGAGTTGTCATGTGCTAGTTGGTAGTTGCAAGATGGCATCATTTCCTATATGAGAGGAGCCTATAAGGTCATGTGTCGTGTATTGGATGGTAGTTTCAAGGATGTGACATTTACCATAGGTTATGAGCCTATGTGGTGGTGAGTCGTATCTTAGTTGGGTGTTACGAGATTGCAAAATTAAGTACATGTGAGAAGCGTATGTGTTAGTATATCATGTGTTAGTTGAGTGTTATGGGGTCAAAAAGTGTATGCATGTTAGGAGGTTGAGCCATCAATAGTCTATCACATCAATTGGTGATGAAGTTTCCATTATAAGACTAGATCTACTTGGATCAGGTGGTGTGTTGGTAAGAAGAAGGCAATATAGAAGCAATCAAGGTAGGTGTCAAAACTAGTAGAGGTACCAGTGTTTATATTTCTATTAAGTTGTCAACATTTTTATTCATTAAGTGAATTTTTTGATGTTGAGTGTTTTTCATAAGCAACCCAAAGATGTTACTATATAGGTATGTGTTTATAAGGGTTTACCTCATTACATGCTATGTTATGTATGATTTCATGTTGTTAATGCACAATTATCATTTATTGAATATGTTCGCAGATAGGGAGATCTTGAAGTAATTGAAAATCCTTTATAGATTTTCTAGTATGTTTAACCGATTCATATATTGTGTATTGTTTGTCATGTTAATGCTTGCTGCTAGCCTGGACAAGAACTTGTGTGGCACACCATTACCAGTGAGTTTACAACAGATCTTTTTTCTTATCTATTAGTTATTTTATGGTATGTTGAATTAAGCTTTTTATCTTTATTTTCATTGTGTTGTATGCTTAATTTATGTTGTAATGCATACTTAGTAGAGTTGGAAAAGAGCTTACGAAAATATTCCATGAGTTAGTGTATCCACCCTCTTGTAAATATTGAATGCCTATATGGATCATAAGTTCAATTCACATGTGCGAAATTATTCCAACGTATAGAACTATGTATCATAGTAATCTCTGTAGTATCCATAGTAACTTCGACCTCGGTTTTTTGATCCAAGATGCTCTTAATAGGGTTTGTCTCCCACAATAGTAGTAAACGACTTCCATTGAAATGATTGCTCCCTATCAATGTTTCACTATGTTATTTATTCTTTCCTCTGTCTTTATTTATCTATATATATTAAGCATTTCATGGTCCACGGTGCCAAAATAATGTCTTCTCGCCCAAAGGAATGATTTGTCCATAATACCCCCAAAAAATGAGACTAACAACAAATATAATTATTCCATTTAGTAAGTGGACCTAAATTGAATATGTCTATGATTTTAGTATATTATATACGTTATGAGTATTAGAAGCATAAAACATAATTAACTCATGTAATTTTACTCAGTTTCCTTTCTAAAATATAAAATTTGAGAAATTATATAAAATTACATTCTTAAAATTTATAATATAAAAGTAGCATCAAATAATATTGAATAAGATTTAATTAGATGAAATTCAACATTGAGCGGTTTTAAATAGCCACAATTCAATTTAAAGGATGTCTAATTGGAGGAAATTCAATGTCAAATGATGGGCTAAACTTTTTTAATAGTACTGTTTGGTATTAAATATGTAACAGACATGCGACCTAATAAGTCTAGGTACCCCACTAGGGGGTAACGAGGTTATAGGACTAGCTTGACAATGGCCCGGGCCCAACGAGCTTGCTAATGCGTATAATTCAGTCAACTAGAGTACTTCGTCATACAATTATGAGGTCTTAGATGTCAAGACCTGGTAAAATCATTAGAAATGTTGGTGATCATAGTCCTCCCTCTCTATGGGTAGCCCAAGAAATTTTTCCAGGAATCTAGAGCAACCTGCTTATAATGACCTTCTTATATCTGTATGTAACGACCTAACGATGTAACGCTTATGGCAATCTGCTTTTTGTTTAAATTAAGTTTGTATATAATTTTATCATATATGTAACAATATATCCAAATCGTATGATACATGCCCTATCATGTATGTTAGATGTTACGCATATATATACCCTTTAAATGAGGAGAATATAGGATCCAATTCAGTTGTCTAAATTTATACTTCTCACTACAAATCACTAAAATCCTTTACACATAAATTATTTCCAAATAATTGGTGTCGTCTATGGGAACTCAAATCTTTCTAGTCTATAGTTAGCATTTAAGACCTAATCATATACTAAGAGAATTAATTTGTGTTTTGATTTGCACATCGTCAAATGGATTGTCCACCCATGATCGATGAATAGATAGACAACCCCGCCCTATTGGCTTAAGAATTCAACCTCAACAATATGGCGCCTTCTTCCTCTCCCTTCAGGTCATTGATAGATTATGATTTAGTAACTGCCTCATTTAGTGAAAACTGAGTTTTGACCCTTCGCGATGTGGGCCCATCCACTCGAGTCATGGGAATTTTAGGTACTTCCCCGAATCGTAGTATAGATAACCCTTCGTCCAAAAGAGATGTGATGATAAAAGGACTTCAAAAACAAATAACAGAACTACAACAAGCCTTCATAGAATGTTGAAGGGAGAACGAAAAATTAAGATCCCGGTTAGAATAAAATGTATGTTCAAAAATAGGGAGTTCATTCTACACACCCATTAGTTCTCATATAATATGTCAACCCTCTAGAAAGGAACGTATCTCTTGTGTCCATGACCCTCATCAACATATAGATGTTGAGTAACATCCCCAAATAGTTCATGATCCTCATTTCATTGTGAGGACCTCCCAAGTAAATCCTCTCACTTACGAACCTACAATTCAGCCAATCCATCCTTATAACTTGAGCAACAAATTGGACAAAAAATTAAAAGAGATGAAAAAAAATATGGATGAGAGTTATTGATAGGCTCAAAGGGTAAGAAAAGTCCAAGTCATGGGGTGACATTGAAAATGTTTGCAATCAGTTATCTACATCGCATTTCTCGGATGTCATTGAATTAACGTTACCTCCACCAAAGTTTAATGCCCACAAATGTCCTGCGTATAAAGGAACCAAAAATCAGGTGGCATACATTCTTCAATTCAAAATAACCATGGCAGTAGTGAGTCTATCCAAAGACAAGCGGGAATCAATGTACTGCAAACTATTTGTAGCCACCTTCCAAGACTCAGCCCAACAGTGGTTCATGGTGTTGCCCCCTAAGAGTATTGTTAGCTTTGATGCTTTAGTCAAAGTATTCGTTACTAATTACGCCTGTAATAAACCAATCAAGAAAGAGTCTCACCACTTGTTCTCAATAGTCTAAGAGGAAGATGAGATAATTGAAGCTTGCATGTGGAGGTTCAAAATAGAAAAGATGGAGATTAACCAATGCCCTGATTCCATAGCCATCAAAGCCTTTCGAAAAGGAATTAAATGTGATAATGGCCTCTTTATAGAATTGACAAAAACTACACCACGCTCCCTAAAGGTAGTTTATGAGGAAACTCAAAAATTCGTCAATGTGAAAAGGGAAATGAAATCAAGCAAAGGGTTGGTTAACAAAAACTCGAATAGGTCCAACCCCATTAAAAGAGAGGAGAAAAAAAGGCTTGCTAGGGATAAACGTCCCTTTTCCCCACTTCAAACCCACCTAAGGCCGAGAGGTAACTCGGCGACTTGGGGTCATGCCTTATCTCCCTTTCGAGGACCGCCCCTATGCTTCACATTGGTAGAAGTAGTGCGTCGAATGAAGCATCTTAATAACGTCAATTGGCCACCCTTCATGAAAGTTCCACTAAGAAACCTCAATAAGTATTGTGCGTTCCATAGGGACACATGGCATTGGACCCAAGATTGTTGCCACCTGAAATGGGAGATTGAGCACCTACTTTCAGAAGTATACCTAAGGGACATCATTGATAAAACTAGAACCCCTCAAGAAGAAGCTCAGAGAGACAACCCTAATCAAAGGATCAGAGTGCCAACCAACTCGATTCGTAGGGAACCAAATGGAGCACACCCCATCTCACCTAGGGATGTGCGTATAATACATACCATTCATGGTGGACCTACCATGGCTGACCATACCAGCAACTCCAGGAAAAGGAACGCAAGAGAGGTTGGAGATACTGGGAATTTGGTCTATAGTCTAAGACCTGAGGGCCGAGTTTACCCAATTAATTTTGAAGGCCGAGAGTGCCTACCTCCTCATGATGATCCTTTAGTGATCACTGTGAAAATAGCTCAATGTAAGATGCGTTGAATATTAGTCAAAAATGGTAGATCATCTGATCTCTTGTACCTATCTGCTTTGCTCGACATGGGTATAGATCCTAAAGAGATCAATCAACAACAAATGCCATTGGTTGGATTCAATGGCAGTGTAATGATGTCGGTAAAGACCATACGTCTACCCGTGTGGTTAGAAGGCGTTATAATTTTGACAACTTTGTCATTTTGAACACTCCCACACCTTATAATACAATTTTGGGCCGCCCATGGATACATAAAATGAAAGAAGTGCCTTCAATTGATTAAATACCCTACCGTTGATGGGGTAAGAGAAATTGAGGGGGAACAAGATAGGGCACGAACCTGTTCCAACGCCGCTATAAAGAACGTGCTACCTCAATCTTTGAAATAGAAATTAAAGAACAAAGGTCGTCCCAAAAAAATTAAAAAACCATGTATAGGTGAACATGTTACGATAGAAGTCCACAGTAAATATGACGTGGTTCATATAGGGGCAATGGAGAATGATCGATCCGTGAAAATCAATTTTGAACTACCTTCTTCATCCAAAGTTGTTCTTATTGATTTCTTGAAGAAAATGAGGATTATTTTGCTTGGAAGCCTGAAGACATGCCCGACATCGACCCTAATATCATCTCCTATGAGTTATGCCTGGTTCATAGTAAAAATATGGTCCAACAAAGAAAGCGGAGATTTTCCTGAGACAAGAATGGGATCATCAAAAAGAAGGTCGAGTCCTTGCAAAGTGTGGGTTAGGTTCACGAGGTCATGTACCCAACCTGGCTGTCAAATGTGGTGTTAGTGAACAAAGTGGGAGGTGAACATAGAATGTGAGTGGATTTAACTGATTTGAATAGGGCGACTCCAAAAGATTGCTTCCCTTTGCCAAATATTGACCAATTGGTAGATGTCACGGCTGGGTTCAAATCAATGAGCTTTATGAATGCCTATTCAGGCTACCATCAAATCTGAATACATCCCAAAGATGAAGAAAAAAGGCATTTATCACGGAAGAAGGGACTTTTTGCTACACTAAGATGCCATTCGGTTTGAAAAATGCTAGTGTCACCTATCAGAGAATGATGAATAAAATGTTCTGAAACCAAATTGTATGAAACATGGAGGTGTATGTTGATATCATGATGGTCAAAACTAAATGTGCTAAAGACCATATCTTTAACCTTAAAGATGTGTTTCGCATAATTTGGAATTATAAAATGTGTCTCAACCCAAAGAAGTGTATATTTGGAGTAGCCTTGGGGAAGTTCTTGGGGTACTTATTGACTTCTAAAGGCATAGAAGCCAATCCAGATAAAATCTTGGCCTTGGTCAACATGAAGTCATCTTGCTTCCTTAAGGAAGTCCAATAGTTGAACGAACGTATCGCGGCTTTAAGTTGCTATATTTCTAAGTGCACCAAAAAATGTCTATCGTTCTTTCGATTGTTGAAAAAGAACACAGAATACCCTTTGGTATAATGAGTGCGAATGAGCCTTTTGATCCATTAAGGATTACTTGGGGAAAACACCCATTTTGGCTAATCCTATGGTATGAAAAGATCTGTATATGTATATGTCTTCATGGACAAAGCTGTCAGTACCGTATTGATGGTCGATAGAGAGGGAGTCCAACACCCAGTATACTATGTGAGTCATTCGTTGACAAGGGCATAACAACGATATCCTCTTCTGGACAAGGCAGCCTTCACAATAAGAATGACGGCATGTAAACTTAGGCATTACTTTGGTGCACATAGGGTAGTGGTCTTCACCCCATACCCCTTGAAAAAAATTTTGGGTAAACCGGACCTTTTTGGGCGTCTTTCTCAAATAGCCATTGAGTTGAGAAAATTTGAGATACACTATAGACCTTTGGTCGCTATCAAGGGAAAATCCCTTGTAGATTTTTTCACGGAGTGCACACAAGAGGATACCCAAGAAGGAACCTACATACATACGGTAAAATCAACCTTCTTGGAGAAGCATCTCTCCTTGAAACGGAGTTATGGAAGGCATATGTAGATAGAGTAAGCAATTCACGAGGGGCAAGAGTTGGAATTGTAATATTCACCCCAAGGGGAGGCTTAATAGAACAATGCATTCGAATAAATTTTCAAGCAATAAACAATGTTGCTGAATATGAGGCCCTACTCTTGGCGTTACAACAATTAATAGTCCTTGGATCTAAAAGGGTGTTAATCTATAGCTATTCGCATCTGGTGGTGAACCAAGTCAACGATGATTTTGAAGCAAAGGAAGAAAGAATGAAACTTTACGTACAAGAGGTGAAGAAATAAAAAGCCTTATTTGAAACTTTTGAGATCAAGTAAATTCCTTGAGAAGGAAACACCCATGTTAATTGATGAACCATTTAAATGCCACCTTTGGTGGGGTTAGACAGTTTAAACTTTATTCAAGGTGTCCAAATTAAACCTAAGAATTTAGTTATCCGAGTACTAACTTTCAAGTTTTAAAACTACTACTGAAAACATGTTGTCAATACATTTTCAGATAATAATTCTTATAAAAACTTTTGAAATAGAGCTTAACAACTTCTTGGGCGATTGTACCAACAAATAAAAGAGCACTACTCTAAATCAGCCAGGATAACTAAACCTTAAAATCTAATTTTGATTTAAGTTTGTTATGAAAAATAATATATTTCTCTCTAACATTCTTAATATAAAATCTTGAATAAAAAATAAAATCAATTCATTTTAGAGATTTTTACCTATTTAATATTTGTAGCGTAACAACGTTATTATTATATCATTTTTACAAGCTAGTACGCGATTAAATTTAATCACGGAGACAAATTAAATATAACATGTAAGAATAAAGCATAAAAAAATAACTCGCAAAGAAAATAAAATCCGTCTGATTACTTGATGCCATTCCGTTGCTAGAAAACCTCGAAGCGGAATTTGCACTCCCATTTATTGAATCAAAAAGCTAATAAATTACAAAAACATAACTAGTTCTTCCCAAAGAAAGAGGAAGAACTCTAAAACTAAGAGAAACTAGCTAAAACATAAGAAAAACTAAAAAAAAACTAAAAACTAAAATTAAACTATCCTAAATCACTTGGTGGATTGACACGGTTGCATTTAGCCTATGCGACAAGCCTTTAAACCCCTAGGTTTCCCTAGTGGAGCGAGTTTGAGTCTCGTGAGGGTTTTGATAATGATACCCACACAAACATTGAACTAAATGTAAAAATCAAAAGAATCAAATCAAAAACTAAAATTACAACAAAATCAAAAATTAATTTAAGAATAAAAGAAAACAACATATCACAAAAATGTCTCATACTTTTTAATCTCTTTTTTAAGATCATAATTAAAATCTCAAGCATAAGTTATTTTAATCTCTTTAAACAATCATGATTTTATTATAATAGTGGTCGAAAATCATTTTCATATTTTATGTAAAAAATGCATCAATTTAATTTCACCCAATTTGATGTCATGAATCAAATTAGCATCATTTCTACATTCCTCATGAAGTCAATACTCTCAAAACTCTTGAATCATATGGGTTCAAACACTCATACTATTTTATATGCGAAAGAGTTGATGTATAGAAATGAACTAATATGTTCGCATATGTATAAAGAATAAAGGCTCAAAGTGTTGTTTTAACATTGATCTCATGAAATGAATCAAATGTATAAATTATAAAGATATCATATGTAAAAATTATTTTCATGCATAAATCAAAATCATTAAGAAAGAATTTCAAGATATATGCATTTTACAAATGAAGAGAGTGCAATGACTTTTTAGGGAATTATTTCCTATATCTTTCTTTTGTAATTAACCTTTACTCACAACTTTGTAGGCAATGTGGGTTATAGTATGTAGATTATACTATATATTCTTTATCTCTCTATTTTTTTTCTGAAGATATTTCTCAATATATGTATTTTAGAGAGTCAACCCATTATGCAGTTGTACATTTTCATTTTTTGAATTTTGGTGAGTGGTTAATTTTGTGGCTTTTACGTTTTGATCTTGGTTTAGGTAACCCCGAGAATATGTCTTTTTTTTTGTAGCGATCATGCATGAACGAGATATAAGCATATACTATCAATTTCTACTCAAATCATTTAATCTAAGCAAAAATAATAAAAAAATATATGATACTCTATTAAGATGAGAAAAAAATTCATACATTCAATGCTAATACCTATAGAGATCATCTAAAAAGTTGAAGAAATAAGAAATGTGTTTGGAGTATAAAAAAATATATATTTCACTCTGAATAAAGGAAATTAGGCTCAAATTATATCTCACAAAGGTAGCCTCCACTAAAAAAATTCATAAACACCGATTTTAGGTTTAATATAATTTCTACATCTTATCAAGAAATACTAGTTATGACAAAAACTAACTAATTATCAAAAAATAATTACAAAATATTTCATGATATGTTTTCAAAAATTAATCTAACAGTACAAGAGACTTAACTATTTACTTAAATTTGATTTAAAGAAATGATAATTTTTGTGAGAATTGTTTTTTTCAAAAATTACTAAATCACACAAAATAGAAATAAAGCCAAACACACAAAAAATGAAAAAGTATATTTTTTATTTTTAAATTTTTTTTTTTAAATTGTTAAAACTTTTTTTTAATTAAGCATGGTAACTTTTCAACACCCCCAACCTAGAACTTACATTGTTCTCAATGTAACAACTGTAAATTAAAGATAAAGAGAAAAGAAAAGAAAGATTAGCTATTTCTTGAGAAAGTGCAAGTAGTAATGGAAAATGCGGTCGATCCATCAATATTCATCATTAAAGTGTATACTGAATCGGTTGTGAACTTAACATCTCGACAAATATTTTTAGTTTTAACAATTTAAAAATTATTCACATGTAATTAAAATTAAATAAACAATAAAATTAAGTAAATAAAATAAATAAAAGAAAAATTACCTAAAATGATGGGTTGCCTCCATCCGGTAAGTAGTTTAGCGTCTTGTAAGGCGTAATCAGGGATTGCATTTTAAGTAAACTCGATGTCCCCTCATCATTGTTAGTCAATCAAACCTTGAAGTAAGACAAGGTTCAAGTAAGACGAGGTTGTCTACCTATACTTTTGATAAATACTGACTATTGATTTTCAAATTTCTTTTTGTACTTAAAACTAGAGGTATACTTTGAGTTTTAGATAACCTTGTCATCTAGGTACAAATCAAATAATTAAGCCATAAAAACACAATTGTACCTAGATTAAACAAAGCAACTAACTCCTTAGATTATAATTAAAACTTTAAAATTTTGGAAGTAGTTTTAGAATTTATGTTTTTTTTTGTGTAAGAAAAAAAATAAAATAATCAGCATTAACCAAGAGTGCTCCCAGGAAGAATGGTGGTGCGAGAAGGCTCGCTAAAAACCATCCTCACAACCGAACAACGTTCCCAGGGAAAGACTAGTGGCACAAAGGCTTCCAAGAAGCTGAGTCTCCTAGACAAAACTCCCTTAGATCTTTACTTTTCATGTTATTAAGTTAAATTAAATAAAAATTTAAGTTAATGAAAATCTAAGTTAATTAAGTTTAAAGAGAAGGTTAATTAAGTTAAGTGAATTAAAAAAAATCTAAGTTAATTAAGTTAAGTTAAAAAAAATCTAAGTTAATTAAGTTAGTAAAAAATAAGTTAATTAAGCTAAGTGAAGTAAAAAATCTAAGTTAATTAAGTTAAGTGAAAAAAAGAGTTAATTAAGTTAAGTGAAGTAAAAAAAATCTAAGTTAATTAAGTTAATGAAAATTTAAGTAAAAACCTAAGTTAATATTAAAAAAAAATCTAAGTTAATTAAGTTAGTAAAAAAAAACTAAGTTAAGTAAGTTAAATAAAAATCAAGAAGAAAAAAAAATAGCTAAAGAAAGAAAAATAATAAAATAATAAAATAAAATAAAATTGAAAAATGTAAAAGAAAATAAAAAAAATTATGATTTAAAATAAATAAAAAAATAATAATAAAAATTAAACTCAAAAAATTAAAAATTTGGTTATTTATTTTATTTATTTTATTTTATTTTTTATTTTATTATTTTTTTTTCGAAATTTCAAATTCCAAAATTATTTTACTATTAACACTATATTTATTAAACAATTTAAAATTAGAATTTTTTTTTATTTTTAACCTTTTATTTTTAATTTTTTTTAACTATTTATGAATGGTAACTTTATTTTACTATTTACAATATAATTTTTTTTTGAAATTGTTTTTTTTTAACTTAAAATTTTTGAATTTTTTTTTACTATTCATGAACGGTAAATTTTTTTTAATTCAAATTTTAAATTTCTAAATTATTTTTTTATTCACGGTACTATTTTTATTTAAAAATGTTCTTTTTTGTTAATTTTTTTTTACTATTCATGAACGGTAAAAACTTTTTAATTCAAATTTCAAATTTCTAAATTATTTTACTATTTATGCTATAATTAATTTTTTTTTAATTTTTTTAATTTTTTTTAATTTTTTTTTATTTTTTTTTAATTTTTTTTAATTTTTAATTTTTTTTTTAATTTTTTTAATTTTTTTTAATTTTTTTTAATTTTTTTTAATTTTTTTAATTTTTTTAATTTTTTAATTTTATTTTTAATTTTTTTAATTTTTTTTTAATTTTTTTTATTTCTTATGAAATTTGAAATTTTATTTAAATTTTTTTATTTTAAAAAAAAATCACAATTATTTACAACACAAAAATATTTTTAAAATTTTGATAAATATATTAAAAACGCTATTCCTTCCCAAATGTGGCAAAACTTGATGAAAAATGATAGGATCGGCAAAAACTGACCATTGAAGCGGAATCGTGTCGCCAAATAAATGATGAAACTTTGATGAACGAAAAACTTGATGAGTAGATCAGCCGTCCTACCAATACTTTGGTTTATATTTATAAAACTCACAAGTGCACAAATCATTTCATGAAAATGATAAGTATACTCCGAAGGTCGATCTAAGGAATGAATGTATTTGGTTTTTAATTTATTATTAAAACTTTTAAAAACGAAATTAAATCCTAAACATCTGTCGCGATATTTTTGGGTTTGTGTTTTAATCTAATAACATAAAAATAAACATAGATTGATAAACATTCATGCAAATTTTATCTTTTATAATGGTGGGTATTTATGGATATAATAAAGTTAATTATCTTTCGTATTATTTAGGTTATTAAAGATATGAATTGATATTTATTGATTCTCCTTTTTGTATGAATCTGCACTTTGGTGAGTTAGATATTCTTTGTTAACTAAACAAATCAATTAACGCCTATGGGTGGGGTTGATAACTAATATGCTTAATTAAATTAATTCCTTTTTCTAAGATATTGAAAATGAACCATTTAAATGCCACCTTTGGTGGTTAGACGATTTAAACTTTATTCAAGGTGTCAAATTAAACGCAAAATTTAGTTATCCGAGTACTAACTTTCAAGTTTTAAAATCACTACGAAAACATGTCGTCAATACATTTTGAGATAATAATTCTTATAAAAACTTTTGAAATAGAGCTTTCTAACTAGCTATGAGGCGATTGTCTGTAATCAAATAAAGAATGACTACTCTAAAATCAGACCAGGATAACTAAACCTTAAAATCTAATTTTTCGGGTTTAAGTTTGTAATGAAAAATAATATATTTCTCTTTAACATTCTTAATATAAAATCATGAATAAAAATAAAATCAATTCATTTTAGAGATTTTTACCTATTTAATATTTCTAAGCATATGACGTCATTATTACATCATGTTTACTAAGCGACGGCCAGAGTTAAATTTAACCACGCACAAATTAAATATAACATGTAAGAATAAAGCATAAAAATAAGCGTAAAGAAAATAAAATCCTTACAGAACTTGACGCTATTCCCGTTCTTTGGAAAAACTCAAAGCCGGAATTTGCACTCCCGTTTATTGAATCAAAAAGCTAAAATATTACAAAAACATAACTAGTTCTTCCCTAAAAAGGGAAAGAACTCTAAACCAAGAGAAATTAATTAAGAAAAAGCTAAAAACTAAGAAAACATAAAAAAACTAAAAATCTAAGAAAAGAGAGAAAGAAAGAGAGAAAAGAATGTATTTGGAGGTTTTGAAGGTGTGTTTTGAAGTGAAGGGAAGGGTATTTATAGGTGAGGATGGAGAGAAAAAATGAGTAAAAAAATGTAAAAAAAAATGTAAAAACGCGTAATGGAAATACTAACGTCATTGATGATGTCAGCATGACGTCATGGGGTGGCTGCACGTGAAAAATGAGTGTCGACGCGCGCGGATGAACAGTAAACCGCGCGCAGTGCTGCACGCATGAACAGTAACCTCGCGCGCGATCTTTAGGCTTGCGCCATAAACGGTAACCCACGCCTTGATCTTTGCGCGCATGAAACGATAACCCCGCCAGCGGTCTTTGCGTGCATGTGAACGATAACCAGCCCAGTTTGGGCGGAGTTGGGTCTTAGTGGCGGAGTGTGTGGCGGCGTTTTTCTCCTTTTGACATTTCGACCTTTTTGACCCATTTTGTCCAATTTTTCCATATTATGTCGAGCTACGCATTTATTTATTAATATATTTGTGATGTATTGCTTCGGTATTCCTCTTTTGAGTCTTTAAGTTGCATTTTTAAGCCAAATTACATGAAAAACAATAAAAATACCCGTGATTCGAAAAAAGACAAATTTATATAAATATATGATAAAACATATAAATATATATATTTTTAATCAATTAATTTGCATAAAATCATGGTTATTTTAGTGCTTTTTGAGCACTGTCGACCATCCCATAGCGGAGTCATCCCCGACAGCGGTGCCAAAAACTTGATGGCGGCAAAACCGCATCGCCGATCGCCAATACTTTGGTTTTATATTTATAAAACTCTGTAAGTGCACAAATCATTTCATAGAAAATGATAAGTATACTCCCGAGTCGATCTAAAGAAGGAATGTATATGGTTTTTAATTTATTATTCAAACTTTTAAAAGCGAAATTAAATCCTAAACATCTGTCCACGATATTTTGGGTTTGGGTTTTTAATCTAATAACATAAAAATAAACATAGATTCAATAAACATTCATGCAAATTTTATCTTTTATAATGGTGGAGTATTTATGGATATAATAACTAAGTTAATTATGCTTGCTTTCGTATTATTTAGGTTATTAAAGATATGAATTGATATTTATTGATTCTCCCTTTTTGTATGAATACCACGCTTTGGTGAGGAGTTAGATATTCTTTGTTAACTAAACAAATCAATTAACACCTATGGATGGGGTTGATAACTAATTTGGTTAATTAAATTAATTCCTTTTTCTAAGAGATTGAAAATGAACCATTTAAATGCCACCTTTGGTGAGGTTAGGCGATTTAAACTTTATTCAAGGTGTCCAAATTAAACCTAAGAATTTAGTTATCCAGAGTACTAACTTTCAAGTTTTAAAATCACTACGAAAACATGTCGTCAATATATTTTGAGATAATAATTCTTATAAAAAATTTTTGAAATAGAGCTTTACGCTAACTAAGGGCGATTGTACCATCGAATAAAAAAGCCTACTCTAAATCGGCAGGATAACTAAACCTTAAAATCTAATTTTTCGGGTTTAAGTTTGTAATGAAAAATAATATATTTCTCTTTAACATTCTTAATATAAAATCATGAATAAAAATAAAATCAATTCATTTTAGAGATTTTACCTATTTAATATTTATGGCATAACAACGTCATTATTACATCATGTTTACTAAGCGGCCAGCCATGATTAAATTTAACCACACACAAATTAAATATAACATGTAAGAATAAAGCTTATAAAAATAAGCGTAAAGAAAATAAAATCCTTACTGAGAACTTGACGCTATTCCGTTCTTTGGAAAAACTCCAAGCGGAATTTGCAACTCCCATTTATTGAATCAAAAAGCTAAAATATTACAAAAACATAACTAGTTCTTCTAAAAAGGGAATAACTCTAAAACTAAGAAAGCTAGCTAAAACATAAGAAAAACTAAAAAAAAACTAAAAACTAAGAAATGGAGAGAAAGAAAGAAGAGAGAGTGTGTTTTGAGGTGTGTTTTTAAGTGAAGGGAAGGGGGTATTTATAGGTGAGGATGGAGAGAAAAAATAGAGTAAAAAAATGTTAAAAAAATGCAAAAGCAGCGTAATGGAAATGTTGAGGTCATTAATGACGTCAGCATGGTCACGTAAGCGGCCGCACATGAAAAATGGGGCGAAATGGCATCGGCGCGCGAGAGAGCGGGCGCGCGCATCGTCGCGCGGATGAACAGTACCGCGCGCGCGGCTCGCGGATGAACAGCAACGCACGCAGCGACTCGGCGCGGTAGCCTAGCGGATGGGCTTCGGGCGCGATTTTTCTCCTTTTTGACATTTTTTGACCTTTTCGACCCATTTGGTCCAATTTTCCAAATTTGTTGACCTTGCCCCATTTATTTAGTAATATAATTGTGATGTATTACTTCCGATATTCCTCTTTGAGTCTTTAGGATTACGTTTTAAGCGAAAATACGAAAAACAATAAAAATACCCGTGATTCCGAAAAAGATAAATTTATATAAATATATGATAAAACATATAAATATATATATTTTTAATCAATTAATGAGCATAAAATCATGGTAATTTTAGTGCTTTTTGAGCACTCATCATTAATTCCTTGGTTACGTTTCCATCTGCGGTAAATTCATATTCGGAGAGAGTCATCCTAGTCTCCTATTTTTCAAGACCTAGCATCGACACAAGTGAAATAAAAGATCAAACTTGATCGTATGTTATGTCTACGGTTCATGCTTCTTGGTTGAAGCCATATATAGAATACCTTGTCAACAGTATCCTTCTAGATGATAAACACTTAGCTCGCAAACTCACAAAAAAAGCAAAAAAATATGCCATCATCCAGGAAGTCTTATATAGAAAGAATTATGGTGGCCCATAGTTGAAATGCCTATCCACGGCCAAGGCTCAAATGGTCCTGAGTGACTTACATGACGGCCAATGTGGAGCTCACTTTGGAGTAAAAACTCTTTCACAAATAATTATCCGACAAGGTTACTATTGGACTACCCTTTTTTAAAGATTGCATCTCTTATGTCAAAAGGTATGATAGGTTTCAAAGACACACCAATATGCCATACCGACTAGGTGCCGACCTGAAACCCATTATCAGTATGTGGCCGTTTAAGAAATGGGGTTTGGATATTGTAGGACCATTGTCTTTCACCACAGGCCAAAGAAAGTTCCTCATCGTAGCAATGGATTATTTTACTAAATGGATAGAGGTGGAAACTTTAGCTTGAATCCAAGAAACAAATGTGAAGAAATTCATATGGCGTAATATCATATGCCAGTACGGACTACCTCGTGAACTAGTTGTTGATAAGGGTAGACAGTTCACCGAACAAAAGCTAGTATCTTTTTGTGATAAGAAGGGTATCAAATTATCTCATTCCACCCCTTATCGACCGCAAGTGAATGGTCTAGCTGAATCGTCTAATAAGACACTCATAAGTATACTACGGAAACGTTTGGAAGGAGCCGAAGGAAAATGGATCGATGGACTACCCGGAGTTCTTTGGGCCATAAAGACTACTCCCAGAATGTCAACAGGGGAAACTCTTTTCTCCCTTATTTATGGCACTGAAGCGGTCATACCCCTTGAGATAATAGAACCGGCCCTCTGATCTAGTATCACGCAAGATGATAATGATCACTTAAGATGGGAGGACCTGTTGTTAACTGAAGAAAAATGAGAAGAAGCCTTGATAAGACTTGAGTCAAAAAAGAGAACACTCCAAAAGACATATAGAAAGTTTGTTAAGAACAAGAGTTTCGGTATAAGGGAATGGGTCTTACGAAGAGCCTTGGGCAACAAAGTCAAAACTAGCACAGGAAAATTTTCCGCAACATGGGAAGGTCCATATCAGATATACGATATCACCCATGTGGGCTCTTATTTGATAAAAATGTGATGGTATAAAGGAGGCCCTGAGTTGGGATGGAGAACTCCTCAAAAAATACTACATGTAAAGTTGATGTTTTATATATGACAAGTACAATATCTTTTGATTAATTTTCGAATTTATTTAATGAAACCCCAAGTTAGAAGCATTCATTCGACTCACTTGGGATGCGGGATTCATCTCATGCCTCATGATTGGAGGAGCCCTCCGACCCCTCCCCCCACTTGAGATGCGAAGTACATTCCAAGGAGCACATGCAAGGGAATGGATGCTTACCCTTGCATGATGTGCACCTCCTATGACTTAGTTAATGAAACCCCAAGTCAGAATTAGTCGAACAATCTTCTCGCTTGGGACGTGGGATTTTTCGTATGCCTCATGATTGAAGGTGGACTCCCCTGACCCCCTACTTGAGATGCGAAATATACCCAAAAGAGTACATGAATGGGATGGACATTCAACTCCCCACATAGCATATCTCGAGCACTTTATTTTATGCCCCCCAAATTGGAAAACTTCATTCGACCTTCTCGCTTGGGATGTGTGACACGTCCCATGCCTCATGATTGAAGGTGGAGTCCCCTACCCCACTTGAAATGTGGGATACATACTATGCCTCGTGATTGGAAGTGGAGTCCCTTGACCCTCACACTTAAGATGTCGGCTACAATTTTTATCATATTGCAGGGCAAGTGTAAGCATTCTCAAAACCACTCTTCATTATTCAAGATAAGAAAAAAAATAGAAGTTTTAATGATTCCTAGACTCATCATGTGATATGGTATTACAAATTATTACAAGCATTATTACACATGAATATTTCATTCCTTCATGATAGGAACTTCATGACTATTTTTTATCGAATGCCCTATATTTCCAATATTCAACTAGTTTGCGTAAACCATCTCATCCTATATCTCTCCTGTTCAAGATGTGACAATTTTAAATCTTCACATGAATCCACTAACTCTTGTTCCAGGACATGCATAATTCTTGATCCACGAATTTGGTCGCTTCCTGACACATCTCAACCTCTTTTTTTGAATCCTTTTCCAAGGCTACGACCTACGATCAAAGGCATATGGCACCAATTAGTAATAAAATCGACAGCTTCATGAACATTTACATCAATAAAGTGTCAATAATGAAATACTTACATCGAGCATACACCTCGCTATCATATGCCAAATCGTCCCTCCCTTTCTCTTATGGGCTATATAGATAGGCGAACAATCTTTAGGCACCTCAAAATTGTGATATAATTCCTCCTGCACACGAGGAACATTAAAAATTCCATTTTTGAAGAGATCGTTAATACCACTAGCCTCACCCTTCTCCTTTTTCATAGGATATATACTTTGCAAAGGGCTCATGCCTTCCCTTAATGAGGACAACCCCTCATTCAGAGGTGATTTATCATCACATGATCTGCTCATTTGTAGGGGAGTAGACACCTCGTCCTGAGCTGACTTAGAGAATGTTGAGAATTTCTCATATTTTCCTTTCCTTATGACTTTAGGGGCAACCTGATTAACCTCCTCGATGTGAGTAAAAGAAATAGCTTGTTTCTTTGTATCAGATGCAACTTGCATAATAAATAAGGTTGTTGGATTAACCTTCTTGCTACACCAAGAAACAGATCATTCCCTTATAACAGGGAGTGCTCTTGCGGATGGTGATGACCCCGTTTCAAAAAAATCATCCATGTTTACTTTTCTATAATATGTCTGTATGTCAAAATGGCCTATGATGAAATGATGAATGCTATTAGATCGCCTAGTTTTATTTTTAATTCAAACTATATAAATGCAGCCTCAAATGTTTAGAGTTATGCGTATTACATGAATGGTAAATGAAAACAAAGAATCAAACCAAATATATAGAAGTAAATAGCCACATTTAATGAAGTCAAATTAAATTCCCAAAGTATTCGATTACACTTGTCTTTACAAAATGATAAAATAAATCCCTTTCACGGGGTGGCTTCTTCTACCACACCCTCGGGTGGACAGTTGGGAGCGACCTCAGTATTGCGAGGTGAAGCTTGTGGAATAATAGTTCCAAGTGGCTTGGACCTACTATTTTGAAAAGCTAGCTTCAAAGCCAAGTATGGTGCATTCAAATCTAGCTTTTCAGCTTGGGTCCTTAGATTGCTCACCACAAAGCTAACACCATTGCGATAAGATTTTGTGCACTACGCCTTCAAGGTGTCCACCATCGTAGACTGCGAGCTAACTTGACCCAACATGGCACTCAACTGGTTTTGAATAGCATAATTTTTCACCTCTGCCTCCTTAGCGATCTTCTCAAAATGCTTGGCCGCTTCCCCCTCTCGAAACAGTAGGTGTCGGCGTTTTCTAGCTTCTCCACCTTATCAATAAGCTCGTTCTCAAGGCTCAAAATCCTTGAATTTTTTTGGCTATCAAGATGTCTTTGTCTTTTGCCGTTTTCTCGTACTTTGCTATCGACCAGAGTACTTCATCATACAATTGTGAGGTTTTAGATGTCAAGACCTGGTAAAATCGTGAGATCCCGATGTGATCACAGTCATCCCTTTCCATGGGCAACTCGAGAAATTTATCCAAGAATCTAGAGTGACCTACTTATAACAACCTTTTTTATATCTGTATGTAACGATCTAACGATGTAACACTTATGGCGATCTTCTTTCTGTTTAAATTAAGTTCGTATATAATTTTATCATATATGTAACAGTATATCTAAGTCGTATGATACATGCCACGTCACATATGTTAGATATTACGCATATATATACCCCTTAAATGAGGAGAATACATAATTCAATTCAGTTGCCTAAATTTCTACTTCTCACTACAAATCACTAAAATCATTAATACATAAATTCTCTCCAAACAAGTACAATATATGAATTAGATATAAAATATGTTATTTTTATGATTATAAGTTTTAAATGACGTTATTTTTATAGATACAAATATTAAGAGGATGCTATTTTTATCATTTTTTTAAATATTAACTAAGTTAATATTTTAATTCTATAATTATTAAAATATGTTTATTTAATCTAATAATTTTAAGTTTCTGTTATTAAAAGATAATTAAAAATAATAATTTTTTTACATGCACATGTTAGGTACTAGAATAATAATTCATAAATATACTTGAAAATAATAAATATAAGATATACATATTAATTTAATGAAAACATTTAACATTTTCAAAAAAATTATGATTTAATAATTTAAACTTAAAATTATTGTACCTTAAAAATTTGGAAAATTTGGACGACTAAATCCACACAAAATGTAGACCGACACATCATTAAGACAGCCTAACCTTAGACCTAGGAGTGTGCAAACAATCTGATCATCCGATCAATCTGATCTGATCCGTTAATTTTTTGAAGGTTTCGATCCGACCATCGGATCGGATCAAATGGAAAAAAAAATCCATCTGTTAAGTTCAAATCGGATGGCGGATTTCACTACGGTTCATCCGATCCGACCGAAATTAATTATATATATTTAGGTTTTCGTCGCCATATGTTTTATTTCCCGCATCTTGATTAGGTTTTCCTTTCCATTTTCATCGTGCAGCTAAGTATTCTGAATTCTCTCTGGCTTGTTGCTCTCTAGTCTCCTCTCCTCTACTTCTTTACATTCTGGAAATCTATAAATCTATTTTTTTACATTCTGAAAATCTGTAAATCTATAAATCTACAAATCTGCAAATCTACATTCTAGAAATCACAAATCTGCTTCTATCTAAGCTATATATTTTTGGTTAGAGGGTTTACATTCTGATAATTTAATTTGATGAGGTATAGAAAGTTTATTCTGTTTACTATGTTATATCAGTATGAAGTTTGCTGCTAACATTGAGATTGATATTAGTCTACTTTTTTTATCTTTCACGTGTATTTATGATTCTATTATATAATGTAATCCAACTCATGCTTTTAATTTCCACTTTAGTAAAGCTTTACACATATTAATGGGGAAAAGGGTTAATTTATTCTATTAAGTATTGATATGTTGGTCATTGGTCCGTGGGTTCCATGAAAAACAAAGAAAATTTGAGAACTCATTAGAGATATATAGTACTTTAATATAATTCATCAATAGGTAACTTGTATTATCATATCTCTTCCTTCAAGTAATGTATTTTTATTTTCATAATTCTAACAAAAAAGAAGCATTATATTGAATCTATAGGAGGAACATGATGATTTGCTTTTTATGTACCTTAGAAGAAGATATTTTAAGATTATGATTATGCAAATAATTATTATAGAAAAATATTTTAAATATTAACGAGATAACTTATTTTCTATTTTAAAATTATATTTCATATAAAAATACTTTTTTTTTGCTTTTGGAATAATCACTATTTTCATGGTTAAAAAAAATTAGAATTTTACAACAAAACACCTTATTTTAAAAACTCTTTTGACTTATCTTCTCATGCGTAGAACAATCTCAAATTTGAAAATTAATTTTCGGTTGTGTCATAAATATTTTTTATAAATATTTCATTTCAAAGCTGTTAATAGATAATCTACGTAAAATAAAGAATTTTCAATGATTGTTTTTCATTACTATCATTTCTTTTAAATAACATACTTTAAAATCTTTTTCTCCCTATTTTTAGATCTATTTCATAGAAAACTTTAATGATACTACTATATTCAATATGTCTCCATTGATTTTTAAAATTTGGTAATTTTTATGACATATATAATTATATATAATGACATTAAAGTTTGTTATTTTGAATAATTTGACGCAAAAGTAAAAACGTAATCAATATGATTATATTAAAGGTTTAAATCGAAGTAATAAAATTAACAGCTTGAAATATTTACTTTATCTGAAATACTAAGTAATCTGTTTGATATATATTATGTATGTTTGTAATTATCTTTTTATATGTGACTATTCAAGGTTGATATCATGATCTTGTTTATGTATGTTATGGTTTTTTATGATAGCATTGTTTGTCTAAGTGCAGATTTTTTTCATTCATGGCATTCAAAGCTTTTGATAATTCATAAGTTTATAATGAATTATGTTTTTGATTTTAAAGTAAACAGATGGTTGTTAACATTTGTTGTCTTGTTTCCTGTGTAATATATGCTACTTTTGTTATTTCATTTATCTGATAGCATTTTTATAACAACTATTTTTCTACACAGTGTGTTTATTGCATTAAGTTGATTATGTCTCACTTTATCTTAGATGGAAAAAAATACCTCTACTACGGATAGTCCACTTGCAACCATCGGAAGTGCAAGCGCTACCCATGATGTTGAAAATCAATATAAGAATCCACAAAATGCTCCACCAGAAACTAAAGATCTACCATTGAATGACAAACTTGAACCTTCTATAGATAGCTATGATGGAAAAGGTAAGCGAAAGTTTTCTAAACCTCCCTCTTCTGCCTGGAAACATTTTGATATAGTGGGTGAAGGCTTAGATCGCAAGACGAGATGTAAATATTGTTCAAGGGAGTATGTGAATGTATCCAGCAAGTCTGGTACATCAAACTTAAATGCTCATATTGATATGCAATGTAAATTATTTCCTGGTAGATATGAGAAGAAACAAAAGACTTTAGCTTTTGAAAATGTCACAAACAATAAAGAAGGTGTACTTGTTGCACACACATTTAGTATTGAGGCTTGTAGGCTTGCACTTATAGAAATGATTATAGTTGATGAATTGTCATTTAGTCGTGTTGAGAATGAAGGATTTAAGAAGTATAGTAGAGTTTTGGAACCAAGGTTCCAAGTTCCTTCTCGTACCACTGTTACACGAGATTGCTTGAGTCTTTTCTTAAAGGAAAAGGATAAATTGAAAGAATTTTTCTCTAAATCATTTCAAAGAGTTTGTTTAACCACTGACACATGGACTTCTGCTCAAAATTTGAATTATATGTGTCTCACTGCTCACTTCATCAATGATAATTGGAAACTCCAAAAAAGAATCTTAAATTTTTGTGTAGTTCCTAGTCATAAAGGTGATATCCTTGAGAAAGCAATTGAACAATGCTTGTTAGATTGGGGAATTGATAAGATATTTACTATTACTATGGATAATGGTAACTCAAATAATACATTAGTTTCTTACTTGCGTAAAAAAGTGAACAATTGCGGTGGTGCAATACTATATGGTCAACATATACATATAAGGTGTGCAGCTCATATTCTAAATTTGGTTGTGAGAGAGGGCTTGAAAGAACATGATTCAAGCATAAGTAAGATAAGAGAAGCTATCAAATATGTCAAAGGATCACCTTCAAGGTTGTTAAAATTTAAGGATTGTGTGGAGCAAGAGAAGATTGATACTAATAAATTTTTATGTTTAGATGTAGTAACAAGGTGGAATTCCACCTATTTAATGTTAGAAGCTGCAATAAGATTTCATAATGCTTGTGAGCATTTAGAAGAAGATGATGTGATATTTAAACAAGAGTTCAACATTGGAAATGATAGTTGCAAAACTCCTGATATGTTTGATTGGTCTAATGCTAACTTATTTGTGAGGTTTTTGAAAATATTTTATGATGCAACATTGAGGTTTTCTGGTTCTATATATGTTACTTCAAATTTATTTTTGGATCAAATTTGTTTCATACATAACCAATTGAGTTTTTGGTGTGAAAATAAAGATTTTTTATTAAGCAAAATGGCAAAGTAAATGAAAACAAAGTTCAATAAATATTAGGGACGTGTAGATAAGATGAATGATTTTTTATTTATTGCAACTTTTCTTGATCCAAGACGTAAGGAACAAGGTTTGAAAATTTGTTTGGATCTTTTGTATGATGAAGATGATATTATGGTTGGTCATATGATGAAAAAATTTAGACAAACTTTGAATAATATGTTTGATTAGTATTTAGTTTTGTATTCTACAAATGTTCAAGCTACATGCTCACAACCTTTAGACACAGAAGAAGTGGATAGTTGTAACATTGATTCATTTTCACTGTGGATGGACCGTTATAAAAAGCGTGTCAAAGATGCAAAAAAGGCATACAACCAAACTGAAGTAGATAAATATTTGGGTGAGACATGTGAGGATGTGGATGATGAGTCTTTTAATCTTTTAGGTTGGTGGAAGGTGAACGCATCTAGATACAAGATTCTTTCCAAGATTTCCAAAGATGTTTTAGCTATGCCTATATCAACTGTAGCTTCTGAGTCTGCATTTTCTACGGGGGGAGGGTTATTGATTCTTTTAGAAGCTCATTGTCCCCAAAAACTGTCCAAGCACTTATGTGTACTCAGAATTGGATTCGATCATCACTAATAATTAACATTCGTGAATCCCTTGATGATATTGAAGCAATTGACATATGTAATATTATTTTAATTTTCATTATTAATTGATATCGTTCTCTTATGATTTATGATTTAATATTCTCATCACTTTCTATTATCTTCTATTTTGTAGATATGTTGAGAGGCATTAAGGATATAACCCTTGATTGAGTATGATATATTATTATTTTATTTCATATGTATTTCATATATTATTTTATTTCTTATGTATTTCATATATTATTTTATATATATTTAGTTATCAATTTACCAATATTTTTTAAAATTATGGCTAATAGGTTATGACAGAGTGAAGTTTTTTGCTATTGTTATCAAGATTCAAGACAAGATTATTTTCAAGGTGGTCAATGGATGTTAAAGAGTGAAATGATCAAATTAATTTAAGTTTAGATTATAGTAAACTATCTTTTTGTTTATTATTTGAATGGATTGTTAAATTTATTAAAATGACTATTGTAATCGACATCGTTATTAACGTATTGTGTTATTTTTGTTTTGTATTATTTTTGTTTTATATAAGTTTGAACATTTTAGTCTTATTTTAACCTTTTTATTTGGTTTTTAAATGTTTCTTTTAATTGAAATAATTTTATGTTATAATTTATGTGAAAATTTAAATTTTTTATTCAAAAATATCAAAAATATAATTAATTAAGTTTATTTGTCGGATTGATCGGATGCCATCCGAATAGTTTACGGAACGGATTGATCGATGTAAAAGTTGATCAAATCGGTTGCGAATTAGGATGTTTCAATCCGATCGGATGGTCGGATCGGATCGAATGAACATAAAATTAACGGTTTCGATCTGATGAACTAATTAGACCAATTTTTTTGTTCATGTTTGGCTTTTTTTATGCCTTTTTGTAATCTAGGTGTGATCTATATGGACCTCTAAGTGAACGATAATCCTTGTAAATATAATCAATGAAAGGACTTAAACCATCATTATTTATTATACTTTTATTATATCTTAATACTGTATCTATCTGAACAAATTGTAACGCAACATTTTGGCCCCATATGAGTTAGTCTAGTTTGTTTCACAAATGGTTTAACAGAGGTGAGGGTGCATGTTAGAGTATTCTAATGAGTAGTGATCTGGTATTTAATCCCTGTACATTGATATTGTTTGATAACACTGGTATCATTTTTATTCATCCAACTAGTTGAAAAATTATACTTTAATTATAATAATTTCAGATAATATAGACAGTAACGTTTTTGTATTAAAAAAAAACCACACAAAGTGGACGTCAGTGGGAAGTGGTGCCCATCAAAATAAAGACATTCACTAGTCCTCAATTATTTGATTTTTAAAGTGTCTTTATGCTTTTAATTACAACTGTAAACAAACTAATAATAATTATAAAAAAACGTTTTCTTTAGATGATCAAAAGCCGTCTAAATTTTCCATCATATTGTTGTCGTCACCAAGATTTCATCAATAGGTGGTGTTACTCTGAAGCCTGAACTTTCATATTTTTTTCTTTTGTTTACTTCTTACAAAATTATTAGTGGCCAACAAAAAGGTGTTCTTTTGAAAATGGTGAATTGTTTGGGCCCAACAGAAATATTGTATTGAGGGGTTTGAGTTCTTTTGTCCATATTGGTTCCATGTGTTGCACATTTCGGGGGTAAGTACTAATTAATTTCTTTCTTTTTTTCACATTTTTGGGGTAAGAAATTGAGTCTTGAATCGGTTAAACCTAATAGTACTCCAATGAGTACTAGTGTGAAACTTTATCAAGACAGTAAAAGATATAGAATGAACTTTGTACAAGATCATGATGATAGTATTCTTTACTTAACTATTAGTGGTGTGCAAGATTTCAAGCTTACTTCAAAGATTCACACACTTTGGTAGTTAAGAGTACTATGAGACATTAGAGTTTGGTATTTGGTATTCATGTGATATAACATTTGAATTGGTAGGATAATTTGATACAAATTGAGTTAGGTATAATGATGATAGAAAAGTACTTCTAATGGGTACTTCTACTTAAATAACTTGGATAATTTGATACAAATTGAATTAGGTATAATGATGATAGAAATAGTACTTCTAGTAGGTGTTTTTACTTAGATAACTCTTGATCACCTAGCACATTAAAAAATATAGAGTTTAAAATCTCTCTCTACAATTGAGGTAGAGTATATTGCAATTGGTTTGTGTTGTGCACAACTTTTCTTAGTGAAACAGATGTTAAGTGATTATGGAATCACATATAAGGATTTGAACTTGTTTTGTGACAGCAACAATGTCATTTATATTTCAAAAAATCTAGTTCATCTTCAAGAACGAAACACATCAACATATGAAGCCATTTCATTCCAGTCTTATAGGAATCGAATACTTTATCATTGCAACATATCATCATTGAACTTTAACTCATTGATTTGTTTACTAAACCATTAGATTCTCTCACATTTTAAATTTCGAGGAAGAATGTTGGTGTTTGCCTCTCTCCTTGAGATTTCGATTTGGTGTCATCCAGGCTGTGTGGTTACCTGATGTGACTTATGTGTTGTATATTCTTCTGTTGTATTTTTTGTTGGCTCATTTAGGGTATATTATTTGTATATTGTGTTGTGGTTGTATGCTTTTTTTTTCTCTACTTTTGGATGGGTGTTTTAGTATTATAGTATGTTGTATGTTTTTTCTCCCTCATAAATATGTGTTCCTTTGACATTTTGTGTCAAAAGAATGAGAAGTTTTTTGTGTATAACATGTTTGTTTGCTGCATGAGATGGTGAAGTTTGCATTACATCTTTATTGCCTAATATGCATACACTTAAGGAGAGTGTAGCATGAATTCAATGAGAGTTTTATTTTATCCAATGCATGTAATCCTGCATAATGATATTCACGGGTGTTTTTTGTTTCATGTGTGTGGGATACATGTGTAGTAACATGTTGTGGAGCTTAATTGGCAATTGTTTGGTGCTCATACACTCCTACTTCATCAAGATGGATGCACTAGAGTTAGGTGTGTTAGGGTGTCTTGATTGTGAGTATGAGTTCATTCACGAGAATGAACTATTTAAGGCCATCTTGCATTAAAGTATCGTGTTAAGATTTTATGTCTATTTTACGTTATGAAATGTTTTGTCCTAGAAAGTCTAAGATGGAGATTGTAGGTCATTTTTTTTTGGTATTGGCATTCCTTTGTACAAAACAGACTCTATATTTTTACTTAGTTTATTTTTCATCCTCTATGTAAGGTCGATTACTAATAATTCAGTATTTTTCACATTTGTTACATTTCGTATATTTTCATAATACACACGGTACTTAGAGGTTTAGAACATGTAATTGACATGTTTGAGTTATATGTTTGCATTGTTGTTTATGGGTCTATTTTTGAAAAATTAATTAGCATTTTTCAAACAAAAAAATGATTATTTTTTGACATCAGTGAGGTTTTGGCCAAGTAGATAACAAGGACTCGCCAAGGAGGGTCGGCAAGACCTATAGAAGCTGAAAAACTTTCTATAAATACTTCATTATTTTGTGTGTTTTGAATAAAGTAAAAAAACCACAAGAAAACTCTAGTAGTTTGAAAATTCTAAATTTTGAAAAAAAAAACTAGTTTTTCTAGTTTCATATCAATAATACGTTAAGTGTACCATCGATCAATGATACGTGGAGTGATTTTCTAAAAAACTTATTGTTGGGTTGGTTTAATTAACATGCATTAACTTAGTTTGTATCTAAATTCATATGCATGGATTTTTCAAATTTAAGATTATTCATTATATGAACTGTTGGTGATTTTGCCGCATCATACAATGGTAGAGTTTTAGAGGAGAGTTTAATCTACTTAGATCGCAGTTGCTATGAAAACAACAGTATATTCAATATACACGCAGTTTATCGTGGTGCTCAAATTGATATAGGTATATATTTTATATCTCTTTTAATTATGAACTATTGATTTACTTATTATAATAAATTGATTGATCTTGGTAGTGCATTAGTAGTCCGTATATGTTATCATATAGGAGTTGATTTCTACGTGAATTTATCACTTTATATTGATATATTATTCATGCTTTTATATGTTTTAGTAGAATCAAAATTGTTTTCAAATATGTTCATACATAATTGAAAAGAATTTTCTTTATTTGTTGCTTTGCTTAGCTACTTTTGTGATATTTTGGCTTTTTTTTGTTTGTTTATCTACTGGTTTATTTTTATTGATATTTGTATTCGATTCGTTAAATTCTTAAGATATTTGCGACACTCCGCTCTTAGTTTGTATATCAAGTATGCACTTTCATTTTGAATATTGTTAAATTAATAGTGTGACCAATTAAATGATAGTTTAGTAGTAAAGAATGTCACTTCATTGAATGTTTCTCTAGTTTTACTTTCAAATTTATTTTTAATTATTTTAGTAATTTATTTTTCTTCATAAAAAATCCCCATTTTAATTTATTTTTAACATTTTAGGTTTCATTTTATCTAACGATTAATTTTTCAATTTGATAACTTTTTTACTAAGTAATGACATTTATTTATGTTTTATTACTACAAATACATTTTTAAGAAAAATAAGATAAATCTTTAATGTTTCCTTTTGGTGGAAGCTAAATGTTCGTTTGGCTACCAGTTCAATGCTTGGTAGACCAAGTTGGTAGCAAGATCTACTAACACTGTTTTGGCTTTTCTTGGAAGTTTAGAGGATCAAAGGATTTCAAAAGAAGAAAAAGGTGATGGACGCGATAAACATTATGAATGGTCTTTGAATTTTGACTTACTCAAATCGATAAAAAAACTAAATTTCAATTTATGACAAATGATGTCAGATATATTATGCCCATTTTTTGTGTCCACTTTGTTCTTCAATCAAGATACTACAAAATCCAAAAATTCTTGTGGCGTCTTCCAAAGATCTTTTGATGCTAAATTCAGAACTCTAAAAAAATAGACAAAGTACCTGATATATGAAATTTGAATAATATCCTTAATTAATTAAATAATATCATATCAAAGAATATTCTTAGTGTATGTTATTGATTTCAAATCCAAACGATGAGATATTGACTAAATTTTGACTATATTATGATAACAATATGTTCTGTAAAATCAATTGTGCAATTTTTTTCTGGGTAATTTTGTAAAGATTGTTCCTTGAAGAATATTTATGAACATACTACATGACTCTGTTGACTTTTTTTCATCGACCAACTGAGAAGATGTTGGCTGTCTACTTACAAATAATTACATTTGAATTATTCTTTATTAGTGATAATTAATTGCTTCATTGTTGTTATTATTTTATTCATATTTTCATTTAGAACTAAAGGCATTGTTGTTATTATTTTATTCATATTTTCATTTAGAACTAAAGGCATTAGCTGGTCTCAAATTAGATGATGGTCATACATTATTGAATTGAAAAATATCTTAATGAACAATAAAAAAAATGGCAAGAAATAATGTATTTGGATAAAAATCCTCGTCTTTTTGTTTGAATGATTTTCACCTAATATATTGAGATATAAAATGATAAAATAATTATCAAATCAATTAAATACGTTAGAATCATTGTACACATCAAATTGTAATAAAAAATATTTTATTTTTACACCAATATTTTTTAAATGGGAATTAATTATTAATTTTAAATATTAAGTGGTAATCAATTTTTTTAATCATTGTATATAAATAATTTTTATTTTTACTTTTTGAAATAAAGAGATGTTACTACGTACATTGACTCGAAAATAAATTAAATGAGAACTATGATTGATACATCTCAACAATTTTACCATGTCAAAACTTGGCGTTTTCTTATTCCCTCTGCCATAAATACTAAATGCACAAAAAGCTTTTAGTTGCATTCATAACATATAACAAAATAACTTTTACAATGATAAAATTTATTAATTTTTAAAGAAAAATCTGGCGTAGGCACACCATAATTAGAGTGTAAATTTATATTCATTTAAAGTTTCTCTTCCTCCAAATACCTTGTTCCTAGAAACACGTCATTTCGACGATTTATACATATGTTAAGCAGCAGGCTGAATTTGAGCCCAAAACCATATTGTATACGTGAACACCTTACTTTAAACGGGTAAAAAGGAATATCATATTATACATTTCTAATGGAGTTAGTGTTACTCTTCTTCCAAATAATTTTACTTGTGATCTTGGTCTTCAGCCAGCCGTCTGGTCTGTCTATGACGACGCATACAACAACGACGACAACGAAGGATTTCTCTATGTGGTACAGCACAGAGAAGCCTTTGGTACGGTGTTAACAAAAATACCCGGTATGTTAATAATTAAATGTGAAAATTTATTTATCTTAGAGTTACTAGAGCTCACAGTTACGAAGCTGATATTTGTAGTTTTGGCTTTGCATAACCAAGACTGATTAGTTTATGCACCAGAATCTTCTCTGCAGCTGCCTATCATGTCATCAAAAACAGAATATTAAAAAGAATAGAATAAGTGAAATTGAAATATAAAAGCCTTAGTCAATGATTTTGCATGCAAATGAAAACGCAACAGAAAAAGTTTAGTTCAAACCTCAATTATGGGAGAATTCTTTGGGATATTGCAAGCGAGCATTATGGGGAGCCCCGTTTTTAAAACTGTAGAAGAGAAGTGGCTGGGTAAGTCAAGCACCAACTTTTTTTAGATAAGACAACCACCATTTTTTTAATAAAGTATAACATCATACAAACATAGGACTATTTTGGATAGTTTAAAAGAGTTTGTACTACCCAAGTGTCGAGCAATGCTTGAACCTGTGTTATCAGATACCCCACCTAGCACACAACTAGTACTCACTGCATTGTTCTGTGTAGGATAACAAATTTCACGAGCATGACTTGCAATTTAGTAGCCAATTATGAATGTGAGGGAAGGGGAGAAAGCAGTGTGGGATAAGGAGAGGGGAGATATCAGAATGAATCTAATGTTAGCATACAGGGCGTGTAGGTGCAGCTGCATACAAGTGTCTGAACTTCGCAGAATTGCAACCAACCCAGACATATATCTATCAACACCAAACACAAAAAACTTATGAATAAATGCATCATTACTTCTCAAGAAATAAAATATGAAAAAACCAAATAAATGGATAAATTATTATCTACCTGCTTAGAAAGACAAATTATTTGGAAGTGGAGGGTAGCATCATCTACAACTTCACTGAAGCAGGAGATCTGCAGACCCCCACCTTCATCAATCCCAGTCGTATCTTCAGATAGTTGGGCTGAAGAGCACAGTGCATCACTAAGAGCTTCAACATCCAACTCCCCGCGAGCCATTCTAGAAATTAGTGCCACAACACTTGCACCAGAATAGCCAAAATTGGGTCAAAGAATTCATGAGATCAGACATGCATTTTATTTCCATTATAAATTATGCCCGAGTCTTAGGTTGGAAGGAATAATTTTGGCAGGATTAGGTAGGTATTTAAATGAGTAAGGAACTTAAGTGGCATTACAGATATTTTAAAGAGGATCCCAACATAATTTAGAAAGAAGTAGCACCAATGCAGGCAGCATGGGAAATTTGAAGCTCTAAAGGAGGTTGCAGCAGTAGAGTGCTTGCATACAACAATTTCCCCAAACCACACAAAATTGTGGACGTCAAGTATGCATTTATCCGTCTAAAACAAAAATGGAGATTTCTAAACAGCATAGTAGGCAGTAGACTCATTTTAACATACGAAAATCTGCTCTCAATTATCAATCGTGGAAGACCATTCAACAAATTTTGGGAGAACGTAACTTCAATAATAAAGGTTCCTACAGATTTTCTCCATTTTCATAAACAAACAGAAAAATATAACACTTCCATAATAATCAAAAGACTGAAATACCAATTTGGTAAACAACATTTCTACCTCGCCGATTTTGTACCTTAAACTTTTAATTGACCGATTTTGTACCTTATCTTTTTAAATTGAAAATTTTTTACCATGTATTTTCATATTTTGACCAAAGTAGTCACAATCTCTTTCCAAATTGACAAATTTTGTACCATGTATTTTCGTATTTTGACCAAAGTAGTCACAATCTCTTTCCAACTCTCTCTCTCTCTCTCCCGATCGCTGACAATTGATGTTGGAATACCAAACAGGCGAACCACATTGGTAACAAATTCCTTGGCGAAAATTATAGCAGTAAATGGGTGTTTCAAGGCGACAAAGTGAGCATATTTTGTTAAGCGATCAACAACTACCATGATGACAGTATATCCAGTAGAAGATGTTAACCACTCAATAAAGTTTATCGATACATCAGTCCACATTTGAGTAGGGAAAGGTAGCAGCTAAAGCAACCCCGCCGGCTTCATACAATCAGTTTTGAACCGCTAATAGATATCACATTGCTGCAAAAAATCCTTCACCATCCAACGCATATTAGACCAAAAAAAACTTTGATACGAGAGATGGTTTTATGGAACCCAAAGTGCCCACCTATTGGCAACGAATGACAATCAACCATTATCTTCGAAGTCAAGGATGAGTTAGGGCTCAAATACACTGTCTCCCTTGAACCATACTCCACGTTGGAGCAACTTGTGGGCAACTAGAGAGGTTTTTTTGTAATAATCCTTCATAAAATGAGTCTTGTTAGACTTCCTTTTGAAGCACTAGCCACCAATCTGCACGTGATTAAGAAATGGATAAAAATTGGAATTCAACTACACATGAAAAAGAATCTGTACCTTGATTTTCAAGCCCACGTTTATACTCAATTTCATAATCATAACCAAGTAGTTTTGACAACCATCGTGTTTGTACTGGTGTAGAATTTCGTCACTCTAATAGATACTTGAGACTTTGTGGTTAGTGTGGACAGTAAATGGTTTCCCAAGCAAGTATGGACGCCATATCTTAATTGCTTTGACAATAGCTAACATTTCTTTCTCATAGGTGAACAATGCTAAGGCCGAACCCTTTAGTGCTTTGCTAAAATATGCCACTGGTTTGTTTTCTTGGGTAAGAATTGCACCAAGTCCGATTCCGCTTGCATAGCATTCGATCACGAATCGTTGAGTAAAATCGAGAAGGGGTAAAATTGGTGGTGACGTCAAAGCTTCTTTTAATTATTCGAAAGCCATCTCTGTTGCCTCATTTCATTGAAATTCATCCTTGCTCAAGAGTCGAGTCAGAGGAGCTGCTATACTTCCAAAATGACAGATAAATTTTCTGTAGTAGCCTGCTAAATCGAGGAACCCATAGACTCCTTTTACTGTTGTTGGGGTTGGCCACTCAATTATAGCTTGTAGTTTGGCTAGATCAGCCAATACACCTTGCTCCACAATAATGTGAACCATGTACTCCACCTGTAAAACACTGAATCAACATTTTGATTCTTTTGCAAACAAACTGTTAGCTGATAGGATTTGGAGAACAATTTGTAGATGTGTGAGATGGTCTTCCCGTGATCTTGAATATATTAGAATGTCATCAAAGAAAACCAAAATAAATTTCCGGAGATAGGGGCGAAAGAGATCATTCATGAGACTTTGGAAGGTGGCTGGTGCGTTATTAAGGCCAAATGGCATCACTATAAATTCGTAATGGCCTTCATGTGTCTGGAATGTTGTTTTAGGAATGTCATTTTCGTGCACTCATACTTGATGATACCAAGACCATAAATTCAACTTAGAGTAGAATTTGGCTCTATGAAGTTCATCTAATAGCTCATTGATAACAGGAATTGGATATTTATTTTTAATTGTGATGTCGTTCAGAGCTCGATAGTCCACACAAAACCACCAAGCACCATCTGCATTCTTTACTAGCAAAATGGTGAAGAGAACGGGCTGTTTCTTGGCCGTATCAAACCAGATTGCAAAAGCTCTTTTACCATTTCTATTTTAGTTTTCTGGTAATAAGGGAATCGATATGGCCTCACACTCACTGGTCTTGCGCTCGGCTGCAATGGAATCTGATGGTCATATGGCTGCCTTGGAGGTAAGCCGATGGGTGATTCAAATACATGGGAGAATTTGGCTAGTAGTTGGCCTATCTCAGGTGGGTAGGACTTGGGTTGGCTGCTGCTACTGCTAGAAGGAATTATTTGGAAAAATAACCCAATGCCTTGTAACCCATTGGATTCCTTGTTAGATAAAGCTTTGATGTTGGTTCGTCCCAATCCTTGGAAGGTGTGGGAGATCCCTTCTACTTTGAAGTTTATGGTGAGCTGCTTGTAGTCCATCTCAATAGGTCCGAGATGTCTTCCCCTTACCATTCAAGGATATTCCGTCACCGCCGACTACCACCATCTATTAGCACCATCACATTCTTGTTTTTCAGCTTTCCCAAAACACGTATGGTTTGTGGGTGTTCGGTTCCTGCTATTGCATGAAAAGAAATTTCTGGTATAACTTCATGATGTTCCTGTTCCGAGTGAGTGCCTTCGACATCCTCAGTGTTCATATGAGATGAATCCTCAATCATGAAAAATTGTGATCGTTCGCAACGATGACCAGCAACGAACTTCCCATCACAACAATAACATAATCTCTTCTCTCGTTGTTTGCATGCCTCTTGATTGGTGATTCGACAGAATGTTGCTAGTTGAGCATTCGAGCTATGGTTCATACGTTGGGTTGGTGGAGATCCTAGCACACCAGCTGTGGGGTGGTGTGAGGCCTTTAGTGTTAGTGAGGCTGTTTGGAAACGAGTTTACTGGTTTGACTTTCTCTGGAGTTGGTTTTGCTCCTCGATCAACCTAGCCACTCCTATTGTATCCACTCCTATTGTATCCCCCAAGGTTCGGGATTGTTTAATTTTTACATCTATGTGAATTTCGTCTCAAAGTCCTGCAATAAAACAATCGATGAGAAAATCTTAGGGCAGGCCATCAACTCGGTGGGAAAGCTTTTCAAAAGCTTCTTGATAAGCTGCTACACTTATGGTTTGTTTAAGGCAAGTCAGAGCTTTTGAAGGGTCTTCGTAATCGGTTGGACCAAATCGAAGTTGTACAACCTTAGTGAACTCATCCCATGTGAATGGTCCACGAAACTTTGTCAACCATCTGTGCCATTATAAGGCGATGCCTTCTAAATGGAAGGAGGCCAGCCGAACTTGTTGGTCTGATGCAATGTTCTTGAAATCAAAATATTGTTCTGCTTGGTAAATCCAGCCAGTTGGGTCATCTCCATTAAATTTTGGGAAGTACAACTTAAGGTGTGGATGAGGGTGATCATTGATAGTGTTAGAGCGAGAAGTACATGGGTGTGAGGATTCATCCAATGCAAATGGGTTGGTTTCAAAAGGGCTAGTGTTATGGCTACCGGAGGCTCGAAGAGTTTGCAACTCGGTTAACACCGCTTGTAAGGCAACGTTCACTTGATCAAAGTTCGACTCATGTCGTGCTAAGATTTCATTGACATCATTGTGGAATTCCGCATTAGATTTGCAGCGAGTGTCCATGGTCGTAACCTGGCTCTGATACCAGTCATACGAACAAATTTGGAGTTAAGGAGTAGAAAGGAATAAAAAAGAGAAGGAACTGTTTAGTGAAAAACCGCTTGCTTTTATTATATTCATTCAGGCTATATATAGCCATACAATAGAAGAGAAAATAACAACGCTGCTAAAAAATAGGAAATGTTGAAGAATAGGAAACAGAAAAGCACCCACTCTGCTACCCAAAGCTTATTCAATAGCCGACTCAACAATTAATGACTCAACAAAAAAATTACCTCTGGGCCCACTACCACTTTCCATTTCGTTGCCACTACTGGCACGTGTGTATGCACATATCAAAAAGAAACATGGTTTTAAAAAACGGCCGAGGCATTGCTTCAAGTCACGTGTTAAGGCATTTTTCCAAATAAAATGTGCTTGAGGCTAGTTTTTGTAGTGTTTTCTGAGGCTTATGCCTCACCCTATGGCTTTTTTGTCTATTATGCTTACACAACAAGGCTTATGCCTTAAAGCGTAAAAGATGTAAGCCTTATATTATTTTTTCCAAAAATGACGGACTTGGACTACAAACTTGTGTCTAATTTTCAGTTTAAAAAAAAAGTGTATTAAAAGTACAGCCTATTCAAGCTGAAAAACCAGAGAAAAAATCAGAAATCTTAGAGTTCTTGAAAAATTTGAAAACTAATCCTTTCTCAGCTCCTACTCTTCCAACAACAACAAACATCAAACAGAAACTTCAAAAGGCAAATAGCAGAATCTAGCATTTTGGGCCCCTTTGAGTTAATTTTTAGGTATTTCTCTGTCTCCTAACTTCATTATAAAGTTTGAACATTTTAGTCAACCCTTCTCCAACGATATATTTTTTTTCTCACTCTCTCTTTTTATAAGTCCAGCACTTTTTCTCTTTCACAACCATTTTCTTTCTTTTTTTGCTTGAATGTTTACTTATTTTCGTTTTTTGTTTGATTCTTTGTTTTTTTCAACACTTTTTGGTTCATTTTATTCCAAAGAATCCTAACAATATGAATGATTGTTCATGTTCTTTGTAATTAGTTGTTGTTGATTGGTGTACTATTTGTGTATTATCTGTAGACTTCTGTTTATGTTATTAGAAATTTAGAATTTCATAGGATGATGATTTATGGTTTTTGGGTTCTTATGGATTTAATATAATTTTATTTTGAGATAATTAATGACTTGTTCTTATTTATGTTGACTTTTTATTTTTTTATTTTTTTATTTCACTACGCCTCACATAAGTGTTGGTAGAACACCTCAAGGCTAGTTTCTGCCTTTTAAAATCTAGAAAAGGAGTTGGATCCACAAAAGCCGTGTACAAGATGAAACTAAAGGGGGCAGAAAATTTTCTTTTCTATGTTACTAAATTGATTATGAAGAACTTAATTTTATTATTAGCCCCAATGGGGTATCTATACACAAATAGAAGCCCTAATAAAGGTACAACAATCCTAAATATATTCAAAATAAGAGCATATTACTAAAATATTCCTAAAAATAAACTGTACACATAATACATAAGCTTTAACAATATTATACACCTAAACTACATTGCAAAAATTAATCAAAAAAATGAATTAATTGAATTATTAGGAACACACGAAAACAAACACAAACAAAACAAAGTAATAACATATGAAAAGCTCAATGGCTCAAACTATTTGCAGAACAATATGGTGACCAAGGAATGATATATATTCTTAGTGATTAAAACTTGTATTTGGGTAATGATTTATATTCTTAGCTACTATTCTCTAATGTACATGGAACTGCTACCACATCTGTTATACCAGATAGAAGAAAAAGAAACCAAACGTTAATCTAGCACTGCAACTACAAGAGCCAAAGCACTATGACTTTTTAAATTTCACACCGACATATATTTCATCAATAAGAAAACAACAAAATCATGTACTAATGATCATATTTCCAACTAACACTAGCAAGAAGAAAACCCTTTCTTTATTTTATTGGTTAAATACTTTCTGAAATAAAGAAACAAGAAAATATCTAAGTTGAAAAACTTCCAAAGCTATCAATCAAGAAAATCCACATAAAATTTCAACAGTACGTTGAAGATGTACATCGGCAAACTCAAGAGTCAAGATAAACAATAAATTTCTACATATAGATCAAACAAAAGAACACAAACAGAGAGATTATGCAAGTTAAACAAGCTACGGCGAAGATGAGAAAGGTTCT
This sequence comes from Hippophae rhamnoides, assembly GCA_033030585.1. NCBI lineage: Eukaryota > Viridiplantae > Streptophyta > Magnoliopsida > Rosales > Elaeagnaceae > Hippophae > Hippophae rhamnoides. The sequence goes on along the minus strand of CM065429.1, from coordinate 55,978,254 downwards.
TACCGACGACGATTAGGAAGAGACAGAAACCACCGACAACAATGACAAGAGAGAGAGGACTGAGTTAAGACTTGAGAGTTCGCGACGGCTTGGGCTGGGCTTTTTTCATAAAAGTACAGCCCAAATTAGTACTCTTGGGCTGTTTTTATTAAAAGATGACCTTCATTCCGAATTAATGAAATTAATTAACCACGTTGAACTACATTTTATAACATTTGACATAAATCTATCTACAAGACAAAGACAACGTAATCGGCATAATATCTATTTAATATGCTATGTATGCTGTTGTAATGCAAAGAATAAATAAATGATAATAAGAGATAAAAAAAACATGTGTTAAGTTATCATATAAAATACATATTCTCATTAAATAAAATGATACTACGTGTTTTATAACGTAAGAGGAGAATAATAATAATTCTTTCTTTTTTTTTATAAATAGCATAGTTGTAATAAAGGAGGACACATTTAGCTAAGTACCTTAAAACTTGGAAAAATCATGCTACAATATTGAAGTATATCAAAATTATATTTTAAATTAACCTCTCATGTGATAAACATTATCTATATTTTGTACAATATCCAAATCATAAGATTTGGATTTTCTTTTTTTAATGTGGTAACGCCGTTAACCAATTACGTTTAATATATTTTTATGACTTCTCGATTGATGCCTATTTACTTAATCCAATAGAAATAATCATACTTAAAAATATACTCAAATTAAATTCTTAAGATCTATCTAAAATTTATCATAACCTTGTAAATAATATAATGGCTATTTGTTTATTGTATTCAAATCTCAAAAATTATACAATAAATTGTAAAAGAATAACAATATTAAATGATAAATGACCTATTATACATTTTGCATTCACAATAGGTTCATTAAACATCCTCTAATATATTAACGTTATTAAGAAAATAGAATAAGCTCTTATTACCACTATACGGTGCAATATAAATGAATTGATCTAAGTCTTCTTCAACGATAGTTTTTAAATCTTCAATAAAAAACTATTGATATTTGAGAGGAAAAAATTTAAAAAAAATTAGGATGAGTAAAGATACTCAGTGAGTGGACAAGTTTTGAAAATTAGTAATTACTGAATATATCTATATAACTTTAATGATTTAATAGTAAAATTTAAAATAAATTATAAAATAAAAATATTATTAAGCTGTATTAGTAATTTGAAAAAAGATAAATAATTGTAATTGCATTTATGCATGTAAAAATAAACGTAGATAACTTATATGAAATAAAGTATAACATATAGAAAAACCTGATCAAACTCGCATATAAAGAAAGTTAATCATATATGTATAGAACTATTTGCATATGTAGACAAAAAAGTCTTAATTAGATGTTTATTGATCATATGCATGCATAAAGAAACACATTAATTAATTATTTATTTATTATGTTATTGTTGAATTTGAGAAGTAGTGTTTGTTTAATGGTTTAAAAATAATACATAATAATATTCTGAAATATTATTGTTAAAAGCATTATATAAAGTTCTATGTTGCTAATCATAACATATACACATACTACAAAACTAAGTAAAATCTTTTAAATTAACATAACAATATACATAATATTTTAAAATAATGCTATTAAAAGTTGAATATAAACTTATATATTCTAATCAAAATATATATATTTATATCATAAATTTGAATGAAAATTAAAAACACTTCTAAGATTCAATTATTTATTTTTTAACAATAAGATACTTATATTTTAATAAAAAAAATACTAAATTCTTGAAAATTTAAGGGAATAAAGTTAAACATTATGAAAATTATTAAGCTAATAATAACCAAATACTTATGAAATTTGAAAAAAAAAAAAGTTTACATTCAAAGTAGTGTATCACCAACATTGCTTTAATTGTTATGTAGAGTCTACTAAATCATCTTTTTTTTATATAATCATATTTGTGTCAGAAACAAGAACTAGATCATAACTAATTGGTCTACTAATAAGCCGAATGGTACTCTAAAAAAACTAAGATATAAACCATTAACAAATGACTTAATATCTTCTTTAATACTTAGGTAGAAATTATAGTATCATATTACTAGTTTCGAAATTCTTTGTTCAAACCCATATATCTTTAAGTGAAATATCAATTTTACAATATGTAAAAAAATTCAAAAACAAGATATAACACCCTCATTTATCATATATAAAACCTTCCAAAAATGTAGAATACTAGTTTGTTTAAAACATGATTTTCAATACAATCTTCACAAACCATACCCTTATTTGAATCTATATAACTTTGTTTAGAAAACTTTGAATGACAAACTATAAAATATGTATAAAACTAGACAATGTAAGCTTTAAAATAAAATATAACTCATTGAAATAAAATATGTAAAGAGACTTCAAAATTATAAAATATAGGTTGGTTTGAAACAGAGCTTTGGGTTTTGATTTGTACAAAATATGCTTTGGATAGTATAACTTTATACAAAAAACTCCAAATACAATTCTGTAAAAACCCACAAAAGCTAGACATTATCTGTTTTTAGAAAAAGTATCACTCATTCATTGTTTATCATAGAAATAGTTCAAAAATACTAAAACTTTGATAAGATTCAATAAAGGATTTTAAACTTATCATCCTTTAGGGATAGCCTCGAAAAACATTCATAACTTTTTGTAAAAAATTGTAATTTTTTTATGAAACTAAACATGTTAAGATTTAAAACAAGATATAATTTACCTTTATAAAACCATTTTAAATAATAAAATATAGAATAGCCCAAAATTGTATTTCCAACATGATCTCCATAAAGCACCTTCAAGAAGACATATATCTTTGCATAGAAAACTTCAAATAAGAAACCATAAAATTCTTCTTAAACTAGAAATCCTTATATTTTTGATAATATATAACTCAAAACCTAATTTGATATGATCAATTTTATATTTAAAACACAAGTTCCTAACATAGTTTTCATAGTCTAAAAATAAAGTCTTAAGCACATAAGTTTTGGATAAAATGAATACCCTTTCCATCATAAAGTTTATCCTAATACCTAAGATTTTCCTCAAATTTCATGTAAGAATTAAGGGTGTGCAAAAAAATCCGATCATCCGATTAATCCGATTAATCTGATCCGATCCGTTGATTTTTCATCCGTTAAGTACGGATCGAATGGCAGATTTCACTACTATTCATCCGATCCGATCCGAACGAAATTAATTATATATATATATATATATATAATTAATATATATTTATTTGATTTTTTAATGTTTTTTTAAGTCAAATAATTTTATGTTATGATTTATGTGAAAATTTAAAATTTTTATTTAAAAATACAAAAAATAGAGTTAATTAAGTTTATTGGTCGGATTGATCTGATGACATCCGAATAGTTTACGGATCGGATTGAGCGGATGTGAGAGGTGATCGGATCGGTTGCAGATTAGGATGTTTCAATCCGAGCAGATGGTCGGATTGGATCGGATGAGTGTAAAATCAGCGGTTTCGATCCGATGAACAACCCTAGTAAGAATCAAACCCAAAAACCAAAATTTAACTAAGAAAAGATAAATTGGTTACCTTGGATGAAAATAGAAAAATATTTTTCCTTTCTTTTATCCCATCCCTTCCCTTCCCTTCCCTTTTGTTCTTTTCCTTCCCTTTTATTTCTCTCTTGCTCTAGTTCTCATGGAGCTCAAGAGAGGAAACATTTTGTGGCTGAGCACACACTAGAAAGATGAAAAAACTATATTTTAGGAGTATGAGTTGTTATGTTACTAAAATTTCCTTCCCTTTTCAGTTTCTAACTTATTCAACTAAGGAAATTTTAATAGTTTTCACTCAATTAGTATATGTTAAGAACCCATTAAAAGGATGTAGGAATGTAAACGACTATGAGTTGTTAAATTACTAAAATGTCATTCTCTTAAAAAATTTCTAAACTATTAAAATAAGGATATTTTGATATTTTGCTTATTTTTAGCTCATTGATAGAGATATGTATGACAATTTATGTAATTAATTTCTTCAGATAAAGTAGGATCTTCTAGATATGATGTCACACTCCCTTCTCTTCTTTTTAAGTAAGATTATTGGTTATGTATTCGTTCTATTGATTCTCATATTGTCTATTCAACTATTCAATTTCTCCACAATTCCTTCACCTATGTAAATCATCCATAAATTTAGACACCATATTTTAATTACGTATAAAATCTAATTTATAGGCTCCAATAACAATACAAGTAACACCAATCCACTATTCAACATCCCAAATTTATCACAGTGAAATCTATATTCATGCCATAACATTGTTCTCTGTATCTATCATAAAATTTGGTCACCCATTAGACATCCACTACTCACTAACATGCCATAACATTGTTCTTTGTATCTATCATAAAATTAATTATATTTGTATGGCAAACCTGATTAATAATGAGGTATAAAATAATTTACGTAAGTAGTTGCTTCAAAAGAAAGTAGGATCTCACACCATTTCTATCATAAGTGTTTTATTATAATATTATGAGTTTCTATTTTTTTTTTGTATCAAAGCTATCAACCCTAAATTAGAAACCTTTCAAAACATTCCTGCTTACTAAGACTATTTTTCAAAGTATGCTCATTGATTGTAACTAGAAGCTAATCTTTCACATCATAAAAGATAATAGTTCAAAATGACAGACTTGGACTACAAAATTGGATCTAATTTTTATTTTTAAAAACCAAAGAAAAAAAAATCAAAAATCTTAGACTTCTTGAAAATTTTGAACTCTACTTCTTTCTCAACTCTTACATTTCCAACAACAACAAACATCAAGTAGTAGCTTTAAAAGGCAAACAACAACAATAAAATGACCTAAGAATGTTGATGTTGTATCACCAAAAATAAAAGACAACTATTCAGAAACGTACCTGAATTCATAGTCATTAATTAATTTTAAAGCTAAGTGGTTAGTCTTCCTCATCTGCATATTTTTTTAGAGAACCCTTTAGTTTTCTCTTTGCTCTCTTTAACAATGAGATATCATATGAGATTAAAATAATATGTGTAATTTGGGGACCATAATCGCTATATATATAGTTAATAATTATATATCTATTTAGCTCCTAATTAAAATAGGCATTAGCCTTAGGAGATTGCACCTTCAACTAGTAGGTAAACATAGCCCAATGTAGATTTCATCCTATCTTAGCATCCAACAAAATGAGAGTCAATATGCCCAATGATCTCAAGTTGATATGATCTCAGAGCATATAGTCTTTTTTTTCGGTAAGTACTGCAAGACTTGTTAGGCTACCTTCCAATAGTTTATTCCTAGATTGCTTAAATATCTATCCAACATCCTAACAATATATGCAATATTTGGACAGGTACATACCTGAGCATATATCAAATTGGTGACACATAAGAAATCTTATGCATTTCCTTTTCCTTAAAATCTTTCTTAAGGCATTGATTAAGACTAAATTGTCTCCCTTAATAATAGGGGTATCACTTAGTTTACAATTTTGCATGTCATACTCTTGAGAACCTTTTCGATATAGCTTTTTTGTGGTAATCTTAGAATACTCTGAAAGTGATTTGGGAATATTTGTATGCTGAATACAAAAAAGACATTATCAAAATCTTTCATTTCAAAGTAATTAGGTAGAAATCTATTGGTTTCGTGCAATAAGCTATATCATTACTAGCAAGTAAAATGTCATCGATACATAAAATCAAAAAAATATATTTGCACTCACAGAACTTACGATATATACAATCATCAACCAAATTCATCTCAAAACCAAATGAGATGATCACTTTATGAAACTCCAAATACCATTGTCAATATGCTTGTTTGATCCCACAAATAGATTTCTTAAATTTGCAAATCATATACTTTGGGTCTCCCAACACAAAGTTTTTTGGTTGTATCATATAGATCGTCTCATCAATGCCACCATTGAGAAACACCATATTTATGACACAAAATCAACAAAAAAACACAAAGAACACAAGCACTCCCTGAATCTCCCTTCCCTCCCTTGTTTTATTTAATGAATTTATGTTACAATGATTTTTCTTCGATACAATGCTCTCTCTAAATAGAGGAGAACGAGCTGAGAATAGTAAACATAATCTTTTTCATTAATTACACAATTTTCTATCCTATCTTTAGACAGACCAAATAGAGCAACAAATAACCAGATATGCCTATGCGCATTCAGCTGTTACCTAACTTGCCTGCTTCAATACCCCCCCTCAAGTTGGTGCATAGATATCCGTCATGCCCAACTTGCCAAGTGAGTCATGAAAAATTGCACTTGAAACTCCCTTGGTTAAAATATCAGCTAGTTGATCACCAGTTCGCACAAATGGAAGGGAGATGGTATTCTCTTCTAGATTTTGTCGAATGAAGTGTCTGTTCACTTCTATGTGCTTTGTACGGTCATGTTGTACCGGATTCTGAGATATGGCAATTGACGCCTTGTTGTCACAAAAGAGCCTCATTCCATCACTTGGACCAAAACCAAGTTCACTTAGGATTCTCCTTAACCAAATTAGCTCTTGTAACCCTTTAGTGATGCCAATAAACTCAGCTTCGGCACTAGAAAGGGCTACCACCTTTTGCTTTTTACTTCTCCATGTTACCAAATTACCTCCAACAAAGGTAAAATATCCAGAAGTTGATTTTCGATATGTGATGTCTCCTGCCCAGTCCGAATCTGTATACCCTTCCACTCTTAGGTGTTCATTTTTCTTGAAGAAAATTCCTCTACCTGGAGCACCTTTTAGGTACCTGAGAATTCCAAACATGGCTTCCATATGCTGCTCACTTGGAGCATGCATGAACTGACTTACTAAACTCACAGCATATGCTATATCTGGTCTACTATGAGACAAGTAAATGAGTTTGCCTACCAATCACTGGTATCTCTCTTTATTGACCGGTTCTTGAGTCGAAAACTCACCTAACTTAAGGTTTTGGACAACAGGGGTATCAACGGGTTTGCAGTCAAGCATTCCAGTTTCAGTTAACAAATATAGTACATATTTCTGTTGGGACAAAGATATACCTTGCTTGGACCTTACCACTTCAATGCCAAGAAAATACTTCAGTCCACCTGTGATTATCATATCGTCTACATAAATAATTAAGACAGCTATATTTTCATGTCCCTTCCTGTAAAACAAAGTATGGTCAGAATCACTTTGAGAATACCCATATTTTCTCATAGCACTACAGAATTTTCCAAACCATGCTCTGGGAGATTGTTTTAACCCATATAGTGCTTTTTCCAATTTGCAGACCAACTATTGAGACCCTGAATGGTTGTACCCGGGTGGAATCTCTATATAAATCTCCTCTTCAAGATCACCGTGAAGGAAAGCATTCTTTACATCGAACTGATGCAAAGGCCAATCATCGAACTGAAAGCATTCTTTAATAGAATTCTGATGGTATTCAACTTAGCAACTGGTGAGAAGGTTTCCTGATAATCAATACCATATGTTTGTGTAAACCCTCTAGCAACTAATCTAGCTTTATACCGGTCGACCAACCCCTTTGGACCATACTTTACAGTAAATACCCACTTACAGCTTACCATTTTTCTTCCCTTTGGTAAACTTACCAACCGCGATGTGTGATTTTTCTCTAATGCCTCCATCTCCATCCTCATAGCATCTAGCCACTTGGGATCACTCATCGCTTCTTCAATTTTTTCCGGAACCCGAACAGAAGCAAGAGTAGCGTCAAACTCCTTCAGAGAATTGGGCAAGTGTTCTGTTGCCCCTGTTATGTCTGTCAGGTAATCTATAACCTGTGTTAGAATTATGTGAATCTAGAAATTCAGAGTTTGAGGTTACCTCATTTTTAGGAGATTGGCCGTGGTGAGGTAAAGATGACTGTATCATTTGTCTTTGCTCACTTTCAGGCTCGGCATCAGATGAGACTACATCACGTATTAGGCTTGAGTTTAGGTCCTACTGACATGGAATAGAATCGGTGGCCCAAGGAGTCGCAGATGGATCAGCAGCGAAATGGTCTGGGCCAATAGCAATTAATTCTGGGTTCGGCCCAGTAGCAACTGGACTTTCATTTGGGCCAGTAGCAGTTGGTTCTGGTTCTGGGTTCGGATTCCCTGTGGTTTGCTCCGAACTGAGATTCCAGTATCTATTAGAGTAGCACAGACTTTCATTCGCAGAGAAACTCTCCCCCTGAGAATGATACGTGTCCTTTCTAAAAAAAACTCTCTAATTCCAGGAAAGTGACATCCATGGTAACAAATACCTTTTTAGAAACAGGATTGAGACATTTATAGCCCTTCTGGTTTTGACCATATCCGAGAAATACGCATCTTTCTGCGCATGGTTCGAGTTTAGACCGTTGATGCTTTTGTATGTGAACAAATGCAACACACCCAAATACTTTTGGTGGGAGGTTAAGAGTTGATGGTAGCGATACGTATGAAGAAAGTACTTGAAGTGGAGTTTGAAAATTTAGTACATTGGATGGCATACGATTAATTAGGTATACTGCAGCAGCAATCGCATGATCCTAATAGGTAGGTGGAACAATATTCTCAAGTAACATAGACCGGGCTGTTTCTAAGACATGTCTGTTTTTCCGCTCAGCTACTCCGTTTTGTTGTGGAGTACCGACACAACTTGTTTCATGAATTATACCTTTAGAGTTAAGAAATTCTCGAAGTATGCTATTGACAAACTCACCTCCATTGTCACTTCTCATAATTTTAATTTTTTTATTAAATTGATTTTGCACCATGTTAAAAAAGATTTAAAGACATGTGTCACTTCATCCTTTCTTTTAAGAACATACAACCAAGTCATCCTAGTACAATCATCAATAAATAATACAAACCATCTATTTCCAACAGATGAATTAACCGGGGATGAACCCCAAACATCCGAATGAACCAAATCAAAAATAGATGTTCTCTTATTCAAACTACTCGAAAAAGACACCCGATGACTCTTGGCATTAATACAGGTTTCACAATTAAAGTTTTCATTCTCACAACCAGAAAATAAACTTGGATAAATTTTTCGTAAATACCCAAAAGATGGATGTCCTAGTCTCTTATGCCACATCCAGATATGAGAGATCCGATTTGCTGAGGAACCTTTAGAAAAATGAGCATTTCCAGTCACCATGTCGTCCAAATGATACAGTCTTTCTCTTCTAGTACCACGACCAATAATCTCCTTTGTGAGAAGATCCTGAAATATAAAAAACTGAGGATACATGCATGAGAACAACACAATTTAGTTCCTCACAAATCTGACCAACAGATAATAATTTAGTTGATAGAGAGGGCATAAGTAAAGTATTTGATAAAGTGAGAGAAGGTGAGCACTGAACATCTCCGGAACCCATCACAGGATATGTTTCTCCATTGGCATTGACTATAATTGTTCTCCTTGGTGAGGAACTCTTTACTAGATCCTTTTCTGAGTAGGTCATGTGATCGGTTACCCCTGAATCGATTATCCAGTCAAACTTATCAGTATGATAATTATTAGAAACAAGAAAACTTTTACCTTCCATCAATTCTTTGTTCTCAACCGATGGTAAGACACAGTAGCCACCCCTTGAAACCGAAGCTACAACTGCTTGAGTCGGTTCAATAATAGTCGGCCCAGCAGGAGCCGACTCAACAGGAGCTGCAGCTGAAGCACCTGCAACCATTTGTGCCTCACCCCTGTATGGCGGCCAATCTCCCTGCCTCTTCTTCCTTCGATCTTTCCAACCCGGTGGGTAGCCAATTAACTTGAAACACTTATCTCTAGTATGTTTTGGGTTATGACAGTAAGTGCACCCAACAGCCAGACCCGAGTTTGGTTTGAAATCAGGTTTGTTCATGACTAAGTTTCGGTTTCTTGCTAGCATAACCATAGAAGGTTTAGTTCCCTCCCCTTTGTGTAACATTACTGACTAAAGGTTTTCTTCTCTACGAACCAATGCAAAGGCTTTCTCTATTGTGGGAAAAGGTTTTTTTTGTAAGACCATTGCCCGGATAGAGTCCAACCGGTCATCTAGCCCATCCAGGAAGGTTAATACACGGTCCTCTTGAACAAGATAATTGTATTTTTCAATATCAACTGGAGAGGTCATAGGGTTTGGCCTACGGACATCTAACTCCTTCCATAACCCCTATAATTGGGTGTAATAAGCCTCAACTGGACCACCGGCTTGTTTGACTCGGTTAACCCTTCTTTTCAGTTCAAAGTATTGGGTCAGGTCATCTCCATCAAAAAAAGTTGTTCTTACCGAGTCCCAAACTTCTTTGGCCGTAGAGAAAGAGAGAAAGTTACCTACCAAGGAGGGATCCATGGATTCGAACATGTAGTCTTTAACCCGAGAGTCTTCCATCTGCCACTTCTGGTAACTTCTATCAACTTGTAGTGGTTTGAGAGTCGAACCATCGATGTAGCCAAGTTTACCCTTCCCTAACAGCTTCATTTTCAACATCTGTGACCACAGATTAAAGTTCTTCTCATCGAGTTTGATCGCCATAGCGGAACTGAGCCCATCAGGATTGGAATCACCCGTCTTGTGTTGGAATAGTTGTGGCAAGGTGGCGGATAAACTCTCTAAAATGAGAACCGCCTCAGATTTTTCTTCTTTGTCAGAACTTCCGTCATTTCCAGACATTTTTTTTTCAAGGAAAGTAAATCACACTTTTACCATAAAATCCGATGGTCGGATGGGACTGCGGAGCTCCTGTCAAAATTTCAGCCCCATCCGACGGACGGATCAAAAGTTACGCCTCTTTTCGTGAAGCATGCTCAAAATGCTCAAAATGCTCACAAATGCTATAGAGAAACAAAGGGACTATAGAGAAACAGGGACCCAATTTAGCTACACAAATGCTCAAAATCGTGACCCGTGCTCTGATACCATGACACAAAATCAACAAAAAACATAAATAACACAAGCACTCCCTGAATCTCCCTTCCCTCCCTTGTTTTATTTAATGAATTTCTATTACAATGCTTTTTCTTCGATACAATGCTCTCTCTAAATAGAGGAGAAAGAGCCGAGAATAGTAAATATAATCTTTTTCATTAATTACACAATTTTCTATCACCAAATAGAGCAACAAATAAATAGCTATGCCTATGCGTATCCAGCTGTTACCTAACTTGCCTGCGTCAATAATTTACATCCATATGATGTAACTTAAGATTGGAATGTGCTACTAATGTCATTATAATCCTAAAAGAGTGTTTCGAAGAAACAAGAGAGAAAGTATTTTTATAATCAATGTCTTCTTTTTGCATAAAGTTCTATGCGACAAGATGAGCCTTGTAACTCTCCTCATCACCTTTTGAATCTCTCTTGATCTTAAATATCCATCTATAACCAATGGGTTCCGCACCTTTTGGCAATGAGACAAGATCCCACATGTCATTGTCCTTCATGTACTTTATCTTCTTATTCATGGCATCAAGCTTACATAAATTTTTAAACTAAAATAACAAATTCAAACAAAGATAAATTTCATCTCAAAATATTGGACACTCCATTAATATTTTGTTTTTAGACAAAATTATTAACTTGTAATTGATATCTTGTTTAGTAATCAAACATTGACAATAAGAACATTTTGAATAATAAATCTTCCTTTGGGTCAAAACATTATTCACATTTAAAAAATGAATAATCATCATGCATTTATTATCACAAGTGTACATGCAATTTTGTCAAATAGCAACGTTCTTTTGGACCAGTTCATATTCACATAAGTTACATGCATATAATTGTTTATATTCTAAAATAATTAATTTTCATGAGAGATATCACTTTGGAGTCATTCCATTTTAATTAATTTATCTCAAAATATATATAAACATACTAATATTTGAATTTAAAGTTGTATAAAAAAATTGGATCAAAGTCAACAGTGATCAAGCAGTCAAACTCTAATCAAATCTATCAATTGTTGTCATTATCGTTAAATTTTATCGGGTCAAAACTTATTGGATTATAAAATCTATATCTATACTTTTGACCCATTATCTCAAATATATATATTTAAGTCTATAAAAATATCAATTTACGTTGTGATTGTTAGACTCTAACAAATAAATTATTTGTACGCTAAAACCAATATATTACGTAAAAATCACAAAAGAAACTCTAGTTATAATTTATCAACTGTTGACATTATTTTTGAGTTTAAAAAAAATATTTATGAACCTTTTTTTTAATTATGCGATAATGAAAACTCTAGTTACAGCATAAAAGAAACTCTAATTGTAATACCAAAAGGAAGCCTTAGTTGCAATACCAAAAGGAAATTCTAGTTGCAACAAAAAGAAAAAAAAAATTTATATTAGCAGCTGATGCTACTTTTTTTAATTCAAAAAAATTGAATTTGATATTAAATATAACACATTAAAAATACATACTTTATTAAATACACTAAAACTCAAATTATTTAAATATTAATTTTAAATGTACTTATCTTATATGACAGTTAAAACACATATTTTTTCACGTATAAATTTAAAATTGAATATCCAACATAATAATCTAGTATTTTAGGCCCTTTTTGAGTTAAATTTTAGGTATTTATCTCTCTCCTAACTTCGTTATAAAGTTTGAACATTTTAAATTTAAAGTTGAATATCCAACATAATAATTTAGTATTTTAGGCCCCTTTTGAGTTAAATTTTAGGTATTTATCTGTCTCCTAACTTCGTTATAAAGTTTGAACATTTTATTCACCCCTTCTCCAATGTTACCTTTCTTTCTTTATAAGTCCAGCACTTTTTCTCTTTCACAACCATTTTTTTTTTGCTTGAATGTTTACTTATTTCATTTTCCTTTTTTAGTTTGATTCTCTCTTTTTTTTATAATTATTAGTTTATTTTATTCCAAAGAATCCTAACAATATGAATGATTACTCATGTTCTTTGTAATTAGTTTTTAGGTTATTATGGATTTACTATAATATTATATTTGAGATAATTACTTGTTATTATTTATTTTGACTTTTTTTTTTATATTTTATATTTATTTATTTCGCCTTAATGTTTACGCAATATATAAGTGTTAGTAGAATTAGAACACCTCAAGGCTAGTTTTTGCTTTTTAAAATCTCGAAGATGAGTTAGATCCACGAAAGCAGTGTACAAGATCAAGCTAAGGGGAGCGGAATTTTTTTCCTTTTCTATGTTACTAAATTGATTATGAAGAGGTTAATTTTATTATTATCCAAATAGGTATTTATAAAAGCCCTAATATAGGTATCACAATCCTAAATATATATAGAATAAGAGCATTATTAGAGATAAAATTAAGGAGTAATTTAGTAAATAAATTAAGGAGTGAATCAAGAATCTTAATTCAATGAGTAAATTAAGGAATAAATCAAGAAATTATCATCCTTAATTTAAGGATTAATTCAAGGAGTAAAACAAGAAATCCTTAATTCAAGAAGTAAATCAAGAAATGTTTAATTCAAAGAGTAATTCAATGAGTAAATCTCCTTATATATAGCTATAGAATTGTAATGAAAATATAAATGAAAAAATACAATTTTGAGAGAGCTTGTTTTATTTAAAAAGTACTTTAGACCTTGGTGTTTTAACACTAATTTTTCAACAAATATATTATCAAAATAATCCTAAAAATAAACTATATACATGATATATACATCGTAACTATATTATAAACCTAAAATACATTACAAAAATTAATTAAAAAATTGAATTAACTGAATTATCGGGGAAAAAACCACAAAGAAGACAAAGAAGTAATAACTTATGAAAAACTCAATGAAATGGCTCATGCTACTTGTAGTTAAGAGTGTTAATTTATGTCATAATTTAATTTATTGAACCCAAATCATGGTATAGGAATCGAATTAAATTTGAACTAGCTCAAATAACCCCAAAAAACGAGCTGGGTTTAAGCCAACCTATTAGTCCGAAATAAAAATAAAAAATAAAAAAGATATAATACATTACAACTTGTATCCTATGTTAAAAACTTAAAATTAGAGAAATACATGTATTTTTATGTTATATTGCAATTCTTACAAGCAACATCATTTGTTTTAAAATAAAATAAAAAGTTATTATCTCAGAGTTAATATAGGTTATGAATAAGTCATAACTTATTTATTTTGTTATATTTATATTAACAAACTCAACCACAAATAAAATTTAAAAAATGAAAGAAATATTATAAAACTAATCGGCAGATTATAGTTTGAAAATGAGATATATTAGTAACTATAATATTATATTTATAACTTGTAAACTGGTATTAATAAATCTATATTCTCTTAAAAAGAGTTAGTTGTTGTACACCTAAAACAAAAGTGCCTTATTATACACAATAAATCTATATTGTATGTTATAGCTTTAATTAGTTTATTTAATGTTTTAATTTTTGGTTATTAACTTGTAAATATGATTCAATTTTAATCAAACAAGCAATATAGGAATAGAAAGAGATGACCTAACTAATGTTATGAAAAACACATTAAAGAGAGATAAAACAATAGTTGAAATTCTTTCGAATTCAAAGAAGTAAAAGACGATTTCAAAACGGTCATAAATATGGACACACTTTGAGACTCTTCATTTAACTTTTCATAACATTTTATGAGAGAAGTGAAAATATTATGATCAAATCTATAAAAATAGATATAAGAATGGAATAGTTACTTTTACATGTAATTATAGTAAGCGTGTTACGAGAGACACACAAGATATGAATCAGATACTTATTAACTAGATATTATAACATAACAGATATACGTGAGAAATCGTATCATCTTTATAAACTTTGTTGTGTTTGTGATTATATGTTAGTTTATCATTTATTCAAAATATTAGTTGTAATCATTAAACATATTTTAATTTATAAAAAAAAGTTTAATTAACTAAAAAAAATATACAATTAATAAGTTAATTTAGATTAATTTGGACAAATTTGTTTGTATTTGATTTGAGTTCAAAATCACTTTTATTGACACAAATTAAATTTGAATTGAATTAAGGTTAAACCAATTGAGATTGAGTTAGTTCGAGTCAGCTCGAACTAATTTAGTTCACACGAATTATCATCCCTACTTATTGCAAAAAAAAAAGAGTTTTAAGGACAATTCTTAACTATCATTACAAGACTATCATGATACTCCAAAAATAATAATAGAACAACTATTATTTACCCAAATGTCATATTAAATAAGCATTATCCATGACAATCTTGAGAAAAATAAAAAATTATCTTGAGAAAAAAATTGAGTGCCCATCATAAATAATATATTCTATGATAATCATTTTTTCATGACTATCGTAAAAAAATATATTCTATGAAAATTATTTTTGAAATATTATCATTGTAAAATGATAACGATCATCATAAAACATATATTCTATGACGATAATTTTTAAATAACCATAATTATAAATTAACAACAACCAACTTAAAAAGTCTCAAATGAAATTTGAAAATAATGATAACTATATTTTTTTACGATGATCTATTAAAACGACATCTTAATAACAATAATATTTGGTATATATAAAACAAATATTAAGTTGAAAATATAAATAAAAAAGATATCAATAACTAATATTAATTAACTAACAAAATTTATAACAAATGACCTCAAAATGTAATAAATCTTTATAGCTTATAACTTGTAAATTTTCAAAATATCAATATGTTGACCATGTTTTCCACAATGTTGAAGTTAATGACTAAATTACAATCTACTATCTACTAATATGCAGTCACATATGTGTACCACCCGTGTCTTAATTGAAATAGTTCTACATACCACAACTTGTCCTTCCATCTACATACCACAACTTGTCCTTCCACCACAATATATACAAACAAAATATTGAAAAATATTTAGAACATATTAAAATATAGATATATATTTATGTAAAATATCGATAATAATCAAGTATCAAAGATTAATACCAAGTCGGTTATACTTAAACGAGGTAGTTAATAATGTTCCGTATGAATAAGATAACATAATAACCACTTTCAAAACCACCTGCTTAAGATATAGTAAAGTAACTAATTAAATAAATGAGTAGTTAATATTTTTGGCAAGACATTTGCACGGTCAATAATGAAATATCGATAATGGTCAATGATGATTATGATCCATACTGATAATGTACAAAACAAAAGTCAACATTCTTCTTTTCAAAACACTTGTGCTATTGTGCACGCACTTTCAAATGCCACCTTGACTAGGCAGTTGACAGAAAGATTTACTCCATGATAGAAAGCAATCTGTAAGACCCTCATATTACCAGAGACGATTCTCAATCACTGCACTAACAATGCATTTCAATGTCTCCTGCATAAACATATCAAAGTTACAAATTATTAACTTTTTTCCCATAACACATAAGAAGTGATAGACGTAAAAGACGGGGAGGATTTTGGTTCGTACTGCTGAATGGTCTTTAAGACCAAGAGAAAGGATTAGTGGCTTAGAGGAACTGGAATTGCTGCTGAAAAATTAAAAGAAAATGAAAGCTCCATTACAGTTACAAAATCCTTGACACTTTCAAGGGGACTCAGAAAAAAGTGAAAGAGAGAAATATATCTGCTGCTGAGGCAGGACAAGTAAATGAAGGCAAGAACATCGACTACGGAACAAGGAGTTGTTTACCAACCTAATGTGTTCAATTAACTGACGAGCACATGCCACTAGCATTGGCTACACCATAATTTCCAATAAAGTAAGAAAACACCAGTTAGTGAGTAAACCGAAATGCGACAAACAGCATAGGCAGGATAACTTACCTCATCTCTTTTGCCCAAAATTACAGAAACATCAAATGTTGGCTCGGTCAACACTGCTTCCTCTTTTCTGGAAGTGGAAAATTTGATTTAGAAACACTTCCAAAAATCAATTCGGAAACATCTTCTTACTGAGATAATGAGGTAACAAAAAAGTAAATGACGGAGTTATTTTATTTTTGTTTAAACATATTTGATTCAAACATTTTTTTAAATAAAGATGCAGAAAACCTGTTCCACTCAATGAAACAAAATGTGAAGAGGAATACCTCATTTCATGATCACAATTCATTAGAAACTTGGTTATGAAATCTTACAACTAAAAGGGGTTGCCCATACTTGTATAGACTCCAGCAACTTTTCAGAGATTTGACCCTTATTTCAAAGAGATTAGAGCTAAAAAACATTGTAGGAGCAGCAACCAAAACTCTATGTTACATCGACTCTTCATTTTTTTGTGAAGTGCTCGTGTCAAAGCAATACAACATGAACATGTATGTACTCAACACTCTAATTTGTTACAAATTTATATAAAATTGAGAAAAATGGGCGTATCCGACACCCAGATATGTATACAAAAAACCAAGATGATTTTAGCATCCAAAATATCCGATAGTCTTATTGCTTCAATTAAACTAAACAAGCATTGTATGAAACTAGCTGGATTAGACGGTAAGTTGGCGGGTTTACTTGTTCCTAATCAAAGGTAATCTATTTGAGAGTAGAAATGTAAAAATCATGAAAAGAAACACATGATCAATACAGAAAGCAAACTCTTCTCATTGTGCCGTGTTTGATCTTATATACAAAATATTAAACATTAGTACGCAAACCTGGCTCGTAATATTGTCCCCATAGTTCCTATTTGAGTTGCAATGACCTGTAAAGAAATGCAATTTCCAAACACAAACAGACCATTCATTCACTCTCTCACCATCAATCCCAAAAAGCTATAAAATAAACTCATACTTACAAGGAGATGATCATCATAACTGCAAATTATGAGATTTGTTTGGTTCCCCTACATAAGCAGACTTAATAGTTATTTATTGAGATCAAATTAAATAATTTCTCTAGAACATGTAATATAAATACGATTACCTTAATTTCCAGTGAGAGATTCTTATGAGGAACAGGAAAACGGGAGATTGACCCTGAGCTACTCATAATAATCTCCGGTGAAAGAATCAATCTTGGCTAGAAAAAGATTGTTAATTTTTTTTATTAGAAATGAAACAAATACTGTGACCTATTACCAGAAATATTGAATTGAAAACCACAAATCGGCTAAAATCAACCATCTAAAGGAATTAGAAAATCCTTCAAGGGGAAACAGGCAATAAAAAGGGAAATGAATATCCAAAAACTAAAGGCTGGTGAGGAGCCACGCTTGATGAGAAACTGGCAACATGGATGAGAATCAATGGCGACTCCCTTTCCTAACAAATCATAGGTCTGGTTCGATATCGTCACTTCGTCAAGTCTAAGTCCAAATTTTGGCAAGGCATTTGCATAGGACAACTTGGTTGTGACTGTTTACTCCAAAATTTTTATGAAGTTCTATGCTGCGGAAATCAGTGGTGGTCAATTTTTGCAGAAAAACAGTGATTACTTTTGCAAGCAAGAGTTGCACAACTAGCACAAGGAGCAAGAAGATGTTTTACAGAAACGAATACAGACCTGCAGTATCACTAGAAACCAAATCTGCACACATAGTAGAGGGAAAAGCAAGACTATGACAATGACTATTCATTAGAATTAGACTCTGGAAACAAAGAAGAGATATGACTGGACTTAAAAGAGGTGAAAGAAGACAAATCTCATTAAAAGCAATGTCTACTCCAAGCATTTTTCAATAGCATTGGACACAAACCATACAGACCTTATGACACAAACCATACAGCACATGTTGCTGCCTGATAGCGTATGCGTATCAAATTCAGACAAGCTTGTCAAACACATAAAACTTTGTTAATGCTAATTACCAGCTAGGGTCTTGGCAGCTTCTCCAAATAGTACAACTAAGACTGAACAAAAGGGACCTTTAAGGATTGCATGTAAATCAGTCCTGAACAAGAAGATTAAAAATGTTTCTCCTAAAAAAAAAAATTATCCGTAAGTAGATTTGGTAGTAAATTTTTTATAATGTGTGTAACCATTTGAAATTCTTAAAACAAAAGAAAACAAAGATTGTTAAATACAAAAAACCTTGTGAACCAACCATACCAACTAGCACTGGTGAAGCAATACAAACAAGTGAAAGAGCAACGATGAACACAAACAATATAAGTTTGATTTCAGACCTTATGTGAAGGATGGTGAGGCGAGCTTGGCAAAGCAGCTCTGTCGCGCAGCAATGGACGATGGCAACAACAGCAATGGCAGCACAAATGGACGGCAATAAAAGGCAAAGGGATTGATGGCAATGAAATGAAATGGGGTTGACAACAATGAAGTGAAATATTTTTCTATTAACCCTACACGCGTATATTTTAGCCTCTTTGAGAGGTAAAAAATCTTATCACTTATTCACTTAAATACTTTTTACGATGGTCGTGTTATAACCATCGTAGTAAAAAATAACTTCAAAATGTTTCATGACGGTCGTTATTAAAATGAATGACCGCTATAAAAAATTTACAACTATTGATTGTCATTATAACTGTACCTGCACATTTGGTTATGACGGTCAGATTAAAAAAACAATTGATTGTCCTAAAAGTCTTTTTTGGCATAGTGATGGAACAATATGGTGCCTAAGGAATGATATATATTCTTAGGTGGCGTTTGGTCCACAAAATAGAATAGGAATAAGAATGGGAATGAAATGGAAAAGAAACAATATTGTTTGGTTTGCCCACTAGAATCAAATAAGGAATCAATATTATAATATTTGGTTTATAATGTTTGGTTTACAACTGCAATTGAATGAAAAACATTGTATATTATCTTAATACCCTTATATTCAACAAAATTTAAATAATATTATTTAATTATTATTTTTTCATCAGACATAATACATTATTGGAATCATAATTTTCCAAAATAATTATTAATAAAAACTAAAATTATTATTTTTCTAAATAGGGTTTAGGGTTCTGAGGTTTGGGATTTAGGTTATAAGATTTAGGGTTTAGAGTTTAGGTTTGAAGTTTTGGGTTAGGATTTAGGGTTAAAATAATTATTTTTCTAAATAAGCTTTAGGATTTAGGATTTTAGGTTTTGAGATTTAAGGTATAGGATATAGAGTATAATGTTTAGGGTTTAAGGTTATATTTTTGGGTTAAGGTTTAGGGTTAAATTTTTTTTTAAATAGGGTTTAGGATTTTGGGTATAGGATATAGAATTTATGGCTTAAGGTTTATGGTTATATTTGGGGTTGGGGTAAAATTGAAACAAAAAATTAAGATGGGAATGGAATCATTTATATTCTTAGCTACTTTTGTCTAATGAATTCCAACAACATCTATTATACTAATAGAAGAAAAAGGAACCGAACGTTAATCTAGCATTGCAACTACAAAAACCAAGACATGACTCAAATTTCAAACCAGCATATATTTCATCAATAAGAAAGCGAAAAAATCATGCAGTAATGATTATAATTCCATCTAACACTATCAAAAAGAAAACCTTTTCTCTTATTTTCTTGGTTAAATACTTTCTGAAATAAAGAAACAAGAAAATATCTAAGTTGAACAACTTCCAAAGCTATCATATACGAAAATTCACAAAAAAATTCAACAGTACGTTTGAAGATGTACATCAGCAAACTCAAGAGTCAAGACAAACAACAAATTTCTACAAATAGATCGAACAAAATAACACAAACAGAAAGACTATACAAGTTAAACAAGCTACGGCGAAGATGAGAAAGGTTCTTACCGACGACGTCGAGTAAGATACAGAATCCACCGACGACGACGAAAGAGAGAGGATTGAGTTGAGACTTGAGTGTTCGCGACGGCTATGGCTGGGCTTTTGTTTTAAAAGTGTCCAGATGTTATTATTAATTTCTCTCCCTCTCTGTTGGATTTTGGTCATGGTACAAACGCATCGGTGTATCCAATTTAATTTATATCAATTTGATAAAAAAATACAATAATTTAATATGTGTTTTTATTTTTTATAAAACATAAGTAAAAGAATTATAATTTTTAAAAGTTAAATGTTATAATTTTGTTAAAATAATGTAACATTTAAAAAAAAGACAATTTTTGAATAGATTATAATTGTTTATGATCAATTATTTTAATTCTAAAAAGAAATCTAACAACTTATTAAAAAGTTATACTGATGAATAGCATTTAAAATAATATCAAGATATTTAAATTAAGTTATTATTTTTATAAAAGTCACAATTTATTAAAGAGTTATGCCTAAAAATTCAAAAGAATATCAAGATATCTCAAAGGGGTTGCTTATTATATGTTTTGTTATTAAAATTAAAATTTACTCATTATTAAGTATAGTGATGATGATTAGGACAGCGATATAGATGAACGTAAATCTATATTTGTATATGTTTTTTTCCTTAATGGAGTAGCTATCTCTTGAAATAATAAAAAGCAATAATGTTTTGTTTATCTACTATGAAAATAGAGTTTGTGGCTTGCATTGTTATTGTACAAGAAGTAGTGTGGTTAAGAAGATTTTTTCAACACATTAGAGTTGTTGCTAATACCTCGAATCCACTAACGATTCGTTGTGATAATATGATTGCATTATCATATATTAAGGATCCTAAATATCATGAAAACACCAAACATATTGATATAAAATATCATTTCATTAAAGACATTATTACAAGTGGAGATGTCACTTTGAAATATTTATCAACTAATCATATGGTTGTAGATCCTATGAATAAACATGTAGCCAGATATCCTTTTGTGGCTCGTACTAAGCATTAAGGCTACATAGATTGTAATTTATGTATTTCATGTTTCTTGATTTGTTTAAAATTATTTATATTATATATTATATTCGAGGCCTTTTCATATACAATTTCTTGTATTTTGAAAATATTAGTATACCACACATATATATTAGAGAAATGTGACAAAAAGTTAGATTGGTTCTCTCGTATGAGCATGAGCAATCATCTTATGAGGCTTAAGTAGGAGTGAGCAAAGATGAGACACATTAAGTTATTACTGCGATAACAAATAATTATTGGGTTAAAGTGTAGTGTTGGTTTTCACTAGAGACCTAGTTGAGATATATTTAAAAATGATTGATAATGGGTATATCTACTACCTATTAAACCTGTATCTAATGACATATGTAAGTTTTAAAGACATTTTTTTCCATAATAGTATAGTTAGGAACTTAGATTAAGCTCTATGAAAGTGTTGAAATCAAGATCTGTATAGTGTTTTGATTATTGAAATAGTCCTATATATTAGAACAATTCCATTGTAGACACAATACATGTGCTAGTGGCCATATATGGAGGTGAGCGAATGAATCCTTGCTTCGTCATCATATGAGTCATATTAATCATTATAAATTATCATTGTGCCCTTTATGACCTTTGACTATGTTACAGAGTAAGGTATTGGTATTAAGCTACTTTAGCACATTATCTACGGTCATACTTGATTTGATTTTATGGAACTCTGTTGGGAAAGTAGTCAATTCTAAGACAAGTGACATGAGGGCAATGAGAAGATTATCTAATATCACATATGTATTTTATATTTATTGTCGAAAACTTTTGTCTTATCAATTGAGATGCAACATATGTATGAATATGAAACTGAACTCTAGAGAGGTCAAGTATGACTCATTTATGAGGAATCAAAGTTACTTAAACTTAATGTGATCAAATAAATCTTGGGCATTTAGAGACATTATATATATAGACTAATATTCTTGTTTGTATTGATAAGGGTTGATGTCTACATGTTGACTCAGAACTGAGTTGCTAGTATAGAGATCCCATATGCAGGTGGGATTTTTTTTCAAAGATCACATGATCCATTAACTTGTATGAACTATTTTATGAGTGTGGTAAATATGAGAAGAAATGACATAACATCGTGGACTCCATGTGTAAGTGGAAAATGTTTGATTTTGGATTTTGGTCCAAACAGGTCGCCCATAAGTGTATCCAATTCAACTCATAACATTTGGATGAAAAGTTACAATGGTTTAATATGTCTTTTTGGTAAAAGATATATTAAAGAGGTGTAATTTTTGAAAATTAAATTCTATTATTTATATTAAAATTGTGTGATTTTTTTAAAAAGACTTAACTTTTGGATGTGTTACAATTATTTAGTTACAGATGTGTTACAATTATTTAGTTACAAAGAGATGATTTTTATAAAAATCACAATTTAAGTGTATCCAATCCAACTCATAACATTTGGATGAAAAGTTATAATGGTTTAATATGTCTTTTTGGTAAAAGATATATTAAAGAGTTTAACTTTTGAAAATTAAATTCTATTATTTATATTAAAATTATGTGATTTTTTTAAAGAGACTTAACTTTTGGATGTGTTATAATTATTTATGAACAATTATTTAGTTACAAAGAGATGACTTTTATAAAAATCACAATTTATCAGAGAGTTGTAACCCAAGTTGAATGGGTGCATAACATTTTATAAATATACGTGTGTAGAAAAAAAGGATAGACATGATTTTATTTTCTTATCTTTACTAAAGACAAAAAAAACTTTTAGATTGTGAATTACAAGTTCTAATTCTTTCCAGTATTAGAATTTTTCTCGTTGATTGTATTGAGATTTCAAGCACGTAAATCATTTAATATATGATCCATTTTTATTCATCGATGAAAGATATTCATTAAACACTAAAATATAACTGTTATTATTATATTGTTAATTATTATTCACTCTCTTTCAAAAACAATAAATAACTTTTACGTTAAAAAGACTCAAACTATATTTTTAGCTTTTTTTATTATTAAAAGATGACGCTCATTTCAAATTAACGAACTTGGTCAAAGTATCATCAATTTTTTTTAATTAATAATAACTATAATATTTAAATCCATCTATTTAATAAATATACGAAAATATTTTTTATTTCGTAACTTCCATGAAATTAAATTAAAATAAGACCCATTATTTCTCCTACAAATACCATTAACGATCTCATTGAAGCTCCAATTATCCACTAGTGATCTTACTGGAGTTACAACCACCCTTATGACGACCTTATCGAAGCTCTGATGCATGTAACATGTTACATACATAAATAAGGTAGATGCAACATATTATATGCAAAAATAGATCAAAAGATAGAAACGAATGTAACATATTACAGATAAAGATATAGATAAATGTAATATATTACATACAAAAATTAGAGATGAATATAACTTATTAAATACACAAATACATATATATTTAATATATTGCAACAAAAATAGAGATAAAGCTAATATTTTAGTTGTGTTAGATCACAAAAGTGACAAAATTTAAGTTACATTAAAAAATTGATAATTGTATATACAAAAATACAGATAATATAACATGTTATAAATTAAAAATAAAGACAAGTGTAACATATTATATATACATATAATGATAGATATAACATATGAAACTCGAATTACCTTTTATAAAACTATAAATCTTAACAATTGTAATTCCTTATGACCCATGCTCAACTAAAAATCTTAAAATAAATAAAGTTATTTTATAATAGCACTAATAATCCATGTTCAAAGTATTAATTTTTTATATTATAATCAAATTAATTGATATTAAATTATAATCAAATTAATTGATAATATTTAACATGTTACCTACAAATATAAAGATATATGTAACATGTTACCTACAAATATAAAGATATATGTAACATGTTACATAAATAGATATATGTAGATATAATATGTATTATTAGAGATATATGTAAATATAACATGTTATATATGATAAATCATTAGAATTATAAATGATATAAAATATTACACACAAAGATACATTTACATATTATATTGTTTTATTGATTAGTTTCAATGAAAACATATTCAAGATTTTTAATATGTATTAATTCAAGCATTTGCTTGGTAACAAAAAGAGATGAAGTTCGAAGGTGATTAAGTAGTTCAATACTACTAAGTATATTAGGATATTAGTCATTGAGATCCACGATGAAAATTTGTTATTTTGTAAAAAAATAAAAAATTAACTAAATCATTCAAAAGAAATCGATCTTACTACAATTATAATCAATTTCTAACCCAAATTATCTATCCCAAATTTTAGCCATTTTCTATCATTTGAATAAAAAAAATTATCACATATATTTATTTATTTTAATACAATTTTATTTCTTGCACATCAATCTTTTATAAATTTCTAATCCCGAACATCTATATTAGAAAGAAAAAAATATAATAAAAAAATCAAAGTTTAGTTTTTCTTTTTTTGGAAAAAATAAAGGCTTAGGTTTTTTTAATCGTTCATTACTACTTTCAATATATCGGTGATATTTATGATTCAAAGATTTTAAAATTAATAATTATTTATATTAATTATGATTATTTTATGCTCATATGATTAATAAAATCAGAAAATAACATCGAAGAAATTAAAATTTGAATTTTACAATATATCTTCACAAGATTTTATAAACAAAATGCTAAATTTGGATCATAAGTTTTGATTTAGATATCCAAATAAGATTATTCAAGTTGATATGAAAATTTAAGATATTTATCTATAATTTCATATTTCACAAAAAAATATTTGAATCGGATTATTTTAAGTCCAAAATAAGCATAAATCCAAAATATACGACATTTAAGCATTCATTAGTATTTCTCATATATTTTTTGTACTAAACTCCAAATTAAATAATTCTTGATCCTATGAAAAGATAAGAGATTTATTTGCAATTATTATGTTAAAAATATTTTTTAAATCAACTATCTTAAAGGGTAAAATAACCTAATATTATCAAGATTTAACAAATTTTCATACTCCAACATTATAAATAGATAAGGTATTCAATACTTTAAAGCGTCAGAAAATTACAAAGAGCTCTTACTTTCTTTTCTTATTCTTTCTTTCTATAATTTATGATAATGATTTGTAAGTTAGGCTAAAGCTAGAAGAAGGCTAGAAACAAGCTTAATTGTGTAGTTTTTCTATTTCCTTCTTTAATTTTTATAAGTGCTTTCAAGATTAAAATTTTGTTTTAAGAAATTATTTTGTTCATCTTTTGTTATATTTAATATACTATATCCTTTAGTTTCATATAAATTCAGTCATACTTTCTGTACATGTAACTCTTAGTTTATAATTATTATATTTATTTTATAAGTTAATCTTTTACTAAAATATTATTGTTTTGATATATTGTTGATCTTAAATAACTTACAATAATAAATATTGCTTGTTCTTTATAAAAATATTTTCTCAACATAAATACATTAGTTTTTATTATTGATCTTCAATTTTATATCTTCTAATTGTTTGTCTGAGACGTGAAGCAAATACTTGAATAATAAATAAGAATTAGAGTTAATAATATTAAAATGAACAATTAAGTAAATCTCGAAGCCTTAATATTTAATATTGATCTTATTTTCTTTCAAAGTTCTTATTGTTTTTCTTTATTTTTCAATTATCATTTTTATTTACTATTTATTTTGTGATAAGTTTTTTGTTAATTAATTTTGCTTCCTTTGGAATCGACACTAAAATCTATACTACAACAACTGTTTAGCCAATGATAATAACTTTGAACATGATCAAAATTTAGCACAGTTATTGAAAAAACTTCATAACAAAAAGATTTGTTTTTAATTTTTTCATTTATCCATAAGTAAAAAAAAAGATTATATATAAAAATTAAAAAAATTAGTAGTTACTCATTTTTGTTATAATTGTTTTTTTTGTTTTGTTTTTGTTTTTATATTATTAATTATTTTTTTAGTTACCAACTCTATGTTCTTTTATGTAACCTTTTTTTTATTCATTATACAGTTTTGTTAAAAAAATAACATTTATGTAATTGAATGAAAGAATAAAATATAAGGGAGTTCTATTTAGGAGGATAACTCTTGAAAACCTAAATGTCATTAGTTTTTTCTAGGAAGATTGGATGATGGTTTTCAAGGAGGTATCGCCCCATGATTTTTTCATGGAAGTACTCTTGATGAATACTATTGCTACATCATTGTTTTTTTTTTAATATTGGTTTTATCATCATCTTCTATTTCTTTGTTTGATTTAGTTACCAAATTAAAATTAAATAAAATTTAAAAACTCAAAGAAATACAAAAAGAATTTAAAAAAAAAGAGGGTGCTAGAATGTATGGATGGATCTAAAGATGAAAGAGGTATATATATTTTTTAAAAATAGCATTAAAATTACCTTTAATTTAATCTCATTCTTCTAACTTGTCATCTAGTTATGCAAATATGAGTAGCCAAGAAGAGAACCCCGTTAGAGCTCCTAAACATTACCACCATGTACCCACACAACCACACTATCATGTATAATATTTCCCCTACCACATTGCAAATGGGTTTAAATTTTTTTTTACTAATTATTATTTTTTGTGAGAAAAATCTTGAAATGTCTTTTGTTTTTACTTATAATATTCATTGATTTCTTATTATTTCTATCATTTTTTCAATTTTACCATTAGTCAAAATAAAGCATAAAACTCACTGTTTTGATATATATAAAGATTATACATATATATTTCTTAAAAAAATGTAATGCTACGTACATGTTTCTTTTTAAAAAATTATAACTCTTACGTACGTATTTTACCGGAGATGAGATGAAAGAAAGAAACCACTTCTTATTATATTAGATGAGCTAGGAATGGAGAGGAGCTGGAAGTTTGAAGAGAGAGGAACAAGAGCAAGCATATGAGAGAACACACACAAATTCAAGGGAATAAAAATGAGATGAAAGAAAAGGAATCTATTAAAACACTTAGAAGGAGGATATTATCGTGATTACACTACAAATAAAGCTCAGTCGTTTTGCTGTGTGCTTTGGGTGCAAATTTTGGGCCTGATTTTGATATAAAAGGTTAACAAGACTATTGATTTATCTCAACTATATATATCCAATGAAAAACTTGTTAGCACACTCAATAATACTACACACATCTGGTCCCTTTTACTTGAATCATGACTCTTATATCAATGATCAATTATATATTTAATTACATCATTCTTAACCAAACATCCATAGTCCATCAATTTCACCAAAGTCGTAAGAAGAGATGAAGAAACAACATCGTCTTAATCACCTATTGAAAGTCGAGTTTGTCACATCATGGTGGAATTTCTCCATCTTGATTCAACATGGGTCATATGCTACTTTCATAGATCGGCTCTCACCTTGAGTTTTCCCTTGTATCTATATCAAAGAGTAGTTTTCATTTTCCTTCAAAAAATATTATTGAAATCCTTATTACAAAAACTTATAATTAGAGATAAAGTCTTCTTTATAAAGCTGAAAAGGTGAATTATATCAAATATATTCTCTTAATTTGTACACAATAAATTTCCAAAATTGCTTTGTGATAAAGGAGATGCATTAATTAGAAAGTTTTGGTGGAATTATGGTTCAATTAGAGAGATATCAAGATTTATTGCTTTCAAAAATTTGATCAAATTTGCTTACCTAAAGAATAAAGATGTTGGTGGTTTAGGTTTTCATAAAACTAGAAGACATCAATTTAAGTCTTCTCACTAACTTAGGTCGACAGTTCCTCACAGTGATACTAGATGTTAGGTTCAAATATTTCAACACAAATATAGAACTTCTAAAAATTTCTTAGATATCAAATAAGGTCTTTTAATTATTTTATTTGAAAATGTATTTACTCGTCCCATAACTTAATAAAATCAAGGATTTGTGTCATAACTTAATAAAACAATTATTGACACCCTTATTACCAAAACTTATTACTAAAACTTATAATTGGATATCAAGTCTCTTTCTAAAGTTGAAAAGGTGATTTATATCAAATATGTTCTTTTGTTTTTACATTATTCTATATGAGGTTTGTTAGAATTCTAGTTTGATTAAATAGAAATCAAGATTTGTTATTTACAAAAATTGAGTCAAATTTGCTCACGTAAAGAATAAAGATGTTAGTGTTTTAGGTTTTGGAAAACTAGAAGACATCAACTTAAGCCTTCTCACTAACTTAGATTAACATTTCCTCAACACTGATAATAGAAGTTAGATTTAATATTTCAAATATAATATAAAATTTCAAAAAATCTCTTTAATTATCGAAATTTCTTCTGATTCTTTTATTTAAAAGATATTTTATCATCTCATAACTTAATAAAATCAAGTGTTTGTGTTAAAATAAGTGATGGATAAACTAGTGATATCTAGAGAGATCCCTGAAATCCATGGACATCTAAATGCTCCACTTATTTTTTTTATGAACCAATTTCCTATAATGGTTGAACTTTTGAATTCAAGTAAGACATGTTGGGATTTTCATATAATTAATTAGATTTGGGGTTTTAAAATGAATTTATCTTCTTAGAAGGTAAATTTGATTCTTGGTTTTGAATTTACAATAACAAAGTAGTTTTTACACAAAATTAGAATTTTTTTTAATAGAATGCCTAATAAGAAAGTTTGGATGTTGAAAATTCATGAAAGAATTAAAGTATTTATTTAAAGACTAAAATTATTATTATCTTCCTACTACATGTAATATTAATTTTAGAGTTCTTTTACCTTATATTTCTTGTCCTTTTTATCATTTTGTTCTTAAATCAATTAACTATCTTTTGTTCTTAAGTGATTATAGCTTCAGCTAATTTCATTTTCTTTGTCGTTCCTATTCTAAGAAATTTTTAATAGTCAAAATTCTCACCTTTTGCTTTAAGTCAAACGGATTTTATCCTAGTTGTCTTTAAGAGTATAAACATTACCTCTTGTTCAACTCTAGGTTTCCCAATCTCAGTATTATTACTCCTAAATTACACTAGAGATTCTTACAATCTAGAAATGTTCTTAATTGCAAATTTAAAGGTATTTTGGATAACTTCAAGGATAACGACTACTCATCTCCTACTTGGGGGGGGGGGGGGACCCTAGTTCTCTCAAAATTAATTTGATACTCTTGTGCTTAATTTTAACCTCACTGCTTTGTGGTTATCAGAGATTACATTGGCCAAGTTTTTCTTTTTTTGGGAAATTCTGTCAAAAAAGAAGTGTGCGCTCTACTTGGAGATGCATAATGATTTTGTCATTCCTTAAGAGGCTCAAAAATTATATTAATCAAGCTAAAATTCTTGTGCAATTTTAGTATGATTTCTTCTTGGATTTCTAGTTCTATTAACAATAATGCTCATATGTTAGTTAAATGGGCATCTCATGCCTTGTTGAGTGTATCATTCCTACTTCTGTTTTACATGGCTACTATGTGTAGTAAATCTTAAATTTTAATATATTTATTTTAAAGGGCAAAAAGAGTGCTAACTTTTTTTTTTTTTGTGAAATAAGTACCAAGTCATATATGTCCATAACTAAGACTTGAAACCTAGATCTTCTACATGTTTAAATAGACCTCATGTCATTGACATAACTGGTTGGACTATTCTTTTATGCTGTGTATCTGATGTTAAAATGAGGAGATATTAATTCTGAACGCAAATTAGGGAATTCCAAATGCTACAAAAGGTTCATGATGATTTATCAAAAATTAAAAGTAAAAATAATACAATAAAATAAATGGGAAGAAAATGGATCAATAATGATTTATCATCATCCTTAGGTGCACCAAACTCCACCTAACCAAAATAGTAGAGTGATGCCATGCATATGACAACATCTGTCAAGATAAGAGCCACCATGTCGAATACATACTTTGGAGCAAATAATCCCCATACCTGAAGCAAAAACAAATTGTTTTATGCATGAGAATATGAATAATTTGGTGATTATAAATGTAAACTATTGTGTTAAGGAGATGTCTTCCCCTACCATTAAATGTCGCCTATGAACTATGACACATAACATAGTCGCTGTTACCGTAATTGCCACGATCAGTCCATAAATCATATAAATCTAAGGCATTGAAGAATGTAATTAGATTTTTTTTCTGATCAGGCAAGCCAAAACTTCCAGGATCCAAGAATAAATGATATAGATAAGCAAAATCTGAATAAAAAACATGGTTTGGGAGCCAGTATAGATAGATGATAAACTTACAAGAGATAGACATGTAAACATATTGTGTTTTCGATTCTCAGTTTGCCCATGGCATGCAACAAGTAACGGAATTCCAAATACTGGCAGAATGATAGAAAAACCAAATGTATCAATTGTAAGCAGGATTGCTTGGGGGACCATGATGAATTCATCAAACCTGAATATGATCAGATGATGTTAAGCTCAGGGGGGGAAAAAAGACAGGTGATTGTTTTTTTCCCAGTTTTTCATTCAAAATTCATATACACAAACTTTGCATTTAAGCACATTTCTACGACTTACCCGACAAAGGCAGCACCATATCTTAGACCATCAAAAGCACACCTAAAGAAAACTTATTATGAGTAATGAAACATGAGAATCCAAAGTTCAGTATGAAAACAATATGTTCCTAATTTCTTTTTCTGCAGAACCTTTAGAGACAGTAATAGATCCCTACAAAAACCTATAAATAGAGAACAAAGAGCAAACCAATGGCCAGTGCAGAAAAACAGACAAACAGCTGAAAGACTCCACTGTGTCACGGAAAGAACGTCAACAGTCAAACCTCCATTGTCACTGTGTCTGGTATTGTTGAACCTCATTATGCAATAACCTGTTAAAAGGACTAGTTATATACAGACTTTGAGCAGGACAGAGGACCACAAAACTTGCTCAAGACTTTAACAAGCACATGAATCTCCAGGAAAAGCTTCTCTAATTGACTACAAAGGCATGTGGCAAATTACTCATTACTATTACTTATATGACAGGAAAATTCTCATTGCTTAAGCTGTAAAATAGCAACAATTACAAAATAGGCTCAACTCTTCATGAGTTCCAAACTTTGACGCGTTGATAGGTTTCTAAACTTTTGAATCGTGTAATTTAGTTCTCAAACATTTAAAACTTCACGAATAGGTTATAAGGATGAAAAATACCTATGGTCCCCTAATTTTTACCAATTCTACACTTTGGTTCTAACTTTTTTTCCCCACAAATTTTGGTCCCTAACTTTTCATTTTTAACAAATTTGGTAGAAATTCCCAAATTAGGTTCAAATTTCACTTCAGTGGTCAAAATTAACGTTTTAAAATTAATTTTAATATAATTTAGTCCCTTAACTTTTTAACTTCAATGTATTTATTCTTTTTGGACTAAATTCATTAAATTTAAAAAGTTTGTAAAAAAAAAAACTAAAGTGTATAAATGATAAAAGTTAAGAGACAATGTTGTTTAGCCAGGTCCTTGTTTGACAAGTAATAAATTTATGATTCAAAATTTTAGAATCTATATGTAAACTTAAAAAAATTGTAGGATTAAATTATACAATTTAAAAATTTTGGGACTTATCAATATAGTTTTAAAAGTTTAAGGACTAAATCATATATTTCAAGCACTTATGAACTTATATGTAAACTTAGTCAAAGATTAAGTACTAATGATATGGTCTAACCTACAAAATAAATAACAAAGGAAGTGCACCTCCAATTACGGCAGCTACAGACACCAAAGATCCTTGCCTTCCCAAGAGAAGAATGATCGTTGAACTCCAGGTAGATAACATGGCCAATGTTTTAACAAATAAGTTGTTCTTGTCATTCATAGCTTTGTTTTCACCAAAGTGATGGGCAGACATCAGTAGCAAAAATTGTCCAAGTCCAATAACATAGATAATTCGAGGAATGGAATTTCTCCCTAGGACTTCAAGAACCCAAGATAGATTCAACACGTTACTACTACAAGCCCAATAGACTGCAACAAGAAAATAGCTTAAACTGGTCCAGATGATGATAGTTTTGCAGATCCAATCTGAAGTGGTTTTAATAATTTCCTTGTACAACAAGAAAGCCAATATTATCAAGGCAAAAACTGGTAGAATTTCAGCTGTAAATAGCCAAACAGGATGCCCCAAGGAAATCCATGAAGGATATGCTTTCAAAACTTCAGATGCTGGAGTTTGCTTTGATGTTCCAACTTCAGCAGTAAATCTGCAAATGATGACCAAAAAAAGGAAAACAACCACCTACAAAAGAAGACCCGCCTTACAAATTATAATATGGAAAAATAATAGTTGATTTTTTATGTCATAATTTTTAAATATAAAAAGAAACTATGTTTAGAAAACCTTAAAGATCCCTGAAGCGAAATGAATTCTCTGTCATAAAATACCTACTTCTAGCAACGACGACTTCTTTAAGACAGAATCACGTAATTTACCAACTCCAAGTGTAGACAAAAGAAAGCTTGCTACTTTTCCTTCTTCCACTATTCATCAAGATACCAATGCAACAACCCCATCCACAAAAAATATTGCAGTAAATGTCAAACAGGATATAGATGAAGCGAAATATAAGTTGTGGCAAAGCAATTGATATGTACTGAATTCTTAAAACTTACAGATATAGCTGTTAGAGAGGAAGCTGCATGCACGTACAGCCACCGTAAAAATAGCCAAAAATAACCAAAGGGAAATCCCAGATATAGATGAAGCGAAAGAAATGCTGTAGTGTTTTTTCATTCTCATAATAAAAAGAAAATGAACAAAAAGTGAAATTATCAAAATGCTGAAACCAATAGCCATCATCTGTAAATCAAACTCGGTCCATTTAGATCGAGCTAGCTCTGCAATGCTGGCTAGGAAATTAGAATACAAATCAATCTGCTTCTTAATAGCAGGCAGTATGGCATTGCAGTCACTGCTATGCATCAGTAAGCTCTTCATTGACAACCAATTCTCTGCTGCTTGAGCATATAGGTCTTCCACATGCAGCAGGTCTTCATTAGAAAATCCAATGACAGAAGACGCTGAATAAACATCTATATATCTTTTCACCTAAAAAAAAGAACGTTTTATGCACATGACAAGAATGTCATGGTGGGTTAAAAAAAGACAAGTATGTCTATTAAAGCATTTGTGGTTTACTAGTCATGTAACAAATATATCCTCTATTTTTAAGCCAATTACAAGTTTCTACTCATTTTCTTAACCCTACGTCATTGGAATAGATGTCAATGTACAGTGAACATTGTTTCTATTATTTAATTTGATGGGTATCACACACAACGTTTTGATTACAGACACCACAAATAAAACGGGCCACCCCCTCATGTTTCTTCATCCAAAAAAGATTATATCATTCAACCATATGAAGCATTATTGTGCCTTTTTTTTATTTGTATCAGTTTGTTATCTTGAATGTATACTGGTAACTTCACCAAGTTCAAAATCATCAACAAACAAATATAAAAAAATATATCAATTCAAAAGATAATGAATTTAAACCAAAAAGAAGTGTCTATGTTTATCTTGATGAGAAATGCATATTACATCGTAAATAGGTGCAGCAGAAATTTCTAACAATAAACTTAAGGGCATTTATGAATTGTTCTTCCTTAATCTTATCAATATACGTTTGTTCATGTACACAGGTAAGCATGTAAGTTGAGATGGCACCTCATCCCATCTCCCAACGAACCCACTTGGGATAATGGTACAACTGAAGTTCGTCCCATTAAAAGTCAGCCCCAAGTAAAAGCAGTCCATTTGGGATTTAGATTGACGTAATGCATCTCTGTTTTTTTTTTCTCCTTTTCAAACAATTTTGTCCATTTATTTTTTTAAACTAAAAAATGATTAAAAAAATCCTAAAATTCAATTTAATAACAAAACAAAATAAAATAAAAATGTGAATTTAACCCATATTTTCTCTTTTCCTCATTTTCTTAGAGGCCAAACATCTAAAAATTAAGCCCATTTATATTTCAAAATCTTCGTTTATTGTTTTTCTTTTGCTGCCAACTGAAACAATATTTTGAAAACACATCCTAAAATTCAATTTAATAAAAATATAAAATTAAATATAAAATGTGAATTTAACCTATATTTTTCCTTTTCTTTTCCCCATTTTCTTAGAAGCCAAACAGCTCAAAGTGAAAGCCAATAAATTTTTCAGAAGCCATAAAAGAAAGTAAAAAATCATAATTCTTTTCCCATATTTATTATCAACCACTCCCAGATTATTGATCTTGTATTAGTTGTTGGATTAGAAAGATAAAAAATATCAACTAAATGGGTATTAACTATCAAGATGGAAAGAAGCTGAAAATGTAATATCATTTTATAAATCAATTTGGTATCCATCTACCAAGAGAATGATACAAAAGAAAAAAATAATTCCCAACATCTCATAATGCCCATGTTAAGGAAAATTAAATAATCTTCAAAAGAGTTTTTTAAAGCTATAATCCAAGATCTTACCTTCATAAAATTAAAAACCCACGTCCCACTGATAACTGTGAAGGACGAAGACAGAACACACAGGTGTCCAATATTTGTTCCATTTTAGCTTTGATTTATTTTACTTTTACAGAAGTAAAAGAAAAGGAAAAAAAAACTAAATGGGATACATATGTGTATGTCAGCCTGATCTTGTAACATCCCATATCAAGGCTGTACCAAATAAAATGGGACAAGACGGGTTTAATCACATAATTTACCGAGCTGTACTACCTATCAAATGGGACACTGTACACATGCGAGTGCCTAGTGCATTAATCATGATGTCTGCCTCAATGTCTGTCTAGAAAACGTAATCACACTGATCTAATTGCTCTTTGTGTTCTTTCATAGTGGAGTATATTCTACTAAAACTCAATATCCTGCTGCCCAACTGAAAGATATTACACCTTGACACTGAAAAGATAGTATTTGTTTGGTAATCCTGATTTGAATGCCCCTAAATTGTTCCTCGGGAGAAGACCTCAGCTCAACCCAATATGCAGGTGCCAGTCAAGAGATATAGAGCAGAGAAAAAACTCGATTAAAATGTACACTATGAAGCATTAACTATATACCTGCCAAGAGTTAATGCATAGTGTATTGACATAATTATGCATCCATTCTGTGGACTTTGACTGATATTGGCAATTTCCTGAATATCCTTTAAAGTTCCATGTCCCAGCACCTAATGCATATAATTCAGCATTAACATGCCCAATGCTGTAAGCAAAGCACTGTAATGAGTGGCATTCCAGGGAAAATTTCAAAAAACAAAAACAAAATATGAAGCAAAGCAATAGAGCTGAACTAGGTCCACAATACATGGATTATAAAAAAGCTACTTAATATACTGGAAGGGCAATCTGCAGGGCCCATGGGACTCGTCACAAGGCCATTATATATTACATTTAAATTTTTTATTGGAATTTTAATTTTTAAATAAATTATATTTATTAATTCAAAATATAAATATTGTAAATTGAATATACAAATACAAGTACATATGTGTACTAAATTTTATTTGGATTATTTTAAAAATTTATTTTATGAACTCCATAAAATAATTTTTTTAAAATTTACATAGCTAAAAAATTAAAAAAACTAAGTTTAAATTGTGAAATTTCACAAAATCCAGTTAAAATTTGAACTCATTCGCTTTAGAAAAAAGGTCCTTACCATCTAGACTAATTATATAGCTTTTGAGCGTTAAGTATATTTTTTAAGATTTAATAATTTAAATACTTGAAACATACGATAGAACAAGCAATAAAATATTTTTTTATGTTTTTCACAAGTAATAATAAATTTATTAAATTTAAACGTATAGATTAATCCATTTTACACACGGAAATACATACACCCTTATTGTAGACATAATGATAAATAATTATGAATGAAATCATTATACAAAAATAATTGAATGTTTATCAATTAGAAATTTATTGGAACATAAAAATAATAATGTTTAATTAATATAAATATATAAAATTAATTAAGATAAAGAAAGTGTGATTAAGGAGAAACAAAACTTTGCTATTTATCAAGTTTTACTTCATATAAAATAGTATAAACATATTAATTAAAAATGCTCATAGTTCACATGATGATTGACACAATCATAAATTTAATTTAGACAAATTTTTTCAAATAAATTATTTATAATAAAAAATATTTATAAAACAATTAGTAAAAAAATGTAATGCAATCATGTATTAGTTGTCTAATAACAGTGTTTGTTGGTATTGGTATACCGTGTCAATATTGTCATCCCTACACTTCAATGGAATGGAAAAAGATGAAAGAAAAAAATAAATTTTATTTTTATTATATTTTAATTAAAAAAAATCCATTTGATCGGGCCTCCTTTGGTTGGGGTCCAAGGACTACATACACGACCTAAGGTCGGCCCTAACAATTTGAAACTGCCAAATCCTACAATACAGGGTATTGAATAGCCAAAAACATTTGAAAGAGATTTGACCACACTGATCAAATTTATGTGTTATCTGTGCTTCTCCTAGTAATGATCAGGTCAAAATGGTTTCAAGAGAAGGTATTTTGGTATGATATTGCTAAAATGGTATTTTAGTAATTATTTAAGGAATCGAGCATGCATCCTAAACTAATTCTCTCTCAAAAGTATTACTAATTGGTAGCTGATCCTAAAACTAAAAGGACTAAAGATGTTTCTCAAAATTTTGAAAACACTAAATTGTCAAATACCACTAAAGTGTTTTAGCTCATTTGAAAACACTTCGATTTTGAGAAGCAATTTCAAACGGACCTTTAACACTTCATTTACTATGCATAACATACCCACGTAAAAAGAAAAATATTCCATATTAGATGGATGGACATTTGAATTCAGAAAAGTTCAACTCATGCCACCATAAACAGGAAGCTAATTCAATATTTACCGACTCTTGGAGTCAACCATGTAGAAACAACAATTAACAAAAAATCATTTCAAAGATTTAAAGCATCCAATTTAGACTTCACATTTCTCCTACTTTTCCTCAACTTTCGTTCAGGATTAAGGAATTATGAAGCTACTGAATCTGATCAGAAGTTCAGACTTCAGAGGGACAGTGTCATTTAACTCATAGAATCGATGAGAAACAAGAAATTTGAAGAAAGCTGAGTCAGAAGTTCCAATATAAGTATCATTACACAAGCAATGAAATAAAAATAGTTCAACGGTGAATAAAATTTGACTAGAAGCTTACACTGCACCTTCCATAAGGAAAGGGGATGCCCAGTAGTGCCGAAATAGTCACAGCAAAGTCCATCTGCAACCAATGACTAGTAAGAATATAGATCATATCCAAATGTACAACTTCAATTATAAAATAAAGAAGTCTAACAAATGAAAACACATAAAACCTGCTGGATAGAGCTGACACACATACTGTTCCCACCCTGAAATCAGAAGATAAAAAATAATAATAAGGGATGGTTATAAGAATGATTATAACTTAATTGTCCAATATGAAAAGTCCAATAGTCCATTATTAATAAAATCAATGAAGAAAAACAGGGAACTGAACATCAAGAAAGTACATCCTCTCATAAAATGATGTAGCCGTGTTGGGTTAACTTAAATTTACTTTGTCCAACCCTCGTGCCATCTTTTTCTAATTAGTATACATCATTTCCTCATAGGTATTCCTCCTTTTTATTTTCCATTTTTCATCTCTCTCTCTCTCTCTCTCATTTTTTTTTCTGGGAATAATTGCAGTAACAGTTGAGTTTGTTGAAAAAGGGAAGTGAAGCAAAATGATGTGGGAGTATGAAAGCAAACCAAATGGAAGGGAGAATATATCTAGCAAACTTGTCTTAAGCATGTCTTTTTCGGATATGAGAAGTACCGGATCTAGTTGACAAGATGAAGTCTCAAACTCTGATGGTATATGAGATGGAGGCTTCTTGAAGCTCATTGCAAATATCGAAGTATCTACCTGTTGCATGAGCTCAAATAGCATGAAAATTGTTAAAATAATCAAATAAGTGGATGAATGAAGGGGAAAGCAAAGGCATTTACCTCTTCAGGAGTCCCCCCACCATGGTCGCCATTTATGGTCTGTCCATGATCCCCCATGACAAGTAGAAAGGTATTTTCATGTAATCCACCAGGTCCAGACTGACTCTCAAGTACTTCAACTACTTTCTGAAGCAGAGTCAGTTCCTCAAGTAAATAGAATCGGATATATAAGATGGCTAGGCTTAAAGTATAAACAGAATAATCTGCTGCGAGTCCTTTTGATTAAATAAAAACAGCACTCGGATTACCATATAGCAGGCTCAGAATGCAATAGCTGATTTTGAAAGAACTTTTACTAGTCCAAAATAATAGAGATCATAAGGTAATTAACATTTTTAGCAAATTACAAAAAAGAAGCCACGACAAGAATAATGCAATAATGAGGGGAAAACAAAACTAGGAATGTGGAATAAAAAATACAGGATTTAAAAAGTAAGAAATTTTGGTTTGTGTAAATTTAAGAAGTCGACCTGCAAGATTCCATTGTATTGCTCTAACTTTTCTAGCATCTGAATGGAATCAACACTAAATATATGTCCAGCATGATCCTGCAGGAAAAGTTGAGAAAATTAACTTTTCTAATACAGCAGTTACGATATTTATAAAACATAATATGTTCTATTTCTCCAGTATGAAACCCCAAGTGACATGAATTGGTTGCAAGGAAAAAATTAATTTTGAAATGCTTAATATTTTTATTAACCTTAATAGGATATTTACATAAATGTATTAATCCTATTTAAGGAAAGATAATGAATACAATCATAAATACAAATATTTACAGAATAATAATAATAAATAAATATCCTCAGAATGATTCTAAGAATAAATGTACATTTCAATTCTTCCTCTTAAATTGGAACATAGATATCACACATACTCAATTTGGATAGTGATGTATGGAAAGAACTTCCTGTAATAGTATGAGTCATAATATCAGCAAATTGATTAACACTCTTGATATATGGGATTTTAATGAAAACATATTCAAATTATATTTAATGTAGTTTATGTCAAGTTCAATGTGCTTAGTTCGATCATGTTGCACTAGATTATTCGTAATCTTAATTACAATAATATTATCACAAAATAAAGTCAAACTTTTTAGAAGCAAAACCAAACACTCAACAAAATCTTTAATTAAAAACCCTCCATAATACCATGATGAAGAGCGCAGTACTCAACCTCTGCATTGGACAATTATACCACTTCCTATTTTTTATTCCTCTAATAAATGTAAGGTACCTAAAGTAAACTTTCTATCCTTCTTGAAAACAAGTCAGCATTGATAAACCCATAATGTCAAGATGTCCATGTTTTGAGAACAAAATACCCTTGCCTGAGGAGGACTTCAAATAGGCTAAAATCTAATTCACAACTTCCGTGTACCGGTCACTCGGATTATGCATGAACTGACTTACCACACTCGCAGAATAAGATAAATCAAGTTAGTTATGAGTCAAGTAAAATCAATTTCCTACTAATATTTGATATCTTTCCTTGGAATATGATGAAAATAAATAGCTAAACCATAATTAACCTTAATAAGTGTATCTATAGGAGTACATGCATAATTACCAGTTTCAGTTAAAAGATTTAGTAAATATTTCCGTCGAGAAAAAGAGTTTTGCTTAGATTTAGAAACTTCAATACCTAAGAAATATTTCAGATTTCCTAGATCCTTCATTTCAAATTCTTTGGCCAAGTAACTGCGCAACCTTTCTATCTCACCAGCACTAAGCATTATTAACTGTAACGATCATATCATCAACATAAACCAAAAGTAAGGTAATATCAACACCATTTCTTCTATAAAAAGGAGTGATTTGCCTGAGCTTGTTTAAAACCATATTCCCTCATTGATTGGCTCAACTTGCCAATTCATGCCCTGAGTGACTATTTCAACCCATACAAAGCTTTCTTCAATCTGCACACCTTCTCATCTTTAGTTGATAACCTGAGAAGAGGATCCATATACACCTCATCTAACAGATCTCGTTGGAGAAATGCATTCTTTACATTGAAATGAAATAATGGCTAGTCTAGATTCACAGCAATAGAAAGTATAACTCGAACAATACGCATCTTGACTACCGGATCCTATTGAATGAAACTTGATAGTAAACACTCATTTACAACCCTGAGTTTTCTTTCCGTTAAGTAACTTGACTAACTCTCAAGTACAGTTCTTTTAGAGGGCATTCATTTCTTCTACCATAGTCACTCTCTACTTAGGGTCTTCAAGAGCCTCCTAAAAATGAATAGGAATAGATAAAAAAATATAAAAAGCAAAAGCTAAATGAGCTTTAGATAAGTAGTGATAAGAAACATAGTTAGAAATTGGATAAAAAATAATAGATGAAGGCTTAGAGAAACGCAACTTATCAGGCTCTTTATGAGCTCGAAGAGGATACCTCCTACCTTGGCCACTTGCTGTTGGACTTATGATAATAGGTATTGCTACTATAGAATCAGAATGTTTATCAAAAGTAGATATATCAGAAGTAGGAGATAAAGGAGAAACATGTACCTTAGAATCAATCTCGAAAGAATCGTTTGAAAGCATGATAGTATCATCAAGAGAAGCATCTGACTCAAAAGGTAGAAGCATATGAGGTGACCTTAACGAGTTAACTAGTTTTGTAGGTTCAGATTCTCCCAAGGATAAGAAGGCTCGATTGAGTCTTCACATGCTAAAGGAAAAGAATCCTCCCTCTCATTAGAAATCTACTTTTTTTCTTCCAACTATAACTTCTCCTTTTCTATACAACTAATCTCCCCTTGAAGAGGAGTTAGAGAGATGTCTTCACAACAATAAGACTTATGTTCACAGAATCAGACATCTATAGTCACATAGTATTTACCTATTGGTGGGTGGAAGTATTTATACCCCTTCTGTGTGTTAGAATGCCTAAGAAAGATGCACTTAAGGGTACGAAGATCAAGCTTGTCCCTATAAAGTGCATAAACATGGACGTAGTAGACACAATCACGCACTTTATGACATAGATTAAGTGTAGAAGGTATATTGTGAAAAAGAGAAAGAGTGCATAATGGTGTTTGATAGTCAATAATACGTGCAAGCATTATGTTAATAGTAAATGCAACAGTCATTGTAGCCTCAGCTTGAAAGCATTTAGGAACTCGCATAATAAAGCAAAGAGCACGCACCGCCTTAAAAAGGTGACGGTTTTTACGTTCCACTACACCATTTTATTGTAGCGTATACGCACACGTTGTCTGGCGAAAAATGCCATAAGTTTGGAAAAAGTCAATAAAAGATTAATTCACAAATTCACGACCATTATCAGAATGAAAAACCTGAACTCGTGTATGAAATTATGTGAGAATCATATTATAAAATTGAGGAATAACACGAATAATATTACTCTTAGATTCCAGTAGATAGATCCAAGTGACTCTAGTACAATCATCAAAGAAAGAAACAAAATATTTATGACCAGAAGTAGTAAGGGTAGAAAAAGGACCCCATACATCAATATAAACACACAAAAAAAGGAACTAAACTTTTATTAGAACTAATTTTGGAAGAAACAAGATGGTTTTTAGCATAAATGCATTATTCACATATTACGCAATAAGCAAAAATATTAGAAAATAAATTAGGAAACAAACATTCCAAATAAGAAAAAGATGGATGTCCTAAATGACAATACCATAGCATAATCTTTACTCTCTCAGTGTTCCTATTCACCAGAAAGCCACAACTAGGATTCCCAAACTCCTTTCTTCTAGTATAGACCTCCTTTCTCTACACCAGTGCCAATCATCATCTTCGTTTGATTGTCTTGAAACATACAATGAGTAGAATAAAAGGTTATAGCACAATCAAGATCTTTGGTGAGTTGACTAATTGACAAAGTGTTATTATTAAGAATAGGTGTGAGTAAAACCGAAGACATGGAGAATGAGGGTGATAATGAGATAATGTCAATGCCTACTATTGGCATTTGTGTCCCATTAGCAACCTGAATAGACTTAACATGAGAGAAAGTTAGAGAATCAAAAATAGAGGAATCATTATCATATGATTAGTAGCTCCCAAATAAATAAGCCAAATATAAGAAGCAGAAGAAATGAATATTGAACCAAAATTACTTCCTAGAGTAGTCATCCTAGAAACCTGAGAAGTTGAAGACGAAGGATTGCCAACAACAGTAGCTTATAAGGGTTTCTTTTTCCGCACAACTTGTTTAAGTTTGTACCACTTTGGATAACCATGCTTCTTCCATCAAACATCAATAGTATGTCAAAATTTATTGCAATATGTACAAAAATGAGAACCACAATTAGTAGTGGGAGCATCTGAACGTGGCTGATTCCCCTGGACAATAAGAGCTGATGGCTCAGGATGATTCTCAATGCCCATAGTAGCTTGTCTCTTTACTTCACGACGAACTTGATAATAGGCTTGGCAAAGGAGTAGTCAAAATCCAACTACTAACTTGATCCAAACTCCGATCTAAACCAACCAAAAACATATAAACTTAATCCTCTGCAGTACACTTTCTCAGTTTCTCAATATCAGTAGTACATTCTATATCATTAGGTCAGTGATAATCCAATTCCATGAAAATAGAATTCAATTCATTATAATTTTTAGCAAGTGATAGACCACCCTAATAGAGTTAAAAAGACCTCTTCATCAACTCATATATTTGTGAAAAGTCATAAACATTGAGCTAGTCTTTTCTCATTGCATCCCACACCCTTTTTGTAGTTTCACACTGAACAAAGTTAGATATTAACTTGTCTGTCATTGAGTTGATAAGCCAGAACTTTACTAGGGCATCTTTACCTTTCCATTTATCATAAGCAGGATCATCCACTTTCTAGGCAAATTTTTTTCCAATAATGTGACTTTTTTTTTTCTTTTCCAACAATATGGATCTCCAAAATTTTGGATCAAATACAACAATTAGTTCCATCCAATTTAATATTAAATGAAGAGGAATTATACTGTATAATTGTGGTAGAATCGATGTGCCCCTTGGACATGATGTGAGTTTTTTTTTGTGGTGAAAGATCAATGAAGATGCCCAAAGAAACTAGCAATAAAGCAAGCCCCCCAAAAAAAAGCCTGGGCACAAAATAGGGAGATTCAAGAGCAGACAAAATGATTCAAGAACGGCCCAGAAAACCCAAAGACAAGCCCAAGAGCACAACCCAAAGAATTAAAAAAATAACAGAGTTCTGAATCACGCCGAATCATGCACTTTCCACGACGTGA
Source organism: Hippophae rhamnoides (assembly GCA_033030585.1). Lineage (NCBI taxonomy): Eukaryota > Viridiplantae > Streptophyta > Magnoliopsida > Rosales > Elaeagnaceae > Hippophae > Hippophae rhamnoides. The sequence continues at coordinate 55,934,189 of CM065429.1, read as the reverse complement.
TTCTTCTCCTTGTGATGGTTTCTAACGACCCAATCAAGGCAAGTGACATTGGACCCAACCACCACAGTGACTAAGGTTAGGTAAGATAGAAATCCGACAACGATGACTGAGACGAATCTCACTATGAAAATAAGCGCAAAAAAGATGTAAACTTCTTTTTGACACAAGTTTCAACAGAGAGAAACTATTGATGTTGCAATGACTACCAAAGAGGTTCAGTTGATGTTGCAATGGCGACAGTAGCACTAGGCACTGGCGGCTCTTGGTTGGTCTGGCGTTGGGCAGTGATGGCTCTTGCTAGGTCTGGGAACTAGGTTTTTTTCTTTCTTTCTTGAGAGCAATAAGATTTTTTCCCCTTTCTTGCTCTAATACCAAATTAACTTTGAAATGCTTAATATTTTCATTACTCCTAATAGGGTATTTATACAAATGTATGAATCCTATTTAAGGAAAAATAATAAATACAACTATTTCTAGAGTAATAATAAATAAATATCCTTGGAATGATTATTAGAATAAATATACATTTTAACTGAAAATAGTACAACATATATTCAATCATTCAAGTAGATTACTATTAAATAAAAAAATTAAAGAATATAATTTCCCCCACTTCGCCTCCCCTCTTTCCAAATTTACAACACTTTGAATAAGTAAATAATAGCTCAAAGAACACTCATTGTATATGTATGCCTGTTGCACAAAAATGTATAGGCTACACACGTATAAAATAACATGCTTTCACTCGATCACATTAAAAGCAAAGGTAAATGCAAAGCAAATCAAATTAATTAAATCATAATGTGATACTTACGCTCCATGTTAAGTAAAGTTTGATTATAAACTTCAAACAAAGAGCTTGTGTAACATTTATTGTGTAATTCAACCCATATGATATTTGAAGAATATATAGATAATCACACCTCAAGTATTGGCTTGCAAATCTAGTTATCTCGGTAACAAAACCAACTAGCCAATAGAAAATTCATCTATTTGAAGAATGAGGTGTGATTTGGGAGAGTTAAGATGGTTCGCAGATTGTCTGAAGAAAGTTTATGCTTTAAAAGATTTTCCTAACTTTGTCAAGAAACTTAGAGGGGACAATCCTTGGCTGATTTTTGCAACTAGTATATGCAACGGTGGATTTTTTGTAACTTTGTCTAGATGGTTGAAAAATGGGATTAGGGACTTAATCACTATCCCTCTGATAACAAGAAAAAAGGGTGGGAGTATTGGCAAATTTGACTTTTGACTTCTTATATGGAAGAACATAGAGGATTTAGAGAAACAACAATCATTTAGCTGAGAAATGCTCGATGGTCAAAAAATATCTTCTTTGGGATAAAAGTTCTTTGTATAGAAGATATTGAAATTTGACTCTCTTGTATGTTCGAGATAATATCCGACATAATTGGTTCCACATCCAAAAAAGGTTAAAGGAATGATTCTTGTGTAAATTTATCCTTGTGTCTTTTATGATCGATAAAGCTTTATTATTTTGTGAGTATGTGAAGAGTTTCAATAACTTGAAGAAATATCCTAGATATTTGGTGTTAGAGATATCAGTTGTGTATTAGGTGTCTATCACTAATTGAATATATTAGTTGTGTATAAGGTGTCTTAGTTGTGTATTAGGTGTATGTCACTTAAGAGTATCCCTAGCTTTGTATATAAATATGTAGTATCTTTTAATGGAAATTAAGAAGAGTGAATTCTGACTTTACATGGTATCAGAGCATTTGGGTTATAAAATTGGGAATTTGTTTTTTCCCCGTACAAATTAGGGTCTGATTTTGGGTAAACACAAATTAGGATTTAGTGCATTTTTTGGTTCCAACTCGGAACACCCTTTTGGAGTGCAAATTTATTCTCACCGTCGGCATAGGGAGGAAGCCCAGCCGCTGACCGGCCAAACCCCGAAATCCGGTCACCAGACGAGCCGCGAGTAAGCCTCACGCACCACCGCGACTTTCTGCCATCTTTCCACGCGCCGGCACGTGACAACGCGTCCCTGCAGCAGTCTACTCCGGCCGTCCTCGTGTTACTCTCTGGCGTTCCCCCGCATCATCTATGGTGATTTGGCACTCATCGCTTGTGATTGTTAAGGTTTGGGTTCTTCCAATTTTGTGTCCTTGTTTACTGCGTGTTTGGTCACTGTTGTTGTTGGATTTTGTTTGTTCGTTTGTTCGCTGCCTTGTCGTTTGTAGGAGTTATGGCTGAAAAGAAATCTAATGTTGTGACGAATATGGTGCCTGTGATGTCTAAAATCACGAACATAAGCTCAATGGCTCGAATTATTTGGCTTGGAGCAAGACCATTCGAATTTATTTGAGAAGTATCTCATTTAACTAATGATCCTCCTAAAGATGATTCAAAGCAGACATGGCTTAGAGAAGATGCCTGCTTATTTCTACAGATTCGAAATTCCATTGAGAGCAATGTAATTGATTTGATCAATCATTGTGAATTCGTTAAGGAATTGATGGATTATTTGGATTTCTTATATTCTGGTAAAGAAAATCTTTCTCGCATGTATGAGTTATGCAAAACATTTTACCGTGCAGACAAACAAGATCAGTCACTCATGAATTATTTTATGGAATTTAAAAGGACTTATGAGGAGCTCAATAGTTTAATGCTTTTTAGCCCTGATGTGAAGTTCAACAAAACCAATGGGAACAAATGGCGGTCATGAGTTTTCTTGCTAGTCTTCCCTCTGCTTTTGAGACTACTAAGTCCCAGGTTCTTTCTAGTTCTGAGATCTCCTCTTTACAAGAGGTGTTTAGTCAGTCTTGTCGAAGACTCCACCTCACTTGCTTCGATTAAATGGTGCTTTGGTTGGTGAAATAATAATTATGAGCGTGAGCAGATCAACTTATATGAATAGAAACAAAAGAGGCGGGCTCGTAAGGGTTTGAAACTTCGACCACGGGACTGGGGCGTATTGTGTGTGTCATTATTGTCACAAACGGAGACATGAAACATAGTGTGTAGAAAGCTTCGATATAAGCATCGAAAGGTCGCTTGGCTCATGTGCATCTAACATGATCTTGAAAAATCGGTTCTTATTTCTACGGATGAATTTACCAAGTTCTCACGATGTGAGAATCACTAAGGCCTTGTCGCCATACATCCTTCTTATTCTTGATTCGGGTAAATCAAATGCGTGTCTTCTTTCCTAAATCTTCCAAATGGGTTATTGATTACGGTACCACGGATCATAATGACGGCAATTCTAGTCTCTTTCTTACTCTTGATCCACACTTCCACCTCTCTTGTTACCTGGCCAGATGGGTCACCATCTCGTGTTCTTGGGTCTAGCACTGATTACTCCCATCTTTTGCTTCTTTTGTCATCACATGCTTACTTTTACCTAGCTTATCCTTTAATTTGATCTCTGTAAGTCGGCTTATTCGCAATCTTAAGCTGTTGCATCTCATTTTTACGATCGTTGCTTATTTCGGGATCTTATGACGAAAGACCATTGGTAAGGGCACATGAGTCTAGAGGCCTCTATATTCTTGACACGCCAATACAGAAATATGTTGCTTGCTTCTGGTGTAACCCTCTCCGCCGAAACACATTGTAGGCCAGGTCGTCCATCTCTTCCTTCACTTGAAACTTTGTCCTCGGTTTAGTAAGGTGTCTTACGTTAGATTGTGAGTCTTGTCGATTTGCAAAAACATCATCGTCTTAGGATTCAAATCCAAGAGTTAATAAATGTGCTAGTGTTCTTTTGAATTAGTTCATTCGATGTTTGGGATCCTTGTCTATTTTGTCTAAACCTAGATTTAAGTATTTTGTTATTTTGTGGATGATTATTCTCGTGTAACTTGGTTATATTTAATGAAGAGTCTTTTGAATTGTTTTCTATTTTTGGGCATTTTGTGTTGAGATTAAAACTCGATTTAATGCTTGATTAGGTACTTTGCGCAGTGATAATGCCAAAGAATATACATCGACTTTGTTTCAATCTTATATGGTTCAAAATGGCATGCTTGTGAAAGCCGTTATTGTTCATTACTCCATCCGAAAATGGAGTGATAGACGTAAACGAGATATCTTATCAAAAGCGCACGTGCCTTATTATTTCAAATGAATGTTTCTAAACCTTTTTGGGTAGATCTGGGTTTAATAGCATGTTTTCTTATTAATCGCGTACCTACTCACATTCTTCAATGGTGAGATTCCTTACAAAATTTTGTTTCCTAATAAGTCACTATTTCGAGTTGACCACCAGGATATTTGGTAGCAACTTGTTTTGTTCGGGATGTTCGTCCGCGTGTTACTAAATTAGATCCCAGTCTTTGAAGTGTATCTCGGCGGTTATTAAATCTCGAAAAGGTTATAGATGTTATTTTCCTAGTATTAACAAATATCTTGTCTCAATTGATGTTACCTTCATGAAAGAACCGCACCTTTATTTTTCGTCCTTCTCCTCTCGCGCACTTGCGTCGGAAGGATGATGATTTGTTAGTTTATTCTATCACATCATTTGAACACATCTCACGATCCGATTCGTGTTAAGCCTCATAATTCAAGTCCTGCTCCAGGCATTAGCAACCACGATTCATGTCACCTGCTCGCCGTCCTTCGGATCCGGTCACGAGCGATGATATTCCTATTGCGTTAAGCAAAGGTAAACGTCGATGTACTTATCCTATTTCTTCTTTTGTTTCTTATAAGCTTGCTTGTCTTACTTTCTCTTGCTCTTTTAACATTGCCTCTCTTGATTCTATTTCTATCCACTAAGCGTTATGAAGCCATCTCTCATCCTAGTTGGCATCATGCAATGATCGAGGAAATGAATGCTTTGGATGACAATGGTACTTGGGACTTGGTTGATTTACCTTCGGAGAAACAGACTATCGGATGCAAATGGGTGTTCACAGTTAAGATTAATCCGGATGGGTCAGTTGCTCGATTAAAGGCCCGTCTTGTTGCTAAGGGATATGCTCAAACCTATGGAGTAGACTATTCTGACACTTTCTCTCCTATTGCTAAATTGACATCTGTTCGATTGTTTATTTCTATTGTTACTCACAGGTGACCTTTGCATCAACTTGTGCTCAAGAATGCTTTTTTCATGGTGATCTTGAGAGGGAGGTGTTTATGGAGCAACTTTCTGGTTTTGTTGCTCAGGGGGAGTCTAGGCAAGTTTGTCGTCTCCGTAAATCTTTGTATGGTTTGAAACAGAGTCCTCGTGCTTGATTTGGAAAATTTAGTCATGCTATAGAAACATTTGGTATGATGAAAAGCAAGTCTGACCATTACGTGATTCTGGCAATCGAAAGTTGGTATCATTCTTTTAGTTGTGTATGTAGATGACATTGTTATTACGAAAGTGATACTTGCAGAATTTCATCTCTTAAGTCTTTCCTACGTACTCGGTTTCACACGAAGGATTTGGGGATGCTAAAATATTTCTTGGGTGTTGAAGTCACGAGTAAAAATGTATCTTTCTATCTCGGGAGAAAATATGTCTGGACTTGTGCTTGAGATAGGAAAATTAGGAACAAAACCTTGTAGTCTTTCCGATGACTAGAACATCCACCTTACAGGAGATGGAGAACTCTTTAAAGATTCTGAGAGATATCGAAGGGTGGTTGGAAAGGTGAATTACCTTACCGTGACTCGTCCAGATATTGCATATTCAGTCAGTGTTGTTAGCCAATTTATGTCATCCCTAACAATTCATCATTGGGCAGCGTTAGAGCAAATTTTGTTACTTGAAAGGAGCATTTGGACGTGGTATCTTGTATGCAAATCATGGACACACTCATATTGAATGTTTTTCAGATGCAGATTGGGTAGGTTCCAAAATGGATAGAAGATCCACATCAGGCTATTGTATTTTCATTGGAGGAAATTTGGTCTCATGGAAAAGTAAGAAGCAGAATGTTGTGTCACGATCGAGTGCAAAGTCAAAATATAGGACTATGGCACAATTTGCGTCTGAGATAATATGGATATATCAACTCTTGGATGAAATAGGTCTTAAAACTTCAATACCAGCGAAATTGTGGTGTGATAACCAAGTTGCTCTTCATATTGCTTCTAATCCTGTGTTTCATGAGCGAACTAAACACATTGAAATTGATTGTCATTTTGTTCGCAAGAAAATTCAGCAAGGTTTGATTTCTACAGGATATATGAAGGCGGAGAACAAGCAGAGATATCTTCACGAGAAGCTTTAAGTGGGGTTCGGGTTGATTATCTTTGTAACAAGTTGGGCATGATTAATATCTATCTTGACTCGACTTGAAGTGTTAAAGATGATTAGTTGTGTGTGTATTAGGTGTCTAACACTAGGTGAATATATTAATTGTGTATTAGGTGTATGTCACCTAAAAGTGTCCCTAGCTTTGTATATAAATATGTAGTATCTTTGAATGGAAATTAAGAAGAGTGAATTCTGACTTTACATTTGGATATGAGTTTGCTTGTGAACTTAGAAGGATGGAGAGAAGAAGCGTTTTTAAGAAGGAAAAAAAAACTAGTTGTCTTGTGGAGAGAAGAAACGTTCCTAAAGGTCTACCTTTTTACTTGTGGAGTGTCAGTGTGTTCGAGCGAATTGGAGACTTGTTTGGGGGATTGTTAGGATTTGATCGAAATACTTCCAATTATTCCTTTTTGTTATATGCAACGCTTAAAGTAAAAGGGAGTACACACAATTACTTTAATTTTTCATTCAATTTTTGCTTAAATGGTAAGACTTACATTTTGTCAATTAGGAATTCTTTTAGAAGAGGTGCCATCTCTTCTCATGAATCGATTACAAAGGGACCCTTGCATGGGTAGAGGAAAGATTCTCAAGGTGGAGTCAAGGATGCAAGGAGTAATGATGTTCGTAAAATGCGAATTCCTAAAAAATTAAAAAGGATGTGGACTGTGAATTCATGTTTTGAAAGAATTTTAATGATTAGGAAGTAGAAGAATTCTATAATATATTTTCAAAGTTGGAAAGAGATAACATAAGAGCTAATATTAATGTAGAAGAATGTGGACTGTGGATTCATCGTGATGTTTTTTTTGCAAGTTTTATTTTGAGTTTCTTATAGATGATTCCAATGTACTACTTTTTGACCATTACGCTTCTATGTGGACTTGCCCAATTCCAAGAGAAGTCAATTTTTTGAAGTCGTTGATTAGTCTTGAGAGGGTGAACACAAATGATCGGATTCAACTAAAGCTTTCCAAGTTTTTCTTTTAAAATAATTGTTGTGTTCTTTGTTAGAACAACTTGGAAGATATTGATAATTTATTTTTATATTATCTAATTGTCTATCTTCTTTGGTCAAAGCTATAGAACAATATGGGTATACAATGGGCTATTCTAGAATCCTATCAATTTTTATTTTTAGAAACTTTTTACTCTCATGGGAGGAGTAGTAAAGCTTCAAAGGTAAGGGTTTTGGTAGAACTGTAGGTGGGAGCAATTCTTTGGGTGTTGTGGATAGAGAGAAATAAGAGAATGTTTATGATAGTAAGAATGATAGTTCTTTTTTGTGACAGTTTTATTTTTAAAATCCTATAGGGCGTCAACTTCAAAAGAATTATAAGACTATTCTCACTTTCTCATTAGTTTTAATTGGGAAGTTTGTTTATCCTAGTTGAGTTTGGAATCGTTGTTTTGGATGAAAATTATAGCTATTATTTGGTATAGTTTGGTGCTCTCTTCTTGTAAGTTGATTAATGATTCACTTTGTATCTTTGTAATTATCACTTAGTTAATATAATATATTGTTTCTTATCCCAAAAAAAAAAGAGAAGAATATATAGATTAAAAAATTCCAGCTGAAGATATCTAAATTCTGAATGTATATATAACTTGAAAGAATAAGCACGATAGCCATACCACACCAAGAAAATGTGCAATAAGAACATCCCAATCTTCTTGATACAAGGATGGGAAAAGGTTTTCTATGCATCCATTGTCTACCTGAAAGAAAAATATCACTTAATTCTGGCCATAAATAATTAAGGAGTATTATCTACTAACAAAATATTTATTTGAAATTAACTGGAGAGTGAAGTATTGATGAGGCATACCGTATCAAGATCTTTAACATTAAAAGAGGGACGTGGATGAGATCTTATAAAATGATGAGGAAACAACTGCAACCATGTATCATCCCCCATCATTACAGTTCGCTTTCCATTTTGAACCAACTGCAAGCGACTCTTGTATTACTTTTAAATGACAGTAAGAACTTATGTGTCTTGCAATTGGAGAGAGAAGGGTGTGAGGTTGCAAAAGATTACCAAGGAGAGGTAGACCATACAAGAGGAAATAAAAAGATAAAAACCAACCTGATGTATGAAGTTATCTTCAGCAATTGCTGCAGCACCAAAGCTGTTTCCAACATCAATAAAAGTTGGCAGTCCCCCAGTTGTCAAACCCTAGAAAGAAATAAGGAGATAAGTCATCACTAAAGTTCTCTATCTTCCAGAAGAATTGGAATTCAGCTAAGAACGCCTCCAAATTTTAACACTACAGGCTAACACTGATAATATTCAGGAACAAATATTTTCAGTTATATATCAAAATCCTCCAAAGCTAAGAGTTTTTACATTAGTTCGTTAATCTTCTTTTTTTTTTCATAGTGCAACGTTTGGAATGATGATTTTACCATGATTTACCACAAGAGCCAAGGCCCACAGGAATAAAAATTATAAGATTCACCTCTGGTGGGAATGAGAAATTTCTACTCAGTGAAATGTGAAAACATAAAGGGGCACAACATGGGAAAGTTCTAAGTTCTTTGGCCCTGTAAGAAATATTTAATTGTGAAGGTAAAATAAAATAAAGCTACTTTGTTAAGATAATATATAAAGCATAATTAATATGGAACAAGCTGTAAATTATAAATCAAATAAATATATAGAGAAACTGTGATTAGAAATTGTGTTTCTGTATGTCAGAATTGCGTTTTTACATCTGCTTTACTTACAAATTTATAGGGAATTACTAGGTCTAGAAAATCTAATAAAATTGCCCAACTATGACAAAAATAAATAAAAATCTAATCTCCTAACCCTAGTCTCCTAATAATTGTACAACCAAATCAAATCCCAAATATATATTTTGAGATTTCAACTCTCTCCCCCAAGTTGAATATGGATAGTACAAGTTGGGAGTAATTTCACATGGATGGTAAATGTTGGGGATAATTTCACATCATTAATAAATATTAATCATATCCAACTTACGAATTAAATCATCAAAGCTTTGTCGAGAAAGTCATTTAGTGAAGACGTTCGAACATAAGTTATGCAAGTTATTCCATCTTCAACTTTCTTTTTGATATTTTTGATATGTTTATTTTTACATGTTTTGTCTTATCATGTTGAACATGATTATGGGAGATATTGATGGCTGTTTTGTTATCAAAAATCAATTTAGTTGAAGGTTTTATTGAAACTTGAAGTTCCATCAAGAGTTTTCTTAGCCATAGTGTCTCACAAATTCTTTGTGCAATTGCCCTAAATTCTACTTTAGCACTACTCCTAACCACTACATTTTGCTTCTTACTTCTCCAACTCACTAACTTTCCAAAGACAAGGGTGCAATATCCAATAGTAGGTCGCATGTCTTCTACTAAGCTAGCCCAATTTGCATCAATGAAGATGTCTAAATCTTTGAGTTCATTTTTCTTGAAGAACAAACCAATGTAAGATGACCCTTGAAAGTATATGAGAATTTTGTAAATTACTTCAAGGTGATCTTCCTTTCATTTTTTTGGTTCAACAAAGGTGATCTTCTTTTTAGGGTGTTGACTTACTGCACTGACTACAAATGTTGTCAGATCTAATATGAGATAAGTATATCAATTTTCTCACAATATCTTTCTATGTCCTTTGTTTTTCCCAAGTCTTCGAATTTCTTTCCAACCTTGATTGGAATATATCTTGATTTATAGCCAAGCATGCTCATTTCAGTAAAGAGATCAAAGACGTATTTACATTGGGAAACGTTTATTCCATTTTTCGATCTTGTAGCTTTCATTCCTAAGAATATCACATTTGTCCCAAATCATTAACTTTAAATTCTATAGCCAAGGTTTTCTTTAATCTCTCTATTTCTTCTAAGTTGTCACCGATTATGATACATCATTAACATATATTATCAAAATTATTCTCTTCCCATTTACAGTTTGCTTGAAAAACAATGTATGGTCTGATTGTCCTTGCTGGTATCCTTATTTTCTCATCACTTTAGCAAACCTATCGAACCATGCTCTAAGTGATTGTTTGAACTCATACAGTGATTTTTTCAATTTGCACATTATATTTGCACCTTCTTTGCAGAATTCAAGTGTCATGGTCATAAAGACCTTTTCTTCTAATACTCCGTTAAAGAATGCATGTTTAATGTCAATTTGTTGAATAGGCCAATCCAGATTTTATAATAGTAATTGGAATACACTTGCTATATTTAACTTTTTCCATAGGTGCAAATGTTTTTATATAATCAATTCATAGGTTTTCGTTAACCCTTTTGCAACTAAACGAGTTTTGTACTGTTCTATTGTCCCATCAACTTTGTATTTTATTATGAACACCCACTTACAACCAACTAGTGTATTTTCATTATGTGGTTCTATCACATGCCAAGTTTCATTTTTCAAGTGCCCTTATTTCTTTCATCACAGTTTCTCTCCATTATAGAATTTTTACAGTTTCATAGTTCTTTTTTAGAATTTTTGTTCTATCAAAGTTTGAGGTAAAAGCATGGAAACCCAAAGGACAAAGTATTATATAAAGAAAATCTAAAAATAGGATGAAGTATACAAGAACAATTTTGTTTTCTCAAAGCAATAGACAACTCAAAATTACTTGTTTTTGGGATAGACTCTTGGATGTTCGAATTTATCACCAGTTCAAACTCTCTTGATGCAACGAGTGTGAGTTTTCTACATTCTTTAATTTCGACCTTCATGAATAAATAGTTATCCCTTTGTTTTTTGATTTTTCCATATCTATGTTTAAGTTTCCTTTTAAAGATGGCAAACTATAACAGGATGGGATAGTAAGCTCATGGTTTAAATAAGGTTCACTGTTTTGGTCAGATTCACTGTTTGGGTTAGTGAACTCGTGAAAACTCATACTTAAGGCTAAGTATTGACCAAAAGAATTATCTTCACTCAAGTTCTTCACTTTAAGAGAGGACTTTTGGTAGTAAGGAGAATTTTCAAAGAAAGTAACATCTCTGCTGAAAATGATCATTTTTGTAAAAAGACTATAGTATTTGTATCTTTTTTGAGTGGAAGAATACCCAACAAAAATACATTTACTTATTTCAGATCCAACTTAGATCTGTCACGTGAGTGAATGAAGCAATACAACCAAATACCTTAAGGAAAATATCAGATTGAAGGTGTGATACTGTAAAGAACTTTTGGAATATTTGAAGTAGTGTTTCGAAATAGAGAACTTGACTTAGCATTCGGTTAATGAGATAAATGGCAATTAAGAATGCATCTCCCCAAATGTTATGGACATGTTCGTGGTAAACATTAAATCTCAAACTAATTCAAGGTGTCTATTTTTTCGTTCAACTATCCCATTACAAGATGTGAATACATGAACTTAAGCGAACTAATTCAAGGTACTCTTGAAGCATTATGTGTCATTATCAATACTGGGGATTTGGATTTGTATTTGAAACTGGCTTTGGATCATTAGGTGAAAATTAATAAAAACATCACGAACTCTTGATTTCCTCTCAACAAATAAACCAAACCCACCCAATTATAATCATCAATAAATATCACAAACCACTTAGAGTGAATACGGTTGAAATATTAGATATTTAATGTTGTTCGTATTAAAATATTGGATAATTACGCATTGTGTTTCTTTATTAGTTTAGGAGTCATTTGAAATCCTACTAGTTTAGGATTTTAGGTCTCATGCATTGTGTTTCTTTATTAGTTTAGGAGTCATTTGAAATCCTACTAGTTTAGGATTTTAGGTCTCATTATATATATATATATTAAGATTTTAGAATTTTAGGTCTTATTACTATTGAATGAATGAGAATTAAATATTTAATGTTATTTCTATTAATAAGTTGTTTATTTTATGTTAGTTTTATTGTTGTCCTTGAGTCTTTATTAATGGTTGTTTAGGTAACTTTAGGATGATATTTGACATTATGCTTGTTGTAGTCCATTTGTCTTTTACGCGAGTTTTTAGCTCCAAATAAGGAGTATAAGTTGAAAAAATTAGAATGTAATTTGTATGAATTTTTGTGTTGAGATTTCTCTTAATTTTTAGTGAAATATTTATAGGCTTGAATCGATGAATTCAAATTTTATATAGAAGCTTTTAATTTCTTTGGATGATGAATTAGAAGCTTTTAATTTCTTTAGATTAATTCGAAACTTCTATATCAATTTCTTTAAATTTCTAGTTCTCCTCTCAACTATTTTGATTTCTTGATATTCACTTCCACATAATCTATTTTATATTTTTAATTAGTATCAAAGATATATTTGATACTGAACAACTCTTTTATTTACTTTCTAAACCCTAAAAAAATTAATCTATATTATCCAAAAATAATTTAAAATTAGAAAATCACAAAGAAAAGGGGGGAAAAATTATTGTTGCCCAGACTCAGCAACTCAATAGCAGCCATACCAAAATCCATCACCATCGTCTAATCCATTTGACCTCCCATCGCCAGCATCTAAACTCAAGCACCGTCATCTACCAACCAATTTCTTTTATACCAAAGTCACAAATTGTGATTTTTCATTATGAATTAAGGTAAAAATACTTAGATGGTTTTTATTGAGTGTTAAAAAAGGAAATATGTTGATGTTTTGGGAGCACAAATTTCACGCTGAAAATTGAGGATTTTATTAGAAAATATAGATGAAATAAATATTTCAAATATTGAAAATTAGAGTCTTCACTCTATAGTACCACATCAAAATTTTATTATCTTTAGAAATAAATATAGAATCACATATGTTCACTCACATTTATCTCATTAAAGTAGTACAATCCTTTACACTTTTTAGCACTATCAATTTTTTATAAATCCTGAAAGAAACAATAAGATGGAAAGAACTTAACTAACCAATTTGAGTTTTTGGTTAGATAACTAATGGATATTAAATTACAAGACAAGTTTGAGACATGAAAAACATACGTTAGGCTTATAGAGTTGGAAATTTTGATATTCTTTTCCCGACAATGGTTGAGAGAGATTAATCTACCACTCTAACTTTAAAATTATCAATATATAATGACTAAGATGTGAATAAGTGATAGACATTAATAATATGATCAATTGCATTAGAATCTATGATCCAAGGAATTTTAGATTATGGGGTGGTAACCAAGGCATTTAAATAATTACTTTTATAGGCTAAAGAAATTGAAGACGCATTTGTTGAACAATCAAAATTGTGCATGCTGGAGAAAAGTCTAGAGAGTTTATCCAACTGTTCTAGATTAATTGCTCACCTAAACTTGAGTCATCTTTAGATTTTTAGTGATCAATTGAAACTTGATAACTTCAAGTCCTATTATGCCTTGGTTTCCAATCTGTTGGTTTATCATGAATTTTATAAAAATATCTTTTGTATGGCCATACTTACAACAATGATTGCAAAAAATCTCTTTTGTTGTGAATTTAGGCCAATTTCTATTTAGTTCCATGGGGTCTATGTGTTAAATTGGTTGGGAGCCCATGACATGTAAGGCCCAAGCCCAAATTCCGTGTAAGTTCCATGGGTCAGATTAATTATAGAACCATGCCCATCATAATTTTTTAATCCATATTATGGCCCATACAAGTCCTCAAGAATTGAGCTTCCACTTTTATCAAGCTCAAAAGCCCCAAAACCCTTTTTTTGCGAGAACTAGAGCGAAGACTTCAAGAGAGCCAAAACCACCCAAGGAGAAACCTCTAGCACCGTTGCCTCCCACGACACCAAGGGTTTCGTTGAACATTACCCATCGCCAGCTCTCTTCTCTCTACACTTTGGCAAACACTTCTTGAACATTGCAAAGGTCGTTGGCTACGTACATCAATGAGGTCACAGTTCATACCAGCAAGAAATCCAAGACCCATTCTTTTCCTCTTTATTCTAGTAACATGTAGTATTACTAGCACATTCTAACTCTTGTTTTGAACTCAAATCAAGCTCTTTCCAGAGGGAGAACATCACCATATAATAATCCATAATCTATCTCCCTCGTTACTTCATTCTCCATAAATGAGTTTTTAGCTCGAAGAGGAATATTCACTATTAGAATATGTTTCTCTATCAGCTTCTCATACATCTTTTGTTGTTGATAAGAAAATGCGTGCTTTTCAAATTACGGGTATCATAGAATTGAAGAGCCATGCAGTCACCATGGAGTTTTCTAAACACCACCGTTTTGCATTGCACCAATGTTGGTTGAGTCAGGTTCCTTAGTTTTCCCATAAAGTATTCCATCTTTTCTTTTCCATTAATAACGAGCTTTATCGATTGAGTCCATTATTTATAGTTTTTTCGTTGAATTTTCCAACAATAAGTTGAAGAGAAGAATTATACAATCCACTAAAATTCATTATTAATATCGTTTTTGTTTTTAAATAGGTGTATTAAGATATTGTCTTTGATTCTTGATTCAAAATTGAATCAGTCATAGATCAATTTTATGAGAACTCGCTCTGATAGAGAATGTATGATTTGAAACTAAATTGTATTGATGTATGCTAGAATTGTGTTTTTACATCTGTTTTACAAATTTATAGAGAAAAGCTAGGTCTAGAATATGGAATAAAATCACCTAATTATGAAAAAAAATACAATAAAAATCAAATCTCTTAATAATTGTAAACTCAAATCGAATCCCAAATATTTACTTTAAGCTTTGTTTGTTTGAGATTTGCTAGCTAGCAAGATATACTAGAATAAATATGACATATAACATTTGAAAGGTAATTCACGTTTCGTGAATTACCTGGGTTATAAGGGCAAAGGTGTCCATACTACACACTCCAATTTGGTAGAAATTTAAAGAATATTGAGAAAAATGGGTGTGTACAACATACAAATATATATAAAAAAAATTGCGATGTTTGGTGTCTTAAGGAGTATGTCTTATAAAATAATTAGAGCAAAATAGAAAACCTTCAAGCGTTGCAAACTTGTCGTTGGTGGATCTGCTACAGCTTTGAAAATCTTAGCAGATGACGAATTTTGAGAACTAAGCTGTTGTAGCACCTGCATTTTGTCCATCCACGGTTTTCTTTCTGTCACACAATATTCCACTCAACCTTAGCCTCAAAACTTTTTACCAACAAAAACCTTAACCTCAAATAAGATAATCGATGTGTAGAATGAAGAAAACAAGCTACAAGATAAAAATTATTAAGGAAATTACAAAAAATAATAACTCTAAAATTTATAATAATAAAAATAGCACCTCTATAATATTAAATGGAATTCAATTGAACGACGTTCGATCTAAATAACAATAGTTCAATTTTCAAGACATTCAATGTACCAAATATTTTTTTAGCAGCGAAAATATATGAAATGGTCAGGTGATATTTTTAAAGGTATAAGTTTATGGGTACTATTTTTATTGCTTTTCCAAATTATTATCTCTACGTAGATAAGTAAAGTTCTATATATATATGTATCACAATATTATTGGTAACTAGCATGCATAATTATATCAATAAGAAACTATCAAATGAGTGAGTTATATTTGTGATATATAGTAATGATATTTGTGAGATATACTAATGATGCCAGATAAACAACCACTTCGATGAAATACTTGACAACATAGACAAAGCAAAATATGTTACTTTACCTTTGAAGAAGGTACTTGGAGCAACGAAATCAAACCTGAAAACGAATAAGAAGCGAATTAACAACAGAAGGAAAGCGGAGTCAAAAGGCTATACCTCCGATCACCATTATTGATTTCCCCATCTTACTCAAATTAAGAATTAACTAAGAAGAAGAATTAAAAACCTGAGAGCATCAAGAACGATGATGACCAGGCGGCCAATAGCAGGTTTGGTCCAACAGCGCCGATCTTCAACATGAGTTCGATTCGGAATGGGAAAAATTTGAGAATTGGATTGAGATTCAGATATAGAAGAATTAAAAAAACAAGGGGATTGAAAAATGTCAGAGCAATGGCTGAAATAGGGTAGTTCTGTTCGAGTGAGCAAAAACCCTCGAGTGAAAATGAAGATTGCTAATGCATGAAGAGCCATTATAGCCCAAAACACCCATATCTGCTCCAGTTTCCCCCTCTTCTTCTTCGACGCCATTGAATTAATTGGAAAGCTTGGTTTTGTCCTTCTTTTTCCTCTTCTACGATGAGCAGTATCCAACAAGACAAGGTGAATTAGCTCTAGAGTGTAGTGGTATCGGTTAATAGTTTGGCTGGGTCTGAAAGTGATTCCGAACTGCCTTTTACCCCGTTGGTTTCGATTGGTGCAACCTTTTGCTCGCGCTTGCGCTTGAATTCCTGAGAAGGAAAGAAAACTAGGAATTGAGACTCTTCATGATCTACTAAAATTCATGGCGTAAATGTAATATTACATATACACATGGGAAATTTAGAATAGTTATCTTTTTTAATATTTACAAATAAAATATATTATTATTATTATTATTATTATTATTATATATATATATATATATATATATATATAACCTTGTATAATTTATTTTTAGATAATTATTTAATAAAAATTATAGAGTTAATACAATATAAAATTTAAAAAACATTATAAACTATCTAAAAATTAATATTATAACTTTTTTATAATATAATTTATTTTTTAATTATATGTATAAAGTATATAAGTACATATTTAATTATTTTAAGAAATATAAAAAAATTAAACCACTATTCTATAAAATTAAAATTAAAATATAAGTTTAATATTATTATTATAAATATTATATTTAAAATTTTAATTTTTTTTAAATCCATGTTATAAATTTAAGAACATGATATTTTCATGGTGATACTTTAAAGTTTTAATTTTTTAAATTTATTAACTTTTTAATACATTTTTTAAAGGGACAACAAGACGAAACCAAACCATTATATTTAAAAATTAAAATTTTAAAATTTGATAACATAAATTTAAAATTTTTGATATTTTTGTATTTACACCATGTTTTAAAAATTAAATTTTTAAAATTTATACTATAAATTTATATTTGTTTTAAAAAAGGATCACTAAAATGAAAATTAAAAAAAAAATTATTTAAGTATAATTTAATAAAATGTTACAATTGACAAACCTTAATTGGACTTTCCAATTAGTTTGAACCTTCTTAGCACTCTCTTCATTTAACTCTCAACTAGGAGTATAATTAAATATATAGAAAAAGTAGATAGAAAGCAAGTCTAAGTAGAACCTATAGTTAGGTTTATTTTTAGCATCTTAACAAATAAAAAAATCTAACGAATGATGGGACATTCCACTATCTAAAAAGTTATACTATTAGCTGTGGCACTATCCTCTACATAAATATAGGAACAATGAAACTCCATGCAACCAACTTTCTATAAGCAGTCAGCCCAAGTAGAATATCACTTATATGACACTAAAAGTGACACGATCTAAAAAAGAGTAACAATATAAATCGAGTCTGACTCTAGTCAAAGTTTCTTCCATCGAAAGTTGGTAACATACATCATCGCGTGAATGGTTGTTGTAAGTTATGCCTCTAAAGCATATGAGACCTCAAAAAAATGTAAAAACATCCCTTAACAAATGACTTGAGGTGCAAAAAAACCCCAACAAACTTGATGATCCAAAAGTAGCACCATCTGTATTAAACTTTATACATCCTAAAGGTGGTGCCCTCCAAATCACCTATATAATCCATGAAGCTTGTCGTGGGATCTTTATTTAAGTGTAACTTAATTTAGAAAAAATATCATGGAGATCCTTTTGTTTTTTTACAAAAAGTGTTATTTAGTCCTCTAACTTCAGAAATGTGCTTATTAGTTTTTTTACTTATAAAAAGGTGTTCATTTGTCATTTTACTTATAAAAAATGAAACATAAAAAGACTTTTATTGATAAAAAATTTAAACAGATATTGATGAGGGTATTTTTTATCATTTATGTCACTCTATCAAACCAAAAAAATACAAACCTAATTAGTAAAGGCATTAACGTTTTTTACCCTACACTATAATTGGAATACCCTTGAAAATTTTTATTTTTAAATAAATTTAAAATTATTAAATGTCTTTTTTTTTGCATCATTTGTATAAGTATAGAGGCTAATTATCACATTCTCAAAATTAGGGTCTAAATGACACCTTTTGTATAAACCATAAGTTTAAATTTTAGTATTATCATTATATGCATTTTATTCATTAAAGATAGTATGTGACAAAGAAAGAAAAAATAAAAGGATATCGACAAAGGTAATAAAAATAAAACTTATTTAGGCAATCAATAAATAAAAAAATTATTTAGGTGTAATTTAATTCATATATGAGTCAAACGAAGACTTAGTCATAATTTCATATTTAGGTGGTACGTATACAGTGTCAAAACACATCTTGATATTAACATTATACAAATAATATTATATTATACACATTTGATTCCTTATTTAAAAAATATGGTAAGTGTAATTTATTTAAGTATAATTCCATTCATACATGAATAAGACAAATGACATAATAATAATTTTATAGTCAATTGATAAATATAAAGTATCCTATACAAGCTTAAGCTTGAGTCTTAGTGTTGTCAATATATACATTTTATTAATTAAAAAAATGAGATAGAAAAAAGTCAAACTAAAAAAAAAGAAGCAAAAAATATAGGACAAAAACAAGAAAATTTATAATCCCAAGCAATTATTGAAACGATACTTGATCAAATGCTATACACTAGCATGAATTCTACTGTAAGTAAACTACATGTCATATGGTGAGTAAATTAATAATTCTAATGCTGATTAATTTGTGTGCTCCTTAATTAGCACGTAATTTCTTTGTCAAGCAAACAACATATCATATAATAAATAATTGGATCATACTCTCATATTGATTAAATTACATTCTATTCATTAAGCTCGTCTTTATAGAACACACATTACAACTCACACATCTCTCTAGAAATTATACATGTAAATTAATCATAACAATAATCAAAATGTCTCTCTAAAGCATAGCCTAATTTCATTATATTGAAATTAATAAAAATATCAAATACTAAGAATCATAAAGAATGGACAAATAAATAATTCATTATGTGGAGAAATTGAGTTCAAGAGGATCCTAATAACAAATCTAGTCAATCCAAAACATATTAAATTAAATCTTAAAACAATGAGATATTAAAAAAAATACAAGATAAAAGAAACTATATAATCAATCTTTTAAAGAATCCTGACTCCAAAATCTTCAATCTTTAATCATTTTCTTGCTTTCTCTCTTTAAACTTGATGCCTTTTCTTTAATAATATTTGTTATGTGTAGAAAATTGTTGAATGAGTCGAATAGGTGTATTATTTAGGTTAAATAGGCTAATTTTCGTGCATAGCACTAGAATAAATCTAGACCATTGATTAAAATCTGATATGGTGGCTAAAAATAGGTAAAAAATGAGTGACACACATGTAGAGTAAAAGATGTAAAATTGCTTGCAAAAATAATGCCTTTTTGGCATGAATAATGAATAGTTTCCAACTATACAAAATGATATCATTTCAAGGGGAGAGGCGCTCATAAAACGACAAAAAATGACACCATTTTTTCATAAGTCAAGTATGCTTTTCCTAAGCCCATCCATGCGTGTTCTAAGTGCATCCACCTGGGTTGATTTTTTTTACTCTTTTGACGCGTTTTCTCTAAATGTAACCACCTTGATTTCCCAATACAACTCTCGATCAATCGAGACTCTTTTAGATTGATCAAGACCATCAAAAAATCTTCCAAAAATTGATCTGATAGCCTTAGAATGATCTAAATACAACAATGGATCATGCTTTATACATTCATCTACACTAAAAAATCACATTAAATACAAAAATTCCAAAAACAAAAAACTATTTTCTTCCTATAACCTAAATATATCAAATTTAATATTTTTAAACATAGTTTTCACCTTTTATTGACTAAAACAAAATAAATATCGAGCTTAAAAGACATAAATAACTCTATTTTTATAGAGTATCATACTTCACCAACTCAAGATAAGTTTCTTGAAGACTTAGTGAATTCCTGAGTTACTCACATTCTAAATTTTCAACAAGAAACTCAAACCTCACTACGAAACCTTGAGATGCAAATTAGACAACTAGTTAGAGGAGTGAGAAGACTAGAAGTACAGACAGTTGACGAGCTCCCCTTTTAAACATTTTTGAATCATAGTGAAACTAGAAATGTCATTACTTTGGAGAGTGTCAAGCAGCTGGAGAAGCCTTAAATAATTCTTAAGAATGATAAATCCAAAGAACGGACTAATGAGGAAGAGAAAACCATTACCTCACAAAAGTCCAATGTGGTAACAAAGGTAGTACCCAAACCTTCCTTTTTCTACTAGTGAGTTTGCTTTATTCCAACCGATTCAAAAATTCAAAGAAGTAAAAACATAAAAAGGAAATTTTGGAGACCTTCTCCAAGGTGTAAGTCCACATACCTCTTCTAAAGGCTATTAAGTATGTACCTTAGAATGAAAAGTACCCTAAGGATCTATGTACTACCAAGCAAAGGCTTAAGGATAATAAAGAGCTAAGTATGGTGAAAAATGTGTCTATTATGCTCCAAAGAAAACTTCTACCTAGGTGCAAGGATGTGCATCAGGTCATCCTTTTTCGTTGAATGTCCCGAGCTCGATTTAGAGAAATAAATTTTCCTTTACTGTAGGGCTGGGGAGGACCATTCAAGCGTAGAGATGGAGATGGCTCTACTACGATAGAGGATGAAGGGGAACCCATAGGCAACTGGTCATTACTAGAAGATGAGAAAGATGTAGGCTGCTCTTTATTATTAGAAGAGCGAGGTGCAAGTGTTGGCTGCTCAATAGAAGGTTAAGACCCCATTTTGTTGTGAGGTATATAGGTAGCAGAATAATGATCAATTCCATGATTAAGGTATTAGGACTACTCACTTGGCCAACTTATCCAACCTTTTTTTTATTATTATCAAGAGAGCAACCCCCCTATATATCCAATTCGAGCCTTTCATTTGTACATATTCGCATACCTTTTAAACAAATTATAGTCATACCATATAGTTCAAGGATAAATGATTTTTTTGCATTTATAGAGGTTTACCTTGTATTTAAATCTTATTCAAATTTGAATAAATAAAAATGCATTTCATTTATTTAGCATATATACTGGAGAATTGAGTTTAAGTGATATAATCAAAGTAGTTTGTGACTATTAATTAAATTTTGTAAAAAGTCTTTAATTATGTCACTAGTATGACCCATATCCATTGGGAATGAAGTTACCCTTATTTAGGGAAACTAACATGGAGACATCCAGTTGGATGTATTTTGTATAATAATTAATTATATATGAATGATCAGATATATTAGAAATATTGTTAATACATGTTTATATATATGTTTCCATACGTCACTTAATAAGCATATACGAGACGATTTTAATCTTAAGTGATTTAGCTGGCCACTTATTGTAGCACTTTGGTATTTGACTTACTCGGTGAGTCTATATTAATAGGCTAAGATGCATTGTATCCTAGTACCTCAATGTTTATGGTAGGTTTGAAAGTTATCACACAAGTTTTGAAATTCACTATGTTTATTCTCAGATGTTAGATAATAGTTTCCTAATTTAGCATTCTATAGCTTAGATAATTATGTGTAATGTATAATATGATTATACATAGTTGTTTATACATATCACAAATACTCAAGGAGAAGATGTAATAGAGAGATAAAATGGACTTAATGGCCTCAGTTATATTATGAACTATTGATAACTCTACAAAAAATAGACTTATTGTATCATTTTCATGCTTAATATTTATTTATATAATTAATTAAATGGTACTTTTGGGCTTTATTTAAATATGATTTTTTAAGTCAAATAGTGAAAAAGTTAAAAAAATAAAATTTTGAAATTTTTATGAATTTTTTCTATCAGGTGCAAATGCATTAAGATGGGTGGTGAGCACAATAATGCCAGAAAGAGAATCGTTTTAACAAAGAAGATTAAATACACCCAGCTCTAACACTTTGCACTTTTGTCACGGAAACAACACTAGCCACATGACTTCTATGCAGTTCCTTAGCTCCAACTTTTTGTGCCTCCAGCCAATCAACATGTGACATATATATAAATCTCACCACGATCTCCTATTAGTATTGAAAGTAACATGATTTTGTATTTGATAAATAAATCCAAATACTCATGTTTCTATTCAAATGCTTAAGGAAATGAAAAAGGGAAGCATATTTTTGTTCTTTAATCTTTGTTTAGGCATACACCATAAAGACCATGGAATGACCCTATACCCCATCCAATGAACACGTGGGAGAGCCTACAAGCCAGCCCGATGAGATGCTCGAGAATCTCAAACTGTAGAAAAGACATGACACATTTTTCATCAATTGTTGAAGTAAGGTGGGCCCATTCCTATCTCCACGAATTGGTTATGCCAAGCTAAATCAATACTTATATAGGAAGAGCTATAACCCCATTAAGTCCTTAAGGAATTGGACTAGACAGATCACTTTCTACATGACCCATGACTGCAAGATGTAGTTCGAAGAGTAAGGTTGATGATCCATCCTAGTATCGAGTCATCCAGTCCAATTGGGCAAACCTAAACTATTACTACTAGACCAAGGGACTATAATAGACTAATGACTATACCTATGGCTCACTATGCACCTTAGGTCCTACATATAGGGTAGCCAAGTCTGGCCATGCAGACATATTTTTTAGTATAAATAAGGGGTGGTTTGAGTAATTTGGGGATTTTGGAACCCTCGTACATTGTAACCCTCAAGAGGATTTACCCTAAAATATTTTGGAACCTACCATATGACTTAAAGCATTTATGGTCAAATAATATCGTTGGGACCTCTTAGATCTTAAAAATCCTAAAGAGTTAGTTTAAAGAAGAAGAATTTCATTATGTTCAAAGAATTTTCACCCAGTTTACATAAGATTTTTGCCTCATATAAATATTTTTCACCCAGTATAAAAATAATTCTTGCTTGTATAACATCATATCACGCAGTTTGCAAAGAACCTTAATCCGTTTAGAGTATTTCCACTCAAATCGTTTAAAGTATTTTCACTTAGATAAAGAATTTGATCTCAAAAAACAAATGACATTATATCCACCTAATAGCTGGTAACTCATGGACCACATAGATAACCAAAATTCTGGGTTGGGACACCTTGATTGGGAGAATAGATCCAAACCAACCAAGGAGCACTCTGAACACCATATTATGTCAAGTATCCATTTTAAAAAAGATCCCCTTCATCTTCTATCAGCCCTACAAGGCCCAAGCATACCAATGGCTGTTCAAATGCAACTTGAATTTTCACAACAAGCTATGCTTCAAATTCAATGGGATAATCAAAATTTAAGGCAACTTCTAACACGCCAAATAAACTATAAAAGAAGCCTGAAAACTCGAGCATAAATTGGAGTATAAATTAATGGTGTGGTTAGTGAAAAGGGAATCAATTCTCAAGATGTTGTTCCTTTGGCCAGGAACAATGTACTAGAGCACGCACCAGCTTGGAATGCTACTAATCTAGGGGTACGTGAAGGTGAGCCCATAGAGGTCATGCTTGAGTGGAAAGCCAAGATGAAATAGGTAAAGTATAATATTAAAGAGAAAAAGGTAGGGAAGGTTCAATATGAAATTAAAGAGATGTATAGCCAGCTTATCACATTACCTTTTAGCAATTAAATAGAAATGACAATTCCACCTAGAAAATTCATCACACTTCGTTACATGTCATATTGTGGGACAAAAGACTCTATGGCCCATGTTCTATCCTTTAAGCACTCAATGGCTTTAGTATGATTGAATTAGAAGTAAAAGATGCCATGCTGTGTAAAACGTTTGTCTCGACATTACAATATAATGATCAAAATGGTTCAATGATCTCCCTCCAAGGTGCATATCAAGCTTTAAGGATTTAGTAAAAGCTTTTGTTACCCATTATGTGAGTAATAAGCCCATCAAGAAAGAAGCCCATCACTTATGTCTATTGTTCAGAGTCCTAAGAAGACTGTTAAGAGCTATATGAAAATATCTAAGGCAAAAAAAGTGAAATTTAGGCTATCCTAATTCCATTGCCATAGAAGCATTTAGCAAAAAGGGTAATTAAAAATTCTGGATTATTCATGGAACTAACCAAAATGACACCAAGGTCTTTAGAGGCTATGTATGTAGTGGCCTAGAAGGACTAAGAAGAAAAAAAGGTTAAAAAGGAGGCCAAGTCAGCTCATATTCTGGGAGACCACTTCACCCTTTATTCACTCACAAAAGACCAAAAATAAGGCATGCTATCCCATGGAAAATATCCTTGTCACCATTTCGTGAGCCTTCATTTACGTGTATCTTTGGCTAAAGGAGTATGAAGCATAAAGAGGAACGATTAGGTTAGATGGTTGTCAAAGATGCAGACCTAAATAGAGATCACACAAGATACTACTAATTTCATAAAGATATAGGACATTGGGCAAGTGATAAAAAAGAGCCTAACCATCTACTGAGGAATTTTAGTATTTTACACACTATCTATGAAGGACTTAAAATGTTAGGCGTGTCGGGGAATTCATGAAAAAGACATGCCAAGGAAAGCAGAGAAATCATGCACTCTATGCATAGTGATAAATAAGAGCCTAACCACCCTATCATATTTAATAAAAGTGAGTTACATTCATTACATGACAATGTCATTATGGTGCAATTGGAATGTGAAGTAAGGCGGATCCTAATTGACAATGGTATGCCCATAGACCTAATGTACGTCATTACACTATAGAAAATGGGTGTACGACTAGTAAATATACAAATTTTGTTCAATGAATTTGTAAGTATACGTATAACAACAAGTAATATAATGATAATAAAAGATTGTTCACATGGAGATTATGTTAATAAGAAACTAATTTTTAAAACTAAAAAAATCATTTTTTATGTGTTTTTATGTTTAAGAAAGTAAAATTAAAAGAACTAAAAATAAATAACAATAGTTAATTAAATTAGATTTAGTAACTAAGAAAATATCTAGGAATATTTAATCCCCCAATTTTTTAAACATATGAATTACTAAAATTCCCTCAATATAATTATCAATTAATTACATGATAAATTGAATCTAACCTAGCATGTATTTCTCTCTCAAGCAAACTATACACCATATAGTAATTAATCTAATTACACTTTCATGTCAATTAAATTGCATACTACTCATTAAATTAATCAATTATAGATCACATATATAATAATCATATATCTCTACCTAGAAACTATACATGCTATTTAATCAAGATAAAAAATTAAATAATTCTCTCAAATCTATTTAATTGCTTCTATAGATCAATTACTAGTCAAACAATTCATAGCATAAAAATCAGATTAAATAATATAATTAAATTAAAATCATAATTGAGGTAAAATAATAGATCATCACATGATAAAAATCGGGTTCATAAGACCCTTAGATTAATAAATTAACTAGACATAATTTTGTTCATAAAGCTCATATTTTTCATAGAACATAAAAATTGATAAAGAAATTAGTAGAAGAAGAAATACAATCAATCTCTTGAATTTTAATATCAATCTATTGAATTTTAATATCAATCTCCGCTTGAATCTTCACCAATATGATGGATGTAGAACTTGAAATGGTAAAAGTAGGAAAGCAGGAAGCACAATTAATCAATATAAATGCTAAACTAGAAGAAAAGTTGAAAACAAGCTTGACTGTCTCGCTAAGGGGTAACGATGATGTATTTTCTTGGAGTCCGACGGGGATGATAGGAATATACCCAAAGGTCATGACACACAAAATAAATGTCACTTTACAAGCAAGGTTTATAAAGCAAAGAAAACAAAAAATTCGCAAGGGAAAATTGATGAGTGCTCAAAAAGTACTAAAATTACTATTATTTTATGCATGTTAATTGATTAAAAAAATATATTTTATATAAATCTATATTTTTGGACTCATAAGTATTTTTATTGTTTTTCATGTATTTTTGCTTAAAAAAGTAACTCAAAGACTCAAAGAAAAATACCGGAGTCAATACATTGCAAATATATTCATAAATTAAATGAGGAAAGGTCAAAAAATATGGAAAAATTGGACAAAATAGGTCAAAAATGTCAAAAAAGAGAAAATTATGACGTAGCCGCCAAATACGCTTAACGCCAAGACAGGCTAAGTCGCTGGCTGAGAACGCGCGCTACGGCCAAAGACAACGCCTACCAGACACCCCTACATTCCATTCCACGACGCTGTCAAGGCCACACCACCATGATGTCAGTAGTATGATGTCATCATTCACTACTCTGCGTTTTCTCAATTTTTATTCATTTTTCCACCCACTTTTTCTTCCTCTCCTCACCTATAAATACCCCAATTCTCTTTACTTCAAATTACACCTAAAAATACATCTTAGTCTCTCTTTCTTTCTCTCCTTTCTTAGTTTTTTTAGTTTTTCTTAGTTTTTCTAGTTTTTCTAGTTTTTCTGAATTTTTTAGCTTTTCTTAGTTAGTGTTTCTTAGTTTTAGAGTTCTTCTCTTTTTGAGAAGAACTAATTATGTTTTTGTAATTTATTCACTTTTTGATTCAATAAATGAAAGTGCAAATTCCATTTGGAGGTTTTCCACCAATAGGAATAACATCAAAGTACTGTAAGGATTTTATTTTCCTTACAGTTATTTTTTATAATTTGTGTGTGATTCAATTTAACTTTATTGACTTTTTGTAAACATGATATAATAATAACGTTGTTATGCTTGCGAACTATTAAATAGGTAAAAATCTATAAAGTCAATTGATTTTATTTTTATTCAAGATTTTATATTAAGAATGTTAGAGAGAAATATATTATTTTTAATTACAAACTTAAATCTGAAAATTAGATTTTAAGGTTTAGTTATCTAGTCTGATTTAGAGTAGTGCTCTTTTATTTTTTGGTACAATCGCCCGGTAGTTAAAGTGAAGCTCTATTTCAAAAGTTTTTATAAGAATTATTATCTAAAAATGTATTGACAATATGTTTTCAATAGTAGTTTTAACACTTGAAAGTTAGTACTCAGATAATTAAATTCTTAGGTTTAATTTGGACATCTTGAATAAAGTTTAAACTATCTAACCCCAACAAATGTGGCATTTAAATGGTTCATTTTCAATCTCTTAGAAAAAGGAATTAATTTAATTAACCAAATTAGTTATCAACCCTACCCATAGGTGTTAATTGATTTGTTCATTTAACAAAAAATATCTAACCCCACCAAAGGTGATATTCATATAAAAAAGAGAGAATCAATAAATATCAATTTATATCTTTAATAACCTAAATAATATGAGCAAGCATAATTACTTAGTTATTATATCCATAAATACTCTACTATTATAAAAGATTAAATTTGCATAAATGTTTATTGAATCTGTATCTATGTTTATTTTTATGTTATTAGATTAAAAAACACAAAAACCCAAATATCATGACATGATGTTTAGTATTTAATTTCGTTTTTAAAAGTTTGAATAATAAATTAAAAACCACATATATTTTTTCCTTAGATCGACCTTGGGAGTATACTTATCATTTTCTACGAAAAATAGTCTTTTGTAACTATTAAAAAACTTCTTTGAGCTGTCACCTGTGGGAAGGGCCCTATAATGTCAATTCCTCACTTAACAAATGGTTGAGCGACCATTGCATGTCTTTGGCATTTGTAACATTTTTTGGCATTCTTAGTACAATCGTTGAACAAAGCTAACTAGCAATATCCATGTCGAATTATCTTTAGACTTAAGCTCCTACCTTCGGAATGGGCTTCACACTCTTCTTCATGAACCTCATTTACAATGACCTTTGCTTCTTCTTCAGTCAAGCATTTTAACTATAGGCCATTGACATTTTTCCTATATAATTAACTTTGTATGATGTAGTTTTTTTATCTAGTTTCGAGTTTATGTGCCTCTTTTTTCTCTGTCGGTAATACTCCATTTTTCAAATAGTTTAGGAAAGGATGCATCCATGACTCTTCTTTCACTTGTATGATATATGCTTATCATTTTGGGTCCATGACTCCAACACTAGGCTAACTAATGATCGAAATAGCATAATCCTTTTCAATTTTTGGAATCTATTGATGATAAAGTGGCCAAGGCATCCGTATATGTATTGCTAGTGTGTGGTATCTAGGTTATTTTGAATGTCAAAAACTTTACCACCAATTCTTTTATTGTAGTCAAGTATTTCTCCATTAGTTTCAAATATATCCATAACTTGATTAACAATAGTCTTAAGTCATTGTGTACGTTGACATGTTCAGCCCTTAATTCTTTCAATTCCTTTAAAGCTAATATAATTGCCTCATATTATGCCATGTTATTGGTTGCTTGAAAATTTATCCTCACACTTTGTTCTATTATTCCTTTTTTAGTGTTAAAAATTACAATGCCCATGTCCACTCCTTTAGCATTACTAGCTCCGTCCATATAAACTTTTCAACATTTTCCCTCAATTGGCTCTAGAGCTTCCACCACTAGTATTACTTCTTCTTTTATCCAATCTACAATGAAATCAACTAAAATCTACCTTTTGATAGTCAGTTATAGTTTAAATCATATGTCAAATTCATTAAGTTCAATCACGATGTGGGCCAATCTTCTCGATATGTTTGGCTTTTGTAAGATGCTCTTGAGTGAATGCGATGTAAGAACTAGAAATGGAATTTCCTTCAAAGTAGTGCCTTAACTTTCTTGCTACCATCCTTAGAAGAATGTGTGTTTATCCAGGACTAGGTATTTTTTGAGACTTTGTAAAGGTTTAGATGATGTAATAAATTGGTTTTTGCTCATTTTCTAGTTTTGCTATCAATACAGTGCTAACTGCTTTCTTAGTGGGGGATAAGTAAAGGTAAAAAACCTTACCTAACGTAGGGCTTTCCAATATTGGAGCCTATCCCAAGTAGTCCTTAATGGACCAAAAAGTGGAATCATAATCGTCACTCCATTTGTAATCTTGTTTTTCTTCAATAAGTGGAAAAATGGAAAGAATTTGTATATACACTTTGATATGAACCTCACTAAGTTTGTAATGTGCCCATTTAGTTGTTGCACTTCTTTCAAGTTTCTCGTGGATCTAATGCCTGATAAGCCTTTTATCTTTTCAAGATTGGCTTCAATTCCTCTGATTGACAATAGATACCTCAAGAATTTCCTAAATATGACTGATGAGTACTTAAAAAGCATTAAAATTACCATAATTTAATTGATTAAATAGATTTATATTTGTATGATTTTATTATAGTTTTATATAAATTTTTCTTTTAGAGATCACGAGTATTTTTATTGTTTTTCAGGTATTTTCGTTCAAAAATAACTTAAATACTAGAAGAAAATATTGAAGACAATACATCACAAATATAAGAAGAAAAAAATGAGAAAAAGTCAAAAGGATGAAAACATTAGACAAAACGGGTCAAAAATGTGAAAAAGTTGAAATTCCACCAAAACATACACGGGCTAAGTCAAGCACACACCAATGCACGCCTACACGGAGCCATAAAAAGCCCAACACACGCCTACGCCTATCCCGCGCGCTCCAAATACTCGTCTATCGCAAATCTCGCGCACCAAATGAGTCCAAAATCAATTTTTGAAATATTTTCCCTCTTTTTTTGGCCTTTTCCTCACCTATAAAAGGACCATTTCCCCCATCGTAAATTATCTCTCTAGATTTCTCTCTCTAGAAGGCTTTCTTAGTTTTTAGTTTTAAAGTTATTCTCTTTTTGAGAAAAACTAGTTGTGATTTTGTAGATTTTTAGTTTTTGATTCAATAAACAGAAATGCAAATCCGTTTGTAGGTTTTTTAGCAACATAATTAACATCAAAATTCTATAAAGATTCTTTTGAAGTATAATTTGAAAATTAATTCTTTATTGTTATTTTTTATGTTTTATTCTTATATGTTATGTTTAATTTATTTATGATTAAATTTAATATGGTTGGCTATTTATAAATATGATATAATAATAACGTTGTTATGCTTACGAAATATTAAATAGGTAAAATATTTCTATAAAATAAATTGATTTGTTTTTATTCAAGATTTTATATTAAGAATGTTAGAGAGAAATATTTTTTTTATTACAAACTTAAATCTGAAAATTAGATTTTAAGATTTAATTATCCGATCTGATTGAGAGTAGTACTTTTTTATTTGTTGGTACAATTGTGTGGTAGTTAAAATGAAGCTCTATTTCAAAAGTTTTTATAAAACCTATTATTCAAAAATATATTGACAACATATTTTTAGTAATGGTTTTAAAGCTTCAAAGTTAGTACTCAGATAATTAGATTCTTAGGTTTAATTTGAACACTTTGAATAAAGTTTAAATTGTCTAACCCCACCAAAGGTGGCTTTTAAATGGTTCATTTTCAATATCTTAAAAAAAGAATTAATTTAATTAACCAAATTGATTATCGACCCCATTTATAGGTGTTAATTGGTTTTTTTAATCAATAAAAAATATTTAATCCCTTCAAAGTTGGTATTTATATAAAAAAGAGAGAATCAGTAAATATTAATTTATATTTTTAATAAACTAACTAATATGAGCAAGTATAATTAACTTAATTATTATATCTATAAATACTCTATTATTATGAATGATAAAAATTTGCATAATTTTTTATTGAATCATATCTATGTTTATTTTTTTATGTCATTAGATTAGGAAACAAAAATCAAAATATCGGGATAGGATGTTTAGGATTTTGTTTTTAAAAATTTGAATAATAAATTAAAAACCACATATATTATTTCCTTAGATAGACCTCTGGAGTATACAAATCATTTTCTATAAAATAATTTGTATATTTGTAAGAATTTTACAAATATAAAACCAAAGTATTTGCAAGATTGGCATTGCCAATTTTTCTCATTAGTGACCCCAAAAATACACTATTTTTGGGTTGAGCTTCATGTTATAATGCCTTAGTATTTCAAAGGTTTCTTCTAAATCGCTTATGTGCTCCTAACTTTTCTTTTATTTTTTCATCATATTTTCCACCTCTACCTCTATGTTCCTACGCATTTATCTCTTAAATATTCTATTTACCAGGCGTTGCTATGTAGTCCCAGGCATTAAATATTCTCTGGGTTGACTATTTCTAAGGATACTAAAAGCATGCATGCGAATCATACGAATATAAAAACTAGAATTATAGTCTTATAAATATCTCAACCCGAATAAACCGGAAAATTGTAATTAAATTACAAAACCAAAAGAGGAGTCATACCTTCCTACGTCAACATCAAAAAATAAAAATCCTTAGCCTTCCTTGGTGGCTTATGAGTGCTCAAAAAGTACTAAAATTACCATGATTTTATGCACATTAATTGATTATATATATTATCATATATTTATATAAATTTGTCTTTTTCGAAATCACGGGTATTTTTATTGTTTTTCAGGTATTTTCACTTAAAACGTAACTTAAAGACTCAAAGAGGAATATTGGAAGCAATACATCACAAATATATTAATAAATAAATGGGGAAAGATCAACAAATATGGAAAAATTGGACAAAATAGGTCAAAAAGGTCAAAAATGTCAAAAAGGAGAAAATCGCGTCATGGCTGCTACGCTGAAATACACGCATTTCGCCCCACGTCCGATACAGATCACAGCGTGCCTTGCTCCAGATACGCGTGCGCCCGAGCGCGCTGTTATTTTTCTCGCGCGCGCCGCTGTCATTTCGCCCCATTTTTGCGCGCAACTGCCCCATGACGTAATGCTAACGTCATCAATGACCCCAGCAATTGCACTCCGCGTTTTCACAATTTTTTAACATTTTTTCACTCACGTTTTCTCCCCATCCTCACCTATAAATACCCCCATTCTCTTCACTTCATACCACACCTCAAAACACACTTCTCTTTTCTTTCTTTCTCTCCATTTCTTAGTTTTTAGTTTTTTTTAGTTTTTCTTAATTTTTAGTTAATTTCTCTTAGTTTTAGAGTTCTTCCCTTCTTGGGAAGAACTAGTTATGTTTTTGTAATTTATTTGCTTTTCGATTCAATAAATGGGAGTGCAAATTCCACTTGGAGGTTTTCCAGCAACGGGAATAGCATCAAAGTACTGTAAGGATTTTATTTTCTTTGCAATTATTTTTTATGCTTTATTCTTACATGTTATATTTAATTTGTCTGTGATTAAATTTAACTCTGCTGGCTGTTTGTAAACATGATGTAATAATAACGTTGTTATGCTTACGAAATATTAAATAGGTAAAAATCTCTAAAATGAATTGATTTTATTTTTATTCAAGATTTTATATTAAGAATGTTAGAGAGAAATATATTATTTTTCATTACAAACTTAAATCTGAAAATTAGATTTTAAGGTTTAGTTATCCGGTTTGATTTAGAGTAGTGCTCTTTTATTTGATGGTACAATCGCCCGGTAGTTAGAGTGAAACTCTATTTCAAAAGTTTTTATAAGAATTATTATCTGAAAATGTATTGACAACATGTTTTCAGTAGTGGTTTTAAAACTTGAAAGTTAGTATTCGGATAATTAAATTCTTAGGTTTAATTTGGACACTTTGAATAAAGTTTAAACTGTCTAACCCCACCAAAGGTGGCATTTAAATGGTTCATTTTCAATCTCTTAGAAAAAGAAATTAATTTAATTAACCAAATTAGTTATCAACCCCACCCATAGGTGTTAATTGATTTGTTTAGTTAACAAAGAATATCTAACCCCACCAAAGGTGGTATTCATATAAAAAGAGAGAATCAATAAATATCAATTCATATCTTTAATAACCTAGATAATATGAGTAAGCATAATTAACTTAGTTATTATATCCATAAATACTCCACTATTATAAATGATAAAATTTGTATAAATATTTATTGAATCTATGTTTATTTTTATGTAAATATATTTATCCCAAATCCTCTCTACATCCTCTAATGTCAGAAGACTTAAGGTGCGCGTACACTAAATGTTGGCATCTTTGGTGCGGCTTGTTACAGGTCGTGGGCTTTTCGGCTTCTTTAGTATATTTTTTTCTTTGAATTACAGAGACATTGGGAAGTTTAATGATATTATAGCGAAAGGATGAGGCCGAAAAAGCCAAAGAGGCCTCATTAACACCAATTTGGGCTAAAGCTCGTGATACAACTTGTTATGCATGGTTACTCTCCTTATGTTCTGGGCTATCCATAACAGGGCTCTAGAGCCCTCAACCGAAGTATACATGTCATTAGAATACGTAGGTGGTTGGTCGTATAAGTCGACCATGGATACATACTTATAAATGACCTATAAAAAATAATAATGATCAAGTGAAGGATATAATGGAATAACTGGTAAAAATCATATTTTCGAGATGAATTTCTTGTTAAACTAGATTCCAACCTCTTTTTCCTAACTTGCTTACAAATGTGAGATAAAAAATTAGGGAATCCAAGGCTGAAAAATGAAAACCAATCCGAATAAAAAAGGAAAAGATGATATTACCTTACTTTAGAAATGGATAGGAGTTCTCTAGCAGTCTAAAATTCCTCCTTAGGGTGAGTGCAAACGTACTTAAATCCTTTATATACATGTGTGCATGTGTATGTGTATACATATATAAGGAAAAAATGAAAAAAATAGGATTGTAATAAATAGCTTTAATGGGGCACAGTTAGAACTAAAAACCCAATAATTACTACTTTTCAAAAAAATAAATAATAAATGTAGTATTTGAGGAACCTTAATTCATCATAATAATAATCACCAATAATTATAACTACTCTTTCAATTTAATACAAACTAGATGAGTAGAGGACTTAATGCTTGGGCATACACCATAAATATCATGGAACGACTCTACACCCCATCCAATGAACTTGTGGGTGAGCTTCCACGCCAACATGACACGACACCTAGGATTCCCAACTTATAGAAAAGACACAACACAATTTTCACCCATTGTTAGAGTAATGTGAGCCCATTCCTTCCAAGAATTGGGCTATACCAGGCCAAAATGACACTCATATAGGAAAACATGCGAGCTCGTTAGGCCCTTAATGAATTAGACCACACAAATTGCCTCCTATATGATCGATGACCGCAAGACGTAGCCCTAAGAGTAAGGCCGACAATTCACCCTAGTATCAAGTCATTCAACCCAATTAAGCAAACCTATACTATCACTACTAGAATTTGAGACTATAATAGACTAATGGTTATATGCTTATGGCTCGTTATAACCTCAGGTCCTAAGATAACCAAATCTGACCATATGGATATATTTTGTAGTATAAATAGGAGATGGTTTGTCATATTGGGGTTTTGGAATCCTCTACGTTGTAACTCTCAAACAATTTCAATCATAAATAACATATTCATTTTGATGTGTTTAATCAAATCCACACAAAATTTAGTTGTTTAAATATATGAGCCTGTGGTCATACATTTCAATTTTTATTTTCTTATTGTCACATTTTGTCTAGATAGAGTTTAAATAATCAAAATAGTGTGGAGGTGAAATAATGTTATTGTTAAAAATGATGGCAATACGTCGCTACTTGAATTTGCACGTCCATCAATGGTGAACATGTAAGCAAGAAGCTATTATTGAATCTAAAATTTTTAGTCAAATTTTTTTGACTTATAAAAAGCCTCTTTCGAGGAAGAAATATAATATATATTTCCATTTAAAAATTTATTTTGCATTGGTTTATCTAAACTGTAATACAGTAGAAACTATAATTACAAAATGCAAATATAGTCTAAATCACGCCTAAATTAACTTTGGACAAAAATGTCTTTATAATTTTAAATAATAAGATATCTTGTCATTTATGTTTACTTTAAATTTAGGAAAACATCAAAGAAAATCAAGTAAAACAACACTCATAAAACTTATACAATAAAAATAATACTTTAATAATATTAAACAATGTTCTATTTTACAGATGCAAACATAAAACGAACCTAAATGATTATAATTTAATTTAAATAATATTCAATGTAAATTGATGGACTATAAGTCTTTTAATAATAAAATTATATAAAATGGACTTAGATATAAGATGTATTATTTTTGTAATTACAAGATTCAATAATGTTTTTCCCCAAAATTTTAAGTTAAACAATTTAAATGAAAAGACTTTTATAATATTAAGAAATTTATTTTCTACTCTATATACTTAATCTAAGTATTTTAAATAAAAATACTAGGAGTTCTACTCTATCTCATATCTTTTCGGTACTTGTTACAATTTTTTTCAAAATTCAATAAGTTTAATTGTTAATGTTTATTATATGATTTTTATTTAACTTATAAACTTTTATAATTTTTATTATTTATTTAACATTGTATCATATAAATTTCAAAGATTTTGTAGAATTAAATAAATTAAAAATTAAATAAAAAATATTATAATTCATGTGCAAAGTTCAAGTAGTAAATAAAAATTGATTGACACCTTAAAGCACAAGCATCTTTATCTATCATTCTGATGATAACATTAACAATAATCATCTTTTTTATGTGCATGTATTTATTTGTTTTTGTATTTTTCATAACAATATTTTTATATCTTCAATCAATCTATTAAAAAATATTTAAATCTAGATTTAGATTGTAATATATGCTAAAAACTATTTAAAAAATGTCAAAAATTGAACTACAACAAGTCCATGCAAAAAAACAAATCCCCTAAATTAAAACTTTGGCAGGAATATAGCACAAGTTTTATAGTATTTTATTTAATCTAACAGAAAAACGAATAAAGTCGAAGAAATTTATCAAAGAGAGAGCAAACTACTATCAAATGAGACTGGCTATCTCTTCTACCATCACATATTGAAAGCAAGAATCAAGTGAGAAAAATGTAGAGACCGAGAAGATCAGATGATGGCTAGTTCGATCGGAAAAAAGCTTTCTTGAGAGAGGGAATAATAATAATATATATTCTCATTAATTATAATAAAATACAATTGGATATATGTTTGAAATTGAGAACTCTAAAATCTCTTTTCAATTTCATGCATATTTAATAATAATATATATCGATAAATATTGAGAATAATTAAAATTCTAACGACTAGTTTAGTAAGAATTAGTTTCTTTTTTTTACTAAATAAATATAACATTTGAACATTAAGCCAAAAATCAATCTTATAACTATTTCTTAAAAATTTAGAGAAATTCTACGTGGTATCAGAATTGACTTGATCTTGCGCCAAATCAAACCAACAAAACAAGAACTGTACCGGTTCAAGAAATCCAATAAAAAATCAAAAAATCCAAAAAAATGTCACAATATATTGAGAGACTTACAAGTGTGCTACTAAACGGTAAAAATTATCATCTTTGTGAATACCAAGTGACTTTTGGTCTAATCGGCATATACAAATTCAAGCATGTCACAAGTGAGAAATCAAAACCAAAAGCCAAAGATCCAACACAACCAACAGTTGAAGAAAAAAAGGAAATTTCAAAATGGAGAAAGAGTGACAATCTAGTTATAAGTTGGTTACTAGCAACCCTAGAACCCCACATCTTTGATCTCATGACATATCTAGATAGAACTCGAGATATGTGGGTTAAAGCCCAGACAATGTTCGAAAAAAAGAAAAATTACTCCCTCATTTATCAACTTCAGTAAGAACTTTAACAATTACAACAACAAAACCAATATGTCACCAAACTATTCAGCCAAATCCCAAAAAAAGAAGGATACGATTAGAGTGTATCGACCTCTCACAATCGATCTTGATGAGATCAAAAGAAGGGAGAAGCAAAATGAAATTTTCACCTTCCTCACCGAGCTCGATTCAAGCTATGAGGGGGTACGGTCACAAATTCTTCTCATGGGTGAGCGACCATCTGTTGATAAGGTTGTAGGGATGGTTGAAAGAGAAGAGACAAGAAGAATCGTGATGGGTACTCAGCTACCTGACAACCCCGAAGCCAAGGCGTTTGTTGCTAGACCTAACCCTAGGCTAGAAAGTCGGGGAGACCAAGCAATCACTCGCTACAATTACTGTAAGAAGGAAGGACACAAGCGCGAGAAGTTTTAGTATCTCAACCTTTATCTCTGGCCAAAGGGAAGGCGAGACAACGGCTTCATCAGAGAGGGAGATTGGTGACAAAATCGCATAGAGAGTACAGAGAAAATGGGTTACTCTACGAAAAAGGAAATGAGGGATATGAGTGTAAATGAGGCTGAGAAAGAAATAGAGGTAGAAAAAGAAATAAAGGGT
The DNA here is from genome assembly GCA_033030585.1 of Hippophae rhamnoides. Lineage (NCBI taxonomy): Eukaryota > Viridiplantae > Streptophyta > Magnoliopsida > Rosales > Elaeagnaceae > Hippophae > Hippophae rhamnoides. The sequence continues at coordinate 55,896,700 of CM065429.1, read as the reverse complement.
GAGGTGGATATGGATTAGATGAGGCAGCTGTATATGCAATTATCCGTGATGTTTCAAGGAAAAACTCAAAAAACCTCTAGTATGATTACAAACCTTACTCAAAATTCTTTAAATTCTAAATGGATTCTTAATTCAGGTTCAACTGATCACATAACTGGAAATAAAAACTTACTCAATAATTAAAAAAAATTAAGACTAAACAATTTGTAATCGTTGCAAATGGTGGAAAAATGGAAATTTTTGGAAATGGTTCAATTAGTCTCTTTCCAAGAAAAATTTCAAATGTTTTGCATGTGGAGAATTGTACATCTAATTTGTTATCTATTAGTAAAATCACACGAGACTTAAATTTTGAAATTATATTTACATCTAAAAATGTGATTTTTCAGGAATTGATAACGAAGAATATCATTAGTGAAAGTTTTCTAGAAAATGGGCTTTATATTTTGAGTAAAGAAAAATGCAACTTAAATATTAAAAAAGAAGAAGAATTAGGCACTCTTTGGAATAAGAGAATTGGACATCCTTCCAATAAGATTTTGAAATGTATTTTTGATTTCAAACAACTAGATTGTAGTAGTTGTAAAATTTGCAAATTAGGAAAGTACACAAAGTTACCATTTAGTTTATCCAATTATAAAAGCAAAAAACCTTTTCAGTTAATACATTTTGATGTTTGGGGCCCCATTCCAATTGAGTCATATAATGGTTGTAAATATTTTGTTATATTTATAGATGATTATTCAAGAACTACATGGTTACACTTGTTAAAAATAAAAGTGAATTATTTACTCAATTTCAAGAATTTTATAATTTTGTAGAAAATCAATATATTGCAAAAATTAAAAAAAATAGAAGTAATAATGGAACGGAATTTGTAAATCAAAATTTCACAAATTGTTTCAAGCAAAAAAGGAATTTTACATCAAACAACTTGTGTTTACACACCCTAACAAAATGGTGTGTCGGAAAGAAAAAATCGACATTTACTTGAAGTAACAAGAGCACTTTTGTTTCAAAACAATGTTTCAATAATTTTTTGGTCGGATGTCGTTCTCACCGCAACATAAATTAATAGATTGTCAAGTGCCAATTTGAATTTCAAAAGCCCAATAGAAATTCTTTACCAATAAAAACTCAACATCTATCATTTAAGGGTATTTGGATGTACATGCTATGTGCACAAAAATAAACAACACAAGTTAGATTATACATCAATCAAAGCTATTTTCTTGGGATATTCATCTAAAAAAAAGGGTTATAAATGCTATGATCCAGTTAACAAAAAATATTGCATTTCAAGAGATGTGACATTCCAAGAAAATGAGCTATATTATAAAACACTAGAAAAGGAGACTAATAACCAAGAGAAATCAAATGAATTTACATTCCCATTTTTTTACTCCGAAGAAGGAAAATACAGTAGTAGAAAATGAAAATGAAATAATCAATGAGAATGAAGGGGAATAAACTTCTCAAAGTGAAGGGAAAGATGGTACTACCGAAATAATACCATTGAGAAAATCTAATCGAACTCCACAACCTACAACTAGATTACGAGATTTTGTAACATATGAGCTAAAATATCCCATCCAAAATTATTTATCTTATGAAAATGTTACATTCTAATATAAGACTTATTTAACCTCAATTCCTAAAGAAAATGAGCCAAATAGCTATGAGGAAGCAATAGGCCAACTGGTATGGTGCAGAGCAATGGAAGAACTTAAAGCACTAAAAAAATGAAACATGGGTAGTCGTACAACTATCCGAAGGAAATAAACCCATATGATGCAAATGAGTCTATAAGATTAAGTTTAATAGTGATGGTACTATTGAAAGGTACAAAGCATGATTAGTGGCAAAAGGTTATACTCAAACCTACGGTATAGATTATCAAGAAACATTTGCACCCGTGGCCAAAATGAATTATGTTAGGATTTTATTTTTTATAGCGGTAAACCAAAATTGGACCTTACATCAAATGGATGTCAAGAATGTCTTTCTCCAAGGAATGCTTGAAGAAATGGTATATATGATGCTTCCACCTGGTCATAAAAAAGAAAATAATTCTAACCTAGTGTGTAGGTTAAAAAAATTTATTTACGAACTAAAGTAATCTCCACGGGCATGGTATGAAAAACTAAGCTCTTATTTAATTTCTTGTGATTTCAAAATTAGTAATGTTGATCACTCATTATTTTCCAAAAATTAGTATATGTAGATGACATAATAATTATCGAAAATAATTTGGAAGAAATTAAAAAAGTGAAAATGCAATTAAAGGAGAATTTTGATATCAAAGACTTAGGTTTACTAAAATATTTTCTAGGAATAGAAATACCACATTCACCCAAGGGACTCTTTATTTCACAAAGAAAATATACACTTGACCTATTGAAAGAAACTGGTAAATTAGGGAGTAAATCAATAGATAGTAAATGCAAATTAAATATTGAGGATGACAAACCTTTAGAAAACATAAGCCAATTTCAAAGATTTGTAGGAAAATTAATTTATTTAACGGTAACCTGACCAAACATTTATTTTTCGGTAAGCCAAATTAGTAAATTTATGCATACACCTAAAACACCACATTTAGAGGCTATATATAGAATTTTAAAATATTTAAAATGGACACCTAGTAAAGGAATTCTCATGAAACGTAATAATTCTAACGAAGTGTGTGGCTACTCCGATGCAGATTGGGCCAGTAGCTTTGATAGAAAATCAACCATTGGTTTTTGCACATTTTTAGGCGAAAACTTAATCACATGGAAAAGCAAGAAACAAAATGTTGTGGCATGATCAAGCACCCAGGTATAATATCGAGCCATAGCTTCAACCTCAAGCGAGCTAACTTGGATCAAACAACTTCTTTTGGATATCAGTATTAAAATTCAAGAACCAATGAAGATGTTTTGGGATAACCAAGCAACGCGACATATAGCATCCAATCCGATGCTTCACGAGAGAACAAAACACATCGAAGTGGATTTCCACTTTATTTGAGAAAAAACTAAAGCAAAGGAAATTGAAACTCCATTTGTGAGAAGTGATAAACAATTGGCAAACATCTTCACCAAAGCTTTAGATCCGAAATCATTTGAAGAAAATTTAAGCAAGTTAGGATTGACCGATATCTACACGCCTAACTTGAGGGAGAGCGTTGAGAATAATTAGAATTCTAACTGCTAGTTTAGTAACAATTAATTTCTTGTTTTTATTATATAAATATAACATTGGACATTAAGCCAAAAATCAATCTTATAACTATCTCTTAAAAATTTAGAGAAATTCTATAATAAATCTAAAGACCAAGCCTACAAAGAGATGCATATAAAATTTGTTAAAGTCATGTTTAAGCAAAACCAACAGTGGGATTCTTAGCTTCATCCATATTCTTCTTTACTTTATCAACTCTTTGCAGCACACCCTTAATAGCTATGTCAAATGCATCTTCAAAGTGGTCCAAACTACAACTTGGATTTTCATATATTATCCTTAGAATCAATCTTATAACTTCCACTTTCATTACCAAAACTTGATCTTTAGGAATTCTAAGTAGGATCTCATTGATAAAGACTCTTTTTCTTTAACACCATTTCCGGGTATAGACAACGAATATTTAGTGTGATCCCAAGGCAAAATGCCACAAATATTGTTCATACGCCAAAAATCGAATAAAAAATCGATCTCCTTATGTACGAATCTCCTGAGGGTTGTAAACAAAATACTGATCTTTCAAACACTTTGATAACATGGATAGGATCATCACACTTATTTCTAGGACTACAACACCTTAGAAATTTGCAAGCTTTTGATGAAGAAACACATTGATCAATTATTTCCCCTCTTACAGAAAAATTAGAACCCGGTCTAGGAGCTCCAACAAAAAAGAACAAGGCCTTACTGTTCTCCTAATTCTTTTTTGCCATTTAAAAACCTCATTATCCTTACAAGGATGAAAATATGTAGGATATGGAATAGCGAAATTATTTGATATTGTAATTTACTTCACTTGTACTACACTTGTATTATTTCACTTGTACTACACTTGTACTACACTTCCACTATTTCACTTGTACTACACTTGTTACAATCCTATAAATAGGGTTCTCTATGTACATTCTAAAAACACCAATACAACATTAAATCATTCTTTCTTCTTATCTCTCTATACTCTTTACATGGTATCAGAGCCTCTCATATACCTCTAAAATTTCTATCAAAATTCTGCCTCTCTTTCCTTGCTCCAAACCCGGCCACCTCAACCCGACTCACCTCAACCCGGCCTCATTCCAAACCCGGCTCACCTCAATCCCTGGCCACTTCTAAACCCGGCTCACCTCAAATCGGCTTCACTCCAACCCGGCTCACCTCCACTGCTCACTCCAACCTCGGCCTCTCAACTCCTCTCAACCCGCCACCTCAACCCTGCTCCGTGCTTGTTTTCAACTCCTTTTTTCATTTTTAAGGATATCTCCTTTATCGTCTCTATATATTTGCTTTATATCTCCTCCATTATTTCGTTAAAATGGACCGAAATGATATGCTAAAACCAATCTCTACCACCTCGATGATACTAACTACCTAGCCTCGGGGCACAAGCAATGAAAAGTTTCTGAAAGGATCTAAGCTACGGCGTTTCATAACCGGTGATATCTCTATACCCATCCAAGAAACCACTAAAAGCAACTCCTTATTTGCATTGATCGCCTTCAAGACGGGAGAGTAAACATCATCAAATTATTAATCGGTTCCGTAACACCACTTTACCCTCCATTCATGGCGACTGGGCGTTTGACACCGCCAAAGAAGTTTGAAATTTCGAGGCTCGCTTACTACAACAGATGAAGCCAACCAATATCAACTTTTAACAACTCTTCATACCAAACGCCAAAGGGCCGATCAAACCATTAACCAATTTCTCTCTCGAAATGCATACTATTTTGGGATCAACTCGCTCTTCTCGAACCAACTGACGAACAAGATTGATGGCCGAGATGTTTGCAACTTACCGTAATCACCAACGTCTTGTTATTTTTCTCATGGCTCTCCATGATCGATTTGAACCTATTCGGCTTCCTTACTCCATCTGAGTCCTTTTTCCATCCTTAGATACTGGCCGTGACCGAAGCCTCCGAAGAAACCTGATGGGGTTTTCAAAGTTCATCATACAGATTTTGTTCTACCACCCCCTTTTATCACCCTAAAGCGAGGTTCTAAAGGGGACTTCAAACATCAAGGCTGCATCTACCGTCACAACCCCAATCATGAGCTTCTACATGTCCCATTCGTATGTATATATTGTCACAAGAAGCGGTCCAGGACACTTTAATGTAGAGATTGCTTTCGAAATTCCTCTCAACATTCCTCACGGAATCCTCTCGCATTCCTCTCTAATCCCTCTCAACATGCTTCAGTAAAAATAGTAACTCATCTATCACCGTTGCTACTTCGAGGATAATCATGACAAATTTACTTTCTCTACTCAAGAACTTCAAGTGTCTTTAAACATGTTCTCTCACAATCTAGTAATGCTTCTCCTATCGCTTGCTGCTCTCACATCAAGTAAATCTTTACGTGTATTTTGATTCTGGCTTGTACAACCATATGACTCATGATACTCACATCTTCTCTCCCACACAATCTTCCATCTCAAAACCTTTAATTCAAACTCGCCAATGGTTCACATATGCATTGTCAGTAGACAAGTTTCCACATCTTCTATATCACTTTCGACACATTTCATATTCCCAACCTTACTCTAAATCTTATCTCTCGTTGGTCAATTACGTGAACTTGGTCTTACTATTACTTTTTCCTCTTCGGGTTGTCAGCGTGCAGGATCCACGACAGACAGCATCCTCGGGATAAAGCCGCAAGGTTGGACGATTATTTGAACTTATCAACCTTCATCTACCCAATTCTCCTCACACTTTCGCTGCTTCTACCACTCCTATCAACCTATGGCATGCTCGTCTAGGCATACGCCCATGGGGACGTCTTCGCCCTTTAGCATCTTCTAGTAAATTAGGATCTGCTTTCTATTTCCGATAATGTAAATTTTTGCCTTGTCAATCGGGGAAAACAACCTCGCTTTATGTTTTAATAAAAGTGATTCTACTCCGTCTCCCTTTTCAATTAATTCATTCCGATGTTTGTCCATCCCCACATCCTACTACATGGGGATGTGTTTATTTTTTCATTTTTATTGATGATTATTCAAGATTCACGGATTTTTCTCATGAAACATGTAGATCCGAATTACCCAAAATTTATTATGATTTTGCCCAAATGGTTAAAACCCAATTTTCTCAAAATATCAAAGTTGCTTAGAAATGATAATGCTATGGAATATAAAGAAACAAATTTTTTAAATTTTCTTCGACAAAACGGGACTTTTCTCAATATTCTCGTCTCCGCACATCTCAACAAAATGGAAGAGTCGAGCGAAAACACGTACATATTCTTAATACGCTTTCGTACTCTCCTCATTTCTAGTCTTGTCCCGAACGCTAGGGGTGAAACAGCTCTTACTACTGCTTATACCATCAATCGTGTTCCCATGCCTATTATTCACAATCAACTCCCCTTATGGCGAAATGCCTCTATAGTACTTCTCCATCTTATGAACTACTCAAAGTGTTGGTTGTCAGGCTTTTGTTCTTCTTCACCCTCACGAACACAATAAATTAGAACCTCGCTCTTGTCTTTGTCGTTTCTAGTATGGAATAGAACACAAAGGCTATCGTCATTGGGACCCTATCTCTAAACGATCAAGATCTCTCGTCATGTCATCTTTGGGAACATAAAATGTTTTCTCTCATTTCTTCATTTCATGTCTCATCTCCACCTCACTCTCATTTTTTAACGACCTAACTATTGATTTATTTCCTCCCGACATTGCTCCATTACCTCACCATCGCCTACTACGGATTCTCCCGACAGGTTCCGTTCTCTTCGCCGATCCTACCATAACAACATCTTCTCAAGACCAACCACTGATTGTCCGTGAGTCATCACTGGCTGCTCTACTCGTAAGTAGTCTTCCTTTTCATCTTCGTGATTACCAATGTTTCTCTACTATTTTGTCTCATCAGCGAACCCCAAAACTATAGAGAAGGCTTTTGGGCTTCTAACTCCTTATTGGCAAAGAAGCTACGACAGATGAATTACATGTGCATTAACAAAAGCACATAATGGGATCTTGTTGATCTTCCATCTAATAAATCTTTGATTGGGTCAAGTGGATCTTTCAAAATCAAAACTCATTCTCGACGTGGTCTCGTGGAACGATATAAAGCCTCGTCCTGGGTTGCAAAGGGTTTTACACATGGAATATGGAATCGACTATGAAGAAACTTTTGCACCTATACCACTCACCTGCTCGTTCGAAGTATCATTGTCATTGCCGTTGCCCGAAATTGGAACATGTTTTCAAATGGATGTCAAAAATGCTTTTCTCAACGGAGACATAACCCAGGAAGTTTATATGAAACCTCCTCCCGGATACACTCATTCACCTCATCAAGTACGCAGACTTCACGTGTTTCTATTGGCTCAAACAAGCTCCTCGAGTTTCGGGTTTGCCAAATTCAAATTTCACACTTACCGACTTTGGTTTCACTTCCGCTTCTTATGACTCCGGCCTCTTTATTCTAAGACTCTACCAAGTGTAACACTTCTACTCCTTATGTAGATGATATGATCATAACCTGAATGACTCTAATGGAATTATTGATCTCAGCGCTTCGAGTCATCAATTTGAAATGAAAGACCTCGTCGTTCCACTACTGGGCCTAGAAATCTCATCTCGATTCTCAAGGATATTATCTCTCTCAAGCAAAGTACTCTTCCGATTTTCTTAATCGGGCGGGCCTTACTGATTGTAAAACTGCAGCAACACCTCTAGAAACCAATGTCAAACTTACTCCATTAGATGGTACTATTCTCTCAGATGCCACATTATACGTACAACTAGGCAGCCTTTGTTTATCTCACACCACTGGCCCCGACATCGCCACGTTGCTCATCCTGTTAGTCAATTCATGTCCGCTCCACGGTCTACCCATTATACCGCATGTTCTTCGCATTCTTCGCTACATCAAAGGCACTATGTTTCACGATGCTCCATTTCTCCAACAAGTCTAATCTTCTTCTTTTCCGCCACTACGCCGATTGGGACAGCGTGACCCAACCGATCGTCGCTCTACCATCGGATATTGTTTCCTTCGAAACTCTCTTATATCACGGCGAAGTAAGAAACAATCTCTCACTTCTCGATCCAAAGATCAAGCCGAATATCGTGCTCTTCACGACACCACTCAAGAACTTCTTTGGCTCCGTTGGTTACTTGCCGATACGGGTGTTCTCCAATCAATCGCAACTATCCTATATTGTGACAATCGTAGTGCTATTCCGCATTGCTCACAATAATGTATTTCATGAACGAACAAAACATATCGAGATTGATTGTCATTTTGTTCGTCAACATGTTCTTCAAGACACTGTTTGTCTCAAATCAATATCCTCCACAGATCAAACAGTTGACATCTTCACCAAATCTCATCTACCAGGTAGATTTCAAGAATTAGTTTCCAAACTCAAGTTGATTGTTTCTCTTCCTCCTTGAGTTTGAGGGGGGATGTTAAGTTATATTTGATATTGTAATTTACTTCACTTGTACTACACTTGTATTATTTCACTTGTACTACACTTGTACTACACTTCCACTATTTCACTTGTACTACACTTGTACTACACTTGTTACAATCCTATAACAGTGCTTCTACAGACATTCTAAAACACCAATACAACATTAAATCATTCTTTCTTCTTATCTCTCTATACTCTTTACATTACTCAAAAAACTCGATTCGATGTCAACAAAGTCATGTTTTTCAATTCAGGAAAAAGCATAAACTTAGAACCCCAATTATCATCGTCACTTTGTCTTCTAAAGTCCCAAGCAATTCTACCTGATATCGAAAAATGATCTCTTCCCAAATTTTTTCCCATTCAAGTCTTTGTGATAATAATTTAACAAGACTTTTAGGAATAACATCTCTTATTGTATTGTTAAAGCCCCAGAGATATCTACTAACATCAAGCCAGCTTAATAAGGAACATAAATTAATGAAGCTTTTGAAAAATCATTTGTTACACACTTGTATTCTCATTTTGTAATGAAATATTATCTCTAATGTAAATTGATTTGTATTAAACCAACTTACACTAATACTACTACTTCCCCCAATAAAATTTTATCTTCAATCCTTTCACCAAAACCTTTGTTTGATATGTAAGGATACATATCAAACCAAATATTAAGAGACCTACAATTCTTCACCAAATCTTCATTAAATTTGCTAGGAAGATGATGAACATAAATGTATCTACTAGAACATGGATCAAAATCATCTTGTTTTGATTTTCCAAAAACAACTACCTTCACAAAATTGTTTATTAGAAAAGTCACATCAAGTGTTTGAGACCTTAATAATGCAAAAAAATTAAGTAAAGACAAAGTGAAGCATTAGAAAAAGCAGGAAAGAATCACAAGCCGAAGTCTGTTTATTGATTTCTCCGTCACAAACTAATACCACTTCACTACTACTACTACCATTGATATCTTCTCTAATCCAAATGGTAATCAGATGGTAATGGTAATGGTATTGGTAATGAGAAATAGAACTGAGAAGTAGAGATCCACACAGTATCTTATAATCAAATGGTAATTAAGTGGAACATATATATATATATAAATAATTTGAGGGTGAACAGATTTCTACACAGATTCATCTCAACCGTTCATTATTTTAATAATGGAAAAAAAAGTTCCTTTATCCCACGTTTGTTTGGAGTGAATGGAATGGAATCAGAATCGATTCCTTTCATTTTGTGTGTTTGGTTGGACGGAATGGAGGGCAGAATGGAGGGCGGAATAGAATCTGATTACTAAAAGAGAAGGAATCACAATTCCTTCTCCCACCTTTGGTAATCATTATTCCATTCCCATCTAAACATTTTTTTTCCAATTTTACCTTCACCTAAAATATAACCTTAAATTCAAATCCCAAATTCTCGAACCCAAAATTCTAAAACCTTAAACCCAAAATTTCAAAACCCTAAATCTAAATCCTAAAATCTTAAAACCCTAAACCCTAAACCTCAAATCCTTAAACCCTAAAATCCTAAATCTTAAAACATAAATTCCAAAACTTTAAGCACATAAATCCTAAATCTCTAAACCCTAAATCCCAAATTCCAAATCCTAAAACCCTAAATCCTAAACCCCAAAACCTCAGATCCCTAAACCCCAAATCCCTAAACCATAAACCCCAAATCCCAAATCCCTAAACCCTAAACCTTAAAACATAAATCCCAAAACCCAAAACCCCAAAACATAAATCCCAAAACCCTAAACCCTACCCCCAAATTCCAAATCCTAAATCCCTAAACCCTAAACGTTAAACCCTAAACCCCAAATCTCCAAATCTCTAAACCCTAAACCTTAAAACATAAATCCCAAAACCCAAAACCCTAAAACATAAATCCCAAAACCCTAAACCCCAAATTCCAAATTCCAAATCCTAAAACCCTAAACCCTAAAACCCTAAACCTTAAATCCAAAATTCTAAAACCCTAAACTATTTTTAGAAAAATAATAATTTTAACCCTAAACCTTAACCTATAAATATAACCCCAAATCATAAATCCCTAAACCCTAAATCACACATCCCAAACCTCAAAACCCTAAACCCTATTTAGAAAAATAATAATTTTAATAATATATTTCTTTTTAATTAAGTAATACTTATTTAGAAAAATAATGATTTCAATAATGTATTTTGTCTGACGAAAAAATAATAATTAAATGACATTATTTGAATTTTACAGGATGTAGGGGTATTAAGGTCATTTACAGCTTTTTTCATTCCATTCCAGTGGTAAACCAAACACTATAATCCTGATTCTGAGCTTGATTCCAGTGGTCAAACCAAACAAAATTATTTCCTTTCCATTCCATTCCGATTCCGATTCCGATTCCGATTCCATTCTACGAACCAAACGCCACCTTACTGTCCATTAGGCCAACCATTCAATTAAATTTTCAAAGAAAAAATTGAAGAAGAATATGGTAGAAAAGGTAACTAAAAATCAAGTCAGGAAACAAATTGGAGGATACAAAGGGTTTTCTTATATATATATATATATTTCGGGTGGTGAATTTTAAACCTATAATAATAACTACTGTCAAGGAATATTTGGCTGATGAAATTTTCTAAAAATATTATCAAATTTTTGGGCAAAGTTAAAATCTTTGTTATAGTCTTTTCAATCATAATTTAATGTATATTTTTCCTATACATAAATTAGTTAATGAAAAATTAATATATTTTCAATCTATATATTTAACATAATCACTTTGCATGTGTATATGGTAACTAGTATAAATCTGTACCGCTTTTTTTCCTTTTCCTTTTTTATGTGTTATTAATTTTTCATATTTAATACACAAGAAGATCAAGGAGATGATTATAACATTTATTGAGATTTTCTTTAAAGTTTTTGTTATTTGTCTTAAAAGTGATATAAATTAACGCAAATATGTAAAAGCTGATTACTGCATTTAATGCGTATATATATTCTGAAGAAGATTATTCTTTCCTTCAAGTCTTGGGATCCTTATTTCTATGTCTACCTTACATGAATTTTATTGTTTTTATTTCTATGTCTACCTTTCTAAAGTATACTAAATTAAAAGTAAATAAAACATTTCTAAAGTATACTAACTTAAATAAAACATGAATTAAATTTTCTTCTTTCTAAAATATATGAATTTTATTGTTTTTATTTTTACCTTTCTAAAGTATAATAAATTAAAAGTAATTAAAATGTTTTTATTCCTATGTTTACCTTGGAGCATATAGTAGAGGTTCATACGTTTGATTTGTAATAATATTCATGATCTTTTGTTTTAAATCACATATTTAAATAAATTAGATATCACTTGATTTTAAATAAAAAACATACATATATAGTAAGAATTGCTCAAAATGTGATTTTAGAAGCTTTGGACATAATTTTCATTTATGATATGTTTTTATTGATATAATGTTTTCCCTTTTTCTTAAAGTACATGAATTTTATTGTTTTTATTTCTATGTTTATCTTTCTAAAGTATACTAAATTATAAGTAAATAAAACAAAATTCTGTCCTACTCCAAAATTTCTATTACTAACTACGTTAGTAATGAAAACTAGTAAATTTAAGATTATTTATAAAATTTATTCTATAGACACTATAAAAGAGTTTTCTTCACAACTTTCATAGCTAAAAAAATAAAAAAACTAATTAATTTTTTTTGTTTTAAAAAAATTATAAATATTTTCTTTTTTATAAATTTTTTATTTTTTAAAAATATAAATGAGACAACTCATTAGATGCTCAATCTAACTCATTTAAAAGTTAATTAATCTAGGTTTAAATAAAATTTAAATAATTTAAGTTGTGCTACAACTCACCTAAATGAGGTAAATCAACTCATCTCATTTGACGCAGCTATCTATTTCTACGAAGAAATTGATTGTTCAAAATAATTTAATAAGTTTACTATGTTTTTAATGTTTTTAAGAAGTAATAAATTCATTAAGATGGAATAATCCATTTCTACCTGGCAATAACCACATCCTTCATAATAATAGTAAACATTATTATTGAGATTATTGAGAAAAACATTTATGTTTATCGATTAAAAAAATTTACCAGAAAATAAAAATAATAACAATAAAATTCATATGATATTATATTAAATTAATTAAGATAAATAAAAGTGATTCACGTTTAAAGGCTCATTTTATTACTTAACAAGTTTTAACATGATTTATACATTATTTAGAAATATTAATTTTTTTATCTAGTAAATTATATTAGCCTTGACAATCATATAATGTCATCATATTCATGTAAGAGTGTTGTTCAACACTATAAAATTAGAAAATTATTTTCAATTAAATTATAAAATAATTAATAGTAAATTCTAAACTATTCATATTTTTATCGTGTAATAATCTTATTGGTGGTGTACAAACATGTTGGCCTATTATGTTAAGATTGACACCCTACAATTTAAAAAAAAAAGAATAAAACAAAAAAATTACATTTTTAAAATTATTTTTTAAAAAAATACTCGTTCAATAGAAACCTTCGCCTTAGGCACCTTGGTGGCTTTGACCTTAGGCCTACCTTGTTTTCAATAAATAAAAACAAGAAAATTGAGTGAAACTAACAAATCTTTTAAGGATTTTATTGATGGAATGTTTTGTGAAATAATGTTAAGTGTAATTAAAATAGTTGGAATCAATTTTAACATAAATGATAACTTATATGGGTTCATATATTTTCAAATAAATAAATAGGAAAATTTAATAGAACTAACTTTTATCTTTTTTACGAAATTAATTACTTCATTTTTAACATAAAATTTTACCTTATTCGAATTGATATTAAAATGGCATAACATTGGGACATGTACTTAACTATTTGTAACTTGGATTGTATGTCTTGAATTGACCAAAATAAGGCAAGTGCCTATAGAGCACTAACATGTTGTAAAATTGTCATCCTTAATTAGACGCATCAATCCCTTGAAGCATAAGCCTCATCAAATCTACATAAAAAGCACGCCTCAAGGCATAACCCTTATGCCTTACCACAAGACAGGTCTCAATGCTACCCATCATTTAAAACCTCAGATCTTTCAAATGTTCAACATTTTACACCGGCAATGAAAGAGTCTCTTGGTAATAGTAATATTCTTCCCATTTATTATGTTAGTTATGGTCTTTTATCTTCCTCTCAAAATCAATATTTTTTTACGTTAAAAAAAATTCTTCATACTCCTTTTAATACCTCAAACTTGTTATCTATGCACAAATTATTTGCTGATAATCAAGTGTTAGTGGAGTTTTATTTTGATTTTTTTCCATGTCAAGGAAATTTCTATGAAAAGGATACTTATGCAAGGCCAAGCTAAAGGGGATTTTTATCACCTAATTGGCATTGAGTGCTTTTTCGTCCTCTACAGTTCCCCCTGCACAAGTTGCTTGTCTTGGTCAATGGCTTTCTCCTTTAAGTCATCCTTCTTTTCCAACTGTCTCATATGGTTAATAAACATGATTTATGTCTTTCTTTCAAAGATAGGTTGTTATGTAAACACTATAAAATATCTAAATCTCACAAATTGCCATTTTTACCAAGAATTGAGAAAAGTGTATATGCATTTTCTTCACTTTTTTTTATCTTTGGTGCTTATTGTCTCATGTAATGGTGATCAATATTTTCTTTCCATTGTTGATGACTTTTGATCATTTTACTTTACTGTTATGTCTTAAAACCAAATATCAATGCATATTAACTTTTGATTCATTTCTTACTATGGTTAAGTTGCAATTTAATACCAATGTCAAAAGCATTCAAATTGATTCTGGTGGTGAATTTATTGCTTTCAAACCTTTGCTTAATAAACTAGGTTTGATTCATAAATTTTCTTGCCCTCATACATCCAAACAAAATAGATTAGTAGAAAGCACCATCAACGTACAATTGAGTAAAATTTGGCTATGGTACATCAGGCTTCAATGCCTATTACATATTGGCCATATTCCATGAGCACTGCTATCTATTTGAAAAATAGACTTCCTTTCAAGGTTCTTAATGGTCTTTCACCTTTTGAATTGATGTTTAATAAACTTCTTAATAGACTATTGGTCGTGTCTATATCAACAAGCATGTTGTGTTCAATGAACATGTCTATCCTTTTGCTCCATTTTCACTTGATCCTTCTAGTTTTTCCAAGTCACTTGGGTCTCAAATTCTTCTCCCATTTCCCTTCCTCTTGAGTCTATTGTTTCATTTGCTCATTCCTCCATCACACCAGACCATATATCACCTCCAATTGGTACTATCACTAATCCTATCTCTCCTTTACCAAAACCTCATTCTCTTCCAATTTTTGAAGCTTATCCACCTATTAACTGTCATCATATGATTAATAGAGACAAGGTAGGTATCAAAAAGCCTAATATATTACTTCAATTACTAAACTTTCAACACCTAAATCATGGAAGTTTGTTCTAAAAATTATAAAATGGTAAGCCAAAATGCAAAAGGAATATGATACTTTGGTTAATAATGGTACATAGGAGTTAGGTCCCTTATTGGTCAAAAATCCATCCGATGAAAGTGGATTTTTCGAATTAAGCTCCTCAATTCATGCTTATTGGATAACTATAAGAGTAGATTGGTGGCTCTTGGTTATCTTCAAGAGGCTGGGGTGGATTTCTATGAGCCTTTTAGCCCTATTTAACCTGTAACAATTAGGGTGGTTCTTAGTTTGGCTTTAACCTTTGGATGGCAATAGAGGCAAGTTGATGTCAACAATATCTTTTTAAATGGATATTTGGAAAGGGTTGTTTATATACAACAACCAACTAGATTTAGGAAGAGTGATAGATTGAGTTTGTTTATCAAGATTCATCAATTAATTATTCTCTTGGTCCCGGTTTACATGGATGATATTATCATCACAAGGAACTCACCTAGTGGTATTTATGATTTGGTCATTCAATTAAATGCTACATTCTCATTAAAAGATTTAGGTTGACTGGATTACTTTCTTGGTATTGAAGTTTCTTATTCTCAAACTGGTATTCATCTTAACCAACAAAAGTATGCTAAAGATCTTATTACCAAATGCAATTTGCAAAACAACAAGCATGTCAAAATTCCTATAATTTCAAGAAAGCTTCTTAATAAACATGATGGTATGGCTTTAGAAGATCCAAGTAAATACATAAATGTTGTTGGTGGGCTACAATACCATACACTTACAAGACCAAAAATTCCATTTGACGTCAATAGGTTATGTTAATTTTTATCTTAGCCCACAAATTGTCACTAGCTTGCTATAAAGCGTCACTTGCATTTTGTGAATGACACTTTACACCATGATTAACTCATGACAACATCTACCAATCTTGACTTAGTCACATTCAATGATGCAAATTAGGGTGGGTGCACTAGTGATCGAAAGAACACAAGTGCCTATTGCATTTTCTTTCGTGATAGTCTTGTTTTGTGTTAGTGTGCCAAGCAAAAGGTGGTTTCCAAGTCCTCTACTGAATTAGAGTATTATTCTCTCATCTTTGTTATCACTAAACTATTATGACTCCAATCCTTACTCTTTGAATTGCAGGTGGTCATGAATTCCAAACCATTAATCTTATACGACAACTTAAATTCAAAATATCTTGCTTAGAATCCCATCTTCCATGCACGCACCAAGCATATTAAACTTGATCATCACTTTCTCAAGGATCATGTCATGAAAGGTACTCTATAGATTGCATATGTTTTTTTCTCAAGACCATGTCGATTGCATAAGTTTTCTCTCAAGACTAGTACATCTTTCAAGTGTTGCAATCCAAATTGTTGGTGCTTCCACACCCATCAATCTAAGGGAGGGTGTTAGACTATTGTAATCCCAATACAAGTTGGTAAGTTAGTTAATTACACTTTATGTTCACACTTACACACAATTAGCTAGCTTAGTTTCCTTAATTAAGTCTTTTTCTCACCCTATATATAGTGATTGCATAATTATTTTGGGATCATTCAATTAATAACGAACATTACATTTAGTTTGTTAGTAACCCCAACTTATAATTGTATAATATTGAAGACTTCGAGACACATGATTCTTATTTAACAATTTTATCTAGAATTTTCTAAAAATAAAAAATATCCCCTCAAATTTCAAAAATATTATCATCCCATCCATTTAAGACTCCTGTTGGAGATGTGTTTGAAAAAAAAGACCAATAAATTTAAGAGATAATATTGTAATAAAACAATTATTAGAAGATATCAGTCAATACTAGAGTGCTATATGTAATTTTACCAAGACTGAATATGAATAATATTCTCTAAAATATATAATAAATAAAATGCCTTCCAAATTATGGACAACTTACTCTTTAGGTGATCCAAGCTCAGTGAAAAAGTAACGCGTTACAGCATGTTAAAAGTCCAAGGCACTAGACCTTATGTTCATCAATAAAAGAGTAATTTGCCTCTCTTTAAAGAAAAAAGTATTGTCTCCATGAAATAAGATAATAGATCTGTTCCATCTTCTCCCTAGCAATTTGTGACATCTCCTACCATGGGTGAACAACAGTTAGATACACGAGACCATAGTTATAAGCTGAATCCTCATCCGAGTGACAAAGTTCAGAACTCCTTTATTTGAAACCGTTGAAGATCTAAATAGTGCTCCTAAGAAATAAAGTTGCAAACATATAAAAAATAATAGTTTGTAACGTGCACGTACTAGATTGTTGAGAAATAAGAACTGCATCCTGGAGCCAATTTTAAATTCTGTTCTTATCTAAAAATCCATGTCCGGCATCACACAGACTATTCTTAGACATAAATTTTTTTAACAATTCCTTAAAAAGCTTTATAGAAATTTTTGGATAAAAGTAAGGATACAATGTGGAGGCTGATGGTCTAGCAAGTTAATCTTACTATCTGAGACAACAGTAGCACCATAAAATTATAGCTGGAAAACTCCATCTGGGTAAGGTAAAATATATAGATTCCCTTTATAATTTCCTTTAATGAAGTTGCCTTGATGAATATGAAGTCCAAAGAGGATCATATACAGTATTGCCAAGTTTGAGCAGATCGTTTGATACCTTAACAATGTGAACTCAGAATCCAAGTTTCCTTAGACTACAGATCAAGATTCCAGATATGCAGCTCCATATAATAATTGCATGAAGCAAATTATTACAATCCATGGGAATGTCAAAGATAAATTAGGAATTGACCTTTAGTATAAATCAATAACCTGAGATTCTCTGAGTTGAACTTGTGTGCTTCGAACTTCCAATAAATTTTGCATTGCATCATGGCATCTGGATGATATTGCTCAAAACAACGATGCCAGAGTCAACTTCTAAAAGAACTAATATATTCAAAAGGAAAAAAAAAATTCTATTACAATACCTCCAAGGAAAATGGTCAAGAAACATTGATGGTGATACAATAATGTCTTTGAAACTTTCTCTGTTTGCAATATAAGCTTTATGTGTTGGTGCATGGCCCCCCCATCCTATCCATAAAGAGCTTTTTGTCTCTGTAACTATGTGAATTATGACGCCTGGTAAATACATTTCAGGAGGATCCTGAGAAGATGTGTTTTCAGGCATTGGGACTGTTCCCATAAATTGAGATACAGGATCATGAGATGAATTGCCTTCAGTAGCAAAAGGATCAAGAAATTTATCAGGATCATTTTGAATGACACTATCTTCTATGTGAGCTCCACTCGAGAGGGAAATTTCTTGATCTTCTTCACTGCAACCTGCTCTTAAATAAGTACTTTTCAAAAGAAACTTGATCTTTGTTACGTCAAGGAAAATCATATATGGCTCTTTTCATATTAAAGAATGGGTTGTTTGAAGGAAAAAGAGAATCATATATGGCTCTTTTCATATTAAAGAATGGGTTGTTTGAAGGAAAAAGAGAAAAAAAGTGAGGGGAAATGAAGGACAGCTAGAACTAGACTACCTGTCGAATCATTATCATCTTGACCTCCATAAGTGCAGTTAACCTGATTTTCGAATTCGGTAGTCACAGAATACACGTTAGAAGCAGGATCCATTATTTTGGTCTTATTTCTCTCTATATTGCTTTTATCAAGAAAACGGCGTGAAAGCTTGACTATTACGCCTGTATCAGTGTTGGAATCTTGTGAAAGTGATGTAATAGCTGATGCTCGAAGCCGCAAGACAGAACCAATTGAAAGGCGAGCAGAAAATTCATTGTTGAATACAACACTGCACAAGGATCAGACATTTACAGCTTACGAGAGAACAGTAATATGTTACAATTATCCTTAGAATGTTATTTGCTATAGGACCTATAAGCAAGTACTGCTTCACCTTAGATGAGATTCAATGCTGCAAAAGGATCAGACACAGCTTACGAGGGAAGAAAAATCCCCCCCGAAAAAACCAATATATATAAAGAAATATGGAAAGCGTTCAGTTACCTCGTTACAAAATCCGAACACGCATTTGCTACCACTGAATCCACACATGGAAGGGGTCCATATGCATAGACATGCAAATTTGGGAATCGACTGTACAACTGTGCAAAAATTTTGGAAAACATTTAAAGATTTCATCACATGTAAAAACAAAATCACTTTCAGAGATTTATACATGGAGCAAAATCGACAACCATATATTCTCATACTATAAACTTTCTATTTCTTTCTTACGAAGTTTGACTTTCACATTAATTTGGAGAGAAAATGAGTTAGTGCACAGAGGCCCTTACACCCCTTGCAGTTAAACTACAATCACTTGTATTAAAAAACTTATGCAAGGAGTTGAATTGACTACCATATATTCTCATACTATCAGTTTTTTTAATTTTTCTAATTTCTTAGGGAATTAGAACATAGAAATTTAGAGGAAAACAACGTTCCTAAAAATAGTAAATGTATTGATCCACTTTAACCTCCTCATAATCCCCCAGTCCCTCTGAAAATCACTTAAACTTTCAAGACTTATAAGCATGTGCAAGTTCAAATATCTCTTTCAATTTTTCATGTATTGTAAATAGGTAGCAAGTGAATCTGCTGTGGATTATTATTTTTTGGTTTGCTTCATGCGAGGCAGTTTTATAGAGTGATGATTAAGATTGATCGGCCACTCTGTTTTTTTCCTTCAAGATTTTGATTTTGGAGTATTAAAGTTTATTGTTAGAGAAAGGAATCAAATATAGAAGTTCAAAGCACACAGGTAATCGGCATACTCTAAGATTCAAGTTTTTTTCTTTCTATTGTACATGACGACTTCTTTCTGATTTTGGGCCTAAATGACCTCACCCTCAACATCTTCTGCCTCAACAGGTGACTCGGAATGCAAATAAAAACTCTAGATATGGACCAAATCCTAATCCATGGCCTCCTCGTTACATTTTCCTTCAATTTCAATTGCAATTTTCTTGCAATAGGAGTGCAATGATAGGAAGAAAGATTTCTATTATAAAGATGTGACACATTTAGGGGACTTGGCCGAAAAAATAGAGTTAATCTTGAGTTCATGTAAGGAGTCTATGGCTAAAAGAAAGATTGAGAAGAAAGGCTTGATGGAGTTACACAGTTTAGTGGCTAAGCTCATATACCACAAAGGTAAAAGTGTTATCAATAATTTAGATGAAGCTCCTTTATGAAGATACTGATTGGTACACTAGAAGATTGGGTAATTGGAAGATAAGGTGTGAGAATAAAATTAGAAATTCATTAGAGTTCTAAAACAATTAGGATTTTATCTTTTAGAATTTTATTTTTATCACAATTGTTACTAGATTAGGATTTTTATTGGATTACATTAAGATTTATTGGAATTTAAGTTCTCATAAAATTAAGATGATCTATTATTTTACCTATAAACATGTTATTTGCATTGTAATTGCAAAAAAATAATCATCATAACCACCTATTGTGTAACCTTCAATATCGAATTATGTCGTCGTTCTAGCCTCCCAAAAGGTTTAGACCACCATTGTCGATACATTTACACAAAAAATTTCGTCATCATATCAAACGTACCTCCATGCACGATCCAAAGAAATTGTCGAATTTACCTTTCGTATTACCAGCATTAGCCGACATACCACCGGCGTGTATACACTTAGATTGTGCCAATTGGTGCAACCCTAGTGTCCCCCAATAGCTTCGCTGTCATTAGCCACTAGGACTTGCGTGACAAGTTCTACTCATTCCTAGCGAAAAAATATATATGAACTATTAATCAAAAGCTGAAGTTTCTATGTATAGATTTGTGCGATTATACAATTGGTTTACTTAAAATTTATAGGAAACTTGGGACTAAAAAATGGAAATAAAATCTCTTCTATATTACTAAAAAACAAAACAAAAGCATTTAATAAATACCAAATCAACTAATAATCTCCCTCAAATCATCTAAAAATGTTTCTAATAATTGTACAATACATCTCAAATATTTTGGAATTTTAACATTATCTCTCAAGTTAGATCATCAATATTGATCATGTCCAACCTACAGATAAAATAACAAACACTTGTTTGAGGAATTATTTTGGTGAAAATATCAATAGATGCTCTTTTCTTGGAATATATTGTTGAGAAAAATTTAGAATACATAACTCTAAATTTATTAATATTGTATCCAAACAAGTAAACAAACTACTTGTATTATACCCACAATAAAAGACACTATAACACCTTTCAAAGGCAACTCTCATATTGAAGAGAAATACAAGCACTCAAAGAGAAAGCTCTCAACTCACATTCAAACTATAAATACAAAAACTTATTTGTTTTTGACGGAATGATTAAATCAAATGCAAGGTAGGATATTTATAGTCCTCACCATGCAATCTACACCACACAAATATAAAACTAAGAAATAATTCCAGTCACACAAATATTATCTACACACTTCTCTTTTCTACATCCTTCAACCACCCCATTTATTTTCCTACAACCTTCAACAACTCTATTTATTTTTCTACATCTTTCAACTACTTCATTTATTGGGTTGGTGTTGATTTTCAACACTCCCCCTCAACACTAACTCTCGCTATTTTTACTGTGCCAAGCTGACGGCGAAACTTTTCGAACTTACGAATACTTAAGTTTTTTGTAAACAAGTCCGCAACTTGATCATCTATCTTGATTTGCCTTATCTCAATTTCTTCTTGCAAAACTTTTTCTCTGATAAAGTGATAGTGCATTTCAACATGCTTAGTTCTTGCATGAAAGATTGGATTCTCTACCAAACGAATTGTCGATTGATTGTCACAATATAACGAAACTGCATAATCTATTGGTTGTTGTAGATTATTCATTAGTTGCGTTAACCATGTACTCTCTCAAGCTGCCATGCCGCTACTCGATACTCAGCTTCAATGGTTGATAATGATACTGTCAACTGTCTCTTGCTATACCAAGAAATTGTTCCATAACCAAGCTTAAACACATACCCAGTTGTTGATCTCCTGGTGTCATGATCTCCTGCATAATCAGCATCACAATAACCAACTAACTTGTTGTCTCCACCTTTCTTGTACAAAAGACCATAGTCAATTGTACTCTTCACATATCTTAGTATTCGTTAAACTGCTTCCAAATGAGACTTCTTTGGATTTTACATGTACCGACTCATTACACGAACTGCATAAGAAATGTCAGGTCAAGTTAAGGTTAAGTAGATCAGAATGCCTACCAATTTTCGATACATTGTCTCATCTTCCAAATCTTTTCCTTCATGTGCACACATGTTGGCATTTGGCTCCATCGGTGTTGAAATCGGTTTGCATTCAAGCATTCTGAATCGCTTCATCAAATCTTTGGAATATTTTTGTTGACAAAGAAATATTCCTTCTTATGTGTGGTCAACCTCTAGACCAAGGAAGTGCTTGAACTGTCCAAGTTCCTTCATCTGGAAACAGACTAATAAATTCTCCTTTGTTCAAAGAATTTTTGACTCATCATCACCAATTATGATTAAATCATCTACGTACACTAGTACGATAGCTAGCTTTCCTTCATTGGCTTTGACCAACAAGTTGGAATCTACAGATGTTACTGAATAACCACTTTGTGTTAAAAATTCAGCAATCTTACCATACCATGCACTGGGTGCCTGTTTCAATCCGTAAAGTGTTATTCGTAGCTTACACACATATTCAGGATGATCTTGGCTCTGAAAACCCATTGATTGGATCATGTAGATCTCGCGATCTAGCTCTCCATGAAGAAAAGCATTCTTCACATCCATCTGCCATAAATTCCAATCTTTGTTGGCTACAAGTGCAAGTAAGACTTGTACAGTTGTAAGTTTCGCCACTGAACTAAACGTTTCATCATAGTATAATCCATACTGTTGAGAGAAACCACGAGCTACCAATCGTGCCTTGTATCTCTCAATTGACCCATCGATGCTTTATCTTGTAAACCCATTTACAGAATATGGGTTTCACATCTTCTAGTTTTCGCACCTGATCCGAAGTTTGATTTTGCTGAAGGGCATCGATCTCTTCTTTCATAGCTGTCATCCACTCAGATCTTTGCGATGCTTCTTTGAACGTCTCAGGTTCTATTGCTTCTTCAACTATGGTTGCATTGGCATATTTGGGATTTGGCCTTCGTGTTCTTGGTGACCTACGAAGTTGAGATTGTGGAGTTGATTCTTCCATTTCACTAGACCCACCTTCATTTAGCAGTTGATATATGCCAGTTCACCAAGGATTCTGAGTTACTCTTTGTTTGGCACCATCATCGTTTGGATCTCTGGATTCATCTAAACTTGGTTGAAATTGAATAGTATGCTCCCCATCTTTTGTTGCAACTTATCTCCAAATTCTCTCGAGTCTGGCAACGCCTCCTTCTCTGTGGACCACCAAGAAAATGCTTCATCGAACACCACATCTCGTGAAGTGCAGTATCTTCTACTCGTTGGATCACAACATTTCTATTCTTTTCTCTAGTTGTCGTATCCCACAAAGATACACCTAACAACTTTCTCGTCAAATTTGCTTCGTAAATGATCAGGAACAAATACATAACATACACAACCAAATACTCGAAAGTAGCTAATTGTAGGTTTCATGTTCCACAGTTTCTCAAAGGATGAAACAAATTCTAACCTAGGTTGAGGAAGTTTGTTGATCACAAAGGTTGCAATCATCATCGCTTTAGCCCAAAACCTTCCAGGTACATTCTTTTCATGTAGCATACTCTGATAAATTTCTACAAGATGTCGGCTCTTTCTCTCCGCTACACCATTTTGTTGTGGCGTGTTGGCACAAATGTACTGATGACGTATTTGACATTCCCTTAGGTATTGAGAGAACTCGCTTGAGTTATATTCTCTGTCGTTGTCTGTACGCAAGCAACAGATCTTCTTTCATACTTCTCCTTCAGTTGACTCTCTAAACTCTTTAAACATTGAGAATACTGATAAGTGCTCAAAAAGCACTAAAATAACCATGATTTTATATACATTAATTGATTAAAAATATATATATTTATATGTTTTATCATATATTTATATAAATTTGTTTTTTTCGGAATCACGGGGATTTTTATCGTTTTTCGGAATATTTTGGCTTAAAAACGCAATTTAAAGACTCAAAGAGAATACTTGAAGCAATACATCACAAATATATTAATAAATAAGTGAAAAGGTCAACAAACATGGAAAAATTGGACAAAATGGGTCGAAAAGGTCAAAAATGTCAAAAGACGGATATCGTGCTCACGCTTCAAATCCGGCTGCAACACACAGTAATGTTCACGCCAAGCGCCGAGCTACGCGCAATGACAATGTCGCGTGCGCTGCCAGAGGCCCAACAGCCCTCCGCGCGCCCAACGCCTTTTCGCCCCATTTTTCACGTGGCAATGTGTCATTAATGCCCCCACACGTCATTAATGACCTCAAGATTTACTACGCGTTTTACATTTTTTAACATTTTTTTCCTCATTTTTTCTCTCCATCCTCACCTATAAATTCCCCCATTCCCTTCACTTCTAAACACACCTAAAAACACACTTCTCTCTTCTATCTTTCTATTCATTTCTTAGTTTTTAGTTCTTTTGGCTTTTTCTCTACGTTTTAGCTAGTTTCTTGTAGCTTCTTCCTCTTTGGGAAGAACTAGTTATGTTTTGTAATTTATTAGCTTTTGATTCAATAAACGTGGAGTGCAAATTCCATTTGGAGGTTTTCTAGCGTTTTGAATGGCATCAAGACTGTAAGCGATTTTATTTTCTTTGAAATTATTTTTTATGCTTTATTCTTACATGTTATATTTAATTTGTCTCGTGATTAAATTTAACCGTGCTAGTCATTTGTAAAAAATGATATAATAATAACGTTGTTAGCATAAATATTAAATAGGTAAAAATCTCTAAAATGAATTGATTTTATTTTTTTATTCAAGATTTTATATTAAGAATCGCAAGAAATATATTATTTTTCATTACAAACTTCTAAATCGAAAATTAGATTTTAAGGTTTAGTTATCCTATTCCGATTTAGAGTAAGGTTTTTTATTTGCTTAATAATCGCCTCATAGCTAGCTAGAATAAGCCTATTTCAAAAAGTTTTTATAAGAATTATTATCCTCAAAAATGTATTATTGACGTGTTTTAGTAATTTTAAAACTTGAAAGTTAGTACTGGATAACTAAATTCTTAGGCTTAATTGGACACCTCGAATAAAGTTTAAATCTGCCTAACTCACCAAAGCGATTTAAACTGCTCATTTTCAATCTCTTAAAAAGGAATTAATTTAATTAACCAAATTAGTTATCAACCCCACCCATAAAGTGTTAATTGATTTGTTTAGTAAACAAAGAATATCTAACCTCACCAAAGCGCCAGATTCATACAAAAAATGAGAATCAATAAATATCAATTTATATCTTTAACAACCTAAATAATACGAGCAACGAAAATTAACTTAGTTATTATATCCATAAATACTCCACTATTATGAAGGATAAAATTTGCATAAATATTTATCAATCTATGTTTATTTTTATATTAGTAGATTAAAACACAAAACCCAAAATATCGTGACAGATGTTTAGATTTAATTTTGTTTTAAAGTTTGAATAATAAATTAAAAACCACATACATTCCTTCCTTTGATCGACCTGTGAGTATACTTAACATTTTCTACTTAAATGATTCGTAGACTTCATGCGAGAGTTTTATAAATATAAAACCAAGTATTAAGAGATTTGCTGATGCCGCTCGCTCATCAAGTTTTCGCGTCATTGCTGAAAGTTTAATAGCGTTTTTAATTTATTTATCAAAATTTTAAAAATATTTTTGTGCCGTAAATAATTGTGATTTTTTTTGTTTTTGTAAAAAAATAAAACATTTAATCAAATTTCAAATTTCATAAGAAATAATAAAAATAAATAAAAAATTAAAAATTAAAAAAAATTAAAAAAATTAATTATAGCATAAATAGTAAAATAATTTAGAAATTTGAAATTTTAAGTAAAAAGTTTTTACCGTTTATGAATAGTAAAAAACAATTAACAAAAAAAAAGAACATTTTTAAATAGAAATTGTACCGTGAATGATAAAATAATTTAGAAATTTAAAATTTGAATAAAAAAAAATTTACCGTTCATGAATAGTAAAAAAAAATTCAAAAATTTTAAGTTAAAAAAAAACAAATTCAAAAAAAATTATATTGTAAATAGTAAAATAAAGTTACCATTCATAAATAGTTAAAAAAAAGTTTTAAAAAATAAAAAATAAAAAAATTCTAATTTTAAATTATTTAATAAATATAGTGTTAATAGTAAAATAATTTTGGAATTTGAAATTTCGAAAAATAAAATAAAATAAAAAAATAAAATAAATAAAATAAAAGTTTTTTTTACTTAACTAAATCAACCTAGATTTTTACTTTAATTAACTTAGATTTTTATTTAATTTAACTTAATTAACTTAGATTTTCATTAACTTAATTAACTTAGATTTTTTTACTTCACTTAACTTAATTAACTTTTTTTTTAGTAACTTAATTAACTTAGATTTTTTTAACTTAATTTAATTAACTTAGATTTTTTAATTCACTTAACTTAATTAACCTTTTCTTTAATCTTATAACTTAGATTTTCATTAACTTAAATTTTTATTTAACTTAACTTAATAACATGAAAAGTAAAGATCTAAATTAAAGAAATCAAAATCAATAGATGATCGAAAAGATAGAGAGACCTCGTCTTACCTGAAGTTGATCGACTAACGATGATGGGACATCGAGTTTACTTAAAATGCAATCTCAAGTTACGCCTTGCTAAGACGTTAAACTAAGTTACTGGATTGGGAGGCAACCCATCATTTTAGGTAATTTTCTTTTATTTCTTTTATTTACTTAATTATTTCATTTTAATTACATGTGAATAATTTTTAAATTGTTAAAACTAAAAATATTTGTTGAGATGTTAGAAGTTCACAGCGATTTGTCTGTATACACTTTAATGATGAATATGATGGATGCACCTGCATTTTCTATTACTACTTGCACATTCTCAAGTTGCCGGGAAATCTTTCTTCTCTTTTCTCTTTATCTTTAATTTATAGTTGTTACATTGAGGACAATGTAAGTACTAGGTTGGGGGTGGTGAAAAGTTACCATGCTTAATTAAAAACAAGTTTTAACAATTTAAAAATAAAAAAATAAAAAAATAAAAAAAAATTTAAAAAATAAAAAATATACTTTTTCATTTTTTGTGTGTTTGGTTTTATTTCTATTTTGTGTGATTTAGTAATTTTTGAAAAAAAACATTTCTCACAAAAATTATCATTTCTTTAAATCAAATTTAAGTAAATAGTTAAGTCTCAGATCGCTAGATTAATTTTTGAAAACATATCATTTAAATATTTTGTAATTATTTTTTGATAATTAGTTAGTTTTTGTCATAACTAAGTATTTCTCGATAAGATGTAGAAATTATATTAAACCCAAAAATCGTGTTTATGAATTTTTTTAATGAGACTACTCAGGAGATATAATTGAGCCTAATTTCCTTTATTCAGAGTGAAATATATATTTTTTCTACTCCAAACACATTTCTTATTTCTTCAAATTTTTAGATGATCTCTATAGGTATTAGCATTGAATGTATGAATTTTTTCTCATCTTAATAGAGTATCGTATATTTTTTATTATTATTTTTGCTTAGATTAAATGATTTGAGTAGAAATTGATAGTATATTCTTATATCTCATTCATGCATGACTGCTACAAAAAAAAGAGACATATCTTTTATACTGTTAGATTAATTTTTGAAAACATATCATGAAATATTTTGTAATTATTTTTTTGATAATTAGTTAGTTTTTGTCATAACTAATATTTCTTGATAAGATGTAGAAATTATATTAAACCCAAAATCTGTTTATGAATTTTTTTTAGCTGGTGACTACCTGTGAGATATAATTTGAGCCTAATTTCCTTTATTCAGAAAGTGAAATATATATTTTTTCTACTCCAAACACATTTCTTATTTCTTCAAATTTTTAGATGATCTCTATAAAGATAAGATCTGAATGTATTTAATTTTTTCTCATCTTAATAGAGTATCGTATATTTTTTATTATTATTTTTGCTTAGATTAAATGATTTGAGTAGAAATTGATAGTATATTCTTATATCTCATTCATGCATGACTGCTACAAAAAAAAGAGACATATCTTTTATACTGTTAGATTAATTTTTGAAAACATATCATGAAATATTTTGTAATTATTTTTTTGATAATTAGTTAGTTTTTGTCATAACTAATATTTCTTGATAAGATGTAGAAATTATATTAAACCCAAAATCGGTGTTTATGAATTTTTTTTAGTGGAGACTACTTCATGTAGATATAATTGAGCCTAATTTCCTTTATTCAGTGAAATATATATTTTTTCTACTCCAAACACATTTCTTATTTCTTCAAATTTTTAGATGATTTCTATAGGTATTAGTATCAATGTATGAATTTTTTCTCATCTTAATGAGTATCGTATATTTTTTATTATTATTTTTGCTTAGATTAAATGATTCGAGTAGAAATTGATAAGATATGCTTATATCTCATTCATGCATGATCAAGTACAAAAAAGAGACATATCTCAGGTTACCTAAACCAAGATCAAGAAAAGCCACAAAATTAACCACTCACCAAAATCCAAAAAAAAAATATACAATCATATAATGGGTTGACTCTCTAAAATACATATATTGGTAAATATCTTTTAAAAAAAAATAGAGATAAATATATAGTATAATCTATATACTATAACCCACATCATTGCCTACAAAGTCATGAGTAAAGGTTAATTATAAAAGAAGGATATGTGAAATAATTTCCCTAAAAAGTCATCAGACTCTCTTCATTCAGAAAAAGGTATATATCTTGAAATTCTTTCTTAATGATTTTGATTTATGCATTTAAAAATAATTTTTATATATGATATCTTTATAATTTATACATTTGATTCCTTTCATGAGATCAATGTTAAAATAACACTTTGAGCCTTTATTCTTTATACATATCGCGAATATTATTACCATTTCTATACATCAACTCTTTCGCATATAAATTAGTATTTAAAGTGTTTTAACCCATGCGGATTCAAGACAGAGTATTGACTTCGCGAGAATGTAGTCAATTTGATTCATGATTAATCGAAATTGGGTAAAATTAAATTGATACATTTTTGATAAGAAATATGAAAATGATTTTCGACTAATTATTATAATAAAATCATGATTGTTTAAAGAGATTAAAATAACTTATGCTTGAGATTTTAATTATGATCTTAAAAGAGATTAAAAAGTAAGAAACATTTTTGTGATATGCTGTTTTCTTTTATTCTTAAATTAATTTTTGATTTTGTTGTAATTTTAATTTTTGATTTGATTGTTTTTATATATGAACTATTAATCAAAAGCTGAAGTTTCTATGTATAGATTTGTGCGATTATACAATTGGTTTACTTAAATTTTATAGGAAACTTGGGACTAAAAAATGGAAATAAAATCTCTTCTATATTACTAAAAAACAAAACAAAAGAATTTAATAAATACCAAATCAACTAATAATCTCCCTCAATCCACGAAAGTGATTTAGGATAGTTTAATTTTTTAGTTTTCTTCTCATAAGAGACTAGCAAAGAATGTTGGGTGATAAGTTGCTCAAAAAGCACTAAAATAACCAATACGATTTTATGACATTAATCGATTAAAAATATATATATTTATATGTTTAATCATATATTTATATAAATTGCTTTTTCGAAATCATGGTATTATTATTGTTTTTCGTGTATTTTGGCTTAAAAACGCAATTTAAAGACTCAAAGATAATACTCAAATACATCACAAATATATTAATAAATAAGTGGGAAAAGGTCAACAAACATGGAAAAAATTGGACAAAATGGGTCGAAAAGGTCAAAATGTCAAAAAGACGGATATCGTGGCTCTCGCTCAGCCTAATCAAAGAGTCTAACGCCCAGCCAATGCCGCGCGGCGTGGAATGGGCCTCCCTCCGCGCGCCCAACGCCTTAGCCCCATTTTTCACGTGCACAGCTTTACGACGTCATTGCGGCCGACGTCATTAATGACCTCCCGCATTTCCATTACGCGTTTTTACATTTTTTAACATTTTTTTAACATTTTTTTACTCATTTTTTCTCTCCATCCTCACCTATAAATACCCCTTCATTCCCTTCACTTCAAACCACACCTAAAACACACTTCTCTTCTTTTCTTAATCTTCATTTCTTAGTTTTTAGTTTTTTTTTGGGCTTTTCTTACGTTTTAGCTAGTTTTCTCTTGCTTTGTTTCTTCCTCTTTGGGAAGAAACTAGTTACGTTTTGTAATTTATTACTTTTGATTCAATAAATCTTGCCAGCAAATTCCATTCGGAGGTTTTTCTAGCAAGAACTTAATTGGCATCGAAGATCAGTATGATTTTATTTTCATAGCTATTTTTTACGTTTATTCTTACATGTTATATTTAATTTGTCTTCGTGATTAAATTTAACTGCTAGTCAATTGCTTGTAAAAAATGATATAATAATAACGTTGTTATGCTTTAAATATTAAATAGGTAAAAATCTCTAAAATGAATTGATTTTATTTTTATTCAAGATTTTATATTAAGAATGTTAGAGAGAATATATTATTTTTCATTACAAACTTAACCGAAAATTAGATTTTAAGGTTTAGTTATCCTATTCGATTTAGAGTAGTACTCTTTTATTTGTTGGCATAATCGCCCGATAGTTAGAGTCAAGCTCTATTTCAAAAGTTTTTATAAGATTATTATCCGAAAATGTATCGACAACATGTTTTAGTAATTTTAAAACTTGAAAGTTAGTACTTTGATAACTAAATTTTAGTTTAATTTGGACACCTTGAATAAAGTTTAACCTCGGTTTAACTCACCAAAGGCATTTAAATGGTTCATTTTCAATCTCTTAGAAAAAGGAATTAATTTAATTAACCAAATTAGTTATCAACCCCACCCATAGCAAATTGATTTGTTTAGTAAACAAAGAATATCTAACTCACCAAAGTGGTATTCATACAAAAAGTGAGAATCAATAAATATCAATTCATATCTTTAATAACCTAAATAATACGACAAGATAATTAACTTGGGCTTATTATATCCATAAATACTCCACTATTATGAATGATAAAATTTGCATAAATATTTATCAATCTATGTTTATTTTTATGTTAGTAGATTAAAACACAAAACCCAAAATATCGTGACAGGATGTTTAGGATTTAATTTTGTTTTTAAAAGTTTGAATAATAAATTAAAAAACCACATACATTCCTTCCTTTGATCGACCTTAGGAGTATACTTATCATTTTCTACGAAATGATTCGTGCACTTGCGAGAGTTTTATAAATATAAAACCAAAGTATTGGCAGGATCGGCGTTGCCGGTTTTCGTTCATCAAATACGTCAGATTTTTCTTTCATAAAGAAAACCCACACATACCTTGAGAATTCGTCAATGAATGTCACCATGTGTCGCATACCGCCAATTGATGGTTGCTTAACAGGACCGAATACATCAGAATGAACTAACTCCAATGGTTCTTTTGCTTTAAACTTCAATTCCTCATATGGCAATTGGTGAGCTTTACCATACTGGCATCTTGCACATACCATGTTTGTTCACACGTCTAGTTGAGGAAGCCCTTTAAGTATCGACTTCTTCACCATCACACTTAGCTTAGAATAGCTAACGTGACCTAACCGCATATGCCATAGATATGCTGTCTCATTTCTTCTTGTCTTGTCTACATATGCAGATTCTACTAACATCACGTAGACTGATTCCAATCGTTGCCCCTTCATTGTCGGTGTTTTTGAGATTTTGAGATCACGATAGACCTTCACGTCTCGACGACCGAACAAGACATAGTAGTCTGATAATGTCAATTGAGCCATAGATAGCAAGTTTTTCTTCATTCCTGGGACATGATAAACATCTTGAAGTGGTACCTAGTTAGTATTATATCGAGGCGTAACTATCATCTTACCGATGTGGGCCATCGGTAACCTTGAGTTGTCAGCTGTCACTACTACATGACCTCCCTTGTACTCAGACATGCTTTCCAACTTCTGTTTATCATTCATCATATGATTTGAGCAACCCGAATCTACGATCCAGTCATTCTTGTAGTCAATCTATTTTGATGTTGTCACCGTAAAAGCTAATTCTTCCTCTATAGCGAATAATGCTTCGGCATCCCAACCATCTTCGCTATGCTCCTTAGAACTAGAAGTAGTTGTATTACCTTTAACAAGCTTTTTCTTACTCCAACAATCTTTTGCCATGTGACCCATCTTTCCGCACTTGTAACATTCACCATCAAATTTTCTAATATTATTACGATTCTTCCAAGCTCCCCCTGGACAAAAGCCTCCCTTTCCTTGAGGAATTTTTCCTTTGTCACCATCATTTTTATATCCATTTCCATTGTACTGCTTGAAAGTGCCTCTACTTTTACTGGTGTAGAGCGTTTTTTCTTCACCCTTCAACGAGACTCCTCCCATTTGCTTAGCCATAGCTTCTTGACCGGCCAGCAAATTCTCTAACTCAACAAGAGATGGTTGTGTTAGCCATCCTTGTATAGCGGTAACAAATCCTCGATATTCAGGTCTTAAACCATGGATAATTATTTTCTTTATCCTAGAGATGATTATGTCGTTCATCCTTGTATAGCGGTAACAAATCCTCGATATTCAGGTCTTAAACCATGGATAGTTATTCTCTTTATCCTAGTTTTCCTAATAGGAGCTTTCGGATCTAACTGAAATTTCGCGACATAACGACTTTACCTTGTGAAAGTATTGGGAAATCGTCATGTCGTGTTGCACCATCGATAGCAACTCGTTCTCCAGAAGTTGTAGTCTTGTATCATTCTTCTTTGAAAAAAGTGTAAGAAGAGTGTCTCATCCTTCCTTCGGTGTTTTGGCATCCCGAATGTGCTCCAACATTTCTTCTTCAATTGTGGTTTTTAAAGCAAACATCGTTTTGCCTGCTTTAATTTTCCACTTCCGCAAGATGCCGTTTGCATCTTCAGCTGTTGGTTGTGTAACTTCGTCACCACCAAAAACCTCTCACAAGTCTTGACCTTGTAGGTAAGACTCCATACATATTGACCATGTGTTATAGTTTTTGTTGTTGAGTTTCTTGATTCCTCCAACTACTTGAAGGTCACCCATCGTGTTGGCAAGACTTCGACTATACCAAATAAGCTTAACTAAGAAACTTGTAGAGTACCAAACTCCTCACAACTCAAGATAACTCCACTAAGAACGATCATTGACCGTCCCGCTCTGATACCAATTGTTGAGAAAAATTTAGAATACACAACTCTAAATTTACTAATATTGGATCCAAACAAGTAAACAAACTATTTGTATTATACCCACAATAAAAGACACTATAACACCTTTCAAAGGCAACTAACAAATTGAAAAGAAATACAAACACTCAAAGAGAAAACTCTCAACTCATATTCAAACAAAGAATACAAAAACTTATTTGTTTTTGATGGTATGATTAAATCAAATGCAAGGTAGGTTATTTATAACCTTCACCATACAATATACACCACGCAAATATAAAACTAAGAAATAATTCTAGCCACACAATTATTATATATACACTTCTTTTTTCTACATCCTTCAACCACCCCATTTATTTTCCTACAACCTTCAACAACTCTATTTATTTTTCTACATCAGTCAACTACTTCATTTATTGGGTTGGTGTTGATTTTCAACACATATGTCATACAAATAATTTTTTCAACCTTTTCTTTGATGATTTGACTATTCACTTCCACAT
Source organism: Hippophae rhamnoides (assembly GCA_033030585.1). Lineage (NCBI taxonomy): Eukaryota > Viridiplantae > Streptophyta > Magnoliopsida > Rosales > Elaeagnaceae > Hippophae > Hippophae rhamnoides. Next base: position 55,862,667 of record CM065429.1, on the reverse strand, counting down.
GTTTTGTCTTGTCATGTTGAACAATATTTAGAGAGACATTGATCTTGTTGTCTTAGAATGGTAAAGTTTAACATAAGGTTTTACTACAATCTGGAGTTCCATCAATAGCTTCTTAACCACAATGCCTCACAAATTCCTTATGCAAATACCTTGAATTCAACTTCAGCATTACTCTTGACTACTACGTTTTGCTTCTTACTTATCCATATCACTAAGTTTCCAACGATAAAGACAAAATATCTAATAATGGATCAATTATTTTCTATCAAGCCAACACAATTTGCATCAATGAAGACCTCTATATCTTTGGTTTCTTTTTTTTTTCTTTTTTTCTTTTTTTTTTAAGAACAAACCTTTGACAAGTGACACTTTGAGAAATTTGAAGATTTTGTAAACTGCTTCAATATGAACTTCCAATGGGGAATGCATGTATTGACTCTACACTAACTGCAAATGTAATGCCAAATCTAGTGTGAGACAAGGATATTAATTGTCCTACTAGTTTTTGATATTTTTCTTCCACTAGTTTTCCCAAACCTTCACATTTCTTTCCTACCTCGATTGGTGTATCACTTGTTATGCAACCAAGCATGCTCGTTTCATTAACGAGGTTGAGGACGTAAGTACGTTGAGAGACATTGATTCCTCTTTATGACATTGCAACTTTTATTCACAAAAAGTATCGCATTTGTCCCATATATTTGACTTTAAATATTGTAGCTAAGGTTTTCTTTAGTCTGTTGGTTTCCTCCAAATTCTCTCCAATCAGGATTGTATCATCGACATTCACTCAAAATTGACCCCTTCACCTTTCCAGTCTATCAGAAAAACATTGTGTGGCCTGATTGTCTCTACTGGTATTCTTGTTATCTCATCCTTTTCGCAAATCTATCAAATCATGCTCTAAGTGATTGTTTGAGATCATACAATGATTTTTTCAATTTGTGAACCATATTTGTACCTTTTTTGCAAAATCCTAGTAGCATGGTCATAAAGACTTTCTTCTAACCCTCCATTTCGGAACATAGTTTTATTGTCCAATTGTTGGAGAATCCAATCTAAAAAAGAACACTCCAACTATATTCAGTTTAGTCACTAGTGCAAATGTTTTTGTGTAATCAATTCTATAGGATTGTGTAAACCCCTTTGCAACTAGTTTTGTATTGTTATATTTAACTATTTTATCGTGAATACCAATTACAACCAAGTGGTGTTTTTCCTTCTGGTAGATCTATCATATCTCACGTTTCATTTTTTTCAGTGCTCTTATTTCTACCATATCAACTTATCTCCATTTTGGGATTTTTAAGGCTTCATGGATTTTTTTGGAAATTATTACTCTACCAAGGTTAGAGGCAAAAGCATGAAATCCAGCAAACATAGTATTATATGAAATAAATCTAGAGATAAGATAAAGTGTACAAGATCGAGTTTGCTATCTCAAAAGACATAGGAGACTCAAAAATTACCTAGTTCTCAAATAAACTCCTGGATATTTGAATCTATTATCGATTATAACTCTCTTGGTGCATTAAGTGTAAAGTTTTCATTGTTCTTTAATTTTGACCTGTGTGAATAAATAGTCATCTCTTTGTTTTTTTAGTTACCTCCTTTTTGGTTTAAGTTTCCTTCGGTAGGTAGCAAAACAAAACATGATGGGATAGTAAGTTCACTATTTGGAATCGGTGCAATGTTTAAGGTAGTGAGCAGTTTTTTTTTCAAAGTATCATTACGGCCAACAATGATCCCCTTTTTTTGTAGAGAGATCGTAGCACTTATAGCCATTATAAGTAGGAGAATATCATACAAAAAAACTTTATTTGTTGTTATTCTAACTTGGATATATTATTTGAATAAATGTGAGCAAAATCAGTACAATAGAATCCCCCAAGGGAAAGGTCAAACTGAAAATACAAAGTCATGGTTTAAAAGTGAATTGTATTTGCATGATATTAAATTACATGTTCTCTAGTACATATTTATAGGTAGAAACTAGGCCTAAAAAAGAATAAAATCAAACTTTTGTACAAATTTTCTATAATGCCCATAATCTCCTAATAGATTGATAATTAAATTAAATCAAATCAAATCCTAATAATTAACTTTGTGATTTCCACATTTTTACTAAAGTTGAATAATAAATATTAATCATATTCAACTTGCAAATAAGATCTTTGAAGTGTTGTCGAGGAGTCCTTTGGTAAAAATATCAACAGTTTTCTCTTCGTTGGAATAAAAGTCATGCTAATTGTTCTATCTTCAACTCTCTTTGATAAAATGTTTGTCTACTTCCACATATTTTTTCCGATCATTATGAGCAAGATTAAGAAAGATATTGATGGCTGTCTTGTTGTCACAATATCATTTGATAAGAGGTTTTACCGCAATTTGAAGCCTTATCATAAGTTTGCTTAACCACATTGCCTCACAAATTTCTTGTGCAACTTCTTGAAAATAATTAGGATTGTATCTTTAGGAGTTTTATTTCTATTGCAATTGTTATTAGATTGATATTTTTATTGGATTAAGATAAAATTTATTAGAATTTTAGTTCTCATAAAATTAGAACAATCTTTTATTTTACTTATAAATAAACTTATTTGCATTAAAATTGAAAAATTTAATTGATTTTGATTATAATTATTGATTTTTGAGAACTTTATTCCGAAATTATCTCCTTCATGCCTTTTGGCCTACTGCATTAGTTCTTATTGGGTATGTGACAAAAATGAATCCTGAAATTGAGATAATTCAAGAATCCATAAGTGTGATTGCAGATCAGATAATTATTGATAGTATTTGGGGCTTTTATTCAACGAATGGGTTTACTTGCCTTCTTATGGTAGATTTGAGTGCATTTTTATTATTTGGGGCGCATAAAATGTTGAGGCAGTTAAGTATGTAGTTTGTGATTTTTCAATTTCAATCAAAATTAAACCAGTGGAAGGGGAAGATCGATAGTTATCAGGAGTTTATAGTCCTTTTAAGAGAAAAGAAATGAAAATTTTTAGGATTAGTTGGTTGGTTTCTCATCCTATTGGTACGTGGTGATGATTTTAATGCAATAAGTTTTTCTTTAAAAAAATATTAAAAGTTGGGAGAGAAACTAGAAATATGAAAATTTTTAATTCTTTTACAAGAGATACAAGGTTAAAAGAAAGTGTCCAATTATTTTGAGAACAAAAATAAAACAATGAGCTCAATTTCTATTATGTTCGAGAATGTGGCTTGAGACTAAGATTTCATCAATAAAGTGCAACAATGATGGAGAAAGTGTTTATTCAACGATGGTGCAGTTATAAGTTTATGAAAAAAGTTAATATTTGAAATAAAATTTAATAAAGTGAAACAAGGAGTTTGGTGATATGAAAGGGAGAAGATTGTGTGGAGAGGATTTCTTCCTTAGATAAGTGTCAAGAGATTGGGAATTTCATTGAGTCCATGAAATTAAGGCTAAATAGCTTGAAAATTCAAATGGAACATCTTAGTGTAAATGAGGATCTCTTCCGGACACAAAAATCAAGACCCATTTGGATTAATTGGGTGATGTGAACTCAAAATATTTTCATAATGTGGCCAATGGGAGGAAAAGTATAAGTATGATCGAAAAAATTGAAAAGGAAGATGGGAGTCTAATGGAGGGAGAATAATACATAAAAGACAGTTTTAAGTTTCTTTAAAACAGGCCTCTAAAAATGATGGGCCAAGACAACAAATTCATAGGTTAGATTGGGTTACATTTCAAAAGAAATAGCTAGTTGGTTGGAACGACCTTTTGAAGAGAAGAAATTAGAAAAGAAATATAAGGGTTTGAAAGATCGCTCATGATCCATAAGAGTCTAACTATGCATTCTTTCATGAGTTAGGAGATTCATGTGTTGCTATGAACGATTCCATAATGGAGGACTTTATAACATCAACTGACTTCAGGTAGTACTTCTAAAATCTTTCTTGACGAGTCACCATTATCTCTCTTTGATCGAAGTGATGGGAGATGAATAAATAGGAGTTGTTAGAGATGGTTTTTGAACATAGTAGTTGACATGACAAAAAACTAATATTTTTTAGGGTTACAGATTGGACTCGCTCTGATATAAAGTCAGAAGTTGTTGGGAAACAAACTCTCTAAAAAGTAAGTTACTTTTTATCAACCCTCTCTAGAGTTCAACAAACTTTGATAAATTGGTATTGTCAAGTCAATTTATTACTTATTAATTTTTGAATTCTTGTGAGAGTTGTTAAAAGATAAAAGAAAATAATGTACTTTTTGTGGGAATGTGTAAGTGAAGAGGAGAAGAGTCATTCAATCAATTAGTTGACTGTTCAAAGAATGAAGGGGAAAAAAAGAGTTGGGTATTGGCAACATCATAAAAAAAACAAATACTATTAGGGAAATGTCTTTTTAAGGTTCCCGTCATAGGAAGACTCCCTTTGGCTTAGAGTCATAAAAATGGATTGAATGAAAATGGGTTGGATGCAATTCCCTTAATTGGTGCGTGTTTTGCTTGCAATTCAGAAGATATTTATTATTTATTTCTACATTGTCAAATTGCACATTCTATGGTCCATGTCATAAAGGAACATGGGATTGAATTGGCTATTCCATTATCAAGTTGATCATTATTTTTGTAAACCTTCTGCGGGTATGAGAGTAGTTAGGTTTCAAAAGCTACGGTACAATGGAACTGCAGGGTAAAAACAAACCTTTGGTCTTTTGCAAATGGGGAAGAATAGTAAAACTTTTTATGATAGTGAGAGCACTAACATTATTTTGTGGGGGAAAGCTTTCTTTTTGGCATCAAGGGAATCTATTTCTAATTCTAAAGAATTGAATGATTATTCTAAATTTCTAATAAATTTTAACTAAGAAGCTTGTATATCCCTATTTGGTATTTAGAGCTTTGTAATGAATTCAGCATAGGGCTATTATTTAGTATAGCTTGTTGTTTCCGTGTGAAATTGGATTACTGATCCACTATATTTAGTATAGCTTGTTTTTCCGTGTGAAATTGGATTATTGGTTCACTATATACTTTTGTAATTATCACTTATATTAAAATAATAGTGTTTCTTTTTTAAAAAAAGTAAATCAGCAGTTAATAGTTATTTTATGTTCAGATGCATACCTTCATAATCAGCTACAGTAAAAGAGTTTCGGGTCCTTAGTCTATAAGTACATATGTCTGTCTCACTATTAAAAGAAAAAGAATAATAGTAACTAATTTTTTTGCTAGTCTCCTCTTTTTTTACTTTGATTTCTTAAAATGCAGTTAGACAGAATATAGAATCAGAAATATAAATTTTAATAATTTCTCTATATAAATAAACCTTTTAATTAGAGATTTTGTTTATGGGAAAAATCATGAAATAGGCTTGAGCTATTCCAATATTCACAATCTAGTTTGAGTTATCCATATTTTACAATATGTCTCGATGCATTATTCACTTTTCTTTTTTCTTTTTTTCTTTTTTTCATTTTTTCATTTTTTCATTTTTTCATTTTTTCATTTTTTCTATTTTTATTTAATATGTAACGCACCCATATAGATTTATGGAGTTGTTACAAGAGTAATTTTTCTACAGAGGCAAGTAAATTTGATTTTTTTTCTTCCACATGCCACAATTGTGCCTTAAAATTTACAAAGCCTACATTGTGATTTTCCCTAATTAAACTAGTTTGTGAATATAGCCCCTTCTTGAGCCAAGTTGAGGTGATTTTTGTATGGTTTTATGGGTCAGAAATTTGAAAGAATATTAGAGGCACAAAAAACACAAAGCTTGTATTTTAACCAGAGTATTAGCTTCTTATGGGGGAAATTAGAAAGTTTTTCATTCATGATCTGCAACTTCTATTAAGTTGGTTCTATGCTCATGATCATTTGGCTAAAATGGTTTCCAAGTTCTGTTTTTGGGAATGGACACTATATGTAATACATAAGTTTGATAAGTATACAATAACAATTCTACTTATTCTTTCAAAATTTTATGCCACGGGTAGAGCATGCAAAGGATATCATCACATTCTTATATGTAGATAATCCCAATAACAAAAAACCAAATGTGAGCCTCACAAAAACTGGAGATATAAGAACCAGTTTTGTACGATGTGGAGTTACCAAAACGAAAAAGTCTTATGTTCTAACTTCTAAGTGGATTACTAGTCGACTACTTGTACTTTTATACTTTACATAATAATTTTATAAAAAATTATTTTGTTTATCCCAAAAAAAAATGGTTACCAAATGCCTCAATTCTTAAATCATTCAAAAACGGTTTCAACGATGCATATAACTCCTACGTGCAGCATGCGTAAATTCCGGTCATGTATGTTATATCAGACATATGTAACTTTGGAATCATGTCAAACAAAGGAAATAGTTTAATTTGATAAGTTGAAGTTTAATAATTCATACTCTTATCCCAAGCAATGCAGCAATAGCGCCTCCCAGGGAATGTCCCACTATGCGAACAGTGTAACCCTCACACTCACATCCAGATCCCAGCAATGAAGAAAGGAGGCCACTTGAATTGGATTCTGCAACTAAAATCACCAATTATTCATTTCTGAATAAGTTAATAATTTTTTTTGGAGGTGACATGATATTAATGATTTGTAAAGAAAGAAAGATGGGAACTAGACTGCCAGCAGCTTTTATCAGCCCTCATCTGGCAGAATATGTGCAGTGAACATCCATAGTAAAATCAGGAACCATGACAGACTGATTTGTGCCCGAATAAAAGGCTGCCCTTGAACCATTATTTTAAGCCATGAAAGCATCCAGAATAATTAAAGATAAAGAAATTTATAATATTTTATCTAGCCAAAATATTATCACTTCAATTCTAACGTAATGACATTTATATGACTTGATTAGCGGTAAAAGATATCATTTCCCACTATGGACAAAGAAGAAAAAATGAGAGGGAAATTCTCCTAAAGATATCTAAAATTGTGAGAAGCTCAAGTCTTTTAATAACTCCTTAGAGGAAGTACTGAAAATTCCGAAAAATCACATCACAGCCCTGTGTCTGCTTAAGACATTTCCAAAAGAGGGATATTTTATCACTTGAAAGCAAATCTCTATAAATTTAGCAGGCTTCTCCTTCCACTCCATATATCTAGTCCCAAATATAATTTGGGGTATTCTTAATTTGTACTTCGTACATCAGCTTCTTTTCAAAAAGAAGCTGAAAATATGTACAAGCAAGGTTAAAAATGTAAACAGTGAATGAACTCATTGGTATAAATAAAAGTGTGAATATATTAATTGTATATTATTTATAGTTATTTTAGGAATATTCTGTTTTCTTATTTTATTCTTATAACGTGTATTTAGGAGATATTTTCATTTCTTAATTAGGCCTTGTACATGTGTATAAATACCCAATGGAGTTAGAACAAGCCTTTCATAATTTAATTTGGAATCATAGCAAAAGGGGAAAAAAAATCGCTCTCCCTAAGTCTGATCCCATCTACAGCTTTTGAAATTGAGGTGTTTGTACACTCTAAAAAAACTGAGAAAGCACCACCTGCACCAGCCTTGCTTAGGCCGCCGCGTCCTCTTCCCCACCACATGGACAGCCACCTGTGTCAGGCTTGCTTTGTGCCACTGCTGTCTGTCTGATTTTCAGCACCAGCTGCTTCTATTACATATGCTTTCCAGCGCCAGCTGCTTCTATTATGTGTGGTTTCCAGCGTCGTCACTGCAGTATCTACTGCTGCTGCTGGAGCTCCACTGCTACTCAGCATGCACCAACAGTCACTCCCACAATCAATCTGTTTTTCTACACTGTTTTTTCCAGGAAAGTTTCTACAGTTTTTCCAAGAAATTATTTGCATTTTTCTGGATATTGTTTCGGACTGATTTTTGGGAAAACAAATTCCTGCACTGTGTTTGGACTGTTTTCTGCTATTTTTTTCTGGTAGTATTTTGCTGGTATCATTACTACCTATAAGGATTCAGCCAACTTTTACTCTTAAACCGGGACTCAATTAAGAATTGGGGTCATAAGATGCTATATTGTGACAAGGATGCAATAAGCATTGCTCCAAACCCAATCAAAGCACGTGGAAATTTACACTTCATCAAAGAAAAACTTGACTCTGGACAAATCTTTATTCTGCGTGTTCCTTCTCATGTTATGTTCCAGAAATTAATCAACGGAAAAGGTTGTAGCCACAGTTCAGGTGTAAACGCATGATGTATTAGTTGCAATCTCATTTATAGTAGATAATTTCCTTATTTAGTTCCTAGATCAACTTATATTTTCTATATATACTTTGTTGGAATGTATTCTCAACAAGATAGAAATAAGAAAACAATTTTTTCTCAAATTTGTTCATCAAGAATGCCTTTCTCTATAGAGATTTGACAAAAGAGGTGTATCATCGTCCAAGTCTATGTACAAAAAGGAAAAAGGTATGCAAATTGAAGAAAGATATATGTGGGTTTAAACAGTCTCCCAGGGTGTAAAGATACGCTTAGTTACACTCGAATCGTGCAACATTTGCTAAACCTATAAAGAAGAGAGTCAGCTTAGTTAGTGAAGAAAATATTGAGAGATGGTGGAGAGAAACTGAATTCTTATTGTATTTTCTCTTATTCATTCACATGTATATACAGCACTATAAATAGGACTAAAAGGTAGACAAATTCCCACTAACTTAGAAATAATACAGCTGGTATCAACAACCAAAATACAGCTTATTCTACACTAAATTCACAGCCTGTACAACACTATTCCAGCCTAATATTCTCAGAAAATCTACACTCCCCCTCAAGTTGGGTAATAGATATTAATCATTCCCAACTTGCAACTCAGTTCTTCGAAATTTGTTCGAGGTAATACTTTGGTAAGGATATCTGCAATATGATGATGAGTAGATGTATATAGTAGGTCCACAATTTTTCCATCTAACTTCTCTTTAATGAAATGACGATCAATTTCTACATGTTTGGTTCGGTCATGATGAACTGGATTTTTTTGCAATTCTTATTGCAGCTTGATTATCACAATGCATGCTGATAGGTTCAGGAGTTGTGAAGTCTAGTTCATTGAATAGTCTTCTTAACCACATTCCTTCACAAATCTCATGGGCCATAGCTCTAAATTCAGCTTCTGCACTGCTTCAAGCGACTACTGATTGTTTCTTACTTCGCCAAGTTACAAGATTTCCCCATACGAAGGTACAATACCCAGTGGTAGATCTGCGATCCATTATAGAGCCTGTCCAGTCAGCATCTGCAAAGACTTCAGCATCTGCAAAGACTATAATACCCAACTTGCAACTCCCCCTGAATAACAGGTTTGGAATAGTATGGATTTTGTTCAAAGAATGTGACATCCATTGTATTGTAAAATCGCCTTGTGATAGGAAAGAAGCATTTGTAACTTTTTGGTTTGATGAATACCCTAGGAATATGCATTTGATAGCTCTGGGATCAAGTTTATCTCTATGATGTACATGGACATAAGTAGAACATCCAAATATTTTAAAAGGAATGTTGGACACGATTCTCGTGTGTGGGTATGACTCAAGAAGAGTACTAATGGGTGTTTTGAAAGCTATAACACGAGAGGGCATCCTATTGATAAGATAGGTAGCCGTAAGGACAGCTTCCCCCCAGAAATGTTTTGGGACATGAGTTGTGAACATGAGAGATCTAGCTACCTCGAGAAGATGCCTATTTTTCCTTTCAACCATCCCATTTTGTTGAGATGTGTCAACACAGGAGCTTAGATGGACAATCCCATGACTTGACAGATAATCACTGAGAATTGATGCGAAGTATTCCCTAGCATTGTCAGTTTTCAATACTTGGATCTTTGTTTGAAATTGAGTTTGAATCATGATATTAAAATTTTTAAATATCTGACATGCTTCAGATTTTTCTTTCATAAGAAATAACCAAGTGGTTCGAGTATGATCATCTACAAATGAAATAAACCATCGTGTCCCTGTTATGTTTTTGATTTGAGACGGTCCCCAAATATCAGAGTGAATTAGAGAGAAAGGATGTGATTTTTTATGTGGGAGAGTAGGATATGAATTTCTAACATGTTTTGAGAATTCACATACTTCACATTTAAGATCCTTTGAATTTTTATTTTTGAATAATGAAGGGAAAAGTTTTTCCAAATATAGGAAATTAGGATGACCGAGACGATAGTGTTTCAACATGATTTCACCATTGTTATTGGAATTAAAATTTAATAAAGCTTTATTTTGATACTGAACCTCGGACACAGCTTGAAGTACTTGTCTTTCTGGAAGGTCTTCACTGTTGAGAAGATAGAGTCCCAAGCACTCTTTAGCACTGCCAATCGTTTTTCCCGAATCCAAGTCCTGAAATTCACATAAATTATGAACAAATTTTGCCACACAATTTTTATCACGTGTGAGTTTAGTAATTGATAAGGGATTACAATCAAGGGTTGGAACAAGAAGGACAGAATCAAGAATAAAAGAATTTGAAATTTTCGCTGAACCAATCCCTGTTACTTTAGAGATTGATCCCTCGGCAATTCTGACAGTGTATCCTTCTAGGAAGCTTTAAGATTTACAAGAAAAGATGCATCACCCGTCATGTGATCTGAAGCACCTGAATCTATAATACATTGTCTCTTAACCTGTTTCACACTAAAAGCGTTGGTGGTGTTACCTGATTGAGCGACAGTGGCAGATTGGGACCATTGAAGATAATTATGCCCATTTAATTTGTGACTGGTGATGGGTAAAATATTATTTTCGGTGGAACCTCCATTGTAATCGGTCATGACGGGTTTTCCTGTGGCCATTGATGCTCGGATTGTCATAAAACTGATGTTATTTCATTCTTGCCAGATTGGGCCAATTATTTTCTGAACAGATTGGGTCTATTGGGTTGAAACTGGGCAGATTGGGTCTATTGGGTTGAAACTGGGCATATTGGGTCTATTGGGTTAAAACTGGGCAGATTAGGTCTAGATATATTACAAGAGGTAGCTTACGGATGGGTATTGGAGAAAGAAAAAACAGAATGCAACTGAGGTGCTGAGAACCTGGTAGTCCAGCGTTTTTCAAGAGCTGTTTGCGCAAACAAAGTATAAAGAAAGCGGTGAGCGTCTTTGTTGAGTCTCCTCAGGGAATACTTCGTACACCTGACACTGTTGCCAAGTTCCAGAGTGTTCCTGTCCAAGCTGGGCAAACACCACCACTGATTTGAGATGGCTGAGATGATACCAAAATGATTGCTGGTCTGAGATGGCCACTGGCGATGATGGCGATGATGACTGGACACCAGAGATGGCTGAGATGATGACTGGTCTGAGATGATGACAGAAATGATGGCTGAAAAACAGACGTATTCAGCAATGGAAAAATAAAAATTTCTTCCTTGGACAAAATTAGATTTCAGATAAGCTTTGATACCATGAAGAAAATATTGAGAGATGGTGGAGAGAAACTGAATTCTTATTTTATTTTCTCTTATTCATTCACATGTATATACAGCACTATAAATAGGACTAAAAGGTAGACAAATTCCCACTAACTTAGAAATAATACAACTGGTATCAACAACCAAAATCCAGCTTGTTCTACACTAAATTCACAGCCTGTACAACACTATTCTAGCCTAATATTCTCAAAAAATCTACAGTTAGTATATGTAACCTTGGTTGCTACACCTAGCGAACACAAAGTAGGCAAGGGAAATCACAAGTCAATAATCAAGGCATTGCACGACAACACGACAAGCGCACATTGAAAGCGTATAAATACAAGTAATCATTGAGATAACAAAGAATATTGAGGCAACCAAGAAAGAATAAAACAAGCATAAATTAAAGATCATGGCACAAAGATTGTATATGAATTCATCTATTTATTCTCATTGATGTAGGCGAGGGAGTACATGGCTATACCCAACGCCTCCAATGGCACAGCCCCTTCATGGGTCACTTTACCACCTCCCCCTAAAGAGTTATTATGACCATTTTCTAAGTTTTCTACTTTGCTTGAGAAGACATAAGGGTTGAAAGATTACAAAAATACCCCTGTTATATTTAATTAATAACCCATTATTCTAAGTTGCACAGAAGCATGTGGCCATAGGCTTTACTAATGATCTTGGGCAAACAAACATGTGGTATTACATGCAAACCCTAACATTCTCCCCCACTTGAGTTGTTGGCATCCTCGTCGACTTGGTTGGCTTTGAAGTCTCTAATCATCTTTTGGAATTGCTCCAAATGCTCTGCCTACTCCCAACTGGTTTCTTCGACTCCCAAGTTCTTCCACTTTATCAAGTACTCGTACGGTTGTTGATGTCCCACCTTCACGACCTATACTACTAAAATCTCCTCTGGCTCTTTAGTTGTCTGCAATTTGGTATTGACTCTGACGCTGGCTAATTGGTTGCAATCTTCATCTTTGACGTCAAGATGGTAGGGCTTCAAGTTGCTGACATGAAACACAGGATGCACCTTCATCCAATTAGGGATTACTACCTTGTAAGATGCTCTTTCGATCTTGGCAACAATAAGAATTGGACCTTCATATCATCTGATAAGTTTTTTGTCCCTTGTGCATAGAGATCGAACCTATTCTAGTAACAGCTTCACCATTACAAGATCTATCACTTGAAACTCGGCAGCCTTCGTCAAGTGTCTGCCCACTTTTTCACTCTCTTAGAAGCTTTCTCTAAGTAAGCACGAGCAATCTCAACATTACTTATCCACTCTTGTATGAAATTGAAAGCTCTAGGATTCTTTCTAGTATAAGCTCCATACACTATGCGGGGTTACAGTGTGGGGTTACAGTGCATGTTATCCATTGACAATCTCAAAAGTGCTCTTGTTGATAGAAGAGCTCTTTGAGCATTGAAACAAAATTAGGATATGCCGAGCAACGACGACCAATTCTTCTCGTTTGTAGTCACAAAGTTGCAGATACTCCTCCAATAACCCATTGAATCACTCCATCTGTACATCCGATTACGGGTGGTAGATCGAAGAAATGTTAAGTTGTGAACTGAGAAGTTTGAAGAGTTGTGACCATAAATTCCTATAAATCTTGTGTCTCGATCGCTCATAATGTTCTGGGGAACACCCCAATATTTGAAAACGAACTCGAAAAACAAGCGAGTTGTCTCTTCTACCGAGCAGTACTTCTCCATAGGTCTTTGCAATAACCCTGCTATCTATTGCTTCTCAACTTTATCTTACTAACAGATGAAACAAGTCCTTGTGTATTGCATCACATCCTTATGCATCTGAGGCCAATATTACCCTTGCTTTACAAAGGCGTATGCTCTCTACCAACATGGATGACCCGTCTATAAGATGTCATGACACTCCCTCATAAGTGTCCTCCTCCCAAAATTGGCATGCCTTCCCTTCACATACCAACTTGAGGACTATTCTTGCCACTAGGTCCTTATCCAGATTCTCCTTGATGCGTTCCTTTACGGAAGTAGCTACAAAACTTGTTGACATAGTCGCCAACATTCTTAAGGCCACAAACTCCGCCTTGCGACTCAAATCAACCGCTACATGGTTGGTGCAACCAACCTAACACTCAATGTGGAAATCAAACTTTGTCAAGAACTCTTGCCATCTAGCTTGCTTTGCGGTTAGCTTTGGATGGGATAAGAAATGACACACTGTTGAGTTGTTTGTCTCAACCACAAACTTTGACCCCAATACATCTAGTAGCTCTTTTTCCTAAGCCGTGTATCTTCTTTCTGCATCTAACAACTTACGACTCTCATAGGATACCGAATTTTCTTCCGGAAGGAAGACTCCTCCTAAAGCAAAGTCAGAGGCATTTGTTTGCACCTCCAATGACTTGTTCATATCCGATACGAAAAGAACTGAATCATTCATCACTGCCTCCTTTATATCTTCAAAAGATTTCTGGCAGTGGTCGTACCATGTCCAAGTGACACCCTTGTTAAACAATTCAGTCAAAGGTGTAGTTCTCTTGGAGTAACCCTCTATAAATCTTCTATAATAATTGGTCAACCCAAGAAATAACCTCAGTTCCTTCACACTAGTGAGCACTTTCCATTCTTTGGTGGACCTCACTTTTCCATGTCCATGCACACATGACCACGTTCAATAATATGGCCAAGGAATTTGATTCTCTTCTATTCAAAAGAGCACTTCTCCTATTTAACATACAACTGATGACTCCTCAACTTCTAAAAGACCAGTCGTAAGTGCTTTGAATGTTCTTTAAGATTAGATTTATACACCACAATGTCATCCAGATAAACCACCACAAATTTGTCAAGATACTCCCAAAAGACTTATTCATTAGTGTGCAGAACGTGGCTAGATTAGTTAACCTAAAAGGGATCGTTGCAAACTCGAATGCTCCATATCTTGTAACATATGTTGTCTTTGGCTCATCCCCCTTTGCTATTCTGACTTGGTTGTACCCTGACCTAAAATCAAACTTGGTGAAATATTTCGCTTCACTAAGTTGATCAAACAAACCAGTTATCAAAATAATGGGATAAGTGTTCCGCATTGTCACCTTGTTGAGAGCCCAATAATCCACACACAATTTCAGACTCCCATCTTGCTTCGTCTAAAACAACATTGGTGTACCGTAGGGGCTTTTGATAGCTTAATGAAGTTTGCTTCCAGTAACTCATTCAATTGTTTGCGAAGCTCCACGAGTTCCAATGGTGACATTATGTAGGATGCCTTCGCAAGTGGCTTGGCTCCAAGTAGGAGCTCAATTTGGTAATTTATCTCTCCTAGGCAGAAGAGTCTTCAGAAGTCGATCAGGCATGATGTCTCCATTGGACTTCAATAATTACACAATCTGAAAAGGAATTTCCTTCTTGTCACTCCCTTTCTCCTCTTGCGGTATTGGAATTGCCACGAATGTGTGATCGCCCTTCTTCAAACCCTTCTTAAACTGTAAAGCAGATAAGAGCCTTGGTTCCCCTAGTTGTCGCATCTTTCCCTACACAACTTTTGGGTTGTCCCACATAATCAAAAGACTCACTACAGCTAGTACAAAGATGCTTTTTTGTCCCATCATGAATCCCATCCCCAAGATAACGTCAAAGTCATCCATAGAGACGACCACAAAGTCTGCACGTCCCTCCTATTATCCAAGTTTAATCTTCACTTATTTGACCAACCCTGTTATAGCCCTAGCTTGAGAGTTGATAGCCTTCATTTTGCCTACAACCTTCATTTTGCCTACATCCTTCTCCAACTTAAACCCAAGTCTCTTGGCTTCACGCACTGTGATGAAGTTATGAGTGGTTCCTAAATCCACCATTACAGTTTTCGTAGCCTTACCATTTAGAGTACCTGCCAAAAACAAGTCCTTCTTCAAGGCTCCTAGAAAACGTAGCGCAGTCATGCGCCCAATCTCCTCCTCACTTTCTGTCTCTTTTTTATCTCCTTGTTCTTTCAAGGCAGCTTGTAATGCAAACAATTGGTTGCGATTTGGGCAATCAGCTACAAGAAGAAGCCTATTGCACAAAAAGCAACCAGACGAGGGATTAGGCTTCCAACCTTGGTTGTTGGAGTTCTGTGACGAGGATTGTCCCTTTCCGTTATAGGGTTCTTGAACACTACTCCCTTACTTTTTCCATTGTTCAACTTTGAGAATTTCTTGTTGTTTTCGCTGGAAATTGGTGGAGCCTTCTTGCTTTGACTAGGCTCAACAGCATAATTCAAGAGCTCTACAACAACTTGTGCTTATGCAAGTCCTGAACCCTTTGCATCTGCAAGTCGGTCCTTGTTCACGACTTCAACCCTTCCAAAAAGAAAAACACCTTCTCCTTCTCCAACTTGTTCTGAATGACCAACATCAACCTCGAGAATTGCTTCACATAATCTCTCACTTACCCCACCTGCTTGAGGTTGAATAATTTCTTCTAAGCCATGTATTCAACATTTTCAAAAAAGTATTGAGTCCTCAACTCTCCCCTCAAATCTTCCCAAGAGTTAATATGTCACCATCCCTTCTAAATCTCATCATATTTTGTCCGCCACCACAACTTGGCATCATCAATAATACACATGGTGGTAGTGTTGACCTTTACACGCTCCGAGTCAGTCCACACTGCTCGAGAGTATTGATCCATGTCAAAGATGAAATTCTCAAGCTCTTTGATGTCCCGTGCCCCTCCATAAGCTCGAGATTCTAGTACCTTGACTCCTCTATATCCCGTAAAATCAAGATTAATTGATTGGTTAGCAATAGCTCGATAAATGACAGTGAGCTTAAGGTTCATTTCTCCTAAGTCCATCTTGATTGCATCAATAATCACGCACACATCATCACTGAGTTCTTCTACCAAGCCTTATGTCGCATTCAACACAACTTTTGCACGCTCATTAGCTGATGACATGCTAGATCAAGAGGTAAATGGAGATTTGCCTCCCTTATTCCTCTCAAGAGGAAGTACTCCAACTTTTAAACTTTCAATAGTAGCCACAAGACTCTAAAGGTTGATCCCTTCAATTGCACTCACTGTAAAACTTATTGCATGTACAAGTTCAGGTAAGCCTACTAGCTCACCCAGTTGTTGATCATACGAGTCAAAACGTTATTGGTTCGTCATTCTGACTTTTCCTCCCATAACCTTCAAGCTTTGATACCAATTGTAACGATCATCTTAATTACGCTCGAATCGTTCGACACTTGATAAATCTGTATGGAAACGAGTCAGCCTGGTTAGCACATGTGACCTTAGTTGCTACACCTTGTGAACACAAAGTAGGCAAGGGAAATCACAAATCAATTATCGAGGTGTTGCACAACAAAACAACAAGCACACATTGAAAGCATACAAACACAACAAACAACAATTGAGGCAACCAAGAAATAATAAAGCAAGCATAAATCAAAGATCATGGCACAAGGATTGTATATGAAATTGTTGTAAATTGGTGTTGAAAAATTCCAAGGCCAAAACCTTCCCAAAGAAATCAAGCTCTCTTAAAGTTGTATTATTCATATTTCCTTCTTCTCTCCATTTTTTGATACAGAACATATATTTATACAATTGTTATGACTAATATACAGTTGTAATACACTAATACAAAGCTAGAAATAAAGCTGGAAGTCACCTTGAAAATAAGGAAACTACCTCTTGAAAATAAGGAAACTACCTCCTGAAAATCAGGGATTGATTCCAATCTGAAAATCAGGAAACTATCTCTTGAAAATCAAGGGCTGCTTAGGAATCAATCATACGCCTAGATTGATTTCCTACACTCCCCCTCAAGCTAAGCGATATATGTTTTTCAAACCAAGTGCTACACTTAACTCTCAGAAACAAAACTTTGGTTAAGATATCTACTACTTGTTGTCAAGACGGAACATAGTTAAGGGAGATTATCTTGCCTTCAATTTTCACATGTTTAGTTCGATCATAGTGGACTAGAACCCTTTACTCATTGAATTAAGGGTTAACATCCAACACTCCCCTTCAAGCTGCATCCAAAAGATTTATGGATCTAAGCTTGGTATATGATGACATCCAAAAAGGATTACTGATCTTGTTGCTAAGTAGCCTGAAGATTGGGATGATGAGGAAATATATGATGACATCCCAAAAAGGATTATTGATCTTGTTACTAAGTAGCCTGAAGATTGGGATGACTGAAATAGATTTAACCAACAAATCTGAGTGGAGTTTGCAATTGAATGTCCTACAACTCGAAGAGTGTCTATATCCAGTTGAATCTGATATAGACCAAACAAGTAACATTGAGACAAATGAATGTCATAAAGGTCAATTAGATTCAGGGACGTCTTCTAGTCACAGAACTTCATCTTTAGAATGAGAAGTTTATTGGAAGAAACCGAGCAGTCCTTCAAATGAAATCATTCTCATGGATTATTTTCTTGAAATGGAAAAGCTTGCTACTTTACCAAATACGGAAAACGGAAGTTACTGCATTGACGTTTGATCTATCTATGGCCAACTTGATAGTTAAGAAAGTTCTTTGAAAGCCGAACTTGATGCTTGAAAATATTGAAACTGAAGAAGATTCACTGCTGACATCCAGACCATGATGTTGTAGATAAGAGCAGTGGGAATTTTTACCAGAATTTTGGTGAACCTCAAAATAGGGAATAGATGGTGCTTGGGTTGAATCACCTTGTGAATTATAAGAGGAATCATGTCCATCTGGTGTAGGGTTGGTCACATTACCATAGCTTGGTGTAGAATAACCTTGTTGCTGATCATAAGATGTAGGCTGAACATAACCAGATTGAGGAGCTTGATAGCCACTATAATCATCTTCAGAATACTCTTGTCCTTGCTGATAACCAGAGGCTGTAGGTTGATTGTAATTGTAACTTGTGTTACTAAAGCAAGGCCTGCAATTGCTGATTAGAGCCTGGGAACTGCATGGAGTCTTGTCTCTGCAACAGTTGCTGCAACACTTGTTGCTGCAGAATATCTTCCTACTTGATATCCAACCGAGGTTTCTTCTACACTTGTGCCCGACTATTTGGATCCTGGAGAAAAGATCCAAAAACTCTCATACCCATGGCATTGGGAAGTGAAACTTGACCAGCTTGTTCTCATAGGTATGAAACGCAATTTGCTCCTGCTGTTGAATTTGAAGGAGTAGATTAGCTGCAAATTACAAAGTTGATTGGTATCGCTGATTCTTATCAATCTCACCCTCTGATGCACCCTGACCTCCAAGGAATGCAGATTGCAACTGCTGGACCTGATATGATACCACTGTATTTACTTTTTCAGTACCTACAGGCACTATACCATGCGACTGAGCAGAATCAATATAAAAAAAATCAACTGGCAATTCCTTTCTTCCATCTAGTTTTACATCAACAACAGTAGGTTGTACTCATGCTGAATTCTTGGCCTTTGCCCTGCTCCATGAATATTGACAAAGAAATTACAACCATTGATGGCCAATCCAGGGGCAGCACCTAGCAGAAACGTTGATTAGTTGCTAGCTGATGCAACTGCGAAGCATGAGCAAAATGATAAGATGGCTATGAAACTTCCTGAAAAGTTTGGGAATGCTAATGCAAAGATATCCAACAAGGATCCAGCTCCACAGATGGAAAATGAGCAGGTTATTCTAGGGAGGAGAAGAAACTGATGTACCAATAGTTGAAGCAGAGCCAAATTTGAATAGAGAAGTAGGTGGACAACATTCTGATTTGAGACACTGCTTTTAAACCAACTTCCCCTTGTATTAAAGCCATAGGGAACTTGGTAAGGACTTTTAGAACTACAGAAACCAGAATAGTAAAGCCATTAGTTCATATTAATGGCAAGAAAGGAAGGTCATTGATGAGGAGTATAAGTGAAGGTTAAGAGCAACGGTTTCTGAGCTTAATGCTCTGATACCATGTTGTAAATTGGTATTGAAAAATGCCAAGGCCTAAAGGTTTTCCCAAAGAAAAAAAATTCTCTTAAAGTTGTATTATTCTTATTCTCTTCTTCTCTTCGTTTCTTGATACAGAACATATATTTATACAATTGTTATGACTAATATACAGCTGTAATACACTAATCTATAGTTGTAATACACTAATACAAGCTGAAAACAAAGCTGAAAATAAAACTGGAAGTCACCCTGAAAATAAGGAAACTACCTTCTAGAAATCAGGGACTAATTCCAATTTGAAAATCAGGAAACTACCTCCTGAAAATCAGGGGCTGCTTAGGAATCAATCATACGCCTAGATTGATTTCTTACAGAAATTCATCTACTTATTCTCATTGATGTGGGCGAGGGAGTACACGGACATGCCCAACACCTCCAATGGCACGTCCCCTTCATGGGTCACTTTACCACCTCCTCCTAAAGAGTTCTTATGACCATTTCTAAGTTTTTCAAGGAAACATTACTTCGCTTGAGGAGACATAAGGTTGGAAGATCACAAAAATACCCTTATACATTTAATTAATAACCCACTACTAACTTGCACACAAGCATGCGGCCATAGGCTTTACTAATGACATTGGGAAATCATACATGCAAAGTCTAACATAGGGCATTGCTTGGGAGGTTGAGTTGGTCAATGAAAGAGTATGGTTTTAAACAAACTCGAGCAGATCACTCTCTTTTACAAAAGAAATGATACTAGCATCATATTGCTTCTCGTTTATGTTAATGACATTATTGTTACAAGTAGTGACACTGGTGTGATAGAAAGGTTGTTTAGCTGGCTTCTTAAGGAGTTTAAAATGGACCTGGGAAATTTAAAGTACATCTTGGGTATTGAAGTTTCTCAATCTAAGCAATGACTCTTCCTCCCTCAATGGAAGTATACTTAGATCTCCTAGCTGAAACCAGTAAGTCTATTTGTGGTCCTGTAGATAGTCCTTATTTAGGTGAATCATGGATGGACTATCTATCATGATCAAATCCCACTAAATAAAGAGAGCTATCAAAGAATGATAGGAAAGTTGATTTATTTTACTCATATTAGGCTTGACTTATCAATCACAACTAATGTGGTGAGCCAAATCATAAACAATCGAAACATAAATACAGTGAATCGTATTTTAGCTTATCTAAAGTCCTCCCTAGACAAAGGTATTATGTTAAACATGGACATCTAGAAACCATGGGTTACATTGACTCTAATTTTGTAGGTTCAAAGGTGGATATGAAGTCTACTTCATGATATTTTACATTTTATGGATGCATGGTATTGTTGTCTAGTATAGAAAAATACCACAGTCTTCACCATGCTATTACAAAGCTTTCTTGGTTAAAATTTCAATTGGGTGAGCTTGGCTTTGGTCCTAAAGAATCTATGGTTTTGTTTTGCGATAATACAGCAGCAATTGAAATTGCTAATAATTCGATACAACAAAACATATTGAACTTGATATAAAATACATCCAAGGAAAATTTGGACTCAAATGTCATTAAAGCTCCATCAAGAGTATTGATCAGTGAGTTAACATTATGACTCATGGTGTTTGGAAGTCTTTTTCATACTTAATTGTCCAAGTTGAACATGTGTGATACTTATACCCTAACTTGAGGGGGAGAGTTAACTTATTATTACTAATATTATCTTTATTATTGTATAATTTATCTTAGGTGTCAATATGTATTTGTTTATAATTAGGATTAGTTTACTCTTCTTGTACATGTATATAAATAGTCAATTTGGTTAATAAATAAAATAAGCCTTTCAAAATTTAATTATTTGTTTGTTGCTAACGTCCCATGCTTGTTAACTGCCAACAAGTTTGTTACTCCAATAATTACATGAATTTGTTCTCTCTCACATCAAGTTTGTTACTCTTCAAGTAATTACAATATCAAAACATTCACATGTTAAAGAAAGCACATGATGATGCAGAAGCACAGTAAAAAAGTTCTTTGAACAAAAGAATTAAGAGAATCGAAAATAGCATGCAAGTAGAAATGGTTCTCACAGGGAAGAAAAGCTGTTTGTAGGGTTACAGCAAAAGTGCTAAATGTATACAGGAAGAAAAAAGAAAATTACATCTTTACCATTGCATTCAAGATTTCCTTCAATTTGCATGAAAAGTTCACGAGCAGTCTCAACAATACCCGAGTGCCCATAGTGTGGAAAAGATGAGAGCACACTTTGCTTCAACTTTGCGTGGATATGATTGCTGCTGTAAACAATAAACCCAACATCTTAAACTGAGTTCCAAAAATGTTTAAAAGAAAATAAAATCAAAGCAGATTAAAGGAGAAAACCAAATAAATAAATAGAAGTGCAGATCAAAGCAGTTAGTGCATGCCACTGAAAGAAAGGGAGAAATCAATTATTTGCATGATGGAGTTTCTACTTTTTTGCTTTTTATTATTTTTTAGAAAAACTTTTGGACGGATGACTTATTATCCACAATCTCAAAACCTTCACCGAGGCCTGAGCCCATATTGGACTATCAACGCCAAGACTTTATGAAAAGCAGGCAAACAATTTCTACTATAGTTTGGACGGTCTAGTAAAGTTTGCAATGTAAAATGCAAAGACCATATGAATATAACAACCATCGTATTCCCATTTCATTAATGAGAGCCCATTATAAACTGGACAAGCATTGACTCCTCTCAAAACTTACTTTCTTCATTCCCAATGCAAATCTTGTTGGGCAAAGTGTGCATGGTCTTGACATCCCCATCAAAGCATCATTATTGTTTTCAGGGACATATAATTATAAACATTTTTCGTGAAGTCAATAAAGCTTCCAATAAGTCAGTTTACATTGATGATCAAATTTATCTGTGACAAGAATGAAGACATATGTCCTAATTTTGATGAAGAGAAGGATAAAATTGAACTATTAGATATTGATTATTTAGTTTCCTTGTTATTTTTGAAAATTATTAGGATTAGAATATTAGATCATTATCATTATGTTTCCTTATTAGTTTAGAAGTCTTATTTAAAATCCTATTAGGATTAGTGTTGTAGTATTATTACTCTTATAAATACACATGTTATCTTTCAGTATTATTATAAATGATAATTATAATTTTTTCTTTGATTTTCTAGTTCTCCCCTCAATTTATTTTGATTCATCAATATTTTTCTTTCCACGTTCTTTATTTTACCTATTTTATATTTCTACTTGGTATTAAAGCAAGTTTCTCTTGAAATCTGATCCCTGATTTTCAACATTTACGGCCATGCAAATATGATTGTTAGGATATGTAATTAGTGGAAATATTAAGAATTAATTAGGTGATTTTTTTTCTAATTAGGATATTTAGTTTCTTTCTTGCCAACCTTGGTTTACTTGGAACAGTCGCTATCTGCATTATTAACCCTCAGCCGCATGCATCGCTAATTATCCCCATTTTTAGAAAGCTCTTTTCAATGTGGTTTTGCTTCACTTTATCAACAATACTCCACCACTTTCCTTTTCTGTGTGGATTTAATGTTTTTTAGCCTATTTGACCACATGCTCTGTGTGCTTTTTGTGTCTTAAAGATTTTTCTATTTTACCCTACACTCTTGGGGATATTCTATTACATGTGGCATACTATGTCAATTGAGATTAATGTCTTCAATAAAGTGACATGATTCCTTATTTTCAGTTATTTTTGGTTAATTCAGTGACTACTTTTATTCCCTTGAAAAGACCTACTTGTAAGCAACTTTGAAATTTAACTTCAACTGCGGCAGATCTATTCATGGTTTTTGTTGTCTTGTGTGATTGTTCAAGATGAACGTATTTGTGTTCAACTGGGAGGGAGTATTGAAATATTAGATATTGATTATTTAGTTTTCTTGTTAGTGTTGAAAACTATTAGGATTAGAATATTAGATAATTATCATTATGTTTCATTATTAGTTTAAAATTCTTATTTAGAGTCTTATTAAGATTAATGTTTTAGTATTATTACTCCTATAACATAAATACACATGTAATTTTTCAATATTATAAATGAGAATTAAAACTTCTTTCTTTAATTTTCTGGTTCTCCACTCACGCTATTTTGATTCATCAATATTTTAGCTTCTACGTTACTTATTTTACTTAATTTATATTTTTTATTGATAATATTGCTTTGTTAAATTGTTTATCCAATTTTGAAGATGTTTCTAACCAATAAGGAGGTTAGAGTTTCATTATGTTTATATGTGCCGGAATAAAACAGAGTTTTAATCTTTACTTTGGAACCATTATAACTTTCTACTGGGAGAAAAAAGTTCACAGATTGAAAAAGCATTGTTCTTCTGGTTTACAAAGGATACTAATGTCACATCAAAAGAGAGGAATGGCAATCCAGACAAGGCTTACATAAAACTAGACATGATAGCTGCCAGTAGGCAAGGGTAGGAGTTATAAGTTTGTTCCTAGACCTCCTATTTCAAAAATTAGCTACATTCCGACACCCATTTATTTTATTTTGCAGCTAGTTTCCATATCTATTTATTTTATAAGAAACATCATAATATATGTAAATATAAAAATTGTTACAAAATGTGGAAAAGCAATCCACAAAAAGAAAATCAAACTATAACATAATCTATTCTTTACAAAACCAATCACGTATTAAGATATGCAACCTCCCCAATTATAACTTATAAGAAATTGAGAATAATTAATGAACTCTTTTGAAATTAAAGCCCACAATGAAGCTAAGAATAATACCTTTTCCCATAAAAGATTGCTATCATTTTTAGTTTCCTCAAAAATTATACCAATTCTCTCAATCCACAACACCCAAAGAATTGTTCAAATCTCACGGCTCCAAAACTTTGTAGCGTTACTCTTAATACTATTCCCATGCATTTTAAAATTATCTTGCAACAAAGATTTGCTAGTTTTCATATTACTAATCAAGTAGTAATCATTTTTCAAAAAAATGTACTGTGAAATTGGACCTTGTTATTTGATAGTTCATATTGGTTTCAATATATAAAATATTTTAGTAAAAGGAACCGCTCAAGCAACTATCAATATGTTGAAAATCTTCCAACACAGTAAGAGTAAGTTCTAAATATAAAGGGTTCTCAATTTAATCATTTTAGTTTACAGGTTTACTTGAACAAAAGCAAGTGTGTGTATGTGCATGCAGGGGCATTGTGCATGTGGTTTAGTGAGCATGAGTAACAGAGAAAGATGAGGTATGGAGACAGAGAGATACTTTATCAGCCCATCCAAGTCATTTGCAGAAAGAATGCATTCCCTGCATAACCCATCAGTTATCAAATCTTCAGGGGTCTCGGTACCTCTTACTGTAATGACCACAGATCTCAGATGATGCAGAACTAGAACAAAGTAGGCAGCTTGACATTTCCCCTGAAATAAGATGGCATAAAGAATAAAGAGTGGATTAATCAAGTGCCTAAACCTATATTTTTTTTACCGTCTAACTGCATTCCAAATTATTCTTTGTTACACACACCCTCTAATGTTTAAAGATCATGAGATTTCCAAAGACCAACACCGGTCACATGCTCAGCTTATTAAGACCACTTCTCCAGTTTTAATTGCACTCAATCGATTCAAAGATATCATCAGCATAACAAACTACAGCTGGTATATTGCTCAATTCACCTCGTATTCAGCTTCTAGCACATGTACGATAGTCTAATCAATGTGGAATTTTATCAATAAACTGGTTGTAGTTGACAGGTCATAGTTGTCGAAAACACAAAGAAAATTGTAAGTAAAATGAGAAAGCCGCACATTGGACGTGGTAATATAGATCTCACACTCTATTAAATGGCAGCCCATGGTGCTATAAACTTGACGTGAACTGGTGGTACAGACTTGCTATGTACAATAATTAGATTAGGATATGTTAAAGATGATTAGTTGTGTGTGTATTAAGTGTCTAACACTAGGTGAAAATATTAGTTGTGTATTAGGTGTCTTAGTTGTGTATTAGGTGTATGTCACCTAAGATTGTCTCTAACTTTGTATATAAATAGGTAGTGTCTTTGAATGAGAAATGATAGAGTGAATTCTGAGTTTTACATGGTATCAGAGCATTTGGGTTACAAAATTTGGGAAATTTTTTTATTTCCGTTCAAATTGGGGGCTGATTTTGGGTAAATACCAATTAGGATTTGGTGCATTTTTAAGTTCCAACTCGGAACACCCTTTTGGAGTACACATTTTTTCTCACCACCGGCACAGGGAGGAAGACCAGCCGCCGACCAACCAAACCCCAAAGTCCGGTCACCAGATGAGCCGCAAGTGAGCCACACGCGCCACCGCGACTTTCTATCATCTTTCCACACGTCTCACCGCCGGCACAGGGAGGAAGAACAGCCGCCGACCGGCCAAACCCCGAAGTCCGGTCACCAGACGAGCCGCGAGTGAGCCACACGCGCCACCGTGACTTTCTATCATCTTTCCACGCGCCAGCGCGTCCGTGTAGAATTCTTCTCCGGTCGACCTCGTGTCGCTCTCCGCCGTTCCTCTGCGTCATCTGTGGTGGTTTGGCACTCATCGCTTGTGATTGTTCAGGTTTGAGTTCTTCCAATTTTGTGTTCTTGTTCGCTGCGTGTTTGGTCGCTGCTGTTGTTGGATTTTGTTTGTTCGTTTGCTCACTGCCTTGTCGTTTATAAGAGTTATCACTGAAAATAAATCTAATTTTGTAACGGATATGGTGCCTGTGATGTCTAAAATCACGGACCATAAGCTCAATGGCTCGAATTATTTAGCTTGGAGCAAGATCATTCGAATTTATTTGAGAAGTATCGACAAAGATACTCATTTGACTAATGATCCTTCTAAAGATGATTCAAAGCAGACATGGCTTAGAGACGATGCTCGCTTATTTCTGTAGATTCGGAATTCTATTGAAAGCAATGTAATTGACTTGATCAATCATTGTGAATTCGTTAAGAAATTGATAGATTATTTGGATTTCTTATATTCTGGTAAAGGAAATCTTTCTCGCATATATGAGGTATGCAAAGCATTTTACCGTGCAGACAAACAAGATCAGTCACTCACAAATTATTTTATGGAATTTAAAAGGACTTATGAGGAGCTCAATAGTTTTATGCCTTTTAGCCCTGATGTAAAGGTTCAACAAAGCCAACGGGAACAAATGGCGATATTGAGTTTTCTTGCCGGTCTTCCCTCTACTTTTGAGACTGCTAAGTCCCAGGTTCTTTCTGGTTCTGAGATCTCCTCTTTACAAGAGGTGTTTAGTCGAGTACTTTGTACAGAAGACATTCCACCTCCACCTGCTCAATTAAATGGTGCTTTGGTCAACCGAAGTAATAATTATGAGCATGGACGGTCAACTTATATGAACAGAAACAAAGGAGGCGGCTCGCACGGATTTGAAACTCGACCACAGGACTCAGGAGGTATTGTATGTCACTATTGTTACAAACCAGGACATACGAAACATGACTGTAGAAAGCTTCAGTACAAGCATCAGAAAGGTCACTCGACTCATATTGCATCCACTTCTGATACTTCTGAAAAATCGGTTCTTATCTCTGCATATGAATTTACCAAGTTCTCACAGTATCAAGAATCACTAAGGTCTTCGTCACCTTCTATCACTGCTATTGCTGATTCAGGTAAATCAAATGCGTGTCTCATTTATTCATCTTCCAAATGGGTTATTGATTCTGGTGCCACAGATCATATGACAGGTAATTCTAGTCTCTTTTCTATTCTTCAATCACACACTTCTACCTCTACTGTTACCTTAGCCGATGGGTCACCATCTCGTGTTCTTGGGTCTGGCACAATTACTTCCACTCATTTGCTTCCTTTGTTGCCTATCTTACATTTACCTAACTTATCCTTTAATTTGATCTCTGTAAGTCAACTTACTCGCAATCTTAACTATTGCATCTCATTTTTTCTGAATCATTTCTTATTTCAGGATCTTATGACGAAGAAGACTATTTGTAAAGGACATGAGTCTGGAGGCCTCTATATTCTTGACACAACAATACCGAAATCTATTGTTTTCTCTAGTATATCATCTCCCTTCGAGACACATTGTAGACTAGGTCATCCATCTCTTCCTTTACTGAAGAAACTTTGTCCTCAGTTTAGTAAGGTGTCTTCATTAGATTGTGAGTCTTGTCAATTTACAAAACATCATTGTCTTAGTTCAAATCCAAGAGTTAATAAACGTGCTAGTGTTCCTTTTGAATTAGTGCATTCTGAAGTTTGGGGTCCTTGTCCTATTTTGTTTAAACCTGGATTTAAGTATTTTGTTACTTTTGTGGATGATTATTCTCATATAACTTGGTTATATTTAATGAAAAGTCGTTCTGAATTGTTTTCAATTTTTTGCACATTTTGTGTTGAGATTAAAACTAAATTTAATGTTTCAATTCGTACTTTACAAAGTGATAATGCCAAAGAATATACATCAGCTTTGTTTCAATCTTATATGGTTCAAAATGGCATGCTTCATGAAACTTCGTGTGTTGATACTTCATCTCAAAATGGAGTGGCCAAACGTAAAAACAGACATCTTGAAACTGCACATGCCTTATTATTTCAAATGAATGTTTTTAAACCTTTTTGGGCCGATACAGTTTCAAGAGCATGTTTTCTTATTAATTGCATGCCCTCATCTGTTCTTCATGGTGAGATTCCTTACAAAATTTTGTTTCCTAATAAGTCACTATTTTCGATTGACCCTAGGATATTTGGTAGCACTTGTTTTGTTCGAGATGTCTGTCCGCATGTTACTAAATTAGATCCCAAGTCTTTGAAGTGTATCTTCCTTGGTTATTCTCGTTTCCAAAAAGGTTATAGATGTTATTGTCCTAGTCTTAACAAATATCTTGTCTCAATTGATGTTACCTTCATGGAAGACACGCCCTATTTTTCGTCTTCTCCTCCTCCTGCATGTCAGGGGGAGGATGACGATTTGTTAGTCTATTCTATCACATCATCTGAACCTGTCTCTGATCCAATTCCTGTTAGGCCTCCTATAACTCAAGTCTACTCCAGACATAGACCTTCTGATTCATGTCCAGCACCTGCTCCTTCGTCATCAAATCCAATCCTGAACGATGATCTTCCTATTACATTACGCAAAGGTAAACGTCAATGTACTTATCCTATTTCTTCTTTTGTTTCGTATAATTGCTTGTCGTCTTCCTCTTGCTCTTTTATTGCCTCTCTTGATTCTATTTCTATCCCTAAAACTGTTCATGAAGTCATATCTCATCCTAGTTGGTATCATGCAATGATCGAGGAAATGAATGCGTTGGATGACAATGGTACTTATGACTTGGTTAATTTACCTTCGGGGAAACGGGCTATCGGATGCAAATGGGTGTTCACAGTTAAGGTTAATCCAGATGGATCAGTTGCTCGATTAAAGGCCCGTCTTGTTGCTAAGGGATATGCTCAAACCTATGGAGTGGACTATTCTGACACTTTTTCTCCTATTGCTAAATTGACATATGTTCGGTTGTTTATTTCTATAGCAGCTACTCACCATTGGCCTTTGCATCAACTTGATATCAAGAATGCTTTTCTTCATGGTGATCTTCAAGAGGAGGTGTTTATGGAGCAACCTCCTGGTTTTGTTACTCAGGGGGAGTTTAGGCAAGTTTGTCGTGATAACCAAGCTGCTCTTCATATTACTTCTAATCCTGTGTTTCATGAGCGATCTAAACACATTGAAATTGATTGTCATTTTGTTCGCGAGAAAATTCGACAAGGTTTGATTTCTACAGGATATATGAAGACTGGAGAACAACTAGGAGATATCTTCACGAAAGCTTTAAGTGGGGTTCGGGTTGATTATCTTTGTAACAAGTTGGACATGATTAATATCTATGCTCCAACTTGAGGGGGAGTGTTAAAGATGATTAGTTGTGTATGTATTAGGTGTCTAACACTAGGTGAATATATTATTTGTGTATTAGGTGTATGTCACCTAAGATTGTCTCTAACTTTGTATATAAATAGATAGTGTCTTTGAATGAGAAATGATAGAGTGAATTCTGAGTTTTATAGGATAAATGAAAACCAAATGTGGTTAACTCAGTGGCTCGTTACAACCTCTATCGCAAAATGCAGCGGCAGAGGAATTGGAAAGTGGCACAAGGTTGAATCCTCAAAACCCAAAACTTCCCGATGCTTGAAAGTAAAATCTTCTAAAGAAATATGGAGTTTTAGTTTTTGAAGAAAATCTAAAAATCTTATGATACCAAAAACTTATCATAAACTTGATGGATGATAAAATTTACACTAAATAGACTTTTCTACCACAGAATTTTTGTAATTATTAAAAAAATATCATTAAACTTTGCAACTGTTACAAAAATACCATTAAAAAATTTTAACTTTTATACTATTAAACTTTGTAAAATGTTACAAAAATACCATTGATGTTAGTTAGTTAACAAGAGTTAACAGGAAGTTACACAAACGTCAATACTATTTTTGTTACGTTTGCAAAGTTTAATAGTATGAAAGTAAAAAATCAATGGTATTTTTATGAAATTTGTAAAATTTAATAGTATGAGAGTAACAAATCAAAGTTCGATAGTATTTTTGTAACAATTCAAAAGTTTGTTGGTAAAAGAATCTATTTACTCCAAAATTTATATTTGGTTGAATTAAACAAATGGTTTAAATTTTTCCACGTTCTACACTTTGGTTCCTTTTATTATTTTTCTTATTATTTGCCTCTTTTACTTTTGAGTGAACTACACAAATAGTCTCTATATATCTATATATTCTACATTCTGGTCCCATTATCATTATTTCTTATGATTTGGTCACTTTATTTTTTAATTTTCACACTTTTATGCCTTTATTATTTTTCGTTGCAATTTATTATCCATAATTTCTAACTTTTACACTTTGATCTCTTAACTATTTTTATACACTTTCTAATTAAAGAGACTAAAATGTAAGAAAAAAATTAGAGACCAAAGTGTAAAAAATAAAAGGTAAAGGAACTAAGTCATAAGAAAAAGGATAAACAGTAGCATAACTCCGTTATCTTTGATAGATTGCACTTTAGTCAACTAATTATTCAGTGGGGCTACAAGTCCATTTAATTTTGGAAGGATCACCCAAGCTCATCTAGAAGATTTAGGCCAATATTTCATAATAGATAAAATTGGCATTTTGAGAAATAGTTTCTTTTACCAAAAATAACAATAATAATATTTAAATGCATTTTTTTTTTCAAAAATGAATAATTTACGATTTAAAAATGATAAGTAAAAAAATAATTAAATATTAAAAAGATATCATTAAGACTACGAGTCCATTTTCTTTTGAAAGGATCACCCAAGCTCATCTAGAAGATTTAGGCCAATATTTCATAATAGATAAAATTGGCATTTTGAGAAATAGTTTCTTTTTACCAAAAATAACGATAATAATATTTAAATACATTTTTTTCAAAAATGAATAATTTACGATTTAAAAAAGATAATAAAAAAATAATTAAATATTAAAAAGATATTATTAAGACTAATCGTTGTAAGAAGATGACTTATGGTGTATTCGTAAATAAAAAATAATTATTCAAATATTTACTAAAGTTATTTTTGGTAAAAATATAAATATTTTTCAAAATTCCAATTTAACCCCTAAAAATTTATACTATAGACTTCGGTGACCTTTTCAAACTCATAATCACTATTATTTACTGTGTCTTCTACTTCTTCATGTCCCACCTCGGTATCTCTTATAATAGTATTGTGAAAGCTATTACAAGGGGTTTTAGTTTCAAATATGCATTGCATCATTCTACACTGCTTTGGGTTAAACGGGCGTGAAGAGATAAATACGTGCCCTTGAAGCATCCCACTTTATTTTCAACTACACCCTCCTTGCTACAATTGGTCCCAAACTTTCACCAAATTATTTTTACTTTAAGAGTCAAGCCTTAACTTGCCACTAAGAAAGAAGTTAAAGCTTTTGAGCTAAAGCAACTTTGAAACAAAAAAGAGAAGCCATTATACTCATAAAACCATTTTAAAAGGTTTTAACCAAGAATGGAGCTTTTTTTAACAAATAAGTAGATAGATTTCAAGTTTAAAAGACTTGCATTACAACAAATTCATCCACTATTAACTTCAAACTTGTGACCTCTAATTGGAATGCAATCCATTAATCGTACCTGACTGACACGCCCTTGTCGTAGGTCATTTGATGATAATTTACAATATCTCAGAAAGGCAGCCGCATGACCCCTCCACCAGTTATCCCCTTCAAGAAAGGGTCGCCTGAGAAGAGAGAGATACATAAATACCAAATGCAACAAAAGTAGAAATGGAAATGCAATAAGATTGAGAGATATGAAATAAAACATCGTGGATGCAACCATTACAAGAAATAAAATATATAGAAATGTCATACACCAATTCTCCCAGAAACTCAAGCTCGTGAGAAGTGGGTCTAACACCTTATTTATATTTCTTAACATTCCCCCTCAAGGGTGGGTTACTTTGTTTTTGCAAAAGCCCATCACTTGTATTTTCCTTAAGAATGGGTTTCCTTGTCCTTTTGTAAAATTCATCAAACTTGAGTATTTAATTAACATTGGGGGTTGTCACAGGAATTCGATCCCAGAACCTTACTGCTCTAATACCATGTAAAAGTGTCAGAAACCAATTCTCCCAAAAGCACAAGCTTGTGAGAGGTAGACCTAACAACTCAATTATACTTCTTAAAAAAATATCATGATTTACTACGATTTTAACAAGTTTATTATTTTCAGAATAACAATGTATACATGACATATGCTGCTAGAAAGATATCTGATGGATTACCTATCGCGCATCCAGGGAGTAAGAATCCCTTGCCTATGGAGCCACACACAAGGAAATATTAATGGATTTCTTCCAACGTCAAGTAATGGACCCTGCACCATGAAGCATTATGGGAAACCCCAATAGGAAAAAATAGGTTATTTAAGAAAATATCATTACATTACCGTATAGGCTGCTTCGGCAAATTTATGAAGCATAGCAGCCTCTTGAATCTTGTTATCAGGTGCATCCGGTTGCTCATCAAAAGACTTTTGGGGTTCACTATGCTGCTGTAATAAGGCTAGCCCTGGACACAAATTAGTATCAAATGTCAGATGAAGCAATTAAAACCACGGAGACAAATCTAAGAACAAGGGGCTGTAGATGCACAGATTGCATGCACATACAAGACACACCATAGAACAAAATTATAAAAAATAATAAACACAGCAGAAATCAAGTAATCATAGCTGAAACTCTTTGCATGTGTGGTTAGAGCTATTTTGCTGGTGTTATGTGAAAAATTTCCACTTCTTCCCCTCTGGAGTTTCATTCCTAAAGTAAAAGGACAATTTCATCTCTATTCATCAACAAAGAAGAACCAAGCAATGAAGAAACACTGCTGTATGGAAGGGGTTGAAAGGAAAACTAAATAAATAGAACAAGGCATTAAATCTGAAGCTGCTACAAAGTCTCAGCTGTAAACTTGAACCATATTCACATCTTAAGAAAACAAAGATCCAGAATATCAAATGAACTTGCAAGGAAGTCATAAATAGGTAATACCATTTACATTGTTAGCAAGGGAATAACCAAAGAATTACACATAAAGGAATCTTACATCATCTATCCCAGTTACTTCATACCTTTAATGACAGCTTAAACATGAATATACCATCAACTTGTCCAACAAAACATCACTTTCACATATTTGATGATTCCTTTAGCATCTAGAAAAATTTACATCACTACAATAACAATAATCAGAAAATGACAAAATAATACAATATTGTAGTCTTCGAACATTGTGCTTGATAATGCTAACTAATCAGCCACTTACATCGAACTGCAAGGTCAGTAACTCAGTAGAGTCCCTTAGTTTAAATTTTGACAGTACCATTTACGATAATATTCATCAAAAGTATATACCGGTCAAAATTAGGAGTCTTAGAGAAATCTTAATGACAAGAACAAGAAATAACCTGCCAAGAGTTCCAAATGTCCAGTGCCATTAGACCGGTAAGCAACAAGATCGCCGAGTATGCGCGCTACGGAGAAAACTTCATCTTCCTCCATAGCACTCCTAAAGAAATTGAATCAGAAACCAAAATCAGAAAAGTATATGTGACGACACGTTTAATCCATGCAAGTCACAATGAAGAACCTACAAGTAGTTGACACGGCCCATACAGCACAATGCTTCACGAATACCATGATCAAATACCTCCCTGTAGTGTGCTTTCCATGCATTATCTTTGGTTACATAATAAGATCTCCAACTTAGAACATCGGATCCTATGAAGCACTGTAGTAGTATGACAGAACACAGCATGATCATAAAGAAAACCAATAGTTGTTTCTTGCCTTGACTATCATCTGGCACAAACCCTGATCAAAAATGTAGAACATAAAGAATCCGTAGAATCAGAAAATGCAAATATTTTATGTTCAAAACGTGACAAAACTGACCAACTACCTTGTTGCAACAGCTACGAGTTTCTCCATTTTACATTAAATTCAGATTATATTGTTGTTGGAGACAAGAGAAAACATTTTAATATGGGTATATTTAAATAGTACTCCAAATTGTGCCATGCCTTGTTTTCGCCCAAAATTTTAAAGTAGCAATATGCATCCCAAAGAATCATAAGCATCTCATAACCAATATATATATATAAAGCGTTTTGCAAGCCAAATTCTAACTTCTATTAGATCTCTTAACAGAAATGAAAATTAAGAGCACTCCACTTTGGCATATTTTTATTATCACACTCACAAACATAGTATGTATTCTATAGGAATATTAGATATTATATATTATGCTTCCTTATTAATTGAGATGTCTTAGTATAAGTTCTATTAGAATAAAGGTTTTGCTGAAATCCAGAATAAAAACAATAATGTCATAGCTGATTTCTAGCACATGTAATTATGGGAAATATTCCAGTAATTAGGAAATGATTAGGATATCATTAGGTATTAGTGAATATTTCTGACTTAATTACCTTTTTAAGATTCTTCTTTTTTTTGTACTATAAAATAGGATTACAGCCCTGTACAGAGAAGATATAGAAATACAATAGAACACATTGTTTCACAGTTGATTCATCATGTCCATAGGTTTTTACTTGATATTAGAGCAAGTTCGATCTAAAACCCAAAAATTTAAATTTTGTCTCATCTCCTCCCTCCCTTCTAGCTTCTATTGTTCTGTTTGCCCAGTAGTTATATTGTAAAAACAAACTTCTTAAAAAACAGACGCAAAGGGAGAAAAAAAATAGTTGTATGTCCCCCCTTCAACCAACAAGCATTTCAGCCACCAACCCAAAGATATGTCGCCAATGAAGAACCTTATCAACATTGTCGCTTTGCCTACCCCACTGACATCTGGTTTGTCCAACATCATTTTTCTTCCCTCTCTCTCTTCCAGTGACAGAAGTTGCCAACAGCTTCAGCCTCGCACCATCCCCGTGGTTCATGCTGCCTCTCGCTGCTGTTTGTCAGGTTTTCCCTTGGGTGTCCTTGCGCCGCTGACCAAAAGTATTTTAGTCTACGCCGCCACCCATTTTTTTCCATATCTGTCGTCACATTTGCTAGCCATTCAATGTCATTCTTGCCGCTGCTAGGTAGTGCCGCCCACTCTTGCCATCAATCTGGTTTCTTTGGCTCTTTGGTTCTTGCTAGAGAAACTGATTGTTGATTCGGTGAGACTTTTTCTGTGCTCAACAGTGATGTTGTGAGTGAATATTTTTGGGTCCTAGTGGTTATTTTCAGCAGGGTCATGGGTTAGTTATTTGGATGCGTTTCATTTCACTGATTTGATATTTTCTACACAACTGTATAAATTCATTTTCTTTCCTTCCCAATCACCACACTTGCTTCTCATATCTTTACCAAATATTTATTACGAAATTCTCGCAACTTAAACTACACTGTGACTTAGGGTAAAACTTGAGCCCATTCTGGGGCATTACCATAAAAACAATGCGTACAGCAGGCAAGTTGTCATTAAAATGATAATAGGTTTCTGAGCTTCCTTATCATTTTATGATGTAAGTTATACATCTCATATATTTCCGTTTCCTTATTCAAATTAAGTATGAAAAGCTTGTTATTAGCACAAAAATTGAACGACAAATAAGTATGATTGAAAAAAACTACTGCAACAATAAACGCACCTTACCTAACACACAGCCACTTGATTTTTCCATACGAGATTTCAGTATATTGTACATAAGGTAGGCTAAGCAGATCATCTGCAGCAGTGTTACAAACATAGCAAAGCGGGTCCAGTAAATCCATCTTTTATATGTTGTCTGGTCATTGAAGCAGCTACACGTTTTAGATAGGCATGTCCATACAAATAATAATATAAGAGAAAAATATGAAAGCAATTGGGTCAAACACCTAACTGTCAAGTAATTTAGACTAAAAACTGAGAAATTTAAGTACAACTGTTTATAGATAAGTTGCTTAATTAATGTCAGAGCAAAAAAGTTGTTTAATTTAATGATGCTAAGGGTCTAAATCTTAAGCAGAAGAAGCGTACCTAATCAACAACAATAACAATATAATAATGAGTAACATGAATTATCAAATGTAAGAAAAAGAGAGGATGACAGAATCTGCATCATAGTAAATTTAACCCCTCCTTCAGCCTCATGTAACAAAGCAAAATTTATGAGCATACCTACTGCTCCTCGCTTGGATGGTATGTGTCATATTAAAGTTCAGAAATTAGATAAACTAAGGAGCTGTGAATTTTGTCTATGCAGTTTTTACTACAGGTCCTAGAGACCACTAATTCTCTGGATTATGATGCTTACCTATCTCCTATATTCTTATTTTTTTCTTAAAATAAGGGTATTTTGGTCCTAGGCTTATTTTATACGTTAGCATGTATATATATATACGCACCCATACACATACATTGTACTCTTGATTTTTTAATGAGAAAGAGATATTATTTTATTCTCAAATAAGATGGTACTAGAGCAGGTTCTAAAAACCCTAAACTTCAACCAACCCTAACCATGACCCATCACCAACCCCCCCACCTACTACTCTGCGACCCAAGAGAAAAATCAACCGCCACTGAAACTCGACCCCCAACCACTTTGAAAATCGCGGCCTCCATCCGTTGCCAAAATCGCAAAATCTAACCGCCGCCATCATCACAAGGCCTAGCAAACCACCCAAATTGCGATCTACGCCATATCCCGTAGAATTATAGAAAAGATCTTTAGATTTGAATCTGTTAGCAATATAAGGGGCTGATTTCTAGGAGATTTATAGCTATCAGAACAGCTTTATCCTTATCCCATGATTTTAGGAGATTTGGTAATCTGTTATCAAATTTGTAGATATAATTTTTTCAGTTTTAAGTAGTTTTGATTTCTTTCCTAAATTAGTGGTAAATATTTCTAAAATAGATGAGCATTATCATCTATATAGAAAAAGATTATTCTTTCTTTTCACAAACAAAATGGTATCAGAGCAATCTGTGAACCCCAATTCTCTCGTATAACCAAATACGGGAAACGCAAACCACCTCCAATCAGGAAGCCATGGCTTCCAACAGTGATAATAAGCTCATGCCCATTACAGGACACAAACTGAATGGGAACAACTACCTCCAATGGTCTCATTCCGTAATGATGTTCATATGCAGAAAGAGCAAAGATGATTATCTCACCCAAAATGCTACCAAACCAAACAAGACGGATGAAATAATATGGTCATGTTATGGCTCATTAATTCCATGACAAATGATATTGGTGAAAACTTTCTTCTCTATGGAACAGCAAAGGAGATTTGGGATGCTACCAAGGAAATATATTCTAACAATAAGAATACATCAGAATTATTCGAGGTGAAAAGTGTTATTCATGACTTCCGCCAAGAAGAACTAACAATGACTCAATACTTCAACACTCTCAATCGATATTGGCAACAACTAGACTCATATGAAGAGCACAATTGGAGTTGTCCAAATGATGCTATCAAGTATAGACAAATAATTGAACGAAAAAGAATATACAAATTCCTAATTGGATTAAGTAAGAACCTTAATGAAGTACGAGGAAGAATTTGAGGATCCAAACCACTACCAAATATCCGAGAAGCTTTCTCAGAAGTTCGGAGAGAGGAAAGTCGAAAAAAGATCACGATGGGATCTCAAGATTCTGTGACAAATCTTGAGTTCAGCACTTGTGGTTAGAGAAAATCCATCCAACAACAACGATCACAGACCAAAGAAAGGGCGACCATGGTGCGATCATTGTCGACGTCCTAGTCATACCAAGGACAACTGCTGGAAGATTCACAACAAACCAGCAGACTGGAAGCCTTCCCGATTTGCCAATGACAAAGAAGGACGAGGCAACCTTGCTTTCATGGATGAACAACCTCCACCCAAATCAACTCCCTACAGCAAGGAACAGATAGAGATCTTGCAAAAAATGTTCGACCAATCCTTGCCTGCACCAACTCCCACTATGGTTGGTACAGGATCCCTGGCACAACAGGGTAATTTTTTAAGTGCTCTAAATGCTAACAAGGAGAGGCTCGGTTCATGGATTATAGACTTGGGAGCTTCTGATCATATGACTGGAGATGAGAAGTTGTTTTCAACTTACATCCCATGCTATAAAAATTTAACTGTGCAAATAGCTAATGGGTCATTCTCAAAGGTGACTGGTACAGGCTCGGTTCAAATTTCAGATAATATCACTCTTGATTCCGTTCTACTTGTTCCAAAGTTAAATTGCAATTTACTGTCCATTAGTAAACTCACACGGGATCTCAACTGTGTTACTAAATTTGGCTCAAATTTGTGTGAATTTCAAGTCTTGGACTCGGGGAAGACGATTGGCAATGCTAAGATGTGTTCGAGACTCTATCTTCTAGAGACTAATGATCCTCCTCAAGGATCAATTCATCAATCAGATTGTTCAATGTCCAATAGTCCTGTCTCTTTGTCTGTGAGTCAGTCTAATAATGATAGTGCAATTATGTTATGGCACTATAGGTTAGGTCATCCAAATTTCTTGTATCTTAAGAAGTTGTTTCCTTCATTATTCCATAATAAAAATCCAAATGAATTTCAATATGAGATCTATCAATTCTCTAAATATATTCGAAATTCTTATCCTAACAGACTCTACAAAGCATCTCAACCCTTTTCTATGATTTATAGTGATATATAGGGTCCTTCTAGGATAAAAAATGTTAATGGTTCTCGCTGGTTCATCTCATTTATTGATGAACACACTAGACTCACATGGGTATTCCTCATGAAAGAAAAATCCGAGGCAAACCAGATATTCAAAAACTTCAATACAATGATCCTAACACAATTCCAAGCAAAAATTCAAATTTTGAAAACTGATAATGCCAAAGAGTATTTCAATTCCAACCTTAATGCTTACCTCATGAGTCATGGTATTGTTCACCAAAGTTCCTGTGTTAACACTCCTCAGCAGAAAGGTATTATCGAGAGAAAAAACCAGCATCTTCTTGATGTGGCTCGATCTCTTATGTACTCTACCCATGTACCAAAATATTTCTAGGGTGAATCCATCCTTACTACTACATACCTCATAAATAAGATGTCATCTAGGATTCTTAACTTCCAGACTCCCTGTCAAATCCTCCTTCAATTCTTTCCCACTACTCATCTCATCTCTACCATTCCATTCAAAGTTTTTGGGTGTTCACTTTTGTTCATGTCCATCAACAACACCGGGACAAACTTGATCCTAGAGCTCATAAATGTACTTTTCTTGGGTACTCTCCAACTAAAAAGGGATATAAATGCTACTCACTGATCACTAAAAAATTCCATCACTCCATGGATGTCACCTTCATTGAGCAACAACCTTATTTCCCCAAATCTAATATTCAGGAGAGACTAATTTTGTCTTAGAATATCAGTTTTGGGATATTGAAGAATCGCCTCATTTTGACCAAATATACCCATCACTAAATCGTGAATCACTTCCTTCTCAAAATCTCTCCCTTGAGTCTTCTTACTTCCTAGAACCTACTACTCAAGATCAAGCCAACAATACACCTCAAAATCTAGACACTATTCAATTAACAACAAATGATGAATTGATTACCTACTCAAGTAGGAGAAATAACCAAAAGGAGATGGAACAACAAGCATCTCTTGAATAAACCCAAGAGTCTAACTCAAGTCCTAGACCAAGCGAAGATCCACCAGGTAACACTAATCCCGAAACTAATGATGACAGTTGCTTTCCTATTCCTGTGAGAAAAGGGGTAAGATCATGCACAAAACATCCAATATACACATTTGTGTCATACGAAGGATTGTCACCGAAGTTCAAAGTTTTTGTTGCCAACCTCGACAACATCTAAGTTCAAGAAGCTCTCGGCTCACCAGAATGGAAAGCAGCAATGTATGAAGAAATTCATGCACTAGAGAAAAATTGAACCTAGCAAATTTCTGACTTAGCAACCGGGAAACCCCCAATAGGCTGCAAATGGAACCACTTTGCTTGCCAGATTCGACAACTCAAGCCTTGTCAAGGCCTCTTTTGCACCAACCCTTCTCAAATCCACATTGCTCCACCATCCCTTGACCTCTTCAACCTCCATAGCCACCTCTCTTAGTGGTTTCTGGTGCATTTATTCCAAATTTTGGCCATGCTCTATTAAAAGTTTATGTGCTATGAAATATCAGGTTATTTGCTATTTATTATTTGCACAATCCACTTTTTTGTAGAACACAACCTTTTGGAAATGAATAGTCTTGTTTTTTTTGGTTGTGTCTATCGTTGGAGTTGATTTCTTCGCATCTCTCATAATGATGTGGTTCCTTTGACTGGTATTTTCAGTTTATTCTTGATATTCTGGATTTTCTAATACATGTGAGCTTGGTGGATCACCTTTGCTCTATTGGTTGACTTCTTTTTGTTTTGCAATTATATTGTACTATACTCATATTGCTTTTTTTAACAATAAAATATGATTGAGTCTCTTCCATCAACTTCTACTACTGGTACTATTATTGGTTCTACACTCAACACCATGTACGATAGCTCCTCTCTCATATTACAACTTTTAAACTCAATGACTCTAATTATTTGCATTGAGCTCAAGCCAAAGAAAAGGATCATTATTTGAAAGATGATCCACCAACGCATGATACACCAAAATTTAAAACTTGGAAGAAAGAAAATTATATGGTTCGTAGTTGGCTATGGAATAGCATGGAGCCTACTATTGTAGAAAATTGCATGTTCTTCTCTACAGCTAAAAAAGTTTGGCAAATAATGCATCAATAATACTCTCCGGACAAAAATGTTTCTTGAATCTTGAACTTGTATTCAAATATACCATCTTGCAGTCAAAATGGGAGATTTTGTTAATGAGTAATATAGACAATTGGTCAGTTAGTTAGAGAAACTTAAATTGTATCACATGATCACTTTGGATTTGGTTACTCTCAAGCGTCAACAAGAGGAGTTTCATGCTGTTATATTATTATTTATCTTGGAGGATTCTAAGTATTTTCACGTTCAACAGGCTATAATGGTTAGTGATCAAATTCCTTCGCTTCAATCCATATATTCAAGAGTAATACGTGCCTCATTCCACCATATCACCCTTGGTGCCTTCTCATGATGCTTCTATCTTAACCACCTTTGGTGAGGGCATGGCTTTTTTAATGGTCGCAGTCAAAGTCGTGAATCAAGGGAAAGGCGTTGACACAATGTGGTGACCGCAATTGTGTCCATTGTGGCAAGACTAATCATTAGTTGTCCTCTACCCTCTTTAAATGACTCTCTAGTCCTCTTTACTTTCTCCAACTCATCTCAAACATAAAAAGCTATCCAGTTCAAATCCTCACGTCAAAACACCATCCACTTTCCTTCAAATTACAGCAACCATTCCCATTCAAGCATCAAAACCATATTTTTTTTATTACACTACTGTATGTTCCTTCCCAAATGCTTGTAATAAAGTGCAGTCTAGTCTGTCCCTTACGCTACATTTTACCCTACAAAACAAATTATGAAAAAACTAGATATAGAAAATGTTGTGTTCAATGAATAGCATATAATTATATGTACCAAAATAAAATAAAAAAATCAGTAACATTACTCCCAAATAGAATAATCTTAGTTCCTCCCATTGTTCCTGTGCTCCAGAAAATGAAACCCATACTAATTTTCATTCAACTAATAAAGTTTCCAGCACACATTTCGCTTACAAATACATTATCATCAGAAGGGCACAACATGCTGGGGTTGGAAGGACACAACATATTCAGGTTGGAAGAGCACAACGTGCTCGGGCTGAAAAGGCATAACATGCTCAGGCCGGAAGAGCACATAGCCTACTCTCCACCTTGAAACACTTTGACTATGACCTCTAGTCTGCTCAGATTCGCAAAGGAAAAGTCCAACAGACCACATGGTTGACCATGTAATCAAAAAGGAAAGAAGATAAGAGAAAACTTCCTCAATTTATTTTCAAAATTTACAGGTTATTTATGGAGATCTATACAACTGACAAATACAAAAAAGTCTAAATGATATAATTTACTCCTCATTCAATGAAACATGTGACTTGCATGTGCTAAAAAACTATCATCTTGAATTGGTAACGAAAAATTGAACTTGCATCTACATTTTCACAAATTAAAGGACCTTAAACATATCACTGAAAAACAAAAGTACTAATGTGTGCTTAATTTCATAAAAGAAAGGAACTTACGCATAGGCCGCATAGCCGAACCCCGGAAAAACCTATTACATTCCAAAAGGAAATGGTTCTTACGAAAATTGAGATTAACATGATCACACTCAGCAAACAAAAAACATCGCGATTCCTAATATCCAACACCAAATAAAATAACCAACGAATTCAAAATCACTCAACTCAACCTCAGCATGAGAAAACTCGTACTTATCCTAAAAAAAAGTTAGAAAGAAGGAGTACCCTTCGTTTATGGCGAACGGAATCAACGACGAGGGTTGACGTAGACGAGGAAGAATGAGAGTCAAGAATAGCAATGGCAGTAGCTTCTTGAGCAATGGCGGTACGGAACATGGTGAAGAGTCTGAGAGCAGAGACAAAGATGACGGCTAAGAAAGGAAGGCTGAGATGACGATCACATGAAAGATATTCCACAACAACGATAAATCCACCGAGTAAAAGAACGATGGAGTTTCCAATCAACAGAATCGTGGCACCCCATCTTACGTTTTGAAGCTTCGAAATCCACATTGCCTTCTTTTTTTCTTTGTCCTTTGTGTGGAGCTGATGATAATGTGGGTTTCGGGGTGGTTTGTTATTTGAGAGGGACGAAGGAAAAGGAGAGCGCGAGCGTTCTTGGGATTACTGTATATCACAATGGCGGACCGCAGGCATAGAAAGATGATTTTTTGGCGTAAGAGATACGTAGATTGGTCGGGTGAGGAATTAAATTTAATAAAAAGAGTATTCTTGTTTAAAATTAAAATTAGAAAATTAAGCATATCTGAAAAGAAGAAAAAAAAGCTTTTATAAGTCATTTATTTGTTTCATTATAACACTTTAATTTAGTGTCATAAATACATTAGTCACTTAGATTTTAAAATTAAATAATTTTAACACAAATTTAAAAATCCAATTACTCACTTATTACTTATAAAAAAGCGATCAAAATATTTAAATAATACAAATAAAATGATATAAAATACTTTTTCTTAAATAATAAATAAATATATAATGTGTGAAGAAAATAGTAAAATCAAACATAAAAACACACATAATCATTCTTATTATCATTCATGTTAATAATCAATAAA
Source organism: Hippophae rhamnoides (assembly GCA_033030585.1). NCBI lineage: Eukaryota > Viridiplantae > Streptophyta > Magnoliopsida > Rosales > Elaeagnaceae > Hippophae > Hippophae rhamnoides. The sequence continues at coordinate 55,819,440 of CM065429.1, read as the reverse complement.
ATATGTTTTAAGTGAAATAATATTATTATTAATATATTTGTTAAATATTAAATCAAAATATTGATAAATATTAAAATAAATTTTTAAATAAGAAAAATACTATACAAATATGTTAAGAAAATAAATAATTTAATATATTCTTAAAATGTGGGATGAATGATCAATCTTGATACTTTTAAGAGCTTTACATTCTATTTTAAATTAACAAGTTAAATCAAATACAAAAATACTATAAATCATTTGGATTGAATCAAACATAACTTAAAATAATATGTATATTGTATATATTATGTAATTATAACTAAACTAGATATGGTGCATTAAATATGTACGTAGCATTTGCATAGTCAAATAATTAACTTTTAGTGAGCTAACATACTATTTTGCAAAAAACTAAAAAAGAAACAAATTCTAATATAAGAAGGAAAAAAATTAAGTAAAATAATTTATGGACAACATAAATCCTATTGCAAAATATGTCGAGTGATGATATTGTCTTAATCTAAATTGTTATTATCACAATTATATTTTTATTAATGATAGTTTTATCTATAATAATGGCACTAAAGTAACTAATTAAATAGATAAAGGGTAGCAACAACTATTATTTTTGAAAATTAATAATTTAGTCTCTAAATTTTTAAGTAACGCACATTGTGTTCTATAATTTGTAAAATTTAGTCAATTTAGTACAACTTATATTAATTTGTCAAAACTGAATAAATTCGTATATGTCACCTAATTTATGCCATAAATGTATAAAAAAATCCCTCAGCTCAATTGCTTGCTATAAGTGAAGCGATAATCATATGTCAATTTCATTAATTATAATATCTCAATAATAATTAAACTAAATTGATAAAAAAAATTAAATTATAGAACATAATGTGATTTAATAATTATGTGATTAATATGCATTTTATCACGTAATATTAAAACTTATATCACCTTTTCCCTATTAATTAAAGGGTTTAAAAGTTAGTTCCTAAGATTTTGTTGTTATATAAACAAAAATTATTTATAAAAATATTATTACTCAATATGTTACATTAGAATTATAAAGAAGATACAAATACAATTACTTATTACAAACATTTTTTATATCATGATTCAAAGTATAATTCTTTTTGTCTCTTTAAGATAAAAAAAATCATTTATTATGAAATAGTATTAACTAATTTATATATCATCTAATTATAAAGATAAGAACCTATTTGTTAATAATAGCTTCTAAAATGAGAGAAAAGATTATAACAAAACATTGATGAGTGATATTTTTCACTTAAATAAATAAAAAGTAAAAATATTAAAAGATAAAGAAAAATAAGAAAATAATGAAATCAAGAAAAGTAAAATAAAGAATATGATCAAAAGAGATAACTTTTTTGTTCAACAACACGGGTGGAACGTGACGAGCAATGGCGAGGTGACAGGTGGCATGGTGCGTTGATCGATTTCTGAACTTGAATTGAACGTCGTGTTGAGACGTGGCATGTGTTTCATCCTCCTCACACGTGGCGCAACATGATTTGCTCTTCGTGCTTATGTGGAGTCAACGTGGCTTGCACAGTCAGTTCCTCTGCTTACGTGGCTTACCATATGGCACATTATGATTAGTCTTGCGTTAGAAATTCCAGAAAAATCCCAAAAATTATATTTTCTCCCCTTTTCACTAAAAATTTTTATTTTTGGCCATAAAAATACTATTTATTAAATAAAACAAGTAAATATTAAGTAAAAAAGTGCGCTAATTACCATATTTTCATAGAGTCATCACACCCCCAAACTTAAATCTTTACTTGTCTTCAAGTAAAGCTAAGTGTCACGACCTTAATTTTCAAGTAGTGATCGTGCGGCACTTAGCACCGTCCATTTTACTAAGCCTGCCTTTAAATCCGAATGAAACTCCAAAGAGAATAGAAAGAGTTTGCAAAGAATGCTTTGTATTGCTCTAGAGAGAGTTTATGTTACAAATGCTAAGAATTCCCAAGGATGATCACAAATGAAGACCAATTGGTCTATTTATAGTATGGCTAATAAGCTTAAGAATGTGCCACCACTTTCTAGATAATTCTAAGCCTAGAATATACAAGAGTGTTATAGGTTTATGTACAATGTGCCACAAGGCTCTAGGACCTTCTAGCTAACTCTAGAGTCTTCTAGGTTTGTCTAGTTCCTTCATGCACGTTCCGGGATGTTCTGTAAGCTTCCAACGGCTTCTACATCCTTCCCGAACCATCCGACATGTTCTAGAACATTCCAGCCCATTCTAGCACCCTCTAGCGTGCTCTAGAACATTCTAGGGTCTTCAAGCTTGAGTTGAGTCCATCCAAATCCAGCCATTTCTAGACTTCTCTAGGCAACTCTAGAACTTTCCATGTGTCTAGATCCTTTAGGCAACCAAGATTTGGATTTTTAGGGACATTTTGAGCGGGACGTGACACCCTTCCCCACTCAAGCTTGCGACGCCCTCGTCGCGCCTTCAACCTGAAACCTCTCTATGGCATCTTTGAATTGCCATAAAGACTCCTCGGGTTCCCAGCTTGTCTCTACATCTGGGGCGTTTTTCCATTTGACCAAGTATTCCTTATAACTTGGTACGCCCCTTCGTCGGATCAAGCGGTCCGCCAAAATTGAGTCCACTTCTTTATCAAAGGAGGTTACCACTGCGGTAGGTGCCCTCTTGGATTCTCATCTACTTATGTCTTCCTTGTCTCCATGAAAGGGTTTTAGCATACTTACATGAAAGACCGGATAGATTTTAAGTTTTGGAGGGAGTTGCAATTTGTATGACACATTTCCGACTTTCTTGAGGACAGGAAATGGTCCCTCATATTTCTGCACTAACCCCTTATGAACCTTCCGCAAGGACTTGAATTGTTGGGGCAATAGTTTAACCAAGACCATATCTCCTTCCTGAAATTCTACCATCCTCCTCTTCTTGTCAGCCCATTTTTTCATCTTTTTAGACGCCTTGTTCAAATAGGCTCGGGCCAACTCCGCTTGTTCATGCCAGGCCTTGGAAAACTTGAAGGCAGCAGGGCTCTTCCCTTCATAACTCGTGGCCAAGGCATGGGGAGTCATGGGTTGCTGCCCCATGACGATCTCAAAGGGACTCTTTGCGGTGGACTCACTTCTCTGCAGATTATATGAAAATTGGGCTACATCCAACAACTTCGCCCAATCCCGTTGATTAGCACTTACAAAGTGCCTAAGATACAACTCCAGCAACGTGTTGGCACGCTCTGTTTGCCCGTCACTTTGGGGATGAAAACTGGTAGAGAAATTCAAGTCTGGTCCCAATAGCTTGAATAGTTCAGTCCAAAATTTCCCCGTGAATCGTGGGTCTCGGTCACTCACAATATTAGACAGGATCCCCCAATGCTTCACAACATTCTTGAGGAACAAACGTGTCGTCTCATCTACCGTGCAATCCGTTGAGGCAAGTATGAATGTTGCATACTTGCTGAAGTGATCAATCACCACAATAATGCTGCCAAAGCCCTCTGATTTTGGCAGACAAGTGATGAAATCCATAGAGACACTTTCCCATGGTCTCTCTGGAATAGGCAACGACTCTAGCAAGCCTCCAGGTGCATGCTGCTCTATCTTGTCTTGTTGGCATACAAGACAAGTCCTTACATAAGCTTCGACATCGTCCCGAAGTTGAGACCAATAGTAGATGGATTTGATCAAAGCAAGGGTGCGCCTCATTCCTGGATGTCCAACCCATAAGGAATCATGGCATTCCTTGATAAGCTCATTCCTTAAGCTTCCCTATTTTGGCACGAAGATACGATTCTGCTTGGCATAAAGTAGTCTATCACTCAGCCAAAATCGTCTCGTCTTCCCTTCCTTGATGAAGGCAAGGAGATTTTGAGCAAGGGCATCACCTTTCCAGTAAAGGGCTACTTGGCCTACTTAAAGCTGCTAGCACCGTCTTTCGACTCAACGCATCAGCCACCACATTGGCCTTACCACGCTTGTACTCCAACCTGTAGTCAAATTCTACCAAGAAATCCTGCAATCGAGCTTGCTTGGGACTCAACTTCTTTTGAGTCTGGAAGTAGCTTGTTGCGACATTGTCTGTCATGATAACGAAATGAGAACCCAATAAGTAGTGTCGCCACACCCTTAGACAATAGATGACGGCTGTCATTTCCTTTTCTTGTACAAGGTAGCGGCGTTCGGTGTCATTAAACTTGCGGCTCTCATAGGCTATCGGGCGTGCTTCATGCATCAACACTCTACCAATGGCAAAGTCTGAAGCATCCATGTGCAGCTCGTACATCTTGGAAGGGTCTGGTAGGCAAAGCACCGGTTCTTCACTAACGGCCTTCTTCAAGTCTTCAAACGAGGCTTGGCATTCACTTGTCCATTCCCAAGCCTTGTTCTTTTTGAGCAAGTTAGTGAGTGGGGCTGCTCTAGCTGAGTAGGACTTGATAAACCTTCTATAGTAGTTTACAAGTCCAAGAAAAGATCTTAACTCAGGAACATTGGTATGAGGTTCCCATTCTTGGATGGCTTTCACCTTAGCTCCATCCATCATCAGTTTCCCATCCTTTATCATATGCCCTAGGAACATCACCTCATCTTGGGCAAAGGAACATTTCTCCTTCTTGACGTATATCTTGTTTTCCCTTAGGACCTCGAACACCTTCTTCAAATGCTCTAGATGTTCTTCCAAAGTTCGACTATAGATCACAATGTCGTCAAGGTATACTACCACGAACCGGTCGAGGTAGGGATGGAAAATCTTGTTCGTCAAAGTACAGAAGGTGGCTGGTGCATTTGTGAGACCGAATGGCATGACAAGGAACTCATAAGCACCATACCTAGTCACACAAGTAGTCTTGGGCACATCTCCCTTGGCTATGCGTACCTGGTAGTATCCCAATCGCAAGTCCAATTTTGTGAAGTATCTAGCACTCCCCAATTGATCGAACAAATCAGCAATAAGAGGGATAGGATACTTGTTCTTGACTGTGATCTTATTTAGAGCTCGATAGTCGATGCACATTCGTAGCGATCCATCCTTCTTCTTTTGAAAGAGTATCGGAGCACCAAATGGGGCTTTGGATGGCCTTATGAAGCCAGCATCCAGCAATTCGTCGAGTTGCTTCCGCAATTCTGCCAACTCTGAGTTTGCCATCCGATACGGGCTCATTGCTGGTGGCCTGGTGCCAGGTTCCAACTCTATTTCATGGTCTACCTCCCTCCTTGGAGGTAACCGTTTGGGTAATGCTTCCGGCATTACATCCTGGAACTTATCTAAGACAACTTGCACTTCCGTCGGCAAGTTTGGCTTTGGTGACGCCTCCACATCATCGTATTCTTTTAAGATGGCCAAATAACTCTCTTCGTCCCTCTTCAATCCCTTCTTGAATTGAAGTGCTGAGAGAGCTTGGATAGTAGGTTTGCTGGTCCTTTCCGTCGGTACCACACACGCCTTCGTACCATCCATGATACACATAGAGTTTGAGCATGGCACCAAGAAAGCTCTAACCTGGTCCAAAAACTCCATGCCGAATACAACAGAGAAGTCATCCATCGGCGCTACAGATAAGTCCACTTGGCCAGTCCATGCACCCAAACTGACCTTAACTCCTCAAGCGACTCCATGCAATGGTAGTTCTACTGAGTAACTACTTTGAGAGATCCCCCACCGTTGACAACCTTCAGGCCGAGTCTCTTTGCTTCCTCCATTGAAACAAATTTATGAGATGCACCTGTGTCGATCGAGGCTTTGGCGACCTTCCCGTTAATTGTGGCATCTACGTACATCAAGCCTTTAGGGGTCTTTGGGGCGCTCTACATTGCACCAAGTAGGCGCAAAGAACCCATCTTTGCACCTCCGTCCGACTCGCCTCCATCCTACTCATGAGTGGAAGCAACTAAGGCACTCAAGGCCTTCCTCTTCGGACATTCGCGTGCCCAATGCGGTCCGTCACATATGAAGCACGTCACGCGGGGCGTCGAGGTACCACGATCCTCCTTTTCCTTCCCCCATGTCTCGTGGTTTGAATGAGGAGTTGTCTTTTGTGGTTCTTAAGTCCCTGACTTTTGGCATGGCCTCCACCATTCTTTCCTCCAACAAACTTCTTATCTGTGGCTTTTGAACTCTCCTTGTTTGTGGAGTAATCAATAAAGCTTTATGCGGTCGCAATGGCCGAAGATAAGTCTTGGACACCACGTCGCTTGAGCTCAAGGTTAGCCCACGATTGGAGACCGTCCATGAACAAGAATAGGGCATCCTTGTCGGACGTGTCAGGAACTTCAAGCAGCAAAGTTGTGAACTCCTTCACATAATCCCTTATGCTACCTGTTTGCTTTAACCATCGCAATCGACCTCTCGCCTCCTCTTCAGCATTAACGGGGAAGAACTGCGTTTTGAACTCCCTTTTGAAATCTTCAAAGGTGTCAATTGTGCAAACCCCTCGTTGCACATCACCATGTCTCCTTCTCCACCACAACATAGCAGTGTCAATCAAGTACATGGCAGTAGTTCGGATCTTGCTGGCATGGTCCGTTATGCCAGTAGCCTCAAAATATTGTTCCAGCCCCCATAGGAAGTTCTCCACTTCCCTAGCATTCCTAACACCATTGAAGGTCTTAGGCTTGGGAACATCCACCCTCTTAGCTTCAATGACAGTGGTTGTGCTAGTTCCCGCGGCCATCGCCTGCTTACATAGAGCTAGATCACTACCCATGTCCTCAACTCTAAGCAACATGTTAGCGAGTTCTCTTTGGACAAGATCTCTTACCTTGGCAAGTTCAGCTTTTAACCCATCAATCTCTTGCCTTAGCCCACCATCTAGCTCGTTGAGGGACATCTTAACCGCTGCATGGATCTCCACATCCTCGGCCTCCAAGCCATTGCAACGCTCCTCTAAGTTGTCCACCCGATCAAACAGCTCCCCTAAGCTGTCTTGTGCACTTCCCACATGTGCTTCCAAGCTAGAAAGTATGTCTTTCGACTTGGCTCGAGATTATTTTGATGGTTTCCGAACTTCCTCACATCCACGTTCCATAGGTGGAACATCAACGCTTGGTGTAGATGGAGCAACGTTCTTCATTATGCCAAGAGTAAGATTGCTTCAACCTAGAGCTCTGATACCAACTGTCACGACCTTAATTTTCAAGTAGTGATCGTGCGGCACTTAGCACCGTCCGTTGTACTAAGCCTGCCTTTAAATCCGAATGAAACTCCAAAGAGAATAGAAAGAGTTTGCAAAGAATGCTTTGTATTGCTCTAGAGAGAGTTTATGTTACAAATGCTAAGAATTCCCAAGGATGATCACAAATGAAGACCAATTGGTCTATTTATAGTGTGGCTTCTAAGCTTAAGAATGTGCCACCACTTTCTAGATAATTCTAAGCCTAGAATATACAAGAGTGTTCTAGGTTTATGTACAATGTGCCACAAGGCTCTAGGACCTTCTAGCCAACTCTAGAGTCTTCTAGGTTTGTCTAGCTCCTTCATGCACGTTACGGGATGTTCCGTAAGCTTCCAGCTGCTTTTACATCCTTCTCGAACCATCCAGCATGTTCTAGAACATTCTAGCCCATTCTAGCACCCTCCAACGTGCTCTAGAACATTCTAGGGTCTTCAAGCTTGAGTTGAGTCCATCCAACTCCAGCCCTTTCTAGACTTCTCTAGGAAACTCTAGAACTTTCCATGTGTCTAGATCCTTTAGGCAGCCAAGATTTGGATTTTTAGAGACATTTTGAGCGGGACGTGACATAAGACTAACTAAATAAAATAAGCTAGGTAGTATATTCATAAATATACTTCTATTATTACATGCATATTTCACGAAAACTATCTATCTTAAAAATCGTACAAGTCTATGATAAAGAGGTTCACATATTCATCAATCAACGTTCCATCAATATAAGGATATGCAAGGTTTTTGAAAAATTGATTCGTGTGTGTATGCTGCACATGATATCATTCAATGCACTGATGAAATCAACATATATGAGCATGCTAATCAATTCAATCTTAGAACAAGTCTCATAAGTCAATTTTTTACATCCCTATCCACTAATATAAATATGCACTTAACTTAAGATAAATAAGGACTTTACATGGTTGTAATGTAAAGCTTAGGTGTGGGGTCGATAGATGAAGGCATTTTAGGGTCTTTCCACACCTTAGCTTTTTTTCATCATATACTTTTTAACTGCAATTGAGATTTTACTTGATATTTTAGTGCACCATCTTTTAACATTCTTTTCATTTTTTTATTCCACATCTCTTTTTCTTTTCTTTTTTCCTTTTTTTTTGGCAACTTCACAACACCCCCAAACTTATTTTCAATTCTATTTTCTTTTTATTTAGAGGGATACTTATGTTGTGAGTTTTTCTTTTTTTACGGGGTGCATTACATTTCACCTTACTCTAAAATATAACACATGATTGCATATTTTTTCTTTTCATACACGCTTAAGGTGCAAGGGTAAAGGTAATACTTATTAGTTAGACATTAAATGTCGCTTACAAATATAAAATGTTCTTTGTTAGACTCAAATGAGTGACTAAAGATATTAATAATGGTTAGCTTGAAAGGCTCAATCAATCCAAAATAAGGCTTAAATCATTTCTCTTGCTAAATACTATTTATGATTTTGCCTCAAGATATGATCAAATATATTCTAAAACTTGGTAGATCTAATTAACTTGCATAACTCACTACAAATTTTCTCTCAATAAGCACACCAAAACCAATAATGAACATGTGCATAAAAGTTGAATCAATTCAATCAAAACTAGCAAGCATATCACATGATTAATGTAAATATCTTAACAAATATGTTACATTCCTTATCCTAGTCATGAAAACCAATATTTATCATTGAGTTCATATGTTCCATATCAAGCATACATGTATATAGTTTCCATATATTTATCAATTTCTACCCAAATCATGATTAAAAACAACTTAAAAATTAAAAAAACTTCTCTACAAAATTTAAAATGCATACTAAATACTAATATAGAGAATGAAGTTCCCTCCCCTAAACTTAAATTACATATTTTCCCGAATTTGCACATATAAATATGAAAAGGTAATAAAAAAGAAAACTCCCTTAATCATGGCACACCACATCTATCATTGAAATGCTCATTCTTGTTGCGCCATTTTTCTCCACATTTATTCACCTATAAAACAAAAAAAATGAAAATATAAGTAAAATAACATTAGGTTGCCTCCCAACCAGTGTAACATATAACGTCCTTGACTAGATGGTCTTATCAAGTCCTAAGGCACATCTCTTTGTATCCATTTACTCTTGAGTTTGCCTGGAAACAACTTGAGTCTTGATTTGTTCAATAATACTTTATGTTTTGGCTCACAAACATGGTGCTCAATTCTCTTCTCATGCCATGTTTTTTTTTTCTTTTGAACTTCTTGTCATTCTAATAAGCAATCCACTGTAACTCATCCAATTTATGTATTTCTAATAGCTTTTTCACCTCTTCATTGGACTATTCCACTTTCATACTTGATTGGGGATAGGAGGGTAGAAGTGCAGGATCTAAAATTGGTGGCTCTTCAATTGATGGTTTGAGTTTAGATCCTATCTCAAAATTTTCCATTATCACCTTTGATACATACATGAGAGATGTGTCCTCCAAAAAGTTTACATAGTCCATAATATCAACCTTTGATGCCATACTTTCAAAGTTATAATAGGTTGAGTTGTTTTCTGGTGATTTTATGTCCTTATTTACAGTAGCATGTGTTAAAATCTTAAGTTTAGGTGACTCAACAGATTCTTTTAAGCCATTCCCACAATCAGTAACATTCATCCTTAAACATTCATTAGCATTATCAATATCAGGGGGTTTAGATTCTTTAAAAACTTTAAATATTACTTGTTCATCTTGCACTCTCATTGTAAGTTCACCTTTTTGTACATCAATGAGTGCCCTTCCGGTTTCTAATAATGGACGACCAAGTATGATAGGAATGTCACGGTCCTCTTCCATGTCTATCACAATGAAGTCCACTAGAAAGATGGATTTGTCTACTTTTACTAACAAATCTTCTACCACACCCCGAGGTCTCTTAATCGATCTATCTACCATTTGTAATGTTATCGAAATGGGTTTTGTTGTACCAACCCCCAATCTCTTGAAGACCGATAATGGCATGAGGTTAATACTAGAACCGAAGTCACATAGTGTCTTACCAAAACGGATGTTCCCAATAGTGCAAGAGATGTTAAAACTACCATGATCTTTCAGTTTTTATGGTAGTTTTCTATTAAGGACGGCACTCCAACCTTCAATCAAGGTTATTATTTAATGATCTTCAAGCCTCATTTTCTTTGATAGTATATCCTTCATGAATTTGGCATAAGATGACATTTGCTCAAGTGCCTCTACAAATGGTATGTTTATGTTTAGCTTCTTGAAGACTTATAAAAATTTTGAAAACTGCATATTTGACTTTTGGTTTTGTAGTCTTTGAGGGAAAGGAATAGTGGGTTTGTAAAGGTTGCACCTTTTTGGCTGAATTATTTCTTTTCCATTACTCTCTTTATCCACTAATTCATCCTCCTCTTTTTTAGTTTATGATTCCTCCTTATCCTTTTTTGTTTGATAGTCCTTTTTATCCTTTTTAATTTCCTATTTCTCCTCATCCTTTTTTGTCTTATGTTCTTGTTCGAAAGTTTTCCCACTCCGTAAGGCTATGGCATTGCATTGGTCCTTGCCTTCTCTTCTTGGGTTTACAAGTGTGTCACTTGGAAGGTTACCTTGAGGTCTTTGATTTATAGCTTGAGCAAGTTGCCCCATTTAGTTCTCCAAATTTTGAATTGAAGCCTCTTGAGTTGACACTTTTGTATTCATTAATTGGATGAAGTCTTTCATCATCCCCATTAAAGCATTTGTATTATCCTCAGGTGGTGGCTTCTTCTCTTAAGCTTGTGATTGTTGTGGTTGTTAAAAACGAGATAGTGGAAATGATTGATGGTTGAATTGATTATCACCTTGAATGTTGTTATTACTCTAAGAGAACTTTGGATGTTGTCTCCATCCTGGGTTATATGTGTTCGAGTATGGATTATTGTTTCAATTCATATTACCCACATAGAAAATGGATTCTGGATTATTTGGACAATTATCAAACAAATGAGCTCCTCCACAAAACACACATGACACTCCTGAATTTTGGACTTTATTTATACTCGCTGGCGAGTTTTGTACCTTCAAAATATTAACCAAAGATGAAACTTGAGATGTAAGTGCTGTGATATCATTTACCTCATGCATTTTAGCTACTTTTCTTGTGGCTATCATTTTGTCCATTGCCCATTGATAATTATTGTTAGCCATTTTCTCAAGTAAATCATAAGCTTGATTATAAGATTTGGCTAGCAAAGCTCCATTAGCAAATGCATCAACAATAGTTTTTGTGTGAGCATTGAGACCATTATAAAAAGTCTCCATTTGAATCCAAGAAGGAATATCATGATGAAGACACTTCCTTAGTAATTCCTTGAATCTTTCTCATGCTTCATATATAGATTCTCCTTCGTGTTGTTGGTAGGAAGTAATGTCATTCCTAAGCTTGGCATTCTTTATTGGTGGAAGTATTTCATCAAGAATTTCTCCGCTAAACCATTCCAAGTTGTAATGGAATCAAGTGGCAACGAATTTAGCCAAACTCGAGCACGTTCTCGCATAGAGTAAGGGAATAATCTAAGCCTAAATACCTCATCTATCACACCATTGAACTTAAATGAATCTACAACTTCAATAAACAATCTGAGATGAAGATGAGGATCCTTTGTTGGTAATCCGTTGAATTGTCCAATTATTTGAAGCATTTGAAACATAACTGGCTTTAGTTCAAATTGAATAGCTTGAATATTTGGCCTTGTAATACTTGGATTCATCAATTATGAATCACATATATAAGAATCATATATCTCTGCCTAGACATTATGCTATTATTTAATCAAGATAAACAATTAAATAATTCTCTTAAATCTATTTAATTACCTCTGTAGATAAATTGTTGTCCAAATAATTAATAGCATAAAAATCAGATTAAATAATATAATTAAATTAATATTATAATTGGGAAAAATATTAGATTATCACATGGTGAAAATTGAGTTCATAAGATCTCTAGATTAATAAATTAATTACACATAATTGTGTTCGTAAAGCTCCAGTTTTTCATAAATAAAGACATAAAAATTGATAAAGAAAAGAGTAGAAAAAGAAGTACAATCAATATCTAGAATTATAGAATTAATTTCCTCTTGAATCTCCACCAAAATTGTGTCTTTTCTTAAATTTTCTATATTTTTCTCTCTTTTTAGCTCTAAAAACTAACCAAAATTATGCTAATTAGGATTTATGGAGTGATTATGGGCTTAAATAAAGCTCAGGTGTGATCTAGACCATGTGATCAGCTTCAGATCAAGGGTTACGATCAAAACAAGCAAAAGTGACAAATTTGGTCAATCACAGCGTGACACGTGGCATCAGAATTCATTGGGCGATTAAGGGAGCGATGCGTGGTAGGGGAGACCGTTTAGAGTCAACGCTCCTTGAGTCAGCAACATGTGGCATGATGTGATTTGTGGGAACGAATGGCATGGCGTACAGGTGGAATGCGAGGAGCAATGGTGAGGTGACATGTGGCATGTGCGTTGATCGATTTCCGAACTTAGATTGAACATCGTGATGCATGTTTCTTCCTCCTCACACATGACGCATGTTTCTTCCTCCTCACACGTGGCGCAACTTGATTCGCTCTCCATGCTTATGTGTAGTCCTCGTGGCTTGTCTAGTCAACTCTTTTTCTTACGTGGCTTACCACGTGGAAAATTCTGATTGGTCATGCATTAAAAAATCCATAAAAATTGTAAAAATTATATTTTCACCCATTTTCACTAAAAAAGTTATATTTTAATTTTTTTGGCCATAAAAATACTATTTATTAAATAAAAAAATAAATATTAAGTAAAAAAGTGCGTTAATGTCCATATTGTGTATATAATTCACCAAACAGTGCTTCATATTCGCCACTATGATCATTGTGTAGTATCATGATCTTAAGTTGGTTCTCAACTTCTGTTTTATAAAGAATAAATTTCTCTATAACTTTATCTTTACTTTTAAGCAAATACACAGCAATATTTCATGCTATTTTCAACAAAAGTAATAAAATATTTATTGTCACATCTTATTTGAAGAAATTTCAAATCACATAGAGCACTATCGATTAAGTCAAGGGGTTCAATGTTCCTTTCAATTAAATGAAAAGATGTCCTATTCGTTTTTGCCTCGACACAAGTCTCACACTTATACTTTAAATCTATTTGGAATGCATGTATGTGTTCCATATTAATTAGTTTACGCAATGTATCGTAATTAATATGATCTTGTATACCGTGCCATAAGTTTGAAGACTCAAGAAAATAACCAAAAGAATTAATCTTTTTAATATTCTAAGCTTTTATAGTCATTACATTGAGCTCAAATAACCTATCAGATACATATCTTGTTCACACAAACATCCCATTTTTGGTCACAACACCCTTATCAGATTCAAACACCATCCGAAAGCCAGGATATTTTAGCATTGAGCCAGAAATAAGATTCTTACGGATGTCTGGCACATAGATTACATTTTTTAATGTAAGTTCATTCACAGAGGTCATCTTCAGTTTGACATGTCCTTGCCCTTGAATGGATGATGTGGTAGAATTTCTAATGAAGATTTTCTCTCCATCTTTCATTGCTTCAAAAGTAGTGAATAACTCCTTATCTAATCAAATGTTCCTTATTACACCAGTATCAATCCACCACACCTTTGAGTTTGATTCCACCAAATTCAACTCAAAAATGACTACACACAAGTCGATATCGAAGATATCATGAGTGATGTCATCAACCATATTTGCCTCACGGTTTTTGTTTAGTTTTGGAAATGTGCAGTCTGGGGCTTTATGCCTTATCCTCTGATAGTTAAAGCAAATTCCTCTAAAGCTAAACTTCTTAAAAGTTTCTTCTCTAGGTCCAAATTTAAACCTTTTGACCTAGCTTGCCCTTACCCTTATTCTTATTATGTTTGTAACTTTGACCATGTTCCATCGCATTAGCCTTGGGTATTGCTGGGATATACCATCTTTTAGAAGAAGCCTTGTTATCTTCATGGAATTTCCGTGCATTACTACATACAGATTTAGAGTGTACCATCTTATAATCAAGAAAATGACCAACCAAAAATTTCTTGGCACTGACATTTTCAATTTCATACTTTCGCTCCAATGATTCTTAAAAGACTTTAATTATTTTATCTTTATTGTACTCATTGTACAAAGAATCAATTAGACTATTTAGAACATAGTTCTGACATAGATAATCAAAATGCTTCTATACTTCTATGCTTCTATATCACTAGCAGATTGAAAATCTTGTTCACTCTTAGGTAGATTGAGAGTTTCTTTAATCAAAACCTTGCCAAATTCAAGGTGAGGAAATAGAATATCATCTTACTCTTCCATCTCTTGAAGTTCAAACCATTAAACTTCTCTGATTTCTCAACCACAACATGGTTCATAGGAACAGAAACTTGTAACATTGTGGTTCACAATAGAACCACCTACAGTAGGGTCAGCAACATTCACAATTGGGTTTTAAGTTTGTGACACTGAAATGGTCATTTTAGATTCCAAGATCTTTTCTTTTCTTTTTCTATTAGATACACAAATAGCATCACAAGTTTTAAAAATCACAAAATAAAGTTTTAGATTAAAAAATTTATTCTATAAATAAATGATAGAATATGTTAATTTACATATATATTTATAATTTTATTAATTATATTGATTAAATAATTTTAAAATAAAACAATTACTTATTTATAAAATTATAAAAAAACAAATATATATATATAGAGAGTAAAAATAAAATATAAAAATAAAGTAAAGAAAATTAAGAAAGAGAAAGAAATAGTGAATAAATTATGTAGTAATTAAAAGAGACATAAAGATATAGTAATAAAGAGAAACAAATAATAAATTATAAATTAATAAAAAAATATTACTAAATGATGAAGAAAATTAATAAAGAGATGTAAAATTGAATGGTAATTATAATATATAGCATGATAAGTGCTTAAAAAGTACGAATGATAATTTATATTTGTATGATTTTATCATATTTTTATATAAATTTATCTTTTCGGAATCACGTGTATTTTTTATTGTTTTTCAGGTATTTTAATTAAAAAAATAACTTAAATATTCAAAGAAAAAATACTAGAGGCAATACATCACAAATATATTTAGAAAATAAATGAGGAAAAGTCAAAAAATGGAAAAATTGGATAAAGTAGGTCAAAAAGGTCAAAATCACTACACAACCACCCAGTCGCGCCGAGAAATACGCACAACGTACCCATTCGCACCGAATCCTCCACGCGTAGTTGCCCATCGCGCCGATTCCAGTGTATACCAGCGCGTGCACCATCCGATCTGCGTCGAGTCCCGTGCACAGCATCACGCCCGTGTGTGCCTACACACCCCTCACAATGTCTTATGCACGCTCGTGCTTGCCATCAAAATTATTGTAAGGATTTTTTTAAGGTATTATTTTAATAGATTCTTTATTGTTATCATTTTATGTTTTATTCTTATATGTTATATTTAATCTGATTATAATTAAATTTAACATGACTTGTTGTTTGTAAATATGATATAATTATAACGTTATTATGCTTGCAAAATATTAAATAGGTAAAAGACTTTTATAAAATAAATTGATTTTGTTTTTATTCAATATTTTATATTAAGGAGGTTAGAGAGAAATACATTATTTTTCATTTAAAGTAGTGATTTTTTATTTGTTGGTACAATCACCCGGTAGGTAGAGTGAAACTCTATTTCAAAAGTTTTTTTGAAGTATTATTATTCGAAAATGTATTGACGACATATTTTAAGTATTAGTTTTAAAAATTGAAAGTTAGTACTTAGAAAATTAAATTCTTAGGTTTAATTTGGAAACATTAAATAAAATCTAATTATTTGACTCCGTCTAAAGTGTGATTAGATGGTTTGCTATTTTCTTGAAAATAAAGCTAAAATTTAATATTTAATTAATTAATAGGTCCCACATAAGGATATTAGTTAGTTAATATTAAACAAAGAATTTGGGCCCCGCTTAAGAACACTTTCGTACCAAAAAGAGAAAATCAACAAATATTAATTTATATTTTTAATAACTTAAATAATATGATGAAGCATAATTAACTTAATCATTATATCATTAAATACTCTTCTGTTATGAATGATAAAATTTACATTATTATTTATTGAATTTATATCTATGTTTATATTTATTTTTATGTTATTATATTAGAAAATAATCAAACCAAAATATCGTGAGAGGATATTTAGATTTAATTTTGTTTTTAAGATTTTAAATAATAAATTAAAAACCACATAAATTTCTTCCTTAGATCAACATTGAGAGTATACTTATCATTTTCTATAAAATAATTTGTGTACTTGCGAGAGTTTTACAAATAACAAAACCACAAAATGGTAATTTTTGCAAGATTGGTATTTCCATTGACGGACTTGCGATTCATCCATCATAGCATAATATATATATATATATATATATATATATATATATATATATATCAAAAACAGATAAATATAATAGATTATGAATGATATGTACATCTCAAAATATTTGTTAAAATGTTTTTTGTATCTGTTTATCAAAAATTGAGAAAACAAATTAAAATTATCTTAAGATTGTATGAAATGATGCACGAAAAACAATTTAATAACAAAAATATTTTATAAAAAATTAGAAATATATATATATATATATATATAAATATATATATGTGTATAAATTATAAATAAATAATAATTGAGGCTTGTTTATCACACAGTGTTTTTAAGATAATTTTTTCACTCATCATGAGTGTTTAAAAACGATGAAAACTTATCTCTCATTATACAACAATTGAATAATAATAAACTTGCATCACTTTTTATTATTTCACGAACTTTAAAGTGTTCGAACTCTATTAAATGAGTCAACTATAGATAGAAAATATAAAAAAAATTATTTTACCTTATCGTACATTTTTTCCCCTTTTCTCTTACTTCTTCCTTTTCTATTTCTTCTCTTTTTCCTTTTCTCTTTTATACAACACCTCTCTTTCTTTTCTTCTTTGTTTTTTTTTCTTTATTTTTCTTCATTTCTTTTTCTTTCTCAACTTTCTTTTTATAAAGAAAATATTGTAATGGATGAGAGAAAGGAAGGAAAAGAATTGAAAATTTATTAAAGAAGATTGAGACGGATGAGAGAACGGAAGAAACTGAAAGTTTTTTTCAAAAATGAATTAAGAAATGGAAAAACATTTTTAATTTTAAAACAATTTTAATTCAAATATTCCAATAGAAAATTCTCTAATTCTCTAGGTGAGTGATCAACAAATATGAGGAGAGTATGGTGTTTAAATAGTTTCAAAACCTAACACAGCTTGAAACTTATTGAGTCATGCACGCAACTAAATTATGTGTTAATAAGAATTTGATTCCCATTCTTTCTCTTTAATACATATCTAATATAAATCATATTCCTTTTAGGAGTATCCAATTAAACTTTTTTAATCCATTTCTCAAATTTATTTTAATAATTATTAAAATTGTTATTAAACTGTGGATTTTCATAATTACCAAAACTTTAAACTTTCATTTAATATTTTAGTTAATTTATATACTTATGTACTACAACTAGGTAATATATATAACTAATTTCTATAAATTAAATTGCTAAGATAAAATTACTATTTTATCCTTACATGTTTTTGTGGTATTTATAACCCTCGTAAAATGTTTAATAATAAATATGCATTATAATCACTTACATAATTAGTTTTAAATTAACTATTTATTTATCTTTAGGGATGTCAAAATTTCTTGTAGATTCGGGTCATCGTGGGTAATAATCGAATGAGTTTTGTTTAGGGATAATCCAACCCCGATACTCAAAATTATAATTTATATTTTTTTAAAATAAAAACACTTATTATTTTTTTGATACATATGAGATATGATTATTTTTAAATTGTAGATATTCTTGTTGTTAAATTTTATTTTTAAACAATTTTAAATTAAAAAGATGTTAAAATTTATTTTTAGAGATCCAAATGGGTAACCGTTACTCTATGTTGATTTCCTATACTTATACACATCGGTTTCAGTTTTAGATATAATATAATGTTTCAATTTGGGTTTTGGTCTTGGTTTTTTTGTAAAACACCCTTGATCGCATTTCGCCCCAATAACTTTTGTATTTATCTTGGAAGCAACATAATTCACTTATTATTATGGAGTATACTTAAAGATCGATGAAACTATGAATTTAAGCTTGAATAAAGACTTGTTATATTAATTAATCTCTCAATTAATTATCAATCTTTTTTAGTCAAATATTTACTCTATTATAAACCTTAGACTATACTATCGAATATCATATCCGATATTTACCCAATCTAATGTATTTAAATAATAAATTATATAATCATGAGATGCACTTCAATTCTCAAAAGTTAGTTTGTAATACTAATGAGGTCATTAAGTATGTTTTGCATCTTCTATTACATATTCTCCTTGAGTACTTACAATGTGTAAGAACAACTATTTATAATCACATTATAAATTGTGCGTATTTATCAAAGCTTCTGAGTCGCTAAACAAAGAAACCAATATCAAACATCTACCATAAATAAAGTGGATTTCACACATTGTAAGATAACTTCTTAGCACACCATAAACACCAAGATACTAGGATATAAGACATATTCACCCACGGGCATTGTCGAGTAAGTAAAACATCAAGGTGCTAATAATAGGGGCTAGCTAAATCATTCAAGATTAATATCATACTATACATGGGCATCAAGTGACATAAAAACATATATGGGTAAATGGATTTGACATGAATCCTGTAAATGCACATGTTATGTATAAGTGATAATTATTTGAAGAATAAGTATCAAACCTATAAGGATTGGTTATTTGGTAGTTGAGTACCAAAATTAGTCATACCAATACTATTTGGAAAACAAAAAGTGCTAGATTAACAAATATAAAATATGATTAATGGTAGTAGAAGTATACTAATTATGACAAAAATATACAAAACCTATAAACTTTTCAATGGAACATTACAAGTTTACAAACTATAAAAAAGTTTACCAGAAATCCAAAAATTTAAAAAATTTCAGAAATGAAACACATGAACATAAATGTGCATATTTTTTGAGTTGTTATATGTTTCCTAAATCAATTGTAACTTAGAAAATGTGAATTTTGATAGGTTTGAACACATAACAATTGATTTAAAAACATAAAATAGCTCAACAAAGTACACATATGTATATTTCACATGCTCCATTTCTCACTTTTTTTTTTCATTTTTGGACTTTTGGTATACTTTTTCATTGTTAGTATACTTATAGTGCTCCATTGAAAAGTTAATAGAGTTTTGTATACTTTGTTATAGTTAGCACATTCCTGCTTCTCTTCATCCTATAAGATATCTACAAAATAAATAAATAAATGACCTAACACATAACCATATACATTAGCACAAATCAAGATAAAAGAGTATATCCCTCATTTATGCAGGTATCTTTATAGTTATTGCATACAAATATAAATAATTAATTACATATTCTCAAATAATCATATGTCTCTCCCAAACACTCGTGAAACTATCATATGCAATTAGTTATATTTTCAAGCTACACCAATTACATAAAATGCATTAAATTCACATGCAAGTAATGTTGCACAAAATGGATCATGTTTTTGCCCTCTTTTAATTACATGTCGATGATCTATGAACGAATTAATTTACTTTCTCAAACAAGATTAATAATCTTTAAATATTCAATTGATAATTAATTATTAGTAATTAAAAAGCATTAAATACAAATATGCAATGTAAGTTGGATCTTAAACATAGAATATGCATTAGTCTAATAAGTTTTCTTTGCATTCCTATTTCCACCAATGTAGACATACACAAATCCTAAAATCAATAGGATTTTATTAAGCTTGTATTGTAGCGTTAAGTTATGGGTAGGAAATAAGATATATTCTAAACTTAATTCACAACTTAAACACAGACAATCTATTTTAGAACCACATGAACCCTTCAAAACATATCAATCATATCACAAAACTATACTCTTTTTATTGATTCCTACACATATTTATTCAATTTTTTATATAAGTTGTTGCACTCTAAAAGTATTTACTTTGGCAAAAATAATTAATTGGTTTTCACATTATGCATTCATTAGAAGAAATATTCCTAAACTTGTTAATTTTTTGGGGCTTGTGTAATAAATAATAATAATTTGAGACATAATTATAATAAATAGTAAAAAATTGGGGCCTAACCACATGTTTGGTTGACTTGAATAAAATGTAATCAGAATTCATTCATTTCAATTTTATGTTTGATTGGCCTAAAAAGTATGAATGAAATGTAATTGATTCCTAAAAGAGAAAGAATTGTAATTTCTTCTCCCCCTTAAGCAATCATGATTTCATTCTCATCTCAATTTTTTTCTTCCAATTTTACTCTAATCTCAAATATAACACTAAATCCTAAACCCAAAACCTTAAATGCCAAATCCCCAAATCCCTGAACCCTAAATCCCAAACCTCAAAACCCTAAACTTTATTTAGAAAAATAATAGTTTTAATAATATATTTTATTTTTAAATAATAATTATTTATAAAAATAATGATTTTAATAATGTATTTTATTTGATGAAAAAAATAATTAAATGATATTATTTAAACTTTACTGAATATAAGCGTATTAAGGTAATATATAGTATTTTTCATTCCATTCCATTTGTAAACCAAACATTGTAATATTGATTCCTTCTTTTATTCTAGTGGTCAAACAAAACAAAATTGTTTCATTTTCATTCCATTTCATTATATTCTCATTCCTATTCTAATTTCATTCTGTAAACCTAATGCCACTTAAGTGTAATAAAAAGTAATTAGGTATGAAATTCAATAACTTTATGTATGATAGTGTCAACTTTGTTTTTTATTTGAGACATTTCTTTCAATGAAGTCATAGTTTGGGAAGTAACAAAGTCATTCACCCCTACTTTTTATCAATCTTTTATTGGTGTAGCACTTTTTTTCATTTTTTTGTGTGTGGAAACTTTTACTTCAAACATTATATTAAACTTTACACAATAAACAAATAAAATGAAGTGTTAAAGGTGTGAGGGTAAAACGAGACATTATTTTAAGATGGCTAGCATGCGAGTGTAAAAGAAAAATGTTAACATTAGACTCAAAGTGAATGATTATACATGGATATATATGAAGAAAGGTAAGAAAGACTCAATCGATCTAAAAAGGACTTATACCATCTCCTATAATCTATGATTTCTCTTCAAATGACAAATTCTACACATTTTTGCTCCTTTTTACTCATTTTGTTGCAAATTACATGTAAGTTACAAAATAAACAAACAGAATGTAATAGAAATATAAAATAAATAATGTAGAATTTGATATGTAAATATTTATAAATTATCACGTATCATGCTTAATTAAGCTTAATAATTAGTAAATGAAAAATGCATAAAAATATATTCCATATGATTATTAAACAACTAAAAAGTATATGTAATAGGATTTTATTTTTTTGATAATAAAATTGAAAGATTTCATTTAAGTATAAATCAAAAGCACAGCATGATATAAAGTATAATCTTTCATATACATCAAAGTTACATTTAAAAAGTCAATATTATCCATATCGACTGTAGTACATCATATATAAGAATGTTATTTTTGTTATTGTAAATTTGAAGAGTAATATTTTTTTTGTTACCCAAACAATCAGTACCAAAAATATTAGAGTAACTTAATAGTAGTCTTTAAGACTTATAGTAAATTAGATATAATAGTAACAATATTGGTAAAAATATAGTTTTCCAATTTTTAAGGGTATTAATATTTTACAACTACTTATTACAATAAAAATAATAAATGACTTTTTTTAATTATATACTTTTTTTTGTTAGAAATAAATACATTTTCATTAAGCAAAACAAAGATAATATAAGATAAAACTAAATCAATACACCAAAATAAATTATAATACTTAGCTTATCAAAATAAGTTATAACTTAAATAGCTCAAAAAGCTATCTAATGAACCAGACTTGAACATTTCTAAAACTAGACTAGTAATAAAACATTTAAAAGGAATGATGAGCCCACTAACATTATCCAATATAGTAATTATTAAATACATAGACCTCAACAAGCATACAGATTACACCAACATTCCAATAATCTTTAACTAATATAATCTCTTTTTCTTATTTTTCTTAAAAACGTAAATATTACAAATTGAAGAAAAAACAACTATCAAATCTTAGAATAATAAAAGAAACATACTAATAGTGAAAATCAAAACAGGATAACAAGTGAACTAACAAGTCATATTTATCACCATTTTGAAACTAGAATTGCCTCATCTTCCTATGCTGTAGAAAAATTCTCAATAACCACTTAACCAACTAACAAATTCCTTAAATAGTAAATATCCTTCATATCATTCTTTGGAATCAAAATGAAACTCACATTCAAAACTGACTCTAACTCCTCAACCAACAATAAAGGCTTCATTTGATCAAAAAACAAAATATATGTATTAATATAGTTCATTAGAGATTGTTCTTCAGTCACCTCCAAGTTCCATGCTGATTTAGATTGAAATTTGAACACAATTCTGTCAAGAGATTTTATCACCATCACTTTTAATGGAGAACGAGGGAGAACAAGGGGTTGATACTTTTTCTATATTTATGTTTTATCAAAAGTTTTACAAATTGATTGTGTTTTAGTACCTATTTAGTACCTATTGTTTTCCCAAAAAGTTATACTTTAGTCTTGTTTGAATTGTAACATGAAAAAAACTTCATTTTTAATTATTTAAACATGATAAAATGGTCATTCCAATTAAATATTTTATTACATTTTCATTTTATTTCATTTTTATTGTTATTTTCTCTTGTAGAACTCCAACCAAAGAAAAAAATGGTCGACTTAGGGTCACCCACAAAGAACCTACAAATTATAAACAATTATTGAGTTAAGAATTTCCAACTAGTTATAATATTACACAAATGAATTAATTCAATTTGTATAGTTAAGAGATCTCTCTAGTTTTAATTATCTCTCTACAAAAAATTATTTTGCGTTGTTCTTCCATTTTTGCAACAGTAAAAAAAGAGTGGGAGTTGATATATTATCGCATCACATTAAACATAACACAAAATATACATACTAAATAAGATAAGGAAGAGCTAAAAGAGGGGATGAGGAAACTATTTTTATTTTTTAGCATCTATAAACATAAAAAATGGCTCTAATAAGAGATTGAATGGCGCTAAAATGACAGAGAAAGGAAGTTATATGTGAAATGGTGATAAACTCCCATTTTATCCTACCTAAAAATCCCAATTGAGTTTTTCGTCTCTTATTATTCAAAAATGATTAAAGTGAAACTTTTTGAAATATATGAGTACTAAATAAGAATATTTTATATACCATGAGTATTAAAATGAAATTTTTTTAAAACATGATTAAGTTGTGAAACTTTTGATGAAACCTAAATACTAAAAAGTATCAAGCCTAAGAATGAGAAGAAAATTTGAGAAAATGAAACATATCTTTCATAATCATTATAAAAACCAAGAAAATCAATGAAAAAAGTAATCAGATTTGATACTTTCCATTACACATTGTGGAAATGAGAAAATTGAAAGAAATTAAATATACTCACATAAGTTTAGATGGCAAATCCAGAGAATAAATCCTACCTTTTTAATAAATAATGAAGCGAAGAGTTTCTAAAATCTAAAAGCGTGAAAAATATGAATAAGAAAGTTGTTGAAGATGATAGAGAAAAGTATTAAAAGGAAATAAATCACAAAAATCACAAAATTCTATAGAAAAATTAGAGCTTTCTTTCTCTATGCCCTTGGTACTCGAAATTTGTTTTTAATTTATCATTATTATTATTGAATAAAATGATTATTAATGAAAAATTATGTGTTATAATAATTTAAATTGTGAAAATATGATTACCAAGTTTAAAATTATGAGGTTCATTACGTAAAAAGAAAACATAAAATTAGTTTAAAAAAACCCATTTATCTCAATAGAAGTGAAATCACAAATCAAAACCACGTTTGGTTGAAATGAATGAAACTAGTAATATAATGTTTATACATATTTTATACATATTCTTACATTTGGTTATATTGGAGATATAGAATGGAATGTAAACAATTACTAAAGAATTATCATTCCACTACCACTTTAGAAAAAAATTATTCATTTATCTTCCAATTATATAAAAAATTTATTTTTGCTATCAAATACAATTCAAATAATATGAAAAAAGTTAAAAAAAATATTTTTTGTAACTTTTAATTTTTTTTAAGATTAATTAAGATTTTTAATTAATAGTTATATAAAAAATAATAATTTTAGTTAATATATTTTATACAATAGAAATAATAACAATTAAATGATATTATTTAAACTTCATTGAACATAGTGTTATTAATGTAATATATAATATTTTTCATTCAATTACAGTTATAAACCAAATACTTCAATATTAATTTCTTATTTGATTACGTTGATTAAACCAACTACTATATTAATAATATTATTTCATTTATATATAGATTCTATTGCCATTATCATTACCATTCACATTATTTTTTTATTTTGCAAACTAAACGTGTTTGATGTAAAGTGTAAATCTCATTGTTTACAACATATTAGACCTACTTCAATTGGCACTAGTTGTTAGCTTTGATCTATAATTGTAAGTTTAGTTGGTCTACAATCACAGCTCAACAGTTCACAGACTCATGACCATGATTTGATAATTTAGAAAGACCTTATGGTTTTGTTTGTGAGGAGAAACCAAAAACGTGTTATATTATAAAAGAGTGCTCATCTCTTATAAACACATTACCATTTATTTTTCTAAGCAATGTAAAACATGTACAAATATATTGCATAGTACACTCTCATTTAGGGAATCTTACGTTCTTGTAAGAGCTCAAACACGCATCCTTTAGTAAGATCATGGCTCTTATATCAATTGATGCATAATGGTCAATTTAACTCCACCTTACACAAATTTATCTACTTTTGTCAATAATTACAAGTTTAATAGACTTATAAAAATACCTTTACAATTCAATGGATTTATGACTATGGTTTGATAATTTAACGGGACTTTAGGTGGAAAGAACAATTTAAAACCCAATTTAAAACCCTAATAACTTTTGGCGCCACTTTCAAAATTTACCGCCTCATTGGAATTTACAAACCCTTATGCATCTCCGTTACGTAAGCCCTCAAATCCTCCCATAGTTTCAAAACAGCACACTTTCTAAAACGAAAAATAATTTTTTTTTAGCCAAGAGATTTTCTGTTTCTGCTATTGTGTTCTTTATACTCAAAAGAGTTTCTAATGGCGTGAGGTAGAAAGCGGCATAAAAGAGACGAGGAAATGGAAGAAAAAGCATCGGCGACGGACCAAAAAGTGTTGGAGAACGAAGGAAATCTACCGCCGATTGACGAGAATGCATCGGATTGCGAAGAAAACTGTCGTGGTGAGGAAGAGAAGCTGAATGCTTTGGGGGTTGAGGGAAAGGGTGGAAAGAGTGAAATAATCAAAGGAAAAAGTAGAGATTTTTCGGAGAAGAGTGACGCAAACTTCAAAGTGGTGGGGACTGAGGGATTGGTCCGTAAATGTGCTGTCAAAGGAAGTTCTAAGCGGGAGCGGGGAAGAAAAAAGAAGGTTGAGACGAAAAGTTCTGTGGAAGAGGAAGGTCTGGAAAATGGGTTGAGCAATGGGGAGAAATCTGAAGGAGTTGGTGATTCTGGTGAAGCAACTGGAACTATGTACGTGAAGAGTCGACTGAGGACTGATCGCAGGAAGGTATCTTATGCAGAAATCGAGGAATTTTTTATCTTTGGTTGTGATGGTGACCAGATTTTGGAGAAAAAGAAAAGAGGAAGGGGTAGACCGAGAAAGGAGACCGTGGAGGATCAAAAGGGGCAAGAAAACGTTTGGAATGAAATGGGAGGTGGCGAGATTTCCAATTTGAAGAAGGATCGGAAGGCTAAAAGAAAAGGTAAGGAAGTAACTAAAGACTTGAAAGAAAGTATTGATTGTGTTGGGAAATAACGCAAATTCCCGATAAGCCAGATTTATGAGAAAGCAAGAATAGAAAAATAACACAAAATTTGATAACGGAGTTCGGCCAATCTTGCTTACGTCTCCGGACCTGTGCTGAGATCTTTTACTTGAAAGGGAGAAATTACACAAGGTGTTTACAACACTTTGGCAACTCATGAACCCAATTCCAACCAAGAAAGTTACTCTCAATTTTCTCTCTCAAAAGCTTTTCTCTCTAAGCTTTTCTCTCAATTGGAATGAACACTTTGGATGGTTAATTCATTACAATTACACATCTATTTATAGGAAAATTCACTCCTTGAATTACTCCTTAAATTAATGGTTCCTTGAATTGCTCCTAAAATTAAGCTCCATGTTTTACTCCTTGTTTTGCTCCATTGTTTTGCTCCAATGTTTTACTCCTTGTTTTGTTCCATGTTTTGTGCTCCTTAATTTGCCTCCTTAGAATTAAGGAGCTTTATAACAATAATATCTAACAATCTCCCAACGAAGACCGATTTCAATCTGTCTTCACACCTCGATCAATGTAGCGACTTTTCTAGTCTTTGTTATTTGAGACTAACCGAAGTTGAGCCTGACTTCAGTTTGTCAATAATCACCACCTTTGTTAACATATCCGTTTGGATTTTTGCTTCCTTGAATCTTACTCGGTATTAACAAATCATCTTCTAATGTAGATATGATGAAGTGATAACGAAGTCCAATATGTTTGGTTACAGAATGAAATCTTGAATTCTTCGCCAAGTGTATTGCACTTTGACTATCAACATACGAGAACATTCTTCTCTTGTTTGAATCCAACTCAGGTTAACAAACCTTGAAGCCGTATCATCTCTTTACTAGCGATTCAACTGCTACGTACTACTACGTAGTGGATAGGTGACAATTTTACGTATTTGTGACATCCATAATTGTAGTTGTAGTTCCAACGGTAAATATATAACCGGTGGTGCTTCTTCGGTGATCGACTTCACCTCCAAAGTACCGCATCTACGTATCCTTGTACTTTTAACTCTCCTTTACTAAAGTACAAACACTTTACGTGGTGCCTGGGATACCTCAAAATCCAACGACCGCTTCCCAATGAGTTTTCCCTGGATTTGACGTAAATTCAACAAGCTCCCTGCGTGACGTCAATGTACGGTCTTATGCAGGACCATTGCGTACATCAAACTTCCAATGGCCGAGGCATAAGGAACCTTAGCCATGAATTCTCTCTCTTCCTGCAATAGGGACTGATCCTTGGATAGGCCCGAAAATGACTAGCAGGGTGTCTTCTTGAACCGGCAACGCATCGCTCGTGTTGAATCTATGCAAAACACGATTGATGTACTACGCCTGAGATAACCGCAAGGATCCTTTCTTCTTATTTCTTGTGATTTGCATTCCAAGAATCTTTTTCTTTGGACGAGTCTTTCATGTCGAAACTCCTTTGACAATTGATGCTTCAATCTTACGATATCATCCATATCTGAACCTGCTACTTAACATATCATGACGTAAAGTAGTAAAATGATATATTTGGACCTATATCTCTTGAAGTAGCAACAATGGTGACTGCACTACGGAAACCTTCCTCAGGTACGTATCAAACTTTACGTACCATTGTCTGGGGCTTGTTTAGGGCCATACAAACTCTTCTTAAGTCTGCACACCATGTTCTTCTTCCTCTTTCTGAGAAACCTTCTGGTGGTACATGTATATCTCTTCATCTAAATCTCCATGAAGGAATGGAGTCTTCACGTCCAACTGCTCAAGATGAAGATCTTCAATGGCTACAATACTCGATACCGATCCGATAGTATTGAGCTTGTAACAGCGAAAATGTGAGTGTTGTCAACTCCTTCCTTCGTTGAAACCCCTTTAACAACTAGGCATGTACTTTGTATCTCTTGGAACCGTCACGCCTTTCTTTCACCCGCACACCCGTTTGTTGTGAAGTGCCTTCTTTCCCATAGGTAACTCACTAGTTCTCGTATGCCGGTTTGGAAATGAGATTTCATTTCTTCTTTCGCAAGCTCCCACTTATTGGAATCTCGAGTCGACGATGCTTCATCGCAACATTCGGGCTCCCCTCGTCGAGTTAACATATAGTTCGTGTATGTCTCTGTTGGGCGTATACGAGGTCGAAGACCTTCCGATACTGAGGAGAGTGGAGTAAGAGGTTGTGATGTGTCGGAATCTTTGTGTACTACTCATCCCGACAAGTTCCTGCAGTTGAGGACTTGTTACAATTGGTTACTGTTGCGAAACTATCCGGGACATCATCCGCAGTACCGCAAATATGACTCGTTACTTTCTGATTCATTGGCGTCATTTTACGCATGTCCTTATACGTCCCCTTTCGTTGAAAATCACATCTCTCTACGGATAACTTTCTTGTTTTCGTCCATCCCAAATACGGTAGCCAAACTCATCCTCACCATAGCCATGAATGTGCATTTCTTGGATTTGGGATCAAGCTTATTCCTACCTTGATCAACGTATGCACAAATGCTACCTGGTAAAGAAAACTTTTAGATGTGATAGTTTCACCTCTTTTTCGCTCCATACCTCCTTCCTATTCTACGCCCTGGTGACGAGATGGGCCTGGCTGATCAAGTAGTGCGGTGTTGATTAGCACGCCGCCCGCCGGTAGACCCGCCTGCATACGAATGCCGTTTCCGGCTCTTTTCTGTCAACGTTCGGTTCATACGCTCGGTTACACCGTTGTGTTGGCGTGCCCGGAGATTCTTTCCATTCTCGATTGCTACGCTCATAGCAAAATTTTTGAATACGGTGTCTTCGTATTCACCACCGTTATCGGATCCGAGCTTTTTGATCTTCAAACCCGTCTCATTTTTCCACCATAGCTTTCCATCTTCTCGAAAGCCTCAAATGTCGGACTTATGCTTTAGAAAGTAAACCCATTACCTTCCGAGAATGATCATCGATGAAAGTCAATGGGCATTGTTTCCCACCGATGGATGAGACGGTTGTTGGTCCCCAAACATCCGAGTGAATAAGCTCTAGCTTTTCCTTAACTTTGGGGTTCTACCACTTGTCCGAAAGGCCGACTCTCTTTTGCTTTCCAAGTATACAATCCCGCACGTGTCCATCTCTGATTGTAGACACAGGAAGTTTTCCTTTCGAGTGCATAATCTTCATCCCTTCTCGCTCATAGCCTAATCTGCGTGCCACGGGTTTGTGTTTCATTGCTCGCTACAATTGTGATTGAACAACGTGTTTCTCGTCATGTAAAGGTGCCACTTTTCTTGCCTAAAAGCATTGTCGTTACACCTTGAAATCTTCCAATCATCACGTGGAAGATGGTAGTGTAGCTGCCTGTATTCAGCCACTGAGATTAAGTTCCTTAGAGGTCGGGAATATGCGACATCCTTGACTCCCAAAACAGAACCGTTTAACTTAATCTTACTACACCTTATTTGCCAATAATAGCACATGGTTGATCATCACCTTTGAAGATATACCTTTCCAGAGGTTTGGGGACATATTTCTCGAAGAATTCTTTACGTGAAGTAACGTGAGCGATGCTCAGATCTGGCACCCAAGATTCTTCCTTTCTCCAAAGAAGCGTATCAATGCATCATCTCCTCACCAGGTGGAAGTAACATTTGCCTTTGCCTTCACTTGTTTGTCCTTGATGCGTTCTTGCACCGATTTTTGTAGTGCGGTTCTTCGCATTCAGCCTCGATAGTCTTATGGGAATTATTAGGATTCCAGATTTGGACCTCACGTCGCTTTTGATCTACCTCGTGATCACCACGCGTCCATTTCCTTTGGTTGAATTTCTTTCCTTGACCGTATGGCAAATCAAGAGGTTGGCGATTCGCATACTACGTCGGATCTCTTCGAGAACCAAATCCACGAACGTCGTCAATTTGACTTATTGCTTCCGATGAGCTACCACACCATGGACAAGTGTGAGTGGCGTTCGACTTCGATGAAGACAAAAGTATCAATGCTCGTACTTCTTATCGAATTGATTTCCACCGAACTGTTGAGTTGTATTGTGTTGAGTTCGTTGAATGTCGAATGCACGCGCCTTCCGTCATCCGTAATTGAACAGCGCCTCATCAAGTCGCACTTTGTTTGGTGGCTCTCACATATTGGAGATACCGCCATGTAAGACCGTAGTGAGTGTCTCTCCTCTTTGCTATGTTGAAAGCAGACATTACGGGATAACGTCAATCGAATAACTTTCCGAGGTCATGTCTGAAGATTCCAATCTTCTTCCTTCATGTCTCCGGCTTCTTCCGCGAGAGGTTGATATAGATTTCTTTTGATACTGAGATAATCTCTGTCTGCATTTTCCAAAACAGAAATCTGTGCCATCAAATTTCTCGAGTTTCACCCTTCCTTCATACTGCGGCCATCGCTCCCACTAAAATCGACTTCCTGCGGATCGTTTCGACTATTTTCTTGCCAAGTAAAATTAAATCACTACTAATAACATCTGGTTGTTGGGAAATATTGGTCGGATAAATGATTATGAACAGAAAGCAAGTTAATAAAAATAACACAAAATTTGATAACGATTCGGCTCTACTAACTTACGTCTCCTGACTGCTATGAGATCTTTTACCGAAAGGAGAAATTACGCAGGTGTTTACACTCACAACTCATTTCGGCCCACGACTGGCGAGAAAATTACTACCGATTTTCTCTCATGAAAACCTTTTCTCACAAGACTGCCGATCGGAATGAGCACTTTGGATGGTTAATTCATTACTGAATTACACATCGTATTTATAGGAAAATTCAGCCTTGAATTACTCGCAAATTAATAGTTCGCTTGAATTCCGCTCCTAAAATTAAGCCGCTCACGTTTTTTCCCTTGTTTTGTTAGTGTTTTGCTCCACGTATTTTGTTCATTATTTTCTTTCCTTGTTTTGTTCGTGTTTCTTTCCTTAATTTGATCCTTAAACTAAGGAGCTTTATAACAATTAGGGTAAAAAGGGTGGGACAAGGTTGACATTGGAGGATATTGATAATTTGGTGTAAGAAGAAGGCAAAATGGTGGATGGAGGAGATTCAAATAAGGTGCGCACGGATAATAATGGGAATTTGGAGAGAGTTGAGGAGGGGATTGGATCTACAGAAAGGGAGAATGATGAGTGTCATTCACTTAGATCTTTAAAAATTCAAAAACACGAAAGGCCAGAGACAAAAAATAAGGATAGAAATGTAAAGTGATTCTATAACTCCTTTTTGCTTGTTTCTTACTGTTGTTGTTCGGGTTTTTGGATTTCTCTGAATCTGCACTTAACAGTGGACAGATAATGCTTCTACAACATGCCATCAATGTCAAAGGAATGATAAGGGTTGGGTTGTTCGGTGTAAGAATTGTAAAACAAAGCGATTTTGTATACCTTGTATACATAACTGGTATGCTTTTGCTTGGAATTTAGAACCAACGAATATGTAAATCACTCCAAATTATGTAGGGTTTACATTTCATATAATTTTAATACAGTCGAGACATAAGTTGTTATAAAATTTCATAATCTGATTGATGTATTTGGGGAAGGAAGATAATTTTAGAACGATAGGGAAATTACAGTTATGGATTGAAGAGTTGAAAAAATTAGGGAGAGATGAAATAGATAATTCATATTCAAGGTCTGTCCGTCACACAATTATTTGTCCTATTTATAAGGCTATCATGATAAAAGTTCAATCCCGATTGTTGATTTAAAACCATAATTTGAAAATCAAGTTCATAATTATTATATAAATAAATTCCTAACAAAATTTATACTTTTAGTTATCCTAACTTATTCTTTATTCCCTTCATTGATATGATGCATGTTATTTGTAGATAATGGTTATATAAGGAATGCAGTGAAGAACATTTTTAAAATTTTGCTTTGCTTGTCTAATTGTCAACCAGCCAACTAATTGAAGGTGAATACCTTTTTTCACTCTGTAACTTATCAGAAAATAATAGAGGTGGCTAAGTGGGTGTTCTTCCTCATTCGTAAGTCCCATCCTTATTTGTAAAGTTAGTTAGGTCACCCAATTGGGTGTTTATTCTTTGGACCAAAAAAAGAAAAAAAGAAAAAGAAACCTATCAGAAAATAAATAATACTGGAGTGTTGCCTTTTTTCCCCCTCAGCCCTACCCCCAAATTGGAGGGGGGGTGGAATTCTAGGAAAAGAAAGATTGCTTTGTATCTTTTATATTTCATTTTGGATCTTTTTTCAAGGTTGGATGATTGCTATTGCTGGATGCTATACTGTGCAGGTATCCTCAGATGTCGGAAGAAGAAATAGCTGAGAACTGCCCTGTTTGTCTTGGAAATTGCAACTGTAAAAAATGCTTGCGTCTAGATCCATTATATAAAGCATATGTACCAGAGAAAGTCAGTTTGTGATTTTATTTATTTATTTTTCCTTATTGATGACAATTTCCTTTTAATTTCTTGAGTACTTGCTGTTTGATACTTTTAATTATGCAATGATGTTTGCTATATAATTGTATGCTTGTCTGTTGCTTTAGATTTTACAAATTCGGGATTTGGAATTTGGAGAACCTGAAAAGCTTGAGCACTTGAAGTATTTGGTTCAATTGGTGCTTCCATTTTTGAGAAGGCTGAATGATGAACAGATGAAGGAGTTGGAGTTGGAGGCCAAGATCCAAGGCATGTTTGATTGTTCTATGTTGGATGCAATTTTCAAGTTTTTGATATCCTCAGTAGTTTTTGAAGTAGACATGGTTATAGCTTTATTGTAGTATCCTTTAGGGATGGCATAGTTATGGCTGGAAAAGAAAACTTTAATATTTCTCTTATTGTTTCTGACTTTAAGGAAGTAAGTGGCCTTCCACAAGTCACTTTCCTGCTTGAAATGTTTGTTTTGGGCATGCTGCTGTTATTTTTGGTAATTTCATTATAAGAAAGTTAATATTTACTTTCTGTAGATTTTGGTTGTAAAGTAAAATCCATCCTACTTGACCTAGGTTGTATCACACCCATGTGGCGAAACTCTACTTGTTCTTGCATTGTTGTCTGTCTGTGCAAGACCAATACCCTCTTTTGTGGGTAGATATTCCAAGAGTCCCCATTAGGGCTGATAAGATTTTGCTCTTTTAGTTCAAAATAGCACAAGAAGATTCTCTTTTCACTGTAAAGGAAAATGGGTGCAATTGTTTAGTTCCTTGCTACCTGACTCTTGAATGAAAAAGCATTTGTACAGAACTATTATTTATTTTTGTTTGGTGCTCAGATGGTTTGTTCTGACAGGTCTGGGTACTTCGCAGTTGAAAATACAAAAGTCAGATTGTCACATTGATGAGCGTATTTTCTGGTATTGTTTTCAAAATGAGCTACAACTACAAGTTATTGTTATTAATTGTGTGATAACTTTTTAAGTGGATTCCTTTGCAGCAACAATTGTACAACTTCCATTTTTGATTTTCATAGAAGCTGTCCTAGATGTTCTTATGATCTCTGCCTCATATGTTGCCACAAGATTCGAGATGGATGCCTGCAGGGAGCTGAGAAGGATGTTATTCTTCCATATGTTAACCAAGGCTTAGATTATTTACATGGTGAAGAGGAAAAATCTGTGAAACGTTGTCCCAGCACTAGAATCATAGACGCTGAACTCTTTTCTGACAGTGAGCTAAATGGTGAAGAGGCTGTGGAAGCTGGTATTTGCACTAGACCCAAGGATTCTGAACTTCCTCCTAAGAATAGACCCCAGGAATATGTAATGTCGATTTTTGAGTGAAAAGCAAATGGAGATGGAAGCATCCCATGCCCCTCAAAGGAGATGCAGGGTTGTGGGTGTTAGATATTATTGTTATAAAGCTCCTTAATTTAAGGAGCAAATTAAGGAGCAAAACATGGAACAAAACAAGGAGTAAAACATGGAGCAAAACATGGAGCAAAACAAGGAGCTTAATTTTAGGAGCAATTCAAGGAACCATTAATTTAAGGAGTAATTCAAGGAGTGAATTTTCCTATAAATAGATGTGTAATTGTAATGAATTAACTATCCAAAGTGTTCATTCCAATTGAGAGAAAAGCTTAGAGAGAAAAGCTTTTGTGAGAGAAAATTGAGAGTAATTTTCTTGGTTGTAATTGGGTTGTGAGTTGTGAGTGTTGTAAACACCTTGTGTAATTTCTCCCCTTTCAGTAAAAAGATCTGCAGCAGGTCCGGAGACGTAAGTAAGATTGGCCGAACTCCGTTATCAAATTTTGTGTTATTTTTCTATTCTTGCTTTCTCATAAATCTGGCTTATCGGGAATTTACGTTATTTCCCAACAGTGGGGATGGTGTTCTAGAATTGAGATGCATTTTTTCAGCGAATCCTATTACAAATTTGGTAAAGAGGGCAGAAGAAAAAGTAAATTCTTGTCCTGTTTTGGACACATCTGGAATTCCTGCACTCAAGTGTGAATGCCTTAACTCTTTGGGTGTCGGTGAACAAAGCAGCTACAAAGTAAGGAAAGCAGCAGCTCGGGAAGATTCTAGTGACAACAATTTGTACTGCCCGAGAGCTGCAGATATTAGATATAAGGAATTGAGGCATTTCCAGCAGCATTGGATCAGAGGTGAGCCTGTCATTGTGAGTGATGTGCTTGACACTGGATCTGGTTTAAGCTGGGAGCCACTTGTCATGTGGCGTGCTTGTCGACAGAAGCAACATAGCAAGCATGATAAACTTGTGGAGGTTGCGGCTATTGATTGTTTGGATTGATGTGAGGTCAGTTTTGTCAGACATCTTTTGCCTTTTACTAAATAATAAATCTACTTGTTTGGCAAAAAAAGAAAAAGAAAAAAAAGAAAGATCTACTTTGATTATTATTTGATTTGGACATTTGGTGCTTCCGAGCTATTTCAATCAATTTAGTTTCTATCTACATATAATAGTTATTTTCAGTTGAAAGATCATGTAATTATTCTGGTGCCTAAAACAATAGTCTTTTTTTTTAAAAGTTCATATAACATGTTAAAGAGATGTATAGACATTGACAGGCTTTTTTTGCATGGTGTCATGTTGGTGAAAGTCTTATTATTCTTTTGAAGGTATATGCAATTTCAAGTCTGGATTAGGTATAATTATGAAAGATATTAAGTTTTAATCAAGTTCTGTTTACTTCTTTTTTGAGTTTATGGTTTGCTTTAGTGCATTTGTTTGAATCTGGTGTTTTTGGCCAATCTAAAACTAGGATCCAAGGTAGAATATAAAATATCCTTCCAAAAATGGTTTTATTGTTTTATTCATCTATGCCAATCCAGTATGCTAGTTATTAGATTGGATCCATTGGCTTATTCTAAAATTTAAAACTACTTTAAAAAAGGGAAAAAGGAAGAAGAAAAAAATAGAAATAACACAACAAAGAAGAGAATGGTTATAGATACAAACACTCTGAAATTTAGACAAACAAACCAATTAAGCAAAACAATAAAGAGTACCGGGATGGAAAAAAGATCAACCGGATCGGAGCTCCATGGATATTTGCTCAATGTGATACATTTTTGGATCGAATTAAAATGGATTACTTTTGAATCGAATCGGATCATGATCTACATACAATACACGATCAATGAATCGGATCGGATCGAATCATGACATATAAGGACATGTCGATTCATGGACTGGACCAGATTGGATCGATTCAAATCTAAATATTTTTAAAACCATAATTTTAGAACTAGAATCACATATTCTCAACATACTTCCCTAATTTTTACAATTATTTATTTGAAAAAATTTTCATTATGAATAATCATTTTTAAGATTTCTCTCTTACATTTTTATGAATCTATTTCTCTCTTAAAATTTTCACAAATCCATCTATTATTCTTTAAAATTTATTAAACCAAAATTTAAATTTCATCATATTCATAATTGTTTATTTCTTCTTATATATGTTATAAATGATATTATTTTTTAATTTATAATAATTTGTTTAAAAAAGGTAACAAAGTTTGCAAAATAAAAGTAAAAAGTATTTTCCTACAATATATCATGTTCTTTTATTTTTTTAATTTATTAATCTAAAATATGTAATGCACCACATCAAATAAAGTTTTAGTTTTAGAAAAAATGAGATTTTTTTGGAACAATTTAGATTGGATCATGAATATCTATTGATTCACGTATCAATATATGATCTGATCCATTTGATTCACAGATAAAAACAGATTAGTTCAAATTGGATCTTTTGAACAATGGATCAGATCGGATCATCATAGGATTAGATCGGATTGGATCCATTGTCATCTATACCTATTGGGTGATATAAATGGTAGTTAGTAGCATTAAAATAGTTTGCAAATCAATGTCACGATGAAACCTTTATAGATGCCAAATGGCTTACAATCATGTCAATATTATTCGTGCATGTTTGTGCTCTTACTAAAGTATAATACTGAGCAAAAATAAGGCAACAACGCATAAACTTAAGGCCACTTTCATATTGTTCAAGCTTTTTCAACAACTGCCGATGGCTATATTGTGGGGAAAAAAATTCAAGTGAGCATCAATAGATATGTTAAGATCCAAATATAATATATAAAAGAATATTTAGTCCATATTTTAAAAGCTTGAGTTTTTAAGAGATTTGGTTGTTAACTTCTCTAACATGATATCAGAGCCTAATGTCACGACCTTAAATTTCAAATAGCGATCGTGCAGCACTTAGCACGATCCTTTGCACTAAGCCTTCCTTTTACCTGAACAAAACTTTCCAAAGAGATTAGAAAGAGACTTAGAGATTGAGACGATTCAAGAGCAAAAGCAAGAACACAAGAGAATTTGTAAAGAATGCCTTGTATTGCTCTAGAGAGATTATCTTACAATTTTTCAAGGATTTCCAAAGATTTCCAAGGATGAATACAAATGACGACCAATAGGTCTATTTATAGTGCGGCACCAAGCTTAAGACTATGCCACAACTTTCTAGATCCTTCTATGTCTAGAATGTACAAGATTGTTATAGTTTTATCTACAACATGCCACAAGGTTCTAGGACCTTCTAGCCAACTCTAGAGTCTTCTAGGAGTGTCTAGTTCCTTCATGCTAGTTATAGGATGTTCCTTAAGCTTCTAGAGACTTCTAAATCTTTCATGAACCATCCAACACATTCTAGAATATTCCAACACCTTCCAGCGTATTCTAGAACATTTTAGAGTCTTCAAGGCTTGAGTTGAGTCCATCCAACTCTAGCTCCTTCTAGACATTTCTAGACCATTCTAGAACTTTCTCATGTAAAAATGTCTAGATCCTTTAAGCAAACAACATTTCTTTGGATTTTAAGGGACAATTTGAACGGGACGTAACACCCTCCCCCACTCAAATTCGCGATGCACTCATCACGCCTTCAAGCTTGAACCTCTCTATGTCATCTTTGAATTTCCACAAAGAATCTTCAGGTTCCCAGCTTGCCTCTATGTCCGGGGTATTTTTCCACTTCACCAAGTATTCTCGGTAATTTGGTACTTCCCTTCGTCGAATTAGGCGATCTGCCAAGATAGAGTCAACTTCTCTATCAAAGGAGGTTACTACTTCGGTGGGTGCCCTTTATGATTCTCCTCGACTTATGCCGTTCTCGTTTCTAAGATAAGGCTTCAGCATGTTTACATGAAAAACAAGATAGATTTTAAGCTTTAGAGGGAGTTGTAGTTTGTAGGACACCTTATCGACCCGTTTGAGGACTGGAAATGACCCTTTATACTTCCGTACTAACCCCTTGTGAACCTTCCGCAAGGACTTGAACTGTTGGGGCAATAGTTTGACAATGACCAAATCTCCTTCTTTGAATTCAACCATCCTCCTTTTCTTGTCAGCTCACTTTTTCATCTTTTTGGATGTTTTGTTTAAATAGGCTTGGGCTAACTCAGCCTGCTCATGCCATGTCTTGACAAATTTGAAGGCAGTAGGACTCTTCCCTTCATAGCTTGTGGCTAAAGCATGAGAAGTCATGGGTTGTTGTCCCATGATGATCTCGAAAGGACTCTTCATTGTGGACTCGCTTCTCTGTAGGTTATAAGAAAATTGGGCTACATCCAGCAACTTAGCCCAATCATGTTGGTTGGTACTAAGAAAGTGCCTAAGGTAGAGCTCCAGTAATGTGTTGACACGTTCTGTTTGTCCATTGCTTTGTGGATGAAAGCTTGTGGAGAAGTTCAAGTCTGATCCCAACAACTCGAATAATTCTGTCCAAAACTTTCCAGTAAATCAAGGGTCTCGATCACTCACAATGTTTGATGGAATTCCCCAATGCTTCACAATGTGCTTGAGGAACAAGCGTGCCGTCTCATCCGCAGTACAATCTGCTGAGGCAGGTATGAATGTTGCATACTTGCTGAAGCGATCAATCACTACAATGATGTTGCCAAAGCCCTCTGATTTTAGCAAGCAAGTGATGAAATCCATTGAGACACTCTCCCATAGTCTCTCTGGAATAGGCAGTGGCTCTAGCAAACCTCCAGGTGCATGCTGCTTTGTCTTGTCCTGTTGGCATACAAGACAAGTCCTCACATAGGCTTCAACATCGTCCGGTAGTTGAGGCCAATAGTAAATAGACTTGATTAAGGCAAGGGTGCGCCTCATTCCTGGGTGTCCAGCCCACAGTGAATCGTGGCACTCCTTGATTAGCTCCTTCCTCAAGTTGTCCCACTTCGGCACAAAGATGCGATTCTGCTTGGCGTAGAGTAGTCCATCACTCAGCCAAAATCGTCTTGTCTTTCCTTCCTTAATAAGGGCAAGGAGGTTTTGAGCCAGGACATCATGGTCAAGCCCTTCTTTGATCCTTTCCAATAAGGGACTGCTTGGTCTACTCAAGGCTGCTAATTCCGCCTTTCGACTTAGTGCATCAGCCATCATATTGCTTTCGCTATGCCACTTTGATTTTGTGTTAGGAGAATTTCTGTGTAGAAGCTGAAATTAACAAAATAGAGGGTAAAAGAAAGAAGAAATCTAGGATAAGAGGGATAAAGAAAGAGAAAGAGAGAAAAGTTACTGAATATCTTCCGTTTTCCTTTGTCAATAGGTACACTTATAGGTTATTAGCCCTTGATTATTGCCTAAACAAAAGTACTAGTTAAATATAAATCAGATTTCCTTAAATCCCTCCCTGAAACCTGCTTAAAGTTTGCAGTTTTCCTCTTAAAGTACTAATTAAATAATATCACATTTCTTTAAATCCCTTCCTGAATCCTGTCTAAAGTTTAGCTTTTCAGTTGTCCTATTAGTGGCTGATTTCTAATCAAGCTTTAATTGTAATTTTCAAATTAGTTAACGATTGAATCCAGTATCTTTGTTGCGTCTTGTGTAAACCTTTAGGGGAAGGTTCAATTGTGTAACATTCCCACCTCCATGGGAAGACGACTTGTCCTCAAGTCGAAGCTCATCCAAATTGACAAGGTCTTCCCAACTTGAATTTTCTAACAGTAGGCCTGACCATTGGACAAGAGCTTGAGGAACGGTTTCCCCATTGCGAAGTATGGTATGCCTAGCTAGGATGGCAATCGGTTGGTGGATTGGATGATGATCGTCAGTTAGAGCAGGTAGATCATGAACAAGCGGTGTTGATTGGCTATGGTATGGCTTTAAGAGAGAACAATGAAACACTGGATGAATGCGAGTAGTTCGTGGTAATGCCAAGCGATATGCAACTGTTCCAATGCGTTTCTCTACTTTGAATGGTCCGTAATAGCGCAATCCAAGCTTGTGAACTGAGTGTTGGCGTGCTGTTAATTGGCGATAAGGATGAAGTTTTAACAACACCAATTGGTCTGGTTCGAAACATACTGTAGTGCGGTTCTTGTTGGTGTAGAATTTCATGGCTGTTTGTGACTTTAGTAAGTTGTCTCTTAGTTGGGATAATATCATGTCACGGGAACGGAGGTCTGTGTCGACTGCTTCGAAGGCAGAGGTGCCAGTGCAATAATTGAGCATTGATGGAGGTTTATGGCCAAATGTAACTTTAAATGGAGTCATTCCTGCCAAAGCTTGAAAAGTCGTGTTGTGGTGGTACTCTGCCCAACTTAGTAAGTTGGACCATTTATTTGGTTGGTCATGAACAAATGCTCGCAAGTATTGCTCGATGCACCGATTGACACGCTCGGTTTGTCCGTCTGATTCTGGGTGATATGTAGATGAGAAGTTGAGCTTTGTTCCTTGGAGCTTGAAAATTTCTCGCCAAAAGTGGCTTTGGAAGATTGGGTCACGATCGAAAATAATAGATTTAGGCATGCCATGGATCTTGCCCACTGACTCCCAAAAAATGGATGTAACTCGGGGGGCATTGTATCGTCGTGGTAAGGAAGCTAGATGCACCCCTTTAGAGAAGGGATCAACCACTACCAGTATAGCAGTATGGCCTCCAGATGAGGGTAAATGAGTGATAAAGTCCATCGATAGGTTAGCCCACAGGGAAGTTGGAGGAACAATTGGTTACAACAATCCATAAGGGTTTTGATTTGTGGGTTTGCACTTTTGACATACGTCACAAGAGCTCACATAATCGTTAATTTGTTGTCGCATTTTCTTCCAATAAAAATGTGGTGCTAGCCGTTGAGAGTGTTGCACACCAAAGTGACCCCCAAGAAGAGATGCATGATACTCATCGAAAAGGAGAGGAATCAAGGTTGAGTTTTCTGGCAAGCATAGGCGACCTTTGTAGCACAGTAACCCATGTGAGAAGGACCAGCCTGCTGTTTTAGATTTGTTGACTGATAATTCTTTTATAACTTGCTGACAAAATGAATCATTAGCCACTTCTTGCACCAAGATTGTTAAGCCAGAGCTAAGAGGTATGGAAATGGCTAGGAGGATTTGGTCAGTTGTGTTGCTTATGTTGCCAAGTTTGGAAACAGATGTGGTGTCGTCTGTTTCGTGAGCAGCAATGGTGGAAGGGGTATTGTCAGTGAACTCAGGCACACGAGAGAGAGCATTTGTAGCAGCATTCGAAGATCTTGACTTGTACTCGATGGAGTAGCTATAACCCATTGGTTTGGATAGGAATTGTTGTTGTTCTGGGGTTTGAATAACTTGTTTTAGCATATGTTTCAAACTACGGTGGTCAGTTCTAATAGTAAAGTGATTTCCCAGTAAATATTGTTGCCACTTCTCCACTGCCGATTGAACCGCAAATAGCTCTCTAACATATGTGGACTTGCCTTGCATTGTTTTGGAGAGTTTTCGACTATAAAAGGTGATCAGGTGTGATTGGTGCATGAGGATTGCACCTAGGCCTATACCAGAAGCATCTGTCTCCAATACAAACTGTAAGGAAAAATCTGGTAATGCAAGCACTGGTGCTGATGTCATGGTTGACTTGAGTGTGGCGAAAGCTTGGTGTGCCCGATTTGACCAATTGAAACTATCTTTGGTGAGGAGATCCATGAGAGGGGTTGCTATGGATGCATAATGGTGGATGAAACGACGATAATAGCCCGTGAGACCAAGGAAACCACGAACTTGACGTTGATTGGTAGGCATTGGCCAAGCAATGATGGCCTTGATTTTTGAGGGATCGGCTGCCACCCCTTGTGTGGAGACAGTATGGCCCAAAAATTCAATGGAAGGGCTTCCAAATGTGCATTTGGATCTTTTCACAGCCAAGTTGTGATCTTGTAGTGTTGAAAATATTTGGCGAATGTAGCTATAACGTGTTCCTCATGGTTGTTGCTATAAACCAATATATCATCAAAAAATATGACCACAAATTTTCTTAGGTATGGTTGGAATACCTCATGCTTGGAAGGTTGATGGTGCGTTTGTAATTCCGAATGGCATGACTAAAAATTCAAAGTGGCCATGATGTGTACGAAATGCTGTCTTGTGCACATCTTTGTCGAACATTCGCACTTGATGGTAGCCCGAACGAAGGTCAAGCTTGGAGAAAATTGTTGCACCATGGAGCTCGTCAATTAGTTCATCGACCGTAGGAATGGGAAATCTGTCTTTAATGGTGGTTGCATTCAAGGCACGATAATCTATGCAAAAATGCCATGTACCATCCTTCTTTTTTACCAATAGCACCGGTGAGCTAAAAGCTGAGCGACTTAGACGAATGACCTGTTTGGAGTAGCTCACTGACCTGCCTTTCTATTTCATTTTTCTGAAAGTGAGGATAACGGTATGGGCGAACATTCACCGCTTCGGTGCCTGGATGTAAGGGAATGCAATGGTCGATAGAGCGGGTTGGAGGTAGCCCGGTTGGTTCAACAAATACGTCTTGAAATTTATCCATAAGTGTTGCCAGAAATGGTGGTTGTTTCTCAGTGCTCTTGGCTAAGGATAATGTGTCCTCACTAGTCGGTGTGGCCTGCAGACACATGAAACATGAGCTTACACCCCCTGATGTGATCATTTTGTTAAAGCCTGTTGGAGAAAGTGGACGAGCTGAGGGAGAGTTGTCGCCATGTAGTTGGATATGTTGTCCTTGTAGGCTGAATTCCATTTTAGGGTTGCATAGTTTGTCAAGATGGGACCCAATGTAGCCAACCATTAAACGCCTAAAACAACATCTGTGCCTTCAATGTCGAGTACGAATAAGTCTAGGTGGAAGGTGTGAGATTGCAGAAACAATGACACCTCATTGCATATTTGATGACAGTGTAGGTAAGCACCGTTGTCGACACGTACCTTGAATGGTTGGGTGGGTGCTGTGGGTAATGCCAAAAAAGATGACATGCGGTTAGAAATGAAATTGTATGTACTACCACTGTCGATAAGCATCTGAATCTTATGGCCACGTATGCTTCCTTGCATTCTCATTGATTTGGGCGAGCGTTACCCCAAAAAGGCATTAAGGCTAATTTCTGGACTGGGAGTTTAGTTGTCTAATGAATTGTCTTCCATTCCTTCTAAGTAAAGGAGCGAAGCACGTCCTTTGCAGCGATGGCCTGGAGTGAAACGATCGTCACAGTTAAAACATAACCCTTTTGCTCTTTGATCTTGTCGCTCTGCCGCTGTTAATCGACGGACATGGAGTTTAGTTGCTGGGTTAGGAATGGCTGGAGCTATAGGTTGTGGGGTTGGTCGAGCAACCCAAGGTCTTGGTGCTGATCGGGTATCATCTAACTGATCTTTGAAAACCCAAGCTAGAAGCAAATGCATCATCAAGGTCATGAGGTCGTTGTGCTGTTACTGCGCGTTGAATTCTCGACTGGAGTTCTAAAATGAATGAACTTTTTAAGAGATCAGGTGTAAGGCCAGTTACTTTACTAACCAACGCCTCGAACT
Source organism: Hippophae rhamnoides (assembly GCA_033030585.1). Classification (NCBI taxonomy): domain Eukaryota; kingdom Viridiplantae; phylum Streptophyta; class Magnoliopsida; order Rosales; family Elaeagnaceae; genus Hippophae; species Hippophae rhamnoides. The sequence continues at coordinate 55,775,892 of CM065429.1, read as the reverse complement.
TGTTTTGATATTCTGCCACTGAAGTCGATTGTGAAAGCTTCATTAGTTGGCCAGTTGGGTTGGTGTATTCTGATGGACCAAATCGCTTATGTAGACCGGAAACAAAAGTGTTCCAATCTGTAAGACGGCTCGCTTGAGCCATACTTTGGAACCAACAAGATGTCGGTGTATCGAGGTGCATGGAGGCTAGGAGTAACCTATCTTCCAAGGGAGTTGCGTAGTACATGAAGTATTGTTGAATGCTAAAAAGCCAATCAGCAGGGTCACCATATGAAAACTGAGGGAATGTTAAACGAAGGTTGCGATTCGCATATGTCTCCGATTGAGCTTCTGCTGTGCGTAGTGGTTGTTGTGGGCCCGGGCCAAGAACACTCGATGAAGGAATTAGCTCGTATTTGCTCAATCATTGTAGCCAAGAAGTGTTGTTCCCGTTCTTGCTCATTCTGTTGGGATAGTTGGTCACGGTTTTCCATGGCCATGTTAAGTTGTACTAGTAATCTCTCAAAAATCTCCTCGTCAGTGTTTTGTGAGCGAGTTTGTGGTGCCATGGTGGAGGTTGAGGAAGTGACAAGAGCACCAAGTTGTTTGGAGAATTTCTGTGTAGAAGTTGAAATTAGCAAAATAGAGGGTAGAAGAAAGAAGAAATCTAGGATAAGATGGATAAAGAAAGAGAGAGAGAAAAGTTACCGAATATCTTCCGTTTTCCTTTGTCAATAGGTACACTTATAGGCTATTAGCCCTTGATTATTGCCTAAACAAAAGTACTAATTAAATATAAATCAGATTTCCTTAAATCCCTCCCTAAAACCTACTTCAAGTTTAGCAGCTGTCCTCTTAAAGTACTAATTAAATAATATCACATTTCCTTAAATCCCTCCCTTAATCCTGCCTAAAGTTTAGCTTTTCAACTGTCCTATTAGTGGCTGATTTCTAATCAAGCTTTAATTGTAATTTTCAAATTAGTTAACGATTGAATGCAGTATCTTTGTTGCGTCTTGTGTAAACCTTTAGGGGAAGGTTCAATTGTGTAACATTTTGCCATTTGATAAGGACTTATTGTTGGTGGTCTTATGCCGTGTTCTAGCTCAATTTTGTGGTCCATTTCCCTCCTTGGAGGTAATTGTTTGGGTGACGCCTCAGGCATCACATCATGAAACTTATTTGAGACAACTTGCCCTTCCGTCGGCAAGCTTGGATTTGGCGACTCCTCATTGTCGTACTCCTTTGAGATGGCCAAATAACTCTCTTCTTCCCTCTTCAATCCTTTCTTGAATTGAAGTGTTGAGAGAGCTTGGGTAGTAGGTTTGGTGGTCCTCTCCGTCGGTACCACACAAGCCTTTGAACCATTCATGATGCACATAGAGTTTGAGCATGACACCAAGAAAGCTCTAACCTTATCCAAAAATTCCATGCCAAATACTACCGAGAAGTCGTCTATAGGCGCCACTGATAAGTCTACTTGGCCAGTCCTAGCACCAAGACTGACCTTAACTCCACGGGCAACTCCTTGCAGAGGTAGTGTTGCTGAGTTAACTGCTTTGAGAGATCCTCCTCCATTGACAACCTTAAGGCTGAGTCTCTTTGCTTCCTCCAGTGAAACAAAGTTGTGAGATGCACCTGTGTCAACCAAAGCTTTGGCGACTTTCCCATTGATGGTTGCATCTACGAACATCAAGCCTTTGGGGGTCTTCGGGGCACTCTACCATGCACCAAGTAGGCGCAAAGAACCCATCTTTGTGCCTTCATCTGTCTCGCCTCAATCCTGGTCATGAGTGGAAGCAACTAAGGCACTTAATGCCTTTCTTTTTGGACATTCACGTGCCCAATGCGGTCCGTCGCATATGAAGCACGTCACACGGGGCTTCGAGGCACCACGATCCTCCCTTTCCTTCCCTTTATCTCGTGATTTGAACGAGGAACCTTCTTTATGATTTTTGGGACCCTGACTTTTGGCATTGCCTCCCCCACTCTTTCCTCCACCAAACTTTCCATCTGTGACCTTTGAGCCTTCTTTGTTTGTGGAGTAGTCAATAAGGCTCTCTGCACACGCAATGGCCGAAGATAAGTCTTGGACACCACGTCGCTTGAGTTCCAGGTTAGCCCACAATTGGAGACCATCCATGAACAAGAATAAAGCGTTCTTATCTGAAGTGTCAGGGACTTCTAGCAGCAAGGTTGTGAACTCCTTCACATAGTCCCTTATGCTACCTGTTTGCTTTAATCTTCACAATCGATCCCTTGTCTCTTCTTCAGCATTTACAGGGAAGAACTGGATTTCGAACTTCCTTTTGAAATCATCAAAGGTTTCAATTGTGCATATCCCTTGTTGCACATCACCATGCCTTCGTCTCCACCACATCATAGCAGTGTCGGACAAGTACATGACAACAGTTCGGATCTTGCTGGCATGGTTCGTTATGCCAGTAGCCTTGAAATATTGTTCAAGCCCCCATAGGAAGTTCTCAACTTTCCTAGCATTCCTAGCACCGTTAAAGGTCTTTGGGTTGGGAACATCCACCTTCTTGGCCTCAATGATGGTGGTTGTGCTAGTTCCCGCTGCTATAGCCCGCTTACAAAGAGCTTGGTCACCTCCCATTACTCGACTCTAACTAACATATTAGCAATTTCTCTTTGGACTAGATCTCGTACCTTGACAAGTTCGGCCTTTAACCCATCGATCTCTTGCCTTAACCTACCATCTAGCTCTTTGAGGGACATCTTGACTACTGCATGGATCTCCACATCCTCAGCCTCCAAGCCGTTGCAACGTTCCTCCAAGTTGTCCACCCGGTCGAACAACTCCCCTAAGTTGTCTTGAGCACTTCCAACACGTGCTTCTAAGCTAGAAAGCATGTCTTTCGACTTGGCTCGAGATTCCTTTGATGGTTTCCGAACTTCCTCACGCCCACGTTCCATAGGTGGAACATCTACGCCTGGTGTAGATGGGGCACTGTTCTTCATTATGCCAAGGATAGTAATGCTTCAACCTAAGGCTCTGATACCAATTGTCACGATCTTAAATTTCAAATAGTGATTGTGTGGTACTTAGCACGGTCCATTGCACTAAGCCTGCCTTTCAATCGAACGAAACTTTCCAAAGAGATTAGAAAAAGACTTAGAGATTAAGAGGATTCAAGAGCAAAAGCAAGAATACAAGGGAATTTGTAAAGAATGTCTTGTATTGCTCTAGAGAGAGATTATCTTACAATTTCTCAAGGATTTCCTAAGATTTCCAAGGATGAATACAAATGAAGACTAATAGGTCTATTTATAGTGTGACACCAAGCTTAAGACTATGCCACCACTTTCTAGATCTTTCTATGTCTAGAATGTACAAGATTGTTCTAGGTTTAGCTACAACATGCCACAAGGTTCTAGGACCTTCTAACCAATTCTAGAATCTTCTAGGAGTGTCTAGTTCCTTCATGCTAGTTCTAGGATGTTCCATAAGCATCCTTCATGAACCATCCAACACGTTCTAGAATATTCCAGCATCTTCCAGCGTACTCTAGAACATTCTAGAGTCTTCAAGCCTTGAGTTGAGTCCATTCAACTCTAGCCTTTTCTAGACATTTCTAGACCATTCTAGAACTTTCCCATGTAGAAAAGTCTAGATACTTTAGGCAAACACCATTTCTTTGGATTTTAAGGGACACTTTGAGCGCGACATAATAGTAAGGTCTTAGGTATTTTCACTAATATTAAATTGATTTCTTTCTTTCACTTATACTTCACTTAAAGCCTATCTTCATTTGATGGACACTTCAAAAGTTATATACGATTTACTTAGTTGATGAGATTTTGGCTAATTATACTTGATGGATTTTTAAAATTATCAACTTAACCCACTAGTGAGAGACCATCAAACTTTTCTATTTAGCTCATAAGTAAAAACTCATTAATTTAGGGGAGTGTTAAAACAAAACAAAACAAAACAAAAACGCCTATCAAGTAAGGGGAGTGTTAAAACCCAAAAATAATATATAAGAGAATAGTTAGTCTATCTTTTATACTGAATATGATTAATTCATAAAATATATCTACAAAAGTGTTGTTGGCAGGAAAGCTAAACGAATTTTAATATTATAAAAAATGAGTATGGAATTGCTTTTGAAGTATTTACTAACTAAAAGAGACATTAATTATTTCAACAATGAGATTTTAGAAGAGGGTAGAAATAAATAAAAATATAATTATCAAAAGAAATTCCTTATTTTGTAGAATAGAACTATTATGCAACTCTAAAAGCTGTTAAAAGAAGTGATGTAGTTGACTTAGATAGAATGTTGTTGATTGAAGATGGTGTTGCTTCAAATGGTGCGAATATTGGTAGAGATAAGATATCTCGCTGTACCTGGAAGAGATTTAGTTGGAAATTGGAGGAGACCAAGAGAGAGAAGTGTTTGGAGGCAAAATGGTATTTAAGATGCATAATATAACTAGGATAGGGTTGTTACTCGTTACTATCCCGTAGTTTGGAAGTGCATGATTAGAAATTAGTTAATTTGTTGATAAGTTGTGGTATGATGTCCTTGTAAGGTGTAACGGTCCAGGCTAGCCTAATATCTTTCGAGTCTAAAACATAACCCTTGTCCAAATACTTGGGTGCTTCCTTAGAAAATACCAACGAGAAGTATTCTCAACGAGTTTTGCACGCATGGACTTCACGATTGCTTCCCATCATCAAGGTTACTCAATCAAGATGCTCGTCCTATCGTAAGTTTTTTCTTCATCTAGGCATTATGTCGCATAACTGTTCATCCAATTGTACAAATCACACATGTTGATATCAAAAAATACAACATAGTAACAAGACTTGGTCGATTTCTTATTCCTCTTGTCGAGTCTCTTCATGCATACTCTCGAATAGGCAACTTGACATTAGGGGCCAACTCCTTGTTTAAATGCCACTTTTGTCTTGCCCCTTGTGCATGTCTACTCAATTCTTTTCCGCACATTTATGCTCAAACTAACACACATATCAACTTATCCTCAAGTCAACCAAGCAAGCGTGTCTTATATGCAAGTAAGTTCCATTCAACCAAACTCACATGTTGTCAAATGAGCGATTCATTTGATTCGAAGCCTACATATGATGCGTTCATCTTAGTACGATGTCACCCACTTCCTTGCCATCAAGCCTATAAATCCATAGTGCATGGTTTAACCCTTGATCAACGCACATCCCCACTTGGCATCACCGTCATGAGTATTATCACAATCACAATGTGCTTTGCTTACCGTTGACATAGACATTCCCTCTCATGTAGCCTTCCTCGTGGGAATCATGTGCAGTATTGATCCTTCCACATCACTGATACTATCCCTAAGACTTCTTATCTTAGAAAGACATTGACGTTCCCTCATAGCACAATCAATGCTCACCCCGTGAGCATTCTCTAGCTCACAGGTAGCTTACTTAGCTCACCGTGTCCACGGTTGCTGAGAGTGGTGGAGAGTTTGATACCGTGTCTCTCCCTAAAGGGTTATTAGAGCATTTTTCTTTATTTTAGGAGGAAACATCACTTTATGTGAGGAGATATAAGCCCAGAACAATTCAATAATAATTATTTTTTCAATGAGCAAGGTGCCACTTATGCAAATAATGACATAAGGCATGCCATAAGAAAAGAAATAAGGGAAAATAACATTTTATAGCACCCTTTAGAATTTTACTTACAAGTATAGCACATTTTATGTCATGCTCATATATTTTTCCTACAAAGAAAAATCTAGCTCAAACATTTCACATAGAACGCCAGCCAATTTGATATGGTTCAAATTGAACTTTAGTCAATTAGATGCCGTTCAAAACTAGTTAGACTATATTATACGTTGAATTTTGGTCAATTAGACTATATCCAATGTTATTAGTGTGTTATTTTTGTTATAAGTTTTAGTGGTGTCATGTTAGGTAATTTATCAAGAATTAACATGCAGTACTTGACTGTGTGAAAGTGTATGGTTCTCAAATAAACTATTTTTGGTTTGAATTAAAGATACTCCATTCTTTAACTGTTCCAAATAGAATGAATATTGCATTCTTTATTTTTTCTATTTTATGAATGGATCAGAAACTTATGATTGATACTATTTCGACTAAACTCTACTTGACATCTTCTAGTTACTTACAAAGAGAGTAGGTGATAATTTACATATTATATAGGATGAAGGGCGTTGGAGGTGTCGTACCTTTCACAAAAAGAACACTTTAGTCTCATGTTTATAAAGTAGAGTACCTCTAACTTTAGATCAAGTATACTTGATGGTTGATCATAAATTGGGATCCAATACCAAAGTTTTAAAGAAAAATTGGAATTTCGATTAATTTTTTTAATTAAAAAAAATAAGATCTATAAAAACATAGACATACCCAATGCAAAACCCCGACTCACCAAGACCACCCATAACTGCCACCACTGTTGCCACTGCCTCAGTTCATTATGGCCGTCTACTTCAAAAACCAATTTGTGGCCTTTGGAAATTCATTGCCATCCTCCCAGGCACATCTAGCAACGCAAGACCTCTCACAAAATCCCATGGCTATATCCAATTAATTTTTCACTAATGTCAACCCTGCATTGCTGCTGACCCATCTTTGCTCTAACAACCAGGAATTATCAGACCCATGCAACGTCATTGGTCACTGTCATTGGAGTCAACATATCCAACATCCCAATCTGTGCTGTGTTGAAGCCCCTGTAATTTGGTTTCTTATTTTTTTTAAAATAAAAAAAATTAAATTGAAATTCTATTTTCCCCTTAAAAATAGGACTTATTCACTCCACTTTATAACTATAAAACTAGAGCACTCATTTTTGCAAAAGTTACGAGACATCTAGTCCCCTTCACCCTGTTATACATTCCATATATAAGTAATCTACTCTTATCTTAGCAAATCTTAGCTCAAAATTTTATGCATGCTCATTATCTTAATTCCATTCTTATACTAAAATGAAGAAGGTTTTGTTATGATGGCTTGTTTGGTAATATGCTATTCTTGCAGTTGTTTATGTTTCTGTGGTGCGGGATTGGGCACATGAACTGGTAAATAACTATGTAATATATATATATATATATATATATATATATATTTAAATATCTTTCTTCCTTGCAAAGTAAGTAATTTGTAGTTTCTTAAATAGTCTTACTGTCATTAAATTGGCTTTGCCCGTAAAGGATGGGTTTACTTGTCTATGGATTGAATTATTTTGGTAGATTCACAATTTACTTTTTTAATGGGTGGGATAAGGAAAAGTCCAACCCAACTTAGCTTCCGTAAGCATAGATTAAAGATTCACACAAAGAAAGCTCTTGCATCACAGAAAAGTCAACTAAACAATATGATTTGATTCCGGTTTCTTATAAAATCCTGGCCTCTCAGTTGATGGACAGGATTAAAGATTGATTACCAAAGAGGAGCAAACTAATTTCTTCGTTTCAGACTACTCCACTTTCTTTTCACCTATGCAATCCATTTTAACACTGACTACGTTTTTTCATGGATTCTTTGTAGGACTTACTGAAATCACAAAAGTCATTGCAATCTACTTTCCAATAATAGTTTGAGTGAGAAAAATACTAGTAACGGAACATTTGCTTTCTACTCTGTTATTCTGTTCCTTTAAGCGTCAGAAAACAATCATCTAGTTTAGAAATTGATTTTGCTTTTGAAAATTCTCAGCCGCACAACCCCTTTTCTTTTAATTTATAAATCTTTACTTTGAATGTTTATGATTTTTTTGAGTTCCATTAAAATGATCAATTCACTTGCTTTTGTATTTCTTTTAATGCAAATGTTTTTATCTTTTTCCTTTGTTAGAGGAGAGTTAGCAACAGATTCTCCTAAAAGCTCAAACTGTTAGGAGTTGGAGTAATTATCCTCTTATATGTTATATTTGAGTCTTAACACTTCTCACTGGTAGAAGTGAAAGAAAGATACATTTAATAATGGTGAAAATTTTGGAATTGAGGAGGTTCGAACCCAAGATCTTACTCTCTGATACCATGTAAGATACCACGTTACAGGAGAGTTAGCTATCAATTCTCTCAAGTTCTTATGATTTGTACTAACTATCCTTGTATATGTTATATTTGGGTCTTAACATTCCTATTTTTGCTACTTGTGATTATGGCTTTCTTTTCTCAACTGTTTTTCTGGATGTTGTTCCCGTACCATGTGATGTGATCTAAACCAGTGTATGTTTTTCATTTGAATGCAGGGAAATATTAACCTCCACGAGTTCTTTGTTGGATACACAAATGGGAGGTTTGATCGTAAAATGTGGCCTATGATACTGAAACTGAAAGATTGGCCTCCATCTACTTTATTTGAGGAGCGCCTGCCACGCCATTCGGTCGAGTTTATCTACTGCTTGCCATTTAAGGAATATACACATCCTTGCAGCGGTGCTCTAAACCTTGCTGTCTATTTACCTGAAAAATCGATAAAGCCAGACATGGGACCAAAGACTTATATTGCTTATGGTTTTGCACAGGAACTTGGACGTGGAGATTCTGTAACCAAGCTTCACTGTGACATGTCTGATGCGGTATGTGTTATTTTGTTACAAATTTTCGTGTGCTTGGCATATACTGTCTATACAGTGTAAGTCAGGTGTCTCTTGTTTCCTAGTGAAAGTTTATAAAATATGGACCTGATTAACCTAGAGGGGTTGAATAGGTTATTTTTAATTTTTATCAAGTTTATAATTTTATAACCTAAACAAAGTGGCCAGAAATGTAATCGTGTATAAAAATAAGTGCGGAAATAAAATAATAACACACGATATTTTTAGTAAACAACTCTAAAGCCACAAACAACCTAAGAGGAAACCACCTACCCACCTAACTTTCCACTATGAAAATCAAATGTTCAAGTACAAACTCCTGCCTTATGCTACCCTCCCTAGGATACCGCCCCCAATGTACTTTTACTTACGAGCCGCCTGTTCTCCGTTTCTTGCAATATTAGCGTTGAACGATTTTCGCACCAACGTTCCAATAAGCTCCCGCAAATCGATCGCTTACAAATCAACCGCAAAAAGAAAGTTAGCACAAAAACACAAGTGCATATGTGAATTCTAGAATGGATTTAACAATGAATAATCCTAACTAAATGATTCAAAATATATCTCACTTAAATCAAATCAATTAGAAAACTTCTAGATAAAAAGATTAGCCATAAGTTCAACAAAAATTTGCTTCTTTGAAATTTAATCACAAATTAAATAATTATGATCACACATGAAATTATTTAATCTAAACATGTAAAAATCTAATTAAAAAGAAACTATGTAAATATAAAAAATACCAATCAAATTTATTAATAAATACCTTCAATATAATATCAATTTTTTTTTAAGTCTTAATTACTTTTGTTTCATAAATAATATCATTCAAAGCACAACATTTATGTATATATATTAAAGAAAAACAAAAGCATACCATTCTGCGTTGATTCCTATTGACCATGATTTCATGCATTGAATAACTTTATATATGTATATATATTAAAGAAAAACAAAAGCATACCATTCTGCGTTGATTCCTATTGACCATGATTTCATGCATTGCATAACTTTATATATATATTACCATTGATTCCTGTTGAATAGCTTTATGTATACATATTAGCACTCGGCATTCACCTCCGGCTTCTTTGTTTATTTTTTTTTTCTTTCTCAGTTCGGCAGTTGCTGATTTTTCTTTCTTAGTTTTCTAATTTTTTTTTCACAGCAACTCTAACCCTAATGTATCTATATATATAGATAATAATAATACTTAATGATATTAGGGTTAGGGTTAAATGTATTTTGGTCTTAACTTGTTCAAAGCCCATTAAAAACAAAAACTTAATATTATCTTAAGATATATTATAAAATATTTAATTAATAATTTCATAAATTAATTAAAGTTTGAATAAATATTTTAACATAAAATATAATTTCAGATTTATAAAAATGTGTTATTAAATGCATTTAATGCAATCCTACGTGGTCATAGTTTATAAAAAACATACCAAGTTTAAATATCTAGAACTTGAATATTTGTTCGACTTTTCTCGATAAACTCTGATACAGCCCAAAAACAAACTTACAAGTAATATATCTTCATTCACTCTAAAATAGCCAATACTCATAGTCCTTACAAACTCCCCCTTTGGCATTTTCGTGTGACAAAACCTCTCACTTACTACATGACACTTATAGGAATAAGATAAAAATACAATGATGTCCCAGACTCTATAGTGGAACGATATGGTCCGATGAATCCATCTTCGTCGCAACTTGTCAAGCCTGTAAGTAACTAAAATGACATTGACAAATAAAAATAAGCGAAGTGTGAAGAATAATCATGTAGTATGCATTCATATCAATCAAGCTTAATTAAATATGTTCTTCCCTTATATGTATAACAAAATATAAACATGGAAGTAAAAATTCTCTCCCCCTTTTTGGCATACGAGAAGGACAAATCATTAGACAAAGAATTGAAGTTAAACTTCTCCTAAAGATATAATAGTGTAAAATCAGAGTAATGTAAAAGTGCAATGTGCTTTAAACTCCCCCTAAGATCTATGACACTCTAACTTAGAAACCAATTAAAAAAGTTTTTTTTTTAAATTTGTATACATAGCCACATAAGATATTAAACTCATGTAATTACAAACAAGCACACGAGAACTCATCATTTTTTGTCATTTTTTTTACTCCAATTTTGATTATTTATCATATAAATTAATAAATAGAATAGAATAGGTGCACACGCACACTTCGCACATATAATGACATATTGACATTTACTTAAAATAGTATACATGTTTAAACTTCATAAATATGTCAATTAATTCATTTATGATCTATCAAGAAAGACTCAAAAGAAAAAATATCACCTATCATATAAAAATATAGTCGAGTCTTCAATCTTACAAAATAAAATATATTTACTAAAAGAGGACTTAAATTTTTTTTTTATAAATGAGGTAAATGATATATATATATATTTTAACCTCTATTAGCTCTTTCTTTTTGTGCATTCCAAGTACAAGATTTATAAGCAATCATTTTTTGCATAATCTTTCCTTTTTTTTTTGCACGAGCCATAAACCTAGCATGATGACTTTCACACTAGTCAGGAGGTAGCCGTCTCCGTTCATCAAGCGTAGCTTCACACATCAGCGCAGGTAGCCCTCTCAATACTGATGCCTCCATACGGTAAAATTTTAGTAAGCAAAAGTAGAACTCAACACAATTTTACAATCAAGATTAGTTAAAGTCCTGTAGTCTTTCAAGAAAATTCATAAACTTGCCGCAACATATATATGTTTGTGAGAAGAAGTTTATGTCAACATCGATCATCACATGTATAAGAATATATATGTATGCACAAGCCACAATTGTAGAATAATTTATACAATAAATATCAAAATGAGTCAGTTACTAAAAATGAGATTACGTAATGTGAAGTATTAAATAATTTGAATACTCTTTTCGCCAAACAAGGTTTTTTTTTTTGTAATAAAATTTGAAATTCAATTGAGGGAGAAATTCCCAAGGCACTTTCCGAGATACTCAAATTCTGGTTGTCTACGGTTTTAGTGAATATATCACCATTGTCTCTCAAGAGGTACAAACTCAAGTGTTACTATTTTCTCTTCAACTAGTTCTCGAATAAAGTTGATGCCTTATGTCAACGTGTTTAGTTCTAGAATGTTGAACTGGGTTCTTAGAAATACATATAGCACTAGAGTTATCACAATATAAGGCATCATAATTGCGTGTCGATCGTAGTCCTCGAGCATCTTTTTTCATCCAAAGCATTTCAGGTGCAAGAGCTTCCCGCAAAGAATGTATTCCGCTTCTACCAGAGAGTGAGATGTAGCCCTCGCTTTTACCGTGTCACGATACTAAGTTGTTTCCAATGTAGAAACAACCACCTGACGTGCTCTTCCTATCATCCCGGTCGTCACCAATTTCCGGTATCTCCAGAAAACCACTTACTTCACAAGTAAGGTCGTAGTAAAATATAAACCATAATTACTTGTTCCCGAGATATACCCGATGATTCTCTTTACATTCTCTAAGCGTGATTCCTTCTTGGGTCACTTGATAACGAGCACACACACCAACACTAAAACATATGTCGTCTACCAGCGAGGTAAAGTAAACTACCTATCATACTCCTATAAAGCGGTCTTTGATCAACACTTTTACCTCGAAAGGTCCTTTGTAATTTTTGTGTCGGTACCTAAAGCGAGTCCGTAATGGTCTGCTAGTTTCAAGACCAAACCTTTTAACAAGGTTACATACGCGTACTTGGTTGAGAAATAAATATATTATCACGAGATTGTTTGATTTGCAAACCAAGGAAGAAAGACATTTCACCCACCATAGACATTTCAAATTCATTTGTCATAACATGCACAAAATCATCCACTACAGGTACTAGATGGATCCAAAAACTATGTCATCCACATAAATTCCAGAGCAATAAAGATCTCGTCACTACTCCTTTTAATGAATAAAGTCTTATCAACTCCCTCTCGAATAAATCCCTTTGTTCAAAAGATAGCTTGGTAAGTCTCTCATACCACGCTCGTGGAGTTTGCTTAAACCATAAAGATCCTTTTGAGTTTGTAAACACGATTTGGAAATTTCGATCAACAAATCCTTTCGTTGTTCCACGACACCTCTTCATTCAAAAAAACCATTCAAAAGGCATTCTTAACATCCATTTGATATAATTTGAACTTCATATGACAGAAATGGCAAGTAAAATCCTAATTGACTCTAGTCTAGCTAATGGTGCAAATGTTTCATCAAAGTCAACTCTTCTACTCAGGCGTAGGCCTCGAGGCTACTAACCTAGCCTTATTTCTAACAACAATGTCACGCCATCGATTTATTTTTGAACACCCATTTTGTTCCAATAACATTTTTGTTTTTAGGCTTAGAACTAATACCCACACACATGATTTCTCTCAAATCGAGCTAACTCATCCTGGTGACGGCATTTATCCAAAATTCATCCCTAAGGGCTTCATTCACATTTTTTGGTTCAAATTGAGAAATATAGCATAAATGGGTTACCTCACTTATTTGTCTTCTTCTTGCTACTACGCTAGCATCAGATCTCCAATTATATTCTTAATAGGATGATTTTTTGAAGTTCGAGTTGGATTTATCATTGACGAGTTGACGCCGCTTTCCTTCTTTTGTTCACCTTCCTTCAACTCTTCTTCTTTTATTCCAATCAGTGTCACCGGTCATTGTTAATCGAGGTGTCAGAAATTTTCTTCATTTCCTTCTTCACTTATAATCTTCTTACCCCCATCATCTATAACGACATTTATGGATTCCATAACCCGATTGGTTCTACAGCTTGAAGACTCTATAAGCTCTACTATTTAAAGGGAATAACCAAGAAATATACCTTCATCACTTTTGAATCAAACTTACGCAACTTTTCTCGATCTCTAAGATGTAGCACTTACTTCCAAAAACATGCATAAATTTCAGATTGGGTTTTTTACCTCTCCATATCTCATAAGTGAGTTTGGTTTCAGACTGGGCTAAGATATACACGATTTATAATATGACATGCAGTTGTTTATACTTCAAATTTCAAAACCTTTTGAGACTCTCTCGCATGCATCATTACCTTGCCATCTCTCAAGTATCCTATTCTTCCGTTCAACTACTCCATTTTGTCGAGGTGTGATGGTGAGCAGAGAATTCATGAAAGATACCATGCTCTTTACATGTAAGTCAAAGATACTTGGTATTTTCAAACTCTTTTTCCATGGTTTGTTCTCGAGTCTCGATGGTTACTATTTTGTCACCCGCTTCAACCTCGCACTCTCAGATACACATGAGATGAAGAACTCAAAAGCATCCGACTTGTCTCTCGAGAAAGTCTACCTAATGCAGCGAGAAAAGTCATCTACTATAATTATGATATATTTTTACCTCCAATACTTTCTATTCTCATAGACCCATAAGATCAATATGTATCAATTCCAATACTGCTTGTATTTATACTCTTGATCTTCTTACGAGCAATCCTAGTTTGTTTACCCAATCGATACGGTCCACATACGTGTTTCAATTTTTGAAAGAATAGGTAAAACCACGCACGCCTCAATTTTGCTTAATCTAACCGTATCTTTAAAATTCATATGACCTAGCTTTTCGTGCCATAAGATAGTCGAGTCATCATAGCTGTGTTACATGTTACCGTGGGTGATGTATCAATACAATAACAATTGTCATGCGTGATCTCGATCTCCCTTAATCACACATTCACCATTTTGATCCGTTACAATACAATGATTGCTTGTAAATTGCACATTAAAATCACTATCACATATTTGACTTACGCTAATCAATTTTGCCTTAAGTCCTTCCACATATAAAACTTCATCAAGTTTAGTGGATACCTCTATTCGAATGTAGCCTTTTCCAATAATTCTAGATGTTTTACCATCACCAAAGGTAACTCCCTTCATTGTATTCCTTAAAGGTTTTAAACAAAGAATCCATTCCCTCGTCACATGTCCAGAAAGCATCCACTATCAAAATACCAAGCGGTATTTGATTTAACTTTAAATGCTATAATGGGCCACAAAACAAAGGCAACTCGCATTTCTTAACCCATCCTTTTTTAATTTTTTGGACATTTTGAAAGTTACTAGTTTCTTATATTCCTCTTTGTAGTTCTCAGTAGTAAAAACTTTACATTTTGAAATTTTTTGAGGTATTTTTAGAAACATTTGTATTCGTGATAGAATCATAAGCATAAAGAAATCTACACTTAGGTCTTATACGTCCTTTCCTACCACAATGATGACAGATGGGAACAAACCGAATTTCTTAGAATGATAAGGTGCAAAAACTACCTTCCCCGCTCGAGTAATAACGTGGTTTTACAAATTGAGTTTTGGATGATGAAGTATGATTGTTCATCTAAGCGTATCCAAGACCTCTTTATCTCCATACGGGCTTTCCATAGTCTAGACTTTGGTTAATTTTTTCAAAGACCAATGGTCAAATTCTTCATCGCTTTCCTTATCAATACTAAGTTCTTGCTCGAGATTTTTGATTTCCTCGACGGTTTCTCGCAAGTCTCAAATTCAAAGCATTGATATGATCGTACAATTCCTTTTTATCTTTCTCTATGTTAGAGGAATTTGTTTTCAGTGAACATTGATGATATCATTAAGTTTAGTTACTTCCACATGCACTTATCTCTCTCTTCCCTGGCACCTAAACAATCCATGAATACCTCATAATTCGATACATTAAACTTAGACAAGAAGAGAGAAGAGTTTACTTCCTCATTTTCTTCATCCAAGCTAAGGTCGAGTCATCATGACGTGCATTGAAGTCATGCGAAGGCACAATAATTAGTGTCATCCTCCGAGTTACTAGTATCATTGTCCGCCACTTTCGCGTGTCACCGAGTGCAAGATTAAAGGCTTTTCCAAATTTCTTTTTATTGTTAGTAATAATCTGCGTGGAAATATGACCAAATCCCCACAAGTAAAGCTATCGAGGATTACTGGCATACTTTTTCTACCATCAAGGCTGTGAGACTTGATTTCCTCGACTTTCTGGCCATTCGAACGACCGGATTGTCCCTTGTTGAAATGATTATTCTGCTGACCCTTCTTCTTCATGAACTTCTTAAATTTTCGTGCTAACAAGACTAGTGACTCATCATTCATATCATCATCACTATCGTAGATGTCCTTTGGAGCTTTTGAATGCCACATCCTTATTTTTCGGGTGCCGATCAAGAGAAAGTCTCATAGTTTGATTGACCCGACAAGTTCATCAATTTTTAAGGTGTCTACATTCTTGCTTTCCTCTATCAGTAACTTTCATCTTATAGTCACCGTTAAAGAGCTTAGAGTTTGCGCACTTGTATAGTCAGGAATTTTCTCACCAAGGTTAGAACAAGCATTAGTGATATCACGTGTACGAGCATAGAATCGACCAAAAGTTTCATTGTCAAGTCATTTTAATAATCAAACTCGTATGTTAGCAATCTCAATTTTGTTTGTTTTACTCGGGAAGTTCCTTCACGAAAGCAAGAGCAAGCGCATTCCATGCATCTTTAGCAGCCTCACAATGGAGATGCGACGAACTCATCCATCGACACCGCAATAGTAATATCGAGCTTAGACCTTTTGGTTTGCCCCACTAAGGGTGCGTTTTTCTGGTCCATTTTTCTTGGCTTTATGATTGTTACACCATCTTTCATTACGTAAGCGTGGTTCCCAACCATCAAGAATAAAGATCCCGTACTTTTTTCATCTCTTTTCCGAGAAAGGCTTGCAGTACAGCCTTCCAAGAAGGGTAATTAAACCCATCAAAGAATGTGGTCTAATGTATGACCCACCTTCTTTCATTTGGTCCATAAGTTGTCACGTGTCCCTAAAGATCAATCTCACTAAGTGTGTCTAGTATTTGCTCGATACCAATTGAAAGTTTATAAAATATGGACTCGATTAACCTGTATGGGTGAATAGTTATTCTTAATTTTTATCAAGTTTATAATTTCATAACCTAAACAAAGCGTCGTAAATGTAATCGTGTATAAAAATAAGTGGAAATAAAATAATAACACACGATATTTTTAAAAGTAAAACAACCTAGGCTACAAACATGACCTAAGAGGAAAACCACCGGTCCACCGACCACCCAACTTTCCACTCATGAAAATCAAATGTTCAAGTACAAACTCGGCCTTATGCTACCTTTCCTAGGATACGCCTAACTGTACTTTACTTACGAGCCGCTCCGTTTTCACAGCTTTCCAATATTAGTGTGAACGATTTCCTCAACGCTCCAATAAGCTCCCCGCAACCGATCGTTACAAATCAATCCTAAAAGGTTAATAAAACACAAGTGCCCATGTGTGTTCTAGAACGGATTTAACAATGAATAATCCTAACTAGATGATTCAAAATATGTCATTTAAATTAAATCAACTAGAAAATTCTAGATAAAAAAGATTAGGCATAAGTTCAACAAAAATTTGCTTCTTTGAAATTTAATCGTCAAATTAAATAATTATGATCACACATGAAATTATTTAATCTAAACATGTAAAAATCTAATTAAAAAGAAACTATGTAAATATAAAAAATACCAATCAAATTTATTAATAAATACCTTCAATATAATATCAATTTTTTTTAAGTCTTAATTACTTTTGTTTCATAAATAATATCATTCAAAGCACAACATTTATGTATATATATTAAAGAAAAACAAAAGCATACCATTCTGCGTTGATTCCTATTGACCATGATTTCATGCATTGAATAACTTTATATATGTATATATATTAAAGAAAAACAAAAGCATACCATTCTGCGTTGATTCCTATTGACCATGATTTCATGCATTGCATAACTTTATATATATATTACCATTGATTCCTGTTGAATAGCTTTATGTATATATATTAGCACTCGGCATTCACCTCCGGCTTCTTTGTTTATTTTTTTTTCTTTCTCAGTTCGGCAGTTGCAGATTTTTCTTTCTTAGTTTTCTAATTTTTTTTTCACAGCAACTCTAACCCTAATGTATCTATATATATAGATAATAATAATACTTAATGATATTAGGGTTAGGGTTAAATGTATTTTGGTCTTAACTTTTTCAAAGCACATTAAAAATAAAAACTTAATATTATCTTAAGATATATTATAAAATATTTAATTAATAATTTCATAAATTAATTAAAGTTTGAATAAATATTTTAACATAAAATATAATTTCAGATTTATAAAAATGTGTTATTAAATGCATGAATGTAATCCTATGTGTCATAGTTATAAAAAACATACCAAGCATTTAATATCTAGAACTTGAATATTTGTTCGACTTTTCTTGATAAACTTAATAGCAGGCCTAAAAACAAACTTACAAGTAAATATTTTGTCCACGAAAATAGCCAACACTCATAGTCCTTACACCTAGTTTTAAGATTTTGGATAACACTCACACACCCATGTATATATATATATATATTGAAATAACAGTTATACTTACACACATACATTTGGGGTTCAAACCCATGCCCTCACATTGCCTATTTATGTTTTTTATTTCAATTATTTTCGTTTTGGTTAAAGATTAATATTGAGTGAGACAGCCAACACTAGTTAATTTATATTTCGTTTCTGCTGTGCTTTAGCTTTTATCTCCATTTTTGATGTGGAGACTATCAGAAGGTGCTGCTTGTGACTGGGAACTTCAAAATATTGTCAAGGAAACTGGACTACATGGTTTTAAAAATCCAGTATCTTTTATTCTGATTCTGTGTTTAACTTTTTAAAAGCATTTTAAAGCTTGAGTATGTAGAAATGGGTCAATGAAACATCTTATGTTATTTATTTTATTGATCAATCATTGTGTTTATCTTGATTGTAATAGGGGAAAGGGGTTTTAACTGCTTTTTTTTTTAATAAGAAACATAATATTATTTTAGTGTAAGTTACAAAGCTACAATTATTAATGTTATATTTTGGTGTATATGAAAAAGTGAACTTCAATTGGAAAGCTAAACTAGAAGTGGATGAATGGGATTTTACCTGCAATATAGCAAATTCTAAATCTAGACGTGGAAGCAAAACAATCATATATGCAATCATGTAAAGTAAGTGCAGAAAGTAGAACAGATAGACGTGAAAAGATTTGATTCGTGTGTATTTCGAAAAATTGATATGCATGATTTATTGTTGTATTTAAACTACTTTATACCGATCTTTCAATTATTCATCTATTTATTTCAACACAATGGTCCTAATAATACTCTGACTGGAAATATGCAACATTGTTTAGTCCCGGATATACTCATATTTTCCCCTCTTGTGAGTACTAGTTGTCTCTTTTGTGAGAAGTGATTGGTTTTGTTTCTTCAATCATGAGTTGTACAATGTATACATATCTTAGTTGAGGTTCCTAACAGCATTTTTCTGATCTTCACTTTAAACTCTTGTTTAAATTGACCCGTTTCAGGCTAATATTCTTACACACACTGCTGAAGTGAAACTTACACCTGACAAGCTAGCTGCTATAGAAAAGCTGCAAAAAAAGCACATTGAGCAGGATCAAAAAGAATTTTTTGGACTTGATCAAGCCGTTACTGCTCCTGGCATTCCATCAAATAACAGACACTTAAATTGTGAAGTTGGTAAGGAAAATAACATTGAAGGTACTAAAGAATTTACTAATCCAACAATTGAAAATAAAAATGATTGTGGCAATTCTTGTTGCAATGGTGGAGAATTTCTAATGAAATGTCAGTGTGAAATGAGGCCAGTGCTGAAACGAGATCCTGATAAGAGTGGTGATAATGCCGAGCTTTCATTAACTTCTGAAGTAAAATTAGAAAAGTCACAAGGAGGTTCTTTGTGGGACATTTTCCGAAGAGAGGATGTTCCAAAGCTACAGGAATACGTGAAGAAGCATTTCAGAGAATTAAGGCACATTTACTGTTGTCCATTGCCGCAGGTATTTAAGTAGTTAAATGGTAACTTTACAATAATTTTTAATCATATTAAAATGATGAGGAAAAGTTTTGTAAATTTTATAATTATTATGCCTGTTTCTGTTTTTGTTGTATTCTAATTAATTGTCTATTTGATAATGGTTACACTGCTTGTACACTTTCATAGTTTCATGTGGAATCTTGTTCTACGTTGCCTGTAATGATCCGTAAGAGCTATCTAGATTTGACCTTTTAGCAATTCTCATTGATTGCTTCAGTACAATTTAGACAGTTTTGAAATTTCTGCCTGCCTTAGAGAACAGTTCATAATGAATTCTTGGCAAAGATTGCCTAGGAACAGTTCATGATGAATTCTTAGGCAAAAATCCTTTTAGTTTTGATTCGGGAAAAATGTTTACAACATGTTTGCTCAACTTTTCAAACCTGATGTATTTGAAAACATTTTGAAACATTATTAGCACTTTTTAGTGCCCCTCCTTACTATTGCTGATTTTTCCCGAAATGAATACTAGCTCATACTTCTATGCTGTGTTTACTTCCTCTTATTTAATAACTAATGCTTCTTTTGCTGCCGTAGGTAATTAACCCCATTCATGATCAGACTATTTATTTGACCCAAGAGCACAAAAGGAAGCTTAAGGAGGAATATGGTAAGATTGCTACATATATGTGAGAATGAATTGAATTTATTTCTGACACCCTTCTTGATTATATGCTTGTATTCCATCTTACAGGAATCGAACCATGGACATTTATCCAGAAACTAGGAGATGCTGTCTTTATTCCTGCTGGCTGCCCTCATCAAGTTAGAAACTTGAAGGTAAATTTCTCATACACTCGTGTAAAACTCTTGATGGAAAGAGCAATGAGATCGGCTAATTAACTCACCTAGAGCTGAAGAAAAATATACGGAAAGAGAAACAATTAGTTACAGTAGGAACCATTATTGAGAAATAATAATCTTAGTATTCAATATTTACTCTTGGAACCAGTTTGCTAACTCAAATGCGTAAGAGACATTTATGTGAAAAACCGCAAGTCCTGAATAGTAACTTGGTTCCTGAAACAAATTAGAAATACAGGCGAGAATTTTTATACAATGATTTTTCCTCGTATAATTGTCTGCAATTTAGATGTTTATTAGATTAATATAACTATTTTTTTACATATCATTCTTATAATCATCGATCTTAATGGGTTGAGCTTTGTATCCACCATCATCAACAGCTCTTGTTCATCATCAGCTGGGAAATCATCCATGAAAAATGGGTCTTCATCTTGTTTGGGAGCTTTATTGTTCATATATCCATAAATTTCTTACATCTTTGTTAATAAAAGTTTGTGATTCTGGAACTGGCTTCTGTTGTTTCGTTTAATTTCCGATGTGCTTGCCTATAACAAAAAGCCTTTGGGGGTTTTGATGTGTGAGTAGGGGCGTCTGGTTGATGCTCAAGGAGCTATTGGGTTTTTAGGGCTTTATTAGTTACGTACTGCAGCCTGCTTGTTGACCCATTCTATTGTTGATCTTCGAATTTGCTATCATAAAAAAATTTAAAAAAAATGAAAACTCAAAACTTCTAAATATGAAAATCATAAATAAGATAGACCACTCGGTTCTCTGTTTTTTTTTCATTAACATCTGATAAAACTGTAATATCTTAATGAAGAGATTGTTGGTAATCGTAGTTATATACAGCTTGCACACTTTGGTTTATAGTGGGGATTCTTCCTTTTTTTAGTCATGCATTAAGGTTGCACTTGACTTTGTCTCACCGGAAAATGTTGGAGAGTGCATTCATCTCACAGAAGAGTTTCGTACACTTCCTCTAAATCATAGAGCCAAAGAGGACAAATTGGAGGTTTGTCATGTCATGGTCCTTTTTTTTTTTTTTTTGAAAAAAGTACTCTAGAAGTCATTTTATTTGTATTATTTGGACACTTTGGTCACTTGATATTTGTAAAAAACACATAAGTCACTCGATTTTTAAAATTGGGAACTTCATTCCTATAACTTTAAAGTTATACGACTAAAGTGTCATTTTTTTACTGTAAAAAAAGGGACAATTTAGTTGCATAACTTTAAAAGTGTCCCAATTTTAAAAATTAAGTGACTTATATGTGTTTTGTAAAAGTCATGCGACCAAAGTGTCCTAATGACATAAATAAATGACTTGCATAATTGATCACCTTTTTTTTGTTGGGAATTTATTGGTTATATCAGCATTTTTTTAATGAAAATTATATCTGCATGTTAATATCAATATTGTAAATGATGATTTGATTAGCTGAAGTTTCTTTCTTGATGCTACTTTAAGATTTCAAACCCAGGTCAGCTATAAATATGAGCTTAAACCCCTTAAAGGTGGCATCTGCATATAATGATCATATTAATGGTTTTCCATCTTACAGTAAGGAAATGCATAACTTCTTCCATATGTTCTTTCCTCATCTGAATGCATGTGGCTCTTTTTTCGTCCAAATAGCTAGAATCTTTTCCTACGAAAATTGCACTATTGACTACATGGTTGCATAATGGTTTCTAAACAAGGTCTTGTTCTCTCATCTTTCCCTTTGAAACAGGTGAAGAAAATGGCTGTCTATGCATTGGAAAAGGCTTTAAATACTCTGGATGGGAATGGAAGGTCAGTTGGAAAGTACTATGGAGACCTGGTACATTGCAGCAATCTTATTGTGGCTTTTTGCACGCCTCCCTGGACTCCTTTTTTTTCATAATTACTCACTGGTTTACTATGTGGCCTTAGGAAATATTCTATGTTCTAGGAGTGCTACATTTTACATTATTTATGCTTCAATCCAAAGACATTCAAGCCTCAATCTATATTCACTTTGCATAATTACTCTCTTTTTTCCCCTCATTTCTTCAACTTCTTATCTTTGATAGGTATTATTCTAGTCATTCTTATTATGTAAAAACTAAAAGTATTGAACTCTTGGATGATGCTTTTCATTGCTTTGTGTACATATTTTTTGATACTGAATGTTTTAGTTACATATTGCAATATAGCCACCCTTGTGTCAAGACCTTAGATTTCAACTAACAATCGTGCGGCACTTAGCACGGTCTGTTGCACTAAGCTTGCCTTTCAAACCGAATGAAACACTCCAAAAAGACTAGAAAGAGACTTAGAAATTTAGAGGATTCAAGAGCAAAGCAAGAACACAAGAGAGTTTGTAAAGAATGCCTTGTATTGCTCTTAGAGAGGTTATCTTACAATTTCCTAAGAATCCTAAGGATAATTATAAATGAAGACCAATAGGTCTATTTATAGTGTGGCACTAAGCTTAAGACTATGCCACAACTTTCTAGATCCTTCTATGTCTAGAATGTACAGGATTGTTCTAGTTTTATCTACAATGTGCCACAAGGTTTTAGGACCTTCTAGCCAACTCTAGAGTCTTCTAGGATTGTCTAGTTCCTTCTTGCAAGTTCCAGGATGTTCCGTAAGCTTCTAGAGACTTCTATATCCTTCATGAACCATCCAACATGTTCTAGAATATTACAACACCTTTCAGCACCCTTTCAACGTACTCTGAAACATTCTAGAGTCTTTAAGGCTTGAGTTGAGTCCATCCAATTTTAGCTTCTTCTAGACATCTCTAAGCCATTCTAGAACTTTCTCATGTACAAGAGTCTAGATCCTTTAGGCAACACCATTTCTTTGGATTTTAAGGGACATAACACCTGTCTGTTATGTGTAAGGTATGATTTCTTTTCTGGCTTAATGAAAGTTTAATTTATCTAAACTGCAAACAGCGACGAGAAAGATCAACAAGAGAAGAAGCAAAGAAACACCAAGAAGTCAGCAGGAAGAAAGAAGAAAAACACATCCAACCATTCAGCAACTAATAAAAGAAAGAGGGGTGGCAGCCGACCCCAACCAGGAGGAGATTCTGAATAGCTGGATCGATAACAAATAGGTGAGTGATGCTTTAGATAAAAAACATTGGAATACTATGCTTGTATTATAAGTGATCCTTTTTCCCATCCATGTATTATATATGCTTGTAAGTTTTAACCTAGCAGTGGTATGGATAATTTTGTTCAAGATCCAGTTTCATATATAGGGATTTGATATAGCTATCTCCTATGTACGGATTGATATATTTATGCAAGTATTGGACTATGCTGATGCATCTTTCTTTTCCTTCATTCTCCCCTTTCCAGCCTCCTCCTGTCTGTATTCGTGATATATTTATTTAGAGAAATGCTAAATGTGCATAAATTTGTACACATTAGTTATTATATGGTGTGCTATGTGGTATGAATTTCTTTCAAAATGATTTATTTTTTCCTTTTTGAAGTTATTTTATCTATCATAATTCGTGTGAATGGAAATGTATGCAAATTTGTAAGCCTTTAGTATTTCTTATTTAATTAAGAACAAGTTGTTCATTGGGATCTGCTTGACATTGCAATTATGTGCTTCATAGGAGTGCCTGTTATACCCCTATGGAAGTCTTTGTGGAAGCTTAAAATTCATGATAGAATTAAGGTCTTTGGTTGGAGACTCCTTTCTGGTTGTTTCCTTACTAGAGGAAACATTTGTTCTAGAATTAACCTCTCTTGACATGTTTTGCCCGTTGTCTTAATTCATCTGAAATCTCAGACTATCTTTTTACCTCTTGTTAGTTTTCGTTATCCTTGTGGGCTAATTGATTTTGGACTTTAAAAGTTATATTTTGTGAACTTTTCTTCCCTAAAATACTCATTTCTTCTCATTTTAAAAGGAAACCACTCTCTGGCCTCATAGGAGCTTTCACATGTTCTTATTACGTTTGAACAAATTTGGAAAGTTAGGAATGACTTTCTTTTTAATTTAATGGTTCCAAACTTGAATCATTTAATCCCAAAACTAGAGAATGGATTTTTAGAGCTTAAAAATATTTATAAACTCTCTTAGCAGTCCTTTGAACTCTATCACTAAACTTGAGTTTACTCTCCCCTGGTTTGAAAGGGTGCAGTTAAAATTACCTTTGATACTGCAGTCTACATTTCAAATCTAACAGTTGGAGTAATTATTAGAGACTAGGCAAGTCATGTACAAAGATGTTGGAGTAAATCACAAATTGGTAATTTTGCATTAGAGGGAGAAACCATTGCTTTACTTTTCTCCTTACAAGTGGTTTTGGAAAACAACTTGAGAATTGTATGTTTGGAAGGTGATAATTATAATATCTTAAAAGCATTTATGTAAGATGTTATGGTCATCTTATAGGAGGCTGAATTTTATATAAATCAAGCAAGATCTTTAATGAGAAGTATTACTATGATTATTGTTTCTTGTATTCTTAGAAATATAAATATTATTGCTTACTTCTTAACTAATCGGGTAGCTCAGTTATGTTGTGGGTTTTATTTGTTTTCTTCTCTACCCCAACATTTCTCTACTATCTTATGTACTGAATCTGAAATTTAATAAATTTATTATATCTTAGAGAAAAAAATATGTGCTTCACATTACAATAGATCTTTTAACGTGAAATTTTTCCATGTGTTTTTTGAATAAAAAATTTGCAAAGAAATATAAAAATTGCAATTTATGATGATATTATCAGAGTAGTGCAAAAATTAATTATAAAGATTCACATAATTAATAATTCAACTCATAAGTCAATATACTTTTTTTTTTGCCTTCATACAAACTTAATGTGATAAAATATTATGCTATAAAGTTAGCATTACTATTGTGCAAATTTTGATATTAAAAGATGCATCATGCAATCATGAAAACTCATTTCGTAAAAAGGGTATTATCATTAACCTCCCTTATGTTTTGTCCTTTTAGGTGTCATTTTGTTTCAGTTAAGTCCCCCTATTTTGGATTAATATCACTAATGTTCTTAAATAATTAATGGTGTTAACTTTTCATTTAATGATATATTTTTCTTTCCTATGGTTATGATAACAAATTATGGTTAGATTCTTTTGATTATAATTGATCATATATTAAACTTAATTCAATTTTTTTAAAATTAAATTCATTATCTAACCAATGATTTAATTCTTGAATTTTATTATTTTGTTCTATATTTGATATAATTATGTCCAAACTTGTTTCTATATTTAAAAAAGCTTTATGAAATCATTTTATTAAATTAGGTAAGGGTTCTCTTTTACATAATTGAGATTTCACTACTTTACCTAACTTTTCTTAGTTAACACCTACATTATTGAGGCTGAGGTGCTAATTTATTGTGTAAGGATCCTACATTTAACTCTCTACGTCTTCTTTCTTATCTTTAATGCAATAAATGCATTTGTGGTCCTTAGTCTATGATCTGCCATAATAACATAATACTTTCTTGCTTTCTATATTTACTTCTAATTCATTGCTTGATCTTTTCACCATCTTCCTCAGTGATAGGTAGATTACTTTGTGAGACGATAATCACTTTGCTGGTAGAATAATTAACTTTAACTTCAAAAGAGTTATTAATTTTTCTTAATTCATAATAGATATGACTTAGCATTTGGCCACGTTCTATGCTTAATTCCTCTAAATCAAATTTCTTTTTTGGAAAAGATTTAAGATGATTAAATTCCCTTTTGGTGTTGGCAAGTCTAAGGTTAATGAAATGATATGGACTTACTGAAATTTCTTGATTCAAATTCATAATTGAATTGAATAATCTTAATAAACATGCTTATCCATAGCCTTAATTTTCTTTCTAATTTTTTTGATTGATTTTATGAAGTTTTTAGGAAAGTAATTTGACTCATTTAAATTATTTCCTAGATACAAGTTTTCTATTAACTCATCATGGAATGTTTTGTATATAAACATTGGATTTGCTCATTCTCGTATATTGAATTTGCTATATGTAGGAAATTCTTTCTATAAAGTATATAACTTCATATCATCAAGATGTTCCTCAATAGATTTTTGGTTAGGTTATACAAACTTCAATAATTGTTATCTTGTGAGGTTCCTGTGTCGATCTCTTTCTTCTTCTGAAACAAGAGAGTTGTTGGTTGCATCTTTGAATAGCACTGGTCTATGTATCCTTCCGATTGTCTTCAATATGCAAAGACTGGTTGATTATTGTACTACTTGAAAATAGTTCTTAGTTACGTCCAAAAGAGTTAATAATTTTGACACTCTATTATTGGCAAAACTTACTTTTTCTTTTATTCTGTTGCTAAATGATTTGTGGATTATTCCACTGAAGCTTGTTATGACTTTGCTAGCTTCTAGCTAATTAGTATAAATTCTTGGTTTGGGGACATTGTAGACTACATAAAGTTTAGTCTTTGAGGATTCTTCATTTTTTGTTTCATTTGTCCAATTGAGCTTTTCTTTCTTTTTCTCCATAGAGAGATTGTTTTATTTTTCACTTATTTTGAAAATTTTAATTCTTTTTTTTCATCTGAGATAATCTCATCATCTTTATAGTTTGAACATTTAAGTTCTTCATGCTTAGTCGAGGGGTTAACCTCTTTGATGTTATCCTTTAAAGATTTTCTAAGATATAATATCTCAAGTTGGTCCTGAAGGATCTTGATTTCTTTTTCTTTGATCTTGATGTCTATGTTAAGAGGATCCATTCTTGATAAATAAAAAATGGTTAAAGGTGTTAATTCTCTACTTATTGCATCAACTAAACTATTTTTATTTCTTGATAAATGTTCAACATCAAACTTATAATAGTTGAACCATTTTAGCATCTAATCAATCAACCTTTCTTATGATTAACCTGTAATATTAATCCTTAAGAAATATCAAAAGTTTTTATTATCCGTTCTAACAATAAACTTTGAACTGATAACAATACTGTAATTTTCTTTATAGCTTTTTTAATAGCTAAATATTCCTTTTCATTACTATGATAATTTAATTATGGACCTTGAAAAAATCTTGATGTGTATCTGTAAAAATATATATCTTTGTCATCTACATTTGCTTTTAGAAATGCTCTATAATTATCATTTGAAACATCTATATTTATTATTATTTTAAATTCTAAACCTGGGTGGTATAAAGTTGGCAAGTTTTTTACTTGTGTTTTTATCTTTTCTATTTATTATGTTTCATGTTCTGTTCATTTTTAAACACAATCTTTTTTTAAGTTTAATTTGTAATGGTTTTCGTATTTTTGTTGCTTTTTTGATGTATGCTTTTGCATAAGTCAAAAATCTTAAAAATCTTTATAATTGATTTTTATCTTTTATTTTACTAGAAAATCCTTGTATATTTTTTAATATATGAGGTTAGAGATGGTGTTTTCCATTTTTTATTTCCACTCCTAAATATTTATTTTTTGTTGAGTTATTAACACCTTTCTTTTTGATAGAACAAGTCCTTCTTTCTTGCATTCTTGTAAGACATTAATTATATCTAAGTAATATTTATTCAAGTCATTACTCAATACTAAAGTGCTATCGATGTATACACAACAAATGTTATGAAGTTTTTTAAAGATATTATTCATATTCCTCAAGAAAATACATGGTATTTGTTTTAGTCAAAATGGTACAACTATCCATTGGAATTGTCCTTGTAAGCAACTAAATGCTGTTAATTTATGTGATTCTTTATCAAGTATTATTTGTCAAGATCAACTTTTACGATTAAAACTTAAGAAATATTTATTTTATTTTATTAATGATAGTAATTCTTTTTCCTTTGGAATAAAATATCCATCATCAATGATTTTTTTGTTCAAAGCGTTAAGTTTATTATCACTCTTTTTTTTATTATTTTCTCATCGTCTTTCTCAACTTAAAATGATGGATTTGATTGAGGTAAATTACTGGATATTATGAATTTTAATTTTAAAAGTTCTTGAATTTGTTTTCTAAATTCATCTTTATTTTTTGTGATATAAATCATTGTTTTTACTCTTATGACTTTGTTAGGTCTTTTAGTTTTATGCTTGCTATTATTTTAGACATGTTGATTTTAGGATATAAAGGGTTTTTTTCTAAACTTATTATTTGTAACAAATGTTTTATTCCCGTTAAGGCTTTATCTTCCTGTATTTCATTAAGAAATGAGTTTTGTTTATCTTTTATATCTAATGAAATATTTTCTAAATAAGGTTGTTGATTTGTATCTATCTCACAACATTTTTTCCTTTTATGTTGTTGCATAAAATTTAGGTTTGATACTATCGTAACTTTTCTTATTTTTGATACGTAAATAGTTTCACCATTTAGTGTTGTTAAACTTATTTTTTCTAAATATTGAGTAAAGGCTTGGTAAATGTTTAGGAAATTATTTCATATTAATAAATCGACTCTTGTTTCTTGTTAATTTATGGTAAGAATATGAAATTTCTCTCATTCTTTCATTATATCTGTATCTTTTAAGACTTTGTTAAGATTTATTGTAATATTTTTAGCAATTCTTATAATTTAATCTTTTGGTGCTTGTTTTCAGAGTTCTTTTTGGAATACATATTTGCTAGTTACACACATACTAGCTCTTGTATCTACATATGTATGCAAATGTTAACTTGTATAATCTTTAAATTTCAATCCTACCTTAATATAGGTACTGTTTAGATTTGTAATATTATAGAAACCATTCATCTTATGATAAAGAGTATTCATCTTCTGAGTCAGTTATTTTCTTCTAATAGATAAATACTACAAGTATCATCTATATCCAATTTTTAAGATTTTTTATTCTTCCTCCTAAAGTATTTGATATAGTTTTCCTATTTCTTTTATTCCATTATTCTGTTAGGATTTTGTGTAATGTTTTAGGTAATTTATAAAAAAAATCCTTATAAGTTTCTTGTATAGAGGGTGGTAATTTATGATAATAAATTTTATATTCACAAATAAAGAAGTCTATTTTTTTATATTGTTGAATACATTTGGTTTCATAAATTTCATTTTCATTGGATTTAGTAATATGTCTACCTTTTTCTTGTCCAAAAAATTCCTTTTATATTTCATTTATTATAGTATCTTAGTATTCCCTATTTGTGCGAGCATTCTTCTGTATTTGTAAATATTGTTGTTCTATTAAATTTGTAACTCAAACTTTAACATTTCATGTTATTTTGTAAGCTACTAAGACTAAACAAGTTGAAGGGTTTGATTGTGTGGTTAGAGAAGTTTGTATGATTATGCTCATACCGCTACACCATTAATCTAAGACTTTTTTCCCCTATGTCTTATACAGTCTAAATCTAAAAGATCAGATCTATAGTTTTCACGAAGTTTGAATTCTAGTGGGATACTATCTCTAGTTCCGTAATGCAATCCTTCTTCCATTTTGCATTGTTGTTTTCTTCTATAAGGAAGGTTAGGTTCTTTTGGCCTTTGCCTATTTCTTTCTCATTTATGTGGGTCAGATAATTGCTTTCATATGATTTTATGGGATCATATTTTCTAGTTCAAAATCAATTTGATTGATTATTATCAGATCATATTTTCTTTATTTGTACAAAGTTTTTCATCATAATGCCTTCCTAGTTCTTCATATGTTAATGTTAATAAACTAACTAATTTTTTCTGTTCCTATTTTTAGGGTTCATAAACTATTCTTCTAATTCTTTTCTATATTCTATTGACTAGGATTATAGCTTCTTCTTTATCTTTGGGTTTTTTTCTCGTTCTTTTTTTCCTTCTTATTTCTAGGTATCAATGCATTTGATCTTCTATGTAGTTCTTCGTTTAATCCTACAAAAGAATCAAACTTATAACCTATAATTTCATTTTTCTAGGTATGTTATTTACATCTATTCTTAATTCTGTAAATTTTTTGTGTATGTTTTGTTGCAATTTTTTATTATAACCATATTCTCTTATGTATTTTAGGAACTTAATGTTTAACTATTGTACTATATCTATTTCTTCTGCTAAAAAAATTAAATATTTTATTATTTTTATTTTATGATATGCTTATTAGGCTTTCATCAAAATTAAATTATGTAGTTTTTTTTAACATTATTGGAATAATAATATCATTTTTCCGAATATTACATCATAGACTAATACTTTTGTTACTTTAACTTCTTATTTTAGATATGTGACATCTCTATCTTTGTTAGAGGTTTTTCCTTCAGGATTTATAAATGTAAATCTTGATATATTACTCTTTTTTAC
The DNA here is from genome assembly GCA_033030585.1 of Hippophae rhamnoides. NCBI lineage: Eukaryota > Viridiplantae > Streptophyta > Magnoliopsida > Rosales > Elaeagnaceae > Hippophae > Hippophae rhamnoides. The sequence goes on along the minus strand of CM065429.1, from coordinate 55,745,285 downwards.
TACATTACTTTTTCTTTCTATTGTCAAAGGTTTTTATTTAACATCTAAGTTCTATTCTTTTGGTATTTCAAAGTATGTTAGTATTTATGGTTTTATTATTTTTCTAATTTCTTGGAAAGTTTTATCTATTTTTATATTGAATTATTATGACTATTTGTTAATGAGTATCATACTATGTAGTGTATTAAAAATGAATTATTTAATTATTTTATTAAATCTCCTCATTTAAATTCATAAACTAAACTTAATACTTGGTTTGGGTTTTTATCATTAATGTTAATGACAAACCTAGGGTATGTTGTGAATTTTGATTTATGGTATCATGGATCATTCCTGATAAAACATCTTTCATATTTATTATTTTATTAAATAGGAGTGTTAATTTTAGTGGCATATCTATTTATTCTCTAAAATATATTTTTATTAATATTTGGATTTTTCATATATAGATGTATCCAATATTGTTTTTTATCCTTTAGGAGAATTTTATAAAATTTGTCTATAATAATTTTTTTGTTAATTAATGGTTACTTAGAAGTATTTTGTAATATTTTTAAAAACTTAAAAGAGATATTATTGATATTAACCCTCATGTGAAATTGAGTTATTAAGAAAACAAAATACTCTTAGATAACATAAAACCAGACCTTGAAATGAATAGAAGATGATGAATTATAGATAGTGTTACTATATGCTAGTATGGCTTTGTTCTTCCTCAACATTAATTTTCTTTGAGAATCAAAAGCAAGGAACATGTAAATACACAAAAAAAAAACAATTTGCAATCTCCAGAAGGGGTTGGGTGGTATGTACGTTAAGAGTTTTAGTAACCATCATTTGATGAAGATAAAGATGAAACGTTATAAATTCGAGTAGGCTACACTAGCTTAAGAATATAACTTTAAGTTCAAGCCTAACTCAACATTACTACAAAATGTGACATTCAAGTCGATATGTAAAGTCAGTTTTTGGATAAAACCGATGTATAATCAATTTAAAGTCGGTTTGGTGAAAAACTGAAGCTACATGTAGTTTCGGTTGACACGTAATTAATTTTTTTTTATATTCAAATTTTTTGGTCAATTATTATTTTATTTGAACTTTTTAAAATTAAATTTGGATATATATATAGTATAATCTTTTCTTCTTTTTTTAGTTAATTGGTTTTTAAAATTATATAATTTATAGAATTTTGTGTATTTGTTTAGATACACACTTAATTTTATGTACATGTTTTTCATACGTAGTTATCGAATTTGGATAGCATGAAAAACACAATACAGAAAATTTTTCAAAAAATATAAAAAGGTTTATAGTTAATTAAAATCTTAAAAAATAATTGACCAAAAAAATAAAAAAATTGTATTGTTTAATTTCAATTTTAAAAACTATTAAAATAAAAAAAATTAATACACGTGGATAACGTCGATTGATTTGTTGAACCGACGCTACACTTGTGTATTTTTCCATTTCTCTTCTCTCTTCTTCATCAGAACATCAGTTTTAATCTGCATCACCCAAAAAAATTCAAAACCGAGCTTCACCTCCTCCACATTTTCTCATTTTTGGCCACCTCTGACCACCATTTTCAACGCCGTTTAATGAGTTTTCTTCCTCTACAAATTATCTTCCAGATCTCCTATTTTTTTGAGCGAAATACTCAAATTTTTTATACCTATTTTCTCACTTACAAAACACTATTTTTTCTTCATTTCCTTCATTTTGTCACTTTATTTACTCTTGTAAGTATTTCTATTAATCCTACGCACTTCTTATTCAGTTTGCATTATTTTTTATATACATTTTTTATTTATGTATGTTTTGTATTATGCATGTTATTATTTGTTTGGCTGATTTTTTTTGAAAATAATACTTAGATGTTGTGGGTTTGAGGGACTAGAATATTTACCGTATGTGGATAAATTTATTTACATATAAATAATTATATTTTATTAAGTAAAAGTAATACAATTTTAAAATGATTAAAATGATAAATTTTTGTATTATGTATGTTTTGGTATATATTTTAATAATTAGAGAATTCATATATAATAATACCTGAAATGTATTGATTGGATACATATTTAATATGCTTAATGTCATTAATATAAAATGGATAAATCTTGGATGTCAAAGTGTAGAGTTGAGCAGGACTACATTTTTGGAGTTGAAAGTTTCATGAAATTTTCTTGTAGAAATAGTAATAATGAAATTAGTATGATTCGATGTCCATGTGTTAAATGTAAAAATGAGAAATTTTTTGAAGTTGACGAGGTTAAGTATTACCTTATCCATAGTGGTATTCTTTTGAGCTATAAATGTTGGTATTATTATCATGGAGAAAATATTGATAATACTCATGGGGAAGAGATAAATAAGAATGTGAGTGGATTACATACATCTTATCATAATGTATAGACATAAAATATGTTTCATGGTGTTGAAGATGAAATACATGAGGATGATCCCAAAACCTTTAAAAAACTTCTAGAAGATGCCAAAATGCAAGAAATACACTAAAATATCGGGATTGATTCATTTGTACAATGTGAAGGCAAAACATGGTTTCTTTGACAAGGGATTCACAGAATTACTAAATCTACTAATAGATATGTTTCCTAAGGGTACTGAATTGCCATCTTCAATGTATGAAGTGAATAAATCTCTTAGTCGATTTGGGATGGAATATCATAAGATTAGTGCTTGTCCAATTGATTGCATTATTTATAGAAAATAATATGAGACATTAGATGATTGTACGATGTGTAAAGAATCGAGATGGAAGCATGCTACAAATGAGATAACACCTAAGAAAGGTTCTTTGGTACTTTCCTCCGATTCCTCGCAATCAAAGGTTTTTAAGAAGTAAATAGACAACAAAGATGTTGACTTGGCATTCAGATAATCAATCTGATGATGGGGTGCTACGTCATCCTTGTGATTCTCCAAATTGGAAAGTAGTAGATAATTTATCCCCTCAATTTGCATTTGATCTGCCCAATCTTCATCTTGCCATTTCTGTTGATGGAATTAATCCATTTATTTCCCTTAGTAGTAATTATGGTAACATACAACCTTCCTCCTTGGTTGTGTATGAAAAGAAAATTCATAAAGAACACTTTAACTTGAGAGGGGGTCCTTTTGTGGACAATTAATGATTTTCCTACCTATGGGAACTTATAAGGACATGTAACAAAATGTTACAAAGGTTTCCATATATGTAGTGATGGAACTTTTGCAACTTATCTTGTTCACGGACCAAACATGTCTTATAGAAGACATATAAGATTTTTTCCATCTGGACACAAGTTTACATACCAAAAGAAACTGTTCGATGGTGAAGAAGATCATGATTATGCATTCCGACCTTTGCGAGGTGTTGAGATATTAAAGCAATTGAATGGTATGACATTCAAATGATATGGAAAGATGAAAAAAATAATACTCACTAAGATAGGGAAACGAAAGAGTTAACTAATAAAAGAGTTGAAAATGAAAATGTTACTGAATTAGTAGACCATGGTTGTTGGAATAAAAAATCAATATTTTGGGAATTACCTTATTGGAAAGACCTACACATTTGTCACGTCTTAGATGTCATGCATATTGATAAAACTTTATGTGAGAGCTTGATTGATACATTACTTAATATACCTGAAAAAATGAAGGATGGAATTAACGCCTCAACAAAAGAGTTTTACTATTTTGATGCTTTAGAAGATGATGACCCTATGCTTGATACATTATCCACTATTAGTCATTTCTCAAACAAATTGCTTAATGTATGTGATGATCTAGTTGATGACGATGATTCTTCGTCATGTACTCGAAGTGATTGTGAAGGAATATATATATATATATATATATGATCAACAACCTAATTAAACATTATGTATGTTCTATATTGTTCTAATAACTCTTGGATGTTTATATATATGTATGTTCCTAAAATTGTCAATTAATTTATATTTCTTCATTGTTTGCAGATATTTCATGGATCCTAGGGTAATGGAGCATGCAAATCCAAATGATACATTGGGGCATTTGAAAAGAAGGGGTTGGGTGAATATACCTGATGCTACACTTAAACCAGATGATAGAGTACTCGTTCTATTCGATGCTACTGGTAATCCAATAGGGAAAATGGCCAACAATTGAAATCCTCTATTGGTAGACTTGTAAAGTCAAGTATACTAATCAATATAAATGATTGGAGTCAGGTTGACAAAGATGAAAAATTAAAAATATGGAAAACCATTTGTATAAGTCTATTATATTTTATAACTAATTAAATATATTATATCTTTTTTGTATTATATCTAATCTTTTGTAGTGTGTTTTTATATAATTGTTATAAAGTCGATGACACTTGGAAGAGCAAGTATTATAAGATTGCAAATAAGGCGTGAAAGTAATACAAAACTTCCAGATTGATAAGAAATTATGTGTTTCCATATTTGGAACCACTTGATGAAGTAGAGCTCTACAAAATCCCTAAAAGACACCCCTAGATTACACCTCAAGTTTGGAAAGACTTCGTGGATTATAGACATACAAATGAATTTCAAATTATTAGGGAAGAACATGAGAATATACAAATGCATAATATTCTTCCTATCCGTACTAGGAGGTCTTCAAATCCTGAAGTTAGATATAGAATGATATTATTAATTTGTGTTAATTTATAAATATTTTTATATTTATTTTCCTCAAATTTAAGTTGATGTCATGGTTAATAAATTTATTTAATTTATGTAGGAAGTTGAATTGGGTAGACCAATTACCTGATCTAAATTGTACATAGAAACAGAGACTCTCAAAACAAAGAAGTCAAGACCAATGACTAAGCGAGGAGAAGAACAACTAAATAAGTTGGTTAGTAATTTTGGTTGACACAAAGTTCATATGATTTTTAATAATTTATGTAATAATGTATGATATGTTTTTTTGCTTTATTATTTGTAGAGAACTGTTCAAGAACAAATATCCAGGGGTGAAATAATCGAAGAGCCTGGGAGAGATGCTATATATCATGCATTCGGATGCGAGCATCCTGGTCGTGTTAGGGGAGGTAGACAATATGATGGTTATATGGAGTATTTTAACATTCAAAAACAAAATCCTCAGATAGTCAGTAAGGAGAAGTACAGTAAAATTGAAGAAGAACTCTACTCCTTTAAGGCCTCAATGTTAAGTGAGATTTCCACTTTAAAAGAATATCAAGCACAACACTTGTCAGGTATGGCATCTTACTACAATCAGGGCATGTCATATTGGACAAGTATGCAACCATCCATTCCAGGCATGCCACCATCCATGCAATCTTATGACGCTCAACTTATATCCAGTATGGGATATAGTCATCCTATTGGTTCTCCCTTTATGCTAGGAATGAAAAGGCAATCAAGTAGTGGTTCATTTTCTCCAATGCAATCTGCGCATTCTTACCACCAATCATATCACGATGAACGTTTTGATGAGAATATACATCCAATAGCTACCCCACATGGGAGTCCTCCTCTATTTGATGAATCATATGTGGTAAGATTTTAATTTCTGGTGTAAATAATCTATTATTTTTATTTTTTATTATATGTTTTATTTATTATATATAACACTTAAAGTTTTTACAAAATATGAAATGTTTGTTCAAACATCCTCATCAATAGACTTTGTTTCTATTGGAACGGTACAAAAATTGAGCGATGATCGGATGATTCATAATCAATATTTTTCAAATCATTGGCGAATAGTAATTGATCAATCATTTCTCCTTGATTTTCCACTACCTGTGCCTTTTGATGCTACCACAGTCCAAGAGGCGGTTGGACAGTATGTGGCTTGGTTATCGATTCAAGTTGTTCTAAATTTTGACATGGTACTATTTTTTACTTAAAAGATAACACTTTTTTACTACTATTATTTTATTATATCTTTTATTGTTACTAAAATACATAATACTTCTTCTTTAGTCTATTATACCAGAACTTGTAAATGCGGCACATTTAAGAGATACAAAGCAAGTATCTCGTGGTAAATCTATGTCTAGTGGCCAATCATCGCGCACTAAGTCATTCAAGAAGAAGCCTTTGGAGAAAGTATAGTTATGATTATGATTTAAACTTCAACATAAATCTTAGTGCTTTGATGACTATTTTTGCGAGGGAATCTAGCATAAATGATGGATGGACTGTGCCACTTCCTATAGAAATATCTGGTGTAGACATCGGCCAAACATATATATCGATCGAGTGCATATTGCAACTATTTGAATATCAAATGATCAATTTAAGTATAATTCAAGTATAGAAAAGGTGATTCCTCAATTATTAAATTTCTTTCATTTATGCAGAACATATATAATTATATTTATATTATCTAATTACTTATATATATTTATTTTATATAGGGAATTTTATTATCGACTTCAACATAATCACTCATCACATTTAGCAATGTTCTATGATTCTTCATATGTCAATCAATATCAAGAGAAGGATGTTAGCATCAAAGCTAAACAATTATGTGATAGGGAATTAACACTTAATAGAAATAAAAAGTTGATAATCCCTTGGCCATTAAGGTTTGAATAAGGCCAAGATCATTGGATTTTGGTAATCATTGATCTGTTCAATAATCATGCTTGGTACTGGGACTCAGCTTCCATAGAACTGAGTAAAGATACAAAAGAAGTTGTTGAAATGTAAGAGTTATAACTAGCTATTTTTCTTCTATTGTTCTTTGTAATATTTAATAAAAAACTAACTGTTATAAACTTTGATAGGGCATGAAAGTTGTGGAACAAGCTTAGGGGCATTGCCCTTAAAAAATCTCATAAGCTTATATGGAATAAAGTTATGGTATGTACAAGCGAATATTAGTAATTTTATTAATTTTACTATTGAATAATAAAGATGTTCGAATATGGAAAATCATGTACACTTGTTTTTTTGTAGGTTCCACAACAAAATGATGGAGTCATGTGTGGTTATTATGTCATGAAGTTTATGAATGAAATCATCACAAATATCAAAATTCCAATTGAAGATGTGGTAATATCTTTTACCAATATACATTTTTAACATATATGAGTTATTTTTTGTGAATTCATGAAATTACATTCTTATTTTGATTTTAAATACATGTAGTTCTTTGGTTGGAACAAGACGGGCTATGACCCACAAGTTTTTGATGATTTACGAGAGGATTGGGCATAACACATGGTTTAAATTATATCATCACATGAAGAATTAGGAGAAGATTCTGATGATCTTGAATAGCATATGACAACATAATGATAATTTTTATAATGCTTTAATTTCTCTATTCCTGGGTCTGAAGTCCCTTGTTTGATAGATGTTTATGTGCAAATGTATTTAGGGGAATGCATTGTTTTATGGAATTTTTTTTGGCCCAAACTTCATCTCATATCTCTTACCTACTTTCCTTATGACAACATCATGGTAGTCACTGGCTAGCCAAATACATGAAAACCACCCAAGAATCATCATTCTAGTGTAATATCATGAATTCACAAAAAATAACTTATATATGTTAAAAGATGTTTATGTGCTAATGTATTTAGGGGAATGCATTGTTTTATGGACCTATTTTTTGCCCAAACTTCATCTCATCTCTCTTGCCTACTTTCCTTATGACAACATCATGGTAGTCACTGGCCAGCCAAGTACAGGAAAACCACCCAAGAATCATCATTCCAGTGTAATATCATGAATTCACAAAAAATAACTTATATATGTTAAAGATTATTAGAAGAGATTACCACATCAACATCTGAGTGATATAATAATAACCTTATCCCTTCAAAATCATATTAGCACTTTATTAATCTTTTGCCTATAAATATGAAGCAATCTGGAATCAAGGTGGTATTTTTAATGCTATAGTGAACTCTAAATATGAAGTCAAGTGTAACTCCAATTTCTTACTTGGGTTGGTTGAGTTTTGGTACACATAAATGGATTACACAGTTGTTCCATACGTTTATGGGAACCAAAACTCAACCAAGCAAAGTAACAATCAGAGTTACACTTGACTTCATATTTAGAGCTCATTATAGCATTAAAAATACCAGCTTGATTCCAAATAGGTTCATATTTATAGACAAAAGATTAATAAAGTGCTAATATGATTTCGAAGGGATAAGGTTATTATTATATCAATCGGATATCGATGTGGTAATCTCTTTTACTAATCTTTTAACATAAATAAGTTATTTTTTGTGAATTCATGATATTACATTCTTATTTTGAATTTAATTACGTATATTTCTTTGGTTAGAACAAGTGGGGCTTGAATAACATAGGACAATACTATGGTAATATTTATAATGCTTTAATTTCTCCATTTATATATCTCTGAAGTTTAGATTACTTGTTTGATGGATGTTTACGTGCTCATGTATGTAGGAAAATGAATTGTTATATGGACTAGCTGCTTTTTGCCGAGTTTCCTTGTCACTATGCTGGTGATTCTAAGCCAACCAAGTTTGCTCTCCTTGAAATAAAGTGGGAATATCACAAAATCCATGACACTTTGATGACATCATTTTATTTGTAATTTAAGTTAACTATATATATATATATATTGTATATGCATTATTTTTTTTAATAAATTTAATTATCAAGTAATTAATTATATTTAATTTTCAATTATTTGTATTATTATTTAAACTTTGTTAAATAGATTTTGGTTTTTTATGCTATATGTGAACAAATACAGGTTATTAGTAGAGTAGAAAATGAATACTTTATGTAAAAAAATTCAATTTTTATGTTTAAAGTCGGTTCACAAATTGAACTGACTTTAAATTTTACGTCTTTTAATTTAAAGTCGATTCAGCAAACTGACTTTAATGGCCCGTTTTGTAGATCTGTTGATTGGACATTTAGGCTCATAAACATTTTAGATCGAGAAAAGTTAGGTATAAAGCTCAAATTTAATAGAACTTTGTAGAGTTAGTGTTATAGTTCAAATCATACAAGAAACCATCAAAATAATTACATGAATGGTCAAGTCTACATATATTTTATAAAATTTCAACCTAACTCAAACTTCGAGCAAGGTTACTCAAATGTTTGGAATAAAATTATTTAGCTACCATGCCAATCTTCTTCGATCTTAATCAAGTTTAAAGTCGGTTCAAATCATCCTGGCTTTTAGTAGATGAAGCTAAATTTATATGCCTATCGAGCGGGCATCAAAAAAGTGGTGATGAGAACTATACTATCAATAATGTTAAAATTGACCATCTAAATTATATTGCATCACGAGGATTATGGTTTCCATGTAGATAAAGGGTAAGACTTTTAGAGAGAGAATTTTGAAAGTGGTGATTGTTTTCCAAGAAAAAAAATTTAGTTTCATGGGAAATTTTGGACAAAAAAGGGTAAACAAGATGCGGAAGAGAGAAGAATAGAAAGATAGTGAAGACAAGAAAAAAAATCAAAAAAGACAAACTTAATCTCAATTTTATGTCAGTATGCTCGGCATACCACTAAGGTGCCGTTTGGTTAGCATAATGGAATTGAAACGAGAATTAGAATGAGAATAATATGGAATGAAAATGAAACAATATTATTTGATTTGATAACTATAATCAAAGAAGGAATCAATATTATAGTTTTTGGTTTACAAATGGAATGAAATGGAAAATACTATATATTACCTTAATACCCCTATATTCAGTAAAATCTAAATAATATCATTTAATTGTTATTTTTTTTCTTAAGAAAAATACATTATTAAAATCATTATTTTTCTAAATAATTATTACTTAAAAATAAAAAATATTATTAAAATTATTATTTTTCTAAATAGGGTTTAGCGTTTTGAGGTTTGGGGTTTGAGATTTAAGGATTTAAGGTTTAGAGTTTAGAGTTATATTTGTGGGTTAAGGTTTAAAATTATTATTTTTCTAATTAAGGTTTAGGGTTTAAGATTTAGAGTTTTGGGTTTTGAGATTTAGGGTTTAGGGTATATGGTATAATGTTTAAGGTTTAGGGTTAAAATTATTATTTTCTAAATAGGATTTAGGGTTTTGGTTTTTGAGATTTAGAGTTTAGGGTATATGGTATAGAGTATAAGGTATAATGTTTAGGATTATACTTAGGGTTGGGGTAAAATTGGAACAAAAAATTAAGATGGGAATGGAATCATGATTCGTAAGGAGAAGAGAAAGAATTCTCATTCTTCTCTTTTAGGAATTGATTCTATTATATTCTCACTCTTTAGCACAATCAAACATAAAATTGGAAGGAATTAATTCCATTCCATTCCATTCCATTCCAATAAACCAAACACCACCTAAATGAAAATTTTACTACAAGATATCTCAATAAATATAAAATAATTAAAAACAATTGTTTTATGTAAAGACACAAATATACCCTTAAATATTTAAAATACAATAAAAAACCACACATTCCATACATCCCATTAGCTATTCCTTTTTTTTTATCTCCACATCTCTCTACATCCCACTTCTTCTTCTTCATTTCTACATCCTACTCATTCTTCATCCTTACCTCCACACAAAACCTAATATTTTTATACTCAAAATATTAAAAATATTAAGAATGGAAAAGATATACATCAACTGATGTGAAAGAGGAAGAAAAACTTGATAAAAATGGAGCCATAACACAGTTGAAATAGTGTCTACTGAACATATCATGGATGTTCGGTAGTCCATTATCGAACCAAGTTAAAAGAATTGAAAAATTGATTTTGTAGAAGCTGCTGAACATTCAGGATATGTTTGGTAGACACTATCAAACCTTTCATATATGTTCGGTAAAACATTAACAAACCAAAATATTTTTGAAATGTTTTTAAATTTCTAATTTTTTTACAGGATGATGGAGCATACAAGTTAATAGATGAACAAAGTATTAACTGTATTAATTTATTCGAGACAGATAAAATACGATATTTTTACATTTATAATAAATAGTATGTATAAGTGTTTATTTTATACATATTTGGAATGCATTAATTTATACTCTATTAATATAGGTGTTTATTTCAAAAGAAGATTTGATAGCATAGAAAAAGTCTACTAGGACAAATAATGGAATGGTGATTATGATGAAAAAGTCTGATACATGTTCGGATGGTAGAAGACCTAGGATTGATTTTACATGTGAAAGAAGCAGGGTTTATCATTCTACAAAAAAACCAAAAGAATCCTAGGATAAAAAAGAGGATGAGAGGGAGAAGCGAGTCGAAACAAGAATGATTGAAAATAGTTCTCATTGGAACATGTCGGTGAGTATTGTACATATAATCCCTTATTAACATGATATCTTGAAGGTCATCCATATGCATGAAAGTTCACTAATGAAGAGATGAATTTGCTAGTTAGTATGACGAAGTGTAATGTTATGCCCAAGCACATTTTGTATAGGATGAAGCAACATAATGAGCGAAATTGTAGTACAATAAAACATATCTACAATGCTTGTCAAAATCATAGACTCAAAGAATAAGACTAAAGGTCACTTTCAAATAAAATTGGTCTTTTGTGTTGCATTTAATACAACCTTTATTAGGTCTAGTATGTCGATGTATGTTATCCTTGTAAAACAATGGACATTTACATTAATGGTGTCAAATCTATTATAATGCTTAACCATATGTTAACTATTTTTTATATATCATAGTTATTCCTCATTTGATATAAACCAATAGCATTGACTTTGGAAGTTTAATAGAATAAGATACAAAGTAAAGAGTTTATAGACCATAAAAAAACACAAAAATCAACATAAATGCCATTAAAAATTGATTTTTTTAACTAATTTTCTTATGTATTCATCTAAATAGAAGATGGTTGATGAGTATCTGTTGTTGATGAACTAAAACATCCTTATAAGATTTTTCAAACTTTCTTAAATTTATTATACAATTTCTTAGATATTTTCTCTTTTCCTCTTGATAACGCATGCTCAACAATGTCCAAAGCTTCATTCACATCCTGAAAAATACAAAATATAAAAATTTAGTACATATCGTAGAATCATGTAAAGTTATAAGTAACTATAATAGTAATGGATGCTAACTGCCACATCTCTTTTTGTATGTTGATATGCATGATGTGTTTGAGATGTCATTGTCCTCATCATGTGATATATTTTAATACCATTGTATGTAGTTTGAAGAACAATAAGATGTGAGAGTAACAGTTGCACCTTTTGACTATTGAGATAAGACATGACTATCTCAACTTGTCCAATACTGATCTATGTAATTAAATTTCACTTTGTACATCTTCAGGTTGGACCCTCCATTAACCTTAGAAGGCATAATTGGATCAAGTGGAATAGTCTTAATATGCTTAAATTGGCATAGCACCCTATGACTATGATAATGTTCAATGACTTCCAAAAAATGAAGACATCCATAAAAAAAATGATACCAATACCTTGTCGTGATGTTTGTTCATGGCGTGGCATAAAAAATCAAGTCCTAATTGATATATCCATTGTGCAATATGTTGATTATGGGATTGATTGAGATCCCATTCATTCTATCCTTCAGAATGACCAATAGGTCTTAACAAATCACGATCATCCTAAAAATACATGAAGTAATTACAAACAATTAAGTAAAAATAAATATTATAAATCTAATTACTACATTTTCCTTTTATCATACTTATATCTTTGTTCCAAATTTTATATGCTACTTGAATTTTAAAATTCTTCAACACAAACATATTAACTTCACGATTTGGAGATGAGCCACTTTTGTCTCCATGTTGATGAACCTCCTCCTCAATTGGCATATTATAAGAAGTATCCACCATACTCTCTATAAAAGGTTGGGCCAATACAATATCTAGAACAAATGAAGATCCAGTTATCGATATTTTTCTTATTTTCTTTTCTCTTATACACAAGACATTGCGCTTCATATAGTTCTTCATTTGTTATCATATGAAAAGTGGTTTGTGGTTGTTTACTCATACTTTAAATAAAAAATTCATTTTTGATTGTGCAAACATATTTAAAAAAGAAAAAAAAGGCTATTGATTCGGTAGGACATTACTGAATACATCAGTAAGGTTTGGTAAGGACTACCAAACATATCAGTAAGGTTAGGTAATGGACTACAGAAAAAACAAAAATATTCGATAATGGCCAACTAAACCTAACATATTTTTTTGATAATGTCCTATTGAACCAAACATATATGTTTTTAATGGCCAACAGAACCAAACATACATGTTTGGTAACAACCTACCTAACCTGTTGTCTTCTACCTCTAGACCCCTAACTTATTTTTCCAACCATATATTATTTTTCCATATTTGTTTTAGCCCTAAAATTCTTAAGCATATCAAATGTGAGATAACTAAAAAAATTAAAAATTTGAACATCAATTTTTTTTTAAAATATCCGAGGAAAGAAAGAGGGATGTTGAACTAGAGGGGATTGAAGGTGGTGGTTGATTGAAGGTATGCGAGAGCTAGATGAAGGGATGTGTGATGGTTAGGTTACGAGAAGTGGTGGAAAGATTGTGTTTTTTTGTTGTTGTGTAAATTTGCTGAGAGGTGATTGTGGGATGTATAAGAGTATTTTTGACATTAAATCATTAATTATTATTTTTAAAAAAATATTTGATTTAAAGGGATGCATTGTTGTCAAAAATAGGATTTTTCCAAAATTTTCCACCACTAAATTCAAAATGTACAGTTTGTTGAATCATGTACTAAATTGATCCTAAATAAAAATATGAGATACATACGGTGGTACAGGACCATCACTACTTGTTTTACATTAAAACAATGTTGCATTTTTACAAATAAGGGATCAATACCTCCACAATTCATTAGATATTATACTTAGATTATTTAGATTAAAACATAAAAATTGACCATTTGGATATGTGATGTTACTTTTTAAAAGCTTATGGACTAAACTATCACAAAAAACTACTACACCTAAGTACTCCATTTTGACTTAAACTAACATGACATTAATCTAAGTTTACACCAAATGAATACATCATCATGACGCCTTAAGTGAAACCATTAAAATTTTAGAGATTCTAATCGACGTCTGAGATGTGCATGGTTTCTAGAAGTTCAAGCAAGATTTAGAGTTCATGACAACCAAGAGGAGTCTAGCTAAGTATCTCAGCAAAAAATAGAGTTTGGCATCACAAATGAATTTTTTTTTTGCATTAAACATCATCAAAGGAAAAATATAAAAGATCACATGCCCAACACTATAGAGAACCATCAAAGCCAAGACATGTATATAACAAACCCTAGCATTGTTTGTGGCTTAGAAACAAATGGCTATTTAAGCTAATTAATTATAAAATAGCTTGTATTATTCATTTCCCAATTGGGAAATTATACACATATACAAAAATAAGTAATCCTAATTATATATAAATTAGCAGATATCCTATAATACATTACATATCTATCCACATGACCCATTAACTCTCCCCCTAAGTTGAACCATATATATCACACATGTCCAATTTGGATAGTGTAATATGGATAGAACTTCCAATTACACAATGAGTCATAATATTCGCTACAGTTCTACACTTTTGATGTATGGAACCTTCATGACACCAGAATCCAAATTATATTTGATGTAGTTTATATTGTGCTTTGTTAGGTCATATTGTACTAGTTTATTGACAATATCAATAGTTGTAGTGTTATCACAAAATATAGTCATAGGTTCTTTCGAACCAAAACTGAGCTTACAAAACAAAATCTTTGATCAAGAAACCTTGGTAATATCATGGTAAAGAGTGCGATATTCAGTTTCTACATAAGACAATGATACCACATTTTGTTTCTTAGTCTTCTAAGTAACCCACTTGCCTTCAAGAAATGTAAGATATCTTGAAGTAGATTTCTTATCAACCTTAGAACTTGCAAAGTCAGAGTTAGTGTAATCCTTAATATTTAGGTTTCTATATTTATTTAATAAAATATCTTTGCTTAGAGAGGACTTTAGATAAGTTAATATCTAGTTCAAAGTGTCCATATGTTACACACTCGAATTATGCATGAACTGGCTCACTATACTAAATGCATATAATCAATCACGTAGAGTATCATTCAAATAAATAAATGTTCCTATTAATCTCTAACATCTTTCATTGTTAGTTAGAATATGATTAGAATCGATAGTAAGACCTTGATTTTCGTTTATAGGAGTGTCTACAGGGGTACAAATAGAATTTCTAGTTTTCGTCAAGATATTTAAGGTATACTTCCATTAAGAAACAAAGAGTTCTTGCTTGGAACAAGAAACTTCAAAACCCAAAAAATACTTTAGATTCTTTTGGTCCTTCATTTCAATCTCCTTCACCAAATAGCTATGTAACCTTTTTTACATAAACTAGAAGTAAAGTAATGTTAGTACCATCATTTTTCTAAAAATAGTGTGATACTCTATTTCATCGAGTGATTCAATATGCCAAACTATGCCTAAGTGATTGTTTTAGCCTATACATGGTCTTTTTCAACCTACAAAACTTTCATTCTTTTGTTGGGAACCCAAGAGGAAGATCCATATTGATAACTCTAATTTATTAGAGTAATATTAGCTTTTATAGCTTAAAAACTTGCTTGGTTACTTGAGAAAATTTACACATTGTGTTTAAATGGATATTGATTATGTCTATTTGGAATTGGTTTAACTCTTTAATATAAAATATGAATTCATATTGTATTTCATTAAAAGATTTATATTTAAAGTTCATTCATGAAATTTACATGTTCTACCATCGTAGGGAATAAAAAGAGCAAAAACTAGCATGGTTTATAGTTTGCATAACTTTACTACAACAAACATGCCTAAGAATTGATCAACGAGGAATAAAAGAGTAAAAAAAATGATAGTTGAACTTGGGTCAGTAAGAGGAAAAAATGAATAGTTGAAGACTCACTTTCTAACGGGGAAACTTGAGAGTCATCACAAGAATCTAACTGTTGTGTGTTTTGCAACACACATAAAATCGTGCAAATATACACGGTCACAAGTAATAAAGATTTGTAAGTAGAGTATCGTTCCCACGAGGATTTGTTATTATAATTTGTTAAGTACTAAAATTGTATCTCTATGATTTTATCCAAAACAATCGTTTATTGAGAAAAAGGTAAAAAGAAAATAAGAGAACTCTAGGATTGCAATTTTTCGCCAAATTATTCCACTCAAATCGTGTTATTTTCTTTTGAATTATATTTTTTTAGTACATTTAATTTGTCAACCGAAAACTTCTATTTTTATCCATACATCTCTTCCGAGCTCCATATAGACACACCTCGTTAAATTAATTCACTATATTTCTATGAGAATTAAATTCACCAAGATTCATTACGTTCTAAGTTTTCAAAGGCCACACATACAATTAGGGTATATTCCTATCCTTCATCATACATGTCATTCTATTTACGAGCAATACACACACAAATTCCTTTCTCAAGTTTATTTATGTGCCACAGATCGTTTTGATAAGATTCGTAAATAACCAAAAAGCATTAAGCACAAAATAGAACGAACAAATCGAACGTCTTATAAATCTATATAAAAAAATAATTAAAATTAAAGTTTCATAAATTTAGATCAAATGCAACCCTAGAAAAATTAAATTACTTCATAAAATTAAAATAAAAATTACAGTAAATGCAGAAAAATTAGAAGGAAGAAGAAAGGAAATTAAAACATTTCCGATCATAAATATTTGGCACATGTAGAACACAACAGAAGCCAAAAATGGCTTCTGCGTGTTCCACCGTCCAGCCCCAAACACCACAGAAAATCCAAACCAAAAAAAAACTTTTTAACTCTATCATAATATCACCTATTTATAGCTAAAAAATACATCAAAAATAATACAATTTTTTAAACGCGTAAAAAAAATTATATCGAAAACAAAACCCGACATTTTCCCATAAATCGGTGTCCACGCGAAAATAGAATTTCGTATTTTAATTTACGCATGAAACTGGGTCGCCGTTTTGATTTTTTTAAAATTCAAAGTGCATGCCACGTGTCAGCGTCTGATTCGCTGCGAGGATTTAATACGGACACGTGCGTATTTCATTGGCCGCGGAAACGGTACGCGAAGGATTGTCGCACGCGAGACAACGCCGAAACGCTGGCGTAATCCCCGCGCTTCCCGCGCGCCATGATAACATGCCACGTGTCGGCATATTATTTGCTTAAATATTAGCGGGACACGTGCGCATTCTTATTCTCAGTAAAACTGAGGATGCGTGCTGCTTCCATAACCCGCATCACACAAGATTGTTACACGAACGGTTCAGTGCGCGACAGCTTGGTTCCACGCGCTTCAATTTGGACCGTTCAAGAGATCCAACGGTTAGCGATGCGCCTCGGGGGAAATCTGCGCAGCCGACACGTGGGTTCCATTCTGCACACCGGCCTGCGCGGCAGATGGGCCACACTGACACGCCGAACCGCGTAAAAGAATCTACGCACACGCGATTTGGTCGGGCTTGATCTGGACGCGCGCATCTTAGCCATTTATTTTCTGATCGGACGGTTTGGGTTGCACGCTTGAATAATAGCGCGTGGCTTCTTCTCACCTGCGCAGAATTTTAAACTTTTATTAATTGTATTTTGACCCAAAAATTTAATCCAAATTACATTTTGCACTTTCTTAAATTACAGTTAAGCCCTTTGCTTATTTTAAATTAAATTTTTAAACTTTTAATAATTATAATTAAGCCCAAATTTAATTTAAATTATATTTTTAATTTTTATAAATTGTAATTAAGAAACTATATTATCTGAAATTATATTTGTGGACAGAAATTTGAAATTAAGTACATTTTCGATACAAATTATTTAATTATATTAAAAATGTATTTTTAGCACATAAAAGGAAAATATTAATTTATTTAACAAAAATTAACTAAATATTAAAAGAACATAGCAATTATCATTACTAAAATTGATGAAAATAACTATATAAAATACAGTTATCACTAACCTCACATCATTTAAACCTAGAACCAAGATATAAAAGGAAACGTGTATCACGCCAGCTAGGAGAGCCACTTGGGGTTCTTAAAATTTGATTTCTCTTTCTTCTTTAAGAGAGCAAAAACATGGTAGAGGAAGAATACATAATAGCTTACCAAAGAAAGAGATTATTAGAGATTTTGGATTCACTTGAAGAAAATGTTGGAGTTTTCTCTTCTCTTATTTTTCTTGATTTTAATTCTTTGTAATATCATATTTAGACATGGATTCTTCTATTTATGCATTTGCAATCGATTTTGTGATCATAAGGAGCTAAAATATTTTAGTTAGGATTGTAAATGGACAAGTTAAGGTAGTCTATGTTTTTTCTTTGTAAAAATCTATGCTATGTTTTGGTAAGATTGTGCTAGCTATTCAAGCTTGCTTTACTATTGAATTCCTATTTGTTGCTTGAACACCAATTGATAGGATATTAGAATTGGGATTAATTCTGGAAACGTTAGTTGAAGTTGGATAATGTGGATTTAACTTAGGTCTTAGGATTGAAGTTAAAGTTACAACTAATATAGGAATATACAATTGTCTCACATAACCCAAAAGAATTGGCTCATGTAATGATGTTCTTAAACTCATTTTTGCATAGGAATATGTTTCATTGAGAGTTAGAAAGTATAAACATCACAGATTTGAAAGAATCCCTTGTAAATTACAAATTTTGGTTGCTGGTGCATTTTGCCATAGCATTTCTATAGAAATTGTGTTATGCCTGCAATAGTTTGTTTCATATGAAATCCTAGATAAATTAATCACTTGAAATCTTTAATGTTTTTCTTGCTGAACCTCATTTGAGTATTTTTTCTTTTCTCAACTTGTTAATTATTAATTTCCTTTTATTATGTTATTTAATTTTATTATTCAAAACACCAAAATTGATCTTTATTTTGTTAACTATTGCATTGTTTTATAATATCTCAATATCCATGGGAAAAATATTTTTTTATTATTATATTACTTATTTACGATATGTATACTTGCGTACAACCCTTTACACACGTTTTAAGCAACAATTTTTTGGCACCGTTATTGAGGATTGAAAAACTAGAAATTATTTTTCTTTTTCTTTAATTTTAATTATTATCTCCTTTATGTTTTTATGTATGATCATACTCTATGAAGAGGATATCTTACCCTTAGATCCAAAGGTTGAGCGTACTTTCAGATTAAGAAGGAGAGAATAAAAAGGTTTAGCCCCAGTTGATGAAATGGAAAATGTAGGGGGAGGAAACAATGATATTAAGATGAATTTAAACAATTTGAATAATTTGATACCTCTAATGGATGGAGCTATAAATGAATATGTATTATTGATGTTGGAGGGGTTGAATCCATGCATTACAAGGCCAAATATTCAAGCTTATTCGTTTGAGTTAAAGCTCGTGATGTTTCAAATGATACAAAAAGTTGGGCAATTCAATTGGTTATCTATAGAGGATCCTCACTTGCATCTTAGATTATTTATTGAATTCAGTGATTCATTCAAGTGAACATGTGTGATCGAGGAAGAATTTAAGCTCAAATTATTCCCATATTCTTTATGAGATCGTGCTCGAGCTTTCTTAATTATTTGCCACATGATTCTATTGCTACTTAGATTGATTTGGCAAAGAAATTATTGATGAAGTATTTCTCAATAGAAAAGAATGCCAAACTGAGGAATGACACCACTTATTATCAATAAATGGATGGAGAATTTCTATATGAAGCATGGAAATGATTTAAAGAATTGCTAAATAAATGTCCTCACCATGGTATTATGCCAAACTGATGAATGACACCACTTATTATCAATAAATGGATGGAGAATTTCTATATGAATCATGGAAAAGATTTAAAGAATTGCTAAATAAATGTCCTCACCATGGTATTATGCCAAACTGAGGAATGACACCACTTATTATCAATAAATGGATGGAGAATTTCTATATGAAGCATGGAAAAGATTTAAAGAATTGCTAAATAAATGTCCTCACCATGGTATTATGCCAAACTGAGGAATGACACCACTTATTATCAATAAATGGATGGAGAATTTCTATATGAAGCATGGAAAAGATTTAAAGAATTGCTAAATAAATGTCCTCACCATGGTATTACTCATTGGATGCAAGCATAGACTTTTTACAATGGTCTTAATGCTTAAATAAGAATCATTGTTGATGCATATTGTAATGGAGATTTCTTAGCCAAATCTTATAGTGAATCTTATGATTTGTTTGAGAGAGTGGCTACCAATAATTACCAATGGCCAATAGATAGAGTATCAGTCACAAGAAGAGTGGCCAAAGTGCACTTATAGCTCAAGTTTCATCTTTGGTGAATCTCTTAAAGAATCAACACTTGACAAAATATTTCAATTTAGTCCAAGATGCAAGGGTTTCTTGTGTGTATTGTGCAAGAGCCCATTTGTATGATAGTTGTTCTTTTAATCCAGAATCAACATGTTTTATGGGTAATGTAAATTGAAACCACTTATTTGGTGGAAACATCCAAATTTTTCTTGGAACAATTAAGGTGCTAATAAAGCAAGTTCTTCCATAGCTAATCGACCTATGTATCCACCTAGATTTCAATAATAACAAAGGGGTCAAACGAGTGGGCAATCTAGTTTTTTAGATTCTTTACTTAAAGAGTATATGGCTAAAAATGATGTAATACTTCAAAGCTAAGTTGCGTCAATGAGGAACTTAGAAAATCAAGTGGGTCAGTGCTCAAAAAGTACTAAAATTACCATGATTTTATGCATATTAATTGATTAAATATATATATATATATATATATATATGATTTTATCATATATTTATATAAATCATTGGTATTTTTATTGTTTTTCAGGTATTTTCGCTTTAAAACATAACTTAAAGACTCAAAGAGGAATACTGGAGGCAATACATCACAAATATATTCAAAAATAAATTATGAAAAGTCAACAAATATGGATAAAACTCTCGCAAGTGCACGAATAATTTCGTAGAAAATGATAAGTATACTCCCAAGGTCGATCTAAGGAAGGAATATAACGTGACAGGATGATTAGGATTTAATTTCATTTTTAAAAGTTTGAATAATAAATTAAAAACCACATATATTCCTTCCTTAGATCGACCTTGGGAGTATACTTATCATTTTCTATGAAATGATTCGTGCACTTGCGAGAGTTTTATCCATATTTGTTGACTTTTCTTCATTTATTTTTGAATATATTTGTGATGTATTGCCTCCAGTATTCCTCTTTGAGTCTTTAAGTTATGTTTTTAAGCGAAAATACCTGAAAAACAATAAAAATACCCGTGATTCCAAAAAAGAAAAATTTATATAAATATATGATAAAATCATATAAATATATATATTTTTAATCAATTAATATGCATAAAATCATGGTAATTTTAGTGTTTTTTGAGCACTCATTAGTCAGCTTGCTAATGTGCTTAGGAATCAACCTTAAGGAACAATTCCAAGTGATACCGAAATTCCAAGGAGAGAAGGAAAAAGAGTTTTACAAAGCTATTACTCTAAGGAGTGGGAAAGAGTTAGAGCACAATTGGTTCCAAAAAAGCGTCATAAGGAGTCCACTTTAGTCTAAGACAAAGAGGAGAAAGATTAAGAGAAAACAAATAAATTTTCAAAAATTACAAAACATTCTCGGACTCAGAATGCCACAACAAAGTTTCGAACATAATAGACCACCTCTACCATTTCCTCAGCAATTTAAAAAAAAACAATAAGATCTTCAATTCAGGAGATTTCTTAATGTTCTAAAGTATCTCCATATCAAAATTCACTTACTGGAAGTTTTGGAACAAATACCAAATTATGTTAAATTCATGAAAGACATCTTGACAAAAAAAAAGGTTTGATGAATTTGAGACTGTTGTTTTGACAAGCGACATTAGTGCTATATTGCAAAATAAACTTCCTCCTAATCTCAAAGACCGTGGGAGTTTCACAATTCCATGCTCAATAGGAAATGAATATTTTATTAAGGCTTTATGTGATTTGGGAACAAGTAATAATTTGATGCCTATGTTTGTTTTCAAAAAGTTAGAGACTAGAGAAGCAAGACCTACTACAATAGTTTCTTTCTAATTTGATAATCGATCTATTTCTTATCTGGAAAGAAATATTCAAGATATCTTGTGGAAAATGGATAAATTCATTTTCCTAGTGGATTTTAATGTGTGTGATTATAAGGTAGATTGAAAAGTGCCTATTGTTTTGGGGAGGCCATTTCTGGCTATAGGCTACACTTTTATTAATGTACATAAAGGAGAATTAACTATGAGAGTTCAAGATAAACAAGTCATTTTCAATGTGCTCCAACCCATGAAATATCCTAATAATGTTGTAGAGTGATTATCCATCTTGGTTGTGGACTCTATAGTATCTAAAGAACTTGAGAAATGTTATTATGGTGACTCTTTTAAAGATTTTCTATAATATGATTCAAATTATAATAAGGAAGATGAATAGAAATTATCTTGGATTTAAGTAGGGTCTAACATATACATATCAAGAAAAAAATTTGAATCCTTAGACTTGTCATCTCGATATTTCAAGTTTCCTAAGCCCTAAGTTATTAAGTCACATATTTTGGAGTTGAAGACGCTTTCCATTCACTTGAAATATGCTTACTTGGGTGAGTCATCCACTATTTTAGTGATCATTTAAACTGATTTGTTTGAGGAAAAAGAGAAATAATTGCTTGAGGTGTTGAAAACTTGCAAGAAAGCTATTGGCTAGACTATTGTTGATATATAAAGTATTAGTCCCTCATTTTTCATGCATGATGAGACAAAATCGACATGTAATGTTGATCTTGCAGATACTTTTGTTTTATATTTGTAACACTCTCGTAAGTGAATAAATCATTTTATAGCAAATGATAAGTACACTCTCAAGGTTGATCTAAAGAAGGAATATATGTGGTTTTTAATTTATTATTCAAACTTTTAAAAACTAAATTAAATCTTAAACATCATGTCACAATATTTTGGTTTTTGTGTTCTAATCTAATGACATAATAAAAATAAACATAGATATGATTCAATAAACAATAATCCAAATTTTTATCATTCATAACAATGGAGTATTTATGGATATAATAACTAAGTTAATTATGCTTACTTATATTATTTAGGTTATTAAAAATATAAATTGATATTTATTGATTTTCTCTTTTTGGTATGAAAATGTTCTTAGGCGAGGCCCAAATTCTTTTGTTTAATATTAATTAATTAATATCCTGAGGCGGAGCCTATTAATAAATTAAGTATTACATTTTAGCTTTATTTCTAAGAAAATACTAAACCTTCTAAGAAAATACTAAACCTTCTAATCACAGCTTTAGACAAAGTCAATTAATTAGACTTTATTCAAGGTGTCTAAATTAAACATAAGAATTTTAATTATTCGAATACTAACTTTCAAGTTTTAAAACCATTATTGAAAATATATCGTCAATACATTTTCAAATAATAGTTCTTATAAAAAAACTTTTGAAATAAAGCTTCACTCTAACTATTGGGTAATTGTACCAACAAATTAAAGGGCACTACTCTAAATTAGATCGAATAATTAAACCTTAAAATCTAATTTTCAGATTTAAGTTTGTAATAAAAAATAATATATTTCTCTCTAACATCCTTAATATAAAATATTGAATAAAACAAAATAAATTTATTTTATAAAGATGTTTTATCTATTTAATATTTCATAAGCATAACAACGTTATTGTCATATCATATTTGTAAACAGCCAGCCATTTTAAATTTAATAACAGACAAATTAAACATAACATATAAGAATAAAACATAAAAAATAACTGTAAATAATTCCTTTTAAAATTATACCTCAAAAGAATCTTTACAGAACTTTGATGCTAATTCTATTACTAAAAAAACCTCCAAATGGATTTGCATTTCCGTTTATTGAATCAAAAACTAAAAATCTATAAAAGCATAACTAGGTCCTCTCAAAAAGAGAAGAAATTTAAAAATAAAAACAAAAAAAACTAAGAAAATTTTCTAGAGAAAGAAAGTTAGAGAGAGAAAGAGCAGAGAAAATTGTGTGTTTTACAATGGAAGGAGAGGGTCCTTTTATAGGTGAGGAAAAGGCCAAAAAAGGTGGAAAAATATTTTAAAAATTTATTTTGGGCATGTTTCGACCGGCTGGTATGTGTGTGGGGCACAAAAATTTCGATAAATAGGGGTTTGGCGTGGGCATGTACTGGGCTTGTCCCCAGCGTATGCTAGGTGTGTGCTGGTGTTCAAGGGACTTGATGCAGATGGGTGCCTGCGCACGGTATTTAAGCCTTTTTGACATTTTTGATCGTTTTGACCTATTTTGTTTCCAATTTTTTTATCTTTTTGACATTTCCTCATTTTTTTCTCAATATATTTGTAATGTATTGCCTCTAGTATTTTTCTTTGAGTCTTTCTCAATATATATTTTTGACTTTTCCTCATTTCTTTTCTCAAAAGGAGTTATCAAGTGGCTTGATGTTGATTTTATTTACCCCTATTTATGATAGCTCTTGGGTTAGTCCGATCCAATGTGTTCCTAAGAAGTGAGGAATGACCATAGTGGAAAATTCTACTAATGAGTTGATCCCCAAAAAATATTTCCTTGGGTGGAGAATTTGCATGGATTTTTGAAGATTGAACAAAGGTACTTGAAAATATCATTTTTCCCTTCATTTCATAGACGATATGTTGAATCATATTACACGATAAAACTTTTATTACTTTCTAGATGGGTACTTCTGGTACAATTAGATTGCTAAAGCACTTGAGGACCAACACAAGACAACATTCATATGTCCTTATGGTACTTTGCTTTTTAGAGGGTTCCATTTGGACTATGAAATGCACATGCCACATTTTAGAAGTGTACGATGACAATTTTCACTAATATGGTTGATCAATTCGTTGAAGTATTCTTGAATGATTTTTTGGTGTTTGGAGATTCATATGACTCTTGCTTGAATAATTTCGCTACAGCGTTGCAATGGTGTAAAGAGACACACGTACACCTAAATTAGGAGAAATTCATTTTAATGGTCAAGGAAGGAATTTGTTTATGGATATACATTGTCTAAGAATGGGCTTGAAGTTGATAAAGCAAAGATTGACACTATAGATAAGCTACCATCACCAAATTCAATGAAAATAATTTGAAGCTTTCTTGGGCATACAGACTTTCATAGGAATTTTATTCGAGACTTCTCTAAAATCTTGAAACCCTTGTGTAGCTTTCTTAAGAAGTGCAAGCCATTTTTCTTTGATGAAGCTTGTTTGCATGCTTTCCTTGAGTTGAAAAACAAACTTGGGTCAGCCCCTATAATTGTAGCTCCATTTTTTGTAGGAATATGTTTCATTGAGACTTAGAATGTATAAACATCACATATTTGAAATAATCTCTTGTAAATCATGAATTCTGGTTACTGGTGCGTTTTTCCATAGCATTTCTATAACAATTGTGTTATGATTGCAATAGTTTGTTTCATTTGCAATCCTAGCTAACTTAATCACTTGAAATATTTGATGTTTTTCTTATTGAACCTCATTTGAGTATTTTTAGTTTTCTTAACTTGTTAATTATTAATTTCCTTTTGTTATGTTATTTCATTTTGTTATTCAAAACACCAAATTTGATCTTATAGGTTTTACATTGTTTTATAGTATCTCAATATACATTTGAACGATCCTTTCTTATTATTGTATTATTTATTTGTAATATGTATACTTGCGTAGAACTCTTTACACACTTTTCAAACAACACATTTACACTTCTTCTATTAGCTCTCCAGAGAGAAAGACACTCTTTACGTCGAACTGTAATAAAGGTCAATCCAAATTCACAATAGTAGAAATTATTACTCAAACTGTGTTCATCTTGGCCACATAGGAAAATGTCTTTTGATAGTCAATCTCTTAAGTTTGAGCCTATCTTTTAGCCACCCACTTACAACCAATAATCTTCTTCTCCTTAGGTAGCTTGACCAACTTCCAAATATAGTTCTTATAGAGACCATTCATTTCTTCTAACATGACATCTTTCTACTTGGGGTTCTCAAGGGATTCCCAAAGGTGATTAGGAATAGAAACCAAAGAAATATTGAGTTAAAAAGTTATGTAAGGTTTGGATAAGACGTGATAAAAGATGAAATCAGAGATAGGATAAACAATATTCAAAGAGGACTTAAGTAGATCAATATATCAGGTTGATTATGAACTCAAATAGTATATCTTATACCTTGATCACTAACTTGAGGATCCAAGCTTGTAAGCATTACAATAAGATTAGAAAGTATTTCAATAATAGATGTAAGAGGTAATTCAAAAAAATGTACCTCATAATTTATTATGAAAGACTCATATGATGGCATGATAGTATTATTAAGAGATTCAAAAGCATCAAGAGGTAGGGATATAGCGGTAACATATTTAGTCCTACCAAATTGCTATTGGAACAAATAAGGTGGTCTTTCCTTATTAGGTTTGGATTCTCCAAAAGACTATAAATAGTCACTATATTCTATGGGAGAACAATCCTCCCCTTATCAAAAATCCACAATTTAATTTCTTCCAATCATAATGTCTCCTCTTTCTTACTATGAATTTCCTTCTGAGCCTCAGTCATAGTAATGTGTCTAAAAAATAAGACTCATTTTCACAAAATTGAACATCCATAAAAACATAGTATTTACAAGTAGGTGGGTTAAAATATTTATATCCCTTATGTGTATTAGAGTAACCAAGAAAGATACATTTTAGAGCACATGGATCAAGTTTGTCCCTATATAGGGCATAAACATGAACATAACAAACATAACGAAAAAATTTTAGGGCATAGATTCAATGTAGAACGTATAGAGTGAAAAAGAGACATTGTTAAAAGGGTATGATAGTCAATAATATAAGTAGTATAAGATAGGTAGTAGTCATTACAACCTCTGCCTAGAAACATTTTGGAAAATTTATAGTTAAGCATAAGGCACTTTCCACTTAAGAGATGACATTTCTTATGCTCTTTTTTCCATTCTATTGTAGCGTATAAGAAGATGTTGTCTGGTGAAGAGTGCCATGATTTTTAAAGAAATCAATAAAGGAATGGTTCAAAAATTCAAGACCATTAACAAAATGAAGTGATAAGAAGAATATCGTTCTCAAGGATTGATAACTTACTTTTGACAAATACCAAAATTATACTAATATCGTTTTTATCTAAAAAAGTCACTAAGGCTGTTGTAATTGGAATTTAAAATAAAATCAATTTAAATAAAATGCATAAAATAAAATAAAGATATTGTTCAAAGATCAAATTAATGGGAAGAAACTTCTAAGAAATTTATTTTATCTAATCCCTCATTATACTTTACTCATCTAGCTAATTTAATTTAATTCTATCTGTTTGTTAGCAATATCCAAAAAACATCCAAAAGTCTTTTTCGACAGTTAATTGGAAATATTTTTGTTCATTAATTTACATAAGAGTACAATTTAATAAAACAAGAAAGCATTAAAATCAATAATTTTAATACTACAAAAATTCATACAAGTCTTCGATCTCTATATTTACCTATTTTGAAATATTTCATATCTATCATAAAAATTTCTCTTTCGATAGTAAATTAGAAGACTAAAATCATTTAATTAATGACCAATTAATTAGAAGTAATAAACTCAAAATAAATTAGACAAACATAAAGAGAAATAATTGAAATTAACATAGGCAATCAAGTATAGTTTAGAATTAAATTACATATTTTTTTAGAATAAAGTTTAATTAATTAATGTTAAAAATTAAATTAAATATAAACGAATTCACCATAATTTTCTGAGAAGAATCGAAAGTAAATTGAATCGCAAAATAATTTTCTTTCGTAGCATTTTCTTCTTTTTTCTTTCTAATTTGCCCCGCCTTTTTGCTTCTTTTTTTCTCTGTTGTTAGTGTTTCCTCGTTTTGATGCTCTTGTTTCTTTTTTATTGTTCTCCTTGTTAATGGCTTCCCCACCTTTTTTATTATATTTATATTTATTTATTTTTGAGAAATATTCATTTAAATTTAATTTAAATACATTTTAATTTTAATTAGATTTAAATAAATCTTCTTTTAAATTTAATAGTTCTTAGAAAATATGCTTCTAAAATTTTGGATCTTTATTTTCTTCAATTCTGCAATAAAATTTAAATAATAATAATAAAGTATAAAATAAATAAAATTAACTAAAATTAAAGTTGAGAAGTGATAAATTATATGAAATTATGCAAATTATCAAACATCCCAAACTTAGAACTTTGTTTGTCCTCGAACAAAAAAAAAATAAAAGAAAAGATTCATATATATAATATCAACTAGATCCCATAGAGAATTATCATAACTCACCAAGCCATGATCTGAATTTAGGTTTAATCATTAATAATTTACTATTTTTTCATTGAAGATAGCAAAAACATGAATAAAAAATTCAACAATTTGTCAAGTAAGAGTTAAGCATTTACTTCAACCTAAAGTTATGTCCTTGAGTGTGTGTGAAATAATCAATTTAACTCCAAACCACCAACAAATTTAGATAAAAGTATAACAATTGAAATAAAAAAATTCTCTCATAACTTAAACTCGTAAATCCAATTTTCAAAAATCATCTCCACTAATTTAATCAAATATCAAATTCAAAGATCAAAACGTTTTTAATTAAGGTTATAATGATAGGCTATAAGGTGAGGACTAAGAAAAAAATGGATATGAAAAATCAAAACAAATTTGGAAAATACTTGGTAGAAAAAAAACACTAAAAAGAATATACACATGATTCATACCAAAGCTCTTTTTCGCTAATATGCTCATACTGATGACAATATTGTTGTCATACTCAATATGCAGAGGGATTTCTTTTTTATATATATGTAATTGCCTTAATACTCGTACTTTTTACTAATTTCAACCACTTTAACTCTTTTTCAATTATTGGCTCACTTTCTCTTTTTTTTTTCACACTTTGATCAAATAGAGGAAACATAATATGAATTATTTAATTTTAACTAATTTTCTTTTTAAATAAAAATTTTTACCAAAAAATTTTCTCAAAATTTAAGGTAAGGTCATGGTTTTTCAGACTTAGAATGAGAATAATTTATGTAGTTAAAAGAACAAATAAAACTTATGTAAAATAAGGCTCAAAGGGTGACTATGAGAATACACCATGCAATGAAAGTGTGATAATTAAGATGGATGAGAAAGCTTTTTGGTTGTGAAAAAAAAAATTGCCTAGATCATTTCTCTAATATTTTGTATCAACTAGGTTTTCGCGTCAAGGATTCATCAATGTATTTTAGAGCAAAGCAAGATTGAACTTTTTTGACCAAATTAATTCAACTCCTCTTCATAGGCAAAATGGAGTAGAGAAAAATTTACTATATGCTCAATTATTTTCAAGGACAAATTTAAATCAAAGTACTCATAAAACTCTGACTAACATAACAGCAGATTTTGAAAAAAAATTCTCAATCACAAATTTCAAAGTCATAACGAATTCAATCATACTTAAATACATACTTGATAAGATAATTCAACAACTCAAGACTATAGGTGTTGACACCCCAAACTTCTAAATAATATCCTCATTGTAATTCAAAAGTGAGACAGATTGAAGAAATGAAAGAAATTTCTCTGGTTTTATCTGCATTAGTTTGTAATTTTCAAATTTTTATTCTTGCAAAATAAATCAACATCAAAATCCAAATTATTCAAATAGATAATAATAAAATAAAATAAAATATATATATAAAAGTTTTATAGGCTTTCTCCTATAAGCACTTGTTTTATAGTCTACATCCAGACTTTTTAATGCTCATCAATTAGGTTTTTGAAGAGGAATAAATGCACAATTCCTCTCCATTTGTTTTCCATAACAGTTGATGAGTGCTCAAAAAGCACTAAAATTACCATGATTTTATGTACATTAATTGATTAAAAATATAAATATTTATATGTTTTATCATATATTTATATAAATTTGTCTTTTTCGGAATCACGGGTATTTTTATTGTTTTTCAGGTATTTTGGCTTAAAAACGCAATTTAAAGACTCAAAGAGGAATACTTGAAGCAATACATCACAAATATATTAATAAATAAGTGGGAAAAGGTCAACAAACATGGAAAAATTGGACAAAATGGGTCGAAAAGGTCAAAAATGTCAAAAACGGAAATCGTGCCCGTACTTGACAGCGTATTTCCAGGCGGGCACTATTCACGTGCGCCGAGCTGCGGGCACCCAACGCGTTTTTGCCCCATTTTTCACGTGCAGCCGCCCCCATGACGTCATGCTGACGTCATCAATGACCTCACCATGTCCATTACGCGTTTTTACATTTTTTAACATTTTTTTAACATTTGTTTACTCATTTTTTCTCTCCATCCTCACCTATAAATACCCCCCTTCCCTTCACTTCAAAAATACACCTCAAAACACACTTCTCTCTTCTTTCTTTCTCTCCATTTCTTAGTTTTTAGGTTTTTTTTAGTTTTTCTTATGTTTTAGCTAGTTTTGCTTAGTTTTAGAGTTCTTCCCTTTTTGGGAAGAACTAGTTATGTTTTTTTGTAATTTATTAGCTTTTTGATTCAATAAATGGAAGTGCAAATTCCGCTTGGAGGTTTTCTAGCAACGGGAATAGCGTCGACGTTTTGTAAGGATTTTATTTTCTTTACAGTTATTTTTATGCTTTATTCTTACATGTTTGTTGACCTTTTCCATGTCCAATTTTTTCATGTTTGTTGACCTTTTCCCACTTATTTATTAATATATTTGTGATGTATTGCTTCAAGTATTCCTCTTTGAGTCTTTAAATTGCGTTTTTAAGTCAAAATACCTGAAAAACAATAAAAATACCCATGATTCTGAAAAAGACAAATTTATATAAATATATGATAAAACATATAAATATTTATATTTTTAATCAATTAATGTACATAAAACATGGTAATTTTAGTGCTTTTTGAGCACTCATCAACAGTACTTCAATCTCTGACCGTTAAATCTTATTATATTTCCTATCTTGTCCTTTAAGTCTATTGCTCCAAAAGTAGAAACTTGGTCAATTGTATAAGGGTCTGTCCATTTTGATCTTAACTTTAATCGTGAATTGAAAAGCAAAACCTACTATCCTAGAGCAAACTCACGCTTAAGAATCTGTTTTTCATGACACTTCTTTGCCCGTTCTTTGTAGATCGTTGCATTTTCATAAGCATCGTTTTAGAACTCATCCATCTCATTCAATTGAAGAAGTCGCTTTTTCCTTGCTGCTTTCAAATCAAAATAAAACTTCTATACAACCCAATAAACTTTATGCTCTAACTCAACAAGAAGATGACATGATTTTTCAACCGAAATGTCATCCATGAAAATTTCTATTATATCTTCCACCATATAAGAAAAGATATCCATCATACAATGTTGAAATGTTGATGGGGCATTACATAATCCAAAGGGCATCCTTCTAAAAGCAAATGTCCCATAGGGGCATGTGAATGTAGTTTCCCCCTGATCTTCGAAGGCTATGGCAATCTAGTTATACCCCAAATAACCATCTAAGAAGAAATAATAGAGATATCTAGCCAATCCATCTAACATTTGATAAATGAATGAAAGTGAAAAATGATACTTCATTGTTGCTTTGTTCAACTTGCGGTAATCTATACATACACGTCAACCCGTGACTGTTCTTGTAGGAATAAGCTCATTGTTTTCATTTTTCACCACCGATATTCCACCATTTTTTGGTACAATATGTACTAGACTTACCCATGAGCTATCTGAAATAGAATAAATAATTCCAGCATTAAAGAGCTTCAAAATTTCAACTCTCACAACTTCCTTCATTATTAGATTTAATCTTCTTTGGGGCTCAATTGCTAGTTTGTAATGTTCCTCCATTAGAATATTGTGCATAAAAATGGATGGACTTATACCTTTTATATTAGAGATAGTCCATCCTAAGGCTTTTATATACTCCCTTAATAGACGCAATAACTTTTCCTCTTCTTCGTTTGTAAGGTGTAACTATCAATCAAGAATGCATAGCGAAGATGCTCATGTAATTGTTTCAAGTTTGGAGTTATAGTTTGCTACACTTTTTCTATAGAGATTACAAAATTTGTTTTGCTACCATTGGCTCAAACCTCTCCACTTCTTTGTTAAATGATATAACCTGTTGCAATGCTTCCAAGGAAAATACATAGGGGAGAAATCCTCCACTACAAAAAGTAAATCAAATTCACAAACAACAGAATTATTGAAATCATAAGCATGAGATGAAGTAGTGATACATCGTTCTAGGTGATCGACTGACATATCTTCTTGAAAGGCTTCTACTTCACATTGTTCAATGATATCTACCCGAAAGCAAGTGCTTGGATCTTCTGAAAATCTCATGGTTTCGTAGATGTTGAACGTAACCTCTTCCTTGTTCACTTTCAATGTTAACTCACTCTTTTGAACATCCATTAAAGCCTTTCATGTAGCCAAGAATGGGCGGCCAAGAATTAGTGAAACATCTTGGTCTTTGTCCATATCTAACACCACAAAATCAGTAGGAAAAATAAACTTATCCACCTTTACCAATATATCTTCTATGATTCCCCATGGATACTTGATGGATCGATCTACTAGTTGCAAAGAAATTGTTGTTTGTTTCATCTCTCCAAGTCCTAATTTCCTATAAAAAGAAAGTGACATAAAATTAATGCTAGCACCAAGATCACATAAAATTTTATCAAAAAATGAATATCCAAATAGTGCAAGGCAAAGTGGAACTTCATAGATCTTTTAATTTTGAGGTAATTTTTTTTTTGAAGAATTGCACTATATTCTTCAAAAAGCTTCACTTTTTCGAACTCTACCTTTTCTGCTTGGAAATGATATCTTTCAGAAATTTGACATAATTTAGTATCTGTTCCAAGGCATCTACAAAAAGAATATTTATATGAATTTTCTTAAAAATATCCAAAACCTTATAAAATTGTTGATTTAATTTTTGTTTTTGAAAGCGTTGAGGATAAGGAAGTAGAGTAGAGAGAATAGGAAGATTGTTAGAAAATGAAATTGATGGAGGCATGTCAATATCTCTTAGTGTATCATCAACAATCTTCTCTTCTTCTACTTTATTATTGCTTTGGTCATTGTTTAGAGCTGTAAAGGTGGACTTAGTTTTCTTTAATGGTGACCTTTCAATTTCTCTTCCACTCCTAAGTGTAATGGCCTTGCATTGTTCCTTTGGATTTACTTTTATATTGTTAGAAAAATTTCCTCTTTGTTGGGTATTGATGATCATGGCTAGTTACCCAATTTGCACTTCAAAATTTTTCATAGTGGCTTCCATATTATTATAATGAGTCTCAATGTTATCCAACTGTGAATCACACTTTTTAAACCTTGCTTTGGTCTCCTTAACAAAGGAAACCATGACATCCTCAAGTGACATCTTTTCGCTTGGTTGACTATCAAAACCTGGAAGAGGTTACATCACATTCTTTGTGTTTCCATAAGAAAAATTCTCATGATTTCAAAGCCCTGATGGTAGTAATTTTGCATAGGATTAGCACGATAGTTGTAGTTCTGATTATTGATGTATTGAACATGTTCTTGACTTGCTTCATTCACTGAAACTGTCATACTTGAATCTGCAACATATTCTACACTTTGTGGTATTCTTTGGGTTATCAAGGTTGAAATATGATGAGAGAGAAATAATTTGAGCGAAAAGGACAACAAATAGCTCCAATTCATGAATACTAGTAACTTTTTAACTTTTTTAACCATAGATCTTTCTATTGGCCATTGATAGTTGTTTGAGATCATTTCTTCCAAAAGATAAGTAACACCATCAACTGTCTTTGACATCAAAGTTCCACTAGAAGCAGCATCAACTATGGTTCTAGTTTGCCCATTTAACCCATTATAGAACATATGAACTTGTAACCAATCTGAAAATCCATGTTGACGGTAACACCGAATCAAATCTTTATACCTTTCCTATGCTTCATAAAGTGTCTCAAAATCATTTTGCTTCGATCGACCAATCTTATTCTTGAATTGGGCTAGATTGTTTTTACAAGTGGAAAGAATTTAGCAAGAAACTTTTCTACAATGTCCTACTAACTAATGATGCTTCCAGGTTGTAGAGATTGTAACCAACCCTTGGCCTTATCCCTTAATGAAAAAAGAAACAATTTCAATCTAATGATGTCTTCAATAACACCATTCATCTTTACAGTGTTACAAATCTCCAAAAACATTGTCAAATGAATATTGAGATTATCAATTGAGGATTTGCTAAAGTAGGTTTGTTGCACCTAGCTAATCAATGCCGATTTGAGCTCAAAATTATTGACATTAATGGTCTAGCATCTTACACCTGAGTAATTTTTATTCACAATTGGCCTTACATAATCTTTCAAGGTATGTGGCGATACATTCTATTCTCATTTAACCATGGCTAGTACTTTCTTCTTTCTTCATGATCTAAACTTTCTTTCAATCTTCGAATCAAAAGGAAAAATGTTTTGAGCTCTAGCATGGCCCATCCAATGACAAAAACACACCTAGAGAAAAATAAAAATAAAAAATAAATGCATTTTCCATATTTGCAAGATGCTTCATAAATCATAACCTCTCATCTCTTGGACTATCAAAAGGATAGTTTGAATTTTCCACCTGGGTTTATTTCAACCTAAGTAGCTCAAGTCTACGTCCTCCAAACTAGCCAATCCATAAGATGAACATCTGGATCTTCTCCTAAACCTCTTAAATCACTCAACAAGGAGATATACACTATCACACAGCTCAATAGGGAAAAGAAAGCTAACACAAGGAGAACAAGTTTTAGTATGATACTAGTACTAGTAGAGAGAAGTAAAACTTCTTTAACAATATAAAATTCAAATAAATTCATTTATCAACTATAATTAAAAGAATTGTTGTTGGTACTCTTTGGGGAATTATGTAAAACATACAGAATAGCATGTATCATAGTGCATTGCAATACTTGCATGTTAAATACTATTTACACTGAATAAATCAACATAAAATTGCTAGAGATTAGTAAAAATATCTAAGCGCTTGGACTCAAATGGAATTCAGCAGCACAAGAGTAACAAAATAAGTTTGAACATAATACCAACCAGTATGCATTCAATGCATACAGTACCAATAAGAAAAATAAGGAAAATGAGAGCAACTATAGAAAGAGAAAAAACTATAGGTTGATAAACTCCAATGACAAATTATAGATTTCCTAATTAGAAAGAACCTACACATGCTTTAGAAATTTTGGCCATTTTACACAATAAAACAGAGCATCTACATCTTCAAAGCCAAATACCTTGGCTTAATGACCTAAGGAATGATATGCCTCGAGAATCAACTTAGCTTGTTCACCCATCACCTGAGTTCGTTTCACAAAAAACTCCAATTCAGCAACATGTAGCTTCTTCCATTTCTCCCCCAACTCTGCCCTCTTAGATTCAGAAATCAAATCAAGTCCTTGGTACACATAATCCGGCAACCTTCCCATTCCAAAACTCTTACCAAAGTCAATCAAATCATTCAAGCCTCCAGAGACACCCAAATTCTTATCAACATCCATCTTATCGACCTCCTTTAGAAGAGGTGTGGGCGATGGATGCAACTCCATTTTCACCACAGCCAAACTCCTAGCACTACCTTTCTGGTTAGGACTCGACTTCCCATTACACGTAGACCGTAGTTCCACATCGCCATTAGAGGGAACTTCACCACCATCACCCCATACCTTCTTTGACAACTCAAATGCATTTTGGTCATGGGACTTTGTTGGGCGATACTTACTCCCTTTACTAGCAGTATTCTCATATTTCTTCCTCAAGCGCCGAACTTTATCGTATACCTGAGTCTTTGAAACTTCAACATGCAGCGATTTCTTTATAAAATCAAGAAAATCATTCATATCAACAGTTGGATCTATACCTTTCTTAGCAGTATAATCAAACAAACCTTTCAATATCACAATCTCATCGTCTTCACTCCACAACCTCTGAAACAACTTCTTCGAATCATCTCCAGACTTTTTCGGCTCCTCATCCTTAACTCCACCGTCGGTATATTCTGAACCTTTCTTCTTGGCTCGCTTCGAATTTTTAACCTCTGTCTGGCTAGGCCGTTTAGGCGCTGGTCTCGCCGGCGAAGTAGCCGCAGGCTTAGATCTTGGTTTCTTCGTGTTGGAGGTAGTCACCTCCATGGGTTTCGAGTCAATCGGCTTCACGTTTTCGGGCTCGGATTCATCGAATTCCGATTCGGAACCAGAGGAGGAAGAAGAAGACTGGGTTTGTTTCTTCGAATTGACGTTATCGGGCTTAGCTTCTGGTTTTTTCGGAGGGGCTGTTGGTTGTTCGGATTCGGGCTCGTCATCTTCAGATCCCGATCCAGAATCTTCCTCGCCTTCAGATAAAGATTCAGTTTCTTCTACTTCGGAAGATGAAGCGGCCGGAGGTTCATTCAAAGGATATGGCCGCTTAGGAGCCATGATGGTTTGGTATGAGTTTTTTAGAGAGAAGAAATTAGGGCCTTCTTCTACGACTTGGAGTAACGTAGTTTTGACTTCTGTTACAGGGGTAAAGTACTCAAGTTGTATCTCACTACTACAATGTTCTTACGTTTCAAATTACCCAAAATCATTTCATTTTTTAAATAATTCATTCT
The DNA here is from genome assembly GCA_033030585.1 of Hippophae rhamnoides. NCBI lineage: Eukaryota > Viridiplantae > Streptophyta > Magnoliopsida > Rosales > Elaeagnaceae > Hippophae > Hippophae rhamnoides. The sequence goes on along the minus strand of CM065429.1, from coordinate 55,708,485 downwards.
TTATTAAAATTACTAGCAAACATATATTTGAATAAAATTTTAATAAAGTTTTTAAAAATTTAAATCACTAACAAACATATATTTGAATAAAATTTTAATAAAGTTTTTAAAAATTTAAATCACTAACAAACATAAATTTAAATAAAATTTTAATAGATTTTTAAAAAAATTAAAAATTTAAGTATATTTATTTAAAATTTTAAAAAATATATATAGATTTAAGCATATTCAATTAATACTTTTTAAAAATTTATAAAATTATTAGAATATTCAAAATTTCAATAAATTTTAAAAACTTTATTTAATTAGAAAATTTTGAAGATTTTAAATATTTTTAAGTATAAATAAAATCTATCATAAATACCATCTTTTTTTATAAGATTTCTTAAAACTTTTTTTTAACTTTTTTTAAATCTTTTTATTTTTTTTATTTTCTCTTTTTTTTTCTTACTCTTGGCTCCCTTCTATGTGTATATATAATTTTTTTTAATAGTTATTAAGATCAAAGCTTTTATAGTAATAACTTTTGTCATAAGTTAATAATAGAGATTGAGATGCTAATTAAGTTGATTTTCTCAAGTGTTAATCAAGTTGATGTTTTTAAATATTTACAAAATCTTTTGCAAGAAATTGGTGGTCTAATGATTAGGGATAGATTTAGAAAATCAAGTTGAATGTGAGAGTTACTTTAGGAAAGAATTCTTGTTTTAGTTATTTATTGGCCTTTTATATTTAACAATTTTTATTTTAGTGAATTGTGAGCTTTTAAAGTTTCTTGTTTATAAATAATAGAGCTATGTAATTTAAAGGTAAGAACGAATAATCAATCGTTTCTATTCTTTTGAGTTCATGGGTTCTGTTGTGTGGTGTTTTGCAACACACAAAAATCGTGCAAGTATACACGGTCACAAGTAATAAAGATTTGTAAGTAGAGTATCGTTCCCACGAGGATTTGTTACTATAGTTTGTTGAGTACTAAAATTGTATCTCTCTAATTTTATCCAAAATAATCGTTGATATGGAAAAGGTTTAAAAATAAAATAAGAGAACTCTAAGATTGCAGTTTTTCACCAAATTATTCCACTCAAATCATGTTATTTTTTTTATTTATATTTTTTAGTACATTTAATTTGTCAATCGAAAACTTCTTTTTTATTCATACATCTCTTCCGAGCTCCGTATAAACACACCTCGTTAAATTAATTCACTATATCTCTATGAGAATTAAATTTAATAAGATTCATTAAGTTCTAAATTCTCAAATGGCCACACATACAATTAGGGTATATTCCTATCATCATACATGTCATTCTATTTACTGAAGCAATATACACAAAAATGCCTTTCTCAAGTTTATTTTTATGCCACAAATCGTTTTGATAAAATTCGTAAATAATCAAAAACCATTAAGCACAAAATAGAATGAACAAATCGAACGTCTTATAAATCTATCAAAAATAGTTAAAATCAAAGCTTCATAATTTTAGATCAAATGCAACCCTAGAAAAATTAAATTACTTCATTAAATTAAAATAAAAATTACAACATATGCAGAAAAATTAGAAGAACAAGAAGGAAAATTAAAACATCACATACGAAAATATTTGGCACACGCAGAACACAACAAAAGCCAAAAAATGGCTTCTGCGTGTTCTGCAGTCCAAAACCGAACACCACAAAAATTCTAAACTAAAAAAAACTCCTTAACTCTATCATAACATCACCTATTTATAGCTAAAAAAATACATCTAAAATATTACATTTTTATTTTATTTTTTTATCAAAAACGCGTAATAATTTTTATCGAAAAACAAAAATCATGCGTCGAGATTCTGTGCATTCGCATTCATTGTAAATAGCCACGTGTCAGAACATGATTCGCTTAAATATTAGTGGGACACGTGGCAGATTCTTATTCTGTAAAAACTGAGGATGCACGCTGCTTCCATAACCCTCATCACACACGATTGTTACACGAACGGTTCAGTGCGCGACAGCTTGGTTCCACGCGCTTCAATCTGGACCGTTCAAGAGATCCAACGGTCAGCGATGCGCCTCGGGGAAATCTGCGCAGCCGACATGTGGGTCCCACTTTGACGCCGGCCTGCGCGACAGGTGGGGCCCACTGGTACGCCGAGTCACGCGAAGGAATATCTCTGTACCCACTCTCCTTGGTCGAGCTTGATGAATACGCACGAATCTGATCCGTTGATCCTTTGATCGGACGGTCCACGTTTAGCGTTTGGAATAGGTCGCGTGGCCTTCTTCTCTCCTGCGCAGAATTTAAACTTTTATTAATTATATTTTGACCCACAAATATATTTCAATTTACATTTTCAACTTTGTTTAATTGCAATACAGCCCTTTTGGTAATTTAAATTAAATTTTAAACTTTTAATAATTGAAATTAAGCCCGATTTTAATTTAAATTATATTTTCAACTTTTTTAAATTGCAATTAATAACTCTTTTATTTGAAATTATATTTGTGGACAGAAATATGAAATTAAGTACATTTTCGATACAAATTATTTAATTTTATTAAAAATGTATTGTTAGCACATAAAAGGAAAATATTAATTTATTTAACAAAAATTAACTAAATATGAAAAGAACATAGCAATTATCATTACTAAAATTGATGAAAATAACTATATAAAATACAGTTATCAGGTTCTTAGGTTGTTCGCTTAGAAGGTCTGCATTATTTGGTATCAGAGCCTTGGTTGCTGAAAACATGTTATCTATTTTTATCTATCTTTGTTTTGAATATTAGATTTCAAAAAAAAAAATTTGTTCTTTGATTGTTTTTTGCGTTCTTGAGTCACAAATCACAAAAAAGAGAAATTTTGTCATTTTGAGTCTTGTGTTTTTTTTTTCAATTTTGTTGTCGTTGTTTTCATATTTGGATTTTACTTCGTAGTTTTCTTTGAATTCTTCTTATCTTTTTCTTGATACTTTATTTATGATTTCAATCTATCTTTGTTCTTAAAAAAAAAGAGGGATTCTATTTAGTTTTAAAAAAATTGATAAACGAAGTTGCACCTTTAAACGACCATAACTTTTGACTCGGGTAATGAAACCATTATTATAATATATCAAATCGATGCTTGTTTTGATTCCTACAAGAAAAATTAGGCTTTGTCTATGTTCTTGCGTTGTTTTCGGTTCTTGTACATTAGGGTTGCGAATTTTATTTTTTTTGTGAATTTTATATTCATAGCAGCAACAATAGTAAAAATAAAAAAAAAAGAAAGGAAAAAAAGAAGAAGAAGAAAATGAGAACATAATAGTATATTTTTCAATAATCTAATTCTTCTTTTCTTGTTGAGTTTTTTTGTTCTTATTAAAATTGGTTTTCTTTTATTTTGTTCTGGTTGTCCAAGACTTATTTTAAAAAAAAAGTGAATCATAGTTGATCAAGATTCTTCCTTTTGAGTCTTCTTTGGTCAATAGTCTTTCTTTAAAGTTCACCTTGGTCAATAATCTTTCTTTAGAGTCCTCTTTGGTCAAGAGTATTTCTTTAGAGTCCTTTTTGGTCAAGAGTATTTCTTTAACATCCTACTTGGTCAATAGTCTTTCTTTAGAATCCTCTTTAGATTTCTTTCTTTAGACTCCTTTTTGAACTTTCCTTTTGTTATACTTTGCCATTTAGTTCTTTTAGAATTATGAAATTTGATATTGCCACTAATAAAATGGTTACTTCTTGAAATTACTTGGATTCTTTATTTTGTTAAGAACACAAAGGTGGTTGGCATGAGCTTTGAGTGGTAAAAAAAAGAGAGCGAAAATAGTGTGAAAAAAAAAGAAATATTAACAATCATATTTGAGAGCAAACACGTGAGGGAGTACGTGGATTATCTCATTTTATTTTGATAGGTTGACAACATGAGTAAAGAAGGAGGAGAACCACTAGAGTTCGACTTAAAATTCTTCATCAAAGTTATTAATAACAAATTTAAGAAAATGAATGTAAGGTTGGATGATTTAGAATCCTCTTCCGATTCTCAATCACATAGAAGAAGACATGAGTTCAAGGAAGAAGAAGTTGATTCCAATATGGAAAAGAGAATCAATTATAAAAGGGACTAAAAGACTAACTATAAAAAAGATAGTATTATAGGCAGTATAAAGATGGCAATTCTGGCTTTTCAAAGAAAGAATAATCCTAAGTTATACTTGGAGTGGAAAAGAAAGGTTGAGTATGTATTTGATTGTCATAATTACTTTGAAGATAAGAAAGTAAAGCTAGAAATCGTAGAATTTACAGATTATACTAGTATATGGTGGGATCAATTGATGGACAATAGGCAAAGAAATGGTGAGAGATCTATTCAACCATGGGAATAGATGAGATTGTTGATGAGTAAGAGGTTCATACCTAGCCATTACTATAGGGATCTATATAGAAAGTTGCAAGGGTTGCTCCAAGGTTCCATGGGTGTAGAAGATTATTATAAGGAGATGGAAGTCGCCATAACATAGAGGATGATAGAGAAGCTACAATGGATAGATTCATTACCAGGTTAAACAGGGAAATTGCTTATGTGGTTGAATTGTAATATTACGTCGAAATGGAATAACTACTGTATAAAGCCATTAAAATGGAGAAGTAAATCAAGTCCAAAAGGTTCAAATATAGTTCGTCCTCTAGTTCTCCGTGGAAATCAACTTGGAAGGACAACAAAGCTGCCTTTAGAACAAAAGGTGAAGAAAAGTCAAACAATTCAGTAGTTGTTCCTAAAGGTAAACCTGAAACAAAAACTCCTACTAAATCACATGATATTAAGTGTTTTAGGTGGAAAGGACTTGGACATATTGCTTCTGAATGCCTAAACCAAAAGGGTTATGGTTGTACGTGATAATGGAGAAATTGAGAGTGCTAGTTCAAGTGATGATGAAATGCCACCATTAGAGGATTATTCTGATGTAGAATTGGAAGAACCTATGCACGGGGAATTACTTGTCACAAGGAGAGCCCTTAATATACAGCCTAAGAGTGAAAGAGATGAGGAGCAACATGAGCATATTTTTCACACAAGATGCCATGTGAAGGATAAGGTATGCACAATTATTATTGATAGTGGGAGCTGCACTAATGTTGCTAGTATTGTGTTGGTAGAAAAGTTGAATTTGAAGTGGCAAAAGCATCCCAAACCATACAAGCTACAATGGTTGAATGATTGTGGAGAAGTGAATGTCAACAAACAAGTGTGGGTTCCTTTTTCAATTGGAAAGTATGAGGATGAGGTTCTTTGTGATGTGGCACCAATGTATGCTGCTCATATTTTGCTTGGACGACCATGACAGTTTGATATGAAGGTGATGCATGATGGGTATAAAAATCGATACTGTTTCAAAATGAACAACCGAAAAGTTGTATTAGTCCCTCTCAAATCTTTGCAAGCTTATGAGGACTAGATTAAGATAGCAAGAGAGTGCAAGTTGAGAAAAAAACAAAAGTGTGAGCAAGAGAAAAATCAAAAAGGAGAGAAAAGTGAGCACAAAAGAGAGAAAAGTGAGTAAAAAAGAGAGAAAAGTGAGCGAAAAGGAGAGAACATTATGCAAAAAAGAGAGAAATTTGAACTAAAGAGAGAGAAAAGTGAGCAAAAGAGAGGAAAAAAGTAAGTAAATATGAGAGAAAAGTGAGCAAACAAGAGAGGAAAATAAAAAAATGGGTTTCATTGCTGAAAAAAATGAGATTAAGAGTGCAATGATGGCAAGGAAATAAGTACTTGTACTCATGTACAAGTATATTTATCTTCCTACTAACAATCTTAACTCATTTTTGCCTAGTGTTATTGTATTTCTATTGCAGGACTTTGAGGATCAACTTCTTGAAGAGATTCTCTATGGATTACATCCTTTGAGAGAAATTGGGCACCAAATTGACTTCACACATGGATCCATTATATCAAATCATCCTTTTAGTCTTATATTTTTTTAAGGTTAGATTAGACTCAATTCATAATTAAATAGGCTCATTTCATCTATTGTTTTTTTCTTTTATAGTTTCTTGCTTATAAATAAGGGAGCTATGTAATTTAGAGATAAGAACAAATATCATTAATGAAAAATATATCTCATAAAGTTTTTGCTTTGCCTTCTTGTGTTCTTGATTGAATGCTTGAATTCGACTTATCAAAGGAAGTGATCATCCTTTGTGGCATCTCAAGGTTTGGGTTTTAAGGACTTTGTTTCCTTAAGGTTCTAATCTCATAATCTTTAACATGTTCTTAGAAAATCAATTGTTTCTATTCTTTTTAGTTCATGGGTTTTTAGGTTTTTCGCCTAGAAGGTCTGCATCAGTTAAGTTGGATATGTGCGCATTTTCAACATAGCTTAAAAAATTATGTAGGTTTTATTAAATTTTTAAATAAAATACATAATTATATATTAAATATTATTGATAATTATAAATGGTTCATTAAAAAAATAAAAAATAAATATTGAGTATTTTTTATAAGAATATAGTGAAAATAAATAAGTATGATAAATTTTTTAAAATATATTAAATTTTTTAAAAATCCTAAAAGGTTATAAAAATTAAAAATAGTTGTATGAATCCATTAAAACTTATGTAAAATTTTTAGAAGTTTAATAAAGTATTTAAAAATTTATTAAAATTTGTAGATAATTTAGAAATTAAAATATATCAAAGTCTCTCTAAATCTTAATTAAATACACCTTCATTCTATATAATTTTTAAAAGTTTAATAAAGTATATGATATATTATTTAAAAGTTTATTAAAGTATATAGACTTTTTAAAATTTGAAATCTATCAAATTCTTTCTAAATCATGATTGAATACACCCTACTAAAAAGTAAGACTTACTATTTTGTGATAAAGCGTTGTCTTATACTGATAAGCCTTACCATAAATGCATTTAAAAAACATAAATGACACTGGATGCATTTATGGTAAGGCATTGCATTGTCGTATAAAACCTTATCACAACATTAGATATTTTTTCAGCTTGGATAAATGTCTTTTCATATTAGGCTTATGTCTTACCAAACTCATCGAAAAGTTCAACGGAGGCCAATAATGATCACTGGAGCTATGTCCATGACTTTATAATGTGAGTATTTTGGTATTAGTATTACAGTGAAAGAAAGACATTGGGGGATGATTTTGATTAAAAAAATAGATTTAATGCAAAATCTATACTAATTTGGTAAATCAATTCAATCGTAATATCAAAGATTTAGTTTAATATAAGAAACACCTAATTTAAATGAAAAATATTACATAAAATTTCATTTTTAACATCCATCAAGAAAAAATAAATATTTATTTTAATTTAACGTAAATGAATATATGGTTTTTAGTATTATAATAAAATAAACATATATTTTTTTTACTGAGAGTTAAAAGTTAAATAAATCGAGTAACTATGTCATTTATGTACCAGATGGAAAAAATTATTTGAAAAATACATAAAATCACACTTCTAAAATTTATAATAATAAAAATAACGACTTAATAATATTAAGATCTTAATAACATATTGATAAACCTATAATTCCAAAAAAACTAACCTAAGTTAGCTTTAGGTGATAGGTTTGATGGTTTTAGACAATTAATTATTTTTGTATAGAAAATTATTTCAGAAAGCATAACCTATAACTATGAAGGAATCTTAGTACAATATTTCTTGTATGTTATCATATCGAATTTTTTTAACTTTGTTAGAAATTAAAGTTTCATAAGAAAAAGACTTCAAAATGTGCATCATACTTAAAATCAATAAAGTGAATCACGATAAGAAAAATTATAAAGGTAGTTGAAATTTAAAATTAGATAAATGAAAAAGTCTCATGCACCTATTGAAAAAATCTTGTTAATACATGCTTATCTCACCATTCCAAAAAAGAAAAAGAAAATATATAGTTTTACATAGACATGGTTTTTAGAAAATAAAAAAACTCTTTCATTAAAATTGAATATATGGACATGGTTAGGTTTAAAAATTAGAATTTAGAAAAAAATGAAAAATAATAAAAATATATAATATATTAATTTTTATATATAAACATTATAAATATAATAAAATTTAAATATATTTATAATAGTAGTATGTCGGTTTAGCTTTTATCAAATTGATAAAATAAAAATCCCTAACCGATCCGACTATATGGTTTCATAAATTTTAGGACCTACATTAGGCCAACCATCCTATAAAAAAGTGTAGGTTTGATTCACTCTTAGATTCGATCAATTGGTGATTTTTGAAAAATATGCTTACCCTTAATCTATATTAATCACCCCTTTTATTTTTGCACCAATAATTATTATTCATAACTAATTGTAAAGGGTAAAATTAACCTCAGAACTTGACAATGTTAGGTGTAATATCATCAAATAGGTTCTAATAGTAAGAGACCATCATGACTTCAAAGGGAAGTGTTACGAGTAAAAATGCTTACAAGAGTACGAGTATCAGTAACCTCGGTAAAACCCGTGGCGTAGCTAGGTGCATCACTCGTCAACATCAATTGGGTTCCAATCTGAGTAATTACTGGGCATAGGGGGTGTAGAAATCACAAGCAGAAAGGGGGACCAAGAACGACGAGAAATGCAAGCAAGAAGCACGAACGAGAATGACCACTAATTTGGTTGGAGTGTTAGAATTAGTTAGGACATCCCCTTGTAAACCCTTGTAAATTGAGGCTATATAATCAGACTCAATGGAAGAATTAAATAACAAGAATTATATAACAATTACCTCTCCTTCCTCCCTATCTTCTAAAAAATTACCCTAATAGGAAGTTGAACAAGATCTTTCGAGTCCTAACAATTCCTACTATCACCTAACTAGCTCCTCGACATTCTTAGAAGCATCTCATGACAAATACATGCTTAGAAGAAGCTCTCAACTTCTCGAGCGATGCCTTATTAGGACAACATCGTAAAATTTCTCATGACTTGAACAAGGCCTAGCAACACCTTTGAAGTTGGCAATGGATAAAGCTTCATATAACTCTTAGACCTAAGACCGTCTCTAAGTAATTCTTCTTCAATTAGAACTTTTATAGTTCCCAAATTTAGATTACAACAAGACAATTAATATAAATATGAGACAACTAGACTCCTAGCTGAGATTGAACTAAAATTAGTTTCCTTGTCTCATAATATAACTCATAATCTTACATATAAATACTCTGATCATCTACATGATTTGTAAGTACTCTTGAATGCTTTGAATGCACTATTTCTAATGTAAATCACTTACTTTGTCGTTTGAGTCCAAACAGAGGTGCCACTTCCCTTATGATTCTCCTTTGGCCTTCACGGTCTTCCTCTCTTAAAGATTTTTGGGTCCTATAGAGCTTCCTCTCAATTTTTACTAATCATGAAAGGATCCTTGTTATGTTTGGGAGTTTCTTAGAGCTCCTTAGATGAACGTAAAAGCTACATGAAGCTCTTTTTTAACTCCTTTATAAGTAGAGGTTATATGATGATGCAATATCTAACATGGTTTGGTTAGGTGTAATTTTTACCCTCCACAAGTTCCAATTAAAATAATATCAAATTATACTCTAAAAAAACAGCATTCCAATTCATGCATGCATTGCTATAGGATTGATCAATCTAGTACTAGGTATTAGATAATGGTACGTTGTTTAGAGTTAGTTACAATTAGTGTACTCTAACATTGTAATCCTTACATTAACTTACTATATTACCGAGTTAATTTAAACTTGACAAGAAGTTTAGTCATTAGTATATAAGAGTTTTTTACTTGTAATTCACTTAATACAGTTAATAATATATATTTCACTATTACTTCAATACATTACAATTCATCCTAAATTCTTTCATCTTAGTATTCAAGTATGGTGTTAGAGCTTGAGAAGTTCTAAGCTTCATAGATTCTAAGAATTACATTCCACTACATTCTAATTTTCTTCTAATTGTTTTGGTTCTCTTCCAAACCTTGAAGAGTTGCATCATCTCACTTCAAATCGGAGGAGATGTATTCAATTTTCTTAATGGATGTGACATTTCAATCATTTCCAAATATGTCATTAAAGAGATCGTAACATCATCAACCTCTGCCATCTATAAAAAGCTTGCACTCGATCTCATCATCAAGGTTAGTAATTGCTTTGATTCTCTGAATGACAATCTCAGATTTTCACTTATAGAGATTTTAGGTTTTCTTTCTCAGAATGATCTTGTTATAATGAGTGGGAACAATGTGAATTTTTTTGATGGCATTAGGAATGAGTGGTTCATTGATCAGTCAAATGTGAACTCTGCTACTCAAATCACCATTTCTTGCCTTGAATCACTTACTAATATGAGTACTTCAACTTACCTTTCTACCTTATGCACCTCTGGCAAGGACTGTATCTCAAGTATATGGTTCCATCATGTTCGACAAAGTCCAAATAGTTGTGAATGTGCTATTATGGTAAAATATTGGTATGGTATACAATATGATATCAAGTATACATACTTTAACAAGATGTTGAATTGGTGGTCTAAAATTTCATTCTTGATAGATCCAATGTTATTTTAAGGTGTCATTTGATCTTGTTAAGTTGTTTCCAATACTGTTCCAGGAGTTTAATATCAAGCAGATGTATAGACTTGCTAAGGATAAGTTAGTTGATAGTGAGTATTCACTTACAATTGGCTTCATTTAGAAGAAGCGCAGATTATTAATGACATGGTGTTTTATTGTACATGGAGAGTTGTGTTAATGGCGATGTTTTTTTGGTTTTGCAAGTGGAGAGTTTTTAGCCTATGTTTGCTTTCGATTGTGATATTGGCACAAAATATTCTCATTCCAAGGATCAATTTATCAATGAGTTCGTACTTAGAGATTGGATATAGCTTTGTTGGAAGTTGAAGGTTTGAAGATTGCATTCAACATTCAAAGATTTTGGTTACCAGATGTGTGGTCTAAGGGTTCTTTGGTGCACCATTTCAAAATGGGTAGCCTTTAGTGACTTGAAGTGGGCCTTGCTTATTAGAAATGGGCTTATATTCAACCTATTAGGCCTGGTTTTCTTTGCTCTACAATATTAAAAAAAGAAGGAAACAAATAAATATATTTGTGTTGTTCTTTTTCGTATGGACTTTCATTCTTTTTCTTTTTCATCAAGAATTGACGATTAATCTTTTGGTAAGATCAATTACGTTTCATCTCCTTTGATCTTTTGGCTTAGAATTTTTCCTCATCTAAATTTTTTGCTCTATTGTGAGCAATTGTGTTTTATTCATCTAAGTGTTTAAGAGTTGGAGCTTTACTTCAGTTTCTCTTAGTGTTTCTTCTCATTCATTGAGATTAGAACCTGAGCTTTTTTGGAATTTTCTTGAAGTTGACTATTCTATTTTTTCTTTGATTAGTGTTATGAATTACTTAGTCTTCATGAGTTTTAGTATTATTGGTTTATGCTTCTAGTTGTCTCTTTTGGTTTCTCTTTGAATAGTGTTATGGATCACTTAGTTTTCTTGGATTTCTGTATTATTAACTTATGCTTATAGTTATTTTTTTTTATTTCTTTGTGGCTATTATTTTGGACCACTTAGTTATTGTTGTGTTTCCACATTATTTTTTCTCATATGAGCGTATGTTTGATTATGTAGTGCTTTCTCCATTTCATTCTTTATAGGTCAAATTGTTGGTTACTCTACTACCATCAATTTTGAAGGAGTATATTAGACAATGACATGTTGCTTAGAGTTATTTATAAATGATATACTCTAATGTTGTAATCCTTACATTAGTTTACTACGTTGTCTAATTAATCTAAACTTGATCAACAAGTTTAATCATTAGTATATAAAGTCTCTTTTTACTTGTAATTCACATGATATAGTGAATAATATACATTTCACTATTACTAAAATACATTGCAATTAATGCTAATTCTATCACCTCAATATAAGTAATAGACTGCTTCTCTTTGGGTTAGCTAGTTTATTCTCTTTCTAACATTCTATTATTTTGCCCCTAATTACATATTAAGTATGTTGTCATTTCCTAACTAAAAAATCTCATTCCTCGTGCTTAGAGAACATTTATCTTTTATACATTGGGATCTTTAAGATTATATTACATGGAATAAAGTAATTTGTCAATTTAGAACAACATGTACTTAAGTCCAATGAACTAGTAGTAATATCCGTGCTACTAAATGAAATTCTTAACCTACAAACTTCTAGTAATATAATCATTTTAACGCATACATAATTTATTACAACACACTATATATAAATGAGTGAAAAATCACTACTTGTACACATACTCAATTCGTGAATACTCAAATGTATTGGCTGTAATATCTACAAAAATAAAATATAATAATTATTATAATGAAAGATCCATAAATAAGGATTTAAGAAAAAATAGACAAGAAAGTTTGTGGAGGAAATGGCGAAAACTTACTCCACCAAATCGGTGGGCCAATTAGCTTTTGATCGTTGGTTAACCTTTATTATTTTTCTCATTGATAAAAAAAAGGTCTACCCTATAGGTAATTTATCTCCACTATTCCTCTTTAATTTTTTTTATAATTAATCTTTAACTTGAATAATTATATTTTAAATTTAGAATTCGAGGAAAATATAATTTTGGGTGATTTTAGGCTTAAAATTAAGATTGATAGTTATTTTGGGAGTTTTTATAAGAAACTTTACTAGTTTACTGTTTGATGAATTTATAAACCTAAGTTGAAAACAAATTCTTTCTGTGACTTATTGTGATTTTTAAATTCGAAACTATTTTTATGTTAAACTATATATACATGTCAACAAATTTAATGAATATTCATTTGTCAAAATTCTCTATATATTTAATTTTCTATACATTTGTGAAGCTTACACTTTGAATTTGTCAGTTTATGAACAACTCGGATTCTTAGATTATTTTATATATTTAACTAATAAAATTTGAACATGAAAATTTTATATTTATAACTAGAAATAATAAGGAAATTTTTGGCTTTAAAATCATTAATAAATTCAATGCATTTAAATGTTTATGGTTTTTCAAAATTCAAATTTTACTGTAGAAAATGAAACCCGTGACAATTAAAAACTGACTTTTTGAAATAATTGATGGTGATTTTGATATACAATAATTACATGAAATTTTTATTCAGTAATCATGTGTGTTAAGTTTAGATTTTTAAAATATCATTATTTTTGAATTATTAATAAGTTTTCAATTGATTTTCTAGTGTCATGTGTTGTTGACAACTTAGAAGACAAATTGTTATAAACAAAATTTAAACTAACTTTACCTATGAGAATGATCTCCAAATTATTTAAAAAAATTTCTGCATAATTTTTAGAACGTCTATTTAATGTAATAGCAACTATTTTCAAAACCAAATTTTTTTTTACCTTTTCTTTAAAAATTGTGTAGCATAATGTGTACACGTTTTGTGTTTTAAACTTAATAGTCAGTAAAATGAAATAAATTTTAGGTAATTTCAAAATAATTTATAGAGTTTTTACTTATATGTTAGGGGTAGTTATAACCTTAATTAGTAAGAATCAGTTGCCCAAGTTTTAGAACAAAAATGAGTTAAGTAGGAAAATGAGGAAAATGACGTTTTGATAGGCCTTGATATATGACTATATTTATTCAAGTTGAAATAAGGGAAGAGAGGGAAAGAAAAAAAAACAAAAATGGTAATTTTGGAATAGGCTAGGAGCACACAAAAGCTTTTTCTAAGATGTTTTATGCTTGGCTTAAGTTTGCTACATAGAAGTAGACTAATGAATCATACTTGAAATATTAAATTGTTTGACTGTTGTGTGTATTATATTTGTATGACATGAATATATGCTAAGTTTCATGCTTGTGATGGATGAAACTTATAACAATAATTTCATCGCATAACTATGTATTTGTCTCGTGCACGTTAACATGCATGGCATTTAAAGTTTTGATATAAAAAATGCTACTCTTTTTAAAAGCAAGCAATTTTATTTATGAATATAATTTTAATAGAATGTCTTTGATTATAGTTATGATTAGACTTTGATTAGGAGAATATTGTATTTGTTTTGGATCGTACGGGAAGGCATCCCTAACTTTTGTACTAAGAGGAGTACTTACATTTGGTTTGGAGTCCTTACATTTGGTTTGGACGTACTTTTACATGTGAGAATTTGTTATGAAATTTCACTTTAGATCCTTTGATTTTTTTTGCTCACTTACACTTACCCTTTATACATGAAGTTAGAGCATTCCATAAAAGGGAAAAAAAGAAATAAATTGAGTCATGACCATGTGTCATGATCCGCATGAGGGGTACTTTGATAATTAGTAAAATATTTATTATTAAATTATTTTGGGCTTATGTCTTCTTGCATAAAGTGATGTTTCCTCCTTAAAAATAGGAAAATACTCTAAGAGCTCTTTAGGGAGAGGCATGGTGTCAAGCTTTTCACTACCTCTAGCACAATATACTAAGTGAGCTTCCTGTGAGCTAGAGAATACTTATGGGGCGGGCATTGATTGTGCCATGAGGGCACACCAATGTATCTAGAGGAAATGGAGTCTTAAGGACAGTATCGGTGAGGCAGAAGGGTCGATAATATGCACAGTTCTCACGTGGGAGGTGACACGAGAGAGAATGTCTTTGACTAAGGTTTACTCAATATGGGCATGTGAATGTAGCTTCATGGAAACAACGCACACCATGTAGCTATATTGCATAAGTGATGATGCATTGATGAGTAGCAGCATGCTGGCTAGGCAACGTTGCTTTAAGTAAGGTGCATTGGTCAATGTGACAACCCTTATGACGGTGATGTCGAGTAGAGATGTGCATTGGTCAAGGGTTCGATTAAGCATAAAGGATATGTAGGATTGATGGCACGAAAGTGGATGACAATGTGCTAAGATGAAGGCATATGTGTGGCCTTCAGAATAAAGGAGTTATTTACTCGAGCAACATGTGAGTTTGGATAAATGGAACTTACTTGCTTGGTTAATTTGAGGATAAGTTGGCATGCGTTTTAGCTTGAGTATAAGTATACTGAGGAGAAATGATCATACATGTACAAGAGGTGCATTGAAGAAGTTGACCTTTGGACAAGGTGTTGGCCCTTAGTGTCAAGTTTCCTATTTAAAAGTGTGTATGAAGAGACCTAACAAGAGGAATGAGAAGTTGAATAAGCCTTGGTACATTGTTGTACTACTTGTTATCGAATTATGTGACTTTCACATTTAGGTGAGCAGTTGTGCTACATAATGCCTAGATGACGAGGAACCTTATAACGGGGTGAGCATCTCGATTGAGTAACTTTGATGTTAGGAAGAAATTGTGAAGTCGCATACGTGCAAGACTTATTGAGAGTAGTTCTCATTGGTATTTTCCCAAGGAGTACCAAAGTATTTGTTTAAGGGTCATGTCTTAGACGCGAAAGGTTATGGGTTGGCCTCTACTTGGAGAGTCTTGATGACGAACACTCAATATTTTGCTATATGAACTCTCAGATTGTTACAATCGGCATTAAAGCCAGCTCACACTCATGGAAGTGTGTTGATATGGAATGGTGCTCAATGTTGGATGGTGAGTTTCTATGAACCCAATACTACTATTTAAGGACACTTGCTTAGTTTGATTGGTTGGCTCGATGAGTTTAACAATTTGTTTGAAGTTGGTTGTCTATGAGAAATTATTGGTGGCAAAGGTTACATCCTTTAGAATACTCGAGTTGGTAGAACCCTGCATGTTTAAGTTAGTATAGACTTGGGTTTATGGATGAAGAAATCTGCAAGCAACTGGGTTAAGCTGTTAGTTGTAGGAAGTGCCTTCATGAAAAGTTCCTTGATTAGGGGCTATGAGTTGGTGAAGTTGGTGGCTATATGGTTTTCCTGTGCTTTATTCATGGAAGGTTCCAAAAGACTATAAGTCATTGTAATAGTCGCATCCATAGAAGTTATAAGCTGCAGGTAGCACATCCTTCGTTAGGAGGTCAATTGTGAAAGAAAACTTTTTCTTAAGATTTGAGGAATTATAAGTTATGGGTTTGGTATTTGGTTGCCAACATGTTTGAGCTTTAATTTGGTTATCATTAGTTGCTGTAAAAATTCTTAACAACTCTTGTGCTTTGAAGTAGCACCAAGAAGAACAAGCCGGATACATCTAGATGACCGCAATGTCATGTTTTCTTTGAGAATTAAAACTTGTTAGGGGTTGAAGTGTGTTCAAGATAGTCATAAAGTGCTTGCTCATCAAAGTGTCAGGGATGGCATGAGCAATATAATGTGGCATATGAGATCACGAGGACCAATCAAAAGGGCAATAGCAACTAGCTCCAAATTTGAGATATAAAGGCTTAAGGGACCAACGAAAGAGTGCAAAGATGACCAAGTTGTATTAATTAGCATATCCAAGGTAACACGTAGGTCAATACTTGTAGGAAGGACATTGGAGAGCCAAATGTCATACAAGAAGTAGAGTTCTACAAACTAAGGGTATTACTAATGGGATCACTGAATGGTTAGTGTCATATTTGTACGGGCCATTGGGGGTGCCAAAGTGACTTGGAGTGAAGTGACAATGATGGGGGTCAAATCATGTTAATATTAGTATACGGTAATTAGATAATTATGGGCCTCATATTTTGCAATGATATTGAAAAGGGCCATAAAGTGCTCAAGCTAAAGAGAAACTGTATATTGAAGGAACATGTGATGCTCATGATGTGGATATATTGTTCCATTGTAAGAAGGGTCCATAGAACATCTACATAGGTTAAAGTTTCATCATTGATTGTTAATTTTGAGAATGCTTTGACAGGGTTGTCAACGAACAAAGTGGGAGAGGACCTCAAAACACTAAGTAGGATTAGGCAAAAAAAACTGCGGGTTCAGTTATTTAAACATGAAGCAACGGGTTTGGTTTGGGTACATTTATACTAAAAATTGTACCTGCCCATACTTGAAATTAATTATATTTGTTTAATTTATTTATATATTTAATAAATTAAATTATATATTAATTTGGTATTTAGATTAAGCCCGTTAGGGTTTTCAATTTTCACTTTCACTTCTGCAGCTCTCAGCTCGGCACTCGCCTCTTTGATCACAAGATTAGATGTATTGAGTTTATTGTGTTGTGGTTAAAGAGTTTCCTTAATGAGAACTGGTAATTCCATTCTGTAAGATGAGGAGACAGGTTTTGATAATTCATCTTCGTGTGCAACATAGGGAAGATAGATTTCATTAAAGATAATATGTATGGATATAACTACTTTTTTAATAGGGGTTAGGCACTTGAAACCTTTATGGACATGATTGTAACGAATGAATGTGCTAGGATGAGTTTAGGGGTCAAATTTGTGGTTGTTATAGGGTTGAAGATATAGGAAGCATTGGAATCCAAATGTTTTAAGCATTTGATAGTCTAGCTTGACTCTAAATGTTACCTCAAATGGGCTCTACATTATGAGAATTGGTGTTATAAGTCTATTCATTGTATGAACTACTGCATAGAAAGCTTTGCCCAAACCCTTAGAGGTAACAAAGACAACCGCCTGTGAAAAATTTGAATAGATAACAACCCATTAAGATAGTCAATGATTCAATGGCTGAACCTAACTTCCTTTTATCATGTCTTGTAGAGTTTGAGATTTGTGAAGAAGATAAAGGCTTCAAACATTATGGCAAGTGAATATGTTGAAAAGGTAATGTGAGATAATAGAAAACATATGTACATTGAACTTATATATGAATTTAAACTTTGAACATTATTTTATCAAAAAAATTCACCACAATCCTCTCAAGGAAGAAATGACATTGAACTTAATACAAAGGTAACAAGTGGTGGAACTTCAAGTGCCAATCAGCATTTAAATGCTCCTCTCCTTACATTAACCTTCTCACTTGAAAATACATAAAGTCAACCATCACGTGAGTGTAGTGAAAAAGAAGATGGGAAGGCTAAATTAAAGTTTGAAGCATGGGTTCATTTTTATAGGAAGAAAATTAATGGGATATGGAAGAAAAAATGTAATTCTTTCAGAAAAAAGTTAGGAGGTGATAGAAGGAATGAGACATCTCACTTGAAAGCACATACAAAAGGTTATCCATTCAAACGACAAGAAAGGGTTATAGGTCAATCATTGTTAAATCCTAACAAGAAGAGGGAAAGAACTAAGTTAGGATATTGGATATTTGATTCTCAAGTTTATCGTGATAAATGTGCAAAGATAATAATTCTACATGAGTATCCTTTTAGTATTGTTGAGCATCATGATTTTAGGGAGTATTCACATTCATTACAACCAATTTGGAAGCCTATTTCTTGTGTGATAGTTAAGAGAGATATTATAAAGATATATGATGTTGAGAAAAAAAATTGATGGATATGTTGGAGAACAACAAAAGTCGTGTTGCAATCATGAGTGATATGTGAAAGTTTGGAAATCAGAACAAAAAGATTCATGGATGTAACTTGTCATTTCATTGATGATAATTGGTATTTGCATAGTAAAATAATAAGGTAAATTTTAGAAGTTTATTGTTGAAATTTATGCAATTCATATGAAATATTTTTTTAGAGATTTAATATATTAAATGATTGTATATAACTTTTATGTAGGTTTATATATATTCCTATTCCATACATTACTGAGGTTATTGGTCAGGAATTGATGGGTTGCTTTTTGGATTGGAACATTGATCGTAAGATTTCAACCTTAACTTTAGATAATTGTTCTACTAATGATTCAATGTTACCTAATCTATTAGATACATTAGATAAAACTTCAATATTATTGTGTGTAGATATTTTTTTATATGTGTTGTGTTGCTCACATATTAAACTTAGTAGTGAAAGATGGGTTGAATGTAATTTCTCAATGCATTACTAAAGTTAGAGATAGTGTTGCATATTAGATGGAAACACAAAAGAGGGAGGATAATTGTTAAAAAATTACATCTCAAGAGATAAAAGTCTTCTTGTACGAATTTATCTCTTGATTGTCAAGCTTGTTGGAATTATACTTTTTTAATGCTTAAAGATGCATTGTTTTATGAGAAAGTGTTTCCTCGTTTGAAACAATTGGATAAGAATTATAATACTCTTCCTGGTGACTTGGATTGGGAAATGGCAAGTAATATTTGGATATATTAGAGGTATTTTACAAGGTCATTGAATTGATTTATGGTTCCAACTATCCTACTATAAACATGTTATTTCCTCATATTTGTGACATCAAATTGACATTATATAATTGGGTTAATAATGAGGATGATTTGATCAAGAGAATGGCTAAAAGCATGCTTGTAGAATTCAATAAGTATTGGCAAGAAGTTAATATTGTTATGGTTATAAAAGTTGTTTTGGATCCTAGATTTAAGATGAATTATCCCGAATTCTATTTTTCAACAATATATAGAGAGAATTCCATTTTTGAAATTGAAAAGGTGAGAAGAAAGTATTGTGATTTGATAAATATGTATCGATATAAATGAATTATAGAAGAAGAGAGTCGACAAATGGAGTTTTCAACACGTTCCAATATGTCTCAAAGTTCAAAAGGTACTAGTGTTCTCGATCCTAGTGGTATAATTGAGTATAAATAATGGAAATTATTACAAAATAAAATTGGACCTTTGAGATTTGAGTTGGACTCGTATTTAGAAGAAGCTAATATGGAAATTTTTGATGAAGAGTTTGATATATTGTCTTGGTGGAAGTGCAACAAACATAAATATTCATTAATGCATGATATGGCTAGAGATATCTTGGTTATTCATGTGACCACAGTTGCTTCAGAATGTGCATTTAGCACAAGTGGTAGTGTAGTGAGAAACATCGTAATAGACTCAAAGAAAACATATTGGAAGCTTTGATGTGTACTCAAGATTGGTTGTGGGCTAATATTCATAAACAAGTTATAAGTCTATATATTTAGTACTTGTTTATGTTATATTTTGTTAACGCTTGTTTTATGTACTATATATTAATTATTTAATTGTGTATTCGAATTATTTATAATTTATTCATATATATTAGCTCCTAGTTCATCCGTTTTCTCTATTATTATTATTGCAGAAGATGACATTGAGGTAAAAAATATTACATTATTGATTAATCAATTTGTTATTTTGGTTTATAAAAGTGATTTTATATATTTAATTTTTGCAGGATACTCGTAATGTTGAAGAATAATTAGAAGAGAGAATTTTTGATTTATTGTATTTAATTCTTTTTTTAATATTTATGTAGTTAAATTTCAATATTTGTATGAGTTTATAATATTTATTTGTATCTGTTCATTTATTTGTATGGACAATTTAATTTTGGATTTATTCTATTAAGTTAGAATTAAAATTATTTATTTTTAATTATGTGTTTGTTGTATCATGTTTAATAGAAATTTAAAAAAAAATTATGTGAGATAGTTTTTTTGGGTTTTTTTAAATAACCATCCCGAACCGTTACCTGTGGGTAAAAAACCGTCCCAAACCATCCCCAAATTGTAACAATTTTTGGGCAATTTCAGATACAAATTTTATAATTCGGTTTAGGGATGGTTTTGATATAACCGTTCTCGCTCGTACCCGTGCCCATTAACGAGTGCTCAAAAAGAACTAAAATTACCATGATTTTATGCACATTAATTGATTAAAAATATATATATTTATATGATTTTATCATATATTTATATAAATCTGTCTTTTCAGAATCACAGGTATTTTTATTATTTTTTAGGTATTTTCGCTTAAAAAATGTAACTTAAAGACTCAAAGAGGAATACTGGAGGCAATACATCACAAATATATTCATAAATAAATAAGGAAAGGTCAACAAATATGAAAAAAATGGACAAAATTGGTCAAAGAGGTCAAAAATGTCAAAAAGGAGGAAATCGCGCACGGAGTCGCCCAACCGCGCCGAGCAACGCGCGCGCCGTGCATGCAGCATGCCCAGTCCGCGCGTGCCAAATCTCCTTTCCATGCGTGCCGCACGCCCCTTATCCCTTTCTGCGCGTGTCTGTGCCCAGCACCACCCAGTCTGCGCACGCCTCTACTTTTTTCAGTGCGCGCCGCCGTGCCACACATACCCGCTGACGTCAACTGATGTCATCATCACCTACTACGCATTTCCTCCATTTTTAATAATTTTTTCACCCACTTTTTATTCCTTTCCTCACCTAAAAATTCCCTCATTCTCTTCATAACTAAACACACCTAAAAACCCATCTTCTCTTCTCTTTCTTTCTCTCATTTCTTAGTTTTTTTAGTTTTTTTTAGTTTTTCTAGTTTTTCTTAGTTTTTAGCTTTTCTTAGTTAAATTTTCTCAGTTTTAGAGTTCTTCTCTTTTTGAGAAGAACTAATTATGTTTTTGTAATTTATTTCCTTTTTGATTTAATAAATGGGAGTTCAAATTCCGTTTGGAGGTTTTCCAGCAACGGGAATAGCAACAAAGTACTGTAATGATTTTATTTTCTTTGCAGTTATTTTTTATGCATTATTCTTACATGTTATATTTAATTTGTCTATGATTAAATTTAATTTTGCTGGCTGTTTGTAAACATGATATAATAATAACGTTGTTATGCTTGCGAAATATTAAATAGGTAAAAATCTCTAAAATGAATAGATTTTATTTTTATTCAAGATTTTATATTAAGAATGTTAGAGAGAAATATATTATTTTTCATTACAAACTTAAATCTGAAAATTAGATTTTAAGGTTTAGTTATCCGGTCTGATTTTGAGTAGTGCTCTTTTATTTGTTGGTACAATCGCTCGGTAGTTAGAGTGAAGCTCTATTTCAAAAGTTTTTATAAGAATTATTATCTGAAAATGTATTGACAACATGTTTTCAGTAGTGGTTTTAAAACTTGAAAGTTAGTACTCGGATAATTAAATTCTTAGGTTTAATTTGGACACCTTGAATAAAGTTTAAACTGTTTAACCCTACCAAAGTTGACATTTAAATGGTTCATTTTCAATCTCTTAGAAAGAAGGAATTAATTTAATTAACCAAATTAGTTATCAACCCCACCCATAGGTGTTAGTTTAGTTAACAAAGAATATCTAACCCCACCAAAGGTGGTATTCATACAAAAAGGGGAGAATCAATAAATATCAATTCATATCTTTAATAACCTAAATAATATGAGCAAGCATAATTACTTAGTTATTATATCCATAAATACTTCACAATTTTAACTAATAAAATTTACATCAATGTTTATTGAATCTGTATCTATGTTTATTTTTATGTTATTAGATTAGAAACATAAAACCCAAATATCGTGACAGGATGTTTAGGATTTAATTTCGTTTTTAGAAGTTTGAATAATAAATTAAAAACCACATATATTCCTTCCTTAGATCGACCTTGGGAGTATACTTATCATTTTCTACGAAATAATTTGTGCACTTGCGAGAGTTTTATAAATATAAAACCAAAGTATTGGCAGAATCGGCGATGCCGGTTTTTGCTCATCACCCATCCCTAACACTAAGGGAATGTGGTATAATCAAAAGAGACAAAGATATCAATTGAGGTTGCTTGCTTAGGGTGAAGTCCATTGATAGAATAAGGTGCAAGAACAACATATCAAAGTTTCAAATGGAAGTACTATTTTGGAATAACAGTGATTTTGTGAACTCTCTACCTTGCGTGGTACATCTCAAGTATTAGAAGTGAATTTTTCTTACACCCGAGGGACAGACGCATCATTATGTATAAATTTCATGTCGAAAAAGCCTGAAAGCACCGAGTGAATGAGCAATAGATTTTAATAGTAGCATTATGTAAGAGCCAATGAGCATTATGTGCATATGTTGAACTATTGCACATTGAAAGGCCAATGAGTATTAAGTGCAAATAAAGATTGTAAATGGGTACACTTATGAAGGGCCTGGGAGCACTAAGTACACATAAATGGTTGTAGTTTTACAAGTTGAAAGAGCCAAGAAGCATTAACTACAAACATATCTAGGAGGACTAAGGAAGTTGTGATCATGACTTTACCAAAGTGGACACCAAGAGTTGGTGAGAGATGCCGTAATGGAAGAGCTGTTGGCTTGTGAGCCACATCTTGCGAGATGCATCATAAAGGGAAAGTACATGGAGTGAATTGGACTAGGTTCTTAGGAAGAGCTAGTCAATTTGGGTTACTAATGGTAGAGTGAAGATTGCTTGTGTCATTGGTATTGAAAATTGTTCATGTAGGGCTTTTATTTAGGTGAATAGATACGGTGAAGTCTCTAACCAAGTCCAAGAGGGGAGTGCGAAGGCCATCATTAAGGTTGATTCTACAAGAGGTAGTGGGACAATTGCAAGCTAGAAGCCAATCAAAGATGTGGAGCCTAAAGACTCTTTAGAGCATTATGACTAGGATGTCAAAGGAATGATGTAAGGGAGGATTTCATGATCCGTATGGGCAGTTTGGTAATTGGTAAAATAATTATTATTGAATTATTTTGGACTTATAGTGATGTTTCATCTTGAAAGAAAAAAAATTCTTTAAGAGCTCTTTATGAGGAGGCATGGTGTCAAGCTCTCCACCATCCCCAGAACCCATGGCATAGTGTGTTAAGTGAGTTACCTATGAGCTAGAAAATGGTCATAAGGCGAGAATTGATTATGCCATGATGGGGTGCACCAATTAGGGGTGGACAAACAAACTGATAAACAACACCGAATTGAAAAACTGGATTGCATAAGATAATCCGATCACCTTTTTTTACTAATTTTGGTCTGGTTCGGTTTACAAAATTTAGGAATTATTTAAACTAGACCAAAATGTTATAATAAATATATACATAAAATAATTATTATTTGACACAATATATGGTATAGCTCATTAGAAAAAAGAAGCATACATTAGTCTCTAATTCAAGTCTTAGGTATTGCATTTACTTCTTTCATTATTCCACGAAAGTGAAAACATAGAAAACAAACAATATTGTGCTTGGAAAGTTCAAATCCAATGTGCATTTGATGTAAGAAAACAAAATCAACCAACAGGCTACAAGCCAATGATATCTTTATTGAATAAATAATTATTTAATTATAACTATATACATAGTAGTTTAACTATAACCGAATCAGATTGTTCAAATTTTATCGATCTAATCCGATTTAGTTTGGTAAACTTAAATAATCTGTCCAATTTTAATAATTTTTAAAGAAAATTGGATCGGATCGGCCTGTGTCCATCTCTAATGCCAATGTCTCTCAAAGATAGGTAGTCTTAGGGATAGTGTTAAAGGCAAAAGGGTCAATACTATGCATGATTCCCACATAGGAGGCTACATGAGAGGGAATGTATATGTCAATGGTTTACTCGATGTGGGCATGTGAAGGCAGCTTCGTGGGAATGCGGCAAGCCATGTGGGTAGTGTTGGAAAAAGTAATAGTGTATCGAATAGTAGCGGTATACAAGCTAGGTAGCATTGCTTTAAGGAAAGCGCATTGTGAATGTGACAACCCTCATAACGGTGATGTCGAGTGGGGATGTGCATTGGTCAAGGGTTCAACCAAGCACTGAGGATCCATAGGCTTGATGACACAAAAGTGGGTGACAACATGCTAAGATGAAGGCATCATGTGTAGGCCTGGGATCAAAGGAATTGCTTACTCAGGTAAAATGTGATTTTGGTGAAATGGAACTTACTTGTATGTAAGACATACTTGCTTGTTTGACTTGAGGATAATTTGGCATGTGTGTTATCTTAAGTATAAGTGTGAGGAAGAGAAATGAGCATATATGCACGAGAGGTGCAACGAAGAAGTTGGCCTTGGGTAATGAGTTAGCCCTTAATGTCAAGTTTCCTATTCAAGGGTGTGTATTGAAAGACTTAGCAAGAGGAATGAGAAGTTGACTAAGGCTTAAAATATTATTGTACTACTAGTTATCAACATATGTAAGTTGCACAGTTGGGTGAGCAATTATATGACATAATTCTCAGATGAAAATGAACATTATGATGGGATGAGCATCACAGTTGAGTAACCTAGAACAGAGAAGTAATTATGAAGTCGTATACATGTGAGACTTATTAAGAATAGTTCTCATTGGTATTTTCTTAAGGAGCACCAAGTATTTGTTTAAAGATCATGTCTTAGACTCAAAAGGTGATAGGCTAGCCTTGACTAAGAGGGTCTTTGTGCCAAAATGGTCAAATATTTGCTACACGAACTCACGGACAATCACACCATGCCTTGTATATTCATTCTCATGCTAATGTACAACCTTAGATGTTACATGGCATAAAATTGTTGTCTGTGAATTCTTAATATTTCATTTGTGGTGAGATTTTCTTACAGAGTGATATCTCTCACCCAAAGATTTATTCACCATTTTACAGGTAACATATGAAGAGGACTTGAAACATTCTCTAGTTCTATAGGGGCCTCTATAGGAAGTTTAAAATTTTCCTTACTAGGATAGCCTACAATAATAATAATGACCCCTTAGTTTTAAGTTTGAAACTTGTGATTTAAATATTTTTTTGGGTCATTAATAAAACTTTTTCAAGAGTGGGATGACACAATCACGACATGCCACTCGTTCATTAGCTCGTGGATTTAAATATTTTGTGTCTAAATTTTTATTATGAATTATAATATTTTTATTTATTGTTAGCAATAAATATCTTTTCCTAGCTAATTTATGAATCATAGTATTGTGTAGGGTGTCAAATCCAAAGAACTCATTATTTACCTTATGAGATCCTTAATGCTTAAGTCATATATGAAGTAACATTATTTGTGTATACTTAAAATACCGTACGTTTAAGGTTTTCCTTTTACTAATAAAAAAATATCATTATGATATACTTACTTCAAGGATAGGAACAAATGCTACAAGGTGAAAGAAGAGTAAGATCGACTTTACAAGCCCAGGTTGTCGTTGGTGTTGCAAATCGTGCTCAAAATGCTGCAAATTAATCTTGTTGTCGGTGCTTGAGGTCGACCTTCAAAGCATGATCAAGGAAATCTTATGAATGCCATGCAACAATTTATGCAAACAATGACATATATGATGCAATAGGGACAACAACTTGCCCACCCTCAGTGTTGAAGAACCTAGGAGGGAACTAAATGTTATGATTGAATTGAAGATAGATATTACTTATCTCCACCTTGATTAAAAATAAACATAGTTACCACTACAATACTGTCTACTCCAACAGTCATAATTCTCTACACCGAGAATTATCATACTCCACCATAAAGAGTACACCTACTTAGAATTAATCACCAATTCTAAGAATTTCACATAGGCTCATGTCAAAAAAACAACTTGCTAAAATTTATGGTGCAACTCTCACACTTGGTTTTCCCGAGAGTTCATTAGCCATCGACATCCTTTCCACCACACACCTCGCATCTATACCAAGCCAATTCCCGTGTGTAAACTTATGGACCCTGATGCGTATTTTTGCAAGTGTACAAAATCTTTCAAGTAATAAAGTGTACAAAAGTACGGATATCGAACCCACAAGGAATGGCGTTACTAAGTACCGAAATTGACTAATCCTAATTTTATTTGAAAACCGAATTGTTGAAATTGTTTAAGAAGAAAATTAACTTAAAACTAAATGAAAATAACACAATTGAATGTTGTTCACAAATGATTAAAAACTCTAAGGCATTTGATTTCTCTAAATCAATTCAATCCGATTTCAAGTCATGTTATATGAGAATCAAAGTTAAAAGTGATGGTTGAAAAACCCAAATTTATCTAATACTCTCTCTCAAGTTATATTAGAATTACTTATCTATGAAAACCAACTATATTTCTATGAAGATTTAATCACAAACAAGCACATTACAATTTATGGAATTTCTAGAATAACCACATACATCATGCATTAGGTCTCACACTCGCATTCAACATACGGTATTTATCACAAAAAGCATTCATTACACATCTCCTCTAGGTCTCAATATAATGCAACAAATCATCTAAATCTTGGCCAAAAATTTAAGAGCATTGAGCATGGAAATAAATACTCAACTTGAAAACAATGAATTCATATAACGATAACACAAGAAATCAGATTTTCTTGATTTAACTACATCATAGCCTTAGCAAAAATAAATTAGTTCATAACGGAAATAAAAACAAACATTATCTCAATTGAATCCATTAATAACAAATCTAAATAAATTGCAAAAAATAAAAGCTAAGGAGAAAAGATGAAAAATTCTTGAAGATGAAGACTTGGTAGCAACAATGGTGATAATCCTTCAAGCTTCTCTAAACTTTCTCTCCAAAATTGCCTTTTCTCCTCCAAAAATGGCTCAAATCTGCTCTCTCTGTCGTGGCCTCTTTCTCCATCATATTGTATATATAGATCTAGGGTTTTGGGGGGAATTTTGGAACAAAACAACATAAAAAATGTGTTTTTGGACAAAACTCGCCGGCGGCGACATTATTCTCTCCTCGGCGAGATTTCTGGAAAAGTTACGATTTTGGTTCCGTTGATCCTCGCCGGCGGCGAGATTAATTTGGCCGGCGGCGAGATTATGTTGGCCGGCGGCTAGATTACTTTGGCTGACGGCGAGATTATTTTGGTCGGCGGCGAGATGAATTTTCCAAAATCTGTGCTCTCAGGAAGAATTTCGCCGTGCTATTTTCGCCGGTAGCGATAATATTCTCGCAGGCGGCGGGATTTCTAAATTTTGAAACTTTGTTTTCCTTTTGTTTTTACTCAATCCCGATCATTGTACTTTGTCCCAAACTTCTCCAAAATCATGATTTTACCTGAAATTGCACTTTAAACACGAAATACCCGTGAAATGACATTTGTGGATTAAATAATCAAATAAACACAATTTTCACACAAATATCAACATTTAAATCATAACAAAAATGCAATAATTTGAATCTTATCAACAACCCCCAACCAGCTTCTTGCTAGTCTCTAGCAAGAAAAGCGATCTATTTAATAAATTCAAGGGAGACATTAAGAGAAAAATTCAAAGAACATTTATTCTATTTACAAAATTACATTAAGCGTATGTAATAAGCCTTTAAACCCCTAGGCGGCCCTAGTAGGACGAGTTGTAGCCTCGTGAGGGCTTCCAGTGATGATACCCACAAACATCTTACCTATAACTATTCTAACTCAAAACAATAAAATCACACAACAATTAATTTGCACAAATGTCTCAAAAATTGTAAATAACACACAAGACATAGAATAATTAAATGTCACCTAAGCTTTAAGAAATCTCAAATGCCAATTTCACTTTTGTTATTTACTCTTAAACATCCATCAAACCACAAACCAATAGCCATAATGCCCGGATAATATTATGCATAACATCCACAAACAAAAAGGTGAAATCTCAAACTCCATAGGCTCACTTTTTAAACCTCTCTCCACTAATGAAGGAAAATACACCACTTCAGATCAATAGGACTTTATGAGGCTTGTAATGTTAGGCTTAGGTATTTGGTTGAGAAAGAACGGGAAGTGTCAATACAAATAATAGCACTTATTAGATTAAACATAACTAATTAAGTAAAAGAGTAACACCATTTAACCCAAATTGTTTCTTTCAATCATAACCCATTTTTCCAAAGATAAACAAAATTCTTTCTCAATCTTTCACCTCAGTACATCCATCACTAACACTCGTTTATTTACTAGAGTGTGAAGGGCCCTTTTTTTCATCCTTACTCCAATTGCTCTTGAAAAGACATAACCCCCAACCAACTTTGTTCCAATATATGTGGAAGATTTTGTTTTTTTATTCCATCCTTACTCCAATTGCTCTTGAAAAGTTCGTGTTCAAAATTAAGTGCTCTTAACAAATAAGGTAGGAATTATATATATATTATATTGGCTCAATAAACGGTAGGTTATAGAAGGCGAAAAGAAAGAAAAATAAGGCTAACAATATATTTAAATAGGCTCAAAAGAGGTAACTAGTGATATAAGGATAACAAGGTAGGCTTAAAATGGCACAATCGATCCAAAAATGGCCTACATCATATCCTAAACAGTGCAATTCCCAATTATTTCGCCTCAAGAGGTTTTCAAATGAGTTCTAGAGTTTGTTGAGACCACAAAAATGTCCATGAAAAATTGGCACATAAGACTTCTCTAAGCATTTAGACTAATCAACCAAATCATACCACATACCAAAAGAGTCGCCAATTAGGTAAAATCAACATTTGAAATTATTTTTAAACCGAAGCAAAATTTAATGTCTTCTAAAAGCTACTTGTTATCACAATCACATTATTATCATCAACGTGCAAATTAAAATAAGTAAAATGCAAATGAGAAAAAAATAAAAAAAATAAAAATAAAAAAAGATAATAAACAAATAAAAGAAATTAAATCAAAATGCAGAAAAATAAATGGAAAATCAAAATTAAACACAAATAAACACACAAACAAAACTACTAAAAATGAAGAGTAGAAAAGATTTACCGTTTACCGCACCCCCAACCAAAACCTTACATTGTCCCTAATGTAAGAAAGAGAAACTGCAAATGGACATTGACATCACAAAGAGAAAGGGAGCTAGGTGCACCATCACAGTCACAGTAATTTGTTAAATCACGGGGTTAACACAGAAAATCAATCATAAAGAAATAAAACGAAAAAGGTGACACAAAATAAAACATTCAACAAAAGTCCACAAGATGAATATCAGAAACTAAACAGAAAATACGAAAATAAATAACAAGAAGTACTGAAAACAACTAAAAGTAAAATAAAACATCACTCATCATCATCATCATCATCATCATCATCATCATCATCATCATCATCATCAGCCCCAATATAAGCAGGTGCATTGGGCATAGGGGAAATTCGGCATCGCAGGATAACCACTCATATCATGCTCAGACTGTATAGACATCCTCTGAAGGTAGTTATGAAGGAACTGTGTACTCTTGATTTGGAAATTTTGTTGCTGTATGAGTAACTGACTCTGATAAGCAAGATACTTCCCCTGGTAATCCAACATATGCTCAATCCTGCCCAAACGGTGATCAACAGTCTCAACCCTAGGCTGGGAGGAACTCGCACTGGCCCCAACAGTAGAACGAGGGCGTTTCTTGGGAGGCGATGCTATGCCCAAAAACTCAGCAAGCTTTGGCCCATCAATAGGCTTCATCACACCACCAATTTCCTCATTTTTGTCCCAAGTTACTCCTTGGCTTGCACAGATAGCAGAAATTAAAGATGGGAACCCAATGCCTCCAGATGCAGCCCTTGCACTCTGCATGATATAATCAAAGATAACCCTACCAACATCAATAGAGGCCCCAGACACAATGGCATAAAGTAGGATTGCCCGCTCTCTAGTGACATCACTAAGGTGTGCAGTAGGCAATAAATTAGCACAAATGAAGGCATACTAGGGCCGCATCGCATCCAATAAAGCACTTTAGGGGAAATTTTTATACACATCCCCCAACATTTTCCATACTATGCCTGGCTTGCAGACCGAAGCACTAATTTTCGCCATGTTAATATCTGAAAGTAATCGGAGAAAATCCTCATTATCCCCCATTGTTGGCAAACCATAATAGTTGTTAATCACTTCTTTAGTGAACAGTACCCACTTTCCACGCACAAAAACCTTATAATCCATCCGCTCTTGAGCATTAGCAAAGAATTCCCTTACCAAAGAGAGGCAGCCCCCCTCAATAGGGTGACATAAAATCTCCCACTTCCTAGCCTGAAGATGTGGGACATAATTACTCCAACAAGGAGTCTTATCAATCAAAAACCACCTCTGAGGTATGATTGCCCTCTTAACAACCTTTTCCTCAAAATGCTTCACAGCATCCTCAGATATAAACAAACTCCTGTTAAATGAAGAAGAACGAGCCTTCTGGGCTTTGGTTTTCTTAGGCATTTTCACAATATATTTCAATCCAGACAATCCAGACAATTCTCAATATCACAATGCCTCAATATATCAGAAATCAAAGCAAGAAATGCAGCAATTTAATCAAAATATCCTCAATTTCAAAAAGCCCCAAATTGCCAAATCAAATTCAAATTCAAAACCCTAGCTTGCAATTCCTCATGCACAATCCAATTTTTTCTCCAACAATCCTTTGCAATCTAAGAGAAATGCAAATAAACAAAACTTTGTACCACAATTACTCACTTGTTAGAGGAAAAATCAAGCTCCAAATGCCCAGAAAACTGCTCCAAAACGCCCAAAATCTACTCCAAAAATAGCTCCAAAATCGCGCCTAAAATGGATGAACTTGCAGCAAATCTCGATGGAAACAAGTCTATGGTGATGGATTTGTGTTTTAATGATGAATGGTGATGAATATTTGGAGTTGGGATGAGAGAAAATGGAGAGACTAGAGAGAAAAGGTAAAAACATTCGCGTGAAAACTAACCTGGCCGCGGCTAAAATCTATTTAAATCGATTCTCGCCAGTGGTGCAATTAATCTCGCCGGCGGCTAACGTAAGAATTTTTTTTTAACAAAAGAAATAAAATAAGCAAATTTAATTAAAAATAAAATTATCATAAAATGAAGTGCAGAATTTAAAATCTAACTAATAATTCACCAAAACTTAAAATTTAAGCTAAAATTCAAAACTTAAAATCGCTAAAATAAAATGAGATAAAAGATGAGAAAACTAATCTGATGGGTTGCCTCCCATTAAGCGCTTTAAGTTATAGTCATTAGCTATACTTTCTCTCATTTTTTTACTACGGTTGTTGTAACTCTAGAGAATCCTTCTACTTGCTGAATTCTCCATTAAAATATGGCTTCAATTGTTGTCCATTCACCTTGAAAGTTCCCTTTGTTTCATGACTGATCTCAATTGTTCCTTAAGGAAACACCTAGGTTACTAGAAAAGGTCCTGACCAACGAGATTTTAGCTTTCCTGGAAAAAGTCTGAGACGGGAATTATAAAGCAGCACTTTCTGTCCCACCTCAAAGTTTCGCCTCAAAATGTGCTTATCATGCCAAACCTTTGTCTTGTCCTTGTATATTCGGGCATTCTCATAAGCATCATTCCTCATTTCATCCATCTCATTCAATTGCAACACCCTTTTTTTACCTGCTGCCTTAAGATCAAAATTCAAAATTTTAATTGCCCAATATGCTCGATGTTCCAATTCAATTGGAAGGTGACAAGCTTTTCCATACACCAATCGGTATGTAGACATGCTGATAGGTGTCTTGAAAGCTGTCCTATAGGCCCAAAGTGCATCATCTAGTTTCCTTGACCAATCCTTGCGTGAGTTATTTACGGTCTTTTCAAGGATCCTCTTCAACTCTCGGTTTGACACTTCAACTTGTCCACTAGTTTGAGGATGGTAAGGTGTTGCTATCCGGTGTGTTACTCCATATTTCTGCAATAAAGCCTCAAATTGGTTATTGCAAAAATGCTTACCTTCATCACTTATAATTGCTCTAGGTGTGCCAAATCTGGAAAATATGTTCTTCTTGGGAAAATTGATCACAACCCTAGCATCATTGGTAGGCAAGGAAACTGCTTCCACCCATTTAGAGACATAATCTACACCAATAAGAATGTATTTATTAGAATGAGATGAAGGAAAAGGCCCCATAAAATCAATACCCCAAACATCAAATAAATCAATTATCAAAATATTATTTAAGGGCATTTCATGTCACAGTGAAATATTTCTGCTCCTTTGGCAATCATCACATATTGAAACAAACTTGAAAGTATCTTTAAACAATGAAGGCTAATAGAATCCAGATTGCAAAAATTTTGCTACAGTTTTTGTTCCACCAAAATGTCCTCCAACTTTCTTCGAATGGCAATGACGAAGAATGCTTTCCATTTCTTCCTCCGGTACACATCTTCTAATAATTTGATCTGCATAATGTTTATACAAGTAAGGTTCATCCCAAAAATATTGTTTCAAATCAGAAAAGAATTTCCTTCTTTGTTGATAAGACATGTCAGGAGGTAAAATTTTCTTAAACAAATAATTTGCATAATCAGCAAACCATGGAGCCGTTCGGATAGCAAGTAATTGCTCATCAGGAAATGTTTCATTAATTTGTCCTTCAACCTCAAGGTAATCTTCCTCCAACCTGGACAAATGGTCAGCAACCAAATTTTCGGTCCCCTTTTTGTCCCGGATTTCTAAGTCAAATTCTTGCAAGAGAAGAATCCATCTTAGTAATCGTGGTTTGGCATCTTTCTTGGCTAGCAAATACTTAAGAGAAGAATGATCAGTATAAATAATGATTTTAGATCCAATTAAATAAGATCTAAACTTATCAAATGCAAACACTACTGCCAAAATTTCTTTCTCAGTTGTTGCATAATTAAGTTGTGCATCTATCAATGTCCTGCTTGCATAATAAATCAGATACAACAACTTATTCTTCCTTTGGCCCAAAACAGCACCTATAACATAGTCACTAGCATCACACATTACCTCAAATGGAAGGCTCCTATCCGGTGCACAAATTATAGGGGCCGAAGTGAGCTTTTCCTTCAAAAGGTTAAAAGCCTGCAAACAGTCAGAAGAAAAATCAAACTGTGCATTTTTAACTAACAAACTGCAAAGAGGTTTTGTTATTTTTGAAAAATCCTTAATAAATCTTCTATAAAACCCAGCATGTCCCAAGAAACTTCTAATGCCTTTTACAGTTGTTGGAGGTGGTAATTTTTCGATCACCTCCACCTTTGCACGGTCCACTTCTATTCCCTTTGCTGAAAT
This sequence comes from Hippophae rhamnoides, assembly GCA_033030585.1. NCBI lineage: Eukaryota > Viridiplantae > Streptophyta > Magnoliopsida > Rosales > Elaeagnaceae > Hippophae > Hippophae rhamnoides. Next base: position 55,674,817 of record CM065429.1, on the reverse strand, counting down.
CCGATGGCCAAGAAAATTTCCTTCTTGAACCATGAAGTGACATTTCTCCCAATTTAGCACTAAATTTGTGTCTTTACAATGCTGCAAGACTAAAGAGAGATTATGCAAGCAATTATCAAAAGAATGGCCAAAAATAGAAAAATCATCCATAAAAACCTCAATAAACTTTTCGACCATATCAGAGAAAATTGCTATCATGCATCTTTGGAAAGTTGCAAGTGCATTACATAAACCGAATGGCATCCTTCTGTATGCAAAAGTACCATAAGGGCATGTGAATTTTGTCTTATCTTGATCCTCTAGTGCAATTGCAATTTGGTTGTACCCCGAATATCCATCAAGGAAACAATAATAAGCATGTCCAGCCAATCTTTCCAACATCTGATCAATAAATGGAAAAGGAAAATGATCTTTTCGAATGGCGTCTTTCAACTTTCGATAATCAATACATACTCTCCACCCGGTCACTGTCCTTGTTGGAATAAGCTCATTGTTTTCATTTTCTACAACTGTGATTCCTCCTTTCTTTGGTACACAATGAATTGGGCTTACCCAAGCACTATCTGAAATCGGATAAATTACCCCAGCATCCAAAAGCTTAATCACCTCATCCTTGACCACTTTTTGCATTATTGGGTTTAAGCGCCTTTGTGGCTGAATTGTGGGCTTGTAATCCTCATTCATCAAGATTTTATGCATGCAAACAGAGTTGCTAATCCCTTTGATGTCCGCCATAGTCCATCCAATTGCCATTTTGTGAGTCCGAATAACTCCTAATAGCTTGTATTCCTCTTCATCATTCAAAGAATTGTTAATAATAACAGGAAAGGATTCAGAGTCTTCAAGATAGGCATACCTTAGATGGGACGGCAATGGCTTTAGCTCAATCTTATTGGCTTCCTTCTTTACCACTGAGGTTGGAGTTTCATTTGTTCTAAACTCCTTGAATGTTTCATCACTGAACAAATATTCATCAAGTGCTGCCAGTAATTCGGAACATTGTCTCACTCCTTCATCTTCCTCCTCAATTGTTGTAGATTTCACAAGGCAAGCTTCTAGTGGTAGCAATGGAGTTCTCTCCTCAAAAGTTTCCGAGATTATCCTGTCAAGAGTGTTAATTTGAAAACAAGAATGTACCTCACTTGGAAATTTCATTGCTTCAAAAACATCAAAAGTCACTTGTTCATCTTGCACCCATAGAATGAGCTTTCCTTGCTAAACATCAATCAATGTTCTTCCAGTTGCAAGGAACGGTCTCCCCAATATCAACGGTACCTCTCTATCTTCCTCCATGTCAAGCACCACGAAATCTACAGGGAAAATAAATTTGTCAACTTTAATTAAAACATCCTCAATTACTCCTCGAGGATATTTCACCGATCGATCCGCTAATTGTAGAGAGATTGAAGTGGGCTTCACTTCTCCCAGGCCTAGTTTCCTGAAAATAGAAAGTGGCATCAAATTAATGCTTGCTCCTAAATCACATAGGACTTTATCAAAATTACAACTTCCTATAGTACAAGGTATAGTAAAACTCCCTGGGTCTTTCAATTTCTGTGGCAATTTTCTTTGAAGAACTGCACTGCACTCCTCATTTAGCATGACAGTTTCATAATCTCCTAGCCTCCTCTTCTTTGATAGAATTTCCTTCATGAATTTTGCATACTTGGGCATTTGTTCCAACATCTCTGCAAAAGGAATGTTAATATGCAATTTCTTAAAAATATCCAGAAATTTATCAAATTGATTATCAAGTTTTTTCTTATTCAATCTTTGAGGATATGGGATAGGAGGCTCATATTTCGCATTTGGGGAAGGTTGAACATCTTGGGATGTTGATATCTTTTCTTTAGATTCTTCCATCTTTTTCTCCGATTTCCCCTGCCATTCAATTTCTTTATCGCTTTTCAATGTGATAGCCTTTACATGCTATTTGGGATTTATTGTGTCACTAGGCAACGATCCATGAGACCTTTCTGCAATCTTCTTTGAAAGCTGCCCCAGTTGATTTTGGATGTCCCTGTTGATTGCCTCTTGATTCCTGAAATTTTTTCTTGACTCCTCAATGAACTTTCTCAAAATTCCTTCCAAATCTATTTGTTTCCTCTCTTGGGGTTGGTAGGAAAATGATGACGGTTTGAATCCCCCTTGGTTATTTCCCCATGACAAATTTGGATGATTTCTCCAACCTGGATTGTAGGTGTTCAAATATGGGTTATGTTGAGGTCTTTGGAAATTTGAAACATAATTTGCTTGCTCAGCATTTGGTGAAGCAAATGGATTTCCAATTTGGCACTCGATACTAGCATAATTTCCACCACATAAATCACATTGTGCAGTTGGTTTGGATTCAAACTTGGATGACAAAGAATCCATCTTTCTTGAAAGAGCAACAACTTGAGCCGAGAAAGCATTCACTGAATCAATTTCATGCACTACTGCTGGTCTTTTTGCAATTACCCGCTCTGAATTCCACTGATTGTTGTTTTCTTCCATAATCTCTAACAACTCATGAGCATCTTCTGGTGTTTTTCTCATTAAAGACCCTCCAGCTGCAGCATCAATCATTGCCCGATAGTTTGAAACCAACCCATTATAAAATGTAGAGACTTGTAGCCAAATCGGTATACCATGATGTGGGCACTTCCTCAACATTTCTTTGAATCTTTCCCAAGCTTCATACAACGATTCTTGGTCATACTATGTAAAAGATGTGATTTCATTTCTCAATTTTTCCGTCTTAGCAGAAGGAAAGAACTTGGACAAGAATTTCTGAACCAACTCATTCCATGTTGTAATTGATCCCAATGGTAATGAGTTTAGCCACTCCTTGGCTTTATCCCGAAGTGAAAAAGGAAAAACCCTCAATCTTAGAGGATCTTCAGACACATCATTTATCTTGTAAAGATCACACACCTCCAGAAAGTAAGCAATATGTGCATTTGGATCATCCTTTGACATTCCCCCAAACTGATTCGATTGAACCATTTAGATAAAGGATGGTTTTATCTCAAAGTTATTGGCTTAAACAGTTGGCCTCCTTATACCTGAAGTAGTTCCAGCAACATTAGGTGCAGCATAATCCCTCAAAGCTCTACGATTTCCACCTCCCTCAACAAATGGTAGATTCATGGCTGATTGTCTATTAGGAGCTGAGGTTGAATGCCTTCTCTCTCGGTTTAGACACCTATATGTTCTATCAATCTCTGGATCAAATGGAAAAAGGTTAAGGCTTCTTGTACATCTCATACAAAAATCCTACAACCAGAAAATCAACTAGCACAAAACCAACACAAAGTTACCTTTTTTTATGATAAATAAAATAAAAGATCAAAATAAACAAAATTAAAAATGAAACAATGATAAAGCAAATTAACTTCAAATTAAAACTAAGATTAGGTAGTATCAATATTAATAAAATCAAACCATTCCCCAGCAATGACGCCAAAAACTTGATGCATATTTTTGCAAGTGTACGAATCGTTCAAACAATAAAATATACAAAAGTATGAATATCAAACCTACAAGGAATGGCGTTACTAAGTACCGAAATTGACTAATCCTAATTTTATTTGAAAATCGAATTGTTGAAATTGTTTAAGAAGAAAATTAACTTAAAACTAAATGCAAATAACACAATTGAATGTTGTTCACAAATGATTAAAAATGCTAATGCATTTGATTTTGCTAAATCAATTCAATCCGATTTCAAGTCATGTTATATAAGAATCACAGTTAAAAGTGATGGTTGAAAAACCCAAATTTATCTAATACTCTCTCTCAAGTTATATTAGAATTACTTATCTATGAAAACCAACTATATTTCTATGATGATTTAATCACAAACAAGCACATTACAATTTATGGAATTTCTAGAATAACCACATGCATCATGCATTAGGTCTCACACTCGCATTCAACATACGGTATTTATCACAAAAAGCATTCATTACACATCTCCTCTCGGTCTCAATATAATGCAACAAATCATCTAAATCTTGGCCAAAAATTTAAAAGCATTAAGCATGGAAATAAATACTCAACTTGAAAACAATGAATTCATATAACGATAACACAAGAAATCAGATTTTCTTGATTTAACTACATCATAGCCTTAGCAAAAATAAATTAGTTCATAACGGAAATAAAAACAAACATTATCTCAATTGAATCCATGAATAACAAATCTAAATAAATTGCAGAAAATAAAAGCTAAGAAGAAAAGATGAAAAACTCTTGAAGATGAAGACTTGGTAGCAACAATAGTGATAATCCTTCAAGGTTCTCCAAACTTTCTCTCCAAAATTGCCTTCTCTCCTCCAAAAATGGCTCAGATCTGCTCTCTCTGCTGTGGCCTCTTTCTCCATCATATTGTACATATAGATCTAGGGTTTTGGGGGCAATTTTGGAACAAAACAACATAAAAAATGTGTTTTCGAACGAAACTCGCTGGCGGCGACATTATTCTCGCCGCGACGAGATTTCTGGAAAAGTTACGATTTTGGTTCTGTTGATTCTTGCTGGCGGCGAGATGAATTTTCCAAAATCCATGCTCTCGAGAAGAATTTCGCCGTGCTATTTTCACCGGTGGCGATAATATTCTCGCCGGCAGCGGGATTTCTAAATTTTGAAACTTTGTTTTCTTTTTATTTTCACTCAATCTCGATCATTGTACTTTGTCCCAAACTTCTCCAAAATCATGATTTTACTTGAAATTGCACTTTAAACATGAAATACCCGTGAAATGACATTTGTGGATTAAATAATCAAATAAACACAATTTTCACACAAATATCAACATTTAAATCATAACAAAAATACAATAATTTGACTCTTATCACACCTGTTACCAATAACACACCCTCTTTCATGGAAATATTTAGAGACTAGAGGCATGCCATGAGGATGTATACGCTTTTTTCAAAGAGCATCATATAGTCTTTGAAAATAGACATACTATTAGTGTCACCATCGGTATTTGAGCTTCTTGTCGAATCAGCTCCACCCTTCGGATAATTTCTTTTGAGGTGCCCAGATTGTCCACACCCCCAACACATTATCTTCTTTTTCATGAATTTTTTTTCTTTCGGTTGTCAGCTACCAATGCTGAGTTTTCAAGCGAAACATTATTTCCACCACTCAGCCTTTTTTCTTCAAAAAACAGCTTGCTAGTAACTTCTGAAAAAATTATTTTCTCCTTTCCATGAATCAAGATAGGTTTCATGTGATCGTAAGAAGATGGAAGAGACGAGATGAGCCTTAAAGCTATATCTTCATCATTAAGTTTAACTCCAATGGTTTCCAGTTCAGAAATAATACCATTGAGAACACTGAGATGGTTAGACATAATAGCTCCTTCATTCATACGTAAAGTATGAAACTACTCTTTAAGATACACCAGATTTGAAACATCTTTTTCCTGATACAATTCTTCAAGCTTTTCCCAGAGTTCTTTGGCAATAGATATTCCATGCACATTTGCAAGAATATTTTTGACCAAACAAAGTCGAATTGCACTTGTAGCTCTTAGATCAAGATTTTCCCAATCTCTATCACTTATGGTGGTTTTACTAGACTCAATACTAGTAACAGGGGCTGGTTTCCCATTTAACGCCTTATGTAACACGTATTGGATCAACAAATCTTTGACTTGTACTTGCCATAAGCCAAAATTGATTTTCCCATCAAATTTCTCAATGTCAATTTTGACTCCTGACATTTCTCCTTCTTTCTTTGAAATTGGCTCTGATACCAGTTGTTAGGAAATTTGGATCAAATGGTATAATCACAAATTCCACCTCCCAAGATCCTCTTTAGCAGAATATCAAATAATAAAGAAATAGAGAATACACAACACAAGAATTATAGTGGAAACTCCAAATTGGAGAAAAACCACTTTCGTTGTCAAAAGACAACCAGAGAAAGAAATTTACTATGTGGAAAATTGTTACAACCACACTCTCAATAATTTTCTCACACACCCAAAAGACAAGAACAATTACAAGCCTAAGAGAATTTTCCCACAAAATTCTCTCACTCAAAAACTTCTCATATAAGTTTTTCTCTATTTTTGGGATTATTAACAATGAAGAAATGAAGCCATATTTATAGCCTTCAAGTTCCCATTTCATATGCCAAATATTTCTTCGTTCAACAAAATTAGGCTACCTAATTTTCCTATTCTTTATTCAAACAAGGTTAGGCACTTCCATCTTTGACAATATGGTAAGCCACCTTCCACGAATTTTCTTCTAAATTAGTCACCTCCTATATTGACTAATAAACTTAATATTATTTTTAATCAATCACAACAATTTATACCAAGATTGTTGTAATTTATTAAAAATAATATTGGGTTTATTAGTCAAAATAGGAGGTGTCTAATTTAGAAGAAAATTCATGAAAGGTGGCTTTCCATATTATTAAAGATGAAGGTACCTAACCTTGTTTGAATGAAGAATGAGAAAATTAAGTAGCCTAATTTTGGTGAATGAAGAAATGTTTGGCATATGAAATGGGAACTTGAAGGCTATAAATATGGCTTCATTTCTTCATTGTTAATCATCCCAAAAATAGAGAAAAACTTGTATGAGAATTTTTTGAGTAATAGAATTTTGTGAGAAAATTCTCTTAGGTTTGTAATTGCTTTTATCTTTTGGGTGTGTGAGAAAATTACTAAAAGTGTGGTTGTAACAATTTTTCAAGGAGTGAATTTTTCTATAGTTGTCTTTTGACAATGAAAGTGGTTTTTCTCCGATTTGAAGTTTCAACTATAATTCTTGTGTTATGTATTTTCTATTTCTCTCTTCTTTGATATTCTACTAAGGAGGATCTTGGGGGGGGGGGGGAATTTGTGACTATACCATTTGTCCAAATTTCCTAACAACTGGTATTAGAGTCAATTTCAAAGAAAGAAGCAAAAATGTCAAGAGTCAAGATTGATATTGAGAAATTTGATGGAAGAATCAATTTGAACTTGTGTCAAGTACAAGTCAAAGATTTGTTGATCTAATATGGGTTATATAAGGTGTTAAAGGGGAAACCAACCTCTGTTACCAATACTGAGTCTAGTAAAACCGATATAAGGGATGAAGATTGGGAAGATCTTGATCTAAGAGCTACAAGTGCAATTCGGCTTTGTTTGGCCAAAAATATTCTTGCAAATTTGCATGGAATATCTATGGCCAAAGAACTCTGTCAAAAGCTTAAAGAATTGTATCGGGCAAAAGGCATCTCAAATTGGGTGTATCTGAATGAGCAGTTTCATACTTTGCGTATGAATGAAAGAACTATTATGTCTGACCATCTCAGTGTTCTCAATGGTATTATCTCTGAATTGGAAACCATTGGAATTAAACTTAATGATGAAGATATAGCTTTAAGGCTTATCTGGTTTTTTCCATCTTTTTATGAACACATGAAACCTATCTTGATTCATGGAAAGGAGAAAATAATTTTTTCAAAAGTTACCAGCAAGTTGTTTTCTGAAGAAAAAAGGCTTAGTGGTGGAAATAATGTTTCGCTTGAAAACTCAACATTGGTAGCTGACAGCTGAAAGAAAAGAATTTCATGAAAAAGAAGATAGTGTGTTGGGGTGTGGACAATCTGGGCACCTCAAAAGAGATTGTCAAAAGGGTGGAGTTGATTGGGCAAGAAGCTCAAATATCGACGGTGACATTAACAGTATGTCTGTTTTCGAAAACTATGGTGATACTCTTTGAAAAGAGCATATACACCATCATGGCATGTCACTAGTCTCCAAATATTGGTGTGTTACTGCTAGCAGGTCCACAAGTTTTCACATAAGCATTGGCTTGGTATATATGCAAGGTGTGTGGTGGAAAGGATGTCGATGGCTAAGGAACTCTGGGGAAAACCAAGTGTAAGAGTTGCACCATAAATTTCAACAAGTTTTTCGACATAAGCTGATGTGAAATTCTTAGAATTGGTGATTAATTCTAAGTGGGGGTACTCTTTATGGTGGTGTATGATAATTCTCAGTGTAGAGAATTATGACTGTCAGAGTAGACAGTGTTGTAGTGGTAATTATGTTTATTTTTAATCAAGGTGGAGATTGTTGTAATTGATTAAAAATAATATTGGGTTTATTAGTCACAATAGGAGGTGTCTAATTTAGAAGAAAATTCATGAAAGGTGGCTTCAATATTATTAAAGATGAAGGTACCTAACATTGTTTGAATGAAAATGAGAAAATTAAGTAGCCTAATTTTGGTAAATGAAGAAATGTTTGGCATATGAAATGGGAACTTGAAGGCTATAAATATGGCTTCATTTCTTCATTGTTAATCATCCCAAAAATAGAGAAAAACTTGTATGAGAAGTTTTTGAGTAATAGAATTTTGTGAGAAAATTCTCTTAGGTTTGTAATTGCTTTTATCTTTTGGGTGTGTGAGAAAATTACTAAAAGTGTGGTTGTAACAATTTTTCACATAGTGAATTTTTCTATGGTTGTCTTTTGACAACGAAAGTGGTTTTTCTCCGATTTGGAGTTTGAACTATAATTATTGTGTTATGTATTTTCTATTTCTCTCTTCTTTGATATTCTACTAAGGAGGATCTTGGATGAAGAATTTGTGACTATACTATTTGTCCAAATTTCCTAATACTTATAGGTTGAGGGTTTAAATATGGGTTTTGGGCCTGACTTATTTTGGGCCAATATTTAATACTTACAAAGAACAGACATAAACATAAAATAAAATACAAATGTTGTGTTTTATACACAGAAAATGTCAATACCAAAACGATAGGACTAACAAAAACAATGATTACTTTTTGAAGAAGGTCATGGATGGTATTGAAAGTTAGAAACATTCTGACTTTCAGCTATCTTCTTATGGGAACGTAAGGTTTAGGAATAGACTTTGTATGCCTAAAGTATGAAATTGAAGAGAGAAATTATGATGTAGGCTCACAACTCCCCCTATTTAATTCACCTAAAGAGTACCAAGATGTATTTAGACTTAAAATTGATGTATTAATGGCTCAAAATGAAGAAAGAGATAGCACGATTTGTAAAACAATGTTTGACATGATTGTTAAGTGGTATGTGATAGGAGTCAAATTATTGCATTTTTGTTATGATTTAAAGGTTGATATTTGTGTGAAAATTGCGTTTTATTTTATTATTTAATCCACAAATGTCATTTCACGGATATTTCGTGTTTAAAGTGCAATTTCAGGTAAAATCATAATTATGGAGAAGTTTGGGACAAATTTCAATGACCAGGATTGAGTGCAAATAAAAAGAAAACAAAAGTTCAATATTTGGAATTTAGCCGCCAGCGAGAATATTTTCGTCGTCGGCGAAAATCTTACCGAGAAAATGTTGAAAATCACGCAGGGAGCACAGATTTTGGCAAAGCAATTTCACCGCCGGCCAAGTGCATCTCGCCGCCGGCCAAGTACATCTTACCGCCGGCCAAATACATCTCGCAGCCAGCCAAGTGCATCTCGCCACGGGCCCATGATAATCGGCCACGGCGAGATTTAGCGGAACCAAAATCGTAAGTTTTCCAGAAATCTCACCGCGGGGAGAATAACTTCGCCATCGGTGAGTTTCGTTCGAAAACATTTTTTTATGCTGTTTTGTTCCAAAATTGCCCTCCAAAACCCTAGATCTATATATACATTATGATGGAGAAGGAGGGGACGGCAGAAAGCAGAGTTCAAAGGCATTTTTGGAGAAGAGAAGGAAATTTTGGAGAAGAGAAGGAAATTTTGGAGAAACTTGAAGGATCTTCACCATTGTTGCTACCAAGACTTCATCTTCTAGATTTTTTCATCTCTTCTCCTTAGTTTTTATATTCTGCAGTTTATTGATATTTGTTATTCATGGATTCAATTGAAATAATGGTTGTTCTTATTTCCATTATGAACTAATTCGTTTTTGCTAAGGCTATGATGTAGTTGAATCAAGAAAATCTGATTTCTTGTGTTATCGTTATATGAATTCGTTGTTTTAAAGTTGAATATTTATTTCCATGCCTAATGCTTTCAAATTTCTGATCAAGATTTAGATGATTTATTGCATTATATTGAGACCGAGAGGAGATGTGTAATGAATGCTTCTTGTGATAAATACCGTATGTTGAATGCGAGTTTGACACCTAATGCATGATGTATGTGGTTATTCTAGAAATTCCATAAATCGTAATGTGATTATTTGTGATTAAATCTTCATAGAAATATAGTCGGTTTTCATAGATAAGTAATTCTAATATAACTTGAGAAAGAGTATTAGATAAGTTTGGGTTTTTCAACCATCACTTTTAGCTTTGATTTTCATATAACATGACTTGAAATCGGATTGAATTGATTTAGCGAAATCAAATGCCTTAGCGTTTTTAATCATTTGTGAACAACATTAAATTTTGTTATTTGCATTTAGTTTTATGTTAATTTGCTTTTAAAACAATTTCAACAATTCGATTTTCAAATAAAATTAGGGTTAGTCAATTTCGGTACTTAGTAACGCCATTCCTTGTGAGTTCGATATCCGTACTTTTGTACACTTTATTACTTGAACGATTCATACACTTGCAAAATTACGCATCAGTATGCCCTAAAAGTCAAGTAGTTGACATATGTGTAATATCTAATTGTATTAAAATTAATAAAATAAATATTTATTTAAACATTCTTATATATTCTAACGTCGTTTAGCATTAATAGTTCCATAGTGGTAGAAGTTGTAGGCGATATAGTGCTTGACATAGAAGTTCATATACACTTATTCTTCTCCTCTTAAAATGGGTGTATATACATTGAGTAAAGAGATTTTGATAATGTGTATCTTGTAGTTGCATCATAAGGTGGTGATTTAGTCCAATCACAATGAAGGGGAAGCTTCAAAACATATATTATCGAGTGTTAACGAGGTGATCTAGGTCATCTAGATTGGGATACTTGACCTCATCTAGAGAGAGGCACTTTGATTTCATCCGGTATGAGATACTCGACTTCTTCCATGGTTGCCCATCCAAATAATTTCCAAATAAAAGATGGCAACAGGACTAAACCAATGAATCACTAACATTATTAGTAGGGACAGTTATAGTTGAATTCTATAAAAATGGAAATGTGACCTTAAAAGCTTAAACCTTTGGGTTCTAGTATCAACCTTCTACTAACTAGCATGTTATAGCAACTACCACACCAAAAATATGTGATACCGGACAGAAGAAAAAACAAGATATTACTAGCAACGTGGATAACGAGTTAAACTTGCAGTTAGTGACAGGTTGACTTGCCTGTCCCATTTGGAATGGTCCAGCCTCGGCCCATTGAATAATGGGTCCCCTACTTCAAAATTGTGGACCAGTAACCAGTTCAACATACAGAGAGACTAAGAGTTCAACCGTAAACTCAAGCATTAAAGCTTAAAATGGTCCCCCATATCAATAACATCATCCTGACGCCTTCAGTATTGCATTTAATTCGTGGACCCCTCAATTATTTGGCCTCGACTTTCTTTTCTTTTGCAATTAGTCTTCTTATTTTTCGTCGCCATTGCAATAATTCACAATAATTCATATTTGATCATGCATGAAATATTGAAACCGCACCATGAGGTGGTAGTTTTATTAGAAAAAAAATACTCTATAATATTTTTAAATCATTTAAATTATTTAAATATTATAAATTTAATAATTTTTTAAAATTTTAATCAAATATAGTTAATAATTATAAATTCATCCATCTAAATAATGTTTAAATAATATCATAAAAATTTAGATATAATTTTGTATTACTCATATATATATATATATTAGAATCAAATATTCTTTGAGAATCTATACGCAGTGAAAGAGAAAGTTTCTTCTTTAACTATGATAATTCACATCTTATTCGATACTATAATAATACTCTTCTGAAATAATAAAAAAAAATATTTTGAACATATATTTTTAAAAAATATATCATAACTATCTTTTATAAAAATAAAAGATAGTGTGTAATTTTCTAAGTTATGAAGAATCATTTAGTCATTTTTTTTATAAAAATAAATAAATTAAGATTTTTTTATATTTATTATTAATTTTAATAATAAAATAATATTTAAAAAAAATATCAAATGTTATTACATAACACTTCTTTTTATAAGCAAAACGAATAAAAGTAATATTTTGTAACCTAGAGGATTAAACGACACACTTCATAGAGTACAAAACAACACTTATTATCCGAGCAAAATTATCATTTTGCCTCATCACTCTATTTTTAATTAATATTCTACTAATCCTCACACTAAATAAAATCCAAGAAGACAGTAAACATTTTCAACAAGACATGGTATAAGAAACGTGCAAGTTTAAAAACCAATACTTAGATTATAAATTTTATAGCACGATTCAGTAAAATATATGGGTTTTATTTCATACCACTGATACCCAAAAACAATCCCACTTCCAAGTTTAATAAACATATTATTGCACGCTGAATAATCTAAAGAAATGGCTTAAGGAATGCTCATAAAATTTTCTTTAAAAGAAAAGAAAGAAAGAAAGAAAAAAAGTGATCTTACAGAGAGGAGCTAGAGCTTTAAATCTTTCACACACCAGTCAACTTGGAAAACAATAGAACAACCAAACCAGGACGCGTGAAAGCTAAAATGAGAGAGCTTAGAACCAAGCCAAAAAGGCACACCAAGCATTATCCAAGCACTTGTACAATTGGCTTTTTCTGTTGAAAATGTAGCTAAATTGCAGCCAAAAGAACTGATACTCACTAATCACCATTGCAAAAACAAAATTCAGTAGCCATGGAATCCATCAACAATCCAGCTTAAATGCACAAACAAAGTCAACAACACATCAAAATCTGTAATCTTTCCCGTGCCAACACACCAACCATGAACACCATCTGAAGAAGAAGAATTGGAACAATTCTGCTGCAAATCTTCAAAAAGCCTAACCCAGTTAAAAGCGAAATTTCTAAAATTCTAAAAACCAGAACCTGCAGCTCACTTCACCCGCTTTCAACAATATCGCCCCGTTTGATTTCTACGATTACTCAGCTAGACCAAACATGCCAATTATATATTCCATGGCAACAGTTATCTGAAAACACCCAAATTCAGGGAAAGAAAACTCCATCCAAGTCTTCACACAAAACCCCTCCAAAATCCTAAAACAATTCGGAACCCCTAAAACCTTAATTGAATGTAATTCATACATACTTCAATTAAATTCAAAAATTTCAAACCCATCCTAATTTTTTCCAACAAAAACCTAATATAATCCTACCCTATAACTCACTGAAGCCAGAGACAAAAAATTTCCTATTAAAACCACACAGAGAATGAGAGAACTGAGAAGCAATTACCATACACCGTACATATATATACTGTGTGTGTGAGCGAGAGAGAGACCAACACCACCAGTCCACTACAATACCTCAACCAGCATAACTAATTACCCAACCCGAATCAGCGAGGATCTTCATCTCTTCTTCCGGAACTGCCTGGTCCACCCGATAACGAAGCAAGCAAATTCAGATGTCCCGGAAGGTAATTTCCCACTCTTGCAGCTGAGGCCTCTCCGATTGACATCTGTTGCTGTTGCTGATGAGCAAACAACGTCGCCGGCGTCTGAGTAGCCGTCATCATTTCCGTTGGAGCTGCAAAGCCCCATAACTGTCCAAAATGCGGGGCCCAAAACCCACCTGGCCCAGTACTCGTCGGGCCCATCATAGACCCCATAGACGGACCCACAACTGATACGACACCGTCTGCACCATCGCCACCTCCACTACCATCCTTAGAAACGCCATCGTCTGTCCTAACCCTCTTGCCCAGTATAAACGGCGTGGGACTCAAAAGTGGTTTATGGTCGAGAGACGCAGAAGACGTAGTACTCGATGTGGAAGAAAAAGAAGTCGAGCCGCCAGAGTTACCTCCGTGAACGGAAACGGAAACAGTGGAGAAGCTCGCCGGAGTGGTTCCAGTTCCAGTGGCGGCTATGATAGATGGCTCGGCTTGACGGAGAAGCCACTCGATAGTTTGACCGTCAGACTTGTGACCCAACTCGCGAGTCAACTGGAAGACTCGAGCTGCACAAATGATGGGCATACGGATACGGCGTCCACGGCCGTCAACTTTGCTGTGACGGTCCTTCGATGGAGGTTTCTTTACGACTAATGCGCCGTTACCAGATGGTTGTTGTCTCTGGATGATGGCGCCGTTCCCCACGCCGTTATTGGTTCCGTCCAAATTAGACATCGTCGAAGTGGATTTCCAATTATTGGGGCAGAATTAACGACTGCGTTTTATACAGATATGAAGAAGAGAGAAAGAGTTTACCTTGTGTGATTGAGGTTTTTAGAGAGAGAATAGTAGGGGTTTGGTTATTTTTGGGGAGAGAGAGAGAGAGAGGCGAACATATGTCTAATGATTGAGCAGCAGGAGCTGGTGGAGACAAGGAAGAGGGCACATGGTGGTGGGCCCACTAATCAACTCTCTAACAGCTCACAGTCTCACACAACACACGGATACAGGTACAGCAGCCCTCGCATTGTTTGATTTTTGTAATTTTATTTCAAGAAAAATTATTTTCAAAAATAATATAATGTATGATGAGTGCTCAAAAAGCACTAAAATAACCATGATTTTATGCACATTAATTGATTAAAAATATATATATTTATATGTTTTATCATATATTTATATAAATTTATCTTTTTCTAATCACTTTATTTTTATCGCTTTTTCGCGACCACCTAAAAACGCAATTTAAAGACTAAAGTTAAAAATACTCAAGAATACATCACAAATAAATTAATAAATAAGCGAAAAGGCCAACAAACATAAAAATCGACAAAATGGGTCGGTAAAAGGTCAAAAATGTCAAAAGACGGAAAATCACACAGCAAATAGCTACCAAATTTAAATACTTCAGTCATTTCAATACACGTACAAGGCTACCAGAGCCGCAGCAGCAGCGCCGCTGCTCAATTTATCTGCGCCGCAGGCTGGCTACCGCATCGTTTCACGCATGCCGAGTTGCAGCTAAGGCCAAAGAAATTGCCACCGCGCCAAACGCGTTTTTCTATTTTCCACGTGTACCGCCCCACGACGCTGTGGCCGACGCGTCATTGATGACCTCACAGGTCCATTACACGTTTTTTTTATTTTTTTAACATTTTTTACTCATTTTTTTCTCTCCATCCTCACCTATAAATACCCTTCCATTCCATTCACTTCAAAGACACCTCAAACCACACTTCTCTCTTCTTTCTTTCTCTCATTTCTTAGTTTTTGAGTTTTTCTTAGTTTCTTTCTTAGTTTCTAAGCTTTTCTTAGTTTTTTCTCTTAGTTTTTAGTTCCACCTTTCTTAGGTTTAGAGTTCTTCTCTTTTCGAGAGGAATTGTAATGTTTTTGTAATAATTTAGATTTTTGATTCAATAAACGTAAAGTGCAAATTCCGCTTGAGGTTTTCTAGCAACGGAATAAATAGGTCAAGTTCGTAAGGATTTTATTTTCTTTACGCTTATTTTTATGCTTTATTCTTACATGTTATATTTAATTGCGATGCGATTAAATTTAACTGCTATTGCTTATAATTACGATATAATAATAACGCTATGCTACATAAATATTAAATAGTGAAAATTTCTAAAATGAATCGAAGCTTTATTTTTATTCAAGATTTTATATTAGGACGTTAGAGATATAAATATATTATTTTTCATTACAAACTTAAATATGAAAATTAGACTTTAAGGTTTAGTTATCCTGGCACTAATTTAGCAGTAGGGCTTTTTATTCTCATTGCATAATCGCCTAAGGTAGTTAGAAAGAAGCTCTATTTCAAAAGTTTTTATAAGAATTAATTATTACGTAAATGTATCGACAACATGTTTTCAATAAGGGTTTTAAAACTTGAAAGTTAGTACTTGATAACTAAATTCTTGCGCTTAATTTGCACACCTTGAATAAAGTTTTTTAAATCGTTTTAACCACCAAAGCGCCAAGAGATTTAAATGGCTTCATTTTCAATCTCTTAAAAAGGATTTAATTTAATTAACCAAATTGCTTATCAACCCCACCCATAAAAGTGTTAATTGATTTGTTTAGTTAACAAAGAATATCTAACTCACCAAAGCGCAGATTCTATACAAAAAAGAGATTCAATAAAATATCAATTTATATCTTTAATAACCTGGGAGCACATGAAGGAAGATAATTAATTTAGTTATTATATCCATAAATACTCCACTAATATAAATGATAAAATTTGCATGAATATTTATTGAATCTGTATTTATATTTATTTTTAGGTAAATATTTATTGAATCTGTATTTCGTTGATGAACGAAAACCGGCATCGCCAATTTTTTGACATTTTTGACCTTTTCGACCCATTTTGTCCAATTTTTTCATGTTTGTTGACCTTTTTCCACTTATTTATTAATTTATTTGTGATGTATTGCTTCAAGTATTCTTCTTTGAGTCTTTACATTTTGTTTTTAGGCCAAAATTCCTGAAAAACAATAAAAATACCCGTGATTCCGAAAAAGACAAATTTATATAAATATATGATAAAACATATAAATATATATATTTTTAATCAATTAATGTGCATAAAATCATGGTTATTTTAGTGCTTTTTGAGCACTCATCAATGTACAAAAATATTATTAAATTATTATATTATCTAATTATATTTATTTTATTTACATTATTTTATTAATTTTTGTCCAATTAAATTATACCTAAAATAAGTAATAAATTTAAAATAATTTAGATAATAAATTAATATATTTAAAATAATTTATTGTTATAAATATAACACTTAATTTTTTAAATTGTTTCATAATTTACAATTTAATTATCCAAATTATTTTAAATTTATCATTGATACGTGAAACTATTAAATAAAAATTGATATAATTGTATAAATTGAATAATTACAGTAGTTAGATGGTAATAGTTCGATAGTGTTTGAATAAATGGATCGATCGGAAGCTCGATCCAACAAACAACCTGAGTCATCAATTGAGTCATCTTAAGAGAACCTGTCTATGTTTACACCCACAATGACACTCATAGTATGGACATGCTTACACATATGAGCTTTGGTGTTGGAACACCAGCCATCAGCCTAAGTCATGAGAGGGTGGACATTCAAGTTTTAAATGTATTTTCTTTTACTTTTGTATCTTCTGATACATTGTAGCGTGTACCCCTTATGTAATCGACACGTGTACGAGTAATTATCTATATATACATAGACCTTATAAAAATCCACACATTCTATACAAATTCTCTGACTTCTCTCTAGTTTTTATCTTTACAAATCGAACCATCCTAATATTTTAGCACCCACCGTAGGGCTCAAATTCAAAGGTCGAGCTTTGGTTTCTGACTCATTATTTTCAAATATTCACCTCGAGTTATAAGAGAGAGACTTAGTAAGCGAGCATAATTCCCTAGAATAACGTCTGTCATGATAGGAACGCAACCCAAGGAAATACTCAAACTAGAGAGCGAGGAAGAAACATCGACACAAGACCACATCTAACCAGCCCACAATGAGGCTAGAGTGGAGAACAATCCCCATCAAGAGTTGGCATGTCAACTTCTTGAGTTAAGAAGAGAGCTTGAGGAGACAAGACGAGAAAATAGGGCACTATGATCGCAATCAGGCCTAGGTACCCTTGAGGGTCGAGCCACTAATATGGTTGGTGGGATCGAGTAGAATCATGTAGTGCCCTAGCCATCCTAGGGCGATAACGCAACTGAGGGTGATCCCCATCCTACCTCAGCAGGGGTTAGTAATGAGCAGTTGCTGCAATAGCGAAAGAGCTAGTAGGCACGATTTCAAGCATTAGAGGAAGATAACATAAAGCAAGATCAAACCCTTAAAAGGGTCCATGAAAGTTAAGACAAGGGTAAGGCGTACTATGATGTGGATAGGGATTGCATGCAACTATGTATCTCCTCATTTTTTGATGAAATAGAGCACGATGAGCCTCTAGCCATGTTTAGTGCTCCCAAGTGCCTATACTACCAAGGAATGAAAGATCTGGTAACTCACATGCAACACTTCAAGATGACTATAGCCCTTGTAAGCCTCACTAAAAACAAGAGAAAATCATGATGTGTAAACTGCTTTCTACCACCCTATATGATGGTGCACAAAAGTGGTTAATAAACCGAAACCCCATGTTGTAACCTTCTTCTTCTAGTTTGCTAGGTTATTCATCACCAATTATGCTTACAACAACATCCTTAAGGAAAGAATCTCACCACCTATTATTAATCACACAAGAAATGAGTGATTCTACTGAAGAATACATGAAAAGGTTCAGATAGAGAAAGCTAGAGATATCAAACTGTCCCAACTCTATAACGATAGAGACCTTCAGATAGGGGTTTAGAGAGGGAAAGTTAAAGATATCAGACTATCCCAACTCTATTACAATAGAGACCTTCAGGCAAGGCTTACTTAGGAATTCTGATTTGTTTACAAACCTAACCAAAACGGTCCCCCAAACGTTAGAGGAAGCTTACAGGGAGGTAAGAAATTTTTTCAATCTAGAGAAGGAGTTAGAGTTGGATAAAGCAGCAAGTTCATTGTGGAAGTTATGACATATAAGGAAAAAGAAGAATAAGCCTAGACAGGGTAAACCATGACAAAAGGATTAACAAAAACAAATTTTGCATGCCAAATCACAAGGTAAGTGGCCAATGGTCTAGGAACATAGAGCCTTGGGGGAGGTCACTATCTTTCTTTAGGGTCTCACCTTTAAGATTAAGTCTAGCCCAAGCGGTGTTGAGGATGGAAGAGGAGTAGAATATCAGGTAACTGATGGGCAAAATCGACATTGTTAATCCTACGAATCATTTTATAGAAAATGATAAGTATACTCCCAAGGTCGATCTAAGGAAGGAATATATGTGGTTTTTAATTTATTATTCAAACTTTTAAAACGAAATTAAATTCTAAACATCCTATTATAATATTTTGGGGTTTATGTTTTCCTAATCTAATAACATAAAAATAAATAGTGTTATGGATTCAATAAACATTTATGCAAATTTTTATCATTCATAATAGTGGAGTATTTATGGATATAATAACTAAGTTAATTATACTTTCTCATATTATTTAGGTTATTAAATATATAAATTGATTTTTATTGATTCTCTTTTTTTATATGAATACCATCTTTGGTGGATAACTAATTTGGTAAATTAAATTAATTCTTTTTTTCTAAGAGATTGAAAATGAACCATTTAAATGCCACATTTGGTGGGGTTAGACAGTTTAAACTTTATTCAAGGTGTCCAAATTAAACCTAGGAATCTAATTATCTGAGTACTAACTTTCAAGTTTTAAAACCATTACTGAAAATATGTTGTTAATACATTTTCAAATTATAATTCTTATAAAAACATCTAATATAGAGTTTCACTCTAACTATCGGGCGATTGTACCAACAATAAAAGAGCAATACTATAAATGAGACATGATAATTAAACCTTAAAATCTAATTTTCAAATTTAAGTTTGTAATGAAAAATAATATATTTCTCTCTAACATCCTTAATATAAAATCTTGAATAAAAACAAGATCAATTCATTTTATAGATATTTTTACCTATTTAATATTTCGCAAGCATAATAACGCTATTATTATATCATGTTTACAAACAATCAACCATGTTAAATTTAATCATAAACAAATTACATATAACATATAAGAATAAAACATTAAAATAATTGTAAAGAATAAGAATCCTTACAGAACCTTAATGCTAATTCCATTTCTGGAAAACCTCCAAACAGATTTGCATTTCCGTTTATTGAAAAAAACTAGAAATTAACAAAAGCATAGCTAGTTCTTCTAAAAAAAGAACTTTAAAACTAAAAACTAAAAAAAACTAAGAAATAGAGAGAAAGAAAGAGATAAGAAGATGTTTTTGAGTTGTGATTTGTGTAATGGAAGAGGGGGGTATTTATATATGAGGAAAAGGAAAAAAGATGGAAAATATGAAAATAAATGGGTAAAAACACATAATGGACGGATGTTGATGTAAGCGCTAATGTAGAATGGACAAGCGCTAATACAGGAAATGGCATTGTGTGGCATTACTCGGCACGTTGCTCGGGGTTATGTGGCATGGTTGTGCGTGTTTCTCTGCGAGGATATGCGGTTGTGTCCTAGATTTTAGCCTTTTTGATATTTTTGTCCAATTTTTGCATCTGTTTGACTTTTCCTCATTTATTTTTTTCAATATATTTGCGATGTATTGCCTCCAGTATTTTTCTTTGAGTCTTTAAGTTATCTTTTTGAAGCGAAAATACCTGAAACACAATAAAAACACTACTACAAAAAGGGGTATTTAAGTCACTATGTAAAGTCGTTTTTTTCCAAAAACCGACTTATAATGAATTTAAAGTCAATTCGGTGTAGAACCAATGCTATCCACGTTGGACATAGCGTCGATTGACGTGAAGAACCGACGCTACCCACGTGGATAGCGTCGGTTCTCCATGTCAACCGACGCTACACACGTGGCTAGAGTCAGTTTGCGACGTCAATCGACGCTACGTCCAACGTGGATAGCGTCGATTTGCCACGTAAACCGACACTACGTCCTATTTTTTAAATTAAAAAATAGATGAAGTAAATACAATTAAAATTAATTATTATTTTATTTGACTCTTTAAAATTTAAGTTGGATAAAAATAGTATAATTTTTCCTTTTTTTGAGACAATTAGTTTTAAAAATTATATAATTTTGTTTATTTGTTTGGATATTTAAATTTATATATGTACCTATAATATATCTTTATTTAATTTTGTGTATATGTTTTAATTAAATATTATTTTAAAGTTATTATTTTTTCTTTTTCTATAGTACGTATATGCATAGTTTATATAAAATAATAATTGACAAAAAAAATTTAATTGCGTGGATAGCATCGGTTGACGTGGCGAATTGACGCTACCCACGTGGCTAGCGTTGGTTGACGTGGCGAACCAACGCTATCCACCTAATATATCCGTTTGGCTTATGTTTTATGCAGAAACCTAATTTCTTTATTTCTTTCTCAATTTTCGGTCACCTTCGACCACCATTTGCAACGTCATTTTATGGGTTATATTCCCTTCTCATTATCTTTCAGATCTACTATTTTTTTGAGCGAAATTCTCAAATTTTTTATACCCATTGTTTTACTTATTCTCACTTACAAAACATCATTTTCTTCTTCTTTCCTCCATTTAGTCACTTCATAACATTCTTGTAAGTATTTCTATTAATTTTACGGCTTATTATTTAGTTTGTTTTATTTTTTGCATAAATTTTTGATTTAGGTATGTTTTTGATTTTGCTTGTTATTATGTTTGACTTATTTTATGTGGAAATAATATCTGAAATGTTGTGGGTTTGATGGATTATAAATATTTACTGTACGTGGATAAATTTATTTATATATAAATAATTATATTTTATTAAGCAGAATTTTGCAGCTTATTATTCAGTTTGTTTTATTTTTTGTATAAATTTTTGATTTAGGTATGTTTTTGATTTTGCTTGTTATTATGTTTGACTTATTTTATGTGGAAATAATATCTGAAATGTTGTGGGTTTACTATGCGGATAAATTTATTTATATATAAATAATTATATTTTATTAAGTAGTGAATAGAGGAAAAATAATATGTTTTTTTAAATTTGTAAGAAATTATATTGGTATAAGAGTTATACGTGCTATCTATTGACTCTTAAAAAAATTATAAATATATATTTATAAACTCAATAATTTAAATAATATATATATATATATATATATATTAATAAAAATCAAATAATAACTAAAAACTAAGTAGTATTATTATTTTTATTTATATATGCTACTTATGTGTTAAAATGTTAAATATGTTACTATAGTAGTCCCTACTTCTATAGAATGTTATATACGTATAATTAATATTACTTTTTAATTATGATATAGTAACATGTTTAGAAATTAGAATCAACCAAAGTGATTGGTTTTTATATATTCATGCTAGCATGTTGCTTATTTTTTAATTTGTATAGAAATGGTTTTGTAAAATGATTAAAATGATAATTGTTTTGTATTATGTATGTTTTGATATATATTCTAATAATTAGGAAATTTATATATAATAATACTTGCAATATATTCATTGGATACATAATTAAGTAATATGTTTAATTAATGTCATTAATAGAAAATGAACAAATCTTGGATGTCAAAGTGTAGAATTGAGTATGACTATATTTCTGGAGTTGAAAGTTTCATGGAATTTGCTTGTAGAAATAGTAATACTGGAACTAGTATGATTCGATGCCCATGTGTTAAATGCAAAAACGAGCGATTTCATGAATTTTATGAGGTTAAGTATCACCTTATCCATAATGGTATTCTTTTGAGCTATAAATGTTGGTATTATCATGGAGAAAATATTGATAATACTCATGGGGAAAAGATAAATAAAAATGTGAGTGGATTACATACATCTTATCATAATGTACTGACAGAAAATATGTTTCATGGTGTTGAAGATGAATTACGCGAGGATGATCCCGAAACCTTTAAAAAACTTATAGAAGATGCCGAAAAATCGTTGTATCCAAAATGCAAAAAATACACTAAAATGTCCGGATTGGTTCATTTGTACAATGTGAAGGCAAAACATGGTTTTTCTGACAAGGGATTCACAGAATTACTAAATCTACTAGTCGATATGTTTCCTGAGGGTATTGAATTGCCATCTTCAATGTATGAAGTGAAGAAATCTCTTAGTCGATTTGGCATGGAATATCATAAGATTCACACTTGTCCAAATGATTACATTCTTTATAGAAAAGAATATGAGATATTACATGATTGTCCTATGTGTAAAGAATCGAGATGGAAGCATGGTACAAATGAGAGTACAATACATAAGAAAGGCGTGCCTGCAAAGGTTTTTTGGTACTTTCCTCCGATTCCTCGCTTTCAAAGGTTGTTCAATAGTAAAGATACATCAAAGATGTTGACTTGGCATTCAGATAATTGATCTGATGATGGGGTGCTACGTCATCCTTGTGATTCTCCAAATTGGAAAGTAGTACATAATTTATCTCCTCAATTTTCATCTGATCCGCACAATCTTCGTCTTGCCATTGCTGATGATAGAATTAATCCACATAGTTCCCTTAGTAGTAGATATAGCTGTTGGCCAATAATTATGGTAACATACAACCTTCCTCCCTGGTTGTGTATGAAAAGAAAATTCATGATGTTAACATTATTGATCTCAAGACCGAAATGACCCGGTGTTGATATTGATGTATATTTGCAGCCTCTGATAGATGATTTAAAGATGTTGTGGAATGATGGTGTAAATGTTTATGATGCACATAAATAAGGGATGCCCTATATGTAGTGATGACACTTCTGTAACTTATCTTGTTCACAAATGAAATATGTCTTATAGAAGACACAAAAGATTTTTTCCATCTGGACACAAGTTTAGATACCAAAAGAAACTGTTCGATGGTGAAGAAGATCATGATCATGCAAATCGACCTTTGCCAGGTGTTGAGATATTAAGGCAATTGAATGGTATGACATTCAAACGATATGGAAAGATGAAAAAAAACTCACTAAGGTAGGGAAACGAAAGAGGTCAACTAATGAAATGGGTGAAAATGAAAAAGAGTTTGAACCGACTTACCATGGTTTTTTGAAAAAAAAAATCAATATTTTGGGAATTACCTTATTGGAAAGACCTACATATTCATCACATCTTAGATGTCATGCACATTGAGAAGAATGTGTGTGAGATCTTGATTGGTAATTTACTTAATATACCTGGAAAAACAAAGGATGGAATTAAAGCAAGATTGGATTTAAAGAAACTATGCATACGATCTGAATTGGAACCAAGGGTGGAAAATGATAAGAATCGAACATACTTACCACCTGCATCATATACAATGTCAACAAAAGAAATGGATGTGTTTTGTAAATGTTTGGAGGGTGTGAAAGCTCCTGATGGTTACTCATCCAACTTAAGAAATTTTGTGTCTATCATCGATAAAAGACTGTATGGATTGAAATCACATGATGTCATATCTTAATGCAACAGTTATTACCAGTTGCTATTAGATCAATTCTTCCAAAACATGTTCAATTATCAATAATTGGGCTTTGTTCATTCTTCAATACAATATGCAAGAAATCTATATCAATTGGCGAGTTAAATTCTTTACAGAAAGATGTTGTAGAGATTTTGTGTCTAATTGAAAAATATTTCCCTCCTTCTTTCTTCGATATAATGATTCACTTGTGTGTTCATTTAGTTCAAGAGATTCAATTGTGTGGTCCTACTTACTTAAGGTGGATGTATCCTTTTGAAAGATATATGCAAGTCCTTAAAGGATATGTAAATAATAGAAATCGACCTGAAGGATGCATGGTGGAACGTTACATTGCTGAAGAGGCCATTGAGTTTTGTTCTGAATACTTTAGTGGTTGCATTGAAATTGGGAATCCTACACACAAGTTGTTCTTAGAACGTCACATGATCCAAGTAGGTAACCCTATGCTTGGTGGAAGTAAGAAATTATTTATTGATCGCACTCGATGGGAAAAAGCACACCGAATCATTTTGGTAAATAATAATGAAACCTGGCCATACGTAGAGTAAGTGATGTTCATTGTTTCATGATTGCAAAAATCATTTTTTATTTAACTATTAATGATGATATATAACTTCATATATACTTAATAACATTATAGGATGCATTTAAACTTATTGAAGATCGATCCTCGTTATAAAAAAATAGAGGAGAAAAATGGTTGTATGATGAACATAAGCGAGAGCTTATTAATTGGTTTCGCAACCATGTAAGTGTCACAAAAAACAATTCATGCATGTATCTTCCTAGATCTATTCAATCTTTTAAAACTTTGCTCAAACACATTTTGTGTTTTTGTATACATAGATTCGAGATGAACTCAAGAAACCCAATCATAAAATATCAGAAAGTTTACAATGGCTTGCACATGGGCCAAAATTCAATGTCAAATCATTTTATAGTTTCACAATAAATGGATCGAGGTTTACGACTCAAGCTAGGGACAAAGTTTGAGTAAATCAAAATAGTGGTGTGAAGATGGTTGCACAAACTATGCAATTTACCAGTTCAAAAGATGCTAATCCTATACTTTCTAATAAAACATATTATGGTATAATACAAGAGATTTGGGAATTGGATTATGAGGTGTTCCATGAAACAGTTTTCTTGTGTGATTGGATCGAAGATGTTATCAATGTTGGATATAAAATAGATGATTTTGGATTTACCTTTGTAAATTTATCCAGGATAAGTCACATTGATGATCCTTTCATGTTAGCACTTCATGCAAAACAAGTATTTTACGTGAGCGATCAAATTGATCCAAGATGGTCTGTTGTGTTAACGCCTCCACAAAAAGAGTTTTACCATTGTGATGCTGTAGAAGATGATGACTTTATGCTTGATACATTAACCAATATTAGTAATTTCTCAAATAAATTGCCTAATGTATGTGATGATCTAATTGATGATGATGATTCTTCGTCATGGGCTCGAAGTGATTGTGAAGGAATATATGTATACGATCAACAACCTAATTAAACATAACGTATGTTCTATATTGTTGTAATAACTCTTATATATATGTATGTTCCTAAAATTGTCAATTAATTTATATTTCTTCATTGTTTGCAGATATTTCATGGATCTTCGGATAACAGAGCTTGTAGATCCAAATGATCCATTGGGGTATTTGAAAAGAAGGGGTTGGGCGAATATACCTGATGCTCCACTTAACCCAGATGATAGAATACCTATTCTATTTGATGCTACTGGTAATCCAATAGGGGAAAATGGTTAACAATTGAAATCCTCTATTGGTCGACTTGCAAAGTCCAGTATACCAATCAATATAGATGATTGGTCTGAGGTTGACGATGTAGAAAAGTTCAAAATATGGATAATCATTTGTGTAAGTCTCTTATATTTTATAATCAATATATATATTATATTAGGTGTGTATTATATCTAATCTTTTGTACTGTGTTTTTATAGAATCGTTATAAATTCAATGATAGTTTGAAACTTAAGTGTTATAAGATTGCAAATAAGGCGTGGAAGGAATACAAGACTGCCATATTGGCAAGAAATTATGTGTTTCCATATTTGGAACCACTTGATGAGTTAGAGCTCTACAAAATCCCTGAAGGATACCCCTGGATTACACCTCAAGTTTGGAAAGACTTTGTGGATTATAGACGTTCAGATGAATTTCAAATATTAGGGAAGAACATTAGAATGTACAAATGCATAACATTCTTCCTAACCGCACTGGGAGGTCTTCATATCCTGAAGTTAGATATAGAATGGTATTATTAATTTGTCTTAATTTATAAATATTTTTATATTTATTTTCCTCAATTTAATTCCATGTCATTGTTAATAAATTTTTCATAATTTATGTAGGAAGCTGAATTGGGTAGACCTATTACTCGAACTGAATTGTACATAGAAACAAAGACTCCCAAAACGAAGAATTCAAGACCGATGACTAAGCGAGGAGAATAATAATTAAACGAGTTGGTTAGTAATTTCGATTGATAAAAAGTCTTAATGATTTTTAATAATTGATGTAATAATGAATGAAATGTTTGTGTGCTTTATTATTTGTAGAGAGCTGTTCAAGAAAAAATATCCAGGGGTGAAATAATCGAAGAGCCTGGGAGAGATGCTTTATATCATGCATTTGGACGTGAGCATCCTGGTCATGTTAGGGGAGGTAGCAAGTGTTAAGTTAGAGCCTATGGAGTATTTTAACATTTCAAAACAAAATCCTCAGACGATAAGTAAGGAGAAATACACTAAAATTGAAGAAGAATTCAACTCCTTTAAGGCCTCAGTGTTAAGTGAGATTACCACTCTAAAAGAACATCAATCATAACAAATGTCAGACATGGCATCATGCTAAAATCAGGGCATGCCATATTGGGCAAGCATGCAACCATCCATGCTAGGCATGCCACCCACATAATCTCATTGCGCTCAAACTACATCCAGTATGGGATATAGCCATCCTATTGGTCCTCACTACATGCCAGGAATGCATATGCAATCAAGTAGTGGTTCATTTTCTCCAATGCAATCTGCACATTCTTACAATCAATCAAACCACGATGAACGTTTTGGTGAGAATGTACACCCAATAGCTACCCCACATGGGAGTCCTCTTCTATTTGATGAATCATATGTGGTAAGATTTTAATTTTTGATGTATATAATCTATTATTTTTAAATTCTTATTATATGTTTTATTTTTTATATATAACACTTAAATGTTTTACAGAATATGAAATGTTTGTTGAAACATCCTTCGTCAACGAACTTTGTTGTTATTGGAACGGTACAACAATTGAGCGATGATCGGATGATTCATAATCAATATTTGCCTAATCATTGGCGAATAGTAATTGATCAATCATTGTTTCGTGATTTTCCACTACCTGTACCTTCTGATGCTACCACAGTCCAATAGGCAGTTGGACAGTATGAGGCTTGGCTGTCAATTCAAGTTATTCTAAATTTTGACGTGGTACTATTTTTTAACTTAAAATATAACACTTGTTTACTACTATTATTTTATTATATCTTATATTGTTACTAAAGAATACATATATAATACTTTTTTTAGTCTATTATACCAGAACTCTTAAATGCGGCACATTTAAGAGATACGAAGCAAGTATCCCGTGCTATATCTATGTTTAGTGGCCAATCATCGCGCACCAAGTCATTCAAGAAGAAGCCATGGAAAAAGTATAGTCATAATTATGCGTTAAACTTCAGCAGAAATCTTGGTACTTTGATGACTATTGTTGGGAGGGTATCTAGCATAAATGATGGATGGACTGTGCCACTTCCTATAGAAATTTCTGGTGTAGACCTCGACCAAACTTATATATCGATCGAGTGCTTATTGTAACTATTTGAATATGAAATGATCGATTTAAGTATAATTCAAGTGTGGATAAGGTGAGTCCTCGATCTATTTATTTTTCTTTTATTTATGTAGAACATATATAATTATATTTATATTATCTAATTATATATATATATATATATATATCTTTTATATAGGGCATGCTATTATCGACTCCAACATAATCACTCATCAAATTTAGCAATGTTCTATGATTCTTCATATGTCAATCAATATCAAGAGAAAGATGTTAGCATCAGAGCTAAACAATTATATGATAGAGCATTAATGCTTAACATAAATCAAAATTTGATAATCCCTTGGCCATTAAGGTTTGAACAAGGCCAAGATCATTGGATGTTGGCAATCATTGATCTGTTCAATAATCATGCTTGGTATTGTGACTCAGCTTCCATAGAACTGAGTAAAGATACAAAAGAAGTTGTTGAAATGTAAGAGTTATAGTTACATATTAGTTTCTTCTATTATTTTTTGTAATATTTAATAAAAACTAACCGTTTTAAACCTTGATAGGGCATGGAAGTTGTGGAACAAGTTTAAGGGCATTGTCCTTAAAAAATCTCATAAGCTTATATGGACAAAAGTTATGGTATGTACAAGTCAATATTAATAATTTTATTAATTTTACAATTGAATAATAAAGATGTTCGAATATGAAAATTCATGTACACTTGTTTTTGTATGTTCCACAACAAAATAATGGAGTCATGTGTGGTTATTATGTCATGAAGTTTATGAGCGAAATCATCACAAATATCAAAATTCCAATTGATGATGTGGTAATATCTTTTACCCATATACATAAAAGTTTTTAACATATTTGAGTTTGTTTTTGTAAATAAATGAAATTATATTCTTATTTTGATTTTAAATACATGTAGTTCTTTGGTTGGAAAAGACGGGCTACGACCAACAAATTTTTGATGATTTACGAGAGGAATGTGCAAAACACATGGTTCAAATTATATCATCATAAGAAGAATCACGAGAAGATTCTGATGATCTTGAATAGCATTTGACAACATAACAGTAATTTTTTTAATGATTTAATTTCTCTATCTATTCCTGTGTTTGAAGTCACTTGTTTGATAAATGATTATATGCTCATGTATTTAGGGGAATGCATTGTTTTATGGACCTAATTTTGGCCCAAACTACATCTCATCTCTCTTTCCTACTTTCCTTACGAACTCATATTTAGAGTTCATTATAGCATTAAAAAATACTAGTAGAGATTCTAGATAACTTCATATTTATAGACAAATAATTAATAAAGTGCTAATAATATGAGTTCGTCGAATGTCGCTGTACATGATAATCTCTTTTTGATGGTAATATTTATAATGATTTAATTTCTTCATTCGTATGTCTGAAGTTTAGACTGCTTGTTTGATGGATGTTTTACGTGCTCATGTATGTAGGGGAATATGAATTGTTATATGGATCAACTATTTTTTTGTCTAGTTTTCTTGTCATAATGCTTGTGAAGGCCAATCAAGATTCTAAGCCAACCAAGCTTACTCGATCGCATCCAATTACACTTTCACATTATTATTTTATTTGTAATTTAAGTTAACTATATGTATTATATATACATTATTTGTTTTTGTAATAAATTTAATTATCGAGTAATTAAATATATTTAATTTTTTAATTATTTGTATTATTATTTATATTTTAGTTTTTTATGTTATATATATATTGAATAATACGAAAAATGAGACTAAAAATAAAAAAATCATATAATGTACTGGTAAAGTCGGTTCACTTGATGAACCGACTTTACATTTTAAGTCGCTCGCTAAACTTACTTTAAATTTGTTTAAAGTCTATTTTTAACCAATTTTAATGCCTATTTTTGTAGTAGTGCACATTGTTTGGTTCTACTCTCGTGTTCTTCCTCTTCTAACTTATTAACATTACTAAATGTTGTTTTTTTTTGAATTTTTTTAAAATATAACATAGAACGTGATAAATCTATATAGAATCTAACATCTATGTGATAACATTTACGAAAATACATATATAATACTTTTTTTGTCTATTATACCAAAACTCTTAAATGCGGCACATTTAAGAGATACGAAGCAAGTATCTCGTGCTATATCTATGTCTAGTGGCCAATCATCGCGCACCAAGACATTCAAGAAGAAGCCTTGGAAAAAGTATAGTCATAATTATGCTTTAAACTTCGGTAGAAATCTTGGCACTTTTATGACTATTGTTGGGAGGGCATCTAGCATAAATGATGGATGGACTATGCCACTTCCTATAGAAATTTCTAGTGTAGACATCGACCAAACTTATATATCAATTGAGTGTATATTGCAACTATTTGAATATCAAATGATCGATTTAAGTATAATTTAAGTGTGGACAAGGTGAGTCCTCAATCTATTTATTTTTCTTTCATTTATGTAGAACATATATAATTATATTTATATTATCTAATTATATATATATATATATCTTTTATATAGGGCATGCTATTATCGACTTCAACATAATCACTCATCACATTTAGCAATGTTCTATGATTCTTCATATGTCAATCAATATCAAGAGAAGGATGTTAGCATCAGAGCTAAAAAATTATGTGATAGGGAATTAACGCTTAATAGAAATCAAAAGTTGATAATCCCTTGGCCATTAAGGTTTGAACAAGGCCAAGATCATTGGATGTTGGTAATCATTGATCTGTTCAATAATCATGCTTGGTATTGTGACTCAGCTTCCATAGAACTGAGTAAAGATATAAAAGCAATTGTTGAAATGTAAGAGTTATAGCTACATATTAGTTTCTTCTATTATTTTTTGTAATATTTAATAAAAACTAACCGTTTTAAACCTTGATAGGGCATGGAAGTTGTGGAACAAGTTTAAGGGCATGCCCTTAAAAAATCTCATAAGCTTATATGAACAAAAGTTATGCTATGTACAAGCCAATATTAATAATTTTATTAATTTTACAATTGAATAATAAAGATTTTTGAATATGAAAAATCATGTACACTTGTTTTTTGTAGGTTCCACAACAAAATAATGGAGTCATGTGTGGTTATTATGTCATGAAGTTTATGAGCGAAATCATCACAAATATCAAAATTTCAATTGATGATGTGGTAATATCTTTTACCCATATACATAAAAGTTTTTAACATATTTGAGTTATTTTTTGTAAATAAATGAAATTACATTCTTATTTTGATTTTAAATACATGTAGTTCTTTGGTTGGAAAAGACGGGCTACGACCAGCAAATTTTTGATGATTTAGGAGAGGAATGTGCAGAACACATGGTTCAAATTATATCATCAAAAGAAGAATCAGGAGAAGATTCTGATGATCTTGAATAGCATATGACAACATAACAGTAAATTTTTTAATGATTTAATTTCTCTATCTATTCCTGTGTTTGAAGTCACTTGTTTGATAAATGATTATATGCTCATGTATTTAGGGGAATACATTGTTTTATGGACCTATTTTTCGCCCAAACTAGATCTCATCTGTCTTTCCTACTTTCCTTACGAACTCATATTAGCACTTTATTAATCATTTGTTTATAAATATGAAGTTATCTGGAATCTCTGCTAGTATTTTTAATGCTATAATGAGCTCTAAATATGAAATCAGGTGTATGTAACTCCGATTTGTTTCTTGGTTTGTATGAGTTTTGGTGCCCATGAACGTGTTCCATATATTTAAGGGCACCAAAACTCACATAAGCCAAGTAAGAAATCAGAGTTATACTTGATTTCATATTTAGAGTTCATTATAGCATTAAAAAATACTAGCAGAGATTCCAGATAACTTCATATTTATAGACAAATGATTAATAAAGTGCTAATATGAGTTCGTCGAAGGGTTATATCACTCGGATGTCGCTGTGGTAATCTCTTTTTGATGGTAATATTTATAATGATTTAATTTCTTCATTTGTATGTCTCTGAAGTTTAGACTGCTTATTTGATGGATGTTTACATGCTCATGTATGTAAGGGAATATGAATTGTTATATGGATAAGTTGTTTTTTGTCTAGTTTTCTTGTCATAATGCTGGTGATTCTAAGCCAACCAAGATTCTAAGCCAACCATGCTTACTCGCATCCAATTACACTTTGACGACATTATTTTATTTGTAATTTAAGTTAACTATATGTATTGTATATACATTATTTGTTTTTGTAATAAATTTAATTATCAAGTAATTAATTATATTTAATTTTTTAATTAATTGTATTATTATTTATATTTTAATTTTTTATGCTATATATATATTGAATAATACGAAAAATGAGAATAAAAATAAAAAAATTCATAAAATGTACGTGTAAAGTCAGTTCACGCGGTGAACTAACTTTACATTTTAAGTCGATTCAGCGAACCGACTTTAATGCCTATTTTTATAATAGTGAAATACGTGTGATTCCAAAAAGATAAATTTATATAAAAATATGATAAAATCATATAAATATAAATCTTTTTAATTAATTAAAGTACATTAAATCATACTAATTTTAATGCTTTTCAAGCACTCATCGGTGGCCACCAAAAATGAGGGCTTCCTTTGGGAACATATCTAAGTGGTGCACTTTTCACAAGGATATGGGTCACGAGATGCAAGATTGCTGGCATTTGAAGAAAGAAATAGAGGATCTATTATCCAGAGGGTATTTACGGGACCTTATGGGAAGTAACAACAAAGAAGATAGGCGACATCCCAAACATGAAACATTAAGGGTACTTGCTCATTTAGATAGCAGGATAGACCCATAAAATGAGGATAATATGAGGACTATCCAAACTATACATGAAGGGATTGGTCTCAATGGGACCTCCAATAACTCATGAAAAAGGTATGCTAGAGACATGCACAGTTTATTGCACATTTATAATTTGGATAAAGTGAGGTCCTCTATTGAAATCACCTTTACTAGAAGGGACGAGGCCTCGTCTCTGATGAGTGCTCAAAAAGCACTAAAATTACCATGATTTTATGCACATTAATTGACTAAAAAATATATATATTTATATGTTTTATCATATATTTATATAAATTTGTCTCTTTCGGAATCACGGGTATTTTTATTGTTTTCAGGTATTTTCGCTTAAAAACGTCACTTAAAGACTCAAAAAGGAATACTAGAAGCAATACATCAAAAATATATTAATAAATAAATGGGAAAAGGTCAACAAATATGGAAAATTTGGACAAAATGGGTCGAAAAGGTCAAAAATATCAAAAAGGAGAAAATCGCGCCCGGAGCAGCCCATCCCGCGCGCGCCATCACTGTTCACGCGCGCGCGGCTGTGTGGCTGCTCTTGCCTTCCGCGCGCGCAGCGCACCCAGTTGCCCTCCGCGTCCCACCGACGCCATTTCGCCCATTTTTCACGTGCGGCCCAGCCCCAGCTGACGTCATGCGATGTCATCAATGACCTCACTATTTGCACTACGCGTTTTCACCATTTTTTAACATTTTTTCACCCACTCTTTCTCTCCATCCTCACCTATAAATACCCCCCTTCTCTTCAATTCAAAACACACCTAAAAAAAACACACTTCTCTCTTCTTTCTTTCTCTCCATTTCTTAGTTTTTAATTTTTTTTAGTTTTTCTTATGTTTTAGCTAGTTTCTCTTAGTTTTAGAGTTCGTCCCTTTTTGGGAAGAACTAGTTATGTTTTTGTAATTTATTAGCTTTTTGATTCAATAAATGGGAGTGCAAATTCCGTTTGGAGGTTTTTTAGCAACGGGAATGGCATCGAAGTACTGTAAGGATTTTATTTTCTTTGCAGTTATTTTTATGCTTTATTCTTACATGTTATATTTAATTTGTATGCGTGATTAAATTTAAGCGTGCTAGTGTTGTAAAAATGATATAATAATAACGTTGTTATGCTTGCGAAATATTAAATAGGTAAAAATCTCTAAAATGAATTGATTTTATTTTTATTCAAGATTTTATATTAAGAATGTTAGAGAGAAATATATTATTTTTCATTACAAACTTAAATCTGAAAATTATATTTTAAGGTTTAGTTATCCCGTCTAATTTAGAGTAGTGCTCTTTTATTTGTTGGTACAATCGCCCGGTAGTTAGAGTGAAGCTCTATTTCAAAAGTTTTTATAAGAATTATTATCTAAAACTAAGAGAAACTAGCTAAAACATAAGAAAAACTAAAAAAAACTAAAAACTAAGAAATGGAGAGAAAGAAAGAAGAGAGAAGTGTGTTTTTTTTAGGTGTGTTTTGAAGTGAAGAGAATGGGGGTATTTATAGGTGAGGATGGAGAGAAAAAGTGGGTGAAAAAATGTTAAAAAATGGTGAAAACGCGTAGTGAAAATAGTGAGGTCATTGATGATGTTAGCATGACATCATGGGGGCGGCTGCACGTGAAAAATGGCGCGAAATGGCGCTGAGGCGGGTACCAGCGCGCATGGCCAGCGAAGGCTGCTGACTGCACGCGTGAACGGTTGATAGCGCACTGCGGCGCACATGGATCTGGAGGGTGGCGTGCTGCGCGCGCGGGGTGGGCTGCTCCGGGCGCGATTTTCTCCTTTTTGAGATTTTTGACCTTTTCGACCCATTTTGTCCAATTTTTCCATATTTGTTGACCTTTCCCCATTTATATATTAATATATTTGTGATGTATTGCTTCCAGTATTCCTTTTTGACTCTTTAAGTGACATTTTTAAGCGAAAATACCTGAAAAACAATAAAAATACCCGTGATTCCGAAAAAGAAAAATTTATATAAATATATGATAAAACATATAAATATATATTTTTAATCAATTAATGTGCATAAAATAATGGTAATTTTAGTGATTTTTGAGCACTTATCATGACCCCAACGACCTTCTTGCTAGTCCCTTAGCGAGAGCGATAAAAACTAAAAATTAAATTATCCTAAATCACTTCCGTGGATTGACAGTTTGCATTGCTTGCAACAAGCCTTTAAACCCTAGGTTGCCTCTACTAGTGGGCGAGTTTGAGTCTCGTGAGGGTTTTCGATAATGATACCCATGAGCATTGAACTAAATGTAAAAATAAAAACAATCAAATCAAAAACTAAAATTACAACAAAATCAAAAATTAATTTAAGAATAAAAGAAAACAACATATCACAAAAATTTCTCATACTTTTTTAATCTCTTTTAAGATCCTAATTAAAATCTCAAGCATAAGTTATTTTAATCTCTTTAAACAATCATGATTTTATTATAATAATTAGTCGAAAATCATTTTCATATTTCCTATAAAAAATGTATCAATTTAATTTTACCCAATTTCAGTGTCATGAATCAGAATTCGCTTCGACTCTATTCCTCACAAGTCAATACTCTCGAAACACTGAATCCTATGGGTTCAAACACTCATACTATTTTATATGCGAAAGAGTTGATGTATAGAAATGAACTAATATGTTCGCATATGTATAAAGAATAAAGGCTCAAAGTGTTATTTTAACATTGATCTCATGAAAGGAATCAAATGTATAAATTATAAAGATATCATATATAAAAATTATTTTCATGCATAAATCAAACTCATTAAGAAATAATTTCAAGATCTATGCCTTTTACAAATGAAGAGAGTGCAATGACTTTTTAGGGAATTATTTCCTATATCCTTCTTTTATAATTAGCCTTTACTCACAACTTTGTAGGCAATGTGGGTTATAGTATGTAGATTATACTATATATTATTTATCTCTCTATTTTTTTTTCCTGAAGATATTTCTCAATATATATATTTTAGAGAGTCAACCCATGTACAGATTGTACATTTGTTTTTTGGATTTTGGTGAGTGGTTAATTTTGTGGCTTTTCTGTTTGATCTTGGTTTAGGTAACCCCAGATATGTCTCTTTTTTTTGTAGCAGTCATGCATGAATGAGATATAAGCATATACTATCAATTTCTACTCAAATCATTTAATCTAAACAAAAATAATAAAAAAAAATATACGATACTCTATTAAGATAGAAAAAATTCATACATTCAATGCTAATACCTATAGAGATCATCTAAAAATTTGAAGAAATAAGAAATGTGTTTGGAGTAGAAAAAAATATATATTTCACTCTGAATAAAGGAAATTAGGCTCAAATTATATCTCACAAAGGTAGTCTCCACTAAAACAAATTCATAAACACCGATTTTGGGCTTAATATAATTTATACATCTTATCAAGAAATACTAGTTATGACAAAAACTAACTAATTATAAAAAATAATTACAAAATATTTCATGATATGTTTTCAAAAATTAATCTAATAGTACAAGAGACTTAACTATTTACTTAAATTTGATTTAAAGAAATGATAATTTTTGTGAGAAAATTTTTTTTCAAAAATTACTAAATCACACAAAATAGAAATAAAACCAAACGCACAAAAAATGAAAAAGTATATTTTTTATTTTTTTTATTTTTTTTTATTTTTAAATTGTTAAAACTTTTTTTTAATTAAGCATGGTAACTTTTCACCACTGACCTAGAACTTACATTGTCCTCAATGTAACAACTGTAAATTAAAGATAAAGAGAAAAGAGAAGAAAAATTACCTATTTCCTGAGAATGTGCAAGTAGTAATGGAAAATGCAAGTGCATCCATCATAGTCATCATTAAAGTGTATACAGACAAATCGTTGTGAACTTCTAACATCTCAACAAATATTTTTAGTTTTAACAATTTAAAAATTATTCACATGTAATTAAAATGAACTTGCCAAAAAATTTGATGCCATCCTGTAGAGCGCCAAAAACTTGATGGTACGGCAAGCATCGCCAAATCACACTTAAATACTTTGGTTTTATATTTATAAAACTCTCGCAAGTTCTGCGAATCATTTCATAGAAAATGATAAGTATACTCCCAGGTCGATCTAAGGAAGGAATGTATGTGGTTTTTAATTTATTATTCAAACTTTTAAAAACGAAATTAAATCTAAACATCCTCTCCACGATATTTTGGGGTTTTGTGTTTTTAATCTAATAACATAAAATTAAACATAGATTCAATAAACATTCATGCAAATTTTATCTTTTATAAATAGTGGAGTATTTATGGATATAATAACTAAGTTAATTATGCTTGCTTTCGTATTATCTAGGTTATTAAAGATATGAATTGATATTTATTGATTCTCCCTTTTTTGTATGAATACCACCTTTGGTGGGGTTAGATATTCTTTGTTAACTAAACAAATCAATTAACACCTATGGGTGGGGTTGATAACTAATTTTGGTTAATTAAATTAATTCCTTTTTCTAAGAGATTGAAAATGAGCTAGTTTAAATGCCACCTTTGGTGAGTTGAAACGATTTAAACTTTATTCAAGGTGTCAAATTAAACCTAAGAATTTAGTTATCAGAGTACTAACTTTCAAGTTTTAAAACCACTTTGAAAGCGTGTTGTCAATACATTTCGGATAATAATTCTTATAAAAACTTTTGAAATAGAGCTTTCCAACTCTTGGCGGTGTATTGCAACAATAAAGAAACCTTCTCTAAATCGAATAGGATAACTAAACCTTAAAATCTAAGTTTCAGATTTAAGTTTGTAATGAAAAATAATATATTTCTCTCTAACATTCTTAATATAAAATCTTGAATAAAAATAAAATCAATTCATTTTAGAGATTTTTACCTATTTAATATTTATGGCTTATAACGTTATTATTATATCATGTTTACAACTTGACTAGCCTGCAGTTAAATTTAATCACA
Source organism: Hippophae rhamnoides (assembly GCA_033030585.1). Lineage (NCBI taxonomy): Eukaryota > Viridiplantae > Streptophyta > Magnoliopsida > Rosales > Elaeagnaceae > Hippophae > Hippophae rhamnoides. The sequence continues at coordinate 55,637,026 of CM065429.1, read as the reverse complement.
GACAAATTAAATATAACATGTAAGAATAAAGCATAAAAAATAACTACAAAGAAAATAAAATCCTTACGGTGCTTGATGCCATTCCCGTTTGCTAGAAAACCTACTGAAACGGAATGTGCACTCCCATTTATTGAATCAAAAAGCTAATAAATTACAAAAAACATAACTAGTTCTTCCCAAAAAGGGAAGAACTCTAAAACTAAGCAAAACTAACTAAAACATAAGAAAAACTAAAAAAAAACTAAAAACTAAGAAATGGAGAGAAAGAAAGAAGAGAGAAGTGTGTTTTTTTAGGTGTGTTTTGAAGTGAAGAGAATGGGGGTATTTATAGGTGAGGATGGAGAGAAAAAGTGGGTGAAAAAATGGTGAAAACGCGTAGTGCAAATAGTGAGGTCATTGATGATGTCAGCATGATGTCATGGGGGCGCACGCGTGAACAGTGATAGTGCGCTGCGGTGTGCACGGATCTGGAGGAAGGCACGTGCATCTGCGCGCGGACGTGGGGCATGCTGCGCGCGGACGTGGGGCGTGCTGCGCGCGGACGTGGGGCGTGCTGCGCGCGGACGTGGGGCGTCTGCGCGGACGTGGGGCGTCTTTGCGCGCGGATGTGGGCGTGCTGCGCGCGCACTCGGTCTTGGTAGACATGTGCGCACGCGGGATGGGGCTAGCTTTCGGGCGCGATTTTCTCCTTGTTGACATTTTTTACCTTTTCGACCCATTTTGTCCAATTTTTCCATATTTGTTGACCTTTCCCCATTTATTTATTAATATATTTGTGATGTATTGCTTCCAGTATTCCTTTTTGAGTCTTTAAGTGACGTTTTTAAGCGAAAATACCTGAAAACAATAAAAATACCCGTGATTCCGAAAAAGACAAATTGATATAAATATATGATAAAACATATATATATATATATATATATATATATATATTAGTCAATTAATGTGCATAAAATCATGGTAATTTTAGTGCTTTTTGAGCACTCATCAGTCTCCCCACGAAGGCCCTTTGGTAATAACCCTGAGAATAGGATCCTGCGATGTTTGTCGAATCATGATTGACATTGGGAGTTCAGTCGACCTTCTTTTTCTATCAACAACTAGGGCCCTAGGCATCAGGGAATGAAACATCGTAAGAAAAGAGCTACCCATAATTGGATTTATTAGTAGCACCACCTATACAATTGGAACCATGGTGTTATCAATCATGGAAAAGGGATATCTAGTGATGACCGACTTTATGGTAATTGATGTCCTAGCTCACTACAATTCCATCCTAGGGAGACCATGAATACACAAGATGAGAGCAGTTTCGTCTACCTTCCATCAAATCATCAAATACCCAATTGAGGAAGTCATAAAAGAGATAAGGGGAGACTAGGAAAAGGCCAAAGGTTGTTATAATGCCACTATGAAAGAAGATGCTCCTAAGTAGCAACCACAACAAGGGTCTTGTTAAAAAATTCCATGAGATAGATTTCTAGCATATGTCAACTCAAATGAGGTGCGAGATCTATGAATTGGAGACAAGGAGGAAGACCACTCTCTAAAGCTGAGCACTACCTTGACAACAGAGGTTAGGGAGTAGCTATCTCGATTGCTATAAAAAAAATCTGACATCTTCACATGGAGGCCTATAGATATGCTCGGGATTGATTCAAAGATCATAACCTATAGGTTGAATGTTGATCCAAAAGCTAGGCCTATCAAGCAAAGAAAGAGGAAATTCCCTAGAGATTATTATAGAAGTGAACTACCCCACTTGGTTATCAAATATGGTGCTAGTGAAAAAGACTTACGGATCGCCCTATATATGTGTGGCCTTTACAGACTTAAATTATGCGTGTCCAAAAGATAGTTTCCCTGTCCTAAGTATTGATCAACTGATTTATGCCACCATTGGTTTTAGCTTGATAAGTTTTTTGGATGTATATTCTAGTTACCATTATATCAAAATACACAGCTAGTAAACCATGTCAAAGACTTGTAAGAAATATTTTGCATAGTCCAAAGGTATGGTATAAGACTTAACCCTAAAAAATGTATTTTTGTTGTCATTTCGGGAAAATTCTTAGGGTATCTTATATTTTCCTGTGGGATAGAGACCAAGCCAAATAAGATACAAGCCTTAGTCAATATGAAGCCTCTTACCAGTCTAAAGAGGATTCTACAATTGAACAAAAGTATAATGGCACTGTATAGATTCATTTCTAAATGCATGGAAAAATGTTTACCATTCTTCAAAATATTGAGGAAGAACACATCAATTTTTTGGAACAAGGATTGCTATAAAGCCTTTCAAGGAATTAAACAGTACTTGAGCAAGCCTCCAATCCTAGTCATCCCTTTCCCAAGAGAAACACTTTATCTATATTTAGTAGTTTCTCCCCAGACTTCATACTTCTATCTGAAAGAAATAAGGTCTAATGCCACATCTACTATATCATCAAAATCCTAATAGAAGGCCAAAGTAGGTACTTAACGATCAGTAAGTTGGCTTTTTCCCTAAAAATGATGGCGCTGAAGTTCATACATTACTTCGTCTCACATACAATGGTAGTACTCACCTCGTAGCCGCTCAAGAACATATTAAAAAGGCCAAAGGTCATAGGGAGGCTAGCATAAATTTTCATAAAGCTAGGAGAGTATGATATCAAGTATATAACTAGAACTGCCACTAAGGGATAAGTCATGGCAAAGTTTGCCGATGAGTTCAATGAGTCACAATATGTCATCATTGATGAAGTAAAGGTAGAAGTATATGGCTTGAATCAAAGAGAGAGGCCACCCTAGTAGTTATTCATTGATGATGCATATAACTTCAATGGCATTGAGATAGGGGTGGTCATAGTTGATCATGACAAAAATTGTTTCAAGTATACTATCAGGATGGATTTTCAAGCAACTAATAACGTTGCAGAGTACAAGGTAACTATATTTGGTGCCATAACGAAAAAGAAGCTTCTGGATAATAGTATTGTCTTGCATAGTGACTCATGATTGGTGGTCAACAAGTTATTGAGCACATTTGAGGCTAAAGATAACATGATGCTAAGATATTTGGAGAGACAAAGAAAAGAGTCGTTGAGTTTTTCCCACTTTGAGACAAGGAAATATCCAAAAAATGAGAATGGTCATGTTGATGCATTGGCCACACTAGCTGTTGTGCATGAGGCCAACCACACTCGGGTGGTTTTAGTAACAATCCTAACAGAGGCCAGTTTGGAGAAGGCAGAAAAAATAGTTGGAAGTATGGATGCTACTACGAGTCCATGGTTCACCCCAATCTTTGACTTCCTAAAAAAGGGAGACTTGTTCCAAGACCATAAACTCACAAAAGAAATCAAGGCTAAGGTAGGTTGATACATGATAAAAAATAATAAATTGTACAAATAATCTGCACTTGGAATCAGGCTCTTGTGCATAACTAGGGAGGGGTATGAAATAATTATGTTTGATGTCCATGAAGGAGAGTACGGATCTCATTCAGTGGAAGAAGGTTGTCCCAACGAGTTATGAAACATGGATACTACTAGCCTACTATGCTAGTAGATTGCATGAGGTACATCCAGGCATGCAATAAGTGTTAGAGATTCACCTCATTATCACACGGACTGCCAACCACCATGACATGGATAGTTAGCCCATAGCTCTTTCTACAAATATGGGTTTGACATAGTAGGACCCTTACCCTAAGCAAGAGGCCAAAAAAAGTTTTTATTAATCACCATAGATTATTTTTCCAAGTAGGCTAGAAGTCCATGGAACCTTTGGGAAGAATATGTGAAGAGGACGTAATTTGGTTTATCTAGAAGTCCATAGTTTTTTGCTTCAGCCTGCCCAAGTAGCTTATTACCAATAATGAAGACAATTTACATGTTGTAACATGAATGATTTTTCCCTCAATTATAACATCAAGAAGTGCCACTCAACACCATATTATCCATAAGCCAATGGCCAGCTCTATGACACGACATAACCCATTTTAACAGAGTGATTTATCAAACTAGTAGGGATTTTGCAGTTAAATCTATTTTTTACCAAAATTACATCCTATATTTCTTACATATATAATCTTAATATAAAAATACCCATACATTATATAATTATGAGTAGAGCTTTAGTGACCATCTCTGACCCCTAGTAAACCTTCAATTAGTGTAGGAATGCATTGTTAACATAGTGTGGAAAGACATTGACTTTGGCATTGAGAAGGCATTCAATGTCATGGTGAGGCTTACCACGATAAGGAAATGACTTACCACAATAGTAGTAAGCCTTACCTCTGAAAGTTTTTGGTAAAAAATGGAATCTAACCCATAATCAGGTGATTTTAGATAATTTGGAAAATTTTGATGTCCTCAAGACAAAATGTTTTATTTTATCCATCACTTTCAAAATCCATAGCCTATACCATGGCCTCAATATAGGACCAATTAAGGAAGAAGATAAACCCCTAAGATGAGTCTCACGTAAGGCCAATCTTAACTTATATCTATTGTTGATAATCCAACGACTATGCTTTGTGTAGTGCCAAATAATTACATCGTGCTTCGAATACTCAACAAAGGATGACTATATGTCATAGTAGACATGGGCATTACTACATAGATGGTTGCATAGGTCCAATAGGATGACTCTATGTCATAAGAAACATGGGCATTTCTACATAGATTGTGTGTTCAATAGGATGATTATATGTTATAGGAGACATTATTTGGCTATGATATTGCATAGGTGGCATGCCTGTCTAATAGGACATGCCTTGACTATAGTATGGTGGCATTCCTAGCATGGGTGACATGCCTTGCCAATGTTATCTGACTAGTATGTGTTGTGATGGCCCAACTTAATAACTTTGAAATTACTTTAAAGATGCAAGCTCGCTCAATATAGTAGCCTTAAAAGAGTTCAATTCGTCCTCAATTTTGTTGTACTTATACTTATTGACAAATTCAGGCCTTTGCTTTGGAATATTGAAAAATTTCATGACACCATCATATTGGCTTCCTCCTCTAACCTAATCAGGATGTTCTGGTCCAAATGGATAGTATATGGCATCCTTTTCTTGGTTGCTCGTTATTTCAACCCTATGTATTTGTTCTTGGTTCGTTCTCTATAAATAATAAAGCAATAAAGAGTATTGTTTATTATTATAGGAATGTGCAATTATAATAAGAACATTGTATCACATTAAATTACTAACCAATTTATTGAGTTTTTCTTCTCTTTGTTTACTCAATGGTTTTCCCTTTTCTTTTGGTATCTTTGTTTCTTTGTACAATTCATCTTGAGTTACAAGTCTACCCAATTCAGTTTCATACATATATAAATTAAATAAATTTACTTACCAATTTATTAACTTAATTAATAATATAAAAATAAAAATAATTATAAATTAAAAACTTAATTGTTATACTTTACCTCACTTTAGGATTTAATAACCTCCTAGTACTGTTAGGAAGAATAGTATGTATTTGAACATTTTGGTGTTCTTTCCTAATAATTTGAAATTCCTTTGAAATTCCTCTATATGTTTGTAATCTACAAACTATTTCCATGCTTAGGGAGTTATCCATGGGTGATATTCAAAGACTTTATACAATTTTTCTGCAATAAGGGGGTCCAAGTATAAAAACACATAATTTATAGCCAACTTAAAAGTTTTGTTTTTCTTCCATGCCTTGTTTTCAATTTTACAACAGTTTTTAACCAAAGTATCAAAGACTTTAAAATGGTTATGTAAAAAACATATTATGAATGAGATATAATAGCAAAAATGATATAATATGTAATTAATTATAAAGCAAAAGAGACCTGCTTGTATAGTTTTTTATATCTTAAACTTTTTAGAAACTTCAACCTCTTTCCAATCATTCATATTGATTGGTCTACTTGACCTAGTAAGTATACTACGTAAGATTTCAATCGTTGGCCATTTTTTCCCAATAGATTTTCAATTGTATCGAATTGAATATGTATTGTATCATCTTGATTAAGTGAAGCATATGGTATATTAGCCCAACACCTTCTTTTAAAATTTCCCAATAGATCATTTGAATTTATAATCTCTGGCACATCGATATTCATATAATCCATGAAATACCTACGAACAATGATGAAATAAAATTTAATATTCAAAATTTTAACTCCAAACATATAAATGAGTTATTATAATAATATAATAATATATAACATACATTATATCTAATTAGGTTGTCCATTGTATGTGTGTGTATATATCCTTTACAATCTCAATGGTAGAACTCTTTTTTGTGGAGGCGTTAATACAACTAATCATCTTGTGTCAATCTGATCGTTCACATAAAATACTTATTTTACATGAAGTGTTAACATGAAAGTATCATTGGTGTAGCCCATTTTGGATAAGTTGACATGGGTAAATCCAAAATCATTTATTTTATGTCCAACATTTACAGTGTCTTTGACCTAATCACACACGAATATTGTTTCATGGAAGACCTTATAATTGAGTTTCTAAATTTCTTAAATTATATCACAATACATTCTATTAGAAAGTATAGGATTACTATCTTTCAAACTAGCAAATTGCTAACTATGCACAACCATCTTCACATCACTATTTTGATTTACTTGGATTTTGTCCTCTACTTTTATTGTAAAACTAGAATCATTAATTGTGAAACTAGGATACAATTTGACATCAAATTTTGGAACATGTTCAAGCCATTACAGAGTTTCAGTTATTTTATGGTTAGATTTGTTGAGTTCAACTCAAATCTATGCATATAAAAACATGAAATTTGTTTAAAATAAGGTTGTAGAACATTAATTAGGAGCACTAATTAATTCTTGTAGGTGACACTCACATGGTTGCGAAACTAATTAATAAGCTCTCGTTTATGATCATAATACAATCATTTTTCTCCTCTCTCTTTTATAACGAGGATCGATCTTTAGTAAGTTCAAGTATATATGTGATATTATGAAAGATATATCAATTATATGTAATTAATATTTAAAATAATAATAATGTATTTTATATGAAAGGGGTGGAGTTGACATTGTCATTACTAACTCTATGTACATTTGTATCTCATTGTTATTTTCCAAAACAATTCGGTGTGCCTTTTCCCATCGAATGGATCAACGAACAATTTCTTACTTTTACCAAGCATAGGTTACCTACTTAGGTTATATCATGGTCTAAGAACAACTTGTGCATAAGATTCTCAATTTTACTACAACCACAAAAGTATTCATAACAAAATTTAATAGCCTCTTCAGCGATGTAACATTTCATCATGCATCATTCAGGATGATTTCTATTATTTATATATCCTTTAAGGACTTGTATGTATCTTTCAAAAAGATACATTCACCTTAAGTAAGTAGGACCACACAATTGAACTTCTCAAGCTAAATGAACAAACAAGTGAATCATTATATCGAAAAAAGAAGGAAGAAAATATTTCTCAAGTAGATAAAAATTCTCCATAACATCTTTCTATAAAGAGTTTAACTCATCAATTGATATATATTCATGTATATTATATCAAAAAATGAACAAAGACTAATTATTTATAATCGAACATGTTTTGGAAGAATTGACCTAACAACAATTGGAAATAACTATTACATTAAATATGATAGTCATGTGATTTCAATTCATAAAGTTTATTATGAGTCATAGACACAAAATTTCTTAAGTTGGATGAGTAACTATAAGGAACTTTCACACCCACCAAATATTTACAAAACACATCATTCCCTTTTATTAACAATGTATATGATGATGATGGCAAATATGTATGATTCTTATCATTTTTTACCCTTGGTACCAATTCAGGTCGTATACCTAATTTCTTTAAACTCAATATTACTTCAATACACTACTACAAAAATAGGTATTTAAGTCGATATGTAAAGTCGGTTTTTTCAAAACCGACTTATAATGAATTTAAAGTCGGTTCGGTGTAGAACTGACGCTATCCATGTAAGACATAGCATCGGTTTCAGGTGTCAATTGACGCTACACTTCGTGGACATAGCGTAGCGTCGGTTGACACTTGTAACCAATGCTATCCACTTAGCGTAGCATCGGTTGACGTGGTGAACCGACGCGATCCACGTAGCATAGCGTCAGTTGACACCTGGAACCAATGCTATCCACTTAGCGTAGCGTCGGTTGACACCTGGAACCGATGCTACACATGTGGATAGCGTTGGTTGACATGTAGAATCGACGCTACACACGTGAATAAATTATTTTCTTTTCTTTCTTCCCCAGACAGAAACTATTCCAAGCGTTACATAACTCTCAAAAACTCAAAACCTCTTCCACTTCTCCTCCACCCTTTCTCATTTTCTAGCCACCTACGAACACCATTTCTATCATCGGTTACTGGGTTTTCTTCCTCTCTAACTAATCTTTTAGATCCCCTATTTTTTTAAGCCAAATACTCAAATTTTTTATACCCATTTCTCACTTACAAAACACAATTTTTTCTTCATTTCCTTCAATTTGTCACTTCATTTACTCTTATAAGTATTTTTATTAATTCTACGCACTTATTATTCATATTTTTTCTGTTATTATGTGTTGTTATTTATGTGTATAAATTTTTGTATTATATATGTAGGTTTGTATTATAACATCACGAGAAGAATACGCCATGGTAATTTTTCTGTTATTAATTAATATTTTATTTTTCAATTATTTGTATTATTTAAACTATTTGCTAAACTGATTTTGTTTTTTTTCTACTCGAATACATGTTTTTATTTGAGTATAATAGAAAATGAGTAAATTTAAAAAATAAAAAAAATTAAAGTCGGTTCACCACGTGAACCGCCTTTAATACCCCTTTTTGTAGTAGTGATACCATCCTTTGTTTTTCCAAGTATATTAAGAAATGTACCACTCAAGCTCTCACATACATTTTTCTCAATGTGTATGACATCTAAGATGTGATGAATGTATAGGCCTTTTGATCGACACACAAATTGTGTGTGCAATGAATACGCAAGTATATGTATCATAACAAGTAATATAATTATAAGTAAAGATCGTTCTCATAGATATTATTTTATTAGAAATTAATTTTTTAAACTAAAAATAATAAAAATTAAAATTTTTTGGCGTTTTTATATTTTAAGGTAGCAAAATTAAAATAACTCTAATTAAATAGCAAAAATTAATTAAATCAAATTTTGTGACTAAAAAGATATATAAAAAAATATCCAAGAATACTTAATCCCCCAATTTTCTAAACATTTGAATCGCTAAAATCCCCTCAATATAATTATCAATTAATTACATGATCAACTAAATCTAATATAGCATATATTCCTCTCTCAAGTAAACTACGCAATATATAGTAATTAAGTTAATCACATTCTCATGCCAATTAAAATACATACTACTCATTAAGTTCATCAATTATAGATCACATACACAAGAATCATACATATATGCCTAAAAACTATGCACGTTATTTAATCAAAACAAACAATTAAATAATTTTCTCAAATCTATTTAATTGTCTCTATATATAAATTGTTGGCCAAACAATTAATAACATAAAAATCAAATCAAATAATATAATGAAATATAAATTATAATTGGGAAAAAAATATTAGATCATCCCATGTTGAAAATTGGGTTCATAAGATCCCAAGATTAATAAATTAATTTCACATAATTGTGTTCATAAAGCTCATATTTTTTATAAAGAAAGACATAAAATTGATAAAGAAAAGATTAGAAGAAGAAAAACAATCAATCTCTTGAATTGTAGAATTAATCACTTCTTGAATCTCCAAGAACATTGTGTCGTCTCTTGAATTTTTCTGTATTTTTCTCTCTTTTTAGCTCTAAAAACTTACCAAAATTATGCTAATGGAGGCTAATTACTATTTATGGAGTGATTAGAGGCTTAAATAAAGTTCAGGTGCGATCTGAACCATCCGATTAGCTTCAGATCAAAATAAGCAAAATTGATAGTTTCAGTCAATCATAGCATGACACGTGGCATTAGAAATTCATTAGGCGAATCAGGGAGGGACGCGTGGCAGAGAGACCAGTCAGAGTCAACGCTTGTTTAGTCAGCAACACATAGCATGACGTGATTCATCGGAACGGATGGCGTGGCGCATGGGTGGAATGCACAGAGCAATGGCATGGTGACACGTGGCATGGCACGTTAATCGATTTTTGAACTCGGATTGAACGTCATCCTGGAACGTGGTGTGTGTTTCATCCTCCTCACACATGGCGCGATGTGATTCGCTCTCTATGCTTACGTGGCATCCATGTGGCTTGCCCAGTTAGCTCCTCTACTTACGTGGCATGCCACATGGCATCTTCTGATTGGTCATGCGTTAAAAATCCAAAAAATTCCCAAAAATTATATTTTCACCCCTTTTCACTGAAAAGTTTATATTTTAATTTTTTGCCATAAAAATATTGTTTATTAAATAAGATAAGTAGATATTAAGAAAAAAGTTCCCTAATGATTCTATTTTCACAGAGTCATCACGTTTCCAATAAGTTAATTTCCAAAATACTGATTTCTTTTTCCAACAATCTCTTTCCATTGTTTGAGTAAAAAATTCATTTTGTCCCCTTTTATTAGTTGACCTCTTTTGTTTCCTTTCATCGGTGAGATTTTGACCTTCATTTTCATTATTTTCAGTAAATTTATCACCCTTGATCTTCTTTTTCTAATTTTTCAACACATTTTTAAGAGTATTCTTTTTCATTTTTTCATATCATTATAATGTCATACCATTCAATTACCTTGATATCTCAGCCCATCGCAAAGGTCTTGGTGCAGGATCATGATCTTCTTTACCATTAAAATGTTTCTTTTGGTATCTAAACTTGTGTCCAAATAGAAAAAAAGTTCTATATTTTTTGTATAACCCCTTAAATTTAGTATAAATAATTATAATACCTAAAAAGAAATTATAAACAATGTTTTACAATATAGGGATGTAATGAGGAAGTTTCGTGCGAAAAATTAAATTGAATAGAAAAAATTAAATACAACCTTTACCACCTCGCTGCTATCTTTTTCTTACTCTAGCTTTTTATACGTACATTGTTTTTTATAAACAAATTGTTATGCATCTTATATTATGGATAAAAGTGAAAAATCATATGCCATTATTTTATAATGTAATAAATGTTGTTTAAAAAGTTTGTTATAAATGTTTTATTATATATACATGGAAAACGTTTTGTATAAATAAACGAATATCAAATGTTGATATGAAATTATCATTGAAAATATAATATGACATCCGAGAATTTTATACATGCATAATGAGAATGAATTTATATGTAGGAAGTATACATGTACGTTGTCTTATGAAGTATGGTACCCATGGGCTACTGGATGTAGCATACAGTTTTTGACAGACTACAGGTATGCATTACATACATATGTATCTTTGGAGATTTATTCGTCTACGGTTTATATATGTGATCAAATTATATGAACGAATTATTATGGTCACACACTGGCCTTGAAGTTGGACCCCCTATGTGTTTATCGTCTATTGTAGATTCATTGACTACATATGGGTCTCAAAGTTAGACCCTTCATTGTGTTTGGAGTTGACCTATCCGTAGATGGGAGCCCATATGATGTGATTTGATATATATATACCTAATCTATCGTGATCATACATGGGGTCGGAGGTGGACCTATATACGTCTCGAAGTTAGACCGCTTATGTGCCCAATGTATTTGAATGACCAACATATATGAGGTTGCATTTCATGCATTGGCTTTATATCATAATATATAATATATTGGATTAGAATGCATTGGTATACCTATATTGTAATTTTTCTTGGTTTTCCCTGAAGTGAGAAGGTATAGGTATACCCAAGAGTTTGAGATAAAAATATTCCCACTTCGTATATTCATAATGATTACCATTCATGAAATCTTATTAATAATATGCATCATAAATGATTATTTATTGGAAACATATAATAGAGTAGACTCTCACTGAACTACTTATCACTCACCCCATTTTTTCCTTACCACTAGATTAAGATTTAACAAAGTGGTGCACTACTCAAAGATGAGGAAAAAAAGAAAACTTCATGTTAAATTCGTATTTCATTTTGTAACCTTTATTTACAATAAATTTTTATATTTATATTTTATGATTTGTAATTTAAATAACTTTGTTAAACTATGTTTTGAAATAGGGATATCTTGAATTAAATTGAGGTTTATTAAATAAAGTTTTTGAATTTCTTATAATTATACTTTTAAAAATTTATCTTCCTTTCTATCTTACAAACCCATTTTTAGGAACATAACAATTTTTTATAAGACATCTTTTCTCCATAAACAATATGAATTACAGAAGTGTCATTGCTGCATGTAAGACATCCCAGACAACCTTTGTGGGTATGCCTTTCTTAGGTGTTGTGTCTTTTAGAGTATGTTTCTGTCTTGATTTTTTTAGACAAGCATGAATCTTATGATATTTCATGCCAAATTAACTAAGATATTTATTCACTTTATAGATTGAAGATGACAACTCATTACTAATAGGAAACAAATGTATTATTACATTTAGCAATTATGTGAATCCCTTATCCATAAAACCATTTTTTACCTTCACATTGTACAAATGAACCAATCACGATATTTTTAATGTATTTCTTGCATTTTGGATACAATTTCTTTTTGGGATCTTTCAAAAGTTTTTTAAAAGTTTCAGGGTCATTGATGAGCATAAGACCGACAATGCGGATCTTGCGAATAGTTTGGTTTTATTATAGAAAATGATAAATATAATCCCAAGATCAATCTAAGAAATGAATAAATGTTATTTTTAATTTATTATTCAAACTTTTAAAAACGAAATTAAATCCTAAACATCTCACATTATTTTGGTTTTTGTGTTCTAATCTAATGACATAATATAAATAAATATAAATATAGATTCAATAAATAATAATGCAAATATTTATCATTTATAACAGTGGAGTATTTAAGGATATAACAATTAAGTTAATTATGCTTGCTCATATTATTTAGGTTATTAAATATATAAACTAATATTTATTAATTCTCTCTTTTTTATATGAATACCACATTTGGTGGGGTTAGATATTCTTTGTTAATTAAATAAATAAATTAACACCTATGGGTAAGGTCAATAACTAATTTTGTTAATTAAATTAATTCTTTTTTTTTCAAGAGATTTAAAATTAATCATTTAAATGTCACCTTTGCTGAGGTTAGACATTTTAAACTCTATTCAAGGTATCTATATTAAACCTAAGAATTTAATTATATAAGTACTAACTTTCAAGTTTTAAAATCATTACTGAAAATATGTTATAAATACATTTTCAAATATTAGTTCTTATAAAAACGTTTGAAAAAGAGCTTCACTGTAACTATCGGACGATTATACCAACAAATAAAATAACACTACTCTAAATCAGACCAGATAATAAAATCTTATAATCTAATTTTCAAATTTAAGGTTGTAATGGAAAATAATATATTTCTCTCTAACATCCTTAATATGAAATCTTGAATAAAAATAAAATCAATTTTTTTTATTGAAATGTTTTACCTATTTAATATTTCGCAAGCATAACAACGTTATTATTATATCATATTTACAAACAATCAGTCATTTTAAATTTAATTAAAGATAAATTAAATATAACATATAAGAATAAAACATAAAAAGATAAATGTAAAGAATCCATTAAAAAATATACCTTAATATAATCCTTACAATAGTTTGATGTTAATTCTTTTGTTGGAAAACCTCCAAACGGATTTGCATCTCCGCTTATGGAATCAAAAACTAAAAATTTATAAAAACATAGTTAATTCTTTTCAAAAAGAGAAGAACTTAATAACTAAAAAAAATAAAAACTTTCTTGAGAGAGAAATCTAGAGATAGAAAGTGCTCAGAAAATAGTGTGTTTTGTAATGGGGGAAGAAGGCCCTTTTATAGGTGAGGAAAAGGCCAAAAGGGGGGAGAGAATATTTCAAAATTTGAATTTGGACGTGTTTGAACAGGTTAGCATGCGTATGGGGCACGAAAGACGGGTTATTGGCACGCGCGGACGAGCGGTTGGCATACGTAGGCACGCGTAAGAGACGGCGATGAGTGTGTTGGTTTGCACATGACATAGCGTAGATAGGCTACTGTGTGCGAGATTCAGCATGGATGGGTATCTGTGTGTGTTGGTGCACTTGGGACTAAGCACGATGGGCGACTGTGTGCATAAGACTCAGCACAGATAGGTTGCTACGCGTAAAATTTTGACCTTTTTGACCCATTTTGTCCAATTTGTTTTCCATCTTTTTGAATTTTGCTCATTTCTTTTCTCAATATATATGTGATGTATTGTCTCCAGTATTATTTTTCATGTCTTTAAGTTATTTTTAAATGAAAATACCTGAAAAATAATAAAAATACCCGTGATTTTGAAAAGGCAAATTTATATAAAAATATGATAAAATCATACAAATATAAATCTATTTAATCAATTAAAGTACATTAAAGCATGGTAATTTTAGTGCTTTTTAAGCACTCATCACAACCTCTAACTAGGCTCTTGTTAGTCCCTTTGCAAGAGAAACGATAAAAACTAAAAATTAAACTATCCTAAATCACTTTTGTGAATTGACATGATTTCATTTAGCGTATGCAACATGCCTCTATACCCCTAGGTTTTTCTAGTGAACGGGTTTAAGTCTCGTGAGAATTTTCAGTAATGATACACATAAACATTAACAAAAAATGAAAACAAAATAAAAAGTTAACTAAAATTTGAAATAAAGTAAAAAGACAAAAATGAAATACAAAAATATATCATGCTTATAATCTCTTGCAAACTTCATAATTAAAATCTTAAGCATAGATTATTTCAACTTTCTAAACATTCATGATTTATTATAATAATTAGTTGAAAATTATTTTCATATTTCATATAAAAAATGTATCAATTTAATTTCTCCCAAACTTAATATCAAGAATCCGAATTTGCTTTGACTTTATTTCTCACAAGGCAATACTCTAAAACATTGAATCCTATGGGTTCAAATACTCATACTAATTTATATGTGAAAGAGTTGATGTATAGAAATGAATTAATATTTTCACATATGTATAAATAAGAACGGCTCAAATGTAAGGATTTATAAAATATTATACATTACTTTCATACATCAATCAAATTCATCAAATAAAAAGATCAAGTAATATGCCTTTTAGAAAATGTAGGAAAATGCAATGAATTCTTAGGGAATTACTCCCTATATTTACTTTTGCATTAAACAATTTCTCACAACTTTAGGCTTTTCTGGTTATAATATATAGATTATACTATTCATTTTTCTTTTCTTTCTTTCTTTCTTTCTTTTTATTTTTTCTTTCTCTTATATTCTTCTTTTTTTATAAGAGAATACATTTTTTTAAATAGTGAACCCATGTACATATTGTACATTTTTTATATGGTAAAGTGAGTGGTTAATATTTGTTTTTTTTGTTTATATTTGTATAGGTAACCCTGGATATATCTATTTTTTAATAGAAGTCATACATAAATGAAGAAAGGCACATGCTATCAATTTCTACTTAAATAATTTAATCTAAGCAAATGAAAAATAAATATATAACACTTCATTAAGATGTAAAAATCTAGATATTTAATGTTAAATCCTATAGAGATCATATAATAATGTTGAAAAATTAGAAAAGTGTTTAGAGTAGAAAAAATAATATTTATCACTCAAAATAAAGGATAATGGGCTTAAATTATATCTCACAAGGATAGTCTCCACTATTTGATTCCTAAACACCGATTTTGCGTTTAATATAATTTCCACACCTTATCAAAAAATAATAGTCATGACAAAAACAAACTAATTACCATATACTCCATGATATGTTTTCAAAAATTAATCCAATAATGCAAAAGACTTAACTATTCACTTAAATTTGATTTTAAAAAATGATAAATTTTTGTAGAATTGTTTTTAAACTAATCCTAAAATTTTAAAAATTACTAAACCATACAAATAAAATAAACACAATATAAATGAAAATATGAACATAAAAATTTTAAAATTGTTTAAAATTTTGAAATTAAGTATGGTAACTTTTCACCATCCTCAACCTAGAGCTTACATTATCCTCAATGCAATAGTTATAAATTAAAGATAAAGAGAAAAGAGAAAAAAAAAGTTACCTAAACGGACATCAATAATAGTCTTGGTAGGATCCATAAATGGTCTACCGAGCAGTATTGTGTGCTCTATATCCAAGGTTGGATTTTCTTGCATATCAAGAACCACAAGTCAACAGGTATTATCAGTTTGTCTACCTCTACCAGCAAATCCTCAACTATTCCCTTTGGATACTTAAGATATATCTGCAAGTTGAAGTGACATAATTATGGGTTTTAAATCTCCTAAATCAAGTTGTAAGAATATAGAGTAGGGCAATAAGTTTATACTAGCACCTAAATCAAGCATTGCTTTAGCAACCTTCCTATCCCCTATAGTTATGTTTATGATAAAACTTTCAATGTCTTTCAACTTAGGGGGAAGTCGGTGCTGAAGTACAGCACTAGAAATTTTTGATGCTACTACTCGCTCATTAAGTTCATATCTTCTTTCCTTAATTGATATTTACTTTAGAAAACATATTAAAAATATCATAGAATTGCTTATCTTATTTGGATTCTTTTAACCTGTATGAAAAAATTACTTACAGCTGGTGTGGTTCTATTTTCTTTTGAATTTTGGGGATGTCAGATGATTCTCCAATGAGTTTTTCCGATGGTTTGTCAAGTTTAGCACTTGTCTCTCCTTTTTGCGTGACTAGAATTTCACCTTCATTGTTACCTTAACTACAAATTAGATCTTTAGATATTTTAGGTAAACTAGTATTAACTACCTTACCACTTCGAAGGGTTCTTACATCCTTTTCTTGTTCGGGTTGACTGGGCAACTTTCTTGGTTCTTGCCTTTGCATTTATTCTACTAGTTGGCCAACTTTAGTTTCAATCCTTTTAATCGAAGCCTCCATGGTGGTCAACCTTTGATTATTCATCAATTGGTTGTCATGACTAACTAGAATAAAAGCATTCAAGTTATCCTCGAAGATTGGCTTAAAAGATTGATTTGGTGGATAAGGGCAGTTTTTATATGGCCTTAGTGCTTGACCTTAGGTGTAGGCTTGGTAAA
Source organism: Hippophae rhamnoides (assembly GCA_033030585.1). Classification (NCBI taxonomy): domain Eukaryota; kingdom Viridiplantae; phylum Streptophyta; class Magnoliopsida; order Rosales; family Elaeagnaceae; genus Hippophae; species Hippophae rhamnoides. Next base: position 55,619,792 of record CM065429.1, on the reverse strand, counting down.
TGTTTGGTGTCCAATGATGGTTAGGTTGATTATTGGTGTTTGGATGATACTTTTGAAAGGAATTGACTTCCTATATGGTAACTACACTAGAATCACAAGAGTATGAACAATTACGAGCATCATACCCAATTGAAAAACACACTTCACACACCTCTTGATTTGGAATTTCGTGGGTAGTGAGAAGTTGCACTTGCTTAGTCAATTCAGCAAGTTGCAAGGTCATTTCATTACAGGAGCCAACTTCATTAACTCCAACTCTTCTTTTTCTAGTACTTCTTTGTTGGGAATTAAAACCCAACCGCTCATAGAGACTATAGGTTTCCTCTATGGTCTTTTCTTCCACAGCTCCCCTAACAACATTATCAACTATATATTGACACTATAGTGTCAATACATCATAAAAGAATTGGTTATGTAGCTATAACAGAAAGCTATAATGAAGACATTGAATGAAAATGAGTTTGAATCTTTCCCAAGCTTTATGAAAGGGCACTTCATCCATTTGAGAAAATGTTGCTATCTTCGTCCTTAGATCAGTAGTTTTTTTATGGGAATAGAACCTACCCATAAACTTTTCATAGATTAAATCCAAGTTGTTAGAGAACCTGGTTGTAAAGTAATGAACCATGACCAAGCTTTATCCATGAGGGTGTATGGAAAACACCTCATCTTAAGTTGGTCTTCATCAATTCTTTGTAGTGGAAAGGTTTAGACAATAGCATAGAATTCTCTAATGAAATGCAAAGGGTCTTCATTAGGGATACCATAAAAGGAAGGCAACAAAAAATAATGAATCTTTTTTCAATTCATAGTTCCTTGTAGCTTGTTGTAATTGTATGCTGGAAGTTGTATTACCAATAATTGGTGTTGCATAGTCCTTCATCATTTTCTACCCATCTCCAGCATCTCCCAAGGCTACCTGTAGTTGAAATAGATCCTCCTCCTTTTGCATATCTAGCTCCTAAATTGAAAAATAGTAGTCTTCTCTAAGAAACACTTCTCACTTAACAAAACGTATAGGTTTAAAGAAGACGAAAGACACAGGAAACCTAAATTTTTATTTATTTATTTATTTTCTTTTCTTTTTATTATTATTTTTATTGAAAATCTAAGTTCATTAAGTTAATGAATTAAGTTTTTTTTAACGCAAAATTTAAAGAATGAACACAATTTTTGAAACAAATGAATCTCTACTATTTCATTTGAATTTTATTACACACATTCTTAAAATAAAAACAAAACAAACTAAAAGAAAGGAAAATACAATAATGGGTGACCTCCCACTCAGGACTAAAATTTATCATCTTCTAATAAGACATTGCTTGGAGATTTTACAATGACAAACTCAATATCTTCTCCTCCTTGAATTTATTTGATCCACTTTGACCATTCAGTTAGTCTTTGATTTGTTTTTGAAAATACTCAGTTAATTGTTCCACTTGGACTTCTACCTTTTTGATAGAAGCTTCCACAAAGTCAAACCATTGATTAGTTTTAGATTGGTTATCTCTACAGACTTGAATAAAAGAATTCAGGTTGTCCTCCAAGGTTGGTTTATTGGGAAGGCTTCTTGGAATAGGCAGGTGCAATTGTTAGCCTGGCTGATTTGAGCCTTGGGCAAAATGAGGGTTGTTTTGCCTCCAAGAGAAGTTAGGATGATTCCTCTACCCATGATTGTAGGTACTTGAATTAGGGTAGAATCTTGGTCTCTATTGATATACTCCAAAAACATTAACCTGTTCATGTCTAGTTGGTATTTCTCCTTGATATAGACAGGCTTCAGTACCATGTCCAATGTTGTTACACAAACCACAATGTTTATTATTGGTGTTGATTTGTGTAGTGAAAAGAGCAACTTGCTTGGTCAATTGAACAAGTTGTTGTTGAACTTCAAATCAATTTCATGAACTCCAGATCTTCTCACTTGTGAGCTTTTCTGTTGTGAATTCGCACCCAACATCTCAAAGAGGTTGTATGTCTCTAGGGTTGTCTTCTCTCACATAGCTCCTCTAGCAGCGTTGTCGACAATTAACTGGCATTACTGTGTAACTCCATCGTCAAAGAATTAGTTCTGCAACTGCAAGGGAAAGCTGTGATTGGGGCATAGAGTGAGGAATAGTTTAAACATATCCCAAGATTTGTGGAATGGTTCTCCTTCCATTTTGGAGAAAATGGCAATCTTTGCTCTCAATTATGATGTTTTTTGGTGGGAATATAATATTTCCATGAATTTATTGTAAATGTTATCACAGGTCCTTAGAGAACCTGGAGAAAGTGACATCAACCAAGCTTTGGCCTTATCCTTCAAAGTGTAGGGGAAACATCTCATTCTAATATGATCCTCGTTTAGAATACCGAAGGGGAAAGTTCAGACTGTGGCATAGAAGTCCCTAATGAAGGAAAGAGAATCTTCATTAGGCAACCCATAGAATGAAGAAAGCATGGAAAATGAATGTTTTCAAGTCATAATTTTGAGTAGCCTTACCCAGTTGGATAGAGGCAGTTGTCGTGCCAATTACTGGGCGTGTAAACTCCTTCATGATGGTTTCCCTAACATGTGGGTTTTGTCCCATTTCTATTGGTTCCGGTAGAGGATTAAGGCTTGGTTTTGTGTTTAGCTCAAAAATAGGCTGATGGTCAGAATCCAACTGAAAATAGTTGTTTAAATTTATGAATATTATCTATGTATGGTTTAAGAGGGTTTCCTAAGGATCTTCTACCATGCATAGACTAGTGAAAACGTAAATTTAAAACACATGTCAAAGGAAAAGAATAATAAAATAACTATACAAAACAAATATTAAACAAACAAGTTAGGTTAACCTTTAAGTTAAATAATATGATCAGTATTGGCCAAGAGTGCTCCCACGAAAGAATGATAGGACAAAGGCTCCTTAAAACCCATTTTTCTAGACATAGCAACGCTCCTAGGAAAGACTAGTGCACAAAAGCTTCTAAGAACTAGTCCCCTAAATAGAACTCCCTTAGATTATTACTTTTTATTCTATTAAAATTTAAGATAATTAATTTTTTTAAAGCTCATTATTTATATAAATTTTTTTTTGAATTTTTTGAATTGTTTTTTACTTTTTTTTTGTAATTTTTAATTTTAAATCTTAACTTTAAATTTTAAATTTAATTTAAAAAAAATTGTACTGTTCGTTCGTGAATGGTTTTTTTTAATTTAAACTTAAATTTTAAATTTAATTTTTTGGTTTTACTATTCTAGAAAAGTTATTTTTTTTTAATTTTAAATTTCAAATTAATTTTTTTAAATTTGTTCTGTTCGTTCATGAACAGTTTTTTTTATTTTACTATTCAAGAATAGTTTTAATTTTTCTTTTTGAATTTTAAATTTGAAATTTGAATTTTTTTTAACTCAAAATAAAAAAAAATCACAATTATTTATGGTATAAAAAGTTTTTTAAATTTTGATACATAATTTAAAAACTCTATTCTTTCCCTAACAACGGTGCCAAAAACTAGATGAGTATAAGACTGATAATGTCGATCTTGCGGATACTTTGGTTTTATTATTTGTAAAACTCTCGTAAGCACATAAATCATTTTACAGAAAATGATAAGTATACTCTCAAGGTCGATCTAAGTAAGGAATATATGTGATTTTTAATTTATTATTCAAACATTTAAAAACAAAATTAAATCCTAAACATTTTGTCACGATATTTTGGTTTTTGTGTTCTAATCTAATGACATAATATAAATAAATATAAATATAGAATCAATAAATAATAATGCAAATATTTATCATTTATAACAATAGAGTATTTAAGGATATACTAATTAAGTTAATTATATTTGCTCATATTATTTAGGTTATTAAATATATAAACTAATATTTATTAATTCTCTTTTTTTTTAAATGAATACCACATTTGGTGGGGTTAGATATTCTTTGTTAATTAAAAAAATCAATTAACATTTATGGCTAGGGTCGATAACTAATTTTGTTAATTAAATTAATTCTTTTTTTCTAAGAGATTTAAAATTAATCATTTAAATGTCACCTTTGGGGAGGTTAGACATTTTAAACTCTATTCAAGGTGTCTAAATTAAACCTAAGAATTTAATTATATAAGTACTAACTTTCAAGTTTTAAAATCATTACTAAAAATACGTTATCAATACATTTTCAAATATTAGTTCTTATAAAAACGTTTGAAAAAGAGTCTCACTCTAACTATCGGACGATTATACCAACAAATAAAATAACATTACTCTAAATCAGACCGGATAATTAAATCTTATAATCTAATTTTCAAATTTAAGTTTGTAATGAAAAATAATATATTTCTCTCTAACATCCTTAATATAAAATCTTGAATAAAAACAAAATCAATTTTTTTTATTGAAATGTTTTACCTATTTAATATTTCACAAGCATAACAATGTGATTATTATATCATATTTATAAACAGCCAGTCATGTTAAATTTAATCACAGACAAATTAAATATAACATATAAGAATAAAACATAAAAAGATAATTGTAAATAATCCATTAAAATTATACCTTAATAGAATCCTTACTATAATTTTGATGTTAATTCTGTTACTGTAAAACGTCCAAACTGATTTGCATATCCGCTTATTGAATCAAAAACTAAAAATTTATAAAAACATAACTAGTTTTTCTCAAAAATATAAGAACTTAAAAACTAAAAACTAAAAAAATGAAAACTTTCTAAAGAGAAAAAGTGCTCAGAAAATTGTGTTTTGGAATGGGAAAATGGTCCTTTTTATAGGTGAGGAAAAGGACAAAAAATGGAGGGAAATATTTCAAAATTTGAATTTGGATGCCTTTAGAGAGGTTGGCATGCGTATGGGGAGAAAAAATCTAGGCAGACAAGCGGTTGGCACTCGCGAAAGACGGTGATGAGTGTGTTGGCGTGCACGTGACACACCACATGGATGTGCTGCTGCATGTAGGATTCGGTGCAGATGGGCATCTGTGCATCTGTGCGTGCTAGTGTGTGCGAGACTCGATGCAATGGGTGGCTGCACACGCAAAATTTCAACCTTTTTGACATTTTTATCATTTTGACCCATTTTCTCCAATTTGTTTTTCATATTTTTGAATTTTTCTCATTTATTTTCTCAATATATTTATGATGTATTGACTCCAATATTCTTCTTCGTGTCTTTAAGTTATTTTTGAACAAAAATACATTAAAAACAATAAAAATATCCTTGATTTTGAAAAGATAAATTTATATAAAAATATGGTAAAATCATACAAATATAAATCTATTTAATCAATTATAGTACATTAAATCACAGTAATTTTAGCATCCTCAAGAGTCTTTCTTTAGAGTCCTTTTTGGACTTTCCTTTTGTCATACTTTACAATTTAGTTCTTTTAGAATTCTAAATTTTGATATTATCACCAATAAAACGGTTACTTCTTGAGATTAGTTGGATTCTTTGATTTTGTTAAGAATACAAAAGAGGTTGGTATGAGCTTTGAGTGGTAAAAGAGAGAGGGAGAGAAGGAGAGAGCGGAAATAGTGTTAAAAAAGATAGTGATAACAATCTTATTTGAGAGCAAACACGTGAGAGAGTGTTAAAAAAAGGAGAGTGATAACAATCTTATTTAAGAGAAAACACATGAAGGAATATGTGGGTTATCTCATTTTATTTTACATTGACAACATGAGTAAGAAATGAGGAGAACCATTAGAGGTTGACTTGAAATTCTTCATCAAATTTGTTCATGACCAATTTAAGAGGAAGAATGCAAGGTTGGAGGATTTATAATCCTCTTTTGATTCTCAATCACATAGAAGAAGACATGAGTTTGAGGAAGAAGAAGCTGATTCCAATGTGGAAGAGAGAACCAGTTATAAATGGGACAAAAAGAGTTTGAGAAAGAAGAAGTTGACTCCAATGTGGAAGAGAGAACCAGTTATAAATGGGACAAAAAGACTAACTACAAAGAATGATCTTGAGTTATACTTGGAGTGGGAAAGAAAGGTTGAGTGATAACTGTATTTTATATAGTTATTTTCATCAATTTTAGTAATGATAATTGCTATGTTCTTTTAATATTTAGTTAATTTTTGTTAAATAAATTAATATTTTCCTTTTATGGGCTAAAAATACATTTTTAATAAAATTAAATAATTTGTATCGAAAATGTACTTAATTTCATATTTTTTTGTCCACAAATATAATTTCAAATAATATAGTGCTTAATTGCAATTTTTAAAAGTAAAAAATACAATTAAAAATAAATTTGGGGCTTGATTGTAATTTAAGAAAGATTAAAATCTAATTTGAAATATATTTGTGGGTGAAAATGTAATTAATAAAAATTGAATTTTACTGCGAGAGAAGAATTCCCTACGTCATTCAGCCGCGTCCAATCCACTGGATTCGATCATTAATTCATCGGTCCAAATTTGGCGAGTACAACCAGACGAGGCAAAATCACGTGTATAACTCTCGCATGACTCGGCGCACTCGAGTGGGGCCCACCTGCCGCGCAGGCCAGCGTGCAGAGTGGGACCCACATGTCGACTTGTGAGAAATTCTCCCACGAGGCACGTCGGCGTCTGGTGAATCGGATGAACAGTCAGTTGAGCGCGTGGAACAGGCTGTCGCGCTCGACCCGTTTGTGTAAAAATCGTGTGCGACGCGGTTCATCCAAGCTACGTGCACCATCAAGGTCTCTTGAATAAGAAGTAGCCACGTGTCTCCTTTATTTTGAAGCCAACAATATTATGACACGTGGTATTTTACAATGCACGCGACCGTGCTGGATCACGCCCCGTTTCCAGTAGCCTGCCTCACTTTTCGGCGCCCCGATCCGTCTTGTAGTTCTGCGTCTTGTAGGTTTGTTCACCGATGATATCTTTGCCATGTGGCCTTAGGGAATCTTGCGGTGAATCCAGTTACGATCACGTGTACGCCTGATGAATAAAAAAAATCACGAAGCGGCTCTTGTCTCGCGTGAATTAAAATATGTTTTTGATTTTGGCGTATTGTAATTTTAAGGGGAATGTCGAGTTTTATTTTCGATACAAATTTTAACGCGTTTATGTTATTTTAATATTTTGATGTATTTTTTAGCTATAAATAGGTGATGTTATGATAGATTCTGATTTTTAGTTTAGAATTTTTTGTGGTATTTGGGTTTGTGGTATTTGGGGTAGACGATTTGGAACGGTGGAACATGCGAAGCCATTTTGGCTTGTTTGTGTTCTACATGTGCCAAATATTCACGATCTGTAATGTTTTAATTTTCTTTCTTCTTCTAATTTTTTTGCATCTGTTGTAATTTTTATTTTAATTTAATGAAGTAATTTAATTTTTCTAGGGTTGCATTTGATCTAAATTTATGAAGCTTTTATTTTAACTATTTTTTGATAGATTTATAAGACGTTCGATTTGTTCATTCTATTTTGTGCTTAATGCTTTTTGATTATTTACGAATTTTATCAAAGCGATTTGTGGCATAAAAATAAACTTGAGAAAGGCATTTTTGTGTATATTGCTCGTAAATAGAATGACATGTATGATGAAGGATAGGAATATACCCTAATTGTATGTGTGGCCATTTGAGAACTTAGAACTTAATGAATTTTATTAAATTTAATTCTCATAGAGATATAGTGAATTAATTTAACGAGTTGTGTTTATACGGAGCTCGGAAGAGATGTATGAATAAAAAAGAAGTTTTCGGTTGACAAATTAAATGTACTAAAAAATATAAATCAAAAGAAAATAACATGATTTGAGTGGATTAGTTTGGTGAAAAATTGCAATCCTAGAGTTCTCTTATTTTTTGTTTTGTTACATTTTTCCATATTAACGATTGTTTTGGATAAAATCAGAGAGATACAATTTTAGTACTCAACAAACTATAGTAACAAATCCTCGTGGGAACGATACTCTACTTACAAATCTTTATTACTTGTGACTGTGTATACTTGCACGATTTCTGTGTGTTGCAAAACACCACAACATTGAGCATGTGTTTGATTGTCATAATTACTCCGAGGAGAAGAAATTAAAGCTAGCATCCGTAGAATTTACAGATTATGCTGGTATATGGTAGGATCAATTGGTGGTCAATAGGCGAAGAAATGGTGAGAGACTTATTCGGTCATAGGAAGAGATGAAATTGGTGATGTGTAAGAGGTTCTACCTAGCCATTACTATATAGAAAGTTGCAAGGGATGGTCCAAGGTTCCATGAGTGTAGAAGATTATTATAAGAAGATGCAAGTTGCCATGATTAGAGCAAACATAGAGGAAGATAGAGAAATGACAATGGCTACATTCATTATCGGGTTAAATAAGAAAATTGTTGATGTGGTTGAATTATAACATTACGTAGAGATGGAAGAACTAATGCACAAAGCCATTAAAGTGGAGAAGCAAATCAAGTCCAAAAGGTTTAGATCTAATTTGTCCTCTAATTCTCCATGGAAATGAACTTGAAAGGACAACAAAGCTACCTTTAGAACAAAAGGTGAAGCAAAGTCAAACAATTTAGTTGATGTTCCTAAATGTAAACCTGAAATAAAAAATCCTACTAAGTCAATTGATATTAAGTGTTTTAGGTGCCAAGGACTCAGACATACTGCATCTAAATGCCCAAATGAAAGAGTTATGGTTGTACGGATAGATGGAGAAATCGAAAGTGTTAGTTCAAGTGACGATAAAATGCTACGATTGGAGGATTTTTTTGATGTAGAATTGTAAGAACTTGTGCATGGAGAATTACTTGTCACAAGGAAAACCTTGAGTATACAACCTAAGAATGAAGGAGATGGGGAGCAACGTGAGCATAATTTTCACACAAGATTCCATGTTAAGGATAAGGTATGCACGATTATTATTGATAGTGGGAGCTGTATTATGGAGAAGTGAATGTCAAAAAACAAGTTTGGGTTCCTTTTTCAATTGGCAAGTATGAGGATGAGGTTCTTTGTGATGTGGCCCCAATGTATGATGCTCATATTTTGCTTGGACGACAGTGGCAGTTTAATAGAAGGGTGATGTATGATAGGTATAAAAATTGATACTCTTTTTAAATGAACAATCGAAAAGTTGTATTAGCCCTTCTCAAACCTTTGCAAGCTTATGAGGACCAGATTATGATAGTAAGGGAGTGCAAGTTAAGAGAAAAACAAAAGTGTGAGCAAGAGGAAAAAAAAGGGTAAGTGAAGTGGTGAGCAAAAAGGAGAGAAAAATAAAAGAATGAGTGCATTTGCTGAAAAAAAAAGAGATTAAGAGTGCAATGATGGCAAGGTAACAAGTACTTGTACTTATGTACACGGATTTTTATCTTTCTACTAATGATCTTAACTCATCTTTGCCTAATTTCGTTATATCTTTATTGTAGGACTTTTAGGATCAATTTGCCGAAGAGATTCCCCATGGATTACCTCCTTTGAGAGGAATTGAGCATCAAATAGACTTCACACATGGATCTGTTATACCAAATTGACTTGCTTATAGAGCTAATATTTGAGGACGAATCTTTTTAAAGAGGAGAAGAATAATGGAGATTGAGGTGCTAATCAAGTTAATATTCTTAAGTACTGATCAAGTTGATGTATCTAAATATTCATAAGATCTTTTGCAAGGAATTGGCGGTCGAATGACTAAGGATAGATTTGGAAGATCAAGTTGGGTGCAAGGGTTACTTTAGGAAGCAATTTTTGTTTTAATTAATTATGGGCACTTTATGTTTAGTAATTTTTGTTTTAGTTAATTATTAACCTTTTATGTTTAGCAATTTTTATTTTAGTGAATTGTGGAATTTTTATTTTAAGTCTTTTAGTCTTTTATTTTTAAGGTTGGATTAGGCCCAATCCATAACTAAATAGGCCCATTTCATCTAGGGTTTTTTCTTTTAGGGTTTCTTGCTTATTAATAAGAAGAGTTATGTAATTTGGAGGCAAGAACGAATATCATTAATGAAAAGTATATTTCATATAGCTTTTGCTTTGCCTTCTTCTGTTCTCGATTGAATACTTGAATCTAACTTATTAAAGAAAGTGACCATCGTTTGTGGCGTCTCAAGGTTTGGGTTTTAGGGAATTTGTTTCCTTAGAGTTCTAATCTGATCATCTTCAACACATTCTTATATATTACACTACTACAAAAACGGGCTTTAAAGTCTATTAAAAACCGACTTTAAATTGAGTGACTTAAAATGTAAAATCGGTTCATCGCATAAAACGAATTTACATTTTATGATTTTTTTTATTCTCATTTTTCACTCCACCCTGTATTCAATATATATAGCATAAAAAAACCAAAATATATAAATAATAATACAAATAATTAAAAATTAAAATATAATTAATTACTTGATAATTAAATTTATTACAAAAACAAATAATGTATAAACAATACAAATATAGTTAATTTAAATTACAAATAAAATAATGTCCTCAAAGTGTAATTGGATTGTGCAAGCAAGCTTGGTTGGCTTAGAATCACCAGCATTGTGACAAGGAAACTGGACAAAAAACACCGGGTTCATATAACAATTCATTCTCCTACATTTATGAACACGTAAACATCCATCAAACAAGCAGTCTAAGTTTCAGAGACATACAAATGGAGAAATTAAATCATTATAAATATTACCATAAAAAGAGATTACCACAGCGACATCCGAGTGATATAACCCTTCGAACTCTATTTACACTTTATTAATCATTTGTCTATAAATATGAAGTTAATTATTTGAAATCTCTGCTGGTATTTTTAATACTATAATGAGCTCTAAATATGAAATCAAGTGTAACTCATATATTGTTACTTGGCTTGTGTGAGTTTTGGTGCCCTTAAACGTATGGAACAATTTTGTAATACGTTCATGGACACCAAACTCATACAAGCCAAGTAATAAAATATGAGTTACACTTGATTTCATATTTAAAGCTTATTATAGCATCAAAAATACCAGCAGATATTCTAGATAATTAACTTCATATTTATAGACAAATGATTAATAAAGTGTTAATATGATGTTGTCATAAGGAAAGTAGGCAAGAGAGATGAGATGAAGTTTAGGTCAAAAACAGGTCCATCAAACAATGCATTCCCCTAAATACATTAGCACATAACCATCCATCAAACAAAACATCCATCAAACAAGGGAATTCAGACACAGGAATAGAGAAATTAAATCATTAAAAAAGTTACCGTTATGTTGTCATATGCTATTCAAGATCATCAAAATCTTCTCCTGATTCTTCTTGTGATGATATAATTTGAATCATGTGTTCTACCCATTCCTCTCGTAAATCATTAAATATTTGCTGGTCATAACTGATGAGTACTCAAAAAGTACTAAAATTACCATGATTTTATACACGTTAATTGATTAAATATATATATATATATATATATATATGATTTTATCATATATTTATATAAATCTGTCTTTTCAAAATCACGGAAATTTTTATTATTTTTCAGGTATTTTTGCTTAAAAAAGTAACTTAAAGACTCAAAGAAAAAATACCGGAGCAATACATCGCAAATATATTCATAAATTAAATAAGGAAAGGTAAACAAATATGAAAAAATTGGACAAAATGGGTCAAAAATGTCAAAAAGTAGAAAATCGCACACACAACCGCATTGAACAACGTGCACGCATCACCCAGTCTACGCGTGCACACGCCCATTTCGCGCTCGCCACTGCACCCATCTGACCCAATCCGCCTGCACCGTTGCGCTCCACGCCACCATGACATCAGCAATGATGTCATCATTCACTACTCCACGTTTCCACCATTTTTAATCATTTTTTCACCCAATTTTTCTTCCCCTCCTCACCTATAAATACTCTCATTCTCTTCACTTCAAAACACACCTAAAAACACATCTTCTCTTCTCTTCTCTTTCTTTCTCTCCATTTCTTAGTTTTTAGCTTTTCTTAGTTAGTTTTTCTTAGTTTTAGAGTTCTTCTCTTTTTGAGAAGAACTAATTATGTTTTTGTAATTTATTTTCTTTTTGATTCAATAAATGGAAGTGCAAATTCCGTTTGGAGGTTTTCCAGCAATAGGAATAACATCAAAGTACTGTAAGGATTTTATTTTCTTTACAGTTATTTTTTATGCTTTATTCTTATATGTTATATTTAATTTGTCTGTGATTAAATTTAACTTTGTTGGCTGTTTGTAAACATGATATAATAATAACGTTGTTATGCTTGCGAAATATTAAATAGGTAAAAATCTCTAAAATGAATTGATTTTGTTTTTATTCAAGATTTTATATTAAGAATGTTAGAGAGAAATATATTATTTTTCATTACAAACTTAAATGTGAAAATTAGATTTTAAGGTTTAGTTATCCGGTCTAATTTAGAGTAGTGTTCTTTTATTTGTTGGTACAATCGCTCGGTAGTTAGAGTGAAGCTCTATTTCAAAAGTTTTTATAAGGATTATTATCTAAAAATGTCTTAACAACATGTTTTCAGTAGTGGTTTTAAAACTTGAAAGTTAGTACTCGGATAATTAAATTCTTAGGTTTAATTTGGACACCTTGAATAAAGTTTAAACTGTCTAACTCCACCAAAGGTAGCATTTAAATGGTTCATTTTCAATCTTTTAGAAAAAGGAATTAATTTAATTAACCAAATTAGTTATCAACCCCACCCATAGGTGTTAATTGATTTTTTTAGTTAACACAGAATATCTAACCCCACCAAATGTGGTATTCATATAAAAAAGAGAGAATCAATAAATATCGTGACAAGATAATTAACTTAGTTGTTATATCCATAAATACTCCACTATTATAAAATATAAAATTTGCATAAATGTTTATTGAATTTGTATCTATGTTTATTTTTATGTTATTAGATTAAAAACACAAAACCCCAAAATATCGTGACATGATGTTTAAGATTTAATTTCATTTTTAAAAGTTTGAATAATAAATTAAAAACCACATATATTCCTTCCTTAGATCGACCTTGGGAGTACACTTATCATTTTCTATGAAATGATTTATGCACTTGCGAGAGTTTTATAAATATAAAACCAAAATATTGGTAGGATCGACGATGTCGATTTTCCTCATCAGTATCCCGTCTTGTTCCAACCAAAGAACTACATGTAGTTAAAATCAAAATAAGAATGTAATTTCATGTATTTACAAAATATAACTCAAATATGTTTAAAAAAATTGTATATAGGTAAAAGATATTACCACATCATTAATTGGATTTTTGATATTTGTGATGATTTCGCTCATAAACTTCATGATATAATAACCACACATGACTTCATTTTTTTGTTGTGGAACCTACAAAAAGCAAGTGTACATGATTTTCCATATTCGAACATATTTATTATTCAATTGTAAAATTAATAAAATTATTAATATTCGCTTGTACATATCATAACTTTTGTTCATATAAGCTTATGAGATTTTTTAAGGGCAATGCCCCTAAACTTGTTCCACAACTTCCATGCCCTATCAAGGTTTAAAACGATTAGTTTTTTTATTAAATATTACAAAAAATAATAGAAGAAACCAATATAACTCTTAAATTTCAACAACTACTTTTGTATTTTTACTCAGTTTTATGGAAGATGAGTCATAGTACCAAGCATGATTATTGAACAGATCAATGATTACCAACATCCAATGATCTTGGCCTTGTTCAAACCTTAGTGGCCAAGGGATTATCAACTTTTGATTTTTGTTAAGCATTAATGCCCTATCACATAATTGTTTAGCTCTGATGCTAACATCTTTCTCTTGATATTGATTGACATATGAAGAATCATAAAACATTGCTAAATGTGATGAGTTATTATGTTGAAGTTGATAATAACATGCCCTATATAAAAAAGGATTTCAATAAGTAATTAGATAATATAAATATAATTATATATGTTCTACATAAATGAAAGAAAATTAAATAGATTGAGGACTCACCTTGTCCACGGTTGAATTATACTTAAATCAATCATTTGATATTCAAATAGTTGCAATATGCACTCAATCGATATATAAGTTTGGACGAGGTCTACACCAAAAATTTCTATAGGAAGTGGCACAGTCCATCCATCATTTATGCTAAATGCCCTCCCAACAATAGTCATCAAAGTGGCAAGATTTCTGCTAAAGTTTAAAGCATAATCATAAGTATACTTTTTCCAAGGCTTCTTCTTGAATGACTTGGTATGCGATGATTGGCCACTAAACATAGATTTAGCATGAGATACTTGAATGTGTTTCATTTAAAAGTCCTGGTATACTAGACTAAAAAAAGTATTATGTATGTTAGTAACAATAAAAGATATAATAAAATAATAGTAGTAAACAAGTGTTATCTTTTAAGTTAAAAAATAGTACCACGTCAAAATTTAGAACAACTTGAATCGACGGCCAAGCCACATACTGTCCAACCGCCTCTTGGATTATGGTAGCATCAGAAGGCACAGGTAATGGACAATCATGAATCATTGATTGATCAATTACTTTTTGCCAATAATTAGGAAAATATTGATTATGAATCATCTGATCATCGCTCATTGATGTACCGTTCCAATAGCAACAAAGTCAATTGACGAAGGATGTTTCAACAAACATTTCATATTCTGTAAAAACAATTTAAGTGTTATATATAAAAAATAAAGCATAAAATAAGAAATAAAAATAATAGATTATATACACCAAAAATTAAAATCTTACCACATATGATTCATCAAATAGAGGAGGACTCCCATGTGGGGTAGCTATTGGATGTACATTCTCACCAAAACATTCATCGTGGTTTGATTGATGGTAAGAATACGCATATTGCATTGGAGAAAATGAACCATCGCCACTACTTGATTGCATATGCATTCCTGGAATATAGGGAAGACCAATAGGATGACTATATCCCATACTGGATATAGTTTGAGCGCCATGAGATTGCGTGGGTGGCATGCCTGGCATGGATGGTGGTATGCCTGACATGGATGGTTGCATGCTTGGCCAATATGGCATGCCCTGGTTGTAGAATGATGTCATGCCTGACATGTGTTGTGATTGATATTCTTTTATAGTGGCAATCTCACGTAACATTGAGGCCTTCAAGGAGTTGAGTTCTTTTTCAATTTTAGTGTACTTCTCCTTACTGATCATCGGAGGCTTTTGTTTTGGAATGTTAAAATACTCCATATAACTATCATATTGGCTACCTCCCCTAACACGCCTAGGATGGTCGCGTCCGAATGAATGATATAGAGCATCTCTCCCAGGCTCTTCGATTATTTCACCCCTGGATATTTATTCTTGAATAGTTGTCTACAAATAATAAAGCACACAAACATATCATGCATTATTACATCAATTATTAAAAATCATTAAGACTTTGTATCAACCAAAATTACTAACCAACTTTTTTAGTTGTTCTTCTCCTCGCTTAGACATCGGTCTTGACTTTTTCATTTTGGGAGTCTTTGTTTCTATGTACAATTCAGTTCGGGTAACAAGTCTACCCAATTCAGCTTCCTACATAAATTATGAAAAATTTATTAACCATGTCATGAAATTAAATTGAGGAAAATAAATATAAAAATATTTATAAATTAACACAAATTAATAATACCATTCTATATCTAACTTCAGGATTTGAAGATCTCCCAGTACGGTTAGGAAGAATGTTATGCATTTGTATATTATGATGTTCTTCCTTAATAATTTGAAATTCATCTGAACGTCTATAATCCACGAAATCTTTCAAAACTTGAGGTGTAATCCAGGGGTATCCTTCAGGGATTTTGCAGAGCTCTATCTCATCAAGTGGTTCCAAATATGAAAACACATGATTCTTGCCAATTTGGAAGTCTTGTATTCCTTCAATGCCTTATTTGGAATCTTATAACACTTGCTCTTCCAATTGTCATCAACTTTGTAACGATTCTGTAAAAACACACTACAAAAAATTAGATATAATACAAAAAAGATATAATATATGTACGTAATTGATTACAAAATATAAGAGACTTACACAAATGGTTATCCATATTTTGATTATTTTTGCATCGTCAACCTGAGACCAATCATTTATATTGATTGGTATACTGGACTTCAAAAGTTGACCAATAGAGGATTTCAATTGTTGGTCATTTTTCCCTATTGGATTACCAGTAGCATCAAATAAAACAAGTATTATATCATTTGGGTTAAGTGGAGCATCAGGTATATTCGCCCAACCCCTTCTTTTCAAATACCCCAATGGATCATTTGGATCTACAAGCTCTGTTACCCAAGGATCTATGAAATATCTGCAAACAATGAAGAAATATAAATTAATTGACAATTTTAGGAACATACACACACATATATATATAAGAGTTATTACAACAATATAGAACATAGGTTATGTTTAATTAGGTTGTTGATCGTATACATACATTCCTTCACAATCACTTCAAGCCCATGACGAAGAATCATCGTCATCAACTAGATCATCACATATATTAGGAAATTTATTTGAGAAATTACTAATATTGGTTAATGTATCAACCATAGGGTCGTCATCTTCTAAAGCATCACAATGGTAAAACTCTTTTTCGGGAGGCGTTAACACAACAGACCATCTTGTGTCAATTTGATCATTCACATAAAATACTTATTTTGCATGAAGTGCTAACGTGAAAGAATCATCAGTGTGACTTATCTTGGATAAATTTACAAGGGTAAATCCAAAATCATCTATTTTATATCCAACATCAATAACATCTTCGACCCAATCACACAAGAAAACTGTTTCATGGAAGACCTCATAATCCAATTCCCAAATCTCTTGTATTATACCATAATATGTTCTATCAGAATCAGAAAGTACATGATTACCATCTTTTGAACTGGAAAATTGCATAGTTTGTGCAACCATCTTCACACCACTATTCTAATTTACTCGAAATTTGTCCCTAGCTTGAGTCATAAACCTCGATCCATTTATTGTGAAACTAGAAAATAATTTGACATTGAATTTTGGCCCATATGCAAGCCATTGTAAACTTTCTGATATTTTATGATTGGGTTTCTTGAGTTCATCTCGAATCTATGTATACAAAAACATGAAATGTGTTTAGAGCAAAGTTTTAAAACATTGCATAGATCTAGGAACATACGTGCATGAATTTTTGTTTGTGACATTTACATGGTTGCGAAACCAATTAATAAGCTCTCGCTTATGTTCATCATACAACAATTTTTCTCCTCCTTTTTTTTATAACGAGGATCGATCTTCAATAAGTTTAAATACATCCTGTAATGTTATTAAATATATATGAAGTATATATAATCATTACTAGTTAAATAAAAAATTATTTTTTCATAAATGGAAAGGTTGAACATCACTTACTCTATGTATGATTGTGCCTCATTATTATTTACCAAAATGATTCCGTGTACTTTTTCCCATCAAGTGCGATCAATAAATAATTTATTACTTCCACCAAGCATAGGGTTATCTATTTGGATCATGTGACGTTCTAAGAACAACTTTTGCGTAGGATTCCCAATTTCAGTGCAACCACTAAAGTATTCAGAACAAAACTCAATGGCCTCTTCAGCAATGTAGTGTTCCACCATGCATCCTTCAGGTCGACTTCTATTATTTACATATCCTTTAAGGACTTGCATATATCTCTCAAAAGGATACATCCACCTTAAGTAAGTAGGACCACACAATTGAACCTCTCGAACTAAATGAACACACAAGTGAATCATTATGTCGAAGAAAGAAGGAGGAAAATATTTTTCAATTAGACACAAAGTCTCTACAACATCTTTTTGTAAAGAATTTAACTCGCCAATTGATATAGATTTCTTGCATATTGTATTGAAGAATGAACAAAGTCGAATTATTGATAATCGAACATGTTTTGGAAGAATTGATCTAATAGAAACTGGTAATAACTATTGCATTAAGATATGACAGTCATGTTATTTCAATCCATAAAGTTTCTTATCGGTGATAGACACAAAATTTCTTAAGTTGGATGAGTAACCATCAAGAAATTTCACACCCTCTGATGAGTGCTCAAAAAGCACTAAAATTACCATGATTTTATGCTCATTAATTGATTAAAAATATATATATTTATATATTTTATCATATATTTATATAAATTTGTCTTTTTCGGAATCACGGGTATTTTTATTGTTTTTCAGGTATTTTGGCTTAAAAACACAATTTAAAGACTCAAAGAGGAATACTTGAAGCAATACATCACAAATATATCAATAAATAAATGGGGAAAGGTCAACAAATATGGAAAAATTTGACAAAATGGGTTGAAAAGGTCAAAAATGTCAAAAAGGAGAAAATCGCGCCCAAAGCTTGACCCATCGCGCCCGGTACCAATGCAAGGCTGGTATCTGTTCATCCGCGTAGCGCTCAGTGCTCTTCGCCGACACCATTTCGCCCCATTTTTCACGTGCGGCCCAGCCATGACGTCATCAATGATCTCACCATGTCCATTACGCGTTTTTACATTTTTTAACATTTTTTTAACATTGTTTTACTCATTTTTTCTCTCCATCCTCACCTATAAATACCCCCCTTCCCTTCACTTCAAAAACACACTTCAAAACACACTTTTCTCTTCTTTCTTTCTCTCCATTTCTTAGTTTTTAGTTTTTTTTAGTTTTTCTTATGTTTTAGCTAGTTTTTCTTATGTTTTAGCTAGTTTCTCTTAGTTTTAGAGTTCTTCCCTTTTTGGGAAGAACTAGTTATGTTTTTTTGTAATTTATTAGCTTTTTGATTCAATAAATGGGAGTGCAAATTTCGTTTGGAGGTTTTCTAGCAACGGGAATGGCATCAATCTTGTAAGGATTTTATTTTCTTTGCTTATTTTTTTTATGCTTTATTCTTACATGTTATATTTAATTTGTCTGTGATTAAATTTAACTGTGCTAGCTATTTGTAAAAATGATAAAATAATAACGTTGTTATGCTTGCGAAATATTAAATAGGTAAAAATCTCTAAAATGAATTGATTTTATTTTTATTCAAGATTTTATATTAAGAATGTTAGAGAGAAATATATTATTTTTCATTACAAACTTAAATCTGAAACTTAGATTTTAAGGTTTAGTTATCCGGTCTGATTTAGAGTAGTGCTCTTTTATTTGTTGGTACAATCACCCGGTAGTTAGAGTGAAGCTCTATTTCAAAAGTTTTTATAAGAATTATTATCTGAAAATGTATTGACAACATGTTTTCAGTATTAGTTTTAAAACTTGAAAGTTAGTACTCGGATAACTAAATTCTTAGGTTTAATTTGGACACCTTGAATAAAGTTTAAACTGTCTAACCCCACCAAATGTGGCATTTAAATGGTTCATTTTCAATCTCTTAGAAAAAGGAATTAATTTAATTAACCAAATTAGTTATCAACCCCACCCATAGGTGTTAATTGATTTGTTTAGTTAACAAAGAATATCTAACCCCACCAAAGGTGGTATTCATACAAAAAAGGGAGAATCAATAAATATCAATTCATATCTTTAATAACCTAAATAATACGAGCAAGCATAATTAACTTAGTTATTATATCCATAAATACTCCACTATTTATAAAAGATAAAATTTGCATAAATGTTTATTGAATCTATGTTTATTTTTATGTAAGTAGATTAAAAACACAAAACCCAAAATATCGTGACAGGATGTTTAGGATTTAATTTCGTTTTTAAAAGTTTGAATAATAAATTAAAAACCACATACATTCCTTCCTTAGATCGACCTTGGGAGTATACTTATCATTTTCTACGAAATGATTCGTGCACTTGCGAGAGTTTTATAAATATAAAACCAAAGTATTGGCAGGATCGGCGATGCCTATTTTTGTTCATCACCCTCCAAACATTTACAAAACACATCCTTCTCTTTTGTTGACAATTTATATGATGCTGGTGGTAAGTATGTTCGATTCTTATCATTTTCCACCCTTGGTGCCAATTCAGGTTGTATGCCTAGTTTCTTTAAATCCAGTCTTGCTTTAATTCCATCCTTTGTTTTTCTAGGTATATTAAGTAAAGTACCAATCAAGCTCTCACATACATTTTTCTCAATGTGCATGACATCTAAGATGTGATGAATGTGTAGGTCTTTCCAATAAGGTAATTCCCAAAATATTGATTTTTTATTCCAACAACCATGGTAAGTCGGTTCAAACTTTTTTTCATTTTCACCCATTTCATTAGTTGACCTCTTTCGTTTCCCTACCTCAGTGAGTTGTTTTTCATCTTTCCTTATCATTTGAATGTCATACCATTCAATTGCCTTAATATCTCAACACCTCGCAAAGGTCGGGTTGCATGATCATGATCTTCTTCACCATCGAACGGTTTCTTTTGGTATCTAAACTTGTGTCCAGATGGAAAAAATCTTCTATGTCTTCTATAAGACATCTTTCGTCCGTGAACAAGATAAGTTGCAGAAGTTCCATCACTACATATAGGGCATCCCTTGTAACCTTTTGTTGCATGTCCTGATAAGTTTCCATAGGCAGGAAAATCATTAATTGTCCATAAAAGGACCCCCTTCAAGTTAAAGTGTTCTTCTTTATGTGCATCGTAAACATTTACACCATCATTCCACAACGTCTTTAAATCATCTATCAGAGGCTAAAAATATACATCAATATCAATATAGGTTTGTTTCGGTCCTGAGATCAATAATGTTAACATCATGAATTTTCTTTTCATACACAACCAGGGAGGAAGGTTGTATGTTACCATAATTACTGGCCAACAACTATTTACTACTAAGGGAGCGATGTGGATTAATTCCATCAACAACAATGGCAAGACGAAGATTGCAAGGATCAGATGAAAATTGAGGAGATAAATTATCTATTACTTTCCAATTTGGAGAATTACAAGGATGACGTAGCACCCCATCATCAGATCAATTATCTGAATGTCAAGTCAACATCTTTGATGTCTCTTTACTTTTGAACAACCTTTGAAAGCGAGGAATCAGAGGAAAGTACCAAAGAACCTTTACAGGCATGCCTTTCTTATGTGTTGTCTTATTTGTACCATGCTTCCATCTCGATTCTTTACATATCAGACAATCATCTAATGTCCCATATTCTTTTCTATAAAGAATGCAATCATTTGTACAAGCATGAATCTTATGATATTCCATGCCAAATTGTCTAAGAGATTTCTTCACTTCATACATTGAAGATGGCAATTCAATACCCTCAGGAAACATATCGACTAGTATATTTAGTAATTATGTGAATCCCTTGTCAAAAAAACCATGTTTTGCCTTCACATTGTACAGATGAACCAATCTTGACATTTTAGTGTATTTTTTACATTTTGGATACAACGGTTTTTCGGCATCTTCTAGAAGTTTTTTAAAGATTTTGGGACCATCCTCACGTAGTTCGTCTTTAACACCATGAAACATATTTATGTCTGTACATTATGATAAGATGTATGTAATCCACTCACATTCTTATTTATCTATTCCCCATGAGTATTATCAATATTTTTCTCCATGATAATACCACTACGGATAAGGTGATACAACCTCGTCAAATTCATGAAATCACTTATTTCTACATTTAACACATGGGCATCGAATCATACTAGTTCCAGTATTACTATTTCTACAAGTAAATTCCATAAAACTTTCAACTCCAGAAATATAATCATGCTCAATTCTACACTTTGACATCCAAAATTTGTCCATTTTCTATTAATGACATTAATTACACATATTAATTAATTATGTATCCAATGAATATATTTAAAGTATTATTATATATAAATTAAGAGATATCTTTTTTATACAAATAATATATATTGTTTATAATCTTAAAAAAATAAGTATTAAATAAATAAATAGTTAAAAATTATAAAAAAAACTTATAAATCATATTTTTTTAATATTTATTTATTGTCACTATTTTTATTTGAACATTTTATTATTTTTATTTTTAAATAAATAATATATTTAAATAATTTTATGTTAGAATTTATTATTAAATTTTTTAAAATAATTTTATATTAAAATTTTATTTTATCTCATATTTTATCCATTTTAATTATTTAATTTTATAAAAAAAATAGAAAACTACTCTTTAAACACAACTCATAGTTTTTTTATAAAATGAATTCTTTAATTATGTTATTTTCAACTAAAACATTACAAACCCCGACCATGACTAAAAAATTATACAATTAAATCTTAAAAATTCAAAATAATAAGTATTACTTTAAACTTTTAAAATTAAATATATCTTTTTCAAAACTAAAACATAATTATTTTAAATTATAAAAATAAAATACTTCAATCGTTATACTAGTACCCACTATTCCTTTAAATTTGCAATATAGTAATAGAAAAGCTCGTAATAATATTATAATTTTTACAGAATAATTGAACGGTTACTCGTTTGAATGTATATATTATTTCCACACAAAATAAGCCAAACATATAATAACAAACATACATAAATCAATAATTTATACAAAAAATAAAACAAACTGAATAATAAGTAAAAAAATTAATAAAAATACTTACAAGAGTAAATAAAGTGACTAAATGAAGGAAATGAATAAAAAATAGGTGTTTTGTAAGTAAAAATAGGTGAGAAAATGGGTATAAATTTTTTGAGTATGTCTCTCAAAGAATAGGGGACCTGAAAGATAATGAGAAGAGGAATATAACCCACAAAATGACATTGGAAATGGTGGTCGGAGGTGGCCGAAAATTGAGAAAGATTGTGGGTGTGCTCGGTTTTAGGAGAAGGGGGGAAGATAAATGAATTTGTTTTTAGATTCTGCATGCGGTGAAGAAGATATAGCAGAACGGTAATATTATGTGGCTAGCATCGGTTCGCCCCGTCAACCGACACTAGCCACACAATTTAAAATTGATTTTTTTGTCAATTATTATTTTATTTAAACTCTTATATATATATATATATATATAGAAAAAGAAAAAATAATATCTAAAACAAATACACAAAATTAAATAAACATATATTGTATGTACGTATATAAAATCCAAACAAATACACAAAATTATATAATTTTGAAAACCAATTGTCTAAAAAAAAGAAAAAATTATACTATATATGTATATATCCAACTTAAATTTTAAAGAGTCAAATAAAATGATAATTGGCCTAAAAAAATTTCAATTGTATAAACTTCATGCATTTTATAATTTAAAAAATATACGTAGGACGTAGCGTCGGTTGACGTGGCAAACTGACGCTACACGCGTGGATAGTGTCGGTTCACCACGTCAACAGACGCTACGTCCTATGTGAATAGCATCGGTTCTACACCGAACCGACTTTAAATTCATTATAAGTCAATTTTTGCCAAAAACCAACTTTACATAGCGACTTAAATACTCTTTTTTGTAATAGTGTTAGCAAATCAATATTTTTTTTCCTTTGAGTTTGTGGGTGCCTAGGTTGTTCGCCTAAAGGGTGCGCATCAGACAATTTAATCATTTGAATTTATATTAGTTTCTGTCCTCTTTTTCTCTTTCTCTCCTTGTTCTCTCGTTCATTCTTTCTCTTCCCTTTCTTACGCTTTTATCTATTTTTATAAAATTCTCTCTCGTTTTCCCCCCATTAAATACTAACCTTAAATTCTAAATTCTAAACATTAAACCTTAAATATTAGACATTAAATCTCAAATTTTAAACTTTAAACACTAAAATTAGATCTTAAACGTAAGAAAAGAGAATGAGAAAGAGAAAAAAGAAATAAGAGAAAATGAGTAAAAATAATAAAAAATTTAAAGATTAAAATAACCTTTAACTTTTTTGTGGAAATTTTTTTTTGGACCAAATATGTATCTTATGTATAATTCAAATGTTTTAAAAATACTATTTAAAAACTTACGAAACAATAAATACCACAAAGATTGTGATAAATGACCACTTCCATGCCATTATGATAGGACTTGAATTCTCTCATTGTTTTTCCTTATTTTTCTTGACTTTTCATCTCATTCTTGTATTCATCATCACATCTAATAAATTTGTAATTATTAATAGGTTATATTTTTGAGATGCCTAACATCAAAGGTGAAATATATATTAGGGGTGTCCATAAATCGGTCTAGATCGGATCGAATCGGAACAGATCGAACGGTTTTATAAATTAAACGGTCCGATTCTGTTTAAATCAGTCGAATTGGACCGATTTAATAAATATATTAAAATTTCCACATTATTTTTTATTAAAGATGTCCAAAAAACCGTACTAAACCGGAAACCGAATCGGACCGAACGATTTTATAAATCAAACGATCTGATCCGATTTATAATAATTAAAAACATTTCAAATAGTCTGATCCGGTACGATCCGAGTAATATAAACGGTCCAACCCTATCCGAGTAATATAAACGGTTCGACCTGGTTAAATATTTTTTTCTAAAATCGGACCGGACCGGACCGTTGGACACCCCTAATATATATCATTAGATTAATCAAACAAGGTGAAAATTTAATTATAATAATGCACGGAGAGAACAGGATAAGTAAGACTTGAACGTTTGGATTAAACTTGTACAGAGTTTTATCGATCTTTTTTTTTATTAAAAGTAGGGAGAAAAATTACAATAACCACTACAAAGTAATTAATTTTTTTGGTATTAGATCATACTGTAGTTAGAAATGTTGTTTAAAAGACATATTTACGTTGACAAAAGACACATTAAGGATTTAAAGTATAGTTAAACCCATATCGTATTTAAAATGAAAAATAGAAAGTTTCAAACACAAGTTAAAGTACATAAATAATATATAATAAATACAGGTATCATTTGATTAATTAAATCAAAATTATTGAGTTTAAGATATATATTATTCATAATTTAATTATATCAGAAAATATTAATTTATATTCAATGTTAATTAAAATTAAAAAATTAATGAACGGGTAATTTTTCTTCAAAAATGTATTTTTTATTATCTTATAATATTATTATTTATATCAAATATTTTTTTAAAATAAATTTATAATTTAATTTTATTATTATTTTACAAATTAGTCGACGTGGCCCACACGAATTTAGTAACACCTTTTTCTTGGTGATGTGATTTATCATAATTATATATATGAGAAAATTATTGATACCAAAATATTTTAATATTAAATTGTTAAATATTATTATTTTTTAAGACTAAATTTAGATTCATTATTTTTGAAATAAATATTAAAATATTATTTAAATTAACTTTTAACGAATACTTAATAACTTCTTTTTCTTAAGACAATTTTTTTTACCCCTTAGTAAGATTTGAAGATTGTAACTTTTTTATCACAAAATTATTTATGTTATACTATTAGACCACGACACTTAATCGCTTCTATGGAAATTAATTTTAACAAAATTATATATTTAAATATTTAAATATTGTGATTGTTTCCTTACATATGACCTAGATAATTATCTTTAAGAAATTATTTTACCTATTAAATTATTCCAATGATATATATTTTATTTTATTTTAAAATAATATTTCTATTAATTTTAATAACATTTTATTAATTTTTATTTTTAAATTTACCTATCTTCGTATTTTTAAATATCTATTTATAATCCAATCAAACTTATTTAAATATGACTTCACTTTTGAATATTACTTGTAAATTAATAAACATCCATACAATACCAATTGTTTTTATTTTCATATTAAGCAATTAATAAGATTTTATATTAAAAATAAGTTTATATATTATTAATATCGATCTTTATCAACATCAGATAGCATTGTTTTTAGTAAATATACTAGATAAAAAAACTTGTTAAGCTCTTGTATCCCAAAGAACGGTAATTTTTAGATCTTTGATGTTTAAATCAATAATAAAATTTACATAATATAAAGAAGATCTAATTGCTATAATTATGAGTTATAAGATATGAAATTAGACTCTTTTAAAAATTACGTGTGAATGTGTATAATAGTAATTATCGTAATAATTTTTCTATATTTATTTCTTTTAAACAATCTTTTTATAAAGATTATGTAATAATTATGCTTATTTGATAACTTAACATTTATTAAGACCATCATTATTCATCATATAACATGTATTAAATTATACATAACATATATATTCAATTTTATTATAAATGTTTAAAGGAAAAAACATAATACTAGTTGTCTTAGATGTGGAGGAGCATCTTTATCACAAGGTTATTAGAGTATGCAATTGATTACATTAAAAAAAATTAATAAGTTGCTCTAAACTTAGTTTAACATTAAGGCAGATTGATAATGAAGTTATTTCTATACATTTTTATATTTGATCATGTCATAGGCATTAAATGAAATGAAAACAAATTTTAAAATATATAAAATTATTATTCCATCGTCTCATTTCAAGAATTGTTATTCCATTGCTCCTCGTACTACAAACTCAAAACCTTAAATCCCAAAACTATAACTTTACAACCCTACAATCTTATAATTCTATACCCTAAACTACTAAATCTTAAATTATATATTCAAAATTCTAAACCTTAAATCCTATACTCGAAATACTAAATTATTTTTTTTTTAAATTTTGATCATGTGATATTCAATGATAATATAGTAGATCAAGAATATGACTTCACTAGTGTATATTATATATAGATGTTATTTGTAAGTAATATGGAAGAAAATTATCAAAAAAAAAATTATATATATATATATATTTTTTAAATTTTTTTAAGATTATATAATATTTTTAACTAATAATTATTTAAAAAATAATTTTTTTAAAAATATATTTTGTTGATAGATAATATAAATATTATATTATTTAAACTTTATTAAATATAAAAATAATATATATTATTTTTCATTCTATTTTACTTATAAACAAAAAAAAATAAAACTAATTTACTTATAAACAAAAAAAATAAAACTAAAATACTAATTTATTCTTTAATTTCCGTTTTCAAACAAAAAATACAATATTAATATAATTTTATTTATATTCAATTTTATTACTATTCACGGTGAACCAAAATATTAACTAAAAGATGATGAGTCGTGTTTAATTTTAACCTTTTCGGATTCAAAGCACTTTCCAAAACTCCCTTGAATCTTTCTTTCATTATTTGATTACATAAACCAAACGGAAAGTACTTTGAACCGGCTCAGCATAATAATAATAATAATAATTGATTATTTAATTTATAAAAAATTCTAACAATTTTGGAAACACAGCTCGTACTAAGCTGTAATACAAATTCAAATTTGACACAGTTCTACTACGCGTTTTGGCCTTTTGGTCTTCTCTCTTTTATATCAAAACATATTTCATTTCCTCTAATATCTCTATTCCCATTCAAAATCCAAACTTTGGATTGAATCCTAAAACCATGGCCTTGAAATTGAACTGGGTCTTCTTCGTCTACTTAAGTTCAATTATTCTCATAATCTTCACAATCTTTCCATTAACGTTTTCTCAGTCCACGGAAGAAGCTCCACCTCCGGCGTCCGATTTGTGCAACGGAGTGTTCTTATCGTATTCCTACACCACCGGAGCTAGGTTAACGCCAACTCTGAAGTCCGATCCGAGTCGTCAGCCGTACCGGTTTGAGTCGATGCTTACTGTGCTCAACAACGGTCTAGATGAACTGAAGTCTTGGATAGTCTTTGTGGGTTTCCAACACAATGAGTTTTTGGTCTCTGCTTCGAATGCCGTGCTTGCAGATGGGTCTAGTCTTCCCGTTGGTGTTGGAAACGGTACCCTTTTTGCTGGGTACCCAATGACCGATCTCAAAACGGCGATTGTGACTGCTGGAGATGTGACACAGATGCAAGTTCAAATCAAGTTGGTTGGGACACAGTTTGGTGTCGCCTTACCAAGCGTTCCTATGCCCAAGAGTATCACTCTTGCTAATGATGGGTTTATTTGTCCCAAGCCCACAATGCAAGGTAAGGTTTTGGGTATGATTAATTCATCTTTTTTTATCTTTTTAAATTTTCTAGGTTTTGATTGTCTAATTTCTCTAGTTTATAGGTTTTTATCATTGGTAATATGTTCTGGAAATGGGTTTTTTTTATTATCACAGATTTGATTTTTAGTTTTGCTATAATTGTGGTTCTTTTGCTAGGTTGAAGGTTGGTGAAATGTGTTCATTTTTTTTTTAATTCTGGGCCTTAAATAGCATGTACATCACATATACACTAGGTACATAATTGAATTGATCTCAAAATAGCATGTTTGTTGTACATATTAACATTCTATTTTGGGGCCAATTTGATTATAATATATACTTGTATTTTGGGCTTCAAATCTAATGTTTCTGTGCATTCAAATGCCACGGTATACGTATAATTTTACTAATGGTAGTGTCAGTCATTCAAACGGGACTAATGCCTTATTGTTTTGTTTGTATACAAATTTTGGCAGAAGCCAGAGAAAATATAAATTCTTATAATTGGTTCTGAGCATTGGATGGTTAGAAAAACACTTTAAATAATAAGCAATTGTGCAGAAAGATTGCCTTGGCATTGTCTTCCATGGAGGCTGACTTTAGAAACCTCATTTATTTGTTCTGTTATTAGTTTTTATGGTAGAAAAATAGGAAGTAAGAAAGAAAGAAGAAAAGCTCGAGTTATATCTGTTTGCAATGCACCTCTTATGCTGTTATATCTGTTAAGCACATATTGACCTGCTTTTTAATAGCTGATTATGTTTCAATTCTTGTTATATGCTAATGAGTACAGTCTCACTTTGACATTTTCATTTTTGCCTTCATTTCAGGGAAGAATAAAATGCAGGTATGTTGTACTGTGGACACGAAATTCAAATCAAACATTACCGTAGTAGAAGAATTCATGCCTCGCCAAAATGGTGATCTTACTATTATGTATGATGTGATCAGAACATATGACTCAAGTTATTGGGCACAAGTCACAATTGGTAACCATAACCCTCTAGGACGTCTTGATAATTGGAAATTAAACTGGGACTGGATGCGGGATGAGTTTATCTTCTCAATGAAAGGAGCTTATCCATCTGTTGTTGATTCATCTGATTGCATATTTGGCCGACAAGGTACATACTACCAGCAATTGGACTTTTCTCAGGTATTGAATTGTGAAAGAAGGCCAACCATAATTGATTTGCCTCCCACAAAGTATAATGACTCAGACTTGGGGCTGATCCCTAACTGTTGCCGGAATGGTACCATCCTGCCACCAACAATGGACCCAAGTAGTTCAATTTCATCATTCCAACTTCAAGTTTATAAAATGCCTCCAGATCTTAACCGGTCCCAGCTCACACCACCACAAAACTGGGGAATAAGTGGCAGGATAAACCCTGATTATAAATGTGGCCCTCCTGTCCGTGTTAGTCGTAGCCAATTCCCTGACCCAGAGGGCTTACCATCCATCAATTCAACTGCTGTAGCTAGCTGGCAGGTTGTCTGCAATATAACACAGCCTAAGGGAGCGAAGCCTAAATGTTGTGTATCATTTTCTGCTTACTTTAATGACTCCATCATCCCATGTAAAACATGTGCATGTGGTTGTGCTAATAACAATAGGGGTACCTGTAGCACAACTGCACCAGCTATGCTTCTTCCAGCTGAAGCACTTCTTATCCCCTTTGAGAACCGAACTGCCAAGACAAGAGCTTGGGCTGAACTCAAACATCTACCCAATCCAAACCCAATGCCATGTGGTGATAATTGTGGTGTCAGTATCAACTGGCACTTGTATACTGACTATTCACGCGGATGGTCTGCAAGGATTACTCTATTCAATTGGGATGAAACTAGTTTTTCTGATTGGTTTGCAGCAGTGCAACTGGACAAAGCTACTCCAGGTTTTGAAAGAATGTACTCCTTCAATGGAAGTACCTTGGCAGTAGATGGTGTCAATAACACTCTATTCATGCAGGGGCTTGAAGGATTGAATTTCCTTGTGGCAGAAACAGATGGAGCCAACCGACAGAGGGATCCTAGGGTTCCCGGGAAACAGCAAACAGTTATATCATTTACTAAAAAGAGTACTCCTGGAATTAATGTGGCTGGTAGAGATGGATTTCCTACTAAGGTATTCTTTAATGGGGAAGAATGTTCACTTCCATCAATAATTCCAAGCAGTGGTTATAGCGAAAACTCGGCCATAATCTTTACATTACTCTTGGTGGGTCTAGTGTTCTTGTTTGTTCATCAATAACTGGTGGATGGGGACACCTATTTTTGTAGCTTCTGTTGATTTTTTAATTCTTTCAGTGATTTGATTGTTAAATGCCCTTTCATCATTTTGGCAACTCCTTGCTTCCAGATGGGCTTGTACAACATGGTTGGTGCATGTTATGAAATTCTGATTATGATTTATGAGTGCTAAAACTTAGCTACTAATGAACATTGTATAATGGCTGAATGGTGAAAATGCCATAGTAGATGACAGTAAAGATATACATTTATATTGTTAAGAACTTTATTGAATACTGAGACAGTTTTTCATGTAGAATGTGTATTGGATACTTTGTGGATTCTAATTTGTTCTAGATTTGAAGCCGATACATAATCGAATTATTCAAAATAACATATCAGTTTATACATAACGAGTATAAATATACATATCTAACTTATATATATTATGTACATAAAATAGGTTGCATTATGTGTACATACATAAGTGCTATAACTGATATGTATTTTGGTTATATACTATCATGCTATTTAAAAGCTCAAATTGATTATTCCTGTAACTTGTTTGATTATATCCAAGCTGGTCGTGGTTTAGAACAGTTCTAAATCTTGTAATTTTGAAGAACCTATGGAATTATAAAACTGATTCTTTTTTATCATTTTGATATGATGAGCTGGTTGCTTCATGTTGATCAAACATATTCATATGCCATGTTCAATCATTGTCACTCGCAAATTAGGACCACGAAGCATGTTCTCCTTCTCATGTGAGACTTATGCAAGAAAAAGAACATAGAGAGCGGTTTGGTACCTTGAGGTACCTATTGGTTTTTTTTTGGTTCCCCTTTAGTCATTTTAAATCATTTTTTATCAAAGGTGACTGCATGTGTTTTACATGTCAACCTAGAAAAAGGTATTTGTGGAAATTTAAGAAAATGAAAAAAGGCAATAGCAAAAAATGAAAAAAGGCAATAGCAAAAAATGAAAAAAATGATGGTTTTACGGGTTCGTTATCTCAAAGTACTATAATTCTATTTTAAATATTATTTTTACCCATATTTTCAGGTTTTATTTTAATAAAACCTACATTTAATAAGAGAAAATGTTCATTAAAGCCCTGTAAGTTAGGCAAGTGACCATTAGTTCCCTATAATATAAATGAATTTTTTGGGTCATATTATCATGAAAGAGGTTACAAAAGGAAAAAAATACAAGTTTTAGTGAAGTTTATAATAAAATATTATTGTTTGACACATGTGATTCAAATATTATTATTTAAGTGAATTTAAAATAAAACTAAAAATTAATAAGATAAAGATAATGATACCTTAAAGTGTTAAAGTGATTGTTGAATGGTAGGAATAATGATTAAATTTACAATTCTACTCTCTATTAATAAAGTCATGAGCAAATCAAATGATTATTTAATTAAAAAAATGCTCAAAAATTGATTATGTGATTCCTTGATCATTTTCTTAAAAACAACAAGATAAAAAATGATATTCTTAAACTACATGATTAAATAATCCAAATGGTCTTACTTAAGGAACTATTGTAGCCCTTCGTCCATTTAATAAAAGGTGCCAATTTAATGCTATCTTTTTAATTTAGTACTATAGGATTAATGCTATAACCGGTACACTACCAGGGTAAATAGATACAGACTACTTAACTATTTAACCTTAAGTTATACAAACAAAAAATGCAACAGAAACACAAGTAATAAAATATCAAATAAGTAGATAACTTTTAGCAGTAGATATTATAAATCAAGTAGAATGCAAGATTTTGAATCAGAGTTTAAGCTACAATATGTGGTAAGATATACACCTTAAACTCATATTGTACTAACACAATAAAGGATTATGCATAATGAGCGATGTAACGAGCTAAACTCACATATAAATCATATTTATGTGGTAACATCCTTAGGTTGCTTAAAGTAACTACTTAGCAGCAAATAATCCACTAAGAATAAACAAATTAAAACTTTGATAGATAATAAAATCATTGTTATCTCTATCAACCAAGGCCTCCGTCCAAACGCCATACTATTGTTCTTTCCTTACTGCTTTCGCAACTGTTTGGTTCAACATGCGAACTCGGCTATTGATGACTCTATGAAAGTAGAGTCATTAGCGCACTTTTTTACTTAATATTTACTTATTTTATTCAATAAATAGTATTTTTATGACCAAAAATATTAAAATATAAACTTTTTAGAGAAAAGGGGTGAAAATATAATCTTTGAATTTTTTTGAGATATTTTGGAATTTTTAACATAGGACCAATCAAGAGCTACCACATGGCCTGCTATGCAAGCAGTGGAGTTGACTGGGAAAACCACGTGGATGCCATGCAAGCACGGAGAGCGAATCATGTTACGCTGCGCGTGAGGAGGACAAAACACAAGCCATGTGTCAACGCGATGTTCAATCCGAGTTCAAAAATTGGTCAGCCCTTTGTCGCCACGTGTCACCACACTATTATTCCCCACTTTCCACCCGTGCACCACGCCATCCATTTATACAAATCTCATCATGCCATGTGTTGTTGACTCAGTGAGCGTTGACTCTGACCGGTCTCTCCTTCCACACGTCGCTCCCTAATTCGCCCAGTGAATTTCCCCTACCACGTGTCGCGCTATGATTGGCTAGAGCTGTCAGTTTTGCTTGTTTTGATCGTAGCCCTTGATCTGAAGTTGTTTTGACGATCCAAATCACACCTGAGCAATATTTAAGCCCTTAATCACTCCATAAAAGCTAAGTGACCTCCATTAGCATAATTTTGGTCAACTTTTGGATCTAAAAAGAAAGAAAAATTCAAAAAACATTAAAAAATGACACAATTTTGGTGGAGATTAATATTACAATTCAAGAGATTGATTGTATTTCTTTTTTTACTCTTTTTTTTTATCAATTTTTATGTCTTTCTTTATGAAAAATATGAACTTTATGAACACAATTATGTGTAATTAATTTATTAATCTATGAATCTTATGAACCCAATTTTCGCCATGTGATAATATAATATTTTACCCCAATTATAATATTAATTTAATTTTATTATTTATTCTGGTTTTTATGCTATTAATTTTTTGGCCAACAATTTATCTATAGAGGAAATTAAATAGATTTGAGAAAATTATTTAATTGTTTGTCTTGATTAAATAACATACATAGTTTCTAGGTAGAAATGTATGATTATTATGTATGTGATCCATAATTGATAAATTTAATGAGTAGTATGCAATTTAATTGGAATGAGAGTGTGATTAAATTAATTACTATATAGTGTGTAGTTTATTTGAGAGAGAAATACATGCTAGGTTAGATTCAATTGATCATGTAATTAATTGATAATTATATTAGGAAAAATTTAGTGATTTGCATGTTTAGAAAATTTGGGGATTAAGTATCCTTAGATATTTTCTCATATATCTTCTTAGTTACCAACTCTTATTTAATTAATTATTGCTATTTAATTTTAGTTATTTTAATTTTGCTTCCTTAAAATATAAAAATACAAAAAAAAAATTGATATTTATTTTTTTAAGTTTTAAAAATTAGTTTCTAATAAAATAATCTCCGTAGTAACGATATCATTTTATCATTATATTACTTGTTACGATACGTATATTTGCATATTTATTGCACACACTTTGTGTGTGACGATCAAGTTTTTGGCACCGTTGTTGGGGATTATAAATATTAGAAATTAATATTTTTTTTATTTTAGTTATTTTTTTAATTTATTTTTCTTTACTTTAATTTTATTTATTTATTTATTTTTAAATTTTAATTTATTTATTTAGTTGTTTATTTTTTTATTTAGACTTCTCCTTTAGTATTGTAGAAACATAGTGAGTTTTTTTTGCATAAGTAGAGTTCATGAGGGAGAAATCTTAACTTCATGAGCATACTTTGAGATCAATTAGAAAATAAGTCACCCAAGAGAAAAAAATGGCTAATCCATTAGAAATAAACAATAATAAGCTAAACTTGAACAATCAAATGCTTTTGATGGATAATAGAGATAGGGCTATGAATGAATATGCAATACCTACGTTAGAAGAGTTGAATCCAAGCATTTGCAAGGCCAAGCATTCAAGCTAATCAGTTTGAATTAAAGCCAATGATGTTTCAAATGCTACAAATAGTTGGACAATTCAGGGGATTACCAACAGAGGTTTCTCATCTTCATCTCAGATTGTTTATTAAAGTTGTAGATTCATTTAAGTTCAATGGTGTGATAGAGGAGACATTTAGGCTTAGATTATTCCCTTACTCTTTGCGAGACCGTGCTCGAGCTTGGCTAAACTCTTTGCCACTTGATTCCATTACAACTTGGAATGGTTTGGCTGAGAAATTCTTGATGAAATACTTCCTACCAACAAAGAATGCCAAGCTTAGGAATGACATTACTTCCTACCAATAACACGAAGGAGAATCTCTATTTGAATAATAGGAAAGATTCAAGTAATTGCTAAAGAAGTGTCCTCATCATGGTTTTCCTTCTTGGATTCAAATGGAGACTTTTTACAATGGTCTCAATGCTCAAACAAGAACTATTGTTGATGCATTTGCTAATGAAGCCTTGCTAGCCAAATCTTATAATCAAACTTATGATTTACTTGAGAAAATGGCTAGCAATAATTAGCAATGACCAATGGATAGAACGATAGCCATAAAAAGAGTAGCGGGAATGCATAAGGTAAATGATATCACAACACTTACAGCTCAAGTTTCATCTTTGGTTAATTTTTTGAAGGCTCAAAACTCGCCAGCGAGTATAAACTAGGTCCAAGATTCAAGAGTATCATGTGTGTTTTATGGAGGAGCTCATTTGTTTGATAATTGTCCAAATAATCCTGAATCCATTTCCTATATGGGTAATGTGAATCAAAAAAATAATCCATACTCGAACACATATAACCCAAGATGAAGACAACATTCAATTTTCTCTTGGAATAATAACAACAATCAAAGTGGTAATCAATTAACCATCAATCATTTCAACCACTTGGTTTTCAACAACTGCATCAATCACAATCCCAAGAGAAGAAACCACCTATTGAGGACAATACAAATTCCTTAATGGGGATGATGAAAGACTTCATTCAATCAGTAAATACAAAAAGTGTCCACTCAAGAGGCTTCAATTCAAAATTTTGAGAACCAAATGGGGAAACTTGCCCAGGCCATAAGCCAAAGGCCTCATGGTAACCTACCAAGTGACACAATTATAAACCCAAGAAGAAAAGGGAAGGATGATGAGCAGAATCGGGATTGCCAAAAACTTTGATGCCATCCCCGCAACGGAGTCATCCCCGGCAACGGCGCCAAAAACTTGATGAACGAAAACCGGCATCGCCGATTCTTGCCAATACTTTGGTTTTATATTTATAAAACTCTCGCAAGTGCACGAATCATTTCGTAGAAAATGATAAGTATACTCCCAAGGTCGATCTAAGGAAGGAATGTATGTGGTTTTTAATTTATTATTCAAACTTTTAAAAACGAAATTAAATCCTAAACATCCTGTCACGATATTTTGGGTTTTGTGTTTTTAATCTAATAACATAAAAATAAACATAGATTCAATAAACATTTGTGCAAATTTTATCTTTTATAATGGTGGAGTATTTATGGATATAATAACTAAGTTAATTATGCTTGCTCATATTATCTAGGTTATTAAAGATATGAATTGATATTTATTGATTCTCCCTTTTTGGATGAATACCACCTTTGGTGGGTTAGATATTCTTTGTTAACTAAACAAATCAATTAACACCTATGGGTGGGGTTGATAACTAATTTGGTTAATTAAATTAATTCCTTTTTCTAAGAGATTGAAAATGAACCATTTAAATGCCACCTTTGGTGGGGTTAGAGAGTTTAAATTTTATTCAAGGTGTCCAAATTAAACCTAAGAATTTAGTTATCCGAGTACTAACTTTCAAGTTTTAAAATCACTACTGAAAACATGTTGTCAATACATTTTCAGGATAATAATTCTTATAAAAACTTTTGAAATAGAGCTTCACTCTAACTAAAGGCGATTGTACCAACAAATAAAAGAGCACTACTCTAAATCGACCGGATAACTAAACCTTAAAATCAAATTTTCAGATAAGTTTGTAATGAAAAATAATATATTTCTCTCTAACATTCTTAATATAAAATCTTGAATAAAAATAAAATCATTTCATTTGAGAGATTTTTACCTATTTAATATTTCGCAAGCATAACAACGTTATTATTATATCATGTTTACAAATAGCTAGCACAGTTAAATTTAATCACAGACAAATTAAATATAACATGTAAGAATAAAGCATAAAAAAATAACTGCAAAGAAAATAAAATCCTTACAGTACTTCGATGCTATTCCCGTTGCTAGAAAACCTCCAAGCGGAATTTGCACTTCCATTTATTGAATCAAAAAGCTAATAAATTACAAAAAAACATAAGTAGTTCTTCCCAAAAAGGGAAGAACTCTAAAACTAAGCAAAACTAACTAAAACATAAGAAAAACTAAAAAAAACCTAAAAACTAAGAAATGGAGAGAAAGAAAGAAGAGAGAAGTGTGTTTTGAGGTGTGTTTTTGAAGTGAAGGGAAGGGGGGTATTTATAGGTGAGGATGGAGAGAAAAAATGAGTAAAAAAATGTTAAAAAATGTAAAAACGCGTAATGGACATGGTGAGGTCATTGATGATGTCAGCATGACGTCATGGGGGCGGCTTCACGTGAAAAATGGGGCGAAATGGCGTCGGCGCACGCGGAGGGTAGCTGGGCGCGCGCGGATGAACAGTACCCGCGCGGGCAGGTTTGCGCGGATGAACAGTACCTGCGTGCGCAGCTCTGCGTGGATGACCTTTCCCCATTTATTTAGTAATATAATTGTGATGTATTGCTTCCAGTATTCCTCTTTGAGTCTTTAAATTACGTTTTTAAGCCAAAATACCTGAAAAACAATAAAAATACCCGTGATTCCGAAAAGACAATTTTATATAAATATATGATAAAACATATAAATATATATATTTTTAATCAATTAATGAGCATAAAATCATGGTAATTTTAGTGCTTTTTGAGCACTCATCAAAGGATCATTGTAGTGCTATAGCCTTGAGGAGTGGTAAAACTATAGAGGGAGATGAGACTCAAAAGGATAAGGAAGAATATAAGACTTAAAAGGATAAGGAGGAATATGAAACTAAAAAGGATGAAGAGGAATTAGTGGATAAAGAGAGTAATGGAAAGGAAATAGTTCAGCCAAAAAAGAGAAACCTCTACAAACCCACTATTCCTTTCCCCAAAGACTGCAAAATAAAAATGCAGATACATAATTTTAAAAATTTTTGGAAGTCTTCAAGAAGCTGCACATAAACATATCATTTGTAGAGGTACTTGAATAGACGCCATGTTATGAAAAATTCATGAAGGATATACTACTAAAGAAAAGGAGGCTTAGAGATCATGAAATATAACCTTGATTGAAGATTGTAGTGCCATTCTTGATAGAAAACTACCACAAAAACTGAAAGATCTAGGTAGTTTTGACATCCCTTGCACTATTGGTAACATTCGTTTTGGCAAGGCACTATATGATTTGGGTTCTAGCATTAACCTCATGCCATTATCAGTCTTCTAGAGATTGGGGGTTGGTAAATCCAAACCTAATTCAGTAACATTGTAGATGGCAGACATGCCAATTAAAAGACCCCGAGGTATGGTAGAAGATTTGCTAGTAAAAGTAGACAAATTCATCTTTTTGGTAGACTTCATTATGCTAGACATGGAAGAGAATTGTGACATTCCTATCATACTCGGTTGTCCATTATTAGCAACCGAAAAAGCACTCATTGATGTGAAAAAAGGTGAGCTTACAATAAGAGTGCAAGATGAACAAGTAACATTTTAATGTGTTCAAAGCAATTAAATTTTCCGATGATGATAATGATGGTGATTGCTTTCGAATAGATAGTACTGATGAGCTAACCACTTATATGCTTTACAACATATGCCTTATTAATGCTTTAGATTCTATGCTATACATGGCAGAGGACCATGACACTTATGTAGGCACACAAATTCATGTCGATAGCTTAACAAAACTTGTTAAATCACCCGTACTTATGACTTTAACACATGATGCTATGAACACGGACATTAACTCAACAGAAAATGACTCAGCCTATTTTATTTTTGAAAATATGGAATCAAAGGTTGATATTGTGAACTGTGTGAACTTTCCAGAGGACACACCTCTCATGTATGTATCAAATATAGGTATGGAATGTCTTGAAATAAGCTCACAGTTGAAACCATCCATTGAGGAGCCACTAAAATTAGAGCTTAAACCTTTACCTTCTCATCTTCGTTATACATTTTTGGGTGATAACGAGACACTTCAAGTCATAATCTTTACTGATTTAAGTATTAATCAAGTGGAAGCACTACTAAAGATGCTAAGGAACTTCAAAAGAACTATAGGTTGGTCTATTGCCGACATCAAAGACAAAAGCCCATCTTTATGCATTCACAAAATATTGCTAGAGAACGGGGCTAAACCCACCAGGGATGCACAACGCCGCTTAAATTCCATTATGAAAGAAGTGGTGAAGAAGGAAATTGTCAAGTGGCTAGACATGTGCATTATTTACCCAATTACAGACAATGAATTGGTAAGTCCAGTCCAATGGGTATAGAAGAAAGGAGGAATCACTGTGGTGGAAAATGAGTCTAATGAGTTAATACCTACTAAGATTTTCACAGGATGGAGAGTATGTATGGATTTTTGTAAAGTAAATAAAGATACAAGGAAGGATCATTTTCCTCTCCCATTCATGGATCAAATGCTTGATCGATTAGCTGATCATTCTTTCTTTTGCCTTCTAGATGGATACTTTGGTTATAACCAAATTGTTGTGGCACCTGAAGACCAAGAAAAGACCACCTTCATATGTCCTTATGGAACTTTTGCTTTCAGAAGAATGCCCTTTGGATGATGTAACGCACCTGCTACATTTCAATGCTATATGATGTTCATTTTCTCAGACATGGTGGAGAAGCATCTAGAAATCTTCATGGATTATTTTTTGGTCTTTGGAAACTCATTTGATGAATGTCTACACTATCTCTCCCTAATGTTACAAAGATGTGAAGAAACAAATTTGGTTTTAAACTGGGAGAAATATCATTTCATGGTACATGAAGGTATAATCTTAGGCCATAAAATCTCAATTAATGGTATTGAGGTGGATAGAGCTAAGATAGAAGTGATTGAGAAACTACCACCACCTAACAATGTACGAGGAGTAAGAAGTTTTCTTGGGCATACAGGTTTTTATCGTAGATTCATAAAAGATTTGTCCAAAATCTCCAAACCCTTGTGTAATCTTTTGGAAAGGACATGCCTTTCAAGTTTGATGATAATTGTTTAATAGCATTTCAAGTGCTTAAAGAGAGACTAGTGTCAGCTCCAATTATAGTCATACCAGATTGGAACAAGCCTTTTGAGTTGATGTGTGATGCAAGTGATTTTACTATTGGAGCTGTTCTTGGACAGCAAAGAGACAAATTGTTTTGTGCCATATACTATGTAAGCAAGACACTGAATGAGGCCCAAATGAATTATGCTACTACAGAGAAAGAGCTCCTTTCCATTGTATATGCCTTTGAGAAATTCAAATCTTACTTGGTTGGCACCAAAGTGATTGTCTACATGGATCATTCTGCAATAAAGTATCTCATAACGAAGAATGATGCCAAACCAAGATTGATAAGATGGGTGCTCCTTATACAAGAATTTGACTTGGAAATTTGTGATAAAAAAGGAACAAAAAATCAGGTAGCAGACCATCTATCTAGACTAGAGAGGGAAGCAAAAATGGATGATAATATGGTGATTGGGAAATTTTTTCCAAATAAGCAACTATTTTCTATAGCTCAAATAGAAGTTCCATGGTATGGAGACATTGTTAATTTTCTTGCCACCAACATTCTTCCACTGAACCTCACATGGAAACAAAAGAAGAATTTTTTCCATGACATTAAACAATATATTTGGGATGACCCTTACCTCTATAAAGAATGTGATGATGGTATTTTGAGAAGATGTGTCCGTAATGATGAAGTTGAAAGTATCCTTACCATTTCCATAACTTAGACTATAAAGGTCACTTTGGAGCTCAAAAACAGCAACTAAGGTACTTTAATTTGGTTATTTTTGGCCTACACTATTTAAAGATGCTTACAATTATGTAAAGATATGTGATAGATGTCAAGAGATATGTAATATTTCAAAAAGAGATGAGATGCCTCTGAATAGTATACTTCAAGTGGAATTGTTTTTTGTGTGGGGTATCAACTTTATGGGACCATTTCCTCCATAATTTGGCAACCAATACATACTTGTAGGAGTGGATTACATGTCAAAGTGGGTAGAAGTCATTGCTAGCAAAAAATGTGATGCCAAAGTTGTCATGAAATTTCTAAAGAAAAATATTTTCACTAGGTTTGGAACTCCTAGGATCATTATTAGTGATGCAGGAAGTCACTTTTTCAATAAAACATTTAATTCCTTATTGTATAAGTATGTGGTTAAGCATAAAGTGTCTACCCCTTACCATCCCCAAACAACTGGGAAAGTATAGGTATCTAATAGAGAAGTGAAAATAATTTTGGAGAAAACTATGAACATCTCTAGGAAGGATTGGTCATCTAAGTTGGATGATGCTTTATGAGCGTACATAACTATATTTAAAACACCAATTGGTACCACCCTATATAAGCTAGTTTATTGAAAGGCTTGTCACTTACTGCTAGAATTGGAGCATAAAGCATATTGGGCATTGAAACAGTTGAATATGTCCATAGATGCAGCTGGTGAGAAAAGAATGCTTCAAATAAATGTATTGGATGAATTACTATCGAATGATTATGAAAATTCCAAGCTTTACAAAGAAAAAACGATGGCATGACAAAAAAATTGTGCACCATATCTTCGAACTGGGTTAGAAAGTGTTACTGTACAACTCAAGACTCAAATTGTTTCCGAGCAAATTAAAGAGTAGATGGTCAAGTACATTCATCATCACTAAGGTAACGAACCATGGAGCCATTGAATTAGAAAACAAAGATAAAGAGCGATTTATGGTTAATGAGCATAGGGTGAAGCACTATTATGAAGACTAATTATCAAATGAAACATTTGTGACAACCTTAGTGGATACACCTTAGCACTTGATATGACCGTCTAGTCAAGGACGTTAAATGTGACGCTGGTTGGGAGGCAACTTAATGTTATTTTACTTATATTTTCATTGTTTTTGTTTTATAGGTTAATAAATATGAAGAGAAATGGCGCAACAAGAATGAACGTTTCAACAACAGATATGGTGTGCCAAGACTAAGGGAGTTTTCTTTCCTTTTACCTTTTCATATTTATATGAGCACATTAAGGACAATGTGTAATTTAATTTTGGGGGAGGGAACTTATGTCTCTACATTAGTATTTAATATGCATTTAAAATTTTTAAGGAATTTTTTTTATTTTTAGGTTGTTTTTAATCATGATTTGGGTAGAAATTGATAAATATATGGAAACTAAATGCATGCATGCTTGATATGAAACATATGAACTCAATGATAAAAATTGGTTGTCATGACTGGGATAAGGAATGTAACATATTTTTTAAGATATTTACATTAATCATGTGATATGCTTGCTAGTTTTGATTGAATTGATTCAAATATTTATGCACATGTTTATGATTGATTTTGGTGTGCTTATTGAGAGAAAATTTATAGTGAGTTATGCAAGTCGATGAGATCTACCAAGTTTTAGAATCTATTTGATCATCCCTTGAGGCAAAATCCTAAATATTATTTAGCAAGAGAAATGATTTAGGCCTTATTTGGATCGATTGAGCCTTTCAAGCTAACCATTGTTAATATCTTTAGTCGTCTATTTGAACCTAACAAAGAACTATTCATATCTTTAAGCCATACTTAATGCCTAACCAATGAGCATTACCTTTATCCTTACACCTTTAGCTTGTATGAAAAGAAAAAAAAATGCAATCATGTGCTATGCTATAGAGTAAGGTGAAATGTAATGCACCCTATAAAAAAAATTGACAACACAATTATCCCTCTAAAAAAAAGAAAACAAAATTGAAAATAAGTTTGGGGGTGTTATAAAGTTACAAAAAATGTGATAATAAAAAGAATTTCAAAAGATGGTGCACTGAAATATCAAGTAAAAGCTCAATTGCAATTAAAAAGTGTATAATGAAAAAAGAAAGAGAAAGCAAAGTTGTGAAAAGAGCCTAAATGTCTTCATTTATCGACCCCACACCTAAACGTTACATTACAACCATGTAAAGTCCTTATTGATCTTGAACTAAGTGCATATTTATATTAGTGGAGAGGGATGTGAAAAATAGACGTATGAGACTTGTTCTAAGATTGAATTGATTAACATGCTCATATAAGTTGATTTCATGAGTGCATTGGATGATATCATATGCAGCACACACACACAAATCAATTTTTCAAAAAGCTTGCATATCCTTGTATTGATGGAACGTTGATTGATGAATATGTGAACCTCCTTATCATAGGATTGTACGACTTTTGAGAGGGATAGTTTTCTTGAAATATGCATGTACTAATAGAAGTATATTTATGAATATACTACCCAAGTTATTTTATTTAGTTATACTTAGCTTTACTTAAGGACAAGCAAAGAGTTAAGTTTGGGGTGTCATGACTCTATGAAAGTAGAGTCATTAGCGCACTTTTTAACTTAATATTTACTTGTTTTATTTAATAAATAGTATTTTTATGGCAAACAAATATTAAAATATAAACTTTTTAGAGAAAAGGGGTGAAAATATAATTTTTGAAATTTTTATGGATTTTTAACGCAGGACCAATTAGGAGCTACAACGTGGCCTACCATGCAAGCAGAGGAGCTGACTAGGCAAGCCACGTGGATGCCATACAAGCAGGGGAGCTGATTGGGCAAGCCACGTGGATGCCATGCAAGCATAGAGAGCGAATCATGTTACGTCGTATGTGAGGAGGACGAGACACAAGCCACGTGTCACCACAATGTTCAATCCGAGTTTAGAAATTAGTCAACCCTCATCGCCACGTGTCACCACGCTATTACTCCCCGCTTTCCACTCGTGCACCACGCCATCATTTATGTAAATCTCATCATGCCACGTGTTGTTGACTCAGTGAGCGTTGACTCTGACCGGCCTCTCCTTCCACGCGTCACTCCCTAATTCGCCCAGTGAATTTCCCCTACCACGTGTCGCGCTATGATTGGCTAGAGTTGTCAGTTTTTCTTGTTTTGATTGTAGCCCTTGATCTGAAGTTGTTCTGACGATTCAAATCGTACTTGAGCAATATTTAAGCCCTTAATCACTCC
Organism: Hippophae rhamnoides; assembly: GCA_033030585.1. Lineage (NCBI taxonomy): Eukaryota > Viridiplantae > Streptophyta > Magnoliopsida > Rosales > Elaeagnaceae > Hippophae > Hippophae rhamnoides. The sequence goes on along the minus strand of CM065429.1, from coordinate 55,576,172 downwards.
ATTAGCATAATTTTGGTTAACTTTTTGATCTAAAAAGAAAGAAAAATTGAAAAAATTCAAGAAACGACACAATTTTGGTGGAGATTCAAGAGGAGATTAATACTACAATTCAAGAGATTGATTGTATTTCTTTTTTTACTCTTTTCTTTATCAATTTTTATGTCTTTCTTTATGAAAAATATGAGCTTTATGAACACAATTATGTGTAATTAATTTATTAATCTATGAATCTTATGAACCCAATTTTCGTCATGTGATGATATAATATTTTACCCCAATTATAATATTAATTTAATTATATTATTTATTCTGATTTTTATGCTATTAATTTTTTGGCCAACAATTTATCTATAGAGGAAATTAAATAGATTTGAGAAAATTATTTAATTGTTTGTCTTGATTAAATAACATACATAGTTTCTAGGTAGAAATATATGATTCTTATGTATGTGATACATAATTGATGAACTTAATGAGTAATATGCAATTTAATTGGAATGAGAGTGTGATTAAATTAATTACTATATAGTGTGTAGTTTATTTGAGAGAGTAATACATGCTAGGTTAGATTCAATTGATCATGTAATTAATTGATAATTATATTGGATGAATTTTAGCAATTTGCATGTTTAGAAAATTGAGGGATTAAGTATTCTTAGATATTTTCTCATATATCTTCTTAGTTACCAAATTTGATTTAATTAATTATTGATATTTAATTTTAGTTATTTTAATTTTGCTTCCTTAAAATATAAAAATACAAAAAAATTGATTTTTATTTTTTTGAGTTTTAAAAATTAGTTTCAAAACCGTTGATTAGTAACTAGAAGTGTAACTAATCTCAACCTAACCAGACACACAATCCACTACAAATATCAAATCGCGTATGGGATATGCATAGTCAAATTACGTATTCACACTGTTAACGATTTGACAACGAACCACAAAATGATTAACTCTCAAATGTAAGCTCTCCAAAATAATTTTAAAGACATAAATCTCAGTGTGAATTCTGGTTGACTTTTGACTATTGAATGTGTGAGAAAAAAGAGAAATGATGGGATATTTATAGAACTCGGATTGACACCTCACCAAAGGTAGTGGAAATGGTATTGGTGAGTTTGTTGGCGAGGTGCTAAAAAGTCACATTTTTTAGTTCTAAAAATTTCCAAATACTATCATAAATACCCGTACTAAAAACAAACTAAAAATTCAATTGACAATGTTAGTGAGCCAGCACAGCCCTAAACTTAGCATGCATACTATGAAAACTAACCCCGTGGATTGTGTAAACATACTTGCATATAAAATATACCTAACTATGTGTGTGTATGAATTAATGATCCGTAGTAATCAAACCTACATAGAGGAAGATAAATACATTAAGTAAAACAATAGACACCATGTTTTGTACATGGGAAGCCAACACAAAGATATTGATTACAATAGGAGTCACATTATCCCTTTTTGGCTTTTCTTATAAAAAAATATACAACTAAATAAATAAACTCATCAAACATGATATTATCATGAAGAGATCTTAAAGTTATTTGTTCCCATAAATAACACAATTACACACACCTACTCCAAGTGCAGCTATCTAATGTGTTCCATCAAACTTCATGAATCAACTTATCAAATCTTCTATCACAAGGAACATAGTACCACTTTACACAACACACTTGAAGCATGAAGACTTCATTCAACACCTATAACCTATACACACGAGACAAACACACACCTCGTGAATGTATCATGCAGAAATAGAGTATAGTCAAACCATATGCTATCGTGTTACATCTACACAGGTACACAACGATAGGCACAAACACAAGTAAATATGCATAACTCCCCATAACTTCATGCAACACTCTCCCTAAATGCATGCTAGTTAGGCAACAATATGTAGTGCAATCCTAGACTCACAGCCCATGCAACACATGGCATCTTGATAAGACAAGATCGACATGCAATGTTGATCTTACAGATACTTTTGTTTTATAATTGTAAAACTCTCGATTTAAGGAAAACATATATGTAGTTTTTAATTTATTATTCAAAATCTTAAAAATTAAATTAAATCCTAAATATCTATCACGATATTTTGGTTTATTTGTTTCCTAATCTAGTAACATACAAAATAAACATAGATATGAATTCAATAAACAATTATGCAAATTTTTATCATTCATAACAATGAATTATTTAAGGATATAATAATTAAGTTTATTATGCTTTCTCATATTATTTAGATTATTAAAGATATAAATTGATATTTATTGATTCTTTTTTTATATGAATACCACCTTTGGTAGGGTTTGATAGTCTTTGTTAATTACACAAATCAATTAACACCTATGGGTGTGGTCGATAATAAATTTGATTAATTAAATTAATTCTTTTTTTTTCTAAGAGATTGAAAATGAACCATTTAAATGCCAACTTGGGTGGGGTTAGACATTTTAAACTTTATTCAAGGTATCTAAATTAAACCTAAGAATTTAATTATCCGACTAATGACTTTCAAGTTTTAAAATCATTACTAAAAATATGTTTTCAATACATTTTTGAATAATAGTTCTTGTAAAAACTTTTGAAATACAGCTTCATTCTAACTATCGGGCGATTGTACCAACAAATAAAAGAGCACTACTATAAATCAGACCTGATAATTAAACCTTATAATCTAATTTTCAGATTTAAGTTTGTAATGAAAAATAATATATTTCTCTCTAACATCCTAAATATAAAATCTTGAATAGAAATAAAATCAATTTATTTTATAAAAATGTTTTACCTATTTAATGTTTCGCAAGCATAACAAAATTATTATTATATCATATTTACAAATAGTCGGCCAAATTATTAAATTTAATCACAAATAAATTAAACATAACATATAAAAATAACTGTAAAGAATTTATTTTAAAATTATAACTCAAAAGAATCCTTACAGAACTTTGATGCTAATTCTATTGCTAGAAAACCTCCAAATGGATTTGTATTTCCGTTTATTGAATCAAAAAATAAAAATCTATAAAAACATAGCTAGTTCTCCTCAAAAAGAGAAGAACTCTAAAACTAAAAAAAAATTTCTAGAGAAAGAAAGATAGAGAGAGAGAGAGAGAAAGAGTTGAGAAAATTGTGTATTTCACAATTGGAGAAGAGGATCCTTTTATAGGTAAGAAAAAGGACAAAAAAGGTGGAAAAATATTTCAAAAATTGATTTTGGACGGGTGATGAGCAGAACCGGAATCGCCGATACTGCCAATCCTTTGGTTTTATATTTATAAAACTCTCGCAAGTGCACGAATCATTTCGTAGAAAATGATAAGTATACTCCCAAGGTCGATCTAAGGAAGGAATATATGTGGTTTTTAATTTATTATTCAAACTTTTAAAAAAGAAATTAAATCCTAAACATCCTGTCACGATATTTGGGTTTTTGTTGTTTCTAATCTAATAACATAAAAATAAACATAGATATAGATTCAATAAACATTTATGAAAATTTTATCATTTATAATAGTGGAGTATTTATGGATATAATAACTAAGTTAATTATGCTTGCTCATATTATTTAGGTTATTAAAGATATAAATTGATATTTATTGATTCTCTCTTTTTTTATATGAATACCACCTTTGGTAGGGTTAGATATTCTTTGTTAACTAAAAAAATCAATTAATACCTATGGGTGGGGTTGATAACTAATTTGGTTAATTAAATTAATTCATTTTTCTAAGAGATTGAAAATGAACCATTTAAATGTCATCTTTGGTGGGATTAGACAGTTTAAACTTTATTCAAGGTATCCAAATTAAACCTAAGAATTTAGTTATCCGAGTACTAACTTTCAAGTTTTAAACCCACTACTGAAAACATATTATCAATACATTTTCAGATAATAATTCTTATAAAAACTTTTGAAATAGAGCTTCACTCTAACTACCGGGCGATTGTACCAATAAATAAAAGAGCACTACTCTAAATCAGACAGGATAACTAAACCTTAAAATCTAATTTTCACATTTAAGTTTGTAATGAAAAATAATATATTTCTCTCTAACATTCTTAATATAAAATATTGAATAAAAATAAAATCAATTCATTTTAGAGATTTTTACCTATTTAATATTTCGTAAGCATAACAACGTTATTATTATATCATGTTTACAAACAGCCAACAAAGTTAAATTTAATCATAAACAAATTAAATATAACATGTAAGAATAAAGCATAAAAAATAACTATAAAGAAAATAAAATCCTTACAGTACTTTGATGTTATTCCTCTTGTTGGAAAACCTCTAAACAAAATTTGCACTCCCATTTATTGAATCAAAAAGTAAATAAATTACAAAAACATAATAAGTTCTTCTCAAAAAGAAAAGAACTCTAAAACTAAGAAAAACTAACTAAGAAAAGCTAAAAAACTAAGAAAAGCTAAAAAACTAAAAAATACTAGAAAACTAAAAAAAACTAAGAAAAGAGAGAAAGAAAAAGAAAGAATATGTGTTTTGAGGTGTGCTATGAAGTGAAGAGAATGAGGGTATTTATAGGTGAGGAGAGGAAGAAAAATGGGTGAAAAAAATGATAAAAAATGGTGGAAACACGGAGTAGTGAATGATGATGTCATGCTGACGTAGGGGGCGACGGTGCACGCAGACTGGGCGCAGATGGACGCTGGCGTATGGGGACTGGCGTGGCGCGCACGTTGCTTAGCACGGCTGGGCGTGCTGCGTGCGCGATTTCCTCCTTTTTGACCCATTTTGTCCAATTTTTCCATATTTGTTGACCTTTCCTCATTTAATTTATGAATATATTTGCGATGTATTGCCTCTGATATTTTTATTTGAGTCTTTAAGTTACTTTTTTAAGCGAAAATACCTAAAAAATAATAAAAATACCCGTGATTTGGAAAAGACAGATTTATATAAATATATGATAAAATCATATAAATATATATATATATATATATATATATATATATATATTTAATCAATTAATGTGCATAAAATCATGGTAATTTTAGTACTTTTTGAGCAATCATCAATAGGTTGGCACGCATATGAGGCACGAAAATTGCGATAGACAGGCATTTGGCGCCCGCAGGTTTTGACATGAATGTTCGACTACGAGCGATATTTTGGCCTTTTTGACATTTTTGACCCATTTTTTTGACTTTTTCTCCTTTTCTCAATATATTTGTGATGTATTGCTATCAGTATTTTTCTCCAAGTCTTTAAGTTATTTTTGAACAAAAATACCTGAAAAACAATAAAAATACTCATGATTTCGAAAAGAAAAATTTATATAAAAATATTATAAAATCATACAAATATAAATATATTTAATCAATTTAATTACATTAAATCACGATAATTTTAGTACTTTTAAGCCTTCATCACATGACAACAAACATATAGTTGTGCATGTAAACTTATCCTCCTTTTGATAATGAAAGTCAAAAGTACAACCCTATATAAAGGAGAAAAGATATACAAATATGATATAATCCTAACACTGATGCAAAGAAAACACTATAAGAAGTACCATATGCAGTCATGTGAAAAAGATAAAGGATAACACCGAGATAACGAAAAGTAAAAGCATACAATAGTCAACAAATTGAATACACAGACAACTTAAGAAAAGTGTAGACAGAAGGCATCCCAATTTACCAAAACATATGTCATGGATTCTAGCAACAAATACTAGGCAATGAAGGACATGAGAGAAGTATGTAATAACTCATTACAACAAGGAAATAGATAGACACAAAGGATGACATATGGGATGTCAAAAAGAAGGAAATATCACATAAACAAGACAACAATAATAATTCATAAATAGGACAAGTAACGGGAAGTAAAACAAATATAGAGCTTCTCTTGACAGCATACATAAGACATATACCCCTTTTCCTAAAAGTATGCATGTGATACAGTAAACATGTTATGCATTCTACTCGTAAAAACTCTCCTAACATAGAAGCATCTACACAAAGTAGATAATAAGAAATATAAAAAGATGAAAGCAACCTAAACAAGTTCAAAAAATTAGAGGATAATTAAAGGATAGACAATACAATCAACATAAATATCCACATGTCCATAAATCCATGATGCATTCATGTAAGAGTATGACTAAATTTTTGATATCATGTACATTGTGTGATATGCAAAATTTGTTTACTCTATATGCCATCATGATATGCTTATCCAAAAGAAGAAAATCTAAATATAGACTTAAGTTGAACCAGGTTTCATCTTTCCATAATTAGTTTCCTTCTCCCAACTAATGTGGAGCCAACCTAGAAGAAATCAATAGGTCTTTCAAAGTTTATAATGTTAGGCTAAGATATAGGTAGGGGAGAGAAGACATTTAAGCTTGAACACACCTTTATTGGTCCAATCAAATAGATAAATTCCCTTAAATATTGGTTCTTTTCTCTTTACTTCTCAAACTTCAACCAATGACGTTGTGAAATAGTACACAAAATTCATATGTATATGCAACACTTCCTTAACATATTTATCATCCTTTTACTTTTCTTTTCTTTTATTTCCTCCTTTTTTAAAAAAAACAAACAAAGATCAATACTTCATTTATCTTTTTCTTTTCTCAATCTTTCCCTTTTTTATATCCTTTTATTTTTACCATTCTTCTTTTTTCTTTTTGTTTATTGATTGAAACCAAGATGGTAATATAGACAATCCAAAGAACATATAAAAGATGTTCAATCAAAGGGTGGATAAGGTAAGTGGGAATAAATATTTAGGTTAAGTTAAGCCAGTATTTAGTTGCAAATAAAATGAAGAGATAACATAATGGCTCAAAGAAGGGAGACTAAGTATAAGAAAACATTGGTGTTAAGAAGGACAAAATGATTTAAAGATGGTCTAAATTATCTTTCCAACCAAGAAGTACCTATAATTTTGCCTCATGAGACACTAAAAGTGGATTCTAGAGCTCATTAGAGATATACAAAACATCAAGGTAATAAAACCACACAAGTTTCATAAAATAACCATACAAATCCACAAAGATATGACATGGCAAAGGAAAGACATAATTTTGATCAAACGAACAACAAAACTTTAGCCATATATGCTCTCAAGGAATATACATATAAAAACATTCACGCTTCAATTTAAGTCAAATGTAAGCCAAACATATATTAGTATGATCCTTCTACAATACATTTTACATGCAATAGTTTAGCAAAGAGAAAACACATCAGTCTCAAGAAACACAAAAACAAAAACTATTAAGTGAGATGACAAGAAAGATATTAAGATAGAACAATGCCCAAGAAGAAGGGAAAAGTGCTTGAAATGAGAAGGAAGATCAAGCAAAATAAGAATGGACACCAGTAGAAGACAGATAAAGAACCAATATACAACATAATAGGTACATGAAAGTAGAACCTAGTAACATAGGTGAGATGCAATCTATATAACCCTAATACTTTGACTCTACGTGATGAACATGTGATGTGATGCATATATAAAAGGCCATAGAGGAAGAAGTAGGTAGTATGTACAATAAACACACATAATGAACGTATCAACGCAATTAGCATGTGAGAAAACTAGTAAAGGATCAATCAGACAGGTAAAACAATAAATATGACAATTAGCATACTGTGTAAACCAAGGAAATAATAAGAGAGAGACAAGAAGAAGTGTTAAACAAAAAAACAAAAACAAAATAACATAAATTCACAAATAGAAAGATGACTAACAAAGAGAGGAATAAAATTAAACAAATCAACTCCAACAGATCACCCAAAAATAGTGATCAAATAACATCGCTCCTTTTACAGAATTTAGGAGAGGTAACATAACTCGGAGATAGTCTCTGACTTATATGAGCATGAAATGCATATGTGACTCATGAGCTATTTTGTTTATAGTTTTTAGAGAATTCAGTCAAGTCATCCATGTAAGTTGGACGAGGCGGAATTTTTGAGGCAGATTTATTTTTTTATGCTTTGTGCCTCAAGTGCATAATGTAACATGTATAAACATGCTCAAACGAGCCATAGTAGTTACATCCAGACAAAGGAGATGGGGAAGATTGAGGTGGAGGACTCCGAGATGTATTTCTTATAAATATAGGACACTACCTAGCAATGTGGCCAATAATGTCACAAACATTAACAACTACAAACAATGGAGCTGAAAAAAATGGGTCCCTAACTCCGAGGAGTAGTATGGGGAGGAAAAGAAGAGGAATCACTCATATTGACTTCCACACAAGGATAAGAAGTCAATTTTTATAGTATGGTCTCAAATTTACAAGCTCGCCACAATGTTGGCAAGTGGGAAAGACAGTAGGTAAAGGCAGTAGACCACTATTAGAGTGATGGGAAGTGTTAGCCTTAGGTGAAGGGTTCACCTTACTAGAGGAAACAGGTTGAAATAACACAAATGACTTACCTTTTGGGTCTACAACACCATACTTCAAATTTGGTTCTTGATTGGATGACTTTACAAACTTAGTAGTTCCCGTTGTTGAGGTAGAAATTCTTCATCATAACCAATGCCATATTTGTCTCCAAATGTATTTGTACTACTATGGATTTCATTTAACTTTTTTGACCCAATCATCATCTTATTGACAATGGAGGTAACGTGAGCTAGTTCCTTCTCAGTGACACTATACTTGTCTTTCAAATCTTTAATCAAATCTTTCTTTTCATTAAGGAATTTTTCAAGATACGCTACTAAATTGTTCAAAAACCTAACTTTCTAATTTAGTTGATCAACCTCAGCATCCTTTTCGGTAAGCGAGTAAGTTAGATATTCCTTTTAAGACTCAAAAACTATAATTTGCTTCTTTAATTTTTAAATCTCGACACTCTAATAAGATGAGGGATCATGACTAACAAATAGCTGTGTAGTTTTGCATAAAGTTGGAACTTTCAGTTGTTCCTCAAGATTTTTAACTTCCTCATGATTTGCATTAAATTTTATGAGAAAATCATCATATCTCTTTTAAATGACCTCATAACTTCTTGTGAGATCATGTTGTTTTTTTATCAATAGAGAACTTTCTTTCCTCTATAGTTTTCTTCAGCATGTTGATTTCATGTTCTTTTTTATCAAGGCTATCCATAGCCTTTTTTCTTATAATTTTTAGACTTGATGTGCTCCAATAAGAGAGCATTGTAGGAGTGAAATAGTTCGTCTTGCTCATAATCATCATCATCTTCAACAGTTACTTGTTGAACTTCTGAGGTAATAGTCAGAGGATCAACGACACTACTAGAGGCAATGAAGGCTAAAAAATTAGTGTCATCCTCATCAACACTATTGATACTTTCTAAAACAATAACCTCAGCTTTTATAGCATACTTATTCGTGCAATTTTGTTTCTAAAAACACCTTGTAGTAATGTGATCTAGTTTCTCACATTTGAAATATCTGATTTTATTTAAGTGTTCTTTGCTTGGCTTCTCAAATTCATTCTTAAGTCTTAATTATCTTTAGTAGAATTTGAGGCTTTGGAACTAGATGTATCTCTTCCAATAAACCCAAACAATGTTTTTCTCTTCTAAAGAATATGGTAAATCTATGGGTAACGAAGGTTATTTCCTCCTCATCAGGATCAAATTCATACTCAATAGAAGTGGCATTTGAGTCAATATAGGGACTAATTTCTTGGGAAATCTTGGGTGCTAAATTCTTTCCCTTATTAGCAGCATTTTGACCTTGTCTGAGCACCAGGTGATGAAGTTTGAAGACTATAGGTCACCAACTAACTCATTAACAGTAAGTTCATCAAGCTTGTGCATGGACTCAAGTAAGGTAACTTTGGCATGAAACCAATAGGGTAGGCTAGCGATTATTTTCTCAATCTATTTTTCCTCACTAATAGGTCTACACTAAGTTATAGGAACATTTGATAATGATGAAAAAATGGGCAAAAAAATTTGTCAAAGGTTTTATCCTCTTGCATGATATACAGTTCAAAATCTCTATTTAACTTCAGAATTCTAGATCTCTTTACAATAGAAGTTCTTTCATGAGTTTTCTCTAGAATTTTCCATGCTTGATTGGAGGTAGTATAGCTCTATATTCTTCTATACCTATTAGGTGACATAGCCTTGATAATAGCATATAAACCCTTAATTTTCCACTCAGATTCCTTTCTTTCTTCCTTCGTCCACTCTATCATTGGTTTAGGAATCACGATACTACCGGTAGGGTTTTAGTTTGGTAAGTCCACCCATTTTCTATAAGGAACCAAACACGGTCTCTATGGGACCAAAAAAGACCCTTATTTGAGATTTCTAATAGGCATAGGTTAGACCATTAAAAAGTGGAGGTCTACCTACGTTACCCCTTATCCTAACTTCATCAGAGAGAATGTGTTTGTGTAATTAAGCAAGTTAACAGAATAACACTGAAACGATTAAGCCCAAAAGGGTGCATCCACTTTGATATTAATTGAAAGAGTTTATGACCTGGTATACTACTAGGATAAAGAGATACAGAATCCTTAACAACTCAATCCTAACTTGCATAAACAAAAAATGTAGTAAAGACACAAGTAAATAAATATTAGATAAATAGATCATTTTTAATAGCAGATATTATAAAGCAAGCAGACTACATGAAATAATAAATGCTTTCTAATAAGAGTTGAAGTTACAATATGTTTTAATATACACACCTTAAACTTAGATTGTATTAAAACAATAAAGGATTATGCATAATAATCAATGTAACGAGGTAAACCCACATAGAGATCGTATTTATGTGGTAAAATCCTTGAGTTACTTAAGACACCCACTCAGTAGTAAATAATTCACCAACAATAAACAAGTTACAACTTTGATAAACAATAAAACTATTATTACCTCTATCAGTCAGAATCTCTATCAAAATTGTCTATTGTTGCTCTTTACTTGATGCTTCAGCAACTATTTGGTTCAACATGTGAACCCAACTATCCTTCATAACCAACACCACCCAATGTGGTGTGATTGAAAACCATTGATTAATAACTTGAAGTGTAACTACTCTTAATCTCATGGGACACACAATCTACTACAAATATCAAATTGCGTACGGGAGACACATAGTCAAATCACATACTCACACAAATAACAATTTGATAACTAACCAAAAAATGACTCACTCTCAAATGTAAACTCTCCAAAATAATTTTTAAAATAGATATAAATCTCAGTTTGAATTTTGGTAGAGTTTTAGGTCTTAAGAAATAGATGAGAAATAAGAGGGTTATTTATAGAACTCAGATTACCACCCCGCTAGCCATCTCATCAAAAGTGGTGGAAAGGGTGTTGGTGAGGTCCATGGAGAGCTTATTAGTAAGGCACTAAAAAGTTACATTTTGGTTCCAAAAATTGTCGAGTAATATCTATAAATACTTGTACAAGAAACGAACTAAAAACGCAAGTGACAACGTTAACAAGCGAGCGCAACCCTTAACTTAGCATGCACACTAAGAAAACCAACCATGTGGTGTGTATAAACATTCTTACATACAAAGTGTACATATATGTGTGTGTGTGTAAATTACTAATATGTAATAACTAACTTTATACAAAGGAAGATAAATATACTAAGTAAAATAACATACACTGTATTTTGTACACGAAAAGCCAACACAAAGACATGAAGTACAACAGGACTTGCAAATTTTTACTATTTTACTCACTGTAACATTAACAGCTCCTTCTTTTTTACCATTTTTGATTCCTTAAATATATGTTTTAATATTTTTAATTAATTCATACTCTCTTCACTTCCTTTTCTATCATCTAAAAGCTCAAAAACTCTCTTTATATTCTGTTTTTCCCTATTGATTAGCTCTCTCTTTCTTTCTTTTTTTGATCATCCCTTTTGATTAGCTTAAATTTTGATTTTTTTCACTATTGTTTTTTTTTTACTTTTATGCATTTTTGATGATTTTAAGAATGATAAAAGGTGGAGACTTATTCAAATTTCAAAAAAATACTTGCTCAGTAACCTTTATGAAATTAATATTGCTTGTAATAATGTGGCTATAGGTTTGATATGTATTACTAAATGTTGAGTTATGCATACAAACTATTTTTCTATTGGCTCAATCTAATTTTTTATACAAATTGCATATTACATACTCTTTTCCCATTTTTCTTTATAAAAATTTCAAAAATTGCATATTATATTCATTAAAACAAAACATGCATGAACTGAAGAAAATTTAATTAAATAATGATATATAGTATGCAGTTATAAGTGAAGTTGTTGAACTCTTAAGTGACGTTCAATAAAGTTTAAAATGAGTCAAAAAATACTAAAACATGTATTTAAAAACTCAAAATGGTGGGTAAATAAGTTGTTTTTTATCCGATGAAGGAAATAGTAAAAATTACCATAGATGCCTTCATTATATGCACATATGATGCACATGTGTGAAAAATCTAGAATAAAATTAAAAAATTACTTTAAATTGATACTTTTTATTAAATATGGGTATAACTAAGGCATTATCCAAAAATTAAGGATAAAAAAGAATATTTAAAATGAAATTATAATACTATTAAAATAAAAAATCTATATGTCACATCACATTACTACTTACTTTGTAATCGTGGAAGTTTTAATGAATGAAATAGCTATTTATATTCATTACAGAAAAAGTACGTGAATTGATTTCTTTAACATTATAATTAATTAAATTTAGTGTCATTATTCTTGTATAAAATTGTCATTATTGAAAACAATTACGACAGTAAGTTAATAATAATTGTTACTTTAAAATAATAATAAATATGTTTTAAAAAATTTATTCTAAATTTTTTATGTAATTTTGTGAAAAATATAAACTTTTAACCTAACAATATAAGGATGATTAGTTAATGGTAATATATTGACACATAAGAATGAACAATAAATTTGAATTATTAACTTATTATTGTTTGAGTTCTAATATCCCATGAGTATCTTAGTTAATGTATAAATACTTTTATATTCTATGTAATTAAAATATTCTATTTTATTATCACAATTTGTTTATTGGTATTCTTTTTAATATTGACCTAAAAAATGAGGAAAGATTACTCAAAAGGACATAAATGAGTATTAATAATTGAAATATAGTAATAAAATTTTAATAACATAAGACATAAAAAATATTAATATATTGAGAACTCCAATTTGTTCGACACATTCAATCTAAAGTGTGTTTTAACTTCTTATTTAAAATAAAATGAAAATGCAGTAAATACTTTCAATAGACAAAAATAAAAGAAAACACATTAAAATTTAAGAAAAATTACCCAAAAAATATATATAGATCGAATACCTCACAGCAAATTTAAAAAAATTAAAAGTTGTGTTTGTTGTTATCTTGTGAATTTGAACGTTTCTTAATCTATGTATTTTAGCCCATATCTTTCTCCAGACTCACCTGTTTCCTGTTTGATGCTTTTACGTTTTTAGCATTATTCAAAACAAAATCTATGAGTTTGTGAGTGACATAATATTATTAATAAATATAATCATGTTCATATAATTATATTTAATGAAAAATTATCCTATCAATTGTGATTAAGATATAATTATGATATTTAGTATTTATCATTGTCCATGCAAAGAAAGATTTAAGTAATTGAACAGGAACATTACTGTCTAAACATTTAGATTCTCCAAGAAAAATTAATTAAATAAAACAAAACATGCCACCAAGAAAGAATACTCGGGCTTATGTCTTGAGCAACGAAATGGAATACGTACACCAATACAAATCTTTAACGAGGAAAAAAAATCAGAAATGAAACATAAAATGGCAAGCTTCATTTGTTATTTAGAGTTAGAAAGCTCCAAAGAGATGCAAATGTAACAAATTTCTACACTCACAACTGAAACGGGCACTAAACCAAGCAACATCGATGCAAGCACCCGAAAGTAGTAGCTTTTCTGCTGGATGATTTTCCATCAAAGCCAATCATAACATTGCATGCATGCCTTTAGCATATCATGCAGCAGTATCTTATAAATTAGGAATGTCTGTTGATATGATTGTGTTTAGTACTAAAATATCCACCGCTCGAGCTTTGGTATCTTCTAATCAAACCAGCAATAACTTACTAATCATTAAAAACAATATGACTTGGTAAAATCAACCCTTCAATGGCAAAGACTACGCTTGAGACTCCACTGTTCAATAGTAGAAGAAAGATGAACAGTCTCTTACAGCAACTATGTACCTCAGAACTGCAATCATACAGAAAGCTGAGCACAGAACAAGTTCTACACAGGGATATTATCCAAAGAAAAACCTTCGAAATCAAATTCATTATCAGCTGGTACAGTGTTTGCCTGCTGCTACAGAATATAAGAAAAAATAGTTAGAACTAATGAAACCTTTGCTTGGATCTAAAGTTACATCCATAATCCAATTTTGATCTACAAAAAGAACAAATGAAACCAACCTGTTTGAGAATTGCACTCATTAGATCCTCCGGACCCAGCTGTTCCATGAAGAAACCAGTTTGAGAATTTGAATATGAAACCCTTTCGGTTTTAACCCTTATTGAACTCTCGAGAAGAAAGCTATCAAGCTGTTGACTAGTGTTTTGAGTGATCCCATGATTATCTTCCCCCATAGTTAACATAGCCTTGCTAGCATTAGATTGATTTTGATTTCTATTATGTAGACTCCTTTGGCTGGAAGATAAACCTTGCGCTAAAACTAAAGATGGAACATCCAAGCTTCCCTGTGCCAAGTTAGAATGTTGTGGGACATCAAAAGATAATCCCACATTTTGTAAGTCCCATTGATTTAATCTATGCTGATTCAGGTCATTAAAAATATCATAACTGGGCAGAAATCCCGAAGATCTTTTTACTCCTGAGTTAAATTCTTCTGGAAAACGGCCTTTCGATGTCAGACAGGAAACCCCTGGACTCCCAAGAGGGAAGCTTCTGTTAGGAACTTCAGCAGTGCGGTCTGGACTTAGGCTCATTATTGAAGAGTTCTGCAAAACTGTATTATATCCTGCCCCATCAGCAGTTCCATTCCGTAGAACTCCACTAGCAATTCCATTTAAAACTGTAGGTTGCTCTATGGATGATGGAAGCCTAGGAACATGACTTCCTGTAGATTCATTCAGAATCTGGCCCTGCGGTTGTTGTTGTACCATCTGCATGAGTGGTGAGTTATTTTGGGCTCCTGGCATGTTGACACTCCCAGGGGATTGTGAGGTCTGATGCAAGCTAGCAAATTGCTTTGACTCCACAGTTGTTGGAATTCCATGAAGTAACTTCATTGGTCTATTGCTCAACTGTTGTTGTTGCCCCTCTCCAAACCTCAACTTTGGATTTTCGAAACTAAACAGGTTTCTCTGATCAACAACAGGTAGAGGAATGCCTGATTTTGCTGTTGACCGACCAAGCCCTGCTGCTTGAAGTGTGGCAAGGCTTTGTGCCGGGATTTGACATGTGGCAGCTAGTGCTTTCAGGTCAAGTCCATTTAATGATACCATTGCCCCTAAAGATGCTTCTTGAGAACTGAGGAAGGAGTTACTCAAATTATTTTGGTGCTGAGATACACCACTTAGCCTTCTAAGGTAAAGCCGGTATTTCTGTTCAATAAGGTTCTGTATGAGTTTTCAAGAGAAAAAAGATCCTAAGTAATTTACTACCACAACATAGATTTTAGAGAATACCAAAGAAAAAAAATACTCTCTCTAACACTAAGTTTAATATGATCTATGTCAAAAGCATCCATATTGTACCTGAAGATGGCTGGCAACATTTTCTCTAGTGAGCCCAGGAACCTTCATCAACTCCAGAATTTTCTTAGGCACAGCCTCTGCATCAATATATAAACTTTCAATAACAAAGATGAAAGATTTGCAATAAAATAACCAAAACAACTACTGAGACACAAACCTACAGAAGTGGTTTAAAGTATTTTAAGAACAATGCAACTATTCAATGATAATGAATACAGTCCGATTCATGAAGCAGATAAATAAAATCTTATTAACTATGAGTTTTAGCAAATGAACAAAACTGAGTTATATGAAAGAAAAGGAAATAAATAAAAGATTTGATATTGCATGGATGTGTAGGACAACCTTTGACTTCATTTTTCTTGAACTATTTAATGACTATTAAAAAAGTTACCAAAACTCTTAGTTAACTGTTCAAATTTTATTCATTAAAAAAAACTGTTCAATTTTTATTAGTTCTGGCATGGAAACTTGGAAAGAATGTCAATATCCTATTGAAAATAAACAGCATCAGTCATATGATCACTTCACATATAAAGATTGGTAGCATGGAGGAGGGGGGGGAAGGAAATCAAAAGATGTGAAAGAGTTATACTATCAATTCCAAGCTGCTTAACAGCTGCGACAAATTGTTGATGGAGCTCAATTGACCAAACCACTCGAGGTTTCTTCGATGCTAATGGATCATCCCTATCCTCTGTTTCTTCTTCTTCATCCTTCCTCTTTTTAGAGCTTTTCCAATTACTTTCATTCACTGAGGAGGAGTAATCTGCATCTTCAGATTGTTTTGGCTGCCTATCTCCTTCTTCTACACTCCCAGACTGCTCCAGATCCTTCCAATCATTCTTCTTTTTCCGAATAACATGCTGCCAAATGTTCTTAAGTGCCTCAATCCGCACCGGTTTGATTAAGTAATCACAAGCACCATGAGTAACTCCCTTCAGGACAACATTTTTGCTATCATCGGCAGACATCACTATTCAATTACATGAATTATATATCAGTGTGAAGATAAAATGAGGCTGTAATGGTTCTTCCTATAAAATTATCAAAAACTTTAACTTACTTATAACAGGAAGATCCATCTCCAGCCCAATGTGCTCTAGAAGCTTGAATCCGTCCATGTCCGGCATATGGACATCACTAATAACAATATCAAACCCACTTTTGTTTCCTCTAAGCAGTGAAAGCGCTTTCTCTGCTCGACTGCATTTTGTAACTGAAACATTCACAAACCATTAAATGAATCATTCAACAATCTACCCTATCAATTCTCGGGAGAAAAACCAATAAGGGAAAATTCAAGCTTTTCCATAAAACAAGAATTTCAGCTTAAAAACAAGGAAACAACAAAGAAAGGAATATTAGATTAACCAAGTCAAACCCAAATCTGATGGTAAGAATGTTACTGATGTAATCAAACCATAGCCAAATCTGAAAAGGGTGAATTTCAATCCCATACATATTCCAAATCACAAGAGAAAAACCATGAAAACGCTACAGATGTAGACAGTGAAATCAATTGATAGAATATACCTTCATAAAGAGATGTCCTAAGCTGATATAAGAATTATTTATTTATTTATTTTTCTGAAAGCTGATATAAGAATTGAAAGATACGAAAAATGAAATCAAGAAAACCCATGAAATGAGATAAATTTATACAAGGACTGAAACAAAAATTCAAAAAAATTGATAGAGTACCTTGATAACGACAAGTTCTAAGCATCTTCTCCAAGATTGCAAGGCAAGTGGAATCGTCATCCACAACCAGGACTCTCAAACCCGCTGGAAACTGGTCAGGAACAACATCTCTAGCTTTCAAAGCAGCGCTTGAACTAGCCGTTGACATAGTTCCCTTCCCGTTATTCAGATTCATACTGCAAAACCCAGAATCTCAAAAAAACAAAAACAGATAACTTTCTAGGGGGAAAATAAAATAAAATCAGATGTGGCTTAGTTACATGCCTGAATTTGGTTTTTGATTGATACCCACTAATTCGAAGGACCCAGCTGAAGTATGCAAAGAGGGAAAAAAACTCAACTTTTTACACACATATATCTTCTTCCTCTAAGATTGAGGTCGGAAGAAATGGGTTCATGCTCCAAGTTCAATTACTCTATTTTTGGTTTTATTTTATGGGATTAAATAGTTTATTTTGCCTGCAATAATATGTCTTTTATTCCAATTATTTTATTAAAAAGTGGGTCAGTCCTGGAAGAGTGGATCCAGCTCACACACAGTATTAACTAACGAAGAAGCATCTAAATGACTAAATCTACCCTTAAGTCTCATTTGTGTTGTCATAAAAAATAAAAAATAAACGGTCTCATTTGTGTAGAAACGTTTTTTTCATTACTACTATCTTATGTTCTTAATTAATTAAATTATTATATCAAATTTCTATTATTTTGCAATTCAAAAATCGAACACCTCTCACGATTTTAGAATTTTAAACTTGTTGTCTTTATTATTCCTCCCGTCTTTACTCACCCTTTTGTTAGCCACCTACACTCGTCATTCCGTATACCTAATTATTAGTGATCATTTTCTTAATATTTTGGTTAATTGTTAGGTGCTGTTAGTGGTTATTTTCTACTTAATAATAAATCCTTATTGTCAAAGGATAATTAGTTTTTGATTTAGTCACACTACATTGTTAATGGACAATTATCTTCTCTTGTTTTTAGTTTGTTCTTTAAAGCTATATATTAGTTGGATTTGTTTTAAGAATTAGAAAATTATTTTCTCCCAATTTCTTATGTTCTTAAGTCTTTCAATTACTTTAACATTTTGGTATCAAAGCCTCATCATAAGGCTCGGTTAACATTAGGAGCAACAGTCTTCTACGTGGGTAGAAATCAAAACACGATGGTAAACAATTACTTGTACAGCAACAGTTTCAAAATTTGATAGGCATTATGATCATTGGGCTATGCTTATGGAAAACCTCTTACGTTCAAAGGAGTATTGAGGCTTGGTGGAAAATGGGATTCCTACAATAGCAAAAGGGCATTGCCCCCTCAGATGTTCAAAGAAAGAATATTGATGATCAAAAATTGAAAGACTTGAAAACAAAGAACTATCTATTTCAAGCATTAGATCGTTCAGTTTTGGAGACAATCCTTAACAAGGATACAATGAAGTGTATATGGGACTCGTTGAAGTAGAAATATCAAGGCACAACTAGAGAAAAACGTGCACATTTGCAAGCTCTCAAAAAGGACTTCGAACTTCTTCACATGAAAGGTGTAGAATCTATTAATGAATTTTTTCTTGGACCCTTACCATAGCCAACAAGATGAAAATAAATAGTGAGAACAAGGGAGATGTTGTAGTGGTTGAAAAGATTCTACGATCTATGACTCTCAAATTTGATTATGTCATGCGTTCCATTGAGGAGTCTAAAGATATAGACACCTTAACCATTGACGAGCTACAAAGTAGCTTACTTGTGCATGAACAACACATGAGTTCTCATGTTGAAGAAGAACATGCTTTGATAGTTACTCATGGAAATCAGCATGAAAGAAGTGGTCGAGTTCGTGGAAGTTTTGGAGGAAAAGGAAGGGGACGAGGCAAACAAAACTTCCACAAGGCCATAGTGGTATGCTATAATTGTCATAAAGTGGGGCATTTTCAATGGGAATGTCATGGGTTTATTTCTTAACAGAAAAATCAGAAGCCTTTCTTAATTTTCAAAGATTTAAGACACATGTTGAGAAAGAAACAAACTCATCCATTAGAGCCTTATGTACTGAACGAGGAGGCGAATTTACATACAAAAGTTCACCACTTTCTATGATGTACATGGTATACAAAGACAATTGACAACTGCATACATGCCACAACAAAATGGTATTGCAGAACGAAAAAATAGAATTATTATAAATATGGTTCAGAGTATGATTTCAGAAAAGAAAGTTCCCAAAACTTTTTGGCCTGAAGTAGTCAACTAGACAATACATGTCTTGAATCGTAGTCCCATATTAATAGTACAAAATTAGACTCCAAAAGAAGCTTGGAGTGGAATCAAGCCATCAATTGCAAACTTTAGAGTTTTTGGTTGTCTCTCTCATGTCCATGTACCTTATGCTAAAAGTACTAAGCTGGATGATAAGAGTTTAAGTTGTGTTCTACTGGGAGTCAGTGAAGAGTCCAAAACATATAGACTCTATTATCCAACTTCACATAAAATCATCATCATTAAGAATGTTGTATTTGAGGAGGATAATCATTAGGAATGGGATAAGACTTATGAAGAATCCTTTGTATGTGACTTAGAATGGGGTGATCTTGAAAAGGAAGTAGCTATGGTGGATGAAATTGAAAAGGGGGACTGAATCTAATCTTGAGGCTGATATAGAACTAAAAGAGGATAATTTTTCCTCTGACTTTGTGACTGAAGATAGCTCTCCTAGCACACCTGCGAGGAGGATTAGGAGACCACCTGCTTGGATGAGAGACTATGACACAAGAGAAGGACTTTTTGAATAAGATAATACAGCTCTTTTGGCCATATTTGTAGCCATTGATCCTATTCTTTTTTAAGATGTAGTGAAAAGTGAAAAATGGAGGAAAACCATGGACTTGGAACTAAAAGCAATCAACAAAAATGACATGTGGGAATTAATAGAGTTACCTAAAGAAAGAAAAACGATTGGAGTGAAATGGATTTATAAGACTAAACTAAATAAAAATGGAGAAGTGGACAAACACAAGGCTAGGCTTATAGCAAAAGGGTACACACAATAGCATGGGGTAGACTATTCTGAGGTATTTGCACCGGTGGTGCGCATGGAAACAATTTGTTTAGTGGTAGCACTTACAGCTCAAAGAAATTGGACCCTATACCAACTAGATGTAAAGTCAAACTTTCTACATGGTGAGTTACATGAAGAAGTTTTTGTGGATCAGCCTTGTGGTTATATGCAAAAAGGACATGAGTAGAAGGTTTACAGGTTAAAAAAGGCACTCTATGGGCTTAAGCAAGCCCCTCGTGCATGGTACAGCCGTATAGAAGCCTACTTCATAAAGGAAGGTTTTGAGAAGTATGATTATGAGCATACCTTATTCATCAAAACCGGAAAAGAAGACAAAGTATTAATTGTAAGTCTTTATGTTGATGATCTCATTTTTACTGGAAATGATAAGCTGATGTTTATAGAATTTAAAAATTCCATGAAGGATAAATTTGATAAGACAGATCTTGGTAAAATGAGGTACTTCCTTGGTCTTGAGGTCTTGCAAAGATCTAATGATATTTTTATTAGTCAAAAGAAGTTTGCATTGGAGGTGTTGAAATGGTTTGGAATGAACAAGAGTAATCCTATCCATAATCCAATTGTGTTTGACTTTAAGCTCATTAAGGATGAAGGTTAGGTTAAGGTGGACAAGACTTACTACAAACAGATTTTGGGTAGCCTCATGTACCTCACAACTATTCGACCAGACATAATGTTTGTGGTAAGTCTCATTAGTAGGTATATAGAGAATCCTATTGAGCTTCATTTACAAACAACAAAAAAGGTAATGAGATACTCGCAAGGAACAATTAAGTTTGGTATTTTTTTATAGGAAATGAGGAGATGATGAACTTGTTACTTACACGAACAGTGATCATATTGGAAATTTGGATGAAAGAAATAGTACTTCAAGTTATATGTTCTTATTGAGTTTAGGAGCAATATCATGGTCATCCAAGAAGTAACCAATAGTAAGTCTATCCTCCACAGAGGCAGAATTCATCACTATAACTTCATATGTATGCCATACAGTATGGTTGAAAAGGGTGTTTGAAAAACTAAGTCAGAATCAAGGCAAGCCAACGATTATTTGTTGTGATAGTAGCTTTGCAATTAAATTATCAAAGAACCCAGTAATGCATGGTCATAGTAAGCACATAGATGTATGTTTCCACTTCCTTCTCGAGCTCACAAAGACTGGTACTATGGAACTGATGCATTGTGGTACATAGGATCAGATAGCTGATGTGATGACTAAACCACTGAAGTTAAATGTTTTTTTGAAGCTACGAGGGTTATTGGGAGTCTATTCTGTGAAGGATATAAACTAAGTGTAGCTTATTGCAGCATTCATTTTAAGGGAGGAATTGTTAGTGATCTTTTTCTTAGCATTTTGGTTAGTTGTTAAGGTACTGTTAGTGGTTATTTTCCACTCAGAAATAAATCTCTATTGTTAAGGGATAATTAGTTTTTGATTTAGTCACTCCACATTATTAGTGGGCAGCTATCTTCTCTTGTTTTCAATTTGTTCTTTAGATAATATATTAGCTGAATTTGTTCTAAGAATTAGCAAGTTGTTTTCTCCCAATTCCATTTGTTCTTAAGTCTTTCAATTACTTTAACATTAACTCTGTTTTCTAAGATTTGTTTTTAATCTTCAATAAAATTCAACTTGTCCAACATTCCTTAACCATTTCAAGCTTTTTCTCACCCTCGTCTGGTTCGTGGTCTAATGGTTGCTGGTGTTGTGGTCCATTTTATATTTGTTGGTGTTCTTCGTCATCCTCAATGTTGTCTCCTCCAACGCTAGTGAATTTCAAGTTCGGCATGATGGTAATTATTGCTTGGGCATGTTTAGATTTCAATTAGTAGACTTTTTTGCTTTTAACTTTAGCGTCTCGTTGTGTGTTTAACTTATTGTCTAATTGTCTATCACTGGTTTATAGGTGTGTATTTTGTTTTATAATATCTAAATATAGTTTCTATTTGTTAGGTGCTTGTTAGTATTCTTAGGTGTCCTTAAATGTTTTTCAATTTGTGATTATATTTGGTGTAAATGTTTTTAAAGGATGGTACACTTTTTAATCTTTTTGAAACTCTAATATTATCTCAATTTATACATCCAAACATTAAAGTAATGAATAATATTGAGCGTGTTTAGATTATTCTAAAAATTTCTAAGGTTTTTAAGATGTCTTGTTGGTTGCTAGTTTTAGATTATCTTTTAACTCATTTTTATATTAAGATAGATGCATTAGGATATTTTTTGTAAATTTTGTTTACTTTTTTAATGATATTTTTATCTTTGTTATAAAAAATAATTAATTAACTTTATTACTTTTATAATTAATGGTTGTGTATTTATATTTTTCAAAAAAAAAAATATTTCCTAATATTACTCTTAATCTTGTTTACAAGTATGTCAAACTATTTTTGCACTCACTCGGTCACACCTTTTTATTTGTTAATATTATTTAAAAAAATAATTATTTTTTCAATTTTTAAAATAATTTTAACATATGATATAATATAAAAATTTACGGGCTCAAATATATATAAATTTATATCATATTAATATTTATCTTCTAATTGTAATCACTACGATAACAATTTACTAATATATCAATTTTCAATTGTATTTTAAATAAAAGTTTTATTTTTGAATTTAAACTCAAAATGGATGAATGTTTGAAACTTATTTGAATGAATATTCATCAATAGTATCTACAATTTATATTTTTTGTTAGAGATATAACATGATTTGTTGGTATTTTTGACTATCTATTACAAGAGTTACTTGACCTCTCATTATTTTTGTGTTTTAAGATGTAGGTACAAAAAGGAAATATTTTTAAATATATGTTCAAAAATATTATGGGGTGAAAAAATAAAAACACTTATTGAAATAGTCATATGATACAATATTTTCATTTTGAAATATGGTTTTTGGTATTAAACCTTGTGGCACTCACAAAAATTTATACACTTCTTTAATTTTTGAATGGTAACATATTAATATGAATTTTTAATTGATAAGTAAGGTTTTGGCATAAGGTTTCTTTTTTTGGGTCAATGAGAATTGTTTATGGGACTTTTCTTTTCTTTTCATAATAATATTTGTTTATTTTAGGGTTGAAAATTGGAATGATTTTAATATAATATCTACTTTAAAATGACAATATTTCAAATAATCTTATAAATTTTTATTTTTTTTTGGACATTATTCATTGAAATGTATTTATTATTTGCAAATTTTTTGTGTATTAGAAAATTTAGTAAGCATTGATGGATTTGAATATTTTGACGAGATGGTGTTCTTACTTGTACTATTATTTTGTTATAAAAGAAGGAAAAAAAGAATACTTGGGACTATTATTTTGAAAGTCCAACAAAATGCAAGGAATAAGCTTCTTTTGGGAATCAAAATGATCTTGAAATAAACAAGTACTTGGTCAATTTTTGTTAAAAAATTTATTAGTGCCTTATTTAAAAAATAGGTATATTTAATTTGTGATAATAAACCAAAAAAATAAAACATTTATTATTTTTTAAAATTATCTTGCATTTTTTGTCCCTATATTATATATATAATCAATTCATCGTATTTAAAAGAAATTGTTATTTTCCCTTCTAAAAGATTGCGATGAAATGTAGTTTTAGAAATACCTCACAATTTTTTAGAAATCAATTTATATATACTCTCTTTGTGTGAGAGATGAAGTCAATTTATTTATTTATTTAAATAATTACAATAAGTACATATTTTACTTATTTAAGTAGGTTATACATGTTGAATTACAAGCTTGTTAACATAATTTTTAAAAAATTAAAAACTATATTGTATTTATTGTATTCAAAACGCAATGAAAGTTGAAATCTCATTTCTCACTCTTTATTCTCTGTTAAATTGAACTGCTCTTTTTTTTATTTTTAATCCTAGTCATTTTCTTACTCTTCTTTGTGAAAACAATATTTATAATATCTATAGAATTTATACTTACAAAAATAATATTTTTATGTATAACTTATATATTTTATTATGAAGAAAAATCTCAATCCAAACATTTCACATTGAAACAAATTAAAAATCGTTTAAGTTAAAATTTATTCAATTAGACCCTAAATAATTAGTAAATAATTTTTACTAAAATTAACCATAAACGGTTAAGCGTGATATGAGAAGGAGATGTTATTTGTAAAGATTGTCGTTTTATCGTCAAATAATAAAATTGATGGTTATTTGTAAAATCCTGATTATTATTATTAAAACTAACCAAAAATGATTAGGCATGGAATAAGAGTGATTAAAATTTTGAAATCATTTTTAATCAAAATCGAATGTAAATAAATATTATATTTTTGATAAAAAAATATAATTACATAGTGAAAGACACTTTTAATATTAAACACACAATATTTTGACTAATTAAATTAAAACTTTTCTATTATTATATATATTTTTATTTTACTTAAAAACATGTAAAATAATAAAATAATATAAAATAATATCAATTTTTTAAATAATTTAATAGAGAAAATATTATGTTATTTTTTCTTTTAAAAAATATATTTTTTAAATAAATATTAAAAAAATTGTGGTTTAATCATGAAAAAACTATTGTACATTCATAATCAATGATTACTCTCCAAAACTACTTGAGACCTATGTAAGGCGATTATAATTATTAACATAATCCTCTCTATACCTTCCTGCACCCATCCCTTGAAATTAGCTCTTTATTCGAACTAATTTTATTTTACTTTTGTTCTAAGGGAATAAAATCAATATATATATATATAAGCTCATGGGAGATAAATAGATATAACAAATAATATTAATAAATCATTTTAACCATATAATAATCTAAATCAATGATGTAAATGCTACCATATTTTAAAATTTGAATAATGAATAACCACTAAATGAAGAAAAAAATAAAACAAAAGGACAAATTCGTCGTTAAATGGACTCAAATTAAAGGTTGAAAAACAACATTACAATTGCAATTTGCTATACCACCAAAACTTGTCTTGTCATTAATCCTTTAAACATTGAATAACTTGACTTTCTTATACCAAAGATTCATTAATAAGACAAGTAGATTGAACAATAAATCTTCAATGTGCAATAACAAGTCTTTAGTATCTCCACTTTTAGAAGGAGAATAAGGAAGAAGGTGAAATTCACAAAAATGAACGTTAGAAAAAGAAGACGAAGAAATGTAGGTCACATATATGTCTTTAGAAGAGAAACTAACATGATGTGCTTCATCCTTAACAACCTGGGTAAGAGAAAGTGAAAGAGTAACAAGCTTATCAATATACACAAGGCTTCTTGTATTATTGTAAAAAATTTCTATCTTTAACATCTCATCTAGATGTTGGGCTCTTAGAGATAAATTTTAAATATGTTCTTTTGTTTCTACAATACTTCTTTAATATCATGGTACTTAATTGACAAAGATTAAACAATCTTTGCTTTCAATATTAAGCAAGATTTTAAATATATTCTTTTTTTTCTACGATACTTCTTTCAATCTCATGGTACTTAATTGAAAAAGGTTAAACAATAATTGCTTTCAACATTAAGCAAGATTCAAGATGAATGGCTCTATTATTCTCAACTTTAACTTTTTTCTTGGTAGCACTAATTTATTCATCTTGCTATCCAACAAGGATTCAAGACCCACTTTTTCATTTTCAAAAATGTTAATCTCATGTTCCAATTGAGCAACATCCTTAAACTTATATGGGGAGGAATCAATGACCATGATCTCTTAGACTCTTCTCCCTACAAAGATCATTTGAGTTCACCAATCTTGGTCATACACTTATCATTATCACGAAACATTATTTGAAGGAATTTGATGTAAGTATCCAATATTAGTTTTAAATCTTCAATTTCTTTTTTTTTCATCTAAGTTGATATCGAGAAGTTTACTAGTAAGCTCCAAATGATTTTTCTCATGATCTTTTCAACTTGTGCTAAACCTTGACCATGGTTTTCTCATCTTCAATTAAGTCTTTTAGCGATTTTTGTTAGCTAAACAAACAAAAGTATAAAATGTTTATTCTTAACATTTAATTAAGTGTAACATTTTTATGTCAAACGTTTGTTAAGTGTAATAATTATGTTTTACAAGGAATAATTTGTTATATTTACTTAATGTTGAAGATGTGGACACAATGTTATAAACAAAATTTTTAAACATTTCATATTTTATGAAGAAAAAAAACATTGTTATCTCAAAATCAAAATACATAATAGTACTCGATGATAAAAAAAAGGAGAAATACAAAGTGATGTGGTGTTCTTTATTAATTTTTTTCTAATGAAAAAAATAGATTGTGTACTATCTATTATGGTGAGTTAGAGAAATTTGAAAAATTCTTGATTCTAACTGACATGGAGTTGTTCCTAATAATTCTAACCTTAGAATTTCTATTGGCCCACTAAATGAGATCATTTGCTATTTGATTTAGATTCCTTGGAATCCACTTAATCAAAAGCATCAAGAATTTATGTAAATATTGATTTTCTTCTTCTAGTATGGATCTAGTAGTTGAGGAGATTGATTACCAATTTTCATATAAGAAAACATTCATAACAATTTGAGCATCACCTTCAATGTACACCATTTTGTTTGTGAACTACAATGCATAGAAGTAAACTGTAGAAAAAGATTAGGCTTTTGGTTCTTTGATTAAGTTAGTGAAATCATATCCTACCTAATATGTATGATTTTACCATAGTGATATGTGACTATGAATCTTAGTCATGCCCTCCCTAGATGCCATGTTATATCAAAATTGAGCTTGGTAGCATTAAGTAGAAGAGATTTCCAAATTTAGGGTACATATGTGATAAAAAAATTCTCTATTTCAAGTGTAACCATATCATTTTTTGAGATTAGTTTGTAGAAGTCCTCAACTCGGGTGATGCATCATTTCACCAAAAAATCATGATTCAAAATCATTCTTCTGAAAATGACTTCATTTCTCACCCACAAGATTTATTCTAACATAACCACTACAACCAAAGTAAAATCTTTAGAGTTTATTTCTAATGGTTTCCATCTCATAGGTGGGTTAAGAATGAAGTTAATGTACGAAAGAATATCCAATCTTTGCGTGAAATTCCAAGTTACATTCCATTTCTAGTTAAATCACCCTAATTTCAAAATTTCACATCTAATAAAGATATCTTCATCTTCTATATCCTTGTGGCAAAGTGGATAGTTTATATATTCTAAATTTTATAAGCACTTATTCTTTTTATGGTGCTTAAATAATTATTCAATGTCATTTAGAGAAGCATCTTGTGTCTCTTATAGATTTTGGCTTGCCATAGTTTTTCCACATATACGAGTAGGGGTGGGCTTTTTGGAATCAATCTAAATCTTATAAGAATTTTTTTATAGTGAAGTGATATTTTCTACAATCAAACCATTCTATATGGTTAACCTTATTTATTACGAGGGTTTTACTTTTAGAATAAGAGAGGCAATATTTGAGCCAAAAAACTCCAGTAGTTTTTATTGATTCTAGTTTCAATAGTTTGTCCAATGACAAAGTCAAAGATAGTTTTGATTCTATGCATTTATTCATTAGTTTCCTTTGTAAATCAGAGTGGTGCAACGTTAGTGAACCGTGGTGACGGTTCGGTTTCGTCGGAACCGTACGTCGGTTCCAAAACCGAACGAGGTTCTTGATGGAAGAACCTTAATAAAGTATCGGGTCCTCTCACTATTAATTGCATAACAATTCAGATACACCATCAATACGCAGAGAATAAGTGTGAGAAACCAGTGAAAGCATCAAATAGAAAATCCATTGGAATTCCCGTATAAGTGCTGAAATTTGATCAATGGCAGGAGGTATGTTTTCAATCCAATTTTGTTTCCGCTGCATTTAAATTATGAGTTCATATGGTTTTATGAATGTTTCTGGATTGAATTGAGACTCTAACATTTGGTATCAGAGCCGTTTGAAAACAACTCTGTTTTTCTTTGTTGTTTCACGAGAACTGAAATTTTGGATTTTTTGTATTGATTGTTTTTGATGCATATGGAAATTATAAAGTGTTTCAATATTGATTTTTGAATGATTCTGTAAAATTAAACTTAAAAAATAATCAAAAAAATAAATCCAATTTTCCGTGGGTATTTATTTCCTTCATTAATTAACTTTTTATTTAAAATGAAGTTTTTACTTAAAATTAAGATCATGAATCACTCGGAAATTGAATTCTGAGAATTTTGATAAAAAGAACGCTGGATTCCGTTGCCGGAATAGAAAGATACGACCGGGTATCCGTTATGATCAAAATGGGTCGGGTTGACCCGGCTAGAGGTTGAAGATGAAGTTAATAAAATTGTTTTTTGCTTTAACTGGGAATTGAACCCAGACTCCACTGGCTGGTATAAGTGACACTTTCCACTAGGGTGTAACGTTTTTTCCATTTTAACTAGTATCCAACTTAATTTTATATAAGTATTTGGAATTTGATTTTAATAAAATAAAAATAAGAATAAATTTTGAATATAATTTTAATTTATGTATATCATATGTATAATATTTATTATACATCTTATATTTATTTAAATAATTTTTGGACACATTAAAATTTTATTTAAATACATTATTTATTTTGGGTATTTATATGTATAAATTTTGTAATTAATTATACATATAAAATTTAGTTAAATAATTTATGCATAATTAAATCAATTGTTAATGGCTCTTATGGATTTAATTAGTGCTTATATTATTTATTTTTGTTTATATAATTTATTATCATATATGCAATTTAAGATAAATAATATTTGCACATTTGAAATTAAATTAATATTGCTTATGGTTTTATGCAATAATTGAGCATAAGGATTTAATTAATATTTAAGTGATTCATATAGTTTAATTAATTAGGGAGTAGCCACAGTATCTTTAATTAATTAAAACTATAATAAAGTTTATTTAGGATCACATTTAGAAAATAAATATTAATTGTAATTAATCATATGTGATATAATAGATCTTATCCCATATGAATTTTTATTATATTTTTGTATGATTAATTAGGATATAATATCAAATTATATTTTCTAATTTACCCACAGGGATTAGGAAAAGGAACATAATTTGATAGTTTTATCGTAAAGTTAGGATGAATTTAATTGAATTAAAACTTTAGCCCATATGCAAGTTTTATGTCACTAGATTCATATTATTCATGATTTACATTGGTAAAGAATGATTATAATTAAGGCCTCAAATTTTAATAAGCATATAATCTTTAATTGCAGCTTCTCAACTTGTAAATTTCCCTGATATCCGTTGTGATATTTTCGATCTGAAAGGGGATAACTATAAAATATGGAAGGAAAGAATTCTCCTTCAATTAGGGTGGATGGATATTGATTATGCTATTAGGAAAAGCAAACCACCTAAAATTACTCAAACCAGTACTCTAGAGAATATCATGCTTTATGAACAATGGGAACGATCTAATCGCCTTAGTATGATGTTCATTAAGACTAAAATCTCTGCTCGTATTCATGGTTTCGTTGATCAGCATACCAATGTTCAAGACTTGCTAAAGGCCATTGATGATCAATTCGTCACTTCAGATAAGGCTTTAGCAAGCACCCTTATTATGAAGTTCTCTTCTGTGAGACTCACCAGTGTGAAAGGTGTGTGCGAGCACATTATGCAAATAAGGGACATTGCGGCTCAACTTAAGCATCTCGAGGTTGAGATGTTGGAATTCTTCCTGGTGCACTACATCCTTAACACTCTCCCACATCAGTACGGGCCATTCAAAATCTCGTACAATACACATAAAGATAAATGGTCAATCAATGAACCAATGACCATGTGTATTCAAGAGGAAAGGAGGCTTGTTATGGAATTTGGTGAAAGTGCAATGTTGGCTACAGCGTAACAGAAAGGAAAATCTCAATACAAGTATAAAGGAAAGGGGATAATTCCACCTCAGGCTGATATTAAGAAAGAATCCAAGTGTTTCTTTTGTAAAAAGAAGGAATACATGAAGAAGGATTGTATCAGATTCCGGAAATGGCTTGAGAATAAAGGTAATCCAACCTCGTTTGTTTGTTATGAATCTAATATGATTAATGTTAATATTAACACATGGTGGATTGATTCTGGATCTACAATCCAGGTTGCAAATTCCTTACAGGGTATGCAAAATCTAAGGAAGCCAGTGGGAAGTGAGCAATACATCTTATCCGGTAACAAGATGGGCTCACATGTAGTTTGATTTTAAGTAGTGGTTTTATTTTAAAATTAGAAAAGACCTTTTATGTTCCAAGTTTCTCTAGAAACTTGATTTCAATTTCAAGACTTGTACCTTATGGTTATTCCTTTCACTTTTCAGAAACATCTTTCAGTTTATTTAATAAATCTGATTGTGTTGGGAATGGTATTTTGTCTAATGGTCTTTACTGCATTAATTTACGAAATAATGCCACTTATAACGCTATGCATGTTCAAGATGGCACTAAAAGGTGCATTATTGACGATGACTCTTCTACGTTATGGCATATGAGATTAGGACATATCTCCATAGAAAAAATTAAAAGATTAGTGAAAGATGGGGTACTTAGTACTCTAAATTTTACTGATTTTGAGACATGTGTAGACTACATTAAGGGAAAGCAGACTAACAAGTCAAAGAAAGGTTCCAATAGAAGTTCAAACATATTAGAAATCATACATACAGATATATGTTGTCCAGACATGGACATTCAAGGTCAAAATATTTTATCACCTTTATTGATGATTTTTCTCGATATATATATCTCTATATGCTTAATAATAAGAGAAAAGCATTGGATGCCTTCAAAAGCTTTATGGTTGAAGTAGAGAAACAATGTGGAAAGCAAATAAAGATCGTGAGATCAGATAGAGGTGGTGAATATTATGGTAGATACACTGAGAATGGACAAGCGCTTAGTCCATTTGCTATGTTTCTTCAAGAACATGGGATAGTTGCCCAATACACTATGCCTGGTTCACCAGACCAGAATGGTGTAGTAGAAAGAAGAAACCGAACACTATTGGACATGGTGCAGAGTATGCTTAGCAACTCCAATTTTCCTAAATCCTTATGGATTGAAGCTTTAAAGACGGCTGTGTATAAATTAAACCGAGTTCCAACCAAGGCTGTCTCAAAGACACCATTTGAATTATGGAAAGGTTGGAAACCGAGTTTGCAACATATGTGCATTTGGGGATGCCCATCTGAATTGAGGATATATAATCCACAAGAGAAAAAGCTGGACCCAAGGACCATTAGTGGGTATTTCATTGGATATGCCGAATGGTCTAAAGGTTATAGATTTTATTGTCCATCTCACAACACTAGGTTTGTGGAATCAAGAAATGCAAAATTTCTTGAGAATTACTTGATTAGTGGGAGCGATCGATCCCAGGGCATTGGATCTGAGAAAGATCATTCAGATGCTCAATATGCCACTTCAAGTAATGGACTGATCGTTATTGTTAACAATATGCCTCGAGTACAAATGCATGTTGAAGAACCACAAGTTGTTGATCCTGATCCAGTAGATGTTGAAGTTCAACAGATGCCTACAACTGTTGAACAACCAGTTGAACAACATGATCCTGCTCCTCAGGAGAATGTTGATGCAACATTAAGAAGATCTACTAGAGTAAGGAAATCAACGATACCTAATGATTATATTGTGTATCTACAAGAATGTGACTATAATGTTGGAGCCAAAAATGATCCTGAGACGTTTTCACAGGCCATGAGTTCTGAGGTTTCGAACTTATGGTACAATGCCATGAAAGAAGAGATGGATTCTATGGCGTCTAACCGAGTCTGGGATCTCGTCAAGTTGCCTGATGGTGTGAAATCCATTGGATGTAAATGGGTCTTCAAAACAAAGAAAGACTCACAAGGCAACATTAAGAGACATAAGGCAAGACTCGTTGCCAAAGGATTCACTCAAAGGGAAGGAATCGACTACACGGAGACATTTTCTCCTGTATCTAAGAAAGATTCACTTCGTATGGTCATGGAATTGGTTGCCCATTTTGATTTGGATTTGCAACAAATGGATGTGAAAACGGCTTTCCTTAATGGTAACCTAGAGGAAGAGGTTTATATGAAACAACCTTAAGGATTCTTTTCTAGTGATGGTGAGCATTTGGTTTGTAAGCTTAATAAATCCATATATGGATTAAAGCAAGCCTCCCGTCAATGGTATTTGAAATTCCATAACGTCATCACTTCATTTGGTTTTGAAGAGAACGTCATGGATCAATGTATATACCAGAAAGTTAGTGGGAGTAAGATTTGTTTCTTGGTGCTATATGTGGATGATATTTTGCTTGCAGCGAATGATAGGGGTTTGCTACATGAGGTAAAATAATTCCTCTCTAAAAATTTTGATATGAAGGATATGGGTGAGGCATCTTATGTCATTGGCATTAAGATCCATAGAGATAGACTTCGAGGTGTCTTAGGTTTGTCTCAGGAAACCTATATCAATAAAGTTTTAGAGAGATTTCGGATGAAGGATTGTTCACCAAGTGTTGCTCCCATTGTGAAGGGTGATAAGTTCAATTTGGACCAATGCCTAAAGAATGATTTTGAAAGAGAACATATGAAAACCATTCCATATGCTTCAGCTATTGGAAGCCTGATGTATGCTCAAGTCTGCACCAGACCTGACATTGCATTTGTTTTTGGGATGCTAGGGAGATATCAGAGTAATCCAGGTGTTGACCATTGGAAAGCTGCAAAGAAAGTGATGAGGTACCTACAAGGAACCAAGGATTATATATTCATATATAGACAAACCGATGAACTGGAAGTAATTGGCTACTCCGATGCGGACTTTGCTGGCTGTATTGATTCACGAAAATCAACATTTGGTTACATTTTCATGCTTGCCGGTGGAGCTGTGTCTTGGAGGAGTGCGAAACAGTCCTTGACTGCTACTTCCACTATGGAGGCCGAGTTCGTATCATGTTTTGAGGCCACATCGCATGGTGTATGGTTAAAGAGTTTCATTTCCGGGCTTAGAGTAGTTGACTCTATTTCTAGGCCATTAATATTATACTGTGACAACTCAGCTGCTGTATTTATGGCTAAGAACAACAAAAGTGGTAGTCGTAGTAAGCACATCGACATTAAGTACTTGGCCATAAGAGAACGTGTTAAGGAAAAGAAAGTGTTCATTGAGCACGTAAGCACTGAGTTGATGATTACTGATCCTTTGACTAAAGGCATGCCACCAATGAAATTCAAGGATCATGTAGAGAAAATGGGAATTGGTTCCACTTTGTAAATGTGTATATACAATTAATTAATGAAACTATTATATATTGTGATATTTTCTCATATTCATGTGCACCTTAATTTATTTGAGAAAATTTATATTGGACCAAGAATAAATATAGGATTTATTCATTAAGTTTAGTTACCACATAAAGTATAGTACTTGAGAAACTAAATACATTGTAATACATGGAAGATAGTACTCGCTTTTAGAGGACCTATCGCTATGATTCATATGTTTTGTTACTCAAGAGAATTTCTCTTAACGTTTGCACCAAGTGGGAGAATGTAAATCAGAGTGGTGCAACGTTAGTGAACCGTGATGATAGTTCGGTTTCGTCGAAACCGTACATCGATTCCAAAACCGAACGAGGTTCTTGATGGAAGAACCTTAATAAAGTATCGGGTCCTTTCACTATTAACTGCATAACAATTCAGATACACCATCAATACGCAGAGAATAAGTGTGAGAAACCAGTGAAAGCATCGAACAGAAAATCCATTGGAATTCCCGTATAAGTGCTGAAATTTGATCAATGGCAGGAGGTATGTTTTCAATCCAATTTTGTTTCCGCTGCATTTAAATTATGAGTTCATATGATTTTATGAATGTTTCTGGATTGAATTAAGACTCTAACATCCTCGTGTTCTAGAATCTAGAGTGACAACTTTTTTTAAGTAAGTTTTGGGATCCAAGATTTTAGCCAAGGATCAATGTTGTGTGCTCCTATTTGCCAGCATCTTACATTATTGATCAAATCTCTAATCTATAGAAGACATTTCCAAATGCTAAAGTCATTTGTATTTTGTAAAGAATCTAAAAAAATTGTGTTTCTTAGACATTTACTATTGAAACCTTTGATCTAAAGCTTGTTAGATTGTTGTACAATTTCCTAGGTTGCTTTTGAAAGCATAGCTTTGTTAAAATTTAAAAAACTTTTGAAACTCGAACCTTTATTTTCTTTTGGTCTCTATAGTCTCTCCTGAGCTATAGGTGAGTAGCAATAGTGTTGGATATTTGTCTACCAAAATCTTTTAACCATTAAATCAATTGCTTTACAATAATTATTTAGGAGCTTAAAGGTGCTCATTTGCATAAATGGGTATGGTTTCTATGATTGAATTTATAAGAGTCATCTTTCCAGCTTGAGACAATGATATGTATTTCTAGTTCTCTAGTCTTGCTTTCATCTTTTATAGTAATTTGTTGAATTTTAGTTTTTTTCTTCTCCTTAAAAGTATAGAGTGACCAAGGTATTTCACTGGAGATTCTGTCTTCTCTATGTTGATGTTCTTGTAGATTTATCTTTTAAGGGTATTATGAGTGTTTTTTAAGAAGAAAACAACAATTTTGTGCATGTTAATTATTTGTCTAAAACCAGAGACAATAAAAATCTAAAAATTTCTTGATATGACTTACTCTCTTGATATTAACTCTTAGAAATACTATAATATCATCTGCATATAAAATATGGGATATGATTAAAGCATTTCGAGTTATTGTGACACCATGAAGATGGTTTGAGATTTCAACATTTTTTATCATTTGTGATAAACATTTTGAAACCAATAGGAATAGGTATGGAAAGATAGAGTTTCTCTATCTCAATCCTCTTTGAGATAATAACCTCCCATAAGGTGTAGCATTGAGTAGGGTTTAAAAAGAGATTATGGAAATGCATTGATGAATCAGTTGACGTATCTTTTCTGAAAATCCCATGCATTTCATTATATGAAGAAGGAAGTTCCACTTCGTTATGTCATAAGTTTTTTTCATGTATAATGTTTTGCCTATTAAACCTCCTTTTCTTTGGTTTTCTTTGAGATTGTCATAGCAGTCTCTTGAGAGATTGTAGTGTTTTTAGCTATCCATATGCCTTGCATGAAAGTAGCTTGATGTGGGAAAATGTGATCTTTTAGATAAATTAGTAGTCTTTTGACTAGGATTCTTGTAATTATTTTGTAGAGCACATTACATAGATGATCGGTGCAAAACTACAAGTGTATAGTATCATGATTTTATAATAAAGTGATAAGAAAAATATCATTCTCAAGAATTGGTAACTTACTTTTGACAAATACCAAAATTATACTAATAACAATTTTATCTAGAGAAGTCACTAAGGTTGTCATAATTGGAACTTAAAATAAAATCAATTTAAAGAAAATGCATGCAATAAAATAAAGATATTGTTTAAAGATCAAATTAATGGGAATAAAACTTTTAGAAAATTGATTTCACATAATCTCTCACTATGTTTTACTTAAAGTAACTAATTGAATTTAATTCTCTCTTTTTGTTAGCAATTTCCAAAAAACATCAAAAAGTCTCTTTTGATAGTCAATTGGAAACATTCTTATTCATCAATTTACATATTAAAACCAATAATTTTAATACTACATAGGTTTATACAAGCCTTTCAATCTCTATATTTATCTATGTCGAAATATTACAAATCTATCGTATAATTTCCTCTTTTGATAGTAAATTATAATATTAAAATCATCTAATTAATGACCAGTTAATTAGAAACAATAAATTCAAAATAAATAGACTAGATAAATATGAAGAGAAATAATTCAATTTAACATAGAAAATCAAGCATAGTTCAGAATTAGATTACATCTTTTTCCTAGAATAAAGAAAATTTAGTTCATGTTAAAAATTAAATTTAACATAAACAATTTCACCATAATTTTTCTGAAAATGATTGAAAGGAAAATGAATCGTAAAAATAATTTGCTTTTGCGTTAATCTATTACAGATTTTTCTTCTTTTCTACGTTCCCCTTTTTTGTTTCTTTTCTACGTTGGTGGCACTTTTATTTTCTTGTTTTTTTGTTCTGTTTTTGTGATTTATATATATAAACCCTTACTACATCTTTTTACACTTGTCTTATATATACTTTTATCCCACCGCCTTTCATTTTTTTTCTTTTTTCTTTTTCCTAACGCTTATATATATATATATATATATATTTTATTTTTAACTTTCTTTCAACAAATTCTCATTTATATTTGTCTTGGATATTTAGGTAAGGAAAATGTGATTCCATTGTGGATTTAGGTCACATGTGATGAAGAACTATTGAATTTATGAGATTATGTCTTTCCCTAAGACATGCTAACTTTGTTCATAGAAGATGATTTAAAAACCATGTAATCTAGGTGTCCTTAACAAATGGATATTCTAGAGAGCATCTTTGATTTCTTGTAGTGAAGATATTCAAGTTATGTGATCATTTTGTATCTGGCTGAAAACTTTATGGAATAAATATTTTATCTTAATGCTTAAGGTTGGCGAACTTGTAGTGAACAAAAACTGATAATAAGATAGAAATCCCTTCCTAATTCTATCTCTATCCCAAATAATGGATCCATCTTCCTAAGTCAAAAAAGGAAGAAAATTTCTTTTCCTTCTTATGATGGTAGATGTATGAAATTTTTTTGTGTTCTTATTCCATTTCTTCATTCATAGTTCTCTTTATTTTTATTTCCACATTAATTCTTTTCTCTCTAATTGATCATAGATTTGTTCTCATAAATATATGAGTTATGATTGTAAGATTGTATGGAATTTAATTAGGATTCAAGTGTTTTCAATTTTTCTCTACATATCCAAATTATTTTTTGTGTCTATTGTGTTGGTTTCTAAATGAACTAGATTGTTTAATACATTATGCTCATATCGTTTCTCTTTCCAATTAGAGGTAATCACCTCTATGTAATTTTTGTCTTGACATCACATTGCCAAAAATCTAAAAGGTTTTGGTTTGTAAGGTTTTGTCACTCCATATAGTCATAATAAAATTAGATTATGATTAAAAGTAAATTTAATTAAGTAGATTAAAAACCAATGCCTTCGCATAAGTGGATAGCAATTCATTAAAAACTATTAGTGTATCTAATCTTTGGCTTATTCTATCAAGCTTTTGCTTATTATTACATCATATGAATTTATTTCCATTGCTACCAATAATAATTGCTCCATAAATATTCAAGAAATTTATAAATTGATTGTTTTCATCACACCAAAAATAAAATCTTTCTATTTTTTTCTTTTTATGTTATAATGTTATTTGTTAAAGTTTAATTTAGATGTTGTGAGTTAAGGAAGATTGAGAGTTCATACAACAATCTTTTTTTAATAATGGTAAGGATGAATATAAACATAACATAAAATAGTTTTTTTCGTTAACTTTGATTAGATATGATGACTCAAAATATACAAATACGATTAATACCCTTGTTTCATTCAAACCATTTCAAAAAATATAAAAACCCCCACTCTTATCTTCTAAGGAGATTATGACATTATTTATAAAACTTAACATTTGTAGAAGATTTTGAAAATTTGTGTTAAAGTTGACTTTCATGAATTACACAAAATTAGGTATGTTTTTTCCAACTAGTTTACCTAGCATTCTTTTGGATAATTTTATGCATTAATTTTATTGGTTATGTTTTTAAAAAGTAATAGGCAATTGTGTTTTAAAAAAATCGTGAATTATTTTATTAGTATAGATGATTTTATTATTAATAACTCAATAATGTATAATTTTCTAAAACAAATGAGTGAACTTCTCCAATAAAATAATGCCACCTAAGAAAGAATGAGGTGTAAGTTCGAGAGAAAACTTCGTGTAACTCCGGTCCTTTTGTCGTTCTCTTAAACAGAATTTTACAGTCTACCCAACCTCCCAAACTAAAAAACCGCCTTCGATTTTCTCTTATATTTCTGTTTCGTATTTTCATACGTATTTGTATTCTTGTTCGTATACCTTGATTGGACGGTGGTGATTGTTCCGATTAGGTCAAATCTGAAGGGGCCTATGGCGGAAGAGAAATACAACCGGAAGAATCCAGCGGTGAAGAGAATTCTTCAGGAACTCAAGGAGATGCAATCCAATCCATCCGATGATTTCATGAGTCTACCCCTTGAGGTTTGCGTTACAAAATTCTTTTAGCTCGTAATGGATTTGGGCTTGTTT
Source organism: Hippophae rhamnoides (assembly GCA_033030585.1). NCBI lineage: Eukaryota > Viridiplantae > Streptophyta > Magnoliopsida > Rosales > Elaeagnaceae > Hippophae > Hippophae rhamnoides. The sequence continues at coordinate 55,537,340 of CM065429.1, read as the reverse complement.
TGATGTATGGAAGGTTGGTCCTTTTCCGTAATTCAAATTTTGAGGTGAAATAATTATAATTTTTGTACTTTTTTTTTAAATTATGGATTTGATACTTTTTGGCAATGTTCGATGTGTCACTTTCTGATATCAATCCAATCGTGGTTTATTCAATTGGATTTCAAGCTTTCAACCAATTTTAAATGGTTTTATTTTTCTTTCTTTCTTTAGCTTTTTGTAACGATTATTTTATCCTTCCTAAATTTACAGATAGAAAATTTTTAGTAAATGGAAGAATAACTTATTCTTCAAGATACTTTTCGTTTTCGTTAAATAAGAATTACTATATAGTCTATTTTATATAATAATATATACAATATTATGTTTATATATTTTAGGTAAGGATATATAATATTTTATTACCTAAATATATAATATTCTGTTTATTTATTTTAGGTAATAATAATATACACAGTTAATACATTAATTATGGTAAAGTAAATCTTGTAATTTTGTCCATAATCTCTGTCATTAATATCCCCCGTAAAATTGATGTTGGACGATTAAAAAACATCAATTTGTCACAAGAAATTGATGTCGATGTTGGGAGAGAGCCTTAGTAAACACATCAACAGTTTGGAGATCGATGGTAATATGAGACAACAAGATAACGTGAGCTTCATATGCTTCACGAATAGAGTGACAATCCACTTTAATGTGCTTGGTGTGCTCATGAAATACTAGGTTAGCAGCAATTTGAATAACATTAGTGCTATTCAAATTGCTGCTAACCCATTGTGGAAACCCAAGCTCAGCCAACAGTCCCTGAAGCCAAACAATCTCAGAACATGCAGAAGACATAGCACGATACTCAGACTCAGTGGAGGATTTTGACACATGATCTTGCTTCTTGCTTTTTCAGAAACAAGAGAGGCACCAAAAAAATGCACCAACTAGTAATTGATCGTCGAGTATCAGAACAAATAGCACAATCAGCATCACTATATGCAACCAGACTAATAGAAGCGTCCATAGGGAAGAAAAAACCACAGGTGGAAGTGCCTTGTAAAAAGCCAACAATGCGACGGACAGCAACCAGGTGGAGGTGTTTGCATAAATTGACTAACTTGTTGAACAGCAAAGGAAATATCAGGTCGAGTGATAGTCAGATAGTTCAGACTCCTCAGCAGTTGTTTATATAAAGAAGGATTAGAGACAAAATCTCCCTCATCACGACGATATTTAACATTGACTTCCAAGGGAGTATCAACATAATGACCATCCTAAAGGCCAACCAAAGTAATTAATTTCTGGGTGTACTTATACTGGTGTAAGAAAATACCAACTGAGGTAAAGTGCACCTCAAGGCTTAAAAAATATTGTAAAGGACCCAAGTTTTTCATATGAAAGGAACCCTGAAGGCATTCCTGAAGCTGAGAAATCAATGCAGAGTCAGTCCCTGTAATAATAATATCATTAACATATACCAGAAGCAAGATGATTCCTTTAGCAATCTTGCAAAGAAACAAAGAGGAATCATACTGACTCTGAACAAAGGAGAAGCTAAGAAGCGTATATCGAAACTTATCAACCCAAGTACGTAGAGTCTGTTTTAAACCATAGAGTGATTGTTTTAGCTTACAAACATCGATAGAGGGTGTAGAAAACAACCCTAATGGTGGAGTCATAAAAAATTATTCCTTCAGGTCTCTATGCAAAAAGGTATTCTTAACATCCATTTGTCGCAATGGCCAACCTTTGGATGCAGCAATAGCAAGAACAAGTTGCATCGTCGTCATCTTTGCTACAGGGGCAAATGTCTCCTCATAATCGACCCCATACTCCTATAGATTACCGAGTGCCACCAATTGCGCCTTATATCTATCAAGTGAGCCATCAGAACGCATCTAATGGAATATACCCATTTAAAACCTCATGGGCTTAACACCAGTAGGACAGGGAACAATATCCCAAGTATGATTCTTTTGAAGAGCTTGAAGTTCTTCTTGCATAGCTTTCACCCAACACGCATGTTTAGCTGCTTGAGAATAAGAGGTAAGAACTGTAGTATTAGCTAAAGTGGCAGAGAAACCATACCTATCGTGAGGACGAATAGTACGGGAAGATCTACGAGGAGCCACTAAAGTAGGCACCGGATCAGGGTTGGGAAGGATTTGTGATGATTGGGGCCGTCGTCGTTGTAGACAATATCGGGTTTAAAACGCTTAATTGATGGAGAGATATCATTAAGCTAGGAAAAAGGACATCGTCAGAAGGGGAAACATGTTGCTGAAAATAGTACTCATGTTCAAAGAAAATCAAATTTCTAGAAGTATGCAGACAAGTAGTAACAACATCATAACATAAAAATCCCTTGTGAGTTGTTATAACCCATAAAAGCACATCATACTGACTGAGCTGTAAGCTTGTAACGCTCATGAGGAGGCAAGTGAACAAAGAAAACACTTTCAAACGTGTGTAACATATGATAATCTGGATGCATACTAAAAAGACGATAGTAAGGAATATCAAAATTCAATTGTTGAGAAGGCAGACGATTAATCAGATAGATTGTAGTGGACAAAGCTTCCACCCAAAATTTAGGCAGAACTGAAGGCTCCAAGAGTAACGGTTGAACCATATCCAACAAGTGATGGTTTTTACGTTCAGTCACCCCATTTTGTTGAGGTTTATAAGGACATAATCGTTGAGATACAATGCCTTTCTGTTGCAAAAAGACTTGAAAGTCATGCGACATATATTTATCACCATTGTCAGATCGTAAAACCTTAATACAAATGGAAAATTTTGTCTCGATATAAGCCACAAAAGTTTGGAAAACAGTGAACACCTCAAATTTTGAACCCAGAAAATATATCCATGTGAAACGACTATAGTCATCAATGAACGTTACAAAATATTTATACTGTGCATGTGAAATGATAGGAGTAATACCCCAAACATCACTGCGTATTATCTCAAAACATGAATTAGCACGACCACCATAAGTAAAGAAATGTAAAGTTTTACTTTTTCCTAGTTTACAAGTAGAGAAATCAAAAAGAAACCAATGAATATAACATTGATCTTTATTACCAAGAAAACTACGTTTCATCAAGTTAGACAAAATCACATTATTTGGATGGCTTAATCATCTATGCCAAACGTCAGCCTTATTTTCAACAGTAATAGAAGCTAAAGACAAAGTTTGAGGAATAGTAAATTGCAATGGAAATAATCTTCCCACTTTAGGCCCTTTTGCGATCACCTTCCTTGACACTCGATCCTGCACAATACAACCACCATGAGAGAAATGTACATTATAGTTATTATTCACCATCTGACCAACATAAATTAAACTAGTAGATAACCCAGGAGAGATAAATATATGACGAAAAGGTCCAATATCACCAATGGCTAAATGAACTCTTCTTGAGGATCCTTTTCATTAAATAATAATTATTGTACAATCTATTTTAAGTAAGAATATATACAATATTTTATTACCTAAATATATAATATTCTATTACCTAAATATACAATATTTTGTTTATATATTTTAGGTAAGAATATATAATATTTTATTACCTAAATATACAATATTCTATTTATATATTTTAGGTAAGAATATACAATATTCTATTACCTAAATGTTCAATATTCTGTTTATCTATTTTAGGTAATAATATATACACAATTAATACATTAATTATGGTAAAGTAAATCTTATAATCTTGTCCATAATCTCTACCTTTGATAAAGATTTAATGGAGGGATTAAGCTAATTGATGTCAAGTTACTTAGATGGGGCACGAAGTTTTTAATTGAGTTTTGAAGAATAAGTGTTGATGGATTCTAATGATTTTTTTGGACTGAATTGGATTGTACTTAGAGGGATATTAGAGTCTCAATCCTATTGTTTTTCTTATTCTTCTATTATTTGAAAATGATTTTTATTTAAGCATTTTTGAGGATCTTTAACTATGCTTATATCCACCAAAGTATTTGTTGAATTCGCTTTTTGCACTCCCATGTTGCTCTACACCTTATCTTGTAGACATAGAAATACTTAGAAAGAATGATATCAAGGGTATCAAATCCATTCTGATACCTAAGTTAGTTTTTTGTAGAGAGAAAAGAAAAGCTTAATAGTAAGTAGATGGATTAGAGAAAGCGTACATTATAACTGAATTAGGTTGAAATTAAGCAAATGAAATCAGAGAAGATATTCTAATATCCCTTAATATCATATATTAGCTAATTAATTTATTTAACTAAGTATTTTGCTTCAAACTCAACGCTATTTGTTAATTGAGCTGATTACGCGTTTGACCATACTCCTTTTGATTAGTCAACGATGACATGGATCAATAGGAAGATGCTATGTGTACATGATAAAGTTACCCCACCATCAACCCCTAGGCCTTTTGTTCCATCTTCGATTGTTGAGGAGGTATAGTTACCAAACCTGGGTATAATGGCGTGATCAGGTTTAGCCAAGACGTCTTGACTGGTGTCAATTTGTCTCATAGACCATTCAAGTAGTTGGGTAGACCAGGTAGTCTGTCTGAGTAACCTGCAGTTCAATCAACCTCTAGTTGGCGATAGCCTGTGTTGTGGAGGAGGTGTCGGTAGTGTTGATAGCTTGGCGGTTCTGTTTGTTTCACCTTCATGCTACGATTATGCTTCTTTTGCGGGGACTTCTAGTTTTGTCATGACTGAGCACATTTTTGTGGGTGTTTTGCTCCTTGAATTTGAATCTAACTTGGGTTTTGAAGTGGACTCCATTGTTCCTGTCTTGACCAAGCCTCTTGTAGAGAAACTAAGGAAGTTTTTCAAAATCCTGAAGAACTTTATCATCACTCTTCCTAAATTTGACTTTGTTCCCGCCAATTTTCCCCTAGGTGGTGTCATAATTTTTGGATTTAGACATCCACTTTTGCCTTTGGTGCGACAGTTCTTATTGAGGGTTTAGGCTACTCGACAATTTTCTCCAATTTTTGGAAGATCTTGATTTCTAGTCATGTTTTGTGGAGGAAGCAATATAGAGAGCTAACTTCGAAAGAGTTTTGATATATGTACTATGTGCAGATCGTGAGTGGGGGGTGATTTGATGTGAGGTCCTATGATAACTAGTGTTGTTAATGGGTGGAGCAGGGCAAGGCTTGACATCTCATCGCCACACTAAATGTTTGTGGAGATGGGATGAGGATTCTCCATAGGAGTTTTCGAGAATTTGTAAGGATTGGGTATTCCCCATAAATGAATAAATATATGTTTAATTATTTATTTTTATGTTTTAAATTAACAAAATTTATGTTACATTTAATAAATATTGAATAAATATTGAATGTAATGTATAAGTATATAGCTATAATTAAATTGTTTGATTTGATGGTGGTTAAAAAATAAAATCAAATGTATTTTTTAAGTAAATATATAAGAAATTATAAAATATAGTAGAACTTTAGGTTTGAGGATTTGATGAGATGGGGATCGTAATCCCCTAACCCACTCCACAAAGGCATTTTCTATGTCGGGTTACTTCGTTGGTGAAAAACTTGGATTTTCTCCACGATTACACATCCTAGTGGGGAAAATTGACAACATTGTCGAGAATTGCTGGTTGATTGAAGATCTTCCTCAGTCTAACAAGGGTTGGCAACAATCTTGATTTGTAGCATTCGTCGAGTACACGGTCTATCCCAAACTTGACCCCATGCCAACTTAATCTCCAGTGTTGAGCTGTCATGTATACAGTTCTTCATCTTTATCTACCTCTTTGTGTTTTCTCTTTAACTTTTATTCTACCTCGTGCAATTTAAGGATTGTATGCAAAGCCTTCTGTCGACCAGATAGAGTTCATTAAAGTTGTTTGTTCTTCCTCTAATAGCAACTTCGAGTGCTTGTCTATCCCTAAATAGGTTGCTTATTATGGCTTGCATCCATCTACCTTTTAAAGGTAAGACTTCATTCTAGGTCGCACTTGTGAAAATTCCTTCAACTCATTGCTTACATTTTGGTTCTTTTTTGTAGAGATGTCGTCTCGACACATTTTATCTCAGAAGCCCCATTGTGCCAATGCTTTCAAGTTTGTATCTCAACATCTAGTTGGTGATTCTAGGAGCCAGGCAGATACAACTGCATGCTAGGATGGAAGAGAGCTTGCTAGGCTACAGCCTAGCAATCTCATGTGATGGTAGCATTCGTGGTGCTTCGGGCTTCTTAGTCTCCACCTCTAGTTGAAGATGTCATCATGATAGAGGTTGCTCTGCCATAGTATCCTCCCTACATGCCTTTTCCATCACCCAATCTAGTTCCAGAGGATAGATATCCAGCGAGCAATGACTAGGGGTTTCTGAGAAAAAACTAGGGAACTTAACTATTGCTAATGAAAGCCATGACAAAGCTTTGGCCTACACTTCCTGCTTGGAAGCTGCCTAACCAGAAAAAAGATCAAGCTTGCTAATCCAGGCCAATTCAAAGAAGAGGTGGATAGCCGATACCCTAAAGAGGGTAATTGTTTTGTAAGAAATCGTTGAGAGGGCAAAAGAGGTGGTTGAGAGTTCTAGGATTCAACTTTAGAAAGATTTTTCATAAGAATCCACTATTATAGTCATTTTCTTTTTTGATGTTTTTATCCATGGGCAATGAGTTTCTAATGTATTGGGCGTATCCGTTCCCTATTTCTTTATATACATTATTTTCGTATTAGCTTATCCGGTGCAATTTATGTGTGGTGAAAGCGAGTATTGAAATGGTCTTAGCTTCTGAATATTTAGACGAAAAAAAGAAAGATTTTTTTTAATATATAAGGGATTTCTTTTCTTATCCTCTATTGCGCTAGTCATTGGTCCTTCACTAGTGCGCTTCGCGAGTACTGTACATCTTTCTTAGATGAAAACAAGTAGACACAAGCAATGCCTTAACTAATAAGCAGAGTGAAACAATAAAAGCAAATTTGCTCTTATTATACGTTAGACGTTGCCACCTCCCACTTTACTTTAGTCCACCTGGCATAACCACATTTCAACCAACATTCTCCTTGGGCGAAGGCCAAAAATGTCTTGGAAACGTACAATGAGACTGGCAGTGGCAAGACAAGGAGCTAATTCACTCAAGGGAACTAGTCCGGGTTGGATCAAACAAAGTGTGATTGAACGGTGGATGGTCGATTGATTGGTTGACGACGAATCGATTGTCAGTAGTCTACACAGTTGGTCAGTGGTGACCTTGGCCCGAGGTCCCCAGTTAGCGTTGTTTCCTTATTGATGTGGCTACGGGTCTCTCTCACGTGCTCAACATTTCAGATTCTAATGCATTACCATTTTATTCCCAATTTCCAACTTTTTCTTGAAAAATGTTTGAAATAAAGTGCCGAGTGACTTTAATCTACAAAGTGCTGATCCTGGAGCTTTGGTTCTTCCCAAATGTAGTTTTAAAAAAAAACCCCAAGTATTGGGTGGTCAACTCACATGTTTCTGCTCCTAAGAGCCCCTAGGTTTCCTAGTCCTTTGCTTGGCAAACTTTGTAAAATGCCAAGTGTGCAAGCACTCAAGTACTTCCTAATGAAGTCGTGGATGTTAATCTTGTCAAGCTATGGTCTTTCCTTCTCATCTGGAGGGACTATGTGATGGTAATGGTCTAGCATGAGTCATTTGAATATCTGAAGAAGTTTTGTTGGGTATGAAGGAAGCAAGGCTGTACTTATTTCTTCAAAAGACAATAGAAAGACAACATTTGGATCCTCGACAAATGTGAATGTGCGTGCAAAGATGGTGGGTCCTTGTTTTGTGTTCCACACAAGACTTAAGTGACGGAACACACCTAAGTCCTTTCTGGATTCTGCACTACAAGTTATGAAGGAGGTGGGTTCTCGCTTCTTTTGTATTGGACTTAAGTGGCAAAGCATGCCTAATTCAAGCTTAGACTTTGTCATCGTAAGGTCCAAAGTAGGTAGATCCTAACCCTCCCGTGTGAGACTTGAAATGGCAAGCTCATGTGCCTAAGTCTTTTCTGCGAGGTTCCACCACAAGGTTCAAAAGAAGGTAGATCCTTACTTTCCTTGTTCAGGGAAAATGAAGCAGAGCATATGGGTGTCATTGTAGGGTTCTAATATAGGTGGGTCCTTCCTACTCCAGTGTAGGACTTTGGCAACAAACACATCAGGTTTTGGTTATAGAATGTAGTTGTTTTTGGGCATACAAGAGTGGCCTTACCCCTTATCACAAGCAACATAATGGGGTGATGTCTGTGCCAAGAGACTTCAACTCAACCCAATAAGATCTCATTGAGTTAAGGGTTGCCCACACTTATAAACTGCACTACAGTTGAACGCCTAGTCGATGTGGGACAATACAATCCTTCAACACCTCCCATCACATCGGACAGGGGCAACGAAGGCCACAAACCACGATGAACTCAGGGCCTAGCTTTGATACCATGTTATATAAGCCCAAGGCCTAACTCAACCCAATAAGATCTCATTGAGTTAAGGGTTGCCCACACTTATAAACTGCACTACAGTTGAACGCCTAGTCGATGTGGGACAATACAATCCTTCAACAATGGCAAAGCGCCTAGATCCTAATTTTGAACCGACATGGCGCATCTCTTATGGTGGCACACTTAGTGGCGATCATGCCTAGGCCCAAAGTATGATTTGTAGATCTTCTATTGAAATGAAATGCCTGGATGCAGGAAATAACTTTGTGAGGTTTTTTCCCAAAGCAAACTCTTTGTTCTTTTGTGGACTAATGCATTTTTAAAGGAAAAGACACAATTATATATTTCCAAAATGCCTTGAATGTTTTCCTTCAGTAAACTAACAAATATACTACTAAAATATCTTGAAAGTTGCAAACATATCATTTAATTTTATCGAGTGATAAAAAATAGTATTCAAGTATTATCAGTGGTACAAATCTACCATTGTTGTGACGAATCTACCACCAAACTCTTTATTATTAGTACAACCATCAAACTTCTTATTAGTTGCAAATCTACCACGGAAGATATAAATTAACCACCAAAAAAATAAGGTTGTGGTATATTTGTATCATTAATTATAGTTGGATGCAATTTTTGTCACTTGATACAATTAGATGATATTTGCACCTTTCGTGATAGTTCGATGATATATTTGTTAATTTACTCTATTTATAATTATTAGCCAAAAAAAGTGTTTCTCACGTGAAGAAATATTTAATTTAAAAATACATAAAGTTTAATAGACAGTTATTTGGTTTTTTAGTGTCTTAGATTTGAGTTTTTATTTATCTCGATTTTGTGACATCATCAACTCAAAAAGTAAAATATGCATGAAGAAAAAAATTCAAAATCAAACGATGGTTAACAATTAGATGTTTTTTATCGTTACACATAACGTTGTGAGCATAATTGCAAGTAGTTAAATGTTTTGGACACTTTTGCAACTCACTCCATACGTTGTGGACATAAAGGAACCTATAAATTTAAACTCACGTAGAATCAGTTATTTTCAAAGTCTTTTTGGTTTTTCTTTTTAATTCCCTCAAAAAATGATTATTAATACATATAATTAATTGTTTTTTATATTAAATATAATTTTAAAAATAAATTATCTAAATTAATTTATAGTTGGATTATATTATACGAGAAAATACATTGATTCTTACAATAGATTTTTTTAAATATACTAATTTAGCACATTTTTAGAAAATTTTTGGTTTTCTCTTTTAATTGCATAATAATAAACAACTATTATAACGATCATTGGTCTTTTGATCTACCATTTTTTAAATTTGTACTTAAAGTAGATTTCTAAATTTTAAATTTGTTCATATAAAATCAATTATTTTAGAAGTTTTTTGGTTTTTCCTTCTAATTCCTCCACTAAAAGATAATTAATACATATAATCAATTATTTTTTACATTAAATATAATTTAGAAAATAAATTAACTAAAATTAAATTATAGTTGTATTATGTTATATTAGAAAATACATTGATATTTACTCACCATTCAAAACATGAAATGACATTTATAGGATTAGTACGGTTATTTATATATGAAAGTGTAAAATTGCTCTTTTATAAAAATTATAAGATTTAATTTTGGATCTTTAGAGAGTCCAAGTTTTGGTGTTGACCTAGACACCTTCGGCCTTACCTAACATTTTATTGTTAAAATAAATTACAAGGAGATCAAGCTTCTAGATGCCATGTCTTCTTGGAGCTGCTGGTAGTACTTCTTTAGATGTTCATTCTAAGCATTTAGGACTTTTGTTCTGCTCAAGTATTCCAGCTTGTATGCTTCTTTTTCCAGCACTCCTTTCATTATGTAAGAACCTTCCTAGTTTGGACCAAGTATCCCTGACCTTTTAAAGTGTTGATTCTGTGGTTCTCTTAAGAACTATGTCTCCTATCTAGATCTATCTAGGGTTCATTGAGCGATTGTAGCTTGTAGCTTGTGACTTGCTTTTCGTAAGTTGCAAGCCATATCTAACTCTGCTCTCTTTTATTTTATTGAGGAGATCTAGGTTGAGTTTAAGTCCTTCGTTGTTTCCTTCCAGGCTTTCTTTTACATTCCTTTAGGTTAACACTACAACTTTTGCCGGAATGACTACCTTGGTTTCGTAGGTTAAGAAATACAGAGTTTCTCTTGTAGTAATCCTGGAAGTTGTTATGTATGCTATTGTTGTAAAAGGCTATTTTGAATACAAGGCTTAAAAAAAGAAGTTATGAGACTATAGGCTCACGTGGTAAATTAAGGCTTAAGCCTTTTTGGTACGAGGTTTATGCCTTTAGGCTTTTATGGCTCGAGGTGATTGAGGCTATAGCCTCAAGTGGCTCATTTTTTATGTTGATTTCATAGATTATTCATAAAATCTTACCTCGATTTCATTAGAAATTAAAAAAGAGAGAAAATCATAGATAGGAAAGAAGAAGATGATATCGTTATCGTGAACAAACACTATTAGGATTGCTACTTGTACATTCTTCATTCTTCTTTTACCAATTTCTTCCCTTCCTTTTGCCTCTAACAATTACAAATTTTGGAATCACTAAGTTGCACATTGAAAATAGTTTTTTCTCTCTATTTGACTATTTTTATTTTTTTCAATTAAGTCTATTGTATCTCTATAAACATTGCTTAAATATTGTTGTTTTTTAGTTGTTCTTGGCTCTTCCTCCACCGTTATTGACGCTTCTAACAATTCTAAATTGACATTTGAGCAATAGAGCTGCAACTAATATGATTCATTTTGCATGTTTTATTGTTATTTATTTTCAAGCTTGATTACTTATTGGATTGATAATTTTTTTATTAATATTTTAAGGTTATTTTTAAGTTAAAGTTTGAGTGAATTTGTGTGTTTTATTATTTTATTCTCATGCTTAATTGTTTATAGGATTAATAATTATTTTTATTAATATTTTTAAGGTTTTTTAAAGTTAAAGTTTGAGGCTTACGCCTCGGTTCGTCTTAAGGCCTAAGCCTCACATCACTTATGAAAAATGCATCGATGCTTAAACTAGCTTTTAACAACATTGATGTGTGCCATAGTACTTCTAGATCTCTCCACCTATATGGTTTTACATTTTTCTTCCTTTTCAGATTTAGCTTGATAACTTTGTTAGTTGCTTCTACCTACCTGTTGGCTTGCAAATGTTCGACTGTCGAAAGCACATGTTGAATGTTGTACTAATTACACAAATCCTTGAGTTTTCTACTGATGAACTGAGTTCCATTGTTTGAGACTAAGGTATGTGGGAGCCCAAATCTGCAGACGATGTTCTTCCTTATGAACTTATTAACTTGGTCTTTTGATATCTTGTTGAGAGGACCGACTTCAACCAATTTAGTGTAATAGTCAATTGCCACTATTGCATACTTAATTCCTTTGATAGCAGGAGTGGCCAATGAGATCCAGCCCCCACTGAGTAAAGGGCCAAGGGCTCTGGAGGTAAGATAGCTACTCCACTGGTTCCCTGAGTATGGGGGAATGGCGCTGGCATTGTCACACTTTTTTACCCAATTGACTGCATCTTTAATCATTGTTGGCCAATAGTAACCTTGTCCAGAAGCTTTTAGGACCAGACTTCTGGGTCCTGAATGATTCCCACACACTCCATGAATTTATTTGAGAACATACTCCGCTTCTTTTGGAGTTAGGCACCTCAAGTTAGGTCTGTGGAAGCCTCGACGATAGAGTCTGTCCCAATGATGTGGAAATAGGTGGCCCTGAGTTTAACTTTTTTGGCCTCTTTCCTGTCATCTGGATGCGTGTCGTCCATTAGGTATTGTCTGACGGTCCACATTCATTATGGTTCTGAGAGAATAGGGGGCAACTCATGTTCTTGTACCTTGGTGTTGGGTTCTGTCAGGTGATGAATTAGGACTGTTCTGTCTAACCCACCCTTAATGGCTGAAGCTAAATGTGAAAGTGCATCATCATCTGTGTTGTCTTCCCTTTGGATGTGATTCAAAGTCTAAGATTGCAGGTTTCTCAGCAGAGACTTAGTTAAGGTTTGATACTCTTGAAATTTGGACCCTTTACTAGTTTTGAATCACCTTAGCATTTTACTTGTCTTGCCCCAAGGGCGATGGCTAGATTCAACCTAGCTACAAGGGCTCATATTATGCTTCATTGTTGGAGGTCCTGAAGTTGAAAGGGTAGGCGAGGTGCAATTTGTCTCCCTGTGGGGTGTGTAAAATATGTCCTTCTCTGCTAAGATTCTGGTGGTAAGAGCCATCAAAATGTAACCTCCATCTCCCCTGAGTTTCATAGACTGCTCTTCCGAAGTTTTCTCTTTCGCCAAAACATGACCCATAAAATCTATGCGGGGGACATAATTTATGTCGAACTCACTAAGCTCACTTGCCCACTTATGGAGTCTGTTCGAGGCCTCAAGCTTGGATAGGGCTTGCTTTACTTGTGTCAGGTGGAATGACTATTGCATGTGCATGGAAGTAGGGGCGCAACTTCTTGACTTCCACCACTAAAGCCAAGGCCATCTTCTCAGTTCTTGGGTATCTCTATCAAACCCCCCCTCCCAGATTCCTTCTCTTCCCTTACAAGAGCAACAGTTCTTGACTGTTGACTCAAACGCTGCCAGGTCTAAAATGAACTTATCACCTGGCTGTGAGGTTGCAAGCAGCCGCGTATTGCTCATGTATATTTTGAGTTTTTGTAAGGCTTGCTCATATTCTTGGTTCCAATCAAACTTCTTGTTATTGTAGAGGATTATGAAATGAAGCGATTGAGAGTTGCCAGAGGTTGACTTCTTTGATGCTCTTAGGAGAGTGTATATCCAATAGTCCCTTGATTTTTTTTGGGTTAGCTAACTATGAAACCAATGAATTTTTCAAATCCCACTCCAAATACGCTTGTTTGGGTTCAATTTCATCCCATATTTCTCTAGGACGTCAAAGGTCTGTATCATGTGGTTCACATAGTCATGCGGGCTCTCATTCTTGGTGATCATATCGTTCACATATACCTTCATAGAGTGTTCGATGAGTTGAGCTAACATCTTGTTGATCAGGAGAATACAGAGTGCGCTATTGTAGCATCCATTAACTGGTCTATCTTGGGCATAGGAAAGCTGTATTTAAGGCAAACTTTGTTGCGATTTGTGAAGTTTATGCGCTATTAACCATTTCCTTTTTCCACATCATTACATGGCTAGCCAATCTGGGTAAGTTTTTGTGATGTAAGGAGTCTTACTGAGTTTATCAACTTTTTGCTTCATACCCTCATATTTGTCCTTGTTATGCCTCTTCTGCCTGACAGGTTTGAATCTGGGTCTATATTCAAGCGATGGACCAATATGTCTTGGTCAATCCTTTGCATATCCTCATGAGACCAAGCAAACACATATTTGTTCTCCTGTAGGAACTCGTTTAGCCCATTCTGGACTTTGGAGGCAAAGAGGTGCCAATGTGGACAGTTATGTGTGGCCCTTGTGTTGATAAGACTTGAAGTCTGGTCTTCTCCATTGGTATGGTGATAGGGACATGTCCCATATGGGTTCTAACTCCTGCCTGGGTGTCAAGTGATGTCATGCTAGGGAGTGATTGCAACGCAACTCCACTAAGTCCAGCTGGTGTCTGGGCAATCTCCAATGGTTTGCTGGGCCAATTGCTGTCTGAACAATTGAGGGTGGTTCCTCCTCAGGGGCAGGCAGGCTTACCAAGCTCTTCCTGCGTGACTACACCTTTTTGGTGCGAAGTAGGAGCAGGTGTGTTCTCCTAGGAGTTAGCCAGATTATGTTCATCTAAAGAATGTGGGACAGCCTCAAAAACATGTTAGAGATCCATCCTCACAATTCACATGATCAAAGGTGTCTTCTAGGTGAAGATGGGCGATGAACACGATGCACGCGATGAAGAGTACAATGAATGTTTTTCTACTGTTGTTAGCTCGAATCACTCAACACATCAAATTTATTTTTCACAGATATCATCAAATGTTAAAACTGATATCTGCACTCAGCACGTTCCTCTACATTTGATCTTGTAAACAGAGAAACACAGGGAATGATGCCCAGAGGTGTCAAATCCACTATGATACCTAAATCAAGTTTTTGTAAAGAGAAGCCAAAATAGTAAATAGATGAATCAAATAAAGCATAATCATAACTGAATTATAAGGCTATTTATATGAGTTAAGATAAAGCAAATGAAATCAAAGAAAATATTCCAATTCCCTTAATACCAAATATTAGCTAATTAATAATTAATATCTTAAGGGAAATATTTTCTGCCTTCTATTTCAAACTCAATCCTGTCTGTTGACTGGATGGTGACTGTGCATTTGACCGTATGCTTTGTACCCGTTTTTATCATTTACAATGACATTGACCAATAGGAAGACGCTACACGTTCTTGATGGAATTACCCTCAACAATACTTGTGTTCTATAATTTTTATCTGTCATGACTTTGGTCCTCTGGTTCTTTATACTTGCATTTTTATGTTCCTTTGAAAGTTTATGGTATTTTCTAGGTCCTCTAAAGTTTTTGGGTGATATTATTTGGTTTAAAGATATTAGTAATTGTTTCCAGGAGAATATATTTGAATGGCAGTTTGCAATCAGAGGACCCCGTGACACTGAATTTGAGGGTGGGATCTATCACGGGCGCATCCAGTTGCCTGCAGAATATCCCTTCAAGCCTCCATCATTTATGTTATTAACTGTACAGATTGTTCCTCCTTAATTACCCGCTGTACTCTCTTGAAGAATATCGTTTAATTTTTTTTCCCCAAGAAATGTTAACAAATTTTACTTGTTTTACAGCCAAATGGTCGATTTGAGACCCAAACCAAGATCTGCTTAAGCATATCGAATCATCATCCTGAACACTGGCAGCCATCTTGGAGTGGTATGTTTCATTATTGATTTGTTCTTTATGCTGTGTTAAAACTTAAACTATGTCCTATCCTATCCTAATGTTTGTATATGAAATGTGTAAATAATGATTATTATCTTTACCCTTGCTGAGGTCTTAGTAAATTGCTTTAGTTTCAAGCCAATTAGCAGAACCCAGTAATCCACACCTCAGATGGTTTGTGTAACCATGATTATTTATCATTGAAGAACGAGTCTTGTCCAATATGCTTAGAAATGTGAGCATTACAAAGATAGCACGATGATGCTTATCTATATTAGGCCATTTACGAGTTTTCAAGTTCCATTGTGTAAGGAGCATCCATATAGTAAGCTAACTTCAGAACATCTAACATAACCAAATTTAATGCACCGGTTCAATTAACCATGATTTTTTTCTTAGGAAAGCTCCCAATGCCATATAAAGCAGTTTGGGGCTGAAAAGTGAAGGCCATTTTGTGGTAACTTATGAAAAATTACCAGATTATTGGGGGAAAATACTAAATTCTGCAAATTCGGTGCATTTATGTCCAGCCAAAATTTATCATCTCTGTTTCTGGTTTACTTATTTTATTAGCAAGAATTCCTTTTGCATGTGTCTGTCTGTCTGATAGTCAAGATTTTTTCGAAGTTTTCCCATGATGGCAATTGCCTTTACCTTTGCTAATCTGTCATAACTTTGTCAGTGCGCACTGCATTAGTTGCACTTATCGCATTTATGCCCACTAGTCCAAATGGCGCATTGGGTTCCCTTGACTACAAGAAGGAAGAAAGGCGTGCTTTGGCCATTAAATCTCGTGAAGCATCCCCTAAGTTTGGGACCCCTGATCGTCAAAAGTTAATTGATGAGGTAAGAGACATGCACGAGGACTGTTTGAAGTAAACAAATTATTCGTTCCAAACTTTCAATATTTATTTCATGAACATCTTGCTGATAATGCTGTCAATGTCCTAGATTCACGAATATATGCAGAGCAGAGCTCTCATTTTTCCTGAACTAAGCCTTTCAAATGATACCGACGAGAACCCTTCAAAGAGGGAAGGTGATACGGAGCCAAGTTCTCAAGATGATGAAGTCACACCTGTTACAGAAGTTGTTCCAAGTCAACCAGTTGGCCATGGCATTGCTGAAGAGCAGGAAGTACCTGTGAATGTTAATCCCAGTCCTGTGGGATTAAGTGGAACAAGGGAGGTTCCATCAGATAGCACAACTAACCAAATGCTACAAAAACCACAAACAATGGTTCAAAAGCCGGCTGATGATCGCTTGTTTACATGGGCAGCTGTTGGCCTTACCATTGCAATTGTGGTTCTTTTACTGAAGAAATTTCTTAAATCTAGCGGACATGGTGCTCTTTTCATTGATGGTTCTTAGACGTTGAACAACAAATGTTGTTGCTCTCAGCAGAGCCCCACTTTCCAGTGCATTATCCAAATAGGGTGGTAGTTCAAGGTCGGATTTCTGTTGAAGATATATCCAAAGAATCTGTAATATATTACATTCATGCCCATTATTTGTAATTAATAATGCTAAACATGCAGCTTTTTAGGGGGGGGGGGGGGATTAGCAAATGTTTCACAGCCCTGATGTGTTGTAATGATATTATCATAGTGCAAAAATAATATTAATTAAATAAGTTCATTAAATTTAAAATTAATCACAAACATTCGGTCGATTGAGATTCATCAAAGACCTTCAGATAGGAAAATTGGATCAATGGGTTTAATTGATCGATAGAAACACAGTTCTATTCAGAAAAATTAAATTTATCAAACTTCCAAATTATTATTTGAAAAAATAATATTTCATATTATATATTTAAAAACAATTAAATATATTAAACTTCCAAATTAATTGATGAAAGTAAATCCATTATGAAATAAAAGTTTTTTAAAGTAAATTAGATATGTATTGTTTTTTAAACTCTTTCAAAAAGCATAAAAAAATATATATTATAAGTAAAATACATGTAATGTTATAAAAGTCTTTTTTTAATTGAGGTTATTATTTTATATTATTTTTGAAATTTAAAATAAATATAGAGGATGATATATCCTTAATTTAAATTATAAGGATACTATTTTACGCTGATTTAGACTTTTATATATAATATAGAGATAGATATATAAAAATTATTTGGTAGTTCTTGTTCTTATTTTTATTTTTATTAGTTTTTGTTAGTTTTTTTTTATACATTAATAAATACTAAAATATTTTATTTAGAAAAATAATTTTGTTCTCCATTTTCCTTAGAAATTTTTTTTCTTTTACATCAATAAATACTTAAATGTATAAAAAGTACCAATAATTTTGATAGGTTTTCTTGTCCTTTTTAATATATAATTTTTGTTTGTCCTTTTTATTGGTACAAAAAAATTCTCCTTTAATAAATATACTTTTTATGAATAGTTATATTTTAGTTTTATTATGTATTGACTTTACAATATTACCACTACGTTATTACAATTACGTCAAAATTGAAACAATTAGTAAAAGACATATAATGGTTATTTCACCGTCATTTTTAAAAATTGTTATTTTATTCCCTTCCCATTGTACTGAAATAATATATTTCAATTTTGTCACTAAATCTTAAATCCTAAACTATTTTTTCAATTTTGATTATGTGATATTTTGTGTTGATATGATAGATCAATAATAAGACTTTACTATCATATATTCATACTTAGTGTTATTTTCTAAATAATATGAAAGAAAAAATTATCACATTTTTTATTGATTTTAATTTTTTTAAGATTAAATAAATTTTTAAATAATAATTATTTAAATTTTTTTTAAATAATATATTTTATCTTATTGAGAAATTAACATTTAAATATTATTATTTAAACTTTATTGTATACAAAGATATTAAAGTAATATATATTGTTTTTCACACTATTCTAATTATAAATCAAATATTACAATATTGATTTATTCTTTGATTATAATAATTAAATTAAACATCGTAATAATAATATTATTTGATTTGATTATTTAATGTATACCAATCACATAAAAGTAAAAGTGTCAACTCAATTATCATATTGGCATATTTAATTTTAGTTTCATAGTATAATTATTTTTATAAAATATTTATTTTTAATCTCTCTCCCGTGTATATATGTTTTTTTAATATAAAAATATTTGTTTTTAAAGAAATTGAAAGTAAAAAAATGTAAAAAAGTAGTTAATAGAAAAATGGAAATAAATTAATAAATTAAAATAGATTAATAATTTTAAGGAAAAAATAGTTTTTAAACATTTATGGATTGTGTTACGTTGAATGCATGGTTAAAGTGTTAAAAATAATAATTAAATAATTTTTTTTAAAATAGTTACATAATATTTATTAAGAATCGAATTCCAAATACTCGTCTCACAATAAGACTTGTGTCATTACTTTGCAATAACATGAGCAGCAATAAAATTACTTAAAATCACATTTTTAAACATCTTTCAAGTATTTAAGCAATATAAGTTTTATTATGGAATCTAAAAGAAAGAAAAATGAGACAATTATTAAAGCCAAATCTTCACAGTCAAATGACCCTACGTATAATATATATGATAAAAAGTTAGGTTAAATTAAATGGAATAATCATTGAAGTTTCGTTTTTAATCATTTTAATAAAAAACATATGAATTTTTTTTAATGTTATTAAAAAATAAAATATATATTTTTTATTAATAAAATTAAAAATAAAATTAATTAAATAATTGAATATTTTATACGTATAATAAAAAATGTTAAAATACCAAATATTACAAAAGATATCAAGCAATACTATTTCATAATTTAGATTCTCTTGACTCTATTTGAACAAAAATATCATGAATTCGGTTATTCATATCTTCGGTTCAATTTATATATGATCATACAAATAATTTAAATAAAAATTTTAATTATTAAATAAATAAAATTTGATAATATATGTATTTTTAATTGTAATTAGATATTTTTTTGATTTTATAAATTTTATATTTATTAATATATATATATATATAAATTGTTTAATCCAAAATTCAATATAATTTACCAATAATATTTATTTAAATTATTTATTATAAAAAAAGATACTATATATATATTAAATAAAAAAAGGTTAAAATATACGTTTGTATTTTTTATTGTACTGACAAAAATATATATAGAAAAATATTTTAATCCATTAGAATAGACTTAATTTAACTTTTGAAGTTTTTTCGATTTTTATTTTATCAACACTCACCAAATATTCAAATTCTATTATTACATTCAACTATAAAAATTAAAAATTATATATTAAAAAATGGCGGGTGCATATTCACATATCACAAAAACTAATTTATTGAAAAAGTGTGAATAAAAAAACTGATGTCATCAAAAAGACAATAAAATTGGAAAAAGGTGAGAAGAAAAATTAAAATTAGGAATTAAAAAATTAGAAAAATTAGAGAGGAGAGTGGTAGATAAACACGGTATAAAATCTTTTAATGATAAATAGACCGTTAAAATAATAAATCATTTAGTATTTCACACATAAACTATTTCATTTTAAGTGTATATATCATTTAATATTAATTTTTTTAATAACTTTGATATTTATTTTTTTTCTCTTTCAATTTATTAATTTATATTTTTCATTTTAATCAATACTTTTAAAAATAATAATTATTATACTAATACAATAATTTAATAAAACAATCATTTTTATTCTTATTCTTATTCTACGATATAATAAAAAAAAATTCAATTCTTATTGTTATCAATTTTACCTATTTCTAATTCATTAAAGATTAGTAGACGTATGCCATTAATTAATATTACATTTTAATATTTTTAAACAAGTATTTAAAGGGTAATAGTTTTCATATTTTGTGAGACAACTTAACAACTCATTACAGTTCTTCGTAGCAAAGCCAAAGAAAAGAAAATTCAAAATTATTTTTTCAGTTTTCCGAGCAACATAAATATTTTGAAAGTGTAGCATTCTGGACTTCATTAGTGTAGTGAAACTCCGAGACAAAAAAAAGATTCTAGGTTGTTTTATTGTGGGGGCGACGAGGCTATGTTTGCTTGTACAAATTTGGGCAGAGTTGCGAAATGTCTTAAAGAGAGTGACCTAGTCCGCGATTCAACCGAAGTAGTATATTTCAGTATATCGATAACATTGTTCTTACATTGTTTTCACGTACTTGTTACAACAATTTTAAGACGTTTTTTATCTGTCATGTCTACTGAAATGTTAATTACTGATCTCAACAAAATATTTTGTTTTGAGGGACTACACTTTAAAATATGAAGACAAAAGATGTTATTTTTATTAACCATAAAACGAAGAGAAAAATAACCATACCTAATGACACCAAATAGAGCCTTATTGTATGAACAATCACATCGATCATCTTCCATGGACGAAGGAACGAAAATCCTTACGCCATCATTGACACCTTCCGTCCCTCACTCTTGTCCGTGAAGACTGTTGGATTAAGGAAGCCACATCCACCCTTATTAACTCCTGAGGTCACCGTTATCTCAAGCTTAACCATGGTAATCTCCATCAAAAGGATTGGAAAGACGTTGTTGACACCATCAACACTCTTCATGGCAATACCAAAAAGACTCACCATACAGATATGTAGTACGCCTTGATTGGTGCCAATGTGAAGAAACCTTCTGCGATGATTTTTCTTTCTCCGTTATCACTAGTAGCCAGGCCTCTACCTTACAAGAAGAGTGTTGCTTCGTTGTCTCCTCTGATGGCAACCACTATGGTGGCCATGATGCATAAGCGATAGTCCGTTAGGGATGATGGGTTTTTAGGAGGAATTGCTCGGCAATGGCAGCTGTGGTAGTATATCCGAAGAAAGATATGAAAGAAAGAGAAGTTTTTGTAATGAATTCAATTATTGGGATTCATTTGAATCAGAAAGAGCTCTTTGTTTGCTTGTGCTTGATTAAAGAATTGATTTTGACGAACCCTAAAGGTCCTATTTTGATTTCAAAGCTAGGATACATTCAGATGCATATTGGAGATTTAGAAGGTTCAAAGATTTCATTCGATCAAGTGGAAAGGTTTATGAAAGAGGACAAGAATGATAATGAGTTGTTGAAAGAACTCAATTTTAGAATATGGTGAGCAAAAACACAACATTGATGTACCTAGTGGCTAAGGACTATGTTTCAGATATTAGGAAGTAAGATGATTGCATTGAGAGAGATAATGGTGTTGTGTTGGCCATCAATAACAAAGCTCTTTGCTTGATGTATTTGAGGGAATTTTCTAATTCGATTAAGGTTTTTGAAAATGCACTTGAAAGAGTACCTACTATGGCTTTGAATGAGACCCTTATGCTGAACTTCTGTAGTATGTATAAATTAATCGTGCTGATATTAAGAGGACGCTCAGTAATTGGATTGCCAGAGTTGCTCCCGATGATTTTGATTCATCTTGTACTTGGATTTGAGGTGTAATGTAATAACTGGTAGATTTAAATATGGATGTGTGGGTATTGATCAATAGCCAGAGAGTAGTGTAGCAATGACTTTGGTTCTGAGGCCTCACCTGAGAATGTGGTGGCTTTGTCTATGTCACTAAAGACAACACGTGATTCACTAAGGAAATTTGAGATGCACTTCAAAAGAAGTATGACACTGTGAAAGTTCAATCACATGAACTGTAGAAGATAGCGCATGAAATAACTTCTGAAGGTATGACTTTAGATGAACAATTTCAAGTTGTTATTATAGATAAATTACCCCCATACATAAAAATATTTTGAAGTGATAGAGGCACTGAATATGATTCTAATATTTTCAATGTGTTTTATAAAACTCATGGAATCATACATGAAAAAACTGCACCTCATTCTCCTAAAATGAATGCCAAAGCTGAAATAAAAAATAGAACTTATATTGAATAAGTTATTGCAATTTTATTAAACTTTGGTGTTGCTTCCCATTAGTGATGAAAATTTTTATTAACTATTTTCTATGTGCTATATAGAGTGCCTAAATCTACTAGTAAAATTTCATCATATAAATTTTGAAAAATAAGAAATTTTATTAACTTATTTTAAAACTTGGGGTTGTTTAGTCTATGTTATGATCCTTGATCCTAAAAGAAATAAACTTGTTAGTAAAGTATATGAATGTGTGTTCATAGGATATGTTGTGAATAGTAAAGCTTATAAATTATATGACTTAAATGAGCATGTAGTTATAGAATCAAATGATGTTGATTTCTATTAACATAGATTTCTTTTTAAATTGAAGAATAATGGGGGCTCATCTTCTAGTAGTTTACCCATAACTAAAACTAGTGAACAAAATGAGGAATTAGACACAGAAATTAGGATACGTAAACGAGCTTGAACCTTTAAGGATTTTGGGTCTCATTTTTATGTTTATACCTTAGAGGAAGATCCCCAAACTCTTCAAGAAGCCTTATCTTCTTTAGATGCCAACTCATGGGAAGAAGCCATAAATGATGAAATAGACTCCCTTGAGTATAATAAAACATGGCATTTAGTTGACTTACCTCCTGGTTGTAGAACCATGGGGTGTAAATGGATACAAAAGAAGAAATTAAAACTCGATGGTACTATTGAAAAGTACAAAACTCGTCTTGTATTCAGAGGGTATAGGCAAAGAGAAAATGTATATATTTTTTGATACCTTTTCATCAATCACATGAAAAATTTCTATACGTGTGCTTTTCTCTCTTTCTGCTAACAATAATTTAGTAGTGACTAAATGGATGTTAAAACTACCTTCTTAAATGATGATTTAGAATAAGAGATTTATATGGACAAACCTGAAAGTTTTTGCTGTCCTAGGTTAAGAAAATAAAGTTTATAAACTAGGTAAATCCCTTTATGGTCTAAAACAAGCACCTAAGTAAGGGCATGAAAAATTTGATAATCTAGTTATCTCACATGGATTCAAAATGAATGAAAGTGACAAATGCATTTATTATAAATAAGAAAATAAAATTTGCATTATTTTATGTTTATATCATGCTTATTTTTAGGTCAAATATTCATGTTGTGAAAACTTTGTTATGTGTTAACTTTGATATGAAAGATCTCGGAGAAGCAAGTGTAATCCTTGGTATAAAGATTACTAGATCTGAAAAGAGGCTTTCTCTAGATCAATCTCATTATATTGAGAAGATCTTAAAGAAATGTAATTACTTTAAATGCAAACTTGTATGTACTCCTTATGATCATAGTGTAAAGTTATTCAAGAACACCATAGACAATGTTAGACAAACTGAGTATGCAAGCATCATTGGTAGCTTATGTTATGCTACTGACTACACTAGATCAAACATAGTTTATGTTGTGGGAATACTATATAGGTTATGGACCTTGGATTATATCATAAGAAGTTTCTTGCTATTCTAGAAAGATACAATGATGCTAATTGAAACACTGAAGAAGCAAGCAGGTTATGAAGTTCGTTCACTAAGATCCCTTTATGGGAAAGACCAATACCATCTATTTTGATCCACTGGTACCGTAGTTATTACAAAGATTAAAAACCATTATTACGATGACAAGAGATGAAATATACACAGTATTGTTAAAGAATTTCTCTCTACAGGAGCTGTAAGAGTGGATTATGTATGTACTGATAAAAATTTGGCTGATCCTTTGACGAAAGGATTAACAAGAGAGAAGGTTTTTCGAAACCTCGAAAGGAATGGAATTGATGCCCTTAGAATGGAAAGTCACTTATGATGGTAACCCAACTTATAGATTGGAGATCCCAAGAAATAAGTTCAATGGGTAATAACAAGTTATGTAGTGATATGAGATGAATCATGCTATTATGAAGTCTCATTCTATATTGTTAGAAGCATGAAATCCTGAAGCGACAGAAAAGATAAGTTAATTATTAAATTCTTAATGATTTCTATATTCTATGTGGAGTGGAGTACATAGCTATATGAGTACTCTTGATAGACTCACTTATGTGAATGTGAAAGTGTGACCACTTCCTACGAAAATTATGGGAAAAATTTACTAGAGCATTCACTATACTCGGATACACGTGCATGGCCACAAAGCACAGGATTTTCGAACTACACCTTGGAAAAGTTGTGTGCATAATATTGTTAGAGATAGAGTTCAAAACTACGAGTTACTGTAGTATATTGTAAAGCATTAACACTGTGCAAAGGTTCAAGTCAATAGACACCTTTTGCTGATACATAATTTTATACTTTTAATTGATCGGTTGTTCGATGAAAACTATTTTTATATAAAATTCAAGTGGGGGATTGTTGGAAATGAATTTTAATAAAAAACAATGATGAGAATAAGTGCCAAATTTTACTCTCTTAAAGTTTTGTCTCACATTGCTAATTTATATTTCTTAGGAAATGTTTAACTAAAGAAGAATTTGCAATTGGGTTTGGGCCCCAAGGGGCACCCGCTTTTGTGGTGAGGTGGCACTTTATTTTTTGGAAAAAAAATTTATTATTAAAACTATTCTTTCTAACAGACATGACCGTTATTTATCCACCTAACAAACATAACCATTATTGAGCAATGGGTATATTTTCCCTATGCTAGTTCTATGTACCATTCAACCCTATTTTGTAACCAATTCATCATATTTTGTGAATGAAAAAACATTCGGTGTTGGAATTCCTTAAGAATCAACTTGCAGATAAACAACCTGATATAGATATTGGAGTTTAGCTCACCTTGAATTGTGAAATTTATGTCAAGGCAAGCATTTCTTCTATACTTTATGCAAGCTTTTAGCATTTGCATTATGCATAAGATTTTACTATTCTGAGTGTATAAATTTTACCCCACCCAAAAGTTTTATTACATCCCCCATAACAGCTTGAGTGTATAAATTTTTAATATGAATTTATGTGTGTATAAATGGATCATTTTTCTGTTATGATCTGTAATTATGATTGTGGTTATTTGGTCTCAAGTTCTCAACAACTTATGTTTTTATTGAATTTAATTAGACTTGAATTTTTTTAAAAAACATTATCTTTCCAACCTTGAATATATTGTAGAATGCAATGTTTTTCTATTCATGTAGAATTGTAAAGGTACTTTTATTTATCTTCATAGAAATTGGAATATACATTTCTTAGAAAAGACTTGCTTTATATAGAAAGGTGTTTGTGTGAAAATCTTGTTCCTTGTGTACCTCTTACAGGCTTGGATCGAATGAAGCAAAACAAAAACTTGGTACTAATGAAGTTTTTACTAAGAGCCAATTGGAGGCAAAAAATGTCAAAGTTTTGCGGGTACTATCTTCAGTAACTCTACATAACTAATGTAGTATGAAATTTAGCCTTTTTTTTACTTTTTCTTTGAGTTTTTGGCTAATTATACACATAATTGACATGCCAGGAAAATTTATCTATGAGTATGTGATCATTAGAATGAGGGTGTATTTGTTGCCATTTGATGAGTTGGACACTCTATAAGAGGAATCATATAAGGATAACACTTTGATAATGCAACTTTTTTGTGATAACTTCACTCTATGGACCATAGATATGCAGGTAATGAAAAAGGGAAATGATTTCTTAGTTAAAATTCCTTGTTCCACTGGATTTCATTATACGCCTAAATATATTATACTGGTCTAAAGCATATTTTATTCTTAAATAGGATGATAGGGCCGATGAAATTAAAGAAGCTCTACCCAAAAGCAATAAGGGTCAGCAGATGGGAGCATAACTTATTACAAATTAGTGTGGTACTTCTCCTTTATATGTCTTTCAATAAGAGAAGGTATTCATTCTTTGATTTATGGTGTTATTCTTAGTTTTAGCTTTATCACTACCTAACTTATGTAGCTTGATGTCTCTAGTGTTAGCTATTTCTGCAATGGCAAAAGCACTAACACCAGCACGCTAATACTTGTACCAGCACTAACCATTAAGCATCAACACCAGCACCAGTACCAAGCACAAGCACCAACGCACCAGCTCCAAGCACAAGCACCAACATGAGCACCAATGCACCAGCACTAGCACCAGTACCAATACCAACACCAGGCACCAGCACGTCAACACTAACACCAACACTAGGCACCAACACCAAGAACCAAGCATAAGCACCAATACACTAGTACCAATACTAGGCACCAAGCACACCAACACCAACAAGTTATGTAACCTGTCTTTTTGTTGAATAGTCTTAGTGTATTCAAGCTTTTGCATGTACTTCATATTTTAGAACATTTTAATTAGCTAACTATAATAAGGATTTATTATGTTTTAGTACATATAAAAATTCTTAAATGTAATTTCATTCTTAATTTTAATATAACGAATTTTAATTTTTTCAATTTATTTTAATTTATATTGAAAAATAGGTTAAATGGTATGTCTTTGGCCTCAATTATTTAAAAACCGAGGCCATAGACATATCCTATGACCTTGGTTATTTAAAAATCGAGGCCATAGATATACTCTTTGGCTTTGGTTAAAAAATCAAGGTCATAAGTAACAATCTATAGTCTCTCTCATTTAGGTCTTTGTTCTTATAACCATGACCATAAATCTACGATCACAATTAAAAATTAAAGTCATATACATGTATTGTAGTAGTGAATTGTGAATATAAAAGCAGAACGTGCCTTGGGTTATATCATTTGTAAGAATGATGTAGTTGATAAAGCCAATGTTATTTACAAATACACTATGATTAAAGGTGATATTTTAAGAGAGCTAATTGAGAAATATGCTTTGAAACTAAGTTGGTTAAAGGCCCAGATTGAGGATCCATCATTAAGAGTACAACTAATTACTAAGTAAAGGGTGATTCTCAGATTGATGAAACCAAGATAGAGGAAGCAAAGAAAAGACTTCCTAAATGCTCAAGTTTACTGATACCTACCTCAAGAACAACGCAAGCGAATACAACTATGTTAGTTTTTAATATTTTTAATAAAAATATCATTAAAAGAGAAAATTAGTCAATTAAAAATAAAATTCAACAAATAAATCTCTTTTATATATATATATATCTATATCTATAAACTATATAAAAAGACAAGGTTTTTGCTTTTGTTGTTACTTGTTGATGTATTTGTATTGCAAAGGTACAATTTCATCCTTAGTTCTAAAAGGACATAAATATAAATGTTCAAGGATAAAATTGTTATTCCCTTATTATTTAATGTATGCAAAACACATGCATACATTACATGAATGTCTTTTTTCGCAAAAGTTGGGATGTGAAATTTTATAGACATCATGACCTTACAAACTATAGTGAATGTATGGGATGATTACATGTATGTAAATGTGTGTGGATCATGTCTACCAATTAACCAAAAGGTTCATTATCATGTCCACACATTTAGGGTATGTTTGGTGTACCATATTAGATGTGTTAAGTATAATTGTATTGGACTGAACTGTATTGAATTCTATTATAATTATTATGTATAGTGTTTGTGACAACCTGTATAATATAGTATGATAAAATGGATAATAAATATTTTTGTATTTCCTTTTGTTATTATATCTATGTGTTGGCTTTTAATGTAGAAAACAAGATATTAGTTTATTTTTACTCAGTGTTATGTTTTTTCAGTGTAAGGTTGGTTATTGCGGATCAGTAATGCATGCAAACATAGTTAGGAACACTATGCCAAATTTTTTTATTATTTCGAATACCATTTTTACTATTGTGTTATGATATTGGTGAAACGTTTTAGAGAGTATAAAATAGTGAGGTAAACTATTTTTACTTAATTGTGAGAATGAGTTAAGTTAAATTCTTTGGGTTCCCTTATATTTTGCTGTGTGTAATAAGAGATAGGTTATTTTGAGTTTGAGGGTGATCCTCAAGATATTGAGTAATTACACTTTTTATTGTTGATCTATGGTTATTGATCACACCACATTGTGTGGGGTTGGTTGTGGAGGAGAGTCGGATTCGTGTGTCAAGCTAAGTCATTGCGAAAGCGACAAGCAAGGGTAGTAATAGATAGTTTAGAGAAAAGTCATCATTGATAGAGGTAATAGTATTTTTATTTCTTTAAGAGTTGTAATTATTTATTGCTTAGTGAATTATTTACTACCAAGTAGTTTTCATAAGCTATCCAAGGATATTACCACATAGATAGGGTCTCTATGTGGGTTTATCTCATTATAGTGTGTGTTATATACACTCTATTGTTATACTAGTACAATATGAGTTTAAGGTACATATGTTACAAAATGCTAAAAGCTTTGTTATTTAATTGGCCCAAAACAAAAGGCCCAAACACATATATTAAAACCCTTCCCCTCTTTCCCTATATATATATGTATAACTTCCTGCATGAAGTTGTTTTTAGAGCAGCCACCAGAGAAAGAGAATGCTGCAGCCAAAATAGAAAACAGGGAGCAGAGGGTTTTGTGTTCCACCAAAGGAAAAACAGCCATAGAGAAGAAGAGCAGCAGCCAAAGAAGAAGAAAACCAACAGCAACCAACTAAGAGAGCAGAGAAAAATCAGCCCAAGGACAAAACTGTCCATTTCAGTTGCCATTTGTGGTGTTTCTCTCATTTGTACGGTAATATTTGATTTAATAGCAAGTTTGTTAATTTATCTTGCTATATATATTACCAGTAAATTAGAGGGGATATTTTGTGGGTTGATTTTGGAATTTGGTATAATTTGTGAAGCTCTGGTAATTGGTGTTTGTATCTCCGTTTGGTTATTAGTGGATTCTTCCTCGGTGTGCCGTCGTCAGTGGAGTAGACTTTTCACATTGAAAAGTTGAACCACTTAAATCATTGTGTGCCATTTAATTTCTTACTGCTTATTTATTTTGTTGTTACCCATTATTATTAATTTGTGCAACTAACCAAAATTGGACCTGATATTCGCTTCCATGAAGTTGCCAATTCTTTAACAAATTGGTATCGAGCTATCAAGTTATTCCGGTATTTATTGGGAACTGATCAAGTTTGCTCTTTTGGATTTATTTTTGAGCTTAGGTTATCTGATTGGTTTCATATTTTCCGGTTGTATACCGCTTTTATTTAATATTGGGTTTTTACGTAAATGGCGGCAAAATATGAAATTGAGAAATTCAATGGTAGAAATGATTTCGGTTTTATGGCGTATTTAAGATGCGAGCCATATTAGTTAAAGAAGGGCTCGTTAAGACAACTTGAAGGCAAGGATAAATTGCGGAAAAATTGATGATGAAGAAAAAGATGCATTGATGGAAAATGCTTTGAGTTCAATTCAGGCTTATCCTTGTCCACGATTGGTATTACGCGAGGTTGGTGATGAAGAATCTCCTGCTGACTTATGGCTTAAATTTGAGAATTTGTATATGATCAAGTCTTTGACAAGTCGGTTATATTTGAAGCAGCGTTTGTATACATTCAGAATATTAGAAGGTACACCTTTGCACGATCATCTTGATGAATTTACTAAAATTATTCGTGATATGAAAAATGGTGGTGTTAAGATTGACGATGAGGATCAAGCCTTAGTTCTATTATGCTCTTTACCTCATTCATTTGAACATTTTGTTGATACCATGCTATATGCGCGAGACACTATTTCTTTGGAAGATGTCAAAGCAGCTTTGAATTCCAGAGAGTTGAAGAAAAAAGGTGTCTACAAGCAACAATGATAATAGCAGTGGTTTATTTGTCAGAGGTAGAAATCAAGAAAAAGGCACAAGTAGTAATAGAGGCAAGTCTAGATCCAAATCTAGAAAAAGAAAAGATAAATGCAATTATTGCCGTCTAGCGGGCATCGGAAAGTAAATTGTCCAGAAACTCGAAAGGTAAGGAAAATCTACCACAACGTCTTCGGTACTAATGATGTTCTTTGGTGTTGCGAGATAGTTCTCGTTCCGATGGTGAAAATGTTCTATCAAGATCTATTGGTTCTCCTGGAGATGTTTGGATTCTTGATTCGGGTTGCACTTACCATATGTGCCCCAAGTGAGATTGGTTTGCTTCTTATCGGTCTATTGATGGGGGTGTTGTCTTGATGGGAAACAATATGTCCCACAAGGTTATTGGTATTGGTACTTGTCCAGAATTAAGATGCAATGATGGTATTGTTAGGACTTTGAAAGATGTTCGCCATGTTCCAGTTTGAAAAGAATTTGATATCTTTGGGTACTCTTGATTCACAAGGCTATAAGTATGTATTTGAAGGTGGAGTTTTAAAAGTTAGTGCGAAGTGCTCTCATTGTTATTAAAGCGGCAATTGTCGCGTGGTCTCTACATATCTTCGGGGTAGCAGCACCGCTATTGGCGGTTGTATCGGTTTCATCCTCGCCGATCAAGATTCGAGACACTACTCGATTATGGCGTATGCGGCATTGGCATATGAGTGAGGCGAGGATGTCTATTTTGAGCAAACGAGATTTCTTTGTGGTCGAGAAAGCGGGAAGCTTGATTTCTCGTGAGCATTGTGTCGCCATGGAAAGCATCGTAGGGTCGAAGTTCAAGATCTGACCGTCCATAAACGAAAGGTACATTGATTATATTCATTCAGATCTTTGAGGTCCTTCTCGTGTTGTGTGTAAGGGTGGTGCGGTTCAGATATGTTGACTTTTATTGATGACTTCTCTCGTAAATGTATGGGTGTA
Organism: Hippophae rhamnoides; assembly: GCA_033030585.1. Classification (NCBI taxonomy): domain Eukaryota; kingdom Viridiplantae; phylum Streptophyta; class Magnoliopsida; order Rosales; family Elaeagnaceae; genus Hippophae; species Hippophae rhamnoides. The sequence goes on along the minus strand of CM065429.1, from coordinate 55,506,403 downwards.
TTTTTCTCAAGAATAAGAATGATGCGTTCTCAAAAAATTTGTAAAATTCAAGGCTTGTATAGAAAATCAAACAAGCAAGAAAATCAAGCATTTGAGAACGATAATGGTTTGGAATTTTGTGACCAATTTAATGAGTTCTGCGGAAAGAAATGGCATAGTGAGACACCGCGACTGCGTCGTCATACAAAGAAATGGAGTAGTTAACGCATTATGAATAGGACTACTCTTAGAAAGAGCTCGTTGTATGCTCTTTCAAGCCGACTTGGATAAATCTTTTTGGGTCAAGAAGCTTGTAACCATGCCTGGTTATTTGGTGAATCGGTCTCCATCAACTCGCAATTGAGTTGAAGACTGCCGTTTGAGGTATTCTTTGGTACTCATGCTAATTATTCTACGATTTGAAAGTTTTTGGTTGTCCTGCTTTACGCCATGTTAATGATGGTAAACTTGAGCCTAGGGCGTTGAAATGCATATTTTTGGGGTATCATACGGGGTGAAAGGTTATAGATTATGGTGTGTTGAACCCAAGTCACCTAAATTTTGATTAGCGAGATGTTAAGTTTGATGAGTGTATGTTGCAAAATAAAAAAGAGTCTATTGTTGCAGAGATAAAGACCACGGTGTTAGTGAGCGGTGGAGCTTGAGAGTGGAGCTCTAGTCAGTGCGAGGGCACTCCGGATCAACCATACGTGGATGAGATAGACGGTGCTCATGATGTAGCGAGAAAGAGCATAAGCGACCATACAAGACGCAGGGTAAAGGAATAAGAGAGATTAGACGTACTCGGCGCACGCGGTCTGGAGTACTTAGTTTCTTTTGCATTGTACGTAGCGAAGTCTATTGAGGTGCGTACGAACCTTCTAGTTATCACGGAAGCCGTCACTTGTGATGAGTGCGTTCGATGGTTGGTTGCTATGAATGAAGAGATTGAATCACTTCATAAGAATCATACATGGGAATTGGTGAAACCGCCTGCGGCCGAAGATCGTGGGAAACAAACGGGTCTTCAAGAAAAAGGAAGGTATACACGAGGTCAAGACGGCTAGGTTCAAGGCACGTGTTGTTGCAAGCGGCATTGTCGGAAAGAAAGGTATTGACTTCAATGAAGTATTTTCTCCTGTTGTGAAACATAGCTCTATTCGTGTGTTGCTTGCTATGGTTGCATTGTTTGACATGGAATTAGAAATCAACGATGTCAAGACGGCCTTCTTACATGGTGAGCTTGAAGAACAAATATATATGCATCAACGAGGAGGGTTTGTTGTTCCAGGTAAAAGAAGATCATGTTTGTTTATTGAAAAAGTCTTTATATGGTGAAGCAATCTCCAAGGCGTGGTATAAGCGGTTTGATTCTTTTATGATTGATCATGGTTACTCTAGGAGTGATTATGATAGTTGTGCTTATCATAAAATATTCCATGATGGTTCATCGATTTATTTGTGGCTTTATGTTGATGACATGCTTATTTCTTCCTAAGAATAAGTCCGAGATTCAAATTAAAGTCTCACTTAATGGTGAGTTTGAAATGAAAGATTTGGGTGCAGCGAAGAAAATTTTAGGCATGGAAATTCTGACAGGATAGTATGGCCGGGCAAGCTTTATTTGACTCGTGAAAAGTTATATTGAAAAAAGTTCTTGAACGTTTTGGCATGAAAGATTCTAAACCCTGTGAGTACGCCGTTAGGCTGCGCATTTCGGGCTTTCTTTGGATTTGTCACCGGTCGGAAAGAAGAGGAGCGTACATGTATCTCGTGTTCCATATGCTAATGCCGTTGGGAGTTTGATGTACGCTATGGTTTGTACTCGTCCAGACATTTCACATGCAGTTAGTGTTGTCAGCAGATACATGTGTAATCCTGTGTTATTGGTTATGTGGATTCCGATTATGCTGGTGATCTGGATAGAAGAAGATCTCTGACAGGTTATGTCTTCACTCTTTCTCATTGTGCCATTAGTTGGAAGGCTACTTTCGGTCTCTGATTGCTTTGTCTGACAGAGCGGAGAATATATGGCGACGGCGAAGCGAAGTGAAAGAAGCCATTTGGCTTAGAGGTTTGGTTTGTGATTTGGGTTTACAACGGATACTTATTGTATTTTGTGATTGTCGGAGTGCGATACACTTCGCTAAGAATACTATGTATCATGAAAGAACCAAACACATTGATGTCAGATATCACTTCGTTCGTGACATTGTCTCCCGGGGTGCTATTGTTGTTAATAAGATAGCCACTTCAGAGAATCCGGTGATATGTTAACCAAACCCGGTTTCCATTTAACAAGTTCAAGCACTGCTTGAGACTTGATTGGTATTTGCAAAGATGATCACCTTCTGGCTTTGGACGACGGTTATTTGGTAATCCAAGGAATTTCATTTGAAGAATTTGTTTTTCTGTTTTGAGCCAAGGTGGAGATTTGTTATTTAATTGGCCCAAAACAAAAGGCCCAAACACATATATTAAAACCCTTCCCCTCTTTCCCTATATATATATGTATAACTTCCTGCGTGAAGTTGTTTTTAGAGCAGCCACCAGAGAAAGAGAATGCTGCAGCCAAAATAGAAAACAGGGAGCAGAGGGTTTTGTGTTCCACCAAAGGAAAAACAGCCAAAGAAGAAGAACACCAGCAGCCAAAGAAGAAGAAAACCAGCAGCAACCAACTAAGAGAGCAGAGAAAAATCAACCCAAGGACAAAACTGTCCATTTCAGTTGCCATTTGTGGTGTTTCTCTCATTTGTACGGTAATATTTGATTTAATAGCAAGTTTGTTAATTTATCTTGCTATATATATTACCGAAATTGTAGAGGATATTTTGTGGGTTGATTTTGGAATTTGGTATAATTTGTGAAGCCTAAGTGGTGGTGTTTGTATCTCCGTTTGGTTATTGGTGGATTTTTCCTTATTGCCGTCGTCGATGGAGTAGACTTTTCACATTGAAAAGTTGAACCACTTAAATCATTGTGTGCCATTTAATTTCTTACTGCTTATTTATTTTGCTGTTACCCATTATTATTAATTTGTGCAAGTAACCAAAATTGGACCTGATATTCGCTTCCGCAAGTGCCAATTCTTTAACAAGCTTAAACTATGATTAGAAAGCCTTTATACTCTTTCTCACTTTCTATTGAATATATATAATATATCTTGTTTAAAGTTATCTACTTATCTAATATTATTTTATTTGCGCTTATGTTGTATTACTTTCTTGAGTGTTTACTATTTTTTTCGTACGAGTTAGGTTCGAATCTTTAAGAAGTCTGTATGTCTTTACCCTGGTTATGTACTAGGTTTTAAAATTTTTTCATATGGTATTAGAGTTAGTGTACCCTTTTAGGGCTCAATTTCTCCCATATTGATTCTATTAAATCGTTATTCATATGTATACATTCTCTTTGATGGAATCAAGAGAAGGAGATAATGTAGGTAAACCTTCACTTTTCAATGGATCAAACTATGCTTATTGAAAATCACAAATGAGGGCCTTCTTGTGACCCCTTAGAGACTGTGTGGTTTCTTGTCGAGAATGGTTGCTTGTACCCAACTAAAACCCTAATTGATAATACTATGATTCCAAAACATATAATCGAGTAGATAAAAGAAGAAAGTATGGCATCCGAAGAATACAGAGTTTTACTACTTTTAAGTAAGCATGAAACATTTTAGAGACAACTCATGAAGGAACGTCTACTATAAAGAGATCCAGAATTTTGAAATTAAATAGAGATTTTGAGCTATGCATAATGCAAAAGGCTAAGACTTTTGACAAGTTCTGTGCACAATTCACAAATATTATCAACAATTCGTACAACATAGGTAGGCCCATCAATGAAGAAAAATATATTGAGAAGATTGTCATCATTCTACCTTACTAGTTTCATGCCAAAGTTTCCGTGATAGAATCAATGTACAAACGTTGTGAGCTTATAGTAAATGAGTTAGTCAGTGATCTACAAGTAAACTTCGCCACTTATTTCCAAGACAAGAACAATTGGGTTCCAAGAAAGGAAAGAATTTGGTTCTAATAACTGACTAGGGAAGTGGTTCCAGTAATGATACAAATGCAACTTCTATTAATTATAACTCTGATCTTGATGAGGATTAGATGGCTTTACTTGCACATAGATTCATAAGATTCTTCAAAAAGAAGATACCATTATCTAGGGTTATTAAAAAAGATAGTTTGAGCCTTAAAGGATCGAAATCAGTAAAAGAAGATGATGACTTAGATAATGAATATGAGAAACCAATCATAGAGAAATTGAACAAGATTAGATGCTTCGAATATTGAAAGCATGGTCACATTATAGAAAATTATTTTCATAAATAAAAGCATATGAATAAGTATGGGATGAAAGTTGAGGTTATTATTTCAGGAAGTACTAGTAGTAATGATGAGGATAATGCTAATTTCTTAGCCTTCTTTGCCTCAAGCAATGTCATTGATCCTCTAACTATTACCTTAGATGTTCAAGAGGTTACAACTAATGATAATGAATACGGGCAACACAAATTTCTCGATTCTTACAATGTTCTATGATAACTGTATTTTATATAGTTATTTTCATCAATTTTAGTAATGATATTTGCTATGTTCTTTTCATATTTAGTTAATTTTTGTTAAATAAATTAATATTTTCCTTTTATGTGCTAAAAATACATTTTTAATAAAATTAAATAATTTGTATCGAAAATGTACTTAATTTCATATTTTTGTCCACAAATATAATTTCAGATAATATAGTTCTTAATTACAATTTATATAAATTGAAAATATAATTTAAATTAAATTTGGGCTTAATTATAATTATTAAAAGTTTAAAAATTTAATTTAAAATTAGCAAAGGGCTTAACTGTAATTTAGGAAAGTTCAAAATGTAATTTGGATTAAATTTGTGGATCAAAATACAATTAATGGAAGTTTAATTTTCGGATAGGAGAGATGAAGTCCACACCCAAGATCACACTCTACCAACACGGACTGGGTCCGATCAAAGACGCAACGGCTCGTATTCGCACGTGCGAATCACACCCGACCAAAGCGAAGCGGCTCAGAACTCGCATTTTCGCTACGGCTCCTGCCCGAGCTGGCCCACCGCCGCAGCAGTGCCGACGTGTGGCGGGACCCACGTGTATGATGCACGTCCGCTGTGCGGTGTTGCTCGCGGCCGAACCACGTGCAATCGTTCTTCCACCGACTGCGCCTTCCACGTGTCCCACTTCCCCTCGAACGACCGCGCAGGACGCGTGGCACATACTTCCAGTGAATGCAAATGCGCACCCGCCCTCGTTCTAGCCGTTGCCTCAAGTTTCGCGCGCCCCGATTCCGTGCGATAAGTTCTGCGTGCGCCCATTCCCTTCAACGAATGAGACGTTGCCACGTGTCCCACTTTTTGTTTCAGCGAATCAGATGCTGACATGTGGCACGCACAATGAATAAAAAAAATGTAGAAACGGCTCCATGTCTCGCGTGAATTAAAATAAGTTTTTGATTTTCGCGTGACCGCGGATTTTAAGGGGAATGTCGGGGTTTTATTTTCGATACAAATTTTAACGCGTGTATGATATTTTAATATTTTTGATGTATTGTTTTTAGCTATAAATAGGTGATATTATGATAGAGTTAAAGAGTTTTTTTTGGTTTTAGAATTTTTGTGGTGTTTGGGGTTGGACGGTGAAACACGCAGAAGCCATTTTTGGCTTCTGTTGTGTTCTACATGTGCCAAATATTTACGATCCGAAATGTTTTAATTTTCTTTCTTCTTCTTCTAATTCTGTTGTGTTCTATTTTGTGCTTAATGCTTTTTGATTATTTACGAATTTTATCAAAACGATTTGTGGCATAAAAATAAACTTTAGAAAGGCATTTTTGTGTATATTGCTCGTATATAGAATGATATATATGATGAAGGATAGGAATATACCCTAATTGTACGTATGTAATTACTTGAGAACTTAGAACTTAATGAATCTTATTAAATTTAATTCTCATAGAGATATAGTGAATTAATTTAACGAGGTGTGTTTATACGGAGCTCGGAAGAGATGTATGAATAAAAAAGAAGTTTTCGGTTGACAAATTAAATGTACTAAAAAATATAAATTAAAAGAAAAGAATATGATTTGAGTGGATTAGTTTGGTGAAAAATTGCAATCCTAGAGTTCTCTTATAATTTTAGTTAAATGTACCTTTTTCTTAATCAACGATTGTTTTGGATAAAATTAGAGAGATATAATTTTAGTACTCAACAAACTATAGTAACAAATCCTCGTGGGAACGATACTCTACTTACAAATCTTTATTACTTGTGACCGTGTATACTTGCACGATTTCTGTGTGTTGCAAAACACACAACAAGTTTTTGGTGTCGTTGCCGGGGATTTGTTTTACTATTTTCATTGTTGATATTAATACCAATCAATTTGATTTTAATTCAAAAAAAAAATGAAAGAATTTATTGTTACGTGTTTAATTTATTTTTCAATTTTCTCGTGGGTTGAGATTTTGTTTGACACACAAATCTTACCTTACAAAAAGAAAAATAAATCTTTTTTTTTGCTTATTGTTTGTTGTTTTTTTTATTTTGCAATTTTCTCGTTGGTTGAGATTTTGTTTGACACACAAATCTTAATCCACAAAAAGAAAAAAAATAAAAATAAAAATAAATAAATTGTTTTTTATGGTTATTGTTTCTTAATTTATTTTTCAATTTTCTCGTAAGTTGAGATTTTGTTTGACACACAAATCTTAACTTACAAACAGAAAAACAAATTGAGAAGTCAAGTTGAAGACTATAAAACAAGCGCTTCTTGGGTGGCAACCCTTGTGTTTTATTTTTTTTATTTATCGCATGTATTAGTTTTTCTATTTTGTTATGTAATTTTTTTTTGTTTCGTAGGTGCAAATTGGAGGTAATGAAGCAATTTTGTCTTAACCAATCAAACAAACCAGGAAGTCTCTTTAAACCCATCTCAAATGTTGTTTAATTTTCACACATTGAGGACAATGTGTATATTAAGTTCGGGGTGTATATATACCGAACCAAGGTGAAATACTTTCTGGATGTTATTGCTTGTGAATTTTTTTGTTTGTTTGTTTGGTTGATTGAAGATAATTTGCTATGAATAGTGATATATTTTTTTTCTTCGATTTAAATGATGCATATCTCCTTGAAAAATTTGAATATTGTCTAAGCAATGAATAATTTTTACGTATGTTTCATTTTGACAAAGATAAATATTTATGAGCACTAGTCTTTATTTTTGAGTTGCTAAGATAATTTAGAGAAGGTTTATGTGAGTATGAAATTCGATTGATTTTTGTGGTGTTCCAGATCTTAGAATTTTTTTGATTTTCTCTCGTGGCGAAATTATAGATAGAATTTAACTAAGAAAATGATATAGGCCATCTTTGGATCGTTTGAGCCTTTCTATCTACCTTCACATACATTATCCGTAGTATACCCCTTTTGAGCTTCAAAGTTTATATATATATATATTTCTCATTTCGAAAGCCTATAAAAAAAATATATATGTGTGTGTATTATATCTATTTTTCTTATCTCACTAACATGTTAAAATTGTTAGTAAATATTTAAAGATATATCAGAAAAAAGAGGGTACAAAAAAAAATAGATTCTGAAAAAGAAAAAAAAGAATAGATTCTGAAAAAGAAAAAAAAGAATAGATTCTGAAAAAGAAAAAAAAAGAAAAAAAAGAGCAGAAAAGAAAAAAAAGAGTTGTTGATATGTGATGATAAATCCCAAATTGGGAAGTGTTTATTTTCATGATAGAAGTTATCTTTTTCAATCCTAAAATGTTATGTTTGGGAAAAGTTTTTGATCTAAATATTATCATTTATCCTACCTTTACCTAAGCCATACATTACAAGCTGAATAAAGTCATATTGATTTTGTGTTTTATGTTTGTCTACATTAGTACAGAGAGAAATGAAAAATAAACTTATAAGACTTGTGATTTCATGAAAATTTGTTTGATTTTATATTTGTATAAACTGATCCGGATTGCATGTGATGAAATTTGAAAAGACTTCACACACACACTTAAAAGTTCATTGTGAAAAGGTTATATACTTTTAAATTGATTTTGATACTTAGATAAAATTCTTTTATTTCTTTGAGTTATGTTATTTGGAATGTTTAAAAAGTAATATTTTGAAAATCAATATTTTAAATGCGCTTATCTTTTTCTTATTTCCTTCCTTTCGCTCGAGGACTAGCAAAACTTAAGTTTCGGTGTTGATAATCGTATTTTATATAGTTATTTTCATCAATTTTAGTAATAATAATTGCTATTTTCTTTTAATATTTAGTTAATTTTTGTTAAATAAATTAATATTTTCCTTTATGTGCTAAAAATACATTTTTAATATAATTAAATAATTTGTAATCAAAATGTACTTAATTTCATATTTCGTCTCACAAATATAATTTCAGATAATATAGTTTCTTAATTACAATTTATAAAAATCGAAAATATAATTTAAATTAAATTGGGTTTAATTATAATTATTAAAAGTTTAAAAATTTAATTTAAAATTAGCAGCGGCTTAACCGTAACTTAAGAAAGTGCAAAATGTAATTTGGATTAAATTGTGGGTCAAAATACAATTAATGGAAGTTTTAAATTCTCACAAGCAGTGAGAAGAAGCTACGCGCTATTATTCAAGCGCAACTCCGACCATTCAATCGTAAAAATAAATGGCTAAGATGCGCGCGTATTCGCATCAAGCCCGACCAAATCGCGGTGTTCGATTCCTTTACGCTGAACGGCGCACAAGTGGGGCCCACCGCAGCGCAGGCCGGGCGTAAGAGGGACCCACATGCTTCCGCTGCGCAGAAATTCTCCCGAGGCGCATCGCTTCGTTGGATCGATGAACGGTCCCGTATTGAAGTTGAACCAAGCTGTCGCGCACCGAACCATTTGTCTAAAATCGTGTGCGACGCGGTTCATCCAAGCGGCGTGCACCATCAATGTCTCTTGAATAATAAGTAGCCACGTGTCTACTTCATTTCGAAGCCAACAATATTATGACACGTGGTATTTTACAATGCGCGCGACCGCGCTGGATCACGCCTGATTTGTAGCTGTTGGCTCCCGTGCGACAACCCATCGTGCGCCCGTTTCCCCGCAGCCTAATGAAATTTCACACGTGGCCGCATTAATCCTTGGCAATCGTGTCGACACGTGGCAAGCACTTTGATTTTAAAAAAAATGCAGAAACGGCGCCTATCTACGCGTTATTTTTAATTTTTAATTTTTGATATCGAATTTCAAAACGCGTCGAAATTAGTTTCGAGGGAATATTTTTTTACGCGTTTCTAAAAACAAAAAAAAAATAAAATAAAAAATGTAATATTTCTGATGTATTTTTTTTAGCTATAAATAGGTGATATTATGATAGAGTTAAAAAAAAAGTGTTTTTTGCTTTAGAATTTCAGGGCATTCGTGTAATGGATAAGGAACACGCAGAAGCCATTTTTGGCTTCTGTCAGGTTCTACACGTACAATATTTACGATCGGAAATGTTTTAATTTTCCTTCTTCTTCTTTTAATTTTTCAGTATCTGTTGTAATTTTTATTTGAATTTAATGAACTAATTTAATTTTTCTAGGGTTGCATTTGATCTAAATTTATGAAGCTTTGATTTTAACTATTTTTGAAAGATTTATAAGACGTTCGATTTGTTCATTCTATTTTGTGCTTAATGCTTTTTGATTATTTACTAATTTTATCAAAACGATTCAGGGTATAAAAATAAACTTCGAGAAAGGCATTTTTGTGTATATTGCTCGTAAACAGAATGATATGTACGACGTAATGATAGGAATATACCCTAATTGTATGTGCTAATTACTCGAGAACTTAGAACTTAATGAATCTTATTAAATTTAATTCTCATAGAGATATAGTGAATTAATTTAACGAGGTGTGTTTCTACGGAGCTCGGAAGAGATGTATGAATCAAAAAGAATTTTTCGGTTGACAAATTAAATGTACTAAAAAATATAAATTAAAAGAAAAGAATATGATTTGAGTGGATTAGTTTGGTGAAAAATTGCAATCCTAGAGTTCTCTTATTTTTTTTGTTACCTTTTTCTTAATCAACGATTGTTTTGGATAAAATTAGAGAGATATAATTTTAGTACTCAACAAACTATAGTAACAAATCCTCGTGGGAACGATACTCTAATTACAAATCTTTATTACTTGTGACCGTGTATACTTGCACGATTTCTGTGTGTTGCAAAACACACAACACTCTACTATTAGAGTCTATTAAGATTGAAAAAGCTAAGAAAAAGAGCTAAGGAGAGCCTTGATGAAAAAGAACACGAGATTATCTCGTTGAAAAGAACTGTAGAGGAAAGGATATACTTGATTGACAATCAACAACATGATCTCACAAGTATGTGTGAGGTCATTCAAAAGAGATATGATGATTTGCTTAAAAAGTTTAATGCAAATCATGAGAAAGTGAAGAAGCTTGAGAAACAGTTGAAGCTTCCTACATCAATTAAAGCGAGCTACTCAACTTTTTATCAATCCTGAACCCACTCCTAATAAGAAGAATGAAGTTGAACAGTTAAAAAGGAAGATTATTGTTCTTAAGAGCATAAAGGAATATCTGACTTACTTGCTGAGGAAAAAAGAAGCTGAGATTGAATAATTTCATAAGAAAGTTGGATTTATTAATAATTCTACAACATATCTTGAATCCCTCCTTAAGAAAAAGGAAAAGTTGGTTAAAGCTTTGAGGGATAAACTAAGTGTTAATAAGAAGAAATATGCCATTTTCTACCACAGAGGTTAACAGTATGATGAAAAGAATTTAAATGAAATCCTCAATAATGTAAAGATGTTTGATAACAAACATGACATTGGTTACAATGAAGTGGTTTGGGTTTTACTAAGTTTCTCAAAGCTTTTGATCAAGATTCAAAGTTGAAGTTTGTTGCCACTAACAAAAGAGGTAAGTCTATTGTGTCTTTTCAGTCAGATTCCTCTATCAAGGTGAACCCTTCACCTAAGTCTAGCATTTAAAATTTCTCTATTGATGGTCAATTGCCTCTACCTAATGCTATCCTTACTTGTCACCACTGTGGTGAACTTGGGCATGTGAGACCTTGCTATAAAAAAATTAACTTCTCATCCTCATATGAAAGTTAATATGAGTACCTTTTCTTCCTCTCCTCTGCCTGCAATTCCTTGGAGTCAAGGACTTAGATTATCAAACGCCATTCTTCGTGCCAGTTATCTTTGTGGCACTATTGTCCACCTTGCTATGCAGTGCCTTAGATATATGAGGAGTTTATCTCAGAGTTCTCCACCTCATTCACCCACATATTCTTTAATTGGATGTAGATATTGTGGCTTATCTAAGCATGTTCAAGTAGGTTGAATTATGCACCTAAGGCATAGTGCAAAAAGAAATAAATATTCCTCAAAAAGTCCACTGACCCAATTTATATGGATACCTCTATTGGATATTTTAAAAATTATAAACAAAACAAACCATGAGTTCCATATACATCTTATATTCATATGATTCAGAGACTATCTCCTAACTCAATTGTGCCTTACAATTTTTTTAAATGGAGGGATGTTGTCTAATCACTATTTCGAGTGATCTGTTGGAGTTGAGCTTCTTATTTCTTTTCTCAAAATTCTAGTTCTTCTATACGTGAATTCTATGTTGATTTAGTTGTTGTCTGTTTGCTCTTCATTTATGTGTTTTAAGTTAAAATTATTACCTTTAAAAAAATCAAAAATATTTATGTTCATCTATTTGGCACTACTTTTCTCTCTTTCTCTTTTCCAAAGACAATTATGCTTTATTACTATTCATCTTTATTACTGTAAGTAAAATGAAGTTAATAGAAACTTAGTTTGTTTTTTGTTGGTATGCTTTTGACTTGAATTGAAATGTAGTTGTTTAAACATGTGTATTCTTTGAGCGCATGTATGGCTAAATTGTTTTTTTATTGAAATTGCACTTTCACACATGCATATCCCATAACTTTGTAAATTTTTATGGTTATTTTGATAAGCTTGTGTGGATTTGTATATCTCTAACAAACTCTATAAAACACTTTAGTGTCTCTTGAGGCAAAATCTTATGTGCTACTTGGATAGAGAGAGGATTTAAACATTCTTTAGATCATTTGAAATTTTCAAGCCACCACTAAATATTTTTGTCATTTTTATCCCTCTTTAAGCATTTATGTTAATCATTATTTTTATTGCACCTTTTTAAAACCTTTCCCAAATGATTAATCCCATTTACCTACTTTTCACCAAGCATGTAGTATCTAGGCTTAATCATTGCTTGTAATTTGGTTGCTAATTTGAACCAAAAGATAAAGCATTTTTCATGGCGGAATTGTAACAACTTCTTGCCTTATCTTTTTTTTCTCTTATTTCTCTTACCCTATCCATGGTAGGGGTACTTTATAAGTTGATGGTAAGTCAAGATGATGGATCTCATCTTATAGATCCAAGGTCTTCCCAAAATTGTGTTATAAGAGGTAGAGGTGTTTAACACCACAAAATTGGTAAGCACAATAGCTCTTTCCATAGAGACAGAGAGTCGTGTAGTTCCAACTGACATGGTTACATAACCATTAAAACCCACTGATAGCATATGTTGTTATGTAATCTCCTTATGATCTATTCCCATATCTAGTAGTGCCAATAAGTATAATAAATTGGAAAAGCAGCCATTATACACCAAAATTCTACGCATCTCACAATAGGCAATTTTAACTGTGATAATTGAAGGATCATCGTGAGGTGGTAAGACCTCCCTTCCTTTAAACATAATGGGAACACCAATCCTTCTCATATCAGGCTATAAGTTGGTGTGCATCTTTGGCTTCCTAAGCATATCTCTTTCTTTAATTGTGAGTGTGTCCTGACATTATTGGACCACCGTGTATGGTATGGATTACATGCAAATCTTTCTATGGGGGCATATTGACCCTATTGTCCTCTCTTTCAGAAGGATTGTGTGGAATAAATTCCCTTTAAGGATTCACCTCCTTGTTTTCTCTTCTAGGACCTCTATTTATATCCACTAGGTCTCCCAAATGTCTATTAGATAAAATTTGTTTAATTTCCCACTTAAGGGGCCTATAGTCCTTTGTTTTTTGATGACTTTAGCTCCCTTTCCATGTTAATAAACTTCTATCATCTTCATATATTGTATCTTGGGAACATGGAACATTTTTATCCAACTAAATGAATAGTCCAGTGTCTTTTTTGATTCCCTTTTTGAAAGCTTCAATAGAAATAGAGTCTAGACATTAAGAGATCTCCATTTTTCTCATATTGAATTTTCTCATATAGGTCTCCAGTGTCTCATCATTTTCCTGAATGATAGAAACTAAATGATGGAATTACTTCCTAGCAAGCTTATTGCATGTGTAATTAGTGATAAAAATATCAACCAACTCCTTGAATTTTTTCATGCTCTTTAGAGGTAGTTCAATGAACCATTTATGTACCTTTTGTTGGAAGGTTACGAAAAATAATTTGTAGAACATGGCCTTTCTTTTTTCCTTTGCCACGCTTACTGTGGCCATGACCATTTTGAAGTGGATAACGTGCACTAAATTATCTTTTATCCCCTTACAAGTGAGACACTTCAGAGTAGAAAACTTGGGAGGTGGCACCACTAGTTCAATATTATTAGAAAAGGGAAATATTGATAATTGCACATACTGTTTTGATATCATTAAGATGATGCAACTTTCTTTGAATTTTTAATCAATCGTTCGTTTTTGTCTCCATTTTTTCTTCCATCTTTTTAAACTTGTCATCCAAATTGTTATTGGAAGGCTTAGGTTGTTCTTAGCATCCCATTGGAGTGAAGGTTTCCAAGCTAGAAGGTCCCGGCAAATGTTGGGACATGATTGCATGGGATGTTGACGAGTTGTGTATAAAGGTTCTTAGGTTGGAGATGTAAGTATGGGTTGCTCATGAGTTGTATTGGATTGATACTAGTTGGGATATCTTATTGGTTCACGAAGGCGTGGTCTCATTTGAAGGGTTTTTGTCTGAAATGAACTATTAGCCTTATTTGAGTAATCATCTTGTATTAAGCGTGACCTGTGTTCCTTGTTATCATTTTATAACAGAATGAAAACCTATTGTAGTTTTGCCACTTGTCATTAAAGTCTTTCCATTTTAGCATCCCTTTCTAAAGATGCACTTTTAAAGTTATTACTAATTAAATTGGTTATGCAAGGGATCATTGTCGTCACTCCGGGCCAACTCTCACATGATGTAGGTCGTGCAGGGTCATACCCTAGCCCATAATGTGAAATGATTATATGTGAGACATGAGGCAAATGATCATTGAAATCAAACTCAGGGGTTGGATGAATAAAGTTGTTTCTTGATTTAAGATGGGTGTGATGGTTAGTCCTGACGACAAGAGTGAAATTTCCTATGACAGGGGCTGATTATCTTTAAATATAATATGTAAGGTTTCAAATGCTAACTAAGAACTAAAAAGATTTAAGCCCTAGGTGGGTGCAAATTGTTTAGAGAATTTTTAGTGGATTATGATTTCTAGAAAAATGTTAGAGAAAAGACAAATTTAGATCATTTTTATTTATATTGAGGGATATATATAGATACATACTAGGTAGGTGTCACTATTACAACGTTGAACGCTCTGTTCGAGATGTTAAAGTTAATCTACATATGATAAAATTTTACAATAAAATACACAAGTTGTTATTTGTAGGTCGCATATGATGGTTACTAGATAAGAGGACAAATGACACTCACAAGGTTGCACATATCAAGTCGTCTAGTGCCAAGATTGATGAAAAAAGACCATGTCTCATCCATTAGGTCGTAAGCCATTCAATACCCGAAATCCTCTGTCTGAATTGAATTGGCTACTTTCCTACATCAAATCGCTTACATACAAACTATCAAATAAGCATGTATCATTCACTATATGAATGAGATGTCTCGGGTCGATAAGGTCGTATAAGTATCACCTAGATGATACCAAATAAAAATATTATTATTATTATTATTATGTTTATTTGAGTAGTGTAATTAAAATAATAATAAATATTAAATCAAAAGCTATAAAATTATAAGTTAAAATTAATTTTTTATATTTTTAAATAAGATAAAATCATAAAAGTAATAATAAATAATTATATAAATATATTAGAAAAATAAAATATTTATATAAGAGTAAGAATTTTTACTATTATCAAGGTTTAGAATTATATATATATATATATATATATATAACTACCGGACACTTAATTTGACCAAAACTAAGTGTTTTATATATATATATATATATATATATATATATATATATATATATATATATATATATATCCAATTTGATCAAAATAAGTGTCATAAAATAAAATTCATAATTTTCCCTCAAGCCGGCATTACTTAAATAAAAAACAAAGTGCATTTTATATATACCCACCCAATTTGACCAGAGCAACTGTCATAAAATAAAATTCATAATGTTATTCGAGCCGACATTATTTAAATAATTGACAAAGTGCATTTTATATATACCCACCCAATTTGACCAAAACAACTGTCATAAAATAAAATTCATAATTTATTTATCACTTCAATTATCGCTTTATAAAAACAGAAAATTTTAAGTTAATAAAAAGTTTAATTAAACTATTTTAAAATAATAAGTTATCTAATTTTAAAATCCTAACCTTATACATCTAGTAGTAACTGAGGTACTAATTGTACTATTCAAAACCAGTACTTACATATTATATTAATTAAGTTTACATAATAATCGGAACCAATTAACACATAAGTGAGATAAGAGTTAATAGTCAGAGTATAAAATTATTTTGTACCTTTTGTTATATAATACAAAACTAACCAATAATTTCTTCCCTTACAGATTTTCTTGCCCTATAAATAACAATTTGAAGTCTGCATATTTTCTTTGAACTAATCAGAGGTTCTCTCTTCCAAATTAGATCAACAACTAACTATCCTCCTTTAAAATCATCCTTAATTTGATCCTTTTAATATTATTTGATAATTATGGGTGTTTTCACATACCAGGCAGATTATACTTCCAAAACCCCTATAGCCAAATTGTTCAAGGCTTTTATACTCGATGCAAACAACCTCATCCCAAAGATTGCCCCTCAAGCAATTAAGACAGTTGACATACTTGAAGGTAATGGTGGTCCTGGTACTATCAAGAAGATCGTCTTTGGTGAAGGACCTCATCACCTCAAAAAGATTGCTAAATTAGTTCAAGGCAATGGAGGTTCTACTACTATCACCTTTGTTGAAGGTACTCTTCCTCTATTTTTTTTCTAACAAACTACAGTAGTTATATAGCATTTCTATTTAGGTTAAATATCTTCAGAGTTATCCAAACTTCAATCTATTTTATACTAAAAATGCTTAAATTATTTTTTGTATACAAAGGTATCTGAATTATTTTTTCTACTCAAAAGTAACCAAACTTCTATTCATTTACACATAAATATTTTTTTGTGATTAAGTTTTAACACATTAATTAATTAGTGTTAAGTAGTTAACATGACAAAATTTAATTGATTAACTGATATGGCATAACTTAATCACAAAAAAATATTTATATATAAATGAAATAGAAGTTTTGGTATATTTGTATAGAAAAAAGGACACTTTTATGTGAAATTTACCATAATTTGCATACCTATTTAAGGTGTTTAATTTAAATTTTTTTCAAAATTTAAAATTAAATATAAAGGGTAAAATATATTATTATTTTAAAATATAAAGATATTTTTGTTCAAAATTATTTTAGATGTGATTCACATTTGTATATATAACATAAAAAGATATATTTATGTATATGTATCATAGAATAGAACATTTCTTATCAAATGATAGTTACCTGTGTATGAATGTTTTTTAAGATTAGAGTTACTAGATGACATTCTAGGGTATACCTTGAACATGTAACGACTATTTGAACGTAGGTTACACGTTTGTATCAAGGAGGAGACAAAATTATTATATATGGTCTGAGGTAGAGAACAAACATAGGTCATTATTTATACTTATTTTGGGTAAGAGTCGAGCTCATTCTAATAAGGTCCATATGGACCCTATAAATGAATGACACATGTATGCATGTACTATATTTATCCAATAAAAGACCTAGAGTTGTCATCATTTATTGCTTAGTAATACATCTTTCTACTTTCTTTCTCTAAATAAAACATGTCTTAATATTTTGGCACGTGTTGTGGGGCTCAAATTTTAAGACATGTTCGATAGAATGTAATGCCTCATATTTTGTTGGACTTATTGATAGTTTATATTTAGCTCGTCTATTTTTCACTCTGCTAAGTAGAACATTGCAACTCGAATATTCTTCTTTAAAATTATGCTCTAAACTCGAGCATTTGAGAGGGCCAAGTTGATAGGTCCTTAGGTCGAAGACAATGTCAACAATGCACCAGCTTTAAAAGATAAGGTTGTGAGGGACACAACTAATGGAGTTATAGATATGGTAAATTCAAACCAAGAACTGCTCCAATAATTTTTGGACATAAGGATATCCATGGAGGAAATATATATAAAGCGAGATAGGGAAAAATATCTAGAGTTAAGAAGGCAAGTCAAGGCAATGACTCATAAGCATCCTGTGATACCTGAGGTCAAACTCGTACTTGATAATACATGAGTAACAAGGGAGAGGGACAAAGAATTTGAATGAATATTGGTTGAACATGAGAAGTACAAGGAGTGACACGATCAAGGAAATCGAACTCAAGATAACGTCGACTGGAAACCAGTTGTTGCACAACAATTTGGTTGACTATTTGTTGTGGCGAGGTAAAGTATTGGTTTGATAAGAATAGATAAGAAAATAGAATATGGGTAAAGCACAAACCAATCTAGATAGAATGTGTAAACAACTGGTCGGTTCACCTTTCTCAAAGGTGATCAAACTGAGTGATCGGTTCACCTTTCTCAAAAGTGATTGAACCGAGTCAGTCCCTTGAGAAATTTAGGCTCTTTAAACATTCGAGCAACAAGGGAACAAAATATCTCGTTGCTCATGTGCTCCTTTTCAACACGATTATGTCTCATCTTAACATGTCTGTGGGAAAAAGGATGCAATGCTATGCAAATCCTTTACAGCCACCTTGTGTGATTCAACAAGCAAATGGTTTAGTGATTTGATGCCAGGAAACATCACATCTTTCACTGAGTTGATAAGGTTATTTGTTACTAACTATGCCAATAACAAGATGCTAAAAAGGAATCACATCATTTGTTCTTCATAGTCTATAATATGGATGACTTAGTTAATGCATTCATGAAAAGGTTCTACGAGGAAAAAATTGAAATATCGAACTAATCAAATTCAATTGTTATGTTCGGAGTGATGGTTGAGAAGTTCAAGTCTATTTATAGAACTTATGAAGATGGCACCACAAACAATGGAAAAGGCATATGAGAAAACAAAAAAAGTTTATCAACTTAAAAAGGGAGTTTAAATTGGTCAAGAAAGAAAAAAGTTTGTCAACCACACCCTTGTCCGTAAGAGGAAAAGAAAAGAAAAACAGAGTTGAGTCTGAAGAATCCTAGATGGATGGAGTATCAAACTAATAAAAGATTTACAGGGCAAAGTTCAAGACATAGAAATTTCTAAAATAGGAGTTTGGGACCGTGGGAGAGATCGCTCTCACCCTTTAAGAAACCCCCATTGAGAGTTAGCCTTGTGAAGGTTGTCCTAAAAATGAAGGGAGAATAGAATATCATGTAGCCTTTTTGAATGAGAGCTCTATAGACCCTACCAAACGGTGTACATTCCACAAAGACATCAAGCACGATACTAGGGATTGTCGGTATTTGAAAAAGGATATATCCTAAGAGTTGCTATCAAAAGGATGTTTAGGAAATCTAATGAGTGATGCTAATCAAAGAAACAAGGTTAGATTGAACAAAGATATGCCTAAGAGAGCCACAATTCTGGTAAGGAGCCAATCTTGAAGGTAGAAAACTCATACTGTATTGGGATGGGTCGAGCCAATGAAAGCTTATCGTCGAACTTAAACCCAAAAGGTTCGAGTAGAAAATACAAAAAAAAAGGTCTGATGCGGTTGGATGTCGAAGAGAAACGATAGAGTATTTTTTGAATACAGTGAGATGATAGAAAACAAAAATGAATGGGACCCTGAATACTATTGACCCATATTTATACTTTTTCCTATCCAACCAACGTTTGAAATTCAAAAGTCAGGTGAGCTACATCCTAGAGCATGGCTTTAACATGCTTCAAGCAAGCACCGTCAGCCCATATGAGATGAACACTCTTTCTCCCCAATCCTCACCTTCGAACTGAAAGAGTAGGAGATTTGATGTTTAGATGTACATTACATGTTTATATTAAGGTGGAGACCGAACGTAGGTCGTTATTTATATTAATTTTGTGTAAGATGTCGAACTTATTCTTACATGGTCCACATAAATAAATTATACGTGTATATATGTATTATATATATCCTATGAAAAACCAAGAGTCATCATCATTTATTGTTCATTAATACATTTATCTATTTACTCTCTCTAAACAAAATATGTCCTCTAACCACTATAAAACATTTATCACTATTCTAATGCTTAACTAATTGTTCATGTTTAATTCAATGGATATATAACATTTTATTTCTAAAATAATTATTTATCTTTTATTTCTAAAGAAATTTATTTTTCAAAAGTTTGTAATTAATTTACAAGTAATGTAGTGTAATATTATTAATAAGTATAATTAAGTTCATAAAATTATATTTAATAAAAAATTATTATATCAATTGTGATCGTAATATAAATATGATATATAAAAATTATCTTTATTTTTATTTAAAAAAAAACAGTGAGCGTTGATATATAGGGGTAAGTTTTGGCATTTATCTTAATGGGATATAATATTAATTGCAAAAGGGGACGACTTAATTATAAGATGATCCTTGTATGAAATGGCAAAAACAGTAAGTGGGTACGAAGAAAATGTAAATTCGATTCCATTCTTATGGAAACAAGTGTGCGAGTAGAAACATTTTCCAAACCAAATTGGTCAATTAACAAGATGGAGACTAACTCTATTATGTGGAAAACAATTGATGATAAAATTTAGTATTGATCATGTTGGAGTATTCCTATATATTTTTTTATCATTTTTATTTATATTTTTAATTAAATATATCAAATATATTTATTTAAGTTATTAATTAGTATTTATTTTAATCAATTTTAATAATAATTAATATATTTAATATTATTTTTAAATTTAATCAAAATATAAACCAATAACTTAAATATAAAAATAAAAAATAAGAAAATAATACTTTAAAATTACCAACATAGAACATAATTACAAGTTAACAAAACTAGCATGGATGTGACAATGTGAATATAAACACAGGATGTGCCTTGGGTTATGTGATTTACAAGACTGATGCAGTTGATGAAGCCAACTACATTTACAAATATACCATGATTGAAGGTGATATTTTAGGAGACTTAATTGAGAAAATAAGCTTTGAAAATAAGTTGGTTGAAGGCCCAGATGGAGGATCGATCATTAAGAGTACAACTAATTACTATATAAAGGGTGATTTACAGATTGATGAAAGCAAGGCAGAGGAAGGCAAAGAGAAGACCTCCCAATTGTTCAAGCATATTGACACCTACCTCAAGAACAACCCAAACGAATATAACTAAGTTAGTTTTTAATATTTTTAATAATAATAAAAAAAATTATTGAAAGAGAAAAGTAGCCCAACAAAAATAAAATTCAAACAAATAAGTCTCTCTGTTTTTTTTTTAGAAGCTAAATAAAAAGCCAATTTTTTTTTTTTTTTGCTCTTGTTGTTAGTTGTCGATGTGTTTTTATGGCAAATGTACAACCAAAAGGACACAAATACAAAAGTTCAAGGGTAAAATTGTCATTTTCTATTATTATTTAATGTGTACAAAACAGACTAATACAATACATGGATGTCTTTTTCTTTTTTTTCTTTTTCTAACAATAAGTATAATAAGAAGTAAAGGTTGGGATTCAGATTTTAAATTTTCGTTTCAGGGTACCACAAATTAGCCAAATAGATAAAAGATGTGAGTCGATTAGGTGGAAATAAATGTGTGTGGATTGTGTCTACCAATTAACTAAAAGCATTATGTCATATCAACATATTTATTAATTGACGTATTTGTGTTTGTTATATTATGTTCGAGTTGAGTTAAAAGAATATCCACTAAAAATTAATAAAATAAATTACATAAATTTAAGTCAAAAATTAATAACTTATTAAAATTTAATGGGCTAGTTGTATCATACTGAATAAAACTATACAAGTTTCATGTCTTAGAGTAACAAATTGTCACTGACACCACATCTTGATGCCTGGTGCTCTATATCTCTCTAATTTCATAAAACTTAAAATTACTACAAAATAAATAAATATTGCTCATACAAATTTACTTACCTTTTACAAAAATCAATTATGTATGTCCCATTATATTACAATAATAGAATATTTATCTTTGTACAAAAAAAAAAATTATGCACTATATAACATCTGATTCATTATCTGTTACATTTTTTTTTTCCAAAATATAAAAATTACATTTAATCAACACAAGCATTAACATAGATGGAACAACAAACAAAGGGGTATAACGTCTTCATCTACCGGAGATTGACTTAGTAGCATTATAAGCAATTTCTAGTAAACAAAGACTAGGATCTTAGTATCTTAGAATATGAACAAACCATATTGCATGCATTATCAAACAACTACATCTACGACTACAACTCATACACTAGAAAAAAAAAACAATAAAATACACAAGTTTGAAAGAAAATAAGCTAAAATGACGTATGCATAACCAAAAAACATTAAAGCTGCCATCATCCACCACAAGCTCAAAACTCTAATCCTCCTTTGCAACAACCTTCAAAGCAATAGAAGGAGGATTATTTTGGGAGATATATAGTAGCAGATAAGAACATCAAACTATATTCCAACATCATATACCCAAAAAAACTCCAATTGAACATGGCTCAAACTAGATTAATTAAGTCTAAAGAGTATGGAACTTCTAGGGAGCACTAGCCTCTCGAAAAAACGGAAACACAAACGAACCAATAATGAAAAGGAGAAATTAATAATACTAAGAAAAAAATATATAATCTTTCATGCATTTGAGTGGTATATATTTGATTCTTTTGTCTAAGATTTAAACCTCATTTCACACTCAAAACTTTGTGCATGCATATTGATCGAAAAAGAAAAAAGAACGTCAAAATTGTTGGGTCCAAAAATATACATTAGTGTTTTTCATTTATTGACAATATATATGTGTGTGTTGAGAAATTTATCATAAATACTCTCAATCTTTTTCTTGTTTTATCCTTATACTAAGAAAAACAAGGGAAAGTTCTTAAAAATAAAAACTTTATTTGTTTTTCTAGCTGAGTATATCATTGATACAATTTAAAAATGATTTTGTGAAAATATATTTTTTTGGGGTTTAATTTAAATGAATTAAAATTAAGATGTTGTTTAGTTATCTAATTTCATGTGCATCAGTGTTTCCTAAACCTAGGTTGTTCAATGTTTTGTATCGGTGATGATTATACTAGATCATATGGTGTTGGAGCTCCACGGGAGAGTTGGATCAATTTGATCGTATTATTGTGCTGACAAGATGTTGGTAGCTTAAACTCAATTACACTAAATGTTCAACTGATAGAGATATTTAAGCTTATATTTCTATTTGTTATAAACTATTGATTTATTTTTAATAAATTATTTTTATTGATAGTTGTTGTTGCAATTCGTAAATGTTATCACATAGATGTTAAATTCTATATAGATTTATCATGTTATATGTTATGTTTAAAAAACTTTCAAAAAAAACCAACATTTAGTAATGTTAATAAGTTAGAAGAGGAAGAACACGAGAGTAGTAACAAACAATGTGCTATGTTTGCTTCAAGCTCTAAGTTATCCAAGGAATGCAAATTCCTTATTTCATGATTCTTTATCAAAAGTAAAATAATTTTCTTAAATGATTCTTATCTCTATTCATACTTTATCTTCCTTTTCCCCATTTAGATGCAATCATTCTTATATTTTATCTTAATCATCTTTTACACTTTAAATTGGATAAAAAGTCATATAAGTTTATTATTTTTAATGAAAGAGTACTTTAAATTTGTTCTTATTTAGTAGGAAAACACGAGTCCATTACTTTTACAAAAAGATAGCATAAGTTTATTTTCAAAAATTTGTCAGATATGGCTCATACACAAGCCATATGTCACCCTTGTTAACGAGACATGCGACACGTATCTGACAGTTTTTGTGAAAATAAAATTCTACTATCATTTTTGTAAATATAATGGATTTGTGATGTCTCATCAAATAAGTATAATCTAAAGTATATTTTCGTTTAAAAGATGGGCTTGTACTACCATTTTTTCTTTTAAATTTATATGTAATCATTTTTATCGCTTATCCTACTTTTTCTTTGTCTCTCATTTAACTTTGTTTTTCACTAAATTTTGCTTCCCACACAAAACATTTTTTATTGATTTTTTTTATTCTTCTCTCTTTTTTTTAAAGAGTGAGTTTCACAATTTTTGTATTCACTCTTTTCTAATAAATTACTTTTGGTGGCACGTGAACATATATGCACCACTCTTACAATATAAGTTTTTATTTTGTTATTTTTAATACGATGATGAAGTTTGAATATTTGATGATTGTTGATGAAAGAAAAATTGATAATGTCTTTAAAAATCTAATTATGTCCATTTTAAGAGACTAATTTATTTATTGAGAAAACAAGAAAAATATTAGGATATTTATGAATTTTTTTTTAACTTTTTGGAGGTTTTTCGACTACTCTTGTCAACCATTCGTTGAGAATAATAACCCACTTGTTGAGTGATACTCACTGAACCTCCACTGGCCTAATCGAGTCAACTTCAACAAGCCATATGTCACACAATAGTGAGCTCGATGAGTCTCGTTGACTCTTTGACAAGAACTCAATAAGCGACCAAAAAATTTCAATTTTTTATGTTAAAAATGCTAAGTATTTTCACTAATGTTTGAAAAATCAACAATGAAAATACATAATCTGAACATGTTAAGCCTCTCAATATTATATGTGTATCATGAAAACATATAAAGTGTAACCGATATGAGTAGGTGAAATACTGAAACGCCATTAATGAACCATACATAGAGATGATAAATACAATAAGTAAAAAATATATGTTCTTTATTTTGTACATGAAAATATCAAAGACAATAGGACTTACAAATATATACACCAAAAATAACAAAAACATACCAAAAAAATTACATTAAACAAATTCTATGCAAAGAAATACCACCTTAGATCTAGATCGAAAGATCATAAATCGTAATTAATTTTATTTAACTAAAATGAAAAAAATATAAAATTTTACCCTAAGAAATCCAATTCTTATAGGAGATTAACTCTATCTAGTAGATATAATCTAAAATATGAACATGAGTAGAGAAGAAAAACAATTAGGATTTAGAAAAAAAATTCCTTTTACATATATCGTTAAATAATATATCTTCAAATTTGTTGGTCATGTGATATAAATCATTAAAAAAATATTTAAAAAAATATTTTTAATAATTTCAACTCTTTTGTATAAAAATAAAAATAAACAAAAAAATTTCAATTTACTTAATTGGGGTTTAGTTAGGCTCCTTTAATGATATTATCACTATCACTTTAATAATAAATAAATATTTTTAAATCATCTAGGTTTTTTTATTGGAAAAATTTTATTCTATGATTTATTTTTCCTTATAATTGATTGAATAATCCAAGAAAAAAATAACTCAAATAATAGAATGGATTTAAAAATACTTTGGTGGATCTATATAGTAATAGATGTCCCATCCATTACCAAAAAAATGTGAGTGCGAAACAAAATCCTTCCTTTGATGGCTACAAATCTACAAGAAGTCTGCATTAAACTGTATCATTCAAACTGAGTGAGTAACACTGCTTGTGACCAAGAAAAAAACAGAGAGAAGAACAAGTACTGAACTACACTCAATGGTGGCGAAGAATTAGGTCAATAGTAAACTTATGAAGAAGAGAAAGCAAAATCCAGGCGGCAAACTTGAGACTGATATCTCCACTTCCAAAAAAACCAAATTCCTCAACTCGAAGCCTTCGAAATCTCCCAAAAACCTCTATGGTAAACCTTTTAAGGCTTCAAAAAACCATAAAACAGGATATAAAGACGATAAGAAAACCCCATTTCGAAGCGAGAACTTCGCATCCAAGCCAAGGTTTGTATTTGTTTTGTTAAGAGATATAAGATATATTGTAGTATTATTGTATTCAATTTACTACTATACTTCTTTATTATCATAGAAATACAATGTTACAACCCTATAAATATATACGTTTTAAACACACAATTATAACAGTATCAATACAATGAATCTGTCTTTCTTTATCTCTTTATATTGTTATCATGGTATCAAAATCTCTCATATAGCTCTAAAATTTCTATCAAAATTCCACATTTGTTCATCACAATAAACCATTATCATTGTAAAGCTTCTGCTGTCACAAAACATCACATGCACTAATCCAATCAAAGTCAAAATATCATCATTAGACTCGTTTCATCCCGAAAATTCTAGTACGACCAAAATCACCCCACATTAACCTCTCATGTGTCCTCACATGCTACCCAAAGGATTTGTTCCCAGAACTTGGGTGCCAACCCACTAGTAGGCCTAACATGCTCTGCAACCCACGCTTGAACCAGTAGCACCCAATCCGTGCTTCAGTGATGTAGACCCTCTAGGCGAACAATCTTAAGAATTCACAAACTTAATGAAATAGATATGATTGATTTACTAAGAATGTGTTAAAAATTATCAAATTAGAACCCTAAAGAAACAAAGTCATTAAAACTCCAATCTTGAGATGCCACAAAGGATGATCACTCACTTTAATAAGTCGGATTTAAATATTCAATCAAGAACACAAGACGGCAAAATAAAAGCTTTAGGAAATATACTTTTCATTAATGATATTTGTTCTTGCCTCCAAATTACATAGCTTTTTTTATTATTAAGCAAGAAATCCTAAAAGAAAAAAAATTCTAGATAGAATGGATCTAATGGGTCTATTTAGTTATGGATTGGGCTTAATCCAACCTTAAAAATAAAAAACTAAAAGATTTAAAATTAAAAGTCTACAATCCATTAAAATAAAAATTGTTAAACATAAAAGGCTCATAATTAACTAAAACAAGAATTGTTTCTTAAAATAACCCTTGCACCTAACTTGATCTTCCAAATCTATCCTTCGTTATTGGACCGTCATTTCATTTCACAAGATCTTGTGAATATTTCGAGACATCAACTTGATCAACACTAGGGAAAATCAACTTGATCAGTACCTCAATCTCCATTATTCAGTAGTCCCGACCTGCGTAGATTCTCCACCGGATCAAACTGATTCCAGGCTTGTTTTCAACTCCTCTTTCCATTTTTAAGGTTATTTTTGACCTATCTAAACTCTTTTACACTGTTCCCTTATATTTCCTCTATTGTTCCTTTAAAATAGACCAAAATGATGTCCCAAACCAATCTCTACCACCCTTAATGATTCTTACTACCTAGCCTGGGCATACGCAATGAATATTTCTTGAAAGGACGCAAACTATGGCGTCTCATAACCAACGATATCTCTATACTTATAAAAAAACCACTGAAATCGATTCTCTATTTACTAATTGTCTTAAAGACTGTGAGAATAAACATCATCAAATTATTATCTGGTTTCACAACACCACTATACTCTCAATCCATGGTGAATTTAGGCGTTTTGACATTGCAAAGAAAGTCTGAGAATTTCTTGAGACTCGATTCATTACCATAGATCTTGCTAATCAATATCAACTTTTGACGGATCTTTATACCGAACGTCAGAGGTCTCATCAAATTTCTATTTGATATGCATGCTATATGGGACCCTATTGATTGTCGTTTTACCACTGGATACCATTTCTTTCTTGGGAATTCTCTCATATCTTGGCGAAGAAAGAAACAATCTCTCACTTCTTGATCTAGCATTGAAGTTGAATATCATGCTCTTGCTGACACTACTCAAGAACTTCTTTAGCTCTGCTGGTGACTTATTGATATGGGTGTTTTTCAGACAATCTCAACTAACCTATATTGTGAAAATTGGAGTGCTATTCAGATTGCTCACAATGATGTATTTCATGAATGAACAAAACATATCGAGATTGATTGTCATTTTGTTCGTCAACATGTTCTTCAAGACAATGTTTGTCTCAAATCAGTATCTTCCACAGATCAAACAGTTGACATCTTCACCA
Organism: Hippophae rhamnoides; assembly: GCA_033030585.1. Classification (NCBI taxonomy): domain Eukaryota; kingdom Viridiplantae; phylum Streptophyta; class Magnoliopsida; order Rosales; family Elaeagnaceae; genus Hippophae; species Hippophae rhamnoides. Next base: position 55,478,927 of record CM065429.1, on the reverse strand, counting down.
AATCTAATCCACTAGGCATATTTCAAGATTTAGTTTCCAAACTCAAGTTGATTTTTTCCCTTCCTCCTTGAGTTTGAAGGGGGATTTTAAGAGATATAAGATATATTGTACTTCACTTGTACTACAGTATTTTTGTACTATCAGAAAAGTACAATAGTACAACCCTATAAATAGGTTTCCCTATATATATTCTAAACACACAATTACAACAGTATCAATACAATAAATCAATTTTTCTTCATGTCTCTATACTATTATCAGTTGTATTCATCTCCAATGTAAAAGTCAAGTTTTTGACTTGATATTGTTTTTGGGATTTTTTTTTCAATTCTTTTATATGTTCATTTGGGAATTCGAGAAAGTTTATGGTTAACATTATAACATATGCTATGAAGAAGAATTATAATTTTTGGGTATTATGGCAAGAGCTCGTTGAGGCCAGGAAGAAGAAGAGTAAGCGTCATTACGATTTAGATCAAGTTAGTATTTGATTTATTTGGATAGCTCTTCTATTTCATTATATCGACTATTTGTAATTGTCTTTAGCATTTTGTACATTGTGTACCTACTCGAGCCGAGTCTTAATAAAATACGGTGATATTGCATTTATCAGTTTTTTGATAAGTAGGGTAGTTTAATTCTATATTTCCCAATTTTTTTAATATTTGTAAAACTCAAAAATCACTCTTATTCATTTTCATTCAAAGATACTACATATTTATATACAAAGCTAGGGACACTCTTAGGTGACATACACCTAATACATAACTAATATATTCAACTAGTGATAGACACCTAATACACACCTAATACACAACTAACATCTCTAACACTCCCCCTCAAGTTGGAGCATAAATATTAATCATGCCCAACTTGTTACAAAGATAATCAACCCGAACCCCACTTAAAGCTTTCGTGAAGATATCTCCTAGTTGTTCTCCAGTCTTCATATATCCTGTAGAAATCAAACCTTGTTGAATTTTCTCGCGAACAAAATAACAATCAATTTCAATGTGTTTAGTTTGCTCATGAAACATAGGATTAGAAGCAATATGAAGAGCAGCTTGGTTATCACACCACAATTTCGCTGGTACTGAAGTTTTAAGACCTACTTCATCCAAGAGCTGATATATCCATATTATCTCACTTGTAGATTGTGCCATAGCCCTATATTCTGACTCTACACTCGATCGTGACACAACATTTTGCTTCTTGCTTTTCCATGAGACCAAATTTCCTCCAATGAAAATACAATAGCCTGATGTGGATCTTCTATCCACTTTGGAACCTACCCAATCTGCATTTGAAAAACATTCAATATGAGTGTGTCCATGATTTGCATAAAAAAAACCACGTTCAGGTGTGCCTTTCAAGTAACACAAAATTTTCTCTAACGCTGCCCAATGATGAACTGTTGGGGATGACATAAATTGGCTAACAACGTTGACCAAATATGCAATATCTGGACGAGTCACGGTAAGGTAATTCAGCTTTCCAACCACCCTTTGATATCTCTCAAAATCTTTAAAGAGTTCCCCATCTCCTGTAAGGTGGATGTTTAGAGTCATTGGAGCACTACAAGGTTTTGCTCCTAATTTTCCTACCTCAGTTAATAAGTCCAGGACATATTTTCTCTAAGATAGAAAGATATCTTTTTTACTCCTTGTGACTTCAATGCCCAAGAAATACTTTAGCATCTTCAAATCCTTCGTGTGAAATTGAGTATGTAGGAAAGACTTAAGAGATGAAATTCCCGTAGTATCATTTCCAGTAATAACAATGTCATCTACATACATAACTAAAAGAATGATACCAACTTCTGATTTGTTTGTAGAACACAGAATGGTCAAACTTGCTTTTCATCATACCAAATGTTTCTAAAGCTTGACTAAATTTTCTAAACCAAGCACGAGGACTCTGTTTCAAACCATACAAAGATTTACGGAGACGACAAACTTGCCTAGACTCCCCCTGAGTAACAAAACCAGGAGGTTGCTCCATAAACACCTCCTCTTGAAGATCACCATGAAGAAAAGAATTCTTGATATCTAGTTGATGCAAAGGCCAATGGTGAGTAGCTACCATAGAAATAAACAACCGAATAGAGGTCAATTTAGCAACAGGAGAGAAAGTGTCAGAATAGTCCACTCCATAGGTTTGAGCATATCCCTTAGCAACAAGACGGGCCTTTAATCGAGAAACTGACCCATCCAGATTAACCTTAACTGTGAACACCCATTTGCATTATATAGCCCGTTTCCCCAAAGGTAAATCAACCAAGTCCCAAGTATCATTGTCATCCAACAAATTCATTTCCTCGATCATTGCATGATGCCAAATAGGATGAGATATGGTTTCGTGAACATTTTTAGGGATAGAAATAGAATCAAGAGAGGCAATAAAAGAGCAAGAGGGAGACGACAATCAGTTATAAGAAACAAAATAAGAAATAGGATAAGTACATTGACATTTACCTTTGCGTAATGCAATAGGAAGATCATTGTTCAGGACTGGATCTGATGACGAAGAAGCAGGTGTAAGATATGAATCAGAAGGTCTATGTCTGGAGTAGACTTGAGTTATAGGAGGCCTAACAGGAACTGGATTAGAGATAGGTTCAAATGATGTGATAGAATAGACTAACAAATCATCATCCTTCCCTAAACGTGCAGGAGGAGAAGAAGACGAAAAATAAGGTGTGTGTTCCATAAAGGTAACATCAATTGAGACAAGATATTTGTTAAGACTAGGAAAATAACATCTATAACCTTTCTGGAGACGAGAATAACCAAAGAAGATACACTTGAAAGACTTGGGATCTAATTTAGTAACATGCGGACAAACATCCTGAACAAAACAAGTGCTGCCAAATATCCTAGGGTCAATCGGAAATAATGACTTATTAGGAAACAAAATTTTGTAAGGAATATCACCATGAAGAACAGATGAGGGTATGCGATTAATAAGAAAACATGCTGTTGAAACTGCATCGGCTCAAAAAGGTTTAGAAATATTCATTTGAAATAATAAGGCACGTGCAGTTTCGAGAAGATGTCTGTTCTTACGTTCGACCACTCCATTTTGAGATGGAGTATCAACACACAAAGTTTCATGAAGCATGCCATTTTGAACCATATAAAATTGAAACAAAGCTGATGTATATTCTTTGGCATTATCACCTCGCAAAGTACGAATTGAAACATTAAATTGAGTTTTAATCTCAACACAAAATGCGCAAAAAATAGAAAACAATTCAAAATGACTCTTCATTAAATATAACCAAGTTACACGAGAATAATCATCCACAAAAGTAACAAAATACTTAAATCCAAGTTTAGACAAAATAGGACAAGGACCCCAAACATCAGAATGAACTAATTCAAAAGGAACACCAACACGTTTATTAACTCTTGGATATGAACTAAGGCGATGATGTTTTACAAATTGACAAGATTCACATTCTAATGAAGACACCTTATTAAAATGAGGACAAAGTTTCCAAAGTAAAGGAAGAGATGGATGACCCAGTCTACAATGTGCCTCGAAGGGAGAGGTTACACCACAGCAAGCAATAGATTTCAGTATTGGTGTGTCAAGAATATAGAGGCCTCAATACTCATGTCTTTTACCAATAGTCTTCTTCGTCATAAGATCCTCAAATAAGCAACAATCAGGAAAAAAATGAGATGCAATAGTTAAGATTGCGAGTAAGCTGACTTACAGAGATCAAATCAAAGGATAAGCTAGGTAAATGTAAGACAAACGATAACAGAAGCAAAGGAGTGGGAGTAATTGTGCCAGACCCAAGAACACGAGATGATGACCCATCGGCTAAGGTAACAGTAGAGGTGGAAGTGTGTGACTGAAGAGTAGAAAAGAGACTATAATTACCTGTCACATGATCTGTGGCACCAGAATCAATAACCCATTTGGAAAATAAGGCTAGGTAAATGTAAGACAGACGATAAAAGAAGCAAAGGAGTGGGAGTAATTGTTCCAGATCCAAGAACACGAGATGGTGACCCATCGGCTAAGGTAACAGTAGAGGTGGAAGTGTGTGACTGAAGAGTAGAAAAGAGACTATAATTACCTATCACATGATCTGTGGCACCAGAATCAATAACCCATTTGGAAGATAAGGAAAAGAGACACACATTTTATTTACCTGAATCAGCAATAGCAGTGACAGAAGGTGATGAAGACCTTAGTGATTCTTGATATTGTGAGAACTTGGTAAATTCATCTGCGGAGATAAGAACCGATTTGTCAAAAGTATCATAAGTGGATGCAATATGAGCCGAGTGACCTTTCTAATGCTTGTACTGAAGCTTTCTACAGTCATGTTTTGTATGTCTTGGTTTGTGACAATAGTGACACACAATACCTCCTAGGTCCTATGGTCGAGTTTCAAACCCTTGCGAGCCACCTCTATTGTTTCTATTCATATAAGTTGATCGTCCATGCTCATAATTATTATTTTGGCTGACCAAAGCACCGTTTAATTGAGCAGATGGAGGTGGAGTGCCTTCTGTACAAAGTACTCGACTAAACACCTCTTGAAAAGAGGAGATCTCAAAACTAGAAAGAACCTGGGACTTAGTAGTCTCAAAAGCAGAGAGAAGACCTATAAGAAAACTCATGACTGCCATTTGTTCCCGTTGGCTTTACTGAACCTTCACATCAGGGCTAAAAGACATCAAACTATTGAGCTCCTCATAAGTCCTTTTAAATTCCATAAAATAATTCGTGAGTAATTGATCTTGTTTGTCCGCACGGTAAAATGCTTTGCATACCTCATACATGCGAGAAATATTTTCTTTACCAGAATATAAGAAATCCAAATAATTCATCAATTTCTTAACGAATTCACAATGATTGATCAAGTCAATTACATTGCTCTCAATAGAATTCCGAATCTGCAGAAATAAGTGGGCATCTTCTCTAAGCCATGTCTGCTTTGAATCATCTTTAGGAGGATCATTAGTCAAATGAGTATCTTTGTCGATACTTCTCAAATAAATTCGAATGGTCTTGCTCCAAGCCAAATAATTCGAGCCATTGAGCTTATGGTCCGCGATTTTAGACATCACAGGCACCATATCCATCACAACATTAGATTTCTTTTCATCCATAACTCCTACAAACGACAAGTCAACAAAAAAACGAACAAACAAAATCCAACAACAGCAGCGACCAAACACGTAACGAACAAGAACACAAAATTGGAAGAACCCAAACCTGAACAATCACAAGCGATGAGTGCCAAACCACCACAGATGATGCAGGGGAATGCTGGAGAGCAACACAAGGTCGACCAGAGAAGACTGCTTCACGGACGCGCTGTCACGCGCCAGCGCGTGGAAAGATGACAGAAATTCGCAGTGGTGCATGTGGCTCACTCGCGGCTCGTCTGGTGACCGGACTTTGGGGTTTGGCCGGTCGACGGCTGGGCTTCCTCCTTGTGCCGGCGGTGAGAAAAAAATTGCACTCCAAAAGAGTGTTTCTAGTTGGAACCCAAAAATGCACTAAATCTTAATTTGTGTTTATCTAAAATCAGACCCTAATTTGAACGGGAAATTTTTTTTTCGAATTTTGTAACCCAAATGCTCTGATACCATGTAAAACTCAGAATTCACTCTTATTCATTTTCATTCAAAAACACTACATATTTATATACAAAGCTAGGGACACTCTTAAGTGACATATACCTAATACACAACTAATATATTCAACTAGTGATAGACACCTAATACACAACTAATATCTCTAACAATATTAAAATTCAATCTTCGAACTACGTTACTGAAGAAGTTGTTATATATATATTTTGGTGTTTTGTTTTTGTTGTTTGGGGTATCATGTTTGGAATGGTTATAATTGTTTGAAGTCTATAGAAAAAGTTCAAATTTGGAGCTTATGTTGACAGTAACCTTAACTTTGTTTTGTCCCCTTATTGATAGGAGCTTACAAATCTTTGGAAAAGAGATGAGACATCACAATATTGCCAAAGATGACCGATCCAGGTATGTATGTGGTGGAAACGTTCTTTATTTCACATAAGTGCTAACAATCAAGTATGTTTTTCTCTCTAAAATCTCTTGTACATGTCCTTCTTACAAATTATAATTACTATAAGGCTAGTGAGTGAGGAGCTTCAAAAGATGAAGGGCAAGGTTCCTGAAATCGTAAGCTCTCATGTATCTTCTCGTGTTCTTCAGGTGTATATATTATCACCTTAACTATGCTTGTTTACAATTTTGATGCCTTTTGCTTCTACTATCCTTTCATAATGCTTCCCTTTTACCTTAGACTTGTGTTAAATTCTGCTCACAAGCTGAAAAGGATATGGTATTTGACGAGCTTCGACCACATCTTCTCACCCTTGCATGTAACACGTATGCAATTCATCTGGTGAAGAGAATGTTAGATAATGGTATGTTTCAACTTGAAAACGAGTGAAAGAACTGTAGAGTTTGTTGATATGATTGTATTATTTGAACTTTATGGCATGTTTGATTGGTAGGAATGGAAATGAAATTGATTTTTTATAATTTTATGTTTGGTTGTATTATAAATTGGGAATGGAATGTAATCAATTCTTAAAAGAGAAGGAATAAGAATTCCATCATCCCCTATTAGGAATCATGATTCCATTCCCATGCTAATTTTTGGTTCCAATTTAATCCTAACCCACAAATAATCCTAAACCCTATACCCTATACCCTATACCCTATATCCTAAACCTTAAACCCTAAACTCTTAAATCCCAAAACCCAAAACCCTATTTAGAAAAATAATAATTTTAATAATAGATTTTATTTTTAAGCAATAATTATTTAAAAAAACAATGATTTCAATAATGTATTTTGTGTGAAAAAAAAATAATTAAATAACATTATTTAAACTTTACTGAATATAGGGATATTAAGGTAATATACAATATTTTTCATTTCATTCCAGTTGTAAACCAAACATTATAATACTGATTTCTTCTTTGATTCTAGTGTTCAAACCAAACTATGCAGTAGTAATACTGTTTCCTTTCCATTTAATTTCATTCTCGTTCTTATTTCTTTTTCATTCTTTGAACCAAACGTCACTTTAGTTCGTAACTTGATTTTCTTAATTATATTTAGTTTTTTAAGCTGTTATTAATCTGTGTTTGCAGCTTCTAAAAACCAGCTGGCAGGAGTTATTTCGTCACTGCATGGGCATGTTGCTTCTCTTCTTCGTCACATGGTTGGATCTGTAGGTATGTGAGAAGTTTTGTAGTATTACTATCAAAGTTAACATATGTAAATTTTTGAGTATTACATATATTTTTTCTTCTTTCCTTGGGACATAAACTTTCATTACAATTGTGAAGCATTTTCCTTTTGGACTTGGTTTATATTGAATGGGTAGTGGCATTTTGATTTTCTACTAGGTGCATATACTAATGCCCACAGTGAGGGATTTAACCTGTAACTGCAAGGAGCATCCTCTTTATTTAACTTAAGATGGTACTCCCAATATATCATTTTAGGGACCCCGCACTTTCTTTCAACTATAATCATTGGTTTTGATTCTCATGACTCCTTGGTGCTGGTAATTATATTTTTTAGCCATATTTTCTGGAGAGCTGAAGTGTATGATAGAACAATGTTCTTGTAATCTAAATATTTGTTGAAGTACTATGTTCCTAAACCTGCTGTTATATTAGTTTTATTTCTATCATTGGAAATCCTGTTGCAGTCATTGAGCATGCATATCAATTAGGAAATGCTGCTCACAAACAAGAACTTCTGGTGGAATTATATTCTACAGAACTACAGTTGTTTAAGAGCTTAGTCTCAGTGAAAGAGAGCAGGTAAGAATTCAACCATTTATAAATATTGAAGTCATATTATTGCTATACATCTTTCACTTTTGCAATTGCATAAGTTGCTTTAGAGGATATTCTGCCTCACATCTGTGTCATATTTCAGGTTAGTGGATATAATTTCAAAGATAGATCTGCAGAAAACTTCAGTGATACGACACATGAGTTCAGTGATTCAACCAATTTTGGAGAAAGGAATTGTTGATCACTCTGTCATACACCGTGTATTAGTTGAGTATTTAAGCATTGCTGACCAGGTATGTAATGTTTATGCAAAACTATAAAAACTTTGTAGAGTTTGTCTGGGAGCATTTTGTTGGCTCATTGCTCCATGTGTTTTTCTTTTTTCATCTTCTGAATCATTTTTGTTGAAAAGACATCTACTGCAGATGTAATTCAACAATTATCTGGTCCACTTCTTGTTAGAATGATCCATACAAGGGATGGGTCACGAATTGGAATGCTCTGTGTCAAGCATGGAAGTGCAAAGGTTGGTGGAACAAAGTTTTATCAATAAAAAAAGATTTGGTATACATTACTATTGCCAGTTTGGTAATATGGTTGCTGATATTTTTTCTGTTTTAGGAAAGGAAGAAGATCATAAAGGAATGAAAGGACACATACTTGACATTGCTCGTGATCAATGTGGATGTATAGTAAGAAATGCTACTCTTAGGCCATGTTTGGTTCATAATAATAAAAACGGTAACGAGAATGATTCAAGATATTTATATATTTGGTTTGATTGTTAATATGGAATAGGATGTAAAGTATTCTTGTAATAGTAAGAATGTTTATCCCTGATAACCTTCCAAAATATGTTGAAATATTCTGTTGTATAATTATTTATTATTTTTTCTCATTTAATTTAAAAATAAAAACTTTTTATTTTTTAATTTTGTTTATTTATAATTTTATAAAATTTCTTTAATATTTATCATTATTTTGATTATATTACTAAACAAACATAATAATAGTAATATTTTTCCATTGAATTCCATTTCTGTTAACTTTTTCATTCCATTGTATTTCCATTCTACCGACTAACATGACCCTAGAGTTATTTATTTTCAATTTATTTAATATAATGAATCGGCCAAGTTGGTTGCTCTGATGACTGTTTCTAGAGTCGTCAACCTGATTGATATGGTATTCTTATTGTAAGCTTTTTCTCTGTGCTGCATCCCAGGTTCTTGTTTGCCTTCTTTCAATTGTTGATGACACAAAGCTGGCATCAAAGGTAAGTTCATGTTACATTTAATAATTGTTTATTATGGATGGACAGTTATATAATTGAATTTTTGCACCATGTACTCATTGGTCTGATAAATACTATTTCTTTTTAAATCTTTGGATCATAGATCATCATTCACGAATTCCAAGAAAATTTGGTGGAGCTTGTTTTTGATAAGGTTTCTTTCTTCTTCTCTTCAATTTATTATGAAAATAAAAATAAGAAATTTATCACAAAATTATTGTGTGGATACATTACCATTTGTCGTTCTGTCTAATTTCCTGTTAAAAATCTGATCCTCTCATGATTCTTCATAACAAGAGTCTTCTATAACATTTACTAGGTCAGAATGCAAGGCGCGTATTATTGCAATTACTTCGTCCAAATTGCACGCGCTATTTAAGTCCTGGTGACCTGGTTTCTCTCAAGATGTCTGTACCTTCTCTCTGCACAAAGGTAATTTTGGATTTTATGTCTTCTTCAGCAATATCTTAAATTGTTATGCCCGCTATATTTTAATGTCATATATTTCCTTGGCTTCCAGGGTGATTCAGACAATCCTTCAGAATCTTCAAAGGTTAGTGGATCAGTGGAGGAGGCAAACAGTGATGGAGATATGACAGTAAATGAGGACAATAGAGACTCTTGAAATGTTTGAGGGCGGAAAAAAGGATCCATTGATTAGAAGGCAGGAATTGTTAGTCAAGACTGGTCTGGCCGAGGTTTCTTTCTTTAAAATAATGAATATACTCTTGGATTCTTGAACATAATTGTCACTTTTTTTCTGCTTTTTTATCATCTGTGTATAATATAAGAAATTTGATGAATTTTATTTCAGAATCTGCCAGACTAATTTTTGAAATAAAATAAAAAATCATTTTAAAGTGGTTAATTGAACTAATGGTATGCTTTGCAGAGAGGCTTGTTGATGTATGCATTGATAATGCTGAGAAATTACTTGTATCAAATTTTTATCAAAGAACTCATATACGAGGTAACCTTACCTTTTGCTACTTATATTTATTTTTATTATTTTTTGGTTAGATGCCTGATGAAATATGAAGAAAATGAAAATTATGAAACTTTAATTCTCCGGGTTTTCTAGTATTTGGTGTAAAAATGCATATAATATACCTGGAAGAATTCGATTTTTACGCATTCTACATTCTCAACACAAAGATTGCAACTGGAGGTGCAGATGGAATTCTTTACCCTATAGAATCAGGAGATGAACATCTTATCGAAAATTTCCACTCCAGTCGTACGATTAGAAAACTAATATTGGACTGCCCCAGCTTTGCTTCCACTTTATGGAATACAGCTCTTAAAGGGAAGTGTGAAATTTGGGCTGATGGTCACAGGTTAGCCAACCTACTGCTCCTCTTCTAGTTCCTAGTAACCAATCTGTTGCATCCTTAGATAAATAGAATCAATTCTTACTATAATGCTTCTAATTTCGATTTTATAATTGTAGTGGTAAGGTGATGTCTGCATTCTTGGAATCGGCGGATTCAAAAGTTCGAGAGCTGGCAAAAGATGAGCTGCAGCCTCTGATAGAAAGCTGCAAACTCAAAATCTACTTGAAGCCGCCAGTAGCAAAAGAGGGTTGAGACATATTGCAATGACAGATTCGGGAGAATTTTTCTCAACTGCAAGCTAATTAGACCTATTCCAAAGACCACATGCTAATTAGAGACTGTATTTGATCAGAGTAACAAGGTGATGTTCAGTAGAACCACTTCGGGGTTCTTAGGCAAAGGAGAAATTTTGTATGAATTTTGTTTTGTTTTTTTTTTTTTTGTTTTTGTTTTTGAGCGGTGATATTTTTTGTCAATTGACATGAATGTTGTGAAATAACGCAAATTCCCGATAAACCAAACTTATGAGAAAACAAGAATATAAAATAACACACAAATTTGATAACGGAGTTCGGCCAATCTTGCTTACGATATCCACCTGTTGCCAGATCTTTTTCTTACCGAAAGAGTAGAAATTAGCGAGGTGTCTTACAAGCTCGCGACCATGGCTTGATTACACTCGAGAAAATTACTCTCAATTTTCTCTCACAAAAACTTTGCTCTCTAAGCTTTTCTCAATTGGAATGAAAACTTTGGATAGTTAATTATTCTGATTACAATTACGTCTATTTATAGGAAAATTCACCTTGAATTACTCCTTAAATTAATAGTTCCCTTGAATTGCTCATGAATTAAGCTCCATTGTTTTACTCCTTGTTTTGCTCCAGTGTTTTACTCTTGTTTTGTTCCATGTTTTGCTCCTTAATTTGCTCCTTAATTTGCTCCTTAAATTAAGGAGCTTTTATAACAATAATCTCTAACAATCTCCCACTTGAAGACCGATTTCAATCTGTCTTCACACCTCGATCAATGCAGAACTTTTCTAGTCTTTGTTACTCTGTGAGACCAACCTGAAGTTGAGCCTGACTTAGAATTTGTCAATAATCACCACCTTTGTTAACATATCTCGGTGGATTTTGCTTCCTTGAATCTTCTACAGTATTAACACATCATCTTACAATAGAGATCATTGTGATAACGAGAAGTCGATATGTTTGGTTCTAGAATGAAATCTTGAATTCTTCGCCAAGTGTATTGCAACTTTGACTATCACTACGCAGAACATTCTTCTCTTGTTTGAATCCCAATCTGACTCAGTTAACAAACCTTGAAGCCATATCATCTCTTTACTAGCTTGATTCTTGCTACATACTCGGCCTACGTAGTGGATAGAGTGACAATTTTACGTATTTATGACATCCAACTAACATTTTGTAGTTCCAATGATAAATATATAACAGTGGTGCTTCTTCGGTGATCAACTTCACCTCCAAAGTACGCATCTACGTATCCTTGTACTTTTAACTCTCCTTTACTAAAGTACAAACACTTTTACTGTGGTGCCTCGAGATATCTCAAAATCCACTTGTTCGTCTCCCAATGAGTTTCCTCGGATTTGACATAACCGCTAACATGACTCCCATCGCATGGCCAATGTACGGTCTTGTCTGAGACCGTTGCGTCACATCAAACTTCCAATGGGTGAGGCATAAGAAACCTTAGCCATGAATTCTCTCTCTTCCTCTGCAATAGGGGACCGATCCTTGGATAGGCGAAAATGACTAGCCAGGTGTGCTAGCAGCATCGCCCGTGTTGAATCTTTGCAAAACACGATTGATGTACTCTGCACGAGATAATTGCAAGGATCCTTTCTTCTTATTTCTTGTGATTTGCATTCCAAGAATCTTCTTTCTTGGACCCCAAGTCTTTCATGTCAAATTCCTTTGACAATTCTTCCTTCAACCTTTTAATATCATCCGTATCCGACACTTGCTTAACATATCATCAACGTAAAGTAGTAAAATGATATAACCGGACCTATATCTCTTGAAGTAGCAACAATGATCGACATTGCACTTACGGAAACCTTCCTTGTGCGTAGTACATCAAATTTTTGTACCATTGTCTCGGGGCTTGTTTCTGTGCCATACAAACTCTTCTTAAGTCTCAGCACCATGTATTCTTCTTCCCCCTACGAGAAACCTTCACGGTACATGTATATTTCTTCATCTAAATCTCCATGAAGGAATGCGATCTTCACATCCAACGTTCAAGATGAAGATCTTGATGGCTACATACTCGATATTGATCCGATAGTATTGAGCTTCACAACGGGAGCAAAAATGTCGGTATAGTCAACTCCTTCCTTCTGTTGAAACCCTTTGACAACTAGGCGGGCTTTGTATCTCTTGGAACCATCGTACTCCTCTTTCACCCGGTACACCCGTTTATGTTGTGAAGTTCCTTCTTTCCCATAGGTAACCTGACTAGTTCCCGTGTCCGGTTGGAGATGAGAGATTTCATTTCTTCTTTCTGCAAGCTCCCACTTGTTTGGAATCTTGAGTCGACAAGCTTCATCATAGCATTCGGGCTCCACTCCAGTGATCAATGCAACATATAGTTCATGTATCTCCGTAGGCACGTGAGGTCGAGAAGACCTTCTCAATACAGGAGAGTGGAGTAAGAGGTATGGTGTGTCGAATGATGTGTCTTGCTTTGTCAACCAAGTTCCTGCAGGTGAGGACTTGTTACAATTGGTTACATGCGGAAGTATCCGGGACATCATCTGTATTCTGCAAATCTTGACTCATTCGCTCGAGTCATTGGCGTCATTTTATGCATGTCCTTATACATCACCTTTCGTTGAAAATCACATCTGCTACGGATAACTTTCTTCTTTTTGTCATCCCAAATCACGGTAGCCAAACTCATCCTCACCATAGCCAATGAATGTGGCATTTCTTGGATTTGGGATCAAGCTTATTCCCGCCTTGATCACCGATATGCACTGAAATGCTACACAACCGAAAACTTTTAGATGTGATATTTTCACCTCTTTTCTGCTCCATACCTCCTCTGGTATTCTATGCTCACGCCTAATGGAACGAGATGGGCCTCGGTTGATCAAAGTAGTGCCATGTTGATACGCCGCCTGCACTGCTTCAGATGGGCATTGTATACGAATGCTTCGCTCTTCTGTCAACGTTCGGTTCATTTCGCTACACCATTGTGTGTTGAGGCGTGCACAACACGATTCTTCCCGTTCTAATCCCGTGCTTATAGCGAGAAATTTTTGAATTTGGTGTCTTCATATTCACCACCAAGATATCGTTACGAGCTTTTTGATCTTTAAACCCGTCTCATTTTCCACCGTAGCTTTCCATCTTACGAAAGCCTCAAATATGGACTTATGCTTTAGAAAGTAAACCCATACCTTCGAGAGTGATCATCGATGAAAGTCACTAAGTAGTGTTTCCCGCGATAGATGAGACGGTCGTTGGTCCCCAAACCATCGAGTGAATAAGCTACAGCCTTTCCTTCTTTGGGATTACGCAACTTGTCCGAAAGTGACTCTCTTTTGCTTTCCAAGTATGCAATCTTCGCACGTGTCTATCTCGTGTTGTAGACCGGAAGTTTTCCGCTTCGAGTGCATAATCTTCATCCCCTTCCTTACTCATGGCCTAGTCTCTGGTGCCTTGATTGGTGTTTCATTTCTTCTTTGCAACCCGTACTGAACAACGTGCCTCCGTGTCATGTAAAGAGTGCCACTTTTCTTGCCCTCGAGCAAGCTTGCACCCTTTGGAAATCTTCCAATCACCACGTGGAAGATCGTAGTGTAGCCTTACTCGGCCAATTGGTGCCCACCGAGATTAAGTTCCTTACGAGATCGGGAATATGCTTGACATCCTTCGGTTCCCAAACAAATCCGTTCAACTTAATCTTCACTACACCTTGCCAATAATAACATGGTTGATCATCACCAAGATATACCTTTCCAAGGTTTCCTAGGGACATATTTCTCGAAGAATTCTTTTTGTGAAGTAACGTGGAACGATGCTCCAGTCTAACACCCAAGATTCTTCCTTGCTCTCCAAAAAGCATATCAATGCATCATCTCCTCCCGGTGGAAGTAACATTTGCCTACTGCCTTCACTTGTTTGTCATACATGCATTCTTGCACCGATTTTTGTAGTGCAGGTTCTTCCACAATTCCAACACTCGATAGTCTTGGTATGGGGTATTAGATTCTGGATTGGACCTCTGTCTTTTGATCTACCTCGGTAGTCGGTTCTACCACGTCCATTTCCTTTGGTTGAATTTCTTCCTCTTGACTCGTATGCAAAGCGAAGAGGTTGACGATTCACCCGTCTCTCTACGTCCGGATCTCTTCACCGAGAACCAAATCACGAACATCGTCAAATTTCAACTTATTGCTTCCCGATGAGCTACTCCAGCGGTAGTGACAGGTAGCATTCCATTTCTGGTAGAGAAGACAAAAGTATCAATGCTCGTACTTCTTCATCGAATTCAATTTCCTTGAACTCAACCGGGTTGTATGCCGTGTTGAGTTCGTTGAGATGTTGAGCTACCGATGCGCCTTCCGTCATCGCCATGAAATTGACCGCCTCATCAAGAGTGCACTTTGTTTGAGGCCGATGGCTTCTCGTACATATTGGAGAGAGCTTCCATAAGACCCGCCATGGTCTTTTCCTTTGCTATGTTGAAAGCAACATTACGGGATAACGTCAATCGAATAACTCCGAGGGCTTATGCACCGTCTAGAAGATTCCAATCTTCTTCCTTCATAGCCTACGGCTTCTTCCCGAGAGGTTGATATAGATTTCTTTGATCTGAGATAATCCTCTATCTGCATTTTCCCGAAACCCGAAATACGGCCATCAAATTTCTCGAGTTTCACCCTTCCTTCAAATCCGCGGCCATTTCTCCCACTAAAATCTCGACTTCCTCTGGATCGTTTCGATTATTTCTTGCGAGAAAATTGAGCGTAAATCACTACCAATAGCTCGATACTAGTTGTTGGGAAATAACGCAAATTCCCGATTAGCCAAACTTATGAGAAAGCAAGAATATAAAATAACACACAAATTTGATAACGGAGTTCGGCCAATCTTGCTTACGTCTCGGACCTCATGAGATCTTTTCTTGAAAGAGTAGAAATTACACAAGGTGTTTACTGATGTTCACAACCCACAACCCAATTACACTCAAGAAAATTACTCTCAATTTTCTCTCACAAAAGCTTTGCTCTCTAAGCTTTTCTCTCAATTGGAATGAAAACTTTGGATGGTTAATTCATTACAATTACACATCTATTTATAGGAAAATTCACTCCTTGAATTATTCCTTAAATTAATGGTTCCTTGAATTGCTCCTTGAATTAAGCTCCATGTTTTACTCCTTGTTTTGTTCCATGTTTTGCTCAATGTTTTACTCCTTGTTTTGTTCCATGTTTTGCTCCTTAATTTGCTCCTTAAATTAAGGAGCTTTATAACAATAATCTCTAACAATGAACTTATTTAATTTTGTAAAAGAGAAGACAAAACCTGTTCTAAGATTGAGTTCAGTTAGGCGGCCTTTTATAAATTGCAAATAACTTAGCTGTGAATGGTGTGGCTTGGACACATATAAAAGTCATTCGAGCTCCAATTGCCGTTATTGGTTGCAGACTAGACATTCGAATTCAGAATCTTCAGGCGGTGGTGACTTGATGTTGGTGCTCAAGGTGTGCATGGGTTTGTTATTGGCTTTACTATAATCTTCTACCAATTATGATTTCCAAATTCTTTGCGCATGAAGCACTTTTCCTCTACATTTCCATATCTCATGCAATAGTATAAAAGCTCCCAAGCAAGTATTGGTTGTCAAGCTCGATCGGCTTTTAAGCTGCCTTTATTAGCAGTAACTTTTTATGATCCTTGAAAAACAATGCTTAATTCTAGATGCTTTCCAAACTTGTTTGACCTCCTTGTACTCCCAATTATGTGAGAGATGATCTCCATTCCATTGGAACATAGTAGGCACTTTGAGTCTAAGGCAATGTGCCTTCTAGTCAGGTCGAAATTCCATGGAAATAAATTTCTCATTACATGTTACACAAAGATTAATGTTTAATTAATATCCAGAAAATCGTTTTTGTTAAGTTTCATTATCCATTCTAATAGTGTAATTTTGTAAAATTGTAAAATTGTAACATTTTATATGTTTTATTATTTTTATTTTTTGACATTTTGAGTTTTAGTTTATTTGTTGATTTTTTTTTGTCATTTTATTACAATGATTTTTAAAATAATTTACATAATTTTAAAAATTATAACCACAAAATAATATTCTTTATTCTCATTTCATACATTTTTGCTATTAAAAAAATATTTGATATATCATTTTATTTTGAACGCGATTTAACTAAATGTTATTTAAATTAAATTATAACCATTTAAGTCCGTTTAAAATTAAACTCTATCTAATTAAATTCGTTCAATATTTAAAATACTATTTTATTATATATCTAATTGAATTCGTTCAATATTATTAGAATATTATTTTATTATTTTATTATTATAAGTTTTAAAAGCTTTGTGTTTTTGTATTTTTTTTGGCTAAGACATTGTTGTCTAATTTGCTCTCTTAAGAGTTCCTGTATCATATTCGACTTCAAAGATTGAGGAATCATAGTTCCTCTTGGCATTTTCTCCTCTGAAATACTAAAATTATGATTTATTATAAATCATGGTCCTAAGTTAATGACACAGCTATAAATTTTGTTCTGATAAAGCACAATAGTTGAATTTTTTTTTACTTATCGTTAATTAATATAAAATTTATCAAGAAATTTAAATAATATATAAAATATAGTAATCCATTTTATATTTTTTGAGGAGGAGTAATAGAAAAAATATTTATGGATAAAGCTTTTGCGCAAATATAGAAATAAAAGTAACAATGGATATATTATACCAAAAGCTAATAAAGGAGCCTAATCAACTTTTTTTTTATAATAGAATTTAGTATTAAATATTTTCTAAACATCACATATTTCAAAAAATAAATTATATTAAGGGAGGAACAAATTAAAAGTTAGATTTTATTGTTAAACATAGAAGAATATAAAAATTTAAACATCCAAAAATGTAATTTCACTTTAAAAGAAAAATAGTAAAAAATAATCTTTAGCAATTTTATTGACTAAATACAAATCAAAAATATTTATAAATAAATATATATATTAAATAAGAAAATTAGTTTAAAATATAAATAATTGATTATTTTAATGTTTTATAAAATTGAATAAATTTTTTCATAATTTTCATAAATTTTTCTAAAAGTTTTATTTGACAACTACAATATATTTAACATATAAATAAAATTTAAAGGATATTACGATGCTATGGTAATTGTACTTTTATAAATTATATATATTAATCATATTTTTTAAAATTAGTGCAATTTAATCACCTTAATATTTTTTTAGAACAATACAGTTAATCGTTATCAATTTTTATTTTTTGATCATTTTTGTGGTGAAAACACTTAAGTTGAATAATATTATATAAGAGATTGATAGATATTTAATGTTAAAAATGTTTCAAAAATTAAAAAAATTAAAATAATAGCTGTGATTCAAGAGTTCAATACAATTGAGTGATTTTGGGATTTAAGGTATAATAATCTAATCAAGGGGTTAATTAAATATCAAGTTTTTTTTCATATTGAACAAACAGTTCCATTGGTCCCAAGTCTGCTCACTAATAACTATAGAATGATGCGGTGTTTATGTATATAAATAATTAATCATTTTAATATATATATAAATGTGTATATTAGCGGATTATAAAATGTATAAGTCACATATTAGGTAAAATGATAATTTTATTAGCCAAATATTTATTTTTAGGAAAGGATACACTAAAGGTTGTATATTTATTTTTAAAATAATAGTTAGATTTTATATTTTTTTATAATAATTTAGTCTTATAATTATGAAAAAGTGACTATAGAAGAATAAATACATATTTTTTTATTTCAATTCTTTTAATTTTATAATTTATTTAAGTTATAATAGTTTTTATCTAATATAATTGAAAAAATTAAAAAAAAAATTATATTTTTCCTTGAAGAGTAACTTTTTTTATAACAGTAAGATTAAACTATTATAAAAAATATTATTTTTATAATAAATAAAAATTATAGAGATATTTTTCTTATTTTTATTTATTAATTAATTAATTTAATATTTAATTGGATTAAATAATAGAAAATAAAAATGTATAAAAACTTACAAGTAGCCAAGAATGTATGTGATTGATTGACAAACAATGATATTTTGATAATTTATTTAATTGAAAATTATTTAACTATAAACATTGATTTAATCTAATGAATTAATTGAATTAAAATTGTGCACTCCCATAAGAATTAGGAATCTTACGAGGTCTTGAAAGCAAAAGAAGATTGTGAGAATAAGATTATTAATAGCACATAATTTTATATGCAACTAATATACTTTATCATATGTGTATTAGTTGTATGCAACTAATATATATTTTTTTTAAAATATTTTTTCTAAAAAGCAGATTCTTATTTCCTATATTTAAACATGTATTAGTATTCATTGTATTTTAAGACTGTAAATACATTTTCAATATATTCAATTTGGTATCAAAGTAGAGAAAAAAAAATATTTTTTTTATCGGTTTCTGAGCAAGCAGCGCCGCCTAGCGCCGCCGCCAGTTTTTATGCAGTGTCGTTAACCTTATCGCGTTGTCCAATTCGCGTTGTAGTTGCAGATATGCCGTCCAGTTCGCGTTGTCCAGTTCGCGAGGTCGATCCATGTTGTCGATTCCACGAGGTCGATCCATGTTGTCGATTCGCGAGTCGATCCATGTTGTCGGTCGCGAGTCCGGCCAGCTGTCGATTCGCGAGTCGGCCAGCCTGTCGATTCGCGAGTCCGGCCAGCGGTCCGATTCCACGAGTCATTGTCGATTCGCGAGGTCGATCCCTTGTCGATTCATGAGGTCGATCACATGTTGTCGATTCGCGAGGTCGATCCGCGTTGTCCAATTCGCGAGTCGATCCTTGTCCGATTCGCGAGGTCCGGCCGCGATGTCGATTCGCGAGGTCCGGCCAGCGTTGTCCGATTCACGAGGTCGATTCGCTTGTCGATTCGCGAGGTCGATCGCGATGTCCGATTCGCGAGGTCGATCGCGTCGATTCGCGAGTCCCGATCATGTTGTCCGATTCACGAGGTCGGTCTGTGTCGATTCGCGAGGTCGATCCGGTCCGGTTCATGAGGTCCGATCCGCTCGATTCGCGAGGTCGATCCGCACTGTCTGGATTCGCGAGGTCGATCGCGATGTCGATTCGCGAGTCCGATCCGTCTTTGTCGATTCACGAGGTCCAACCCGCGCTATCCAATTCGCGAGGTCCAGCCCGCGCCGTTCAGCCCCTGTTGACTAGCCCTGTGCCGTCTTTCCCTATGCACCCTGCACCGTTCAGCTCGCACACCCCTGCGCGCCGTGCAGCTCGCGCACCCTGCACCGTTCAACTCGCGCACCCCTGCGCGCCGTCTAGCTTCTCCTTGCATTTTCTGTGAGTCCGCACTACTCAGTTTTTTGGAAATTTTGTTTCCCTTTTTCAGTTTTAAGTTCTGCCTATCAGCCCAAGCCTATAAGTTCAAGCCCAATGACCCGTCAAGTCCAAGTGCATCAAATTTAATTTTTCACCACCCCAAAAAAAAACAATCCGCTACACAATATATATATATATATATATATATATATATTTATTATTATTATTTTAATGGAAGATTCAAGAAAGCATCAAGTTTCCAGAATTCATGAGGTTCTAAATTTTGAAGTTTCTATTAAGAGTTCAGAAATTGGTTCTTTTGGGGGTACTAAACTTAATGGTACAAACTTTCGAACATGGAAAAAAGTTATGTCTGTTTAACTTCGTGGGATGCATAAGATGGGACATGTATCTGGATCAATTCGGGCTCCTAGTCAAGATGATATAGAAGCCTATACTAGGTGGGAAGATGATGATGGCTTTGTGATGTCAATTCTATTTAGAGCCATCACTGATGATATATTACAAATGGTGGAGGAATATGAAACTGCTGAGGCCATATGGAATACCTTAAGCGATCTCTATACAAATGAGTCTGACTTTATTCAAGTTTATGAACTCATGTGCAAAGCTGCTGGCATGCAGCAAAATGGGCAACCAGTATCTCTTTTTTTTTTACCAAGCTGAAAAATGTATGGGCTGAAATTGACCAAAAACGCCCGTGTAAAATTAAAAATCCAGAAGACCTTATGTGGTACCAGAAAGAGAAGGAGCTTGAACGAGTACATGCCTTTTTAAGAGGCCTTGATACAAAACATAATAGTGCTAAAGGCGAATTGCTTCGAATGTCAGACCCTCCGAGCTTGACTACTGCCTTTACATACATCCGTAAAGACGAATCTCAGCAAGAGAGTCTTCATCAGGCACATGTTGAGGTATCAAGCCTAGCCATTCAAGCCAAATCAAAGGCACCTTTCCTCCAGCAGCAAAATTCAATTCCACTTCATCAGTAGGGACCTCCACCAGGTTTTACCAATCGCCCTCTTCTTCCTTGCTCTTATTGCAATGAACAAGGGCATCTTCGTGAGACTTGTTGGAAACTATATCCACACTTGAAACCAAAAGCAAACTACCATGGAGCAAAACGACAACATGGGCATCGTTCTAAAGCAAAAGCAATTGTCGTACAAATTGTCCAAGAACCATACTACTATGGATAGAATCATCCTATGAAATGTGGAGGTATCCCTACAGCTTCAATCACTGGTCGTGGTAAGATTGGTATGACCTTAAATGTTTCTCACTCTGTTGGGTCTAATACTTTGATTATTGATTCTGGTGCATCTGATCATATGACTTATGATAAATCTTATTTTAATGAGTTATCTCCCCCACCAGTGTCTTATGTTACAAATGCTAATGGTGAGGCCTTTCCTGTCTTAGGACAGGGGTCAGTTAATATCACTCCATCTTTACAGCTCCATAATGTTTTATATGTACCCGACTTATCTCATCACTTAATATCTGTCCCACAGTTGAATATTGAGTCTAAATGCTTTGTAACCTTTTATCCTATGTATGTGATTTTTCAGGATCTTCTTACCAGGGAAATAATTGGTCGAGGGTATCTGTGGGGCAGATTGTTCCGTTTGGATCAGAACTACGGAGGGGAGAAACCAGGAGCACGGGCAAGCACTGCATTAACTTCTAGTTCTGATAAGCTAAGTGAAATTTGGTTGTGGCATTGCTGCTTAGGGCATCCATCTTTTAGTCTTATGAAAAAAACCATGCCTACTTTATTTATTGGTGTTAGTGAGACTGTTTTGCATTGTGAGACTTGTGTTTTGGCCAAGAGCCACCGTGTTACTTATTCTCCTAGTATTTCTAATAAAAGTACTATTCCTTTTAAATTAATTCATTCTGATGTTTGGGGACCATCTAAAGAGACCACTATATCGGGTATGAGATATTTTGTTTCATTTATCGATGATTGTACAAGGTTATCATGGATTTCTCTTCTTAGAACAAAAGATGAAGTTTTTTTAGTTTTTCAAAATTTTCATACCTTTGTTCAAACACAATATAATGGCATCATTCGGATCCTCCGTTCTGACAATGGGGGGGGGGGGATATGTTAATCATGTTTTTCAAAAAAAATTCAAAACACATGGGATTATTCACCAAACTACTTGTCCGCAAACATCGGAACAAAATGGAATGTCTGAAAGAAAAAATCGTCATTTACTTGATATGGCTCGTGCACTCTTATTTAGTGCTTATATGCCAAAATACCTTTGGGGTGATGCTGTACAAGCTTCCGCCCATCTCATCAGTCGTCTCCCATCTAGTGTCTGATGAGCGAAAACCGGCATCGCCAATTCTCGCAAATACTTTGGTTTTAATATTTGTAAAACTCTCGCAAGTGCACGAATCATTTCGTAGAAAATGATAAGTATACTCCCAAGGTCGATCTAAGGAAGGAATGTATGTGGTTCTTAATTTATTATTCAAACTTTTAAAAACGAAATTAAATCCTAAACATCCTGTCACGATATTTTGGTTTTTGTGTTCCTAATCTAATAACATTAAAATAAACATATATACAGATTAATTAAATAAAAAAATAAACATAGATACAAATTCAATAAATATTTATCTACAAATATAATTACAGATTCAATAAATATTCATGCAAATTTTATCATTTAAATTAGTGGAGTATTTATGGATATAATAACTAAGTTAATTATGCTTGCTCATATTATCTAGGCTATTAAAGATATAAATTGATATTTTATTGATTCTCTCTTTTTTATATGAATACCACCTTTGGTGGGGTTAGATACTCTTTGTTAACTAAACAAATCAATTAACACCTATGGGTGGGGTTGATAACTAATTTGGTTAATTAAATTAATTCCTTTTTCTAAGAGATTGAAAATGAACCATTTAAATGCCACCTTTGGTGGGGTTAGACAATTTAAACTTTATGCAAGGTGTCCAAATTAAACCTAAGAATTTAGTTATCCGAGTACTAACTTTCAAGTTTTAAAACTACTACTGAAAACATGTTGTCAATACATTTTCAGATAATAATTCTTATAAAAACTTTTGAAATAGAGCTTTACTCTAACAACCGGGCGATTGTACCAACAAATAAAAGAGCACTATTCTAAATTAGACCGGATAACTAAACCTTAAAATCTAATTTTCAGATTTAAGTTTGTAATGAAAAATAATATATTTCTCTCTAACATTCTTAATATAAAATCTTGAATAAAAATAAAATCAATTCATTTT
Organism: Hippophae rhamnoides; assembly: GCA_033030585.1. Lineage (NCBI taxonomy): Eukaryota > Viridiplantae > Streptophyta > Magnoliopsida > Rosales > Elaeagnaceae > Hippophae > Hippophae rhamnoides. The sequence goes on along the minus strand of CM065429.1, from coordinate 55,455,589 downwards.
AGAGATTTTTACCTATTTAATATTTCGCAAGCATAACAACGTTATTATTATATCATTTTTACAAATAGCCAGCAGAGTTAAATTTAATCACAGACAAATTAAATATAACATGTAAGAAATAAGCATAAAAAATAACTGCAAAGAAAATAAAATCCTTACAGTACTTCGATGCCATTCTCGTTGCTAGAAAACCTCCAAACGGAATTTGCACTCCCATTTATTGAATCAAAAAGCTAATAAATTACAAAAACATAACTAGTTCTTCCCAAAAAGGGAAGAACTCTAAAACTAAGACAATTGAACTAAAAACTAAGAGAAAAACTAAGAAAAGCTTAGAAACTAAGAAAGAAACTAAGAAAAACTTAAAAACTAAGAAATGAGAGAAAGAAAGAAGAGAGAAGTGAGGTTTTGAGGTGTGTCTTGAAGTGAATGGAAGGGGGGTATTTATAGGTGAGGATGGAGAGAAAAAATGATTAAAAAAATGTTAAAAAAATATTAAAAAATAAAAACGTGTTTTGGACCTGTTGAGGTCATCAATGACGTCGGCGTGACGTCATAAGGGCTGCACGTGAAAAATGGGTCAAAAACGCGTTGAAGCGCTGGCCGGGCCGGGCCATTCTGGCGCCATTCTGTATGCGCCAGCTGCAGCGTGAACAGTGCCCGCGCGCGGCGCTGTATGAGCAAGCATCGCGGCGTGACTCTGGCGGGCCTTGTATGTATGGCATGGCGCTGAAATTTGGGCCGCGGCGCGCGTTTTTCCGATCTTTGACATTTTTGACCTTTTCGACCCATTTTGTCCAATTTTTCCATGTTTGTTGACCTTTTTCCACTTATTTATCAATTTATTTGTGATGTATTGCTTCAAGTATTCTTCTTTGAGTCTTTACATTGCATTTTTAGGCCAAAATTCACGAAAAACAATAAAAATACCCGTGATTCCGAAAAGACAAATTTATATAAATATATGATAAAACATATAAATATATATATTTTTAATCAATTAAAGTGCATAAAATCATGGTTATTTTAGTGCTTCTTGAGCACTCATCCCTACCTCCAGCCAGCTCCTTGCTAGTGCCTTAGCAAGAGAAGCGATAAAAACTAAAAATTAAACTATCCTAAATCACTTCCGTGGATTGACACGGTTGCATTTAGCCTATGCAACAAGCCTTTAAACCCCTAGGTTGCCCTAGTGGACGAGTTTGAGTCTCGTGAGGCTTTTGATAATGATACCCACAAACATTGAACTAAATGTAAAAACAAAAGAAACAATAAAAACAAACAACTTAAAAATTAAATTTACAACAAAATCACAAATTATCAACATCTCACAAAAATTTCTCATACTTTTTAATCTCCTTTAAGATCATAATTAAAATCTCAAGCATAAGTTATTTTAATCTCTTTAAACAATCATGATTTATTATAATAATTAGTCGAAAATCATTTTCATATTTCATATCAAAAATGTATCAATTTAATTTCACCCAATTTCAGTGTCATGAATCGTAATTCGCCGACTCTATTCCTCACAAGTCAATACTCTCAAAACTCTTGAATCCTATGGGTTCAAACACTCATACTAATTTATATGCGAAAAGAGTTGATGTATAGAAATGAACTAATATGTTCGCATATGTATAAAGAATAAAGGCTCAAAGTGTTATTTTAACATTGATCTCATGAAAGGAATCAAATGTATAAATTATAAAGATATCATATATAAAAATTATTTTCATGCATAAATCAAACTCATTAAGAAAGAATTTCAAGATATATGCCTTTTACAAATGAAGAAATTGCAATGACTTTTTAGGGAATTACTTCTTATATCTTTCTTTTGTAATTAGCCTTTACTCACAACTTTGTAGGCAATGCGGGTTATAGTATGTAGATGATACTATTTTTATCTCTCTCTTTTTTTTTCTCGTAGATATTTTTCAATATGTGTATTTTTTAGAGAGTCAACCCATTATACTGATTGTACATTGTTTTGGTTTTTGGTGAGTGGTTAATTTTGTGGCTTTTCTGTTTGATCTTGGTTTAGGTAACCCCAGACATGTCTTTGTGTTTTTGTAGTAGTCATGCATAAATGAGATATAAGCATATACTATCAATTTCTACTCAAATCATTTAATCTAAGCAAAAATAATAATCAAAAATATATGATACTCTATTAAAATGAAAAAAATTCATACATTCAATGCTAATACCTATAGAGATCATCTAAAAATTTGAAGAAATAAGAAATGTGTTTGGAGTAGAAAAAATATATATTTCACTCTGAATAAAGGAAAATAGGCTCAAATTATATCTCACAAAGGTAGTCTCCACTAGAAAAAACTCATAAACACCGATTTTGGGTTTAATATAATTTCAACATCTTATCAAGAAATACTAATTATGACAAAAACTAACTAATTATCAAAAATAATTACAAAATATTTCATGATATGTTTTCAAAAATTAATCTAACAGTACAAAAGACTTAACTATTTACTTAAATTTGATTTAAAGAAATGATAAACTTTTGTGAAACCTTTTTTTTTTTTTTTTTTTTTTTATTATTATTTTTAATTAAGTATGGTAACTTTTCACCACCCCCAACCTAGAACTTACATTGTCCTCAATGTAACAACTGTAAATTAAAGATAAAGAGAGAAGAGAAGAAAGATTACCTATTTCCTGAGAATGTGCAAGTAGTAATGGAAAATGCAGGTGCATCCATCATATTCATCATTATAGTGTATACAGACGGTCATTTGTAAACTTCTAACATCTCAACAAATATTTTTAGTTTTAACAATTTAAAAATTATTCACATGTAATTAAAATGAAATAAACAATAAAATTAAGTAAATAAAACAAATAACAAAAAAAAATTTTTTTTTTTTTATTTTTTTATTTTTATTTATTTTATTTATTTTTGTTTTTTTTATTTATTTTTTTATTTATTGTTTTTTTTTTTTTTTAAAATGATGGGTTGCCTCCCATCCAGCGCTTAGTTTAACGTCTTAGCAAGACGTATCTTTTTGGTGCTAAGGGTTACTCAGCCAAATGCAATCCATTTCAGCAATGTTGTTTGGTTCTTCTAAATAAGGCTTGACACGATGGCCATTGACTTTGAACGTTTTTTGTGTCTTGGAGTCCAATAGTTCCACTACTCCATGTTCAAATACTTGAACTATTTTGAATGGTCCATCCCATCTTGATCTCAGCTTTCCTGGAAACAATCTCAAACGAGAGTTAAATAAAAGAACTTTCATTCCAGGGTGAAGAGTCTTAGGAACTAGCCTCTTGTCATGATAGCGCTTAGTACGCTCCTTGTATAATTTGGCATTCTCATAGGCTTCATTCCTAATTTCTTCCAACTCATGAAAGTGTGGTAATCCTTTTTCACCTGCTTTGTCTAGATCCATGTTTACCTGTTTAATTGCCCAATAAGCTTTGTGTTCAAGTTCAACCGGAAGGTGGCATGCTTTCCCAAAGATTAACCTAGTAGGCTCATCCCAATAGGTGTTTTGTAAGCGGTGCGGTACGCCCATAAGGCATCATTTAGCTTAAATGCCCAATCCTTCCTTGACGGACGCACGATGCGTTCGGTATTCCCTTAATTTGCCTATTGCTCACTTCCACTAAACCTAAGTTTGAGGATGATATGGAGTAGCTACTTTATGTGTGATGTTGTACTTGTTTAGTATTCCATCAAAGAGTTTGTTACAAAAATGGCTACCTCCATCACTTATTATAGCTCTAGGCATTAGAACCTACCGAATATGAAATCTTTCAAGAATTTCACAACAACATTAGCATCATTGGTTTTGGTGGGGATAGCTTCTACCCACTTGGACACATAATCCACAAAGAACCAAAATGTATTGAAAACCATTAGATGGGGAAAAGGACCCATGAAGTCAATCCATACATCAAAGAGTTCAACAACTAAATTAGATGTCAAAGGCATTTCATCTCTTTTGCTTATGTTTCCTGTTCTTTGACATCTATCACATTGTGCACAAAACATATGAGGATCGTTAAAAAGAGCTGGCCAAGAGGATCCAGATCGTAATATCTTACGGGCTGTCTTTTCACCTCCAAAATGACCCCCACAATGAAGTTCATGACAAAAAGTCGAATGCTCTTATGTTCTTCTTCCGTACACATCTCAGGATGACTTGATCTTGACCAATCTTGTATAAATAAGTGGTCATCCCGTAAATAGTCCTTAATAGTTTTAAAAACCTTTTCTTGTCCCGATATGAAGTGTTAGGTCGCAAAACACCGGTGGCAAGATAGTTTACAATATCAAGATACCATGGGTTGGGACCTATGAAAAATAACTGTTCATCAGGAAAGGTTTCAACTATATCATCATTACTCTCATCTTTAAGAGAATTGAAGTCAGAAATCAACCTAGACAAATGGTCAGCTACTAAGTTTTCACTGCCTTTCTTATCCTTGATTTCTAGGTCAAATTCTTGTAAGAGTAAGACCCAATTGATTAATCTTGGCTTGGCATTTGGTTTACTTAATAGGTATCTTAAAGCAAAGTGATCGAATGTACAATCACTTTAGATCCTACTAAATAAGACCGAAATTTGTCTAAAGAGAATACTATAGCCAAGTATTCCTTTTCAGTGGTGTTCTCATTCATTTGGGCATCCTTGAGTGTTTTGCTAGCATAGTACATGACATGTAAACGCTTATCCACTCTTTGTCCCAGGACTGCTCCTATTGCATAATCAGAAGCGTCACACATTATCTCAAAAGGTAAAGACCATTTGGTGCCATTATAACAGGGGTAGATGTCGGTTTCTCTTTCAAGGTATTAAAGGAAATAAGGCTATCATTGTTGAAGTCAAATTCAGCATCTTTGGATAATAAGTTACATAAAGGACGACTTATTTTAGAGAAATCTTTAATAAATCGCCTATAAAATCCTGCATGTCCCAAGGAGCTTCTTATCCCCTTCACGAGATGTAGGGGAGGTAGTTTGGATATCAATTCAACTTTTGCCTTATCAACTTCAATACCCTTGTTTGAAATTATATGTCCCAAAACTATCCCTTGTTGAACCATAAAATGACTTTTCTCCCAACTAAGGGTTAGATTGCATTCAATGCATCTTTCTAAAACCAAAGTCAATTTATGTAAGCAATCATCAAATGAGTTCCCAAAGACAGAGAAATCGTCCATGAAAATTTCAATGAACTTCTCCACCATGTCCGAGAAAATGGATATCATGCATCTCCGGAAAGTGGCGAGCATTGCATAACCCAAATGGCATTCTGCGAAAAGCAAATGTCCCAAAAGGACATGTAAATGTGGTCTTTTCACGATCTTCTCGGTGCTATGGGTACTTGATAATATCCAGAGAGTCCATCCAAAAAACAAGAAAATTAGGTACTTGACTAATCTTTCCAACATTTGATCAATGAATGGAAGAGGAAAGTGATCCTTTTCGTATATAAATTTAGTTTCCTAAAATCTATACACATTCTCCATCCGGTGATTATTCTAGTGGGCACTAATTCACTTTTATCATTTTTAACAAGCTGTTATCCCGCATTTCTTTGGTACCACATGCATCGGACTAACCCACTTACTATCCGCAATAGGATAGATAATCCCTTCTCCTAACAATTTAAGGATTTCCTTTTTAACTACCTCTTGCATGTTTGGGTTTAGTCTTCTTTGGGCCTCTCGTACGGGTTTAGCACCATCCTCCAAGTTGATCTTGTGCATACACATTGTTGGACTAATGCCTCTTATATCCCCTATACTCCAACCTATAGATTTCTTAAACTTGTTTAAGCAACTTTGATGAGTTCCTTTTCTTGTGGTTTGGTCAAGGTTGAAGAAATTATCACTTTGGATATGTTTCTCCTTCTCCCAAAAACACATATTTTAAGTGCTCGAGGTAAGACTTTGAGTTCAAGTTCGGTGGATTGGCCTCTTTAACAGATGAAGAAGCTGGGTAGATTTAAAAGTGCACTAGATTTTGTCATCACTTCATTATTGTCTAGTTGTTCAAGGAACCCCTTAATTTCTTCATCTAAATCTTCTTCAACCTTTTCAAGTGTAAGAACAGTTTCAAGCTTGGCTTCTATTGCGGTTTGGAAAAAGGTGTTTTGGACAAGATTGTCCAAAGGATCAACTTCGAATATTTCATCGATGGCAGAAATAGAAGGGAAAGGTGAAGAATCAAAAACTTTGAAATGAACAGTCTCTCCTAAGACTGTCATTGTCAAATTTCCATCTTGGACATCAATAATAGTTTTAGTAGTTGCCATAAATGGTCTACCAAGCAATATTGTATGCTCTCTGTCCAATCTTGGGATTTTCTTGCATATCCAGAACCACAAAGTCAACGTGTATTATCGGTTTGTCTACTGTACCAAAACATCCTCAACTATTCCCTCCGGATATTTAAGAGATCTATCCGCAAGTTGCGGGGACATAGTTGTGGGTTTTAAATCCCCTAGATTGAATTTGTGAGAATATAGAGTAGGGCATCAAATTTATACTAGCACCTAAATCAAGCATTGCCTTAGCAACCTTCCTATCCCCCATAGTTATGTTTATAATAAAACTTCCAGGGGCTTTCAACTTAGGGGTAGTTTGTCTTTGAGAAATCTGTTAGCTAGAAATTTACGACACTACTACTCGTTCATTCAGTTCATACCTCCTTTTCTTAGTGTTCAACTCTTTGAAAAACTTGGCATATGAGGGCACATTCATGATCACTTCTAATAATGGTAAATTGATATTTACTTTAGAGAGCATATTAAAAAGATCATTGAATTGCTTATCTTGTTTGGATTCTTTCAAACGGTGGGGAAAAGGTACTTGCATCTGGTGTGGTTCTGTTGTCTTTTGAATTTTGGGAGTGTCAGATGACCCCCCAATGAGTTTTTCAGAAAGCTTGTGAAGTTTAACACTTGTTTCTCCTTTTTGTGAGATTAGAATGTCGCCTTCTTTGTTAAATGAACTACAAGGTAGTTTAGAGATTTCAGGTACACTGGTATTGACTACCTTACCACTTCGAAGGGTTCTAACATCTTTTGCTTGTTCTGGTTGACTGGGCAACTTTCCTGGTTCTTTCTTTTGCATTTGTTCAGCCAGTTGCCCAACTTTAGATTCAATTCTTTTAACCGAAGCCTCCATGGTGTTCAACCTTTGATTAGTCATCAGTTGGTTGTCACGACTAACTTGAATAAAAGCATTCAAGCTATCTTCTAAGGTTGGTTTAAAAGATTGGCTTGGTGGGTAAGGGTGGTTGTAGGTTGGGTGATTATAGGTGTTTGGATGATACTTTTGAAAATATTGGACTTCCTCTATGGCATCGACACTAGAATCACAAGTATTAGAATAATTATGAGTACCATGCCCAATTGAACAACACACTCCACATACCTCTTGATTTGAAATTTGGTGAGACGTGAGGAATTTCACTTGTTTAGTCAATTCAACAATTTGCAAGGTTATCTCATTATCAAAGCCGACTTCATTGACCTTTGCTTTCCTTCTACCACCTCTTTGTTGGGAATTAGAACCCAATACCATGTAGAGTATAGGTTTCCTCTGCGGTCTTTTCTCCTACAGACCTCCAAAGAAGATTATCAACCATGTATTGACTCTGTAGTGTCAATCCATCGTAAAAGAATTGGTTTTGTAGCTGTAGTGGAAAGCTATGATTTTGACATTGAATGAAAAGGAGTTTGAATCGTTCCCAAGCTTCATGAAAGGGCTCTTCATTCATTTGAGAAAATGTTGCTATCTTTGTTCTTTGATCAACGGTCTTTTGATGGGAATAGAACCTACCCATAAAAATTTCATAGATCGCCTCCCAAGTTTTAAGAGAACTCCGATTGTAGAGTAATGAACCATGACCAAGCTTTATCTTTGAGAGTGTAAGGAAAACACCTCATCCTAAGTTGATCTTCACTAATTGCATGTAGTGGAAAGGTTTGGACAATAGCATAGAATTCTCGAATGAAATGCAAAGGATCTTCATTAGGGATACCGTAAAAGGAAGGCAACAAAGAATAATGAATCTTTTTCAATTCATAATTCCTTGCAGCCTCTTGCAATTGGATGCCGGAAGTTACATTGCCAATGATTGGCATTGTATAGTCTTTCATCTTTTTCCGCCTATCTTCAGCATCTCCCATGTTTATTTGTAGTTGGAAATGATCCTCCTCCTATTGTGAATCAACATTTTGCTCTTAAAAACAATAGTAGATATCTCTAAAAAAAATGCAAGGAACCTAAAAATTTTTTTATTTTTTTTTTTTTTATTATTATTTTTTTTTTAAATTTAATTTAAACGAAGGGACACAATTTTTGAAACAAACGAATCTATTTTATTTGAAATTTTTTTTTTTTTTTTTTTTTTTTTACACGCAAACTAAAACAAAGGAAAATACAATAATGGGTGACCTCCCATGTAGGACTAAAATTTATCGTCTTCTAGTAAGACGTTGCTTGGAGATTGCAGAATGAAAAACTCAATGTCTCCTCTTCATTGAATTCATCTAAGTTTCAATTTTGCCTTTCTGCAAATGTTCAACTAACTGTTCAACTTGAACTTCCACCTTTTTGATAGAAGCTTCCACAGAGTCCAACCGTTGATTGGTTTTTGATTGATTGTCCCTACAAACTTGAATAAAAGAATTCAAGTTGTCCTCCAGGGTTGGTTTATTTGGAATGCTTCGTGGAATAGGTGGGTGGAATTCTTGGCTTTGCTGGTTTGAGCTTTGAGGGAAAGGAGGGTTGTTTTGCCTCCAAGAGAAATTTGGATGACTTCTCCATCCAGGATTATAGGTATTTGAATTGGGATCAAACCTTGGTCTCTGTTGATACGCTCCCAACACATTAACCTCGCCAGGTCCAGTTGTATCTCCTTGATATGGACAAGGCTTCAAGTACCTTGTCCCACGTTGTCGTACAAACCATATTGTTCATTATTTGTGTTGGTTTGTGTAGCGAGAAGGCAACTTGCTTAGTCGGTTGAACAAGTTGTTGTTGAACTTCATTACCGGAGTCAATCTCATGAACACCACTTTTCTCACTCTGGAGCTTTTCTCACTGGGAATTAGCACCCAACATCTCAAAGAGATTATACGTTTCGATGCGCTTTTTCTCCTATTGCTCCTCCCGCAATAAGGTCGACAATGAACCGACATTGTTGTGTAAGTCCATCGTAAAAGAATTGGTTCTGCAACCGTAGGGAAAGCTATGATGAGGACATTGAGTGAGAAACATTTTGAACCTATCCCAAGCTTCGTGGAATGGTTCTCCTTCCATCCGAGAGAAAGTAGCAATCTTTCCTCTCACTACGATGTTTTTGATGGGAATAGAATTTTCCCATGAATTTATTGTAAATTTGACCCCATGTCATCGAGAGAACCGGGGAAGTGACATCAACCAAGCTTTAGCCTTATCCTTTAAGGTGTACGGAAAACATCTCATTCTAGTGATCCTCGTTTAGAATACCGAGGGAATGTTTGGACCGTAGCATAGAAATCTCTCATAAAGGAAAGAGAATCTTCATTAGGTAGCCCGTATAAGGAAGGAAGCATAGAAAAATGAATATTTTTAAGGTCATAATTCCGAGCGACTTCTCCCAATGGATAGCGGCGATTGCCGTGCCAATCACCGGTCTTGCAAACTCTTTCATCGTGGTTTCCACTAACATGTTGGTTTTCCTCCATTTCTCTCGGTTCTAGTCAAGGACCAAGACGTTCTATGTTTGGCTCAAATTCTGGTTGTTGGGTAGGATCCAGTGTTGTTGACTCTTGTTTAATTTCATGAATTTTCTTTACATATGGTGTACGGGGGTTTCCTAAGGATCTCCTACCACGCATGTACTATTTTTAAACGTAAATTTAAAACTCCTGTCAACAAAAATAAAAGAAAATTAGAGAAATTTTCCATGGCATTTAATACAAAACACTGGACAATTTTTTTTTTTTTTTTTTTTTTTTTTTAATTTTTTTTATTTTTAAATAACATAATCAGTATTAACCAAGATGTTCCTGTGAAAGAATGGTGGTCTTGTAGCTCTTAAAAACCACTCTCTAGTAACAACGTTCGGGAAAGATTAATGGCACAGACAGCGCTTCAAAGAACTAGTTCCTGTATTTAACTCCCTTAGATTTTTACTTTTCATGCCTTTTAGTTTTTTTTTTTTTGACGGTAATTTTATTTTACTATTCACGCTAACTTATTTCTTATTAACTTAAAATTTTAAAAATTTTTTTTACGAACGGTAATTTTATTTTACTATTCACGCTATCTTATTTCTTATTAACTTAAATTTTTTTTTTTTTAATTTTTAATTTTTAATTTTTTTTTTAATTTTTAATTTTTTTTTTAATTTACTATTCATGAACGGTAAAAACTTTTTACTTCAAATTTCGAATTTCTAAATTATATTTTTTTTTTTTACTAATTTTTTTATTATTTTTTTTATTTTTTATTTTTTTTAATTTTTATTATTTTTTATTATTTTTTATTATTTTTTATTTTTTTATTTATTTTTTTTATGAAATTTGAAATTTGATTAAAAATTTTTATTTTTATTTTTTTATTTTATTTTATTTTATTTTATTTTTATTTTTATTTTTATTTTTATTTTATTTTATTTTTTTATTTTTTTTTTTTTAAAAAAAATCACAATTATTTACAACACAAAAAATATTTTTAAAATTTTGATAAATAAATTAAAAACGCTACTCCTTCCTCAAAGAATGGCCAAAAACTTGATGGTAAAAACCCAGATCGCTAATTCTCGCAAATACTTTGGTTTTAATATTTGTAAAACTACCGTAGTCTTGCGAATCATTTCGTAGAAAATGATAAGATATCTTTCGAGGCCGATCTAAGGAAGGAATGTATGTGGGTCTTTATTTATTATTCAAACTTTTAAAAACGAAATTAAATCCTGAACATCCTGTCGCGATATTTTGGTTTTTGTGTTCCTAATCTAATAACATTGAAGTAAACATATATACAGATTAATTAAATACGAAAAATAAACATAGATACAAATTCAATAAATATTTATCTACAAATATAATTACAGATTCAATAAATATTCAATGCAAATTTTATCATTTAAATTAGTGGAGTATTTATGGATATAATAACTAAGTTAATTATCTTGCTTCATATTATCTGAAATTTATTAAAGATATAAATTGATATTTTATTGATTCTCTCTTTTTATATGAATCTGGCGCTTTGGTGAGTTAGATCTTCTTTGTTAACTAAACAAATCAATTAACACTTTATGGGTGGGGTTGATAACTAATTTGGTTAATTAAATTAATTCCTTTTTCTAAGAGATTGAAAATGAACCATTTAAACGCTTTGGTGGGGTTAGACGATTTAAACTTTATCCAGGTGTCCAAATTAAACCCAAGAATTTAGTTATCAAGTCTAACTTTCAAGTTTTAAAACCACTATCAAAACGTGTTGTCAATACATTTCCACATAATAATGCTTATAAAACTTTTGAAATAGAGCCTTCACTCTAACTACCTAAGGCGATTATCAACAAATAAAAGAAAGACTACTCTAAATTAGGCAGGATAACTAAACCTTAAAGTCTAACTTTGATTTAAGTTTGTAATGAAAAATAATATATTTCTCTAACATCCTTAATATAAAATCTTGAATAAAAATAAAATCAATTCATTTTAGAAATTTTCACCTATTTAATATTTCGCAAGCATAACAACATTATTATTATATCATGATTATAAGCAGTACTTGATTAAATTTAATCACGCATAAATTAAATATAACATGTAAGAATAAAGCACAAAAATAGCGTAAAGAAAATAAAATCCTTACGATCTTGACGCTATTCCCGTTGCTAGAAAACCTCCAAGCGGAATTTGACTTCCATTTATTGAATCAAAAATCTAAATTATTACAAAACATTACAAGTTCCTCTCAAAAAGAAGAACTCTAAACCTAAGACAATTGAACTAAAAACTAAGAGAAAAACTAAGAAAAGCTTAGAAACTAAGAAAGAAACTAAGAAAAACTTAAAAACTAAGAAATGAGAGAAAGAAAGAAGAGAGAAGTGAGGTTTTGAGGTGTGTCTTGAAGTGAATGGAAGGGGTATTTATAGGTGAGGATGGAGAGAAAAAATGATTAAAAAATGTTAAAAAAATATTAAAAAATAAAAACGTGTTTTGGACCTCTTGAGGTCATCAATAGCGTCAATGACGTCGTAAGGGCGGCTGACGTGAAAAATGGGTCAAAAACGCGTTAGCGTATTGAGCACTATTCTTGTGCCGGCATGTATTATTGGCCGCTGTATGTGTGAACGATTGCTGCTGTATCGCTGAAGCAATTGTATTGTGTAGCCTTAAGTATATGCTGTATGTATGGCTGTGTTAAGAAATTTGAAATTTCTGTGTAGCGTTTTTCAGATCTTTTGACATTTTTGACCTTTTCGACCCATTTTGTCCAATTTTTCCATGTTTGTTGACCTTTTTCCACTTATTTATCAATTTATTTGTGATGTATTGCTTCAAGTATTCTTCTTTGAGTCTTTACATTGCGTTTTTAGGCCAAAATTCCTGAAAAACAATAAAAATACCCGTGATTCCGAAAAAGACAAATTTATATAAATATATGATAAAACATATAAATATATATATTTTTAATCAATTAAAGTGCATAAAATCATGGTTATTTTAGTGCTTTTTGAGCACTCATCAGTGTCCGTAACGGCAAAATCCCATTCCAAATTCTCGCATCTTACATCTCCTTATCATCCTTTCATAATCTTCCTACCCATGTATTTGGTTGTGTTGCTTTTGTGCATGTGCCTAAAAATCAAAGATCTAAATTAGATGCCCGGGCAATTAAATGTGTGTTTGTTGGTTATGGAAGTTATCAGAAAGGGTACAAGTGCTTCCATCCACCAACCAGAAAGTATTATGTTACTATGGATGTTACCTTCTTTGAGGACATGAGTTATTTTTCCTCACCCGAGCATCGCTTTCGTCGGGGGGAGAATACATATTTCGAAGAACTGTATCATGGTGAGGGGGAGGCATTAGGTGAGTCACCAACTGATGTTTCAATGAGACCAGATGAGACTTCTAATTCATTGAATCCAGTCATTGCAGAAACAAATGCTTCAAGTATTCAAGCACCAAATTCACTTACATCAAATGACATTGAAGACATAACTGTACCCTCATGCATTACTCCTACCCTTGATCAACAACTCCCTACTACTGAAGGTCACTCATCTAAGGTATGTACACCTACTGATACTAATAGCATCGAGTCTAATGCTGGACAATATGTGTTACCAAATAGGTCTACTCGAGGTCAACTAGCCAAAAGGTATGAACCAAATATTCATGCAAAATCAAAATACCCAGTAGCCAATTTCATGTCCACTAAAAGATTATCTAAGTCATACAAATCATTTGTGAATCAAATATCTGGTGTATCAGTACCTAACAAAGTGCAAGATGCGTTGGGAGATCCAATATGGAGGATGGCAATGGATGAAGAGATGGATACGTTAAAGAAGAACGATACTTGGCAACTTGTGTCACCACCACAAGGAAAAAAGGCAGTTGGTTGTCGATGGCTATTTACTATAAAACATAATGGTGATGGATCCGTAAATCGGTATAAAGCTCGTCTTGTAGCAAAAGCGTTTACTCAAACGTATGGTGTAGATTACGATGAGCCTTTTGCTCCTGTTGCCAAAATGAACACGATTCGGGTTCTACTCTCACTTGCTGCTAACCTAAACTGGCCACTTCGGTAGTTTGATGTCAAGAATGCGTTTCTTCATGGAGAATTAGCCGAGGAGGTGTACATGAGTCTTCCACCTGGGTATGTAGTTGATTCTCCTGGTAATTTTGTATGCAAATTGAGGAAGTCTTTGTATGGCCTCAAGCAATCCCCTCGAGCCTGGTTTGTAAGGTTTTCATAGTTCATGCAAAAGGTTGGTTACAGATAGAGTAATTCAGACCACACTCTATTTCTCAAACATCAACAAGGGAAGGTAACAGCCCTAATCATTTATGTTGATGATATGGTAATCACTGGTGATGATACTATTCAGATGGATAAATTACAAAGACAACTAGCCTCTGAATTCGAGATGAAGGACTTAGGTGAAATAAAGTACTTCTTAGGAATTGAGGTAGCTAGGGGAAGAGAAGGAATATATCTATGTCAGAGGAAGTACATTATTGATCTGCTAACAGAGACAGGTATGTTGGATTGCAAACCTATTGAGCAAAACCATTGTTTAGTAGAGTATCCAGATCAGATACCAACTGATCGAGCTCGCTATCAGAGATTGGTTGGACGTTTGATTTACTTAGCTCATACTAGACCAGATGTTGCATATGCAGTAAGTGTGGTGAGTCAGTTCATGCATAATCCAAGTGAGAACCATATGAATGTTGTTTTGAGAATTTTAAGGTATTTGAAATCAGCTCCAGGAAGGGGAGTAATGTTCTCTAAACACAACAATCCTCTTAAAGTCTGTGGATTCACAGATGCAGATTGGGCAGGAAGTATTACAGATAGAAAGTCAACATCGGGTTATTTCACCTTTGTGGGAGGAAATTTGGTTACATGGAAAAGTAAGAAGCAGAAAGTGGTGGCACGATCTAGTGCTGAGGCCGAGTATAGAGGTATGGCTCATGGGGTTTGCGAATTGCTGTGGATAAGAACTTTGTTATTGGATTTGGGTTTCGAACTCAAAAATACTATGCAGATGTATTGTGACAATCGGGCAGCCATTGATATATCACAAAATCCAGTACAACATGATCGCACTAAGCATGTAGAGATTGATCGTCACTTTATAAAAGAAAAGTTATATGACAAACTTATTAGTTTTCCTTTTGTTCCCAAAGAATAGCAGCTTGCAAATATACTTACCAAAGGAGTTTCCAAGAAGATATTATACGGTTCACTAAGCTAGTTGGGCATGATCGATATCTACGCGCCAACTTGAGGAGAAGTGTTAATAAATCATTAATGGTATATTAGTTGTATGCAACTAATATACTTTATCAGCTATATATTAGTTGTATGCAACTAATATACTTTTCTTAAAAAGCATTTTTTCAAAAAACATATTCTTATTTTCTGCATTTAAACATGTATTAATATTCATTGTATTCTAAGACTGTAAATACATTTTCAATATATTCAATTTATAACTCATTAAGTTAAGAGAAAATAGAAAACAGTCCCTGTATACACACTATATGTTATGCCACTATAAGGGAGAAGGAGAGATAATTTTTTTTTATATACACTCAATTGAGAGCAAATACTATTATGAGATTTTGTATGATAAAATTCCTATAATTGTTTCATAATTTGCGCCACATACAAGTTTTGTTGTAAGGTTGTATTTTTTTTTTTGTTCAAGTTGTATAATTTGTAAGAACGATTACACGCTTTATTTGTACATTGTTGAGAGTAGTTCTTGAAAGTTTTGGATCCTGATAACTAGTTATATATAATTTGTTATTTATCTTTATAAATAAATTAAATTATTAAGATTAGAATCTAAATTTTTTTATTATCTACCTACACAAATTCCTTCCACTATAATACCAAAAAATATAATTTTTATTAGATAAAATCATTTGTTTGTTGATTAAATGTATTAATTGAGATGCACGTTTTATAATCTATTATATTATCTATGATTTTTGTAAATTAACTTCATCTTATTCTAATTAATGTTTGAAGAGTTGATATGATATATAACTTGATATAAGTTTGTTCAAATTAAGAATAATTAAAAATAATAATAGATAAAACATAATTATTTATAATATTTATTATTATATTAATAAAAAATTTAAATAAAATGACATAATAAGATTTAAATAAATTGAGATTACTTTATCTTATAAATTTATTATAAATATTAAATAACAAATAAAATAGAATAATATAACTTATTTTATATTTATAATACGATCATAAAATTGACATATTTTTTAGACTTATAATTCATGGCACGTACTATCATAAATTGTGCTAAGTAGATTTTTTCGGTTGATTAAGGCTCACACAATCATTATTGTGACTGTTGAGGATTGGGTGAACGTGCTGTGGTAAATCTTGCTCCCTCTATCACATCACATTTACGATGGTGTTTGTACGGCTATTATGCTTACTTTGTAACGTTTCTTCTTATTCTTGTCTTGTTCTCCTTCATTTTTTTTGGTGACTTGTCATTTACATTAACACAAAAGTTCATGTTATTCATTCCTCTTCATCTCAAATCTTCGCCTGTGGTTGTGGTAATCTATTTCATGTTAGTGTATTAGACTTTTGTGTGGCTCTATATTTTTTTTGTTTTTCCTTTGTGTAGTTTGGTTTGGAATATCGTCTTTAGACGTTGACTTGTTCTTGACATACGTGGTTGTAAGGCAAATGGGTTCCACAAAGTTTGGGGTTTTCTCAGGCCTTTTCTGTATATTATTAAGATTAGGAACAGTCGCTTGTAAAATTAGTTGCTAGTCAAGAATATAGAGAGGAGGTTTCAGGTTGAGGTGTGTGAGTGAACTATCTTGGCCATGGATGAAAACTCTGTTCATCGTCCTTTGTTGAGCTCACATGTTGAGCCTGATTATCTGAAGAAGACAACTCTGTTTGTATCACTGGCAAAATGGGTTCTAAAAGTTGTAATGTGGGTGGTTTTTATTTCATGGGTTGCTCTTATTTTTCTGTATCCAGCTGAATTTGTGAATCAAATCGTCAGGAAATGCATCCAATCCACCAGCGGAACTGTTTTTGGGACGACAGGTTTTCTTTTAAACTTAATATAGTGTCTTCTTCGTGAAATTAAATAATGTTTGCTCGGGGTTTTGAACCTTAATTTTTTTTTTTTTTTGGGAAAGTTAACTCAAACCCTCAAACTTATAATAACAAAAATAAACATTAAACATTTAATTTGAACGGGAGTGAAATGTTTATGTGAATGTTTGGGTTGTACTCCTTGGTGAGTAAAAAAATATGAGCTAAACATAAGAGTTATTTTTATGATTATAAGTTTTTAAGGATGTTTTGAATTTTGCTATCCTTTAATTTTTGTTTTTGTTTCAAACTGTAGGAAGCTTTTTCTTGCTGTTCAGTGTTCCAATCCTTCTTATAGCACTTCTTTCTGCTGCATATCTTATCATCTCTGGAGAAAAGCTGGAGTTTTATACGTATGTCTTATATAGAGATAGTAACTTTTTAAAGTGTTTTCCTTCCAATTTCTTTATAGCTTAATATCTTTCTAGTCCAATGGACTTTTGTTTTGAAATGATTCTTGTGCTACAGTAAGAAGACCTTGCGAAATCCAAGCCTCCGGTGGTGGACTTTTCCAATCATTGTGAGTGGACCATTTGGGGTTGTTTGTGCTGCTGAGGTTGTTGGCATTCTTCTGTTTGTTTCTTATGTTATCTGGGCTATCTATGCTTATACCATGCAAGCCATCAGCTATATGTCTGATCAGTTTCCGTTTGAAATGAAAAGGTATTTTCCATTTCATGAATTTCCTTTTTTCCAGTATAGTTCCTTGTCCACTATGATAGCTATGGATAAATATCTTACTTGAGTATCAATAAGTCCATGGAATGTCACTTTAAACTTTTCTAGGTTCTCACCTTATTTAATTCTAGTGTGTAAAATGAGTAGTTCAATCTAATTTAGCTTATTTAAAGGTTGATTCAATGAGCTCTTGAATTAAAAGACCAATTCACGTAGCTAGTAAACTTAAATGAACTAGCTCACCTATCTCATGAACAACTTGCGAACTTATTTAAGACAATATCTTTGTTATTGATAACATTTTTATAATTACGATAATACTATTGTAGAACATTGTAATTAAAAAAATATTAGTTTTATTCTTTTCTTATTTTATAAAAATATAATATCTATATTAATATTTTTGTTTATAAATATTTTTAAATTTTTAAATTTTAAATTTTTTTCAAGAATAATAAGCCAACTTATTAGATGGTAAGCCCAACTCATTTTAAAATCAGCTGAGTCGAACTAAACTTTACCCACGTAAATCTAGATGCTTTGAGTTGAACTATAACTCACATAAAATGAGTTAAGTCTAAACGAAATGAGACTACTCAACGTATTTGATACATCTACTTGATTCTATTGATTATTGTATTGAAGACTTTCTCTATTTTTGCGCCAAGCCTCCAAAAGCCTTGCAATTTAGTAACCAAACTCATTCAGTGCCTCATCATTAAAATCTATTTAATGTCAAAAAAAAAATGGAAATGAAAAGTGTTAGGAAGAAATAGAATTCTTGGACATATTTTGTGATTATACCCAAAACCTGAAACAAGCAAGAACCTTAATGAGTTCTTCTCACACCAAGCAACACAAATCACTCTCTAATTATCGACGACAAGAAAGAGTTACAAAGAAAGAAGAAGATAGAATATAGGGATTTAACATGGTTTGAAACTCCTACATCTACGAGAAAGGCTTGAAGCAATCCACTAAAATCAAGAGTGTTTACAGAGAATAAAACCCTCTTTTCACTTACCCATTGTACCCATATTGCAAGAAGAAACCCTAAATCTATTGATACAAAATAAGACAGAAAACTTTCTCACTCTCTCACTTTCTCGCTTTAAGGCTTCTATAAGAAGCCAAATTCCCAAGTTCTTAATAACTAGAAAGCTATGTCTCTCGTCTACTTAGCCTTTTAAAATCACCAGCTTATACCCTAAGATCACATTTGGTTCGTAAAATGAAAAAGTGATGGGAATGATTATGGTAATGGAATTGAATGTAAAGAAAACTATATTACTATTTCAGTGTTTGATTTGATGATTGAAATCAAATAATGAATCAGTATTGCAGTGTTTGGTTTACAACTGAAATGGAATAAAAAACACTGTATATTATCTTAATATCACTATGTTCATTGAAATTTAAATAATGTCATTTAATTGTTATTTTCTCCGTCAAACATAATATATTATTAAAAATTGTTATTTTCTCCGTCAAACATAATATATTATTAAAAATTATTATTTTTAAACAATTATTACTTAAAAATATTATTTAATCTTAAAAAATTAAAAACAAGAAAAAATATTTTTAATTTTTTCTTCCATATTATTTGCAAAATAATACCTTAGTATTAATATATGGTAGTAAAGTCCTATTATTGATCCTCATATCAACACCAAATATCACATAATCAAACTTGAAGAAAGGGTTTAGGGTTTTAGAGTTTAGAATTTGAGGGTAAAATTGGAATAATTATTTTTATACAATGAGAATAGAATAACAATTCCATTAGGGAATGGTGGAATAACAATCACATCTCTTTTGAGAATTGTTTCTTTTACATTCCTAGTTTATAGCACAACCCAAAGATAGGAACAATTTCATTCTCAATCCCTTTTCTACCAACTAAACATCATCTATATATGCCTATATGCTTTTAGTAAATTGTAACATCAGCCTTCTCAAGCTAGTAACTTATTTCTAAACAACACTTAATTGGACACTGTTTTGGGTAAAGTATGACTGTTTTTCTTCAATTGGAATCCTCCCAACTTGTTCTGCAATATCATTGACAAAGCGTTGCTCCACTCCTAAACACTTGAACAACTTCCAATCCATATTTCACCTTCTTGACAACTTCTGTACATGTTATGAACAACTACTTTACTTAACAAAAGCTTACAACAAATAACAAGTTCAATTCCAATTAATAAAGTTAGTGACAAATAATAAATGTGTAACCTTTGAAAGATCGTCACCTCTCAAACTACCTACAAAATAAGAGTTAGTAAAATTCTTCCATTGCATAATCAACATATTTATAATTTTAATACAACAAACCAACACTATTACTACCTTAAATACCTTAAATGTAACTAAGTGTCCACCTTGAAACTAAACAGTTTCTTTAGTAAGTTCTTACAATATTAGTAGTCAAATACAACAAGCCAAACTTACTACATGTGCCAAATCATTTCTCGTAAATAGCCCATGGTAAAATAAACAATTCCAACATCTCAACAACTTAGGTGAATTCACATAAATTTAAATGAGTTGATTTGAGCTACAATTCACTTAAAATGAACTGAATCTAAGCGAATTGAGCTAATTTAAATTATTTTATATATCTACTTTATTCTATTGATTATTGTATTAAAGTCCCAAAAACATGGTTTCTTTGAAGTTAGGAAATTCTCCCCCCCCCCCCCAAAAAAAAAAAAAAACCAAAATTGTAGTTTTTCACTATGCATAGGCTTACAAGAATTATGTATATCCTATATATATGATTTTGAGACATTTTTTTTGCCAAACCTCCAAAAGTCCTGCAATTTAGTAACTTAACTCATTGAGTGCCTCATCATTAAAATCTATTTAATGTCAAAATGGAAATGAAAAGATTGTGGGGTGATCAGGAGAGTTATGGGAATGTTGTTGTCACTACTAATCCTAATGTTGAAGGAAAAAATGATACATCTGAGTCCGCTCCTTTCACTAAAGTGCAGCTTGAGGCTCTTTAGAAACTTTTAAGTGAGTCATCCAACTCTATTAGGGTATTGGGATGTTGGCCTTGAAAGGTAATAAATTAGTAGTCTTTTTTGTCAATAAAAGAACTACTAAATCTTGGATTCTTGACTCTGGCTCTTCATATCATATAACCAGAGATGTATCTATTTTTTCTGAGTATAACACGAATACAGGGAATTATATTGTTAAATTGCATATGGCACACTTTCTAAGGTGGAGGGTTTGGGTTCACTCACAATAAATAAGGATCTAACTCTCACAACTGTATTCTATATGCCTAAGCTAGACTGTAATTTACTTTCAATTAGTAAATTTACTCGTGACCTCCATTGTGTGAGTACATTCTTCTCAAATCTTTGTGTATTTCAAGACTTGGATTCAAGGAAGATGATTGACAGTGCTGCGATGTGTTGTAGTCTTTATATTCTACAAGATGAAACTCCATCCGCTAGCACAGCTCAAAAGTTTAGTTTGTTTTCTTTGAATAATCAATCCATTTCCCATTCTAATAAGAATAGTGATATTATTTTATGGTATTATCATCTTGGTCTTCCGAATTTTTTGTATTTGTCAAAAATGTTTATTTTTTTAATTAATAAAAATCCAAACTCTTTTTGTTGTGAAATCTTTCAGTTTGCAAAACATACTCACAATAGTTACTCTAGATTATCATATAAACCATCCAAATCATTCTCATTGATTTATAGTGATGCATGGGAACCCTAACGTGTTAACACTTTAACTGGAAAAGATGGTTTATATCGTTTATTGATTATCACACTAGATTAACTTGTGTGTTTTTTATGAAAAATAAATCTGAAGTGGTGAGATTTTTTAGAATTTTCATTCTATGATTCAAACTCAGTTTCAAACTCGGATTCAAATTCTCAAAACTGATAATGCTAAAGACTTTTTTAATTCTGTTCTTGGTCCCTATTTCATCCAACAGGGCATTATTTACTTAATTTCTTGTGTTGACACTCCTCAACAGAATGGAGTTACTAAATGCAAAAATTGATATCTTCTTAAAGTTGTTCGATCTCTCATGTTTGCCACTCATGTTCCCAATTTGTTTTGGGGTGATGCTCTTCTTACTCTTGCTTATCTAATCAATAGGATGTCATCTAAAGTCCTCAAATTTGAAACTCTTTGTAAAACTCTCTTGCAATTATTCCCTCGTACAAGGTTTATTAGTTTTATTGATCCTAAGGTTTTTGGCTGCTACGCTTTTGTCCATCTATATTCCTAACATCGTAGTAAGTTAGACCCTAAATCTATCAAATGCGTATTTATTGGTTTTTCATCTCAACAAAATGGTTATAAGTGCTATTCTCCTATTACTTGACAAATCTATAACTCTATGGATGTCACCTTTTTTGAAAATCATGCTTACTACAAATATGAGATTTAGGGGGAGAATGTGAGTGAATCTCATCTTTGGGATATTATTTCGAGTATCCATACTCCACCTCTATCTATTATTCAAATTGTCAGTCCACAACTGATCGGTCCATCTACTTCTCAAGTCATAAAAAATCAATTTGAAAAATCTTTTGGGTCATCTATGACTGATGATCCTCAACAAGAACCTAAAGAGCTTCATGTCTACCAAAGAAGGAAAAATTCTGATAAAGAAATAAAGGGTAGTACACATCTCAAGGACCACCATGAATCGGAATTGGATCCACATCCTCCAGAAATACATTCAAGTTTGAGTAATCCTAGTCATGATAATATTATTCATATAAATGATTATTCAAATCTGCCTATTGCTTTGAGAAAATAAGTTTGTACTTGTACTAAACATCCTATTGGAAACTTTGTGTCCTATAAAATCTTATCTCCATCATATTAAGAATTTATGTCTGTGATTGATAATATATAAATTCCTCATACAATCCAAGAGGCATTGACTGATCCTAATTGGAAAAAAGGCTATTCAAGATGATATCAACGCTTTGGTAAAGAATAGTACTTGGACAATTACAAAATTACCAATTGGAAAGAGACCTGTGGGATGTAAGTGGGTTTTCACCATTAAACATAAATCAGATGGTATCGTTGAAAGGTTTAAAGCTTGCCTAGTTGCTTAGGATTTTACTCAGTCTTACGGGATAGATTATCAAGAGACCTTTGCACCAGTTGCTAAACTCAACACTATCCATGTTCTATTCTCCCTTGCTACAAATAGGGACTCCTTAGTGCATTAAATAGATGTTAAGAATGCTTTCCTGAATGGTGATATTGAAGAAGTCTATATGGATATTCCACCAGGCTTCGAGAATTCATCCAACCAGGACAAAGTATGCAAACTCAAAAAATCTCTATATGGCCTTAAGCAATCTCCACGAGTATGGTTTGGTAAATTCACTAAATCAATCATTCAGAATGGCTATACTTAGTGCTAGGCAGATCACACATTGTTTGTCAAACTCTCATCAGATAAAAGGATAGTTATCTTAACCGTTTATGTTTATAATATAATACTGACAGGCAATTACAAGGAGGAACTGGCAAGATTGAAGAATTTCTTATCGAAGGAATTTGAGTTTAAAGATCTTAGGTATCTTAGATATTTTCTTGGCATGGAAATTGCACGATCAAGATATGGCATATTTGTTTCTCAACGCAAGTATGTTCTAGACTTACTCAAAGAAACATGTATGCTTGGGTGTAAACCGACCTCAACTCCAATGGACTCTAACAAGAAAATTGGCTCAGGGATAGATAAGGCACCTGTGGACAGGGGGAGATATCAAAGGCTAGTTGGACGCCTTATTTATCTATCTCACATTAGACCTGATATTGGTTTTCCTGTTAGTATGGTTAGTCAATACATGAATAATTCAACTGAAGAACATATGGAAGCTGTTACTAGAATCCTTAGATACCTTAAGATGACTCTTGGAAAAGGTCTTCTATTCAAGAAAAGTGATAATAGAGAAATCAAAGTCTACACAGATGCGGACTGGGCAGGAGATGTAACAGATAGTAGGAGTATTTTAGGTTATTGTTCTTATGTTTAGGGTAATCTGGTAACATGGAGGAGTAAGAAACAGTCGGTTGAAGTAGAATTTAGAGCTCTGGCTCTTGGCATTTGTGAAGCAATTTGGCTAAAAAATTTACTTGGTGAACTTGGAGTATTTACATAAGAGTCTATACAAATGTTTTGTGACAATCAGGCTGCCATTAGTATTGCAAAAAATTATGTTCATCACAATAAGATTAAGCATATTGAGATAGATAGACACTTCATCACTGAGAAAATTGAGAATGCCATTATTCAAATCATTTATACTCCATCAAGGTTTGAAACAGTTGACATTCTCATCAAAGCTTTCCCAAGAACCGTTTTTGAAGAATTAATGTGCAAGCTTGGGATGTTTGTGTAAGGATTAATTAGGATCAGAAAACTCTGATTTATTGAATTAGAAAAATGGCCTTTAATAGGTAGATTATATAACTGAATAATTTAAAGAAAAAACCAACACATAGTACGTTGAGTGTTCGTGGTAATCACTATAGAAAATTACTCAAACAACAAACTCAACAACCCTAAAAATTAGGGATAACATGATGACTAATTCAAAAATAGACTCAACAAACCCTCCCTTAAACTAAATGTTATTTTAGCATTTAGTGTAACAAAGGTATTTCACAAACATCAAGTTGTTCACGAAAGTTTTGAAAAGCTTCCACTTTCAATAGCTTAGTTAGCACATCTGCAACTTGATCATGTGTACCACAAAACATCATTTTGATGGTACATTTATTGGTCAGATCTCGTAAGAAGTAAAATCTCACATCCATGTGCTTGTTGCAACTGTGCATCATCGGATTCTTGGAAAGTTTTATGGTTGAGATATTGTCACATATGATAGTTGTTCCTTCTTCTTGTGTATACCCTATTTCCTTTAAAATTCTTCTCATCCAGATTGCTTGACAAGCACAACTAGCTGCTGCAATAAATTCGGTTTCAGTAGTGGATAGGGTTATAATTGGTTGTTTTTTTTAGGATCATGCAACAATAGCATTATTCATAAGAAAGACATATCCAGAAGTACTACTTCTTCCTTCCAATTTTCCTACATATCTCCTACATAATCACTATCTGTTAAACCTACAAGTTTCTCAACTCCTCCCTTTTTATACAGAATTCCATAGTTGATGGTTCATTTTAGGTACCTGAGAATCCTCTTTGCAGCCTGATAGTATAGCTCTGTTTGGCTTGCCATGAAACGAGCAATTAAACTTACCAAAAACATTAAATCAGGATGAGTAGTTGTAATATACATCAAACTACCAACTATTTGTTTGAATTTTGTTTCATTTACCCTGACTCCTCCTTCGTCTTTATGCAGCTTATGACCTGGTACAATAGGTTTGCAAACTCAATTACTATCTTCTATACCAAATCGTTTCAATTCTTCCAAAGCATACTTTCTTTGACAAATATAAATTCCTGTCAGACTTTGCAATACTTCAATTCCCAAAAAGAACCTCATTTTTCCTAAATTTATCATGTCAAATTCTTTTTGCATTGACTCCTTGAAGTTGCTCATCATCAATTCATCATTCCTAGTATAAATAAGATCATCAATATATATACTGATAATGAGTGTTTTTTATCCATTGTTTCTTTTGAAGAAAAGTGTGTTCATTTTGACTTTTCTCGAACCCTTCTTTTGAAAAATAAGACTCAATACGATTAAACCAAGCTCGTGGTGCTTGTTTTAAGCCATACAAAGCTTTGTGAAGTTTATAGACCATGTGTTCACACCCTTTTTTTCAAAACCTTTTGGTTGATCTACATATACATCTTCGTTTAAGATCCCATGTAAAAATGTAGATTTAACATCGAGTTGAAATATTGCCCAACCTCGTTGAGCAGCAAGTGCTAGTATCATTCTAGTGGTATCCATTCTTTCCATTGGTGTAAATACTTTTGTATAGTCTATTCTATGTTCCTGTGAATATCTTTTTGCCACTAGTCGTGCCTTGAATTTATCAACCTTATCAGACTCATTTAACTTTGTCTTGTAAATCCATTTAACACCAATTCTTTTTACATCAATTGCCAATTCAGTTAGTTTTCAAGTTTGATTTTTTTCAATTGCTTTGATCTTTATCTCCATTGCTTGCCTCCATTTCTTACTCTTTATTGCTTCTTCATAGCTAGTAGGGTCGTTGGAGTCCACAAATGTCATATTTACTGCTTCTCCATCTTCAGAAAGACCTTCTCCTGAAACATAGTGTTCCATCTATGTTGGTGAATTTCTAACTCTGCCCTCCCTTGTTCTTGATTCTCCAGTATGGGCTAAAGTCCCCATTTCAAATGCATTTGGTTCGTCCTCTTCATTAGTACTAGTTTCTTCATCTTCCCATTCTAGATTCATGATTACTTCTTCTTAGTAATTTACATCCCAATTCCACATGAGATTTTCTTCAAACACAACATCCTTGCTAATTATGATCTTATTTGCATTTGGATCATACATTTTGTAACCCTTGAACTAGTCATCGAGTCCAAGCAATACGCATCTCACCCTTTTGTTTTCCAGTTTTTTTCTCCTTGCATATGGAATATGGATGTGCCCCACACATCCAAACACTCTAAAATGTTTTACATAAGGCTTTTCACCACTCTAAGCCTCTTTTGGTGTCATCTCCTTGATAGCTAATGTAGGAGATTGATTCAACACATGTATTGTCCATTTCACAGCCTCGAGTCAAAAGGTTTTAGGAACCCTTTTCTCAAACAATATTGATCTTATTAAATTCATAACAGTTCTATTCTTACGCTTGGTTACCCCATTTTTCTGTGGGGTATAAGCCGTAATCAATTGTTTTTTTATCCCACTCAGTTTACAAAACTCATCAAATTCTGTAAGATCAGAAAACTCTGATTTATTGAATTAGAAAAATGGTCTTTAATAGACAGGTTACATAACTGAATAATTAAAAGAAAAAAAACCATGCATAGCATGTTGAGTGTTAGTGGTAATCACAATAGAAAATGACTCAAACAATTGACTCAACAACCCTAAAAATTAGGGATAATGTGATGAGTAATTCAAAAACAGACTTAACAGTTTGATATACACAATCCAGCTTGAGGGGGAGTGTGTATTTATTTTATAAATTAGAAATTGACCATAACTGTAGATATGAAATCAATTTGGTATTAATACCAAATATCATGTATATTTATTCTTTCTTAATTTTTTTTTAAAATTAGATGATTTTATATTTATAAGAGTAGATTTCTCTCTTCCTTTTAGGTTGTATAAATATTCTCTCAATTGTCATAATAAAATACACACAAAATATTCAAATCTCACAAAAATCAATTACCCTATGAGAATTTTACGAATAATTTTCTCACGCAACCAACTCCACCAGAGGTGTTTTGATTGGGGTCAAGTTGAGTTCATCTATTGTTGAGAAATTATGTTCAGTATTCAAGTCCAATTTGATATGTTATAAAAAGAGGCAACTCTTTGAGAATTTTGACACGTAAAGTTGCCCAGGAAACAATCTCTTTACCTGCAAGGAGAACTATGTTAAATGTCACATTCATGTGTTAATACTTAAATTTGATTAAACATTACTAAAGTTTTAGCAGCCCTTGGTCCATGCCATGGTTAGTGGCTTAAAGCATTATGTTTCGAATTTTGATCAAACTATGCCTCTGGGTCCTTCAATATAGTTTGGTCATAACTATGATGGAGTGCCACGTCATTAACATGACAGAATGATGATAATTATAAACACTAGTTAAAATCACCTAATATTATCGTGGAACTCGCTCACATACTCATGATCTCACTTATGTATTGCCTACTTTGATTTTGCAAAGGTTTATAATTGTATTTTAGTTTTATTTTTTATTCTTCAATAATGGGTCACTTGTCTTTTGCAAAGCGCTATCTTCTTGTGTACCTCCCTTAATCTTGGTTACTATAAAAGTCCATAGAGTCATAAGTATCTAGAGGTGCCTTTCCAAAATGTTTATCCAACGTATGATAGAATCGTGATACTTATAAGGCTTATTGACTTCATCAATCCTAAAACTTTGACTAGCTTCATATATAGAGGTCTTCAAGCTCTTAAATTGTATGCTTTAGTTTTCAAACTTTTGAATTTTTACAAATAGGTCTTGTAATTTAAAAGTTATATGTGTAGGTTCCGCTCACATGGAACCGCTCACATGGAAGGGAAAAAAATAAAAATTTTAAATGCAATCACATTTGACAAATTCAATAAATAAAT
The DNA here is from genome assembly GCA_033030585.1 of Hippophae rhamnoides. NCBI lineage: Eukaryota > Viridiplantae > Streptophyta > Magnoliopsida > Rosales > Elaeagnaceae > Hippophae > Hippophae rhamnoides. Next base: position 55,427,734 of record CM065429.1, on the reverse strand, counting down.
AAAATGTATTTTTATGGCTAAAATTTGGCCAGCTACGTTGTCAAATTCTGGCTACATAAGAGATAAGTAATTTTGTCTATAAATATACAATGTTTTTGCCTTAGAGAGACACCAAAAAAAGAGAAGCAAAAGAAAAAACCAAAGAAATAATTTACTTTGATAAAAAATAGTGTTGTTTGTGTGTGAGAGAGTTAGAGAAAATATTTTAGAAAAATATCCAAATATTTTTCGGAAAAGGGAGTAACAAAATAGTGAGTTTGGAAAACATTTGTGTGTCACTATTTTGAGTTTATCTCAATTTGTTGTATTGTTTCTCACTTTGTACTTATTAATTTTATTAGTGGAAGAAATATTTTTCGGAGTTTTTCTCGTAAACATAGCCCAAATCAAAGGATGAATCGCGTTAAATTGCCGGTATTATTATTTTACTCTATTGAATTTATTTTATTTTTATTCGTTATGCCCCAACAATAAGACCTATTTGTGATTAAATGATACAATTTAAAAGTCTAGAACCATCGATATAAACTACTTTATTTCAGTTAGGGACTATTTGTGAATCTAGCCAAATTCTAGAAATATTGATATGTATAGTTTACCCCTACTTGTAAATACTACTTTATACTCGTCCAAATTATTGTAGGACTCTCGTAGTATAACATGCTTTAATGCGTTATATATTACCAATATAATTAGATGAAGTCTTAGATTCATTACAATGCAAATTCACAAATGACATATTGGAACATGTTTTATGTTACAATTGTTACATATTCAAAACTTTTATTCTGGTTATTTTTTATTGTAAATTTTCAATTTGTTTCCTTTTTATTGAGGGGTGGTCTTGGCACATTTTTCTTTCGATGAATATTAAAATGCTTTTGTAATAAGTTTAAGAGCAATAAACATGTGATCCCTTAACTCTAAAGACTACCATGTTGAGACACTCTTTTAGCATGGGCTCCATTTTCTTGCATAGACTTCAGCATCTTGAGGTTCAACGTATAAAATTCTAGATGAACTTTACTTCTGCAATGACCACAGTTGTTTCCAAATGTTTGAGGTACTTATGCTATTGAAAACTTGAAATTGAGCAGTGATATTTAGGTTTTAAACTTTCACTTGTAGTTGCAAATCGGATAGGATCCCTCCAAAAAGAATTCAATGAGATTGGGGTACCTTTTAACCATGTTTATTCTTATGGTCTTCAAAGGGCAGATCAAAATTCTAGAGGCCCTCATTAATTTATGTAAAAGTTGAGGCTGGAAATACATTATTTTTATTGCAAATGCACATCACTTGTATCATTTAAGTGTTGCATCTTAGATAAGGTAGGCATGTTAATTACCTTTGTTCTATTTTTCATCCTTGTGTTGTGCATTCATAAGTATCAAGTAGTTTGTAGAAAAAAAAAGAAAAATTTAGAATCAAATAATACTATATTAAAAACTTCCAGAATGTGTTTGCATTGTTAACATAACTGATTCCTGTTCCTTTCTTTTAACTTTCAAGATTGGTTTCATTTTTGAGCTTACATTTTTTTTGTTGAATTTGTCAGCATTTTATTTCTGGAAATTTTGGGGCTTCGTTTCGGCGGTATTGGGATGTTCTGCTTGGCATTTCTGTTCCTGCCAGTTGCTAGGGGATCAGTTCTTCTACGCCTCATAGACATACCTTTCGAGCATGCTACAAGATATCATGTGTGGCTTGGGCATCTTACAATGCTGCTATTTACTCTCCATGGATTATTTTATGTAATTGCTTGGCAAATTGAGGGGAACTTATTAGTAGAAGTAAGTCATGAAACCCAATTTATAGTTCGTTCTTCTGTGATGTATGAACTTACTTATGTACAAGCTTATCTGTGCTTTATTTTAGCTGTGTATCTGTCTTCTGTTGGTCTGTTTATTTGTTGTAGTAAATATCCAGTGATATAGGTAAGTCTTGGTTATATGTTTGACCTCTTTTGGTTGTTGGCATGAATCTTTTTTATGCAAATCATAAACAGAGATAATGAGGACAGATTTAATAAAAGGGGTTGAAGGAATGACAAACATAGAGTTTGATGGATACCTATATGTAATATGTCAAGGTTGTGAAGTAGAAGGAGAATTAGAATAATAGTGAGAAACAAAAGAAGAATGAAAAACATAATATAATTAGGGAGGAACAAGCTGGAGTTAGGAATGAGAAATTGAAGAGTTGCGGAGAAAGAACAATAGGGAATACCGGAGAAAGCTACATGACATTTCATTCATAATCCCAGTCAATCCATACAAGGGTTGTTAGCCATTAAATAGACTTCACTAACTTGGCTTCCAAGTATGCTTGGTCGCTGAGTTGGTACAACTTGTTCCCCGCGTCCACAAAGACGCTTACCTCTTTCTTACTTGATAAAACATAACTGTCATGCTTGGTAGTTTGCATCAGGGTGTTGATGAAAAGGGACAATGAGTAAAGAATAAAAGCAGAGAATTTAACGAGTTGTTGAATTAAAAGAAAGTTCGATATAGAAGTTAAGGAATTATGGAAAAACAAATTGCTACTCCCCTTCTCATGGAAGCATAAAACGGTGAAAAGCATATTGTTCGTAGACCTAAAATGAGATGATCAACAAACTCTGTTAATACAAGTGGACAAGAAGGTTGTCCTGCCCTGTACTAGTAGTGGTTGATTCATGTAAATTTGAAATTTGTTTAGCTAATATATTTGACGCTGTTTCACTCAATGATTCTGTGCAGTTATTAGAGTGGAAGGATATTGGTGTTGCCAACCTTGCAGGAGTTATCAGCCTTTTAGCGGGGTTACTGATGTGGGTAACATCTCTCCCTCCAGTGAGAAAAATCAACTTTGAGCTTTTCTTCTACACTCATCAACTATACGTCATCTTTCTTGTCTTCTTGGCATTGCATGTTGGTGATTTCATATTTTGCATTGCTGCTGGAGGAATATTTATTTTCATGCTTGATCGCTTTTTGAGGTTCTTCCAATCAAGAAGAGTTGTTCATATAGTTTCAGCCAAATGCTTTCCTTGTGGAACAGTGGAATTGGTCCTTTCAAAACCTGCAAGTATGATGTTTTTGTATAATCTAAAGTGGCGTTTGGATCACTGGAATGTAATGGAATGGAATTAGAGTTGATTCCTTCCAATTTTATGTTTGTGCTAAAAAGTGGGAATGAAATAGAATCAATTCCTAAATGAGAAAGAATGATAATTTCTTCTCTCCTTTGTAGGAATCATGATTCCATTCCCATCTTAATTTTTTGTTCTAATTTTACCCCTAACTCTAAATATAACCCTATACTCTATATTCTAAATCTAAACCCTAAACTCCAAAACCTTAAATCCTAAACCCTATTTAGAAAATAATATTTTTAATCTTAAATCTTAACCCACGTATATAACCTTAAACCCTAAATCCTAAGCCCAAAACCCCAAAACCCAAAAACCTAATCCCTAAACACTAAAACCTATTTAGGAAAATAATGTTTTTAACCCTTAACCTAAACCTTAACATACAAATATAACTCTAAACCCTAAACCTTAAACATACAAATATAACCCTAAACCCTAAACCCTAAACATTATATCAAATACTCTACCTTATATCATAAACTATAAACCCTAAATCTCAAAGCCCTAAATCTTAAACCCTAAACCCTAAATCCTATTTAGAAAAATAATAATTTTAACCCTAAACCCATAAATATAACCCTAAACCCATAAATATAACCTTCAATTTTAACCCACAAATATAACCTTATATTTTAAAACCCTAAACCCTAAATCCTACACTCTATATTATAAATTCTAAACCCCTAAACCCCTAAACCCCAAACCACAAACCTCAAAACCCTAAATCCTACACTCTATATCCTAAATCCTAAACCCATAAATCCCAAATCCCAAACCTCAAAACCCTAAATCCTATTTAAAAAATAATAATTTTAATAATATATTTTATTTTTAAGTAATAATTATTTAGAAAATAATTATTTCAATAATATATTTAGTCTGACGAAAAAATTACAATTAAATGATATTATTTAAATTTTACTGGATATAAAGGTATTAAGATTGCTTTTCATTCCATTCCAGTTGTAAACAAACACTGTAATACTTATTCATTTTTTGATTCCAGTGATTAAATCAAACAATATTATTTACTTTTCATTCCATTCTATTCCCATTTCAATTTCATTCCGTAAACCAAACGTCACCTAATACTTCTTTTTTCTCATGTTAGGTAGGTATATTTCTGACTGGTTCATACTTGACAATCTAGGTCTGCAGTACAATGCACTCAGTTTTGTTTTTCTCCAACTTCGGGAATTATCATGGCTGCAGTGGCATCCTTTTAGTGTTTCATCTAGTCCTCTGGATGGGAAACATCACATGTCTATTCTCATAAAGGTTCTTGGTAAATGGACAGCAAAGCTGAGAGACACTATCTTGAATTCTTCCGAAAATCAACCTGAGACAGAACTACTTTCTGAACTTCCTTCTGAGTTAACAGCATCTGTGGAGGGACCTTATGGACATGAGCTACCGTACCACTTAATGTATTCTATTCACTCCTCGAACCGCTTAAATTACTGGGTTATCTCTGATTTATTATTTCATCATTGTGCAAATAATATTTTATAAAATAGTTTCTGGTATGAAAGAAAGTGAACAAATGCTGTTTAGCCTATTTTTCAACTTCATACTATCTATTAGTTTCTTTTACTAATGAGCTTATTTTTCAATTTGTCTGGTCAGGTATGGAAATCTTATTCTAGTAGCTGGTGGAATTGGGATTACACCATTCCTTGCTATCTTAAGTGATGTTCTCCACCGTGTTGCAGAAGGAAAGCATTGTCTACCAAAAAACATTTTGATTATCTGGGCTGTTAAAAAATCAACTGAGATTCCTCTTTTTTCGACTTTAGAAATGGAGTCAATATGCCCCTCTTTCTCTAACAAGATAAATCTTGAGGCTTGTATATATGTTACTCGAGAATCAGCACCTCCATTGGTAGGTTTGATTGCCTGCTAAATCATTAGTTTTTAGTTTAGGTTTTGAATAGCATATACATGATCGAATTGACCCAAAAGCAACTTGTTAGTTGTACATTTGTATATATGTACATTCATTTATGTGTAAAATGTAAATAAACTAGATATGTACGTGTTTGTATATATATACCATGTATAAACTAGCATGTTATTTTGAGATCAATTCAATTTAGTTAACTTGTATCTTTTGACTTATTATATTTTATTGGTATCTGCAGGAAGAGGGTAAATTAACCGAATATACTTATAGCTCTTCATCCCTTTGTCCTATGTCCAAAAGTAGCAGCATGTCTATTTTGGTTGGTACAGGACACAAGATATGGTCTGGCCTATATGTCATCGCATCTACCGTTGGTTTTCTTATCTTAATAAGTTTGCTTGATGTCTTATACATAAACCCTTTTCATATAACAACATGGTGGTACAAAGGGCTTCTTTTCATGTCTTGTATGGTTGTAAGTATCCTTATCTTTGGAGGTTTTGTGGTTGTTCTGTGGCACTTTTGGGAAAGACAAGTATCATCGAAGGAGGAGGGATATGAGAACAATAATAATAATATCAACACTCAGGAGCAACAACATGATAATGTCACTTTGAAGAATTCACGTCTAGAAAATCCTGTAAATATAATCAATATTCAGTATGGTGTGAGACCAGATTTTAAAGGTATGCTCTCTTACATATGTTTTTTCAATATCTACATCATTTGTATGGGTCACAATTTTGTCTTAGGAATGTTTAAGTTGACTCATGTGGGTTTTTTTTTCTTTAATTGGTTTGTTGCGCAAGGGATGCTAGACATTAGAGGTCTCATAATTATTTAATTTAAGCGGTTTAATCCCGTAATTATTGTATTGTGCACAAGAGGTCCTATAATTTTTAGAAAAAAGGTCACAATAGTCCTGTTATATTGTTCTAAAAAGAACTTTAGTTCCATAATTTTTGAGTTGGACACTTATAATCATGTTATTTATGAAAGTTAGGTATTATAAGTATTCACTTTTAATATTTTTAATGGACTAGAAGTGTTCATTTAAATTACTTTTCATATTAACAGGACGGGTAGTACCTAAATCATAAATTACAGGACTAGAGTGCTCATTTTAAAAAATTACGGGACCTTTGGTGCCTAACTCAATAATTATGCGACTAATATGCTCATTTAGTAAAAATTATAGGACTTTCAGGTCCTTTTGCCCGTTGAACAAGAGGGGAAAGGCTGGTATTTGTTTATGTTACACATACTCTTTTAATACATTGAAAGTCCTAAATTTTTGGACATGTATCTAGTTGTTGGACACCTGTTTTTCTCAATTTTCTGCAAATTTTCAACCTACTAGAGTGTCCAAGCACCCATATCTATGTCCACCTCACGAAAAATAAAAGGTCAAAGTAATGTGTACCTATTATTTATACTCTTGATGATGTCATACTTGTGCAGATATTTTTGAGTCCATATCCAAGAGTTGGGGTCATGTTGATATTGGTGTTATGGTGTGTGGTCCTGCTACACTTGAGTCGAGTGTTGCTAAAGAAATAAGATCTCACAACATACGCAGGGAAAGACACCATCCAATCTTCCATTTCAACAGTCACAGCTTTGACCTGTAGCCCCTTCTCAAACATAATTATCTATTTATATTACCTATATATTTGCTATTAACGTGTACATAATAACTGATAAATTAACTTACCTGACTGCAATTAAGCTAGATCGAATTGAGTTTCTTGTTTGTTTTGTTTTGCAATTCCAAAATATTGGTTTCGGTTTTGAAATTACATTTCTAAAACCGAAACTAACCTATTTAAACCCATAGAACAAAGAAACTTGGTTTGGTCTTGCTTAATTTCTATTGGTGTGTAAGTTTATGAGTATGTCCACGGGTATTTGCCATGAAGGTTACACTCACTCCATATCTTGTCAAAAGACATACACATGGTAAATAGCACAAAAAAGGAGCTAAATTATGCAGCGTCTTTCTCGCCAAGTGATCAGAAAATGGTTCATTAAATCAGCTATTTTATAGTAAACTCTAGGTGTGTATATGATGTGCTTCTCTGGCTTTTTTCTTATGCATCAATAAGTACATAACTACTGTGAGTAGATGGGGTGCCTACTGACAACTACTCTTTAAGTAGTCAGTAATGTATAGAATCTAGCATAAATCTACATGTATTAATCGCAGTGTTCAAATTTGTGACATGCTTTTCTCGATGATTTTGTAGTAAATGCAAGTGGGTAACGGTAACTAAATCTTTATGAAGTATATACACATATATATGTTGTGTTTTAGACCGTTAATATTTATTAACCATCAACTAACAAATCAACAAAAACAAAGCGCAGTAACAGTAAAAAGATGAAGCAAAGTGATTTTGCGTAAAAAAAAAAAGATGAAGCTAAGTGATTTTACATGATTCAAGTCAATCTAGTTCATACCCAAGTCTAACAAAAAGATGAAAACTCAGATATATTTGTGACAACTTCTCGAGTTTAAATTACATCTCTTTTGTTGGTGGATTCACGTTTTCACAATTATAATTTATAGGAAACTCGTAGAAAAAGAAAATAACTATCACAAAATTCTCACAAGAGTAACAAAAAAATATGTTCTCTTCATCTTTTCCTCTAACAAATATGATTTTGGTGGTTTTCCCACGACTTGGAGTTTACAATAGTTGTAATAAGGCTTTCCAATATACCATGTCTGACAAGGAATCTATAAGATTTCATCATATAATGATTATTGGTATAGTGTAAATCCACGTGACCAAAAAACATGATACAAGAGACCTGATCGATAAAGAATATTGGTCCATTTATACCATCAAGGTACCTCAAACGTCCTTCATTGGTTTTTTCATATCAATGAGAACAGAAAAACCTCACCAAACAAACCATTGTTTTCAGGGCCGATACCTGGGAACATCTCAATGCTCTAACACTTGCCTTGCATCTTGCTAATATCATGCCCAACACACCATAAAAATTCAACCTGTAAATTATTTGTTCTCAATAAACATTCAGTTTGCCTATTTAGGAACTACTGTCCTACTCTTCTTCACATACCGAGAATTCTTTTCTTTAATGGCTGCTTCTTGCCACTTATTCATATCTTATCTAACATATCATCAACAACGGATTTCGGCCCATCTTGAAATCGCTAGTTGCCTCAATATATATTGCATAGGTAACTAGGTTACACTTCACAACAGCCTTCACATTTAGACATGCTCTTTCATGCTTGAGGTAGTTGTATATGTCAAAATATTCTCTGATAATTATCATGTATTTTCATATATTTCTGTTCAGTTTCTTTACAAGAGTTTACAATATATATAAGGAAAACGAAAATTAAACAATATCCATAAAACCTGCACATCCAGGTTTTATGGCTCCACTAATATCATTGGGTCGCTCCATGTTTTACTCCATCGAGCATTCGTCAGGTTCCGCCACTGCTTTTAGCACACACCAACATCTCCCTCAAGTTGGCGCATATATGTCTCTTATGCCCAACTTGTCAAGGTAGCCGTAGTGTTCTCACAGTCATTACGCATTTTGTAAGATATCGCCCACCAATTGATCTTCCTCGACTTAACAAATGGAAGCTTAATAATCTTTTCTTCAAGATTCTCCGATTTGTTCCGATCCACTTCAACGTGCTTCGTGCGATCACGTTGAACCGGATCAGGAGATATGGCAACGGCCGCTTTCATATCACAAAATAAGTTCATTTTGTGCAGTTGCAAGCAACACCAATCTCATAGAAGTTTTTTCAACCAAAGCGAGCTCACATATTCCCTCGACCATTCCTCGAAATTCACCAAGACCGGATAAGGCAACTACATTTTGCTTCGCTTTCTCCACGTTGACAAGATCAGCCTCCCACGAAAGTAAAAGCACTAGCAAGCGATTTCCTATCCTTCATATTCCCCGCCCAGAATCAGATATCCAAGGACTTCCAATCGACCATTCTTTCGAAAACATAAGTCCTTTCCCAGGGAGGATTTTAAGTAACGAAGTATTCGTACGACCGCATCCATACGGTCTTCACTGGGCAAAGGTATGAACCGACTCACGACACTCACAAAGCATAAGCAATATCGTCGAGTACGAGATAAATATACGAGTTTACCTACTAACCGTTGATATCTCTCGTTTATCCGCCGGTACTGTCCACATATTCTCCGAGTTTATGATTTTGAACCATTGGAATATCGACAGTTTACAATCTAAAGAGTCCCGCCTCCGCTAAGAAGTCCGCAGTATATTTCCTTTGGGAAAGACATACGCCTTGTTTTGATCTTGTTACCTCAATACCTAAGAAGTATTTCCGAGGCCCTCCTAAGTTCTTCATTTCAAACTCATTCTGTCAGCTTGTTCTGGCTTAGAGATTTCTTCTTTATCATCCCCTCGTAATGATCATGTCGCCTACATAGACTATAAGTGGTCATATCTTCCCTAATCTATGTTTTAGGAAAAGAGTACTCGAGCTTGCTTATTGGAACCCATATTTCTTCATTGCCGAACTCAACCTACCAAACCACGCTCGAGGTGATTGTTTTAGTCCATACAATGCCGTTGTAATTTACATGCGCTTTTTTTTCCCGATGTAACAAAGATATCCCTATGGGATATCCATGTAAATCTCTTCAAGGTTGCCACGAAGGAAGGCATTCTTTCACGTCAAGTCGGGTGCAATGGCCAATCTAAATTTGCTGCAAGAGATAACAAAACTCTCGCGCTTTTAGTTTAGCCACAGTGAGAAGGTTTCTTGATAATCTATCCCATGTTTCGTGTATATCCTTTTGCTACAAGCCTCGCCTGTAATGATCAACTAACCCATCCGATTTATACTTAACGGAGAAAATCCACTCGCACCCTACCATCTTCCTCCTCGAGGCAACTCGCTTAACACCCACGTGTTATTCTTTCCGTAGTGCCTCAAATTCCTCTTTTATAGCTTCGAGTCCATTTTGGATCGTATAAGGCTTCTTCAATGCTACCGAATCGGGACACCTGGGAGAGTTGTTTCAGTGCAAATGCCCTAATAGGTTCTCGATAACCTGAAGTAGATACATAATTTGCTATCTGGATACTGGTTGTCGTTCTTCTCTTCCTCGGGGAGTATCGATTCGAGGTTTACCTCGATGTGTCCGAAAGGTAAAACATAACCAACATGTATCTATAGCATTACCAGAAGGTGTGATAGATAGCTTACCTCAGAGTGTTCTCGTTATGAGGATCATCGGGTACTGTAGAACGGGAGGGTACATCAACCACTTCATCTTCTGGAGATTCAAGTACTACTTCGCTTTTCCGTAAGTTCAAGCTCTCTGCCCAGACACGGGTTCCTCCATATTATCACACCATCCGAGTATGTTGGACTTGTGGTCTAATATTTCAACATCAAGCCAATTCTCGTTTCTTCACCATAACTCTCCTCCAAGAAAGTGGAATTGGATACCTGGATGGGAAAAAAATATTCTCGATTCGAGGAAAGCGACATCCACGGTAGTATAGTTTCTTTTAGTAATTGGATCATAACATCGGTACCCCTTTTTGCACACCATACCCCAAGAATACACATCTGGACAAAGACATGGATCCAACTTAGTTCGTTGATTTTTACGGAGGTGGACAAAGCAACACATCCAAAAACTTCTGGCTGAAGCATTAAAATAGTAGGTAAGGGAAGATGATCGATAACACCTTTAATTCGAGTCCGAAATTGTAAGGTCTACATTCGATTCAAGAGATACACGTACTGTAGTAACAAAGATCACCCGCATTTATTAGTATACGTGCACCGATTAGTAAGTGCCAGCCGTTTCTAAAATATGCCTATTCTTCCTCTCCGCAGCCCCATTCTCGTCAGTGGGTCAGGAACACGAGGTTTCATGGAGTAATACCACGGTTGTCCAAGTATGTCCGAATTGTTGATTAACATACTCCCCTCCATTATCGTACCTAAGTATCTTAATTTTTTCGTAAAATCGGGTCTCAATCATGGGCGTGAAACACGTGTGAAATGTAGCAAATACTTCATCTTTATGTTCGGTATGTAAAGCCATGTCATTCGTGTACAATCATCAACAAAAATAACAAACCAACGATGACCCGATGACGTAATAACCGGGAAGCGTCCCCAAACATCGAATGTACCAAAGAAAAGGAGTCATACTTTATTCACGCTCACAGATAAGACGCCCTATGACTTTTGCCAGATACAAGTATCACATTTGAAATCCGAATGTGTGATATTTGAAAATAAACTAGTGGAATGCGTGCCTTAAATACCCGAATGACGGATGCCCAAATCTACGATGACATAGCCAAATCTCGTCGTTCGTTACCAACAAGATTGCCGTACGTGATCGGGCTTTTCCCGAATCGAGGGCATCCACATAATATAGCCCTCCTCTCCTAGTACCACGCCCAATGATCTCCTTGCGAGAATATCCCGTAGAAGGAAAAAGTAGAATACATCAATACTACGCTTAAGGTCTCAAGCGACCCGACTTACGTACATTACTAGCTCTTCGGATGCAGTATGGTACAAGCAAAGTATTAGATAATGATAACGAGGAGATAAGTGTCACCGTGTCACCCCGTAATCGGATAAGCGACCCCATTTGCATTGGGCAACACGGCTCCGTCTCGCCGGGTTGTATTGGAGAGACTCGTTGGGTCAAATGTCAGCGTGATCCGTAGCTCCGCAGTCCGTAATCCAATCCTCTTTATCACTACGAGTAGATACGTGAAATGCTTTACTTGAAATACCCGGATCCCGGGAAGATTCACCGGGAAGTAAGCGGATAATGAGGCATTATTGGTAGCCACACTGCCGTCTGGGCCAGGTCCCGCTTTCTTCCGTGCTTGGAAGATCATTCCACCATTCCGATACCCACGAGTTTGGAAGCAAGCTTTCACGGTGTGTTTGAGTTTCCGCAACGGCCACATTTCATGTCAAGAGATGGATTTCCCGAGGATTTCTTTGGCTGCCCAAGCGAGGTTCCTGCTGCATCTCGACATGTGTCCTCGACCCCTTTAAAAGTCATAACCGGCTCCGGTGTCGTATCTACACTGCGATCATCACGGCCTGCCTCGACCTCTTCCCGACGACTAATCCATGCGCTGTTCCACCGCAGTGGAACGGTCTCGATTTGAAGCACATCACTTCGAGTTTTGTCGAGTCCGTCATCAAGTCCATCAAGGAAGGTATACACTCGATCTTCCCCGTAAGATGAGTTGTATTTTTGTATGTCATTTGCACACTCCATTGATTAGACGACGGAAATCAATTCTCGCCACAACCCTCAAGGTCATCAGTAGTATTTTTCAATGGATCCACCCGCCCTGTTTCATACGAGTAACTCGACGACGAAGATCATACACTCGAGACGTGTCTCCGTCTCCCATCATGTATGTGGTAGCAGTTAATCCCAAACTTGTTTCGCAATGGGAATCGAATAAAATTCTGCAATCGGCGAGGGTCCATCGAATTGATCAACCATCCTTTAACAATGGCATTTTCAAGGCGCCCATCTCCCGAACGAGGGCCTGCCAACAAAGTCCGAGGAAAATCCCCATTAATATATCCCATTTTGTCTTTGCCAGAGATATACATTTCTACCACCTGGGACCACAAGGCATAGCTGGATCCTCCCAACTTGATACTAACCGGGGCAATGACGCTCTGGGCCGACAGAGGTCAGGAGCCGATCTGAGCTTTAGTGAAAACTTCCGTCATTTTCGCCGTCAAATCTTCCAACATAAAATTGGTAGTTAAATCTCTAGATTCCGCCATGAAATCTAAAATTTTTTTCCTTCCGTAACCCTAAATCCCTTTTCCCTTTTTTTTTCTCTCGCGCAGCCCTTGCTCAGCTTTCACGCTGCCCTCTGTAGCGCCTCTCTTCTTCTGATGGAAGAACCCTAGCCGACTACAAGTATCCAGCCTGAGTCGCCCCCTCTACTGTCCTCCATCTCCGTGAAGCGCTCTTCTTCTTCTTCTTCGTTCCAAGTTTCTCCACGATGGCCGCTAGTAAGCAGACGTCGTCAACCGCGATAGCTTCACGAGTGGTCTCGAATGAGCACTAGATTAGTACGGCTCCCCTCGTTGTTCTATCGAGGTTGCAACCATGCGGAACCGACGCTGAGAAGAAATGCAGACTCGAATACCATGGTCGCAAAGACCGGCGAGGCCGACCGTCTACCTATCCCCTCGTGTTTCGTTTGTTACGCCTTACACAATATTCTTTCAGACCGACATCGTTGTCATTGTTTTACTTGATTTTTTTTTCGTGTCGCACCGACTGGCTTTAAATAAGAAATCGAAACCATAAACAAATTTTCTCGGACAAATACAAACCGTAGATCGAACTCAAGAAAATAATGAAAACAAAAGCAATCGCCAGCCCACCCGTAAATCGAAATGTAATTCAGAATCGAAATCGTAATTCGAAATCGAAATCAACAAATCAAGAATCGCCAAGAAATCGTATTCGAATCGAATGGTAGTTCCATCGTAAATCGCTGCGTAGTTTCATTAGTCACCAATAACCTGGCTTCCGATACCATGTCAAAATATTCTCTCGATAATTATCATGTATTTTCATATATTGCTCGCTTTACAAGAGTTTACAATGTATATAAGGAAAACGAAAATTAAACAATATCCATAAAAACCTGCACATCCAGTGTTTTACGGCTTCCACTAATATCATTGTCCGCTCCATGCTTTTACTCCATCAAGCATTTAGGTGTTCCGCTTAATCGCTTTAGCACACACCAACAGTATACACAAAAAGATTTAGTTTAAGTTAAATAATCTATATATCCATGACAAACCATTGAAGTTAGGATCTTACCATTGCATGTAATTGTGAGTACTTTGTAAAATAATAGATTGTACAGGTTTTGATCATAGATGTCTAAAATACTATTAGAATCCATTTAATTTATAGTAGTTTCAACGTATCAATTCGATGATCATTTATAGAATGATCTTAATTCGAGTGTTACAGCTGGCATCTTTTTATAATACCTTGACATTTGACTTATTCAATGATGTTTGTACTAGTGGGCTAATATGTCTTGTATCTTACTGTGATATTGTTACAGTTGATTGGGAGTTTATATTACAAGATGAGGAATCTATTCCGTCTATTTTAGATGCTAGTTAGATAGTAGTTTCATTATTTAACCGTTTAGGTGTTTGTTCATATGAGTGGAACCTCGCCATACAATCACAAATAGTTGTTCTATTATGGGCGGAAGCAATAAATAGCAGTATATGAATATATCAAAGCGATAAAATGAACACACAGAATTTACGTGGTTCGGCAATTCGCCTAGGTCCACGGGAGGCAGCAGATATTATTTGAACTGAGTAGGAAATATACAGAATACAGATACAGATTTCCTCACTAATAATATCTCTCAAGTGTTTCCCAAAACTCACAAGTATTTTCTCTCTTTGAGTTTGCTTATACTCTCTCTGATTTTTTCTGATTTTTGCCTTGTTCTTCAATGCATGAACTCTTCCCTATTTATAGATGAAGAAAGGCTCCCTTTCCCTAAAGTGTGCCATAATTTAAGCCTTAAATTAGGCCACCAATTTCCTTAAATTATGCCACTAATTTCCTTAAATCATGCCACAAATCATGCCACAAATTAGGCCACTAATTTCCCTAAATTATGCCACTAATTTGTTACTTTTAGAGCCAATATTCAATATGTTCAACATGAATTGTGAGCACTCAAGGGAATGATGTAATTAGTGAGGTAAAATGTAAACATTTACCTATATCTAATTATGAACTAGTCATGGAGGATCAATACACAAGTAATGGTTATAGCAATAGATTACTTGATATTAGAGAATTGAGTAAATAATAGTTGTATATTTCATGAGTTCAATCCCAGGTTCTTAGTGGAATGATTCTAGAATATCTAGGATTAACACTTAATTAACATTAAATAGTTAATTAAATGTTGTTTAGCTTGAACTAATAGTTCCATTGGTCCCAAAGTTCATTCGCAACAAAGATGAATAATATTGTATTTTAATAGATAAATAATTAATTATGAATTAGTTATTTAAACATTATAATTACTAGTTTGTATTAACACTTTAAGAGTGTTATATATTATAAATTATATATAGAGGGTAAAATGATAGTTTTTCTAGAAAAATATGCATAGAGGGTAAGTAAAAGGGATAGTTTAAGTCTAATACTTTTAATGAATGTGCTCTTTAGTTCTGTACCTATTACGTAAGACATTACAAGTTCAAAAATGATAGTATAAATCCATTAACTTTATAAAAAGTGAGACAGTATAAGTTCATTATCTTTGTAAAATCAACTTCTATGACACTATTTTATAAAAGGTAGTAGATTTGTATTGCCTTATCTAATAGTTACGGATATAAAGTGTATTGACGTTAAAGATAACATATTGGACGTCAACCCTTCATCCTTAATTTAATACCTATGTATGAGATTATATGTTTTGCACATATAGCATGAGATGTAATATATCTATATGGTTGCATTTAAATTATTTGAATGTGATTATTTATAGTGGTTAATTATGATTCATTAGGATTCGTCAACTATAATTTGTTTACACCCTTTATAAGCATATAGGATTTTTATAAAATTAATTTTTAAATTTTTTAGATAATAATATCAAAAATTATAAGAAACGAGATCAAATTGAAATGAAAACTAAATTGCATTATATCGAACAACCCCCGTATAACACTGCACACCCTAGCCAACACTAGTTAGTGCCATAGACATCATCCAACACCAACAAGCACCACATGCACAACTCAACCCAGCCTAATAATGCACGTATTAGCCAACATGTATCCAACACACGCAACACCAACCAACCACCAAAACTTGGAAGAAAGTATCTTTGCTCCCATGCATCATTCGAATTTTGTAATAAAAACATTAGTAGAAGGGGTGAAAACCTCAAGGGGTTCAATAAAACTCGTCCTATTTATTTATTTGTTATGTAATTCACATGCATAACATGCATCATTCGAATATTGTAAAATTGTTTTACAAAAAATATTATGCATGCAAATGGATTGATTTAATGTGATTAAATCAAAGCATAAGTAACATGTGAAAGTTTAGCTTTGATGATTATAATTGTTATAATTGTGTATGTTAACATTAAATGGTAAATTAATTTAGAGACAAATACCACAGCAATCTACTAGTTATTACAGGTCGAGTACGTAGGTCCAATAATTGTTTTGGAATAGTTTAGTAAATCAGTTTTGAAAAAGTGACACTATAGGTTAAAATAGTAAATTTTAGGTTTTTGAATTTTTTTTATTTTTTCAATTGCATTTAAGAAATAAAGTTTTTACAAAATAACTACATAAGCATTTTTTTTAATAATATTTTGTAAAAATAGAAAAATATAAAAATTAACTAATATTTGTGGTGTCATTTTTTCAAAATTAGTAAGCTAAATTGTCACAAAAAGGCTACGACCTAAGTGCTCCATTCAAAAAGCTAGTGGGCTTGTACTCTCACCTGCCCATTATTTTAATTGAAGTTATTTTGGTTGAGGATTTTCTATTTTAAAAATAATAAACATTTGATGTATTCAAATTAACTTAATACCATTTGACATATTGAGTAGGAGTAAAGATACTTTATGACCATTCTCGAGAATGAGAAATTGATTGTAGATAATTATAACAAGTGTAAAACCAATCTTAATCTTGTTCTGATGATTGAAAATGTCTATTTATACTTACGAAGGATAGTCCTCTAGTATCTCCTACAAATGTAGTGTGAAATTCTCACGATGCTTATGATAAGTATATCAATCCAATAACAAGATTCAGTGCTACCTTTCAGTTAT
This sequence comes from Hippophae rhamnoides, assembly GCA_033030585.1. Lineage (NCBI taxonomy): Eukaryota > Viridiplantae > Streptophyta > Magnoliopsida > Rosales > Elaeagnaceae > Hippophae > Hippophae rhamnoides. Next base: position 55,410,773 of record CM065429.1, on the reverse strand, counting down.
GATGAAGGATGTGATTCGAACCCAACTTGAAAAACTATAGACTATTTATGAGATAATGGAATCTTTGCAAAACATGCTTGGGCACCCAACTAAATAAGGTATTAGACTGTTAATGCCATCATGAAATCAAAAATGAAGGAGGGCACTCAATATGTGGTTATAATGATCATGCATTTAAATAATGATGAAACCAATGGCACGGGGATCAATAAGGCTACATAGTTTGGGATGATCTTGGAGACTCTATCCCATAACTTTTTGCAATTTAAAAGTAATTACTTCATGAATAAATTGAGCAATAACCTCACTCAATTGTTGAATGATCACACTACTATTGAGTCTATGATGCAAAACAAGAAAGTATAGGCAAATGTTTTCATATTTCAACTTCCACAATTGAAGAAAAAAGATCAAAAAAGGAAAGAGCAAGCCAAAATCGAAGGTAATGAGCAAGCCCAAAATCGTGTTATTGTATTCTTAAAATTAATTATTACAAAAATTTTGTTTATTTATGTCGACTAAAACTCAATATATCAACTTATATACAAGAAGATTGATTTTAAGTAAAATAATTAATATAATATGTGACCGTTCAATAAAGTTTATAAAATACGTCTTTAATTAAGTCATTAGAAAGATTGATATTCATTTGGAATAAAGTGACTCTTATTTGGATAATTGATGTAAAGACATTTAGTTAGGATGTTTTATATAATACTTAATCTACATATGACACTAAATGGTTATAACTAAACTAGCAAAAACTAAAGCATATTTACAATATTTAACCTAGGTATTTTATTTCAATTGTAATTAACAAATCACAATGTGCTACCAATGAATAAGAAAATTAACTGTTATGAACTAACTTTCTAAACTAACAATATATCAATTACTCAATCAATTAGTTGCATGTCTAACCATCAAGATATTAATATTTGACATTCAGAAATAAAATCAAACACATATATCTTCAACATAACAAAAGAGAAAAATAATTAATTGAAAGCCTAAACATTATTCAATCATTGTCGAGGCTCACAATAACCCTTAATCACATTGAAAAAAATCTAGCTAGGCATAAACATGATCAAAATTAAGTATTTATCCATGAAAGTAATAGAAAAGAGAAGAAGAAAACTTAATAATTTGAGTGAGGAGCATAAGAATAGTTTTTACAAAAAAAGTATTTTTGATAAGTGTTATTTTATATATATATTATTATTACAATGAATTAAAATTATTTATTTTATATTTATTAAGAAATATATAACTTTTCTAATTTTATTTTATTTTATTTTTTGGATTTTTCTATAACTTTGTTGAATTTGTTTGAAATTTTTGAATCAAATAGGTTAAATTTTTAAAACTTGTGGATGTACTTAGAAAGGCCTAGTTGAATCAACATCCACATAGCCAAGTTGTGCCACATGTTGTACTCCTTACTCTCACATAGTGTGCATGTAATGCCCCACCTTTACAATTGCTTGACATCCAATGCGTGTTTGTAACAACCTTGATTCATACATTGGTTTGACCTTAAACGCGATAAGATGCGTTCAGACCCGTTTTAATTCCTTTTTGACCGTTTGATTCACCAATTCTCTCTTCATTATGATTCCAGTATTCTTATTTATATCATGATTCATTTTTTCTATCTTATGAATAGAAAACAACACCCCATAATTCATCTAGTTACATTAATTCATCTAATTCAAATTCTTTTTTTACCACTTTTTTCTTTATTATGGAATTTTTTTTTAATATCTAGTTAAATGTTCAACGTGATTGTGGGTAATTTCAAGTCCTAGATTATGATTTAATTAATTTAATGTAATGAACAATTTTAATTTCAATTCTTAAGTTTTTATATGTTCAATTCTATATTTAAATGCCATGACTATACATGTTAAGAATTAGGATGATCAACTAGTTTATTGCATAAATATATTTATATTTAGTCTAAAATATTAATATGTAATTTTTAATATTATTATTCAAAGTATTATCATCTGAATTGTGTCATAAATAGAATTGAATACCTTCATTAATAACTTTAAAAAATGTATACTTTAGTGATAAATACTCAAAATTATCGGACTTATTTACATAATTATTAGAACTAAAGTGTATTTTTTTAGAACTTAAGTGCGTATTTTATTTTAAATTATAGGACTAAAGTGTTACAATTAAAATCTTATATGCTTAAGGTACACACAGCTAACATTACTCTGTTACTAAAATACCGATTAAATATTTTTATCCTTTTAAGTATCCTATTTAATTAAACTAACTATTTAATATCGTTTTTCCATTAAAAAAAATCTTGTATCAATTTTTATATTAGAAACGGGTTGTTGTTTTCTTGATGTCTGCACATATTTTTGCAAGACTCTCTCCTCTCCGGCCCTGGCCTGCACTGATTTTCTATCATATATATTCACATAAATTAGGCTATATAATTATATCATTCTTAGATTTGATATTAAATTGAAAAATTAGATATTGAAGTAATTCTAAGACTTACAAATAAAAATGTCAATTATATTGTAACTAGTGGATATGCTTTCATAAAATTGTATTAAGAAAGCATATGAGTGAGTGAAGAATCTATAGCAGCCTTAGATTTGTAAAACTCGTTGAACGAGAATACAAAGAACTCTTTCAAAAAATCGATGTCTTAATTGGAAGGTGATGGAGGCACTGGTACTGTTCTCAAGCTATATTTTGTGTCTGGTATGTATCCACTACTACTTTGTTTTTAGTAGATCCGGCTGTTTCACTCGACTTAAAGGACCTAATAATGTGTATGTGTATGTATGGGCTTACATAAGAACGAGCACTTAGAACTATGGAGGGAAGAAGTTAAATGTTTTAAAGTTTACATTTCAATCACTAGTTAGTTTTTAAATCGATATTGGTTAACCATTAATTTTTTTTTTTATAACTTTATAGTTAAGTGTATTTTTTTTCTAGAAAAATTAATGATGAACGATCTTTAAAAAACATCTCGATCGTATAAGTGGTATTAGAATCTGGTCACATACCTGTCAGTTGGATTAGCACCGTAGCAACTAACAATGCATGACAAAGAATGTGGAGGCCAAGTCATCATAGGGTGTGCTTCTACTATACCAAGCACTATTGTGTGGAAGGTCAGGTAGGCTACGAAAAAGTCAAAATGCAAGTGTAGGACAAGGTTTGAGTAAGGATGTTAATGGGGGAGGTGGGATGAGATTATGAAAAGCTTTCCATCACCCATTTAAATATTGCCGGGATGAGAAGAAGGTTGATGTTTGGGTGTTTCATGGGGATAAATATTCCCAAATAATAAATAAATTAAAAAAAATAAATCTAAAATAAACCTAGTATCTACAAAAAATATCAAATATATTTATTTATTATATATAATTAAATATAATAAAGTTAAGATTCGAAATACGAATTATAACTACATTTAAATTATTTATTTTGTTAATTTAATCATTACTATAATAGTTTATGTTGAAAATCAACATCAACTCAATAAATGAAATAGTTGAAAAATGTAGAAAAATAAATGTGGTGGTTGAATAATGTAAGAAAATAAATAAAATGGTTAAAAGAGATAGAAAAATAAAGTGTGTAGATAATATTTGTATTGTGTAGATTACATAGTGAAGACTATAAACAGCCTACCTTTCATTTGATTTAATCACCTCATCAAAAACAAATAAGTCTTTGTATTCTTAGTTTGGGTATGGGTTAATAATTTTCTCTTTAAATGTTTGTATTTATCTTTAATTTGTAAGTTATTTTTGAAACGTGGTTATATTGTCTTTTATTGTATGTATATACAAATAGTTTGTTTACTTGTTTAGATACAACATTAATAAATTTATAGTTATGTATTCTAAATTTTACTACCATATATATCATAATATTGGATTTTTCTAATTAAAGTGCATATTTATTGATAAAAATATTATTACATTTTATAAAAAAAACTATTAAATTTAACTTTAAACTTTTAAAAATATATAATATATTTAAATATTTCTTTTATCTCCCCTAAAAATTCTTGTAATAATATAATATGAATATTATATTTTGAGATTATTTATAAAAAAAAATATTCTTAATTCTAATTTTAATTTTAAGTTAAAATTTTTTAAGTCAATAACAAATAGATAATTGTAAATGAAAGTTTAAAACCATCGTTAGTAAGTTACACAATAATAATAATAAGATTGTTTTGCATTATTTGTTTTTTTAGTTAGTTTAAATAATTTTAGCATAATAAAAATTATTTTTAATACAAGAAATAACGTAACATAATTAGCGGTGAATTTGTAATATGTTATATTTGATTATTTATTTAAGTCATATTTTAATTTTTTTTAAATTCTATATACATATATATTTTTTAAAATTACAAAAAAAAAGTATAAAATTTCTTAAAATGAAACAGAAAATGCAATCCACATCCTTGCTTTTACCCTTATCTTTAAAATGGGATCCACTTTTCCAATTCTCATTCTTCATTTTGTTGTATACATCATTACCTTCAAGCAAGAAATCCCCGTAAGGATTTTCCCTTTAGAGAAAAAAAATTGACAAGAAGAGTACTACATTAAAAACATATGATAATCTAAAAGAATTTATAAGTATTTCAATTATTCCTCCCAATAAAATTTACTTTTTAAGTTGGAAGTTAAAAGTAAAGTTTTTTTTTTATAAATTATTTGTTGAACATTTTAATTTGGAAAAGGTTTAGTTCTAAAATATATCCTGCAAAACACATGAAACATCTTTTTTAAGCATCCAACGCATCAAAAAACACTTTGTGTGGAGACATTTCTGAAATTAATTTAAACAACGTTAATTTAATTGAGTAATATCAAAATTAGAAAAGACTTAGTTTTACATAATTGAAGTCAATCATGGTTATATCAATATCCCATATACAGTCATGATTGTATCAATATCCCATGTATTATTACTATTACAGGAATAAATTTTTGATAATTTTATCCAAGTTTTTGTTTTAATTTTTGATAATTTTAGTTTCCAACTTTAGCGATCCTTATCTAAGTTTTTGCTTTAATTTCAAAAGTTGCATTATGATTAATTTATTTTGTCCAATGCATTGTATATTTTCCATTATTTAATTCTTTAAGTCTCTTATATTTCTAAATGACTTAAAACATATGAATTTCTAGTTTGTGAAACTTTAGCCTTATGGTAACATTATCATTTATGTCAAAGTAATTTCTTTACGTGATTTGGGTGTTAGGGTGGATATGGAATCGAGTAAATTGATGAAGGTAAATTCTTTTGGACCGTCTGAAGCATACCACACTAGTAGACTTAGATGATGACGAGCTACAAGAAGAACCTTTTGAAAACCCTTTTGGACTGTCAAAATATTGTGTTTCTCTGATAATTATCATGTATATTTCATATTATTTTTGTTCTGTTTTCTATACAAGAGTTTAACTATATGTATACAATGAAAACGAAAATTAAACAATAACCATAATTCCTACACATCCATGTTTTATGGCTCCACTAATATTATTGTCTGCTCCATGTTTTGCTCCACTGAGCATTGGTGTATGCCACTGTTGCAGCATGCACCACAACACACACCAACACTCCCCCTCAAGTTGGTGCATATATGTCTCTTATGCCCAACTTGTCAAGTGAGTTGTAAAAGTTCCTTGCAGACACAGATTTTGTGAGTATATCAGCCAATTGATATTCTGATTTAACAAATAGAAGCTTAATAATCTTTTCTTCAAGATTCTGTTTGATGAAGTTCCGATCCACTTCAACATGCTTCGTGCGATCATGTTGAACTGGATTGTGAGAGATGGCAATGGCTGCTTTGTTATCACAAAATAAGTTCATTTCAGAGTTAGGAGCAACACCAATCTCAGTTAGAAGTTTTTTCAACCAAAGGAGCTCACATATTCCCTTGACCATTCCTCGAAATTCAGCTTCAACACTAGATAAGGCAACTACATTTTGCTTCTTGCTCTTCCATGTAACAAGATTTCCCCATACAAAAGTAAAGTACCTAGCAGTAGATTTTCTATCCTTCATATTCCCTGCCCAGCCTGAATCTGTATATCCAAGGACTTCCAATTGACCATTCTTTGAAAACATAAGTCCTTTCCCAGGGGAGGATTTTAAATAATGAAGTATTCGCATGACCGCATCCATATGGTCTTCACTTGGGCAGTGCATGAACTGACTCACGACACTCACAGTATAAGCAATATTAGGTCGAGTATGAGATAAATATATGAGTTTACCTACTAACCGTTGATATCTTTGTTTATCTGCTAGTACTTAGTCCACATATTCTCCGAGTTTATGATTTTGAACCATTGGAATATTGACAAGTTTACAATCTAGTAGTCCTGCCTCTGCCAGTAGGTCCAGAGTATATTTCCTTTGGGAAAGACATATGCCTTGTTTTGATCTTGTTACCTCAATACCTAAGAAGTATTTGAGCCCTCCCAAATTCTTCATTTCAAACTCATTTGACAGTTGTTCTTGAAGCTTAGATATTTCTTCTTTATCATCCCCTGTAATGATCATGTCGTCTACATAGACTATAAGGGTTGTTATCTTCCCTAATCGATGTTTTAGGAAAAGAGTATGATCAGAGTTGCTTTGTTGGAACTCATATTTCTTCATTGTTGAACTCAACCTACCAAACCATGCTCAAGGTGATTATTTTAGTCCATACAATGCTCATTGTAATCTATATGCAGTTTCTTTTCCTGATGTAACAGTATATCCTGGTGGGATATCCATGTAAATCTCTTCTTCAAGATCACCATGAAGGAAGGCATTTTTTACATCAAGTTGGTGCAATGGCTAATCTAAATTTGCCGCAAGAGATAACAAGACTCTAACGGTTTTTAGTTTAGCCACAAGTGAGAAGGTTTCTTGATAATATATCCCGTGTTTCTGTGTATATCCTTTTGCTACAAGGCTCGCCTTGTATAGATCAACTAACCCATCTGCTTTATACTTAATGGAGAAAATCCACTTGCATCCTACCATCTTCCTCCCTTGAGGCAACTTTCTTAACACCCTTGTGTTATTCTTCTACAATGCCTTAAATTCCTCTTTTATAGCTTGAGCCCATTTTGGATCAGATAAGGCTTCTTCAATGCTACTTGGAATTTGACACGAGGAAAGTGTTTGTGCAAATGCCCTGATAGGTTCTGATAACCTTTGAATAGATACATAATTTGCTATTGGATACTTGGATTGTCGTTCTTCTCTTTCTGGGGAGTATCGATTTGGAGGTTTGCCTCGATTGTGTCTAAAAGGTAAAACATAACCAACAGATGTATCTATAGCATTAGTTTGTAAAGGTGTGATAGGATAGCTTACCTCAGGAGTATTCTCAGCAGGAGAATCATTGGGTACTAGAGAGTGGATGGGTACATCAACCACTTCATCTTCTGGAGATTCAATTACTACTTCAGCTTCAGTTCTTGGAAGTTCAAGCTCAGGTCTAGATACTGGCTCCTCTATATTATTGGCACGATCTGAGTATGTTGTACTAGTGTCTAATATTTCAACATCAAGCCAATTTTGTTCTTCACCATAACTCTCCTCCTGAAGAGTGTAATTGGATACCGGTGATGGGAAAAAACATTCTGATTCGAGGAAAGTGACATCCATGGTAATATAAGTTCTTTTAGTAATTGGATCATAGCATCGGTAACCCTTTTTTTGTATGCCATACCCCAAGAATACACATCGGACAGCACATGGATCCAACTTAGTTTGTTGATTTTTATGGAGGTGGACAAAAGCAACACATCCAAAAATTCGGGGCGAAAGCATCAAAATAGTAGGCAAGGGAAGATGATCAGATAGCACCTTTAATGGAGTCTAAAATTGTAAGGTTTTTGTGGGCATACGATTCAGTAGATACACTAGCTGTAGTAACAACATCATTCCAATATTTATTTGGCATATGTGCACCGATTAGTAAGGCTCGAGCTGTTTCTAAAATATGTCGATTCTTCCTCTCCGTAGTCCCATTCTGTTGTGGGGTTTGTGAATACGAGGTTTCATGGAGAATACCATGGTTGTCCAAGTATGTCCGGAATTTTTAATTGACATACTCCCCTCCATTATCAGACCTAAGTATCTTAAGTTTTTCAGAAAATTGTCTCTGAACCATGGTGTGAAACAGGTGAAATGTAGAAAATACTTCATCTTTATGTTTGAGAAGGTAAAGCCATGTCATTCGTGTACAATCATCAACAAAAATAACAAACCAACGATGACCCGATGACGTAATGATCGGGGAAGGTCCCCAAACATCAGAATGTACCAAAGCAAAAGGAGTCATACTTTTATTCATGCTCATAGGATAAGACGTCCTATGACTTTTTGCTAGGATACAAGTATCACATTTGAAATCTGAATGTGTGATATTTGAAAATAAACTGGGGAGTAGGTGCTTTAAATACCCGAATGATGGATGCCAAAATCTACGATGACATAGCCAAATCTGTCGTTTCTTGTTATCAATAGTGTGTTGCATGTGATTGGCTCTTCCTGAACTGAGGTCATCCACATAATATAGCCCTCCTCTCCTAGTACCACGCCCAATGATCTTCTTGGTGAGAATATCATGTAGAAGGCAAAAAATAGAATACATCAATACTACACAATTAAGATCTGAAGTGACCTGACTTACAGACATCAGTCTGTTTGAAAGAGAGGATACAAGTAAAGTATTAGATAATGATAATGAAGGAGATAAGATCACTGTTCCAGCTCCTATAACTGGATAAGTGACTCCATTGGCATTGGCAACACGGCTCCGTCTTGGCTGGGTTGTATTGGAGAGATCTTTTGGGTCAAATGTCATGTGATCTGTAGCTCCAGAGTCCAGAATCCAATCCTCATTATCACTACGAGTAGAGATGTGAAATGCTTTACTTGAAATACCTGGATCCTGGGAAGATTCGGCCTGAGGAGTAAGGGATAGTGAGGCATTATTGGTAGCCACAGCGGCTCGCCTAGTGGTGTCCCGTTTCTTCCGTGCTTGAAGATCATTCCACCATTCTGGATACCCATAGAGTTTGAAGCAGTTTTCACGGGTGTGTTTAGAGTTTCCGCAATGGCCACATTTCATGTCAAGAGATGGTGGATTTCCCGTGGATTTCTTGTTACCCAAGGAGGTTCCTATTTTTGGTGGCATTAGATTATGTTGTCCCTTGACCCCTTTAAAATCCATAACTGCTCCGGGTGTCGTACATATACCCGTGATCATCACGGTCTGCCGGACTTCTTCCCTACGTATGAATCCATAGGCTTGTTCCACCATAGGGAATGGTTTGATTTGAAGCACATCACTTCGAGTTTTGTCGAGTCTATCATCAAGTCCATCAAGGAAGGTATACACTCGATCTTCCTGTACGATGGAGTTGTATTTTTGTATGTCATTCGCACACTCCATTGGATTAGGACGACGAAAATCAATTTCTCGCCACAACCCTTGAAGGTCATACACTTGAGACGTGTATGTCCCATCATAGTAGGTGGTAGCAGCAGAATCCCAAACTTGTTTCGCAGTTGGGAATCGAATAAAATTTGCAATCAAGGAGGGGTCCATCGAATTGATCAACCATCCTTTAACAATGGCATTTTCAGTGCGCCATCTCCTGAATGAGGGGTCGGTTTCAGCAGGTTGAGGAAAATCCCCATTAATATATCCCAGTTTGTCTTTGCCAGAGATATACATCTCCACCACCTGGGACCACAAGGCATAGTTGGATCCTCCCAACTTGATACTAATGGGGGCAGTCGACGCTTCAGTTAGCGGAGGTTGTGAGACGGTCTGAGCTCTAGTTAGAACTTCCGTCATTTTCGTCGTCAAATCTTCCAATATGAAATTGGTGGTTAAATCTCTAGATTCTGCCATGAAATCTAAATTTTTTTTCTTCTGTTTTTCCTTCTTCTTTTTACACTTCGTACACTATATATAGAAAATTTCGTAACCCTAAAACTTCTTTTTCAAATTTGCGCAGCTTCTTCTGCTAACCATAATTTTTTCCCCAAATTCGCGCAGTTTCTTCTTCTTCCTCAGCGTAACTTCTTCTTCTTCCTCAACACAGCTTCTTCTTCTTCCTCAGCACAGCTTATTCTTCTTCCTCAGAGCAACTTCTTCTTCTTCATTAGTGCAGCTTCTTCTTCTTCCTCAGCACAGCTTCTTCTTCTTCCTCAGAGTAACTTCTTCTTCTTCCTCGGCGCAGCTTCTTCTACTGCGTTCCTCAGCGCAGCTTCTTCTATTGTGGCTTCACAGCAGCCCTTCCTTCACGCAGCCTCTGTGTAGTTCCTTCTCGTTCCACACAGTATGGTTACCCACAACTGCAGATAGACCTATGGCTCCAACCAGCCACACTCATAGAGACATACCACAAAATATATGTTGCTGCGTAAAGAGACTGCGATAATTCTACGACCAACGAGCAATCTATGACTCCAACCGTAGATACAAAGAACGCGACCTCAACCAATTATCATTGTGTTCTGTTTCTTTTTCAGACACGAAACTGATAGTGGAACCGGCCACACTATGAGGCAACCAGTTAGAACGGTACGGTTTCAATGAGTAAGTCAAAACGACCACTTAGATCGAACCAGTGTCGAGAAAAATGTAAACCAAAAATGGCCACCCCAGAAATCAAATTCAGAGGATAAGTGTAAACCAGAAATCAGAAATCAACAGCAGAAAATAGAAATCAGCAGAAATCAGAAATCAACAGCTACAATTAGCAGCCACACCAGAAATCAGAAATCAGCAAATCAAAATCAAAAATAAAAAATGCCAGAGAACAGAAATCAGCAGGTAGTTCTATTAGTCAGCAATAACTTGCTTTGATACCATGTCAAAATATTGTGTTTCTCTGATAATTATCATATATATTTCATATTATTTCTGTTCTGTTTTTTATACAAGAGTTTAACTATATGTATACAATGAAAACGAAAAATTAAACAATAACCATAATTCCTGTACATCCATGTTTTATGGCTCCACTAATATTATTGTATGCTCCATGTTTTGCTCCACTGAGCATTGGTGTGTGCCACTGTTGCAGCATGCACCACAACACACACCAACATGGACTAGTAAGGAAAGCTATTGGTGTCTCGTGCATTCCTTCTACCTGTGATCATTAATACTGTTAAGGATATATAGGACACAAGAGTGATCACTTTTAAATCTCAACTCAAAATACCTACATTTACTCTTAAAACCGAGGAGTCTCAAATGTGGACTCTTGAGAGAAAGCATAAACGGTCCAAATTGGCGTGTGAAGTGGGTCAAGTTTTGAAGGTTGAAATTACAGATCACATGCGCAAACATATGAGATTTGCACATGTTCATGTTAGGGTGACATTGGATAAACCACTAAAATGATGTTTGATTCACAAAATGAAAAAATGAATGAGAATGAAATTGGATGAAAAGAAAACAATATTACTATTACATTGTTGTTTGACTACTAAAATTAAATAATGAATCAGTATTATAATATTTGGTTTATAACTAGAATAAAATGAAAAAACACTGTATATTACCTTAATACATTTATATTTAGTAAAGTTTAAATAATTTAATTTAATTTTTATATTTTTGTCAAACAAAAAACATTATTGAAATCATTATTTTTTGAAGTAATTATTACTTAAAAATAAAATATATTATTAAAATTATTATTTTTCTAAATAGGATTTTGGGGTTTAGGTTTTTGAGTTTTGAGGTTTTAGGGTTTTAGGTTTAGGGTATAAGGATCGGGGGTTTTAAGGTTTAAGGCTTAGGTCATAAAATTATTAAATAATTAAATAAAAAAACTATTTATTATTTTTTATAAAATATAAAAAATTAATTGATATTAATTTTCCTTTATAACATAAAAAAACCATTTCTCTAGAGTATAAAAAATTGTTTATGTGCATATACGGAAAGAACTCACGTGTTCCATGATATAACATTATTCATCAATCATAAAATATTTTTTATTAAGATTTAGTACGTATATTATTTTCATTTTAACAAATTTAATCTTAAATTTTAAATTAACTCTTAATTAATTATAAATTAATGAAATTAAATAGCACTTAGTATCTTTATTTTTTAAAATTTCAAGAAATTTATTCCCTGTTTTGAATTCACTCATAATTAACTATAAATTAATAAATTAAAATGTCATTAATACCTAATTTTAAAATTTTAAAACTTTTTATTCCTAAATTTAAATTAACTCATAATTTACTATAAGTTAATAAAATGGAAATGTCAATCATGCACATCTCAAGTTAATTTAATTCAAGCTAAATCATTTTGTTAATTTTATTTTGTTAATCGGAACAAGTGTTTAATTCAGGTACAAATTACTCAAAATTGTTTGATTTTGGATTAAAATTTATTTAATTTTATCATAGTTATTCAAAAGTAAGGTTTATTATCATTATTATAAGATATTATTATAAGCTTATCACAATACTAGATATATTTATGGTAAGTCTATCATTAAAAAGTTCAATGAAAGTTACTGGAGGTCGATAATGGTCCTCGGAATTCCATCTGTAACTTTATAATATAAGAATATTTTAATATTAATATTATATTTATAAGACATAAAAGAAATGATTTTAATAAATAAAAAATAGAGTTACTTGTAAAATTCATCCTAAGTTCATAAATCACTGTTCAGATCACAAACATTTTTTTATTATTGAGAAATCAAATTCACCCGGAAGGAAAAAAAAAGTTTGAAATTTTCATCTATAGTAAAACAGAATTTGTTCTACCATTTAATTACATATTTAACTTCCTACTCTTTCAGATCAGACATATAAAACAGGTTGTAAGGGCGACTAAATCTACAAATTTGTTACTTATTTTAAATATAATACTTAATTTTTTATATTTATTATCGTGGTAATTTAATTTTCTTATTATTAGAAAATGTCTGTACAAAAAAATGATTATTTTTATGTTTTATTTAATTTTTTCTTTAACTCTTTTAATTACAACTAATTCAAGTTAAAATAATCTTTATCTTTTTTTAAATTATTTTATTTATTTTAAACAAATTATGATAAATTAAAAAAGTAATATCATTTATGATGAGATTTAATTTTTTTTAAACAATAATAGATAAATTTATGAAAATTTTAAAAGAGAATTATATTTATAAAAATGTAAGATAAATAAATTTTAAAAATGATTATTTATAATGGAAATTTTTTTCTAAATAAATAGTTATAAAAATTAGAAACGTATGTTAAAAATGTGTGAATCTTTTAGTTTTACAAAAATTTAGATTTAAATTTATCCATAAATCAATTCAATCGATCCCAATCTACAAATCGATCTATCACAATCTGATATATTGATCTTGTATGTATATAATAATCTAATCTTATTCAAAAATGATTCGTTTTGTTCCTATCCATAAGAGATCACATGAAACAAATATCCACAAAGCACCGATCCAAAAGATCTTTTTTGACATCCCTAAATCTAATCCTTGAAACAATTTTGATTAAAGCTTCTATTTTGATCTTCAATCTACCAATCTTTTGTTGTTGTGTCCTTACTTCTGTTATGGTTTGAGGCTTTGTACTTTTAAAAGTAAAGCAATTTGTGGCAAGGATCTCAAATTTTTTTTCCATTTGTTCGCCGCTGGGTCCTTTTTTAATTTATTGCATTGTATTAAGGAAGAGAGAGAGTGAGAGCTAGGAAAAGGGAGAGTGCGAGGGAGAAAGGACAGGGATTGGGAAAGATATAGAAAAGGGGAGGGAGAGAACGTCAGAATATTTTTTCATAAATATAGAAATCTAACTTTGCCCCTATAAAATATTCAATTTTAAAAAATTAGACTAAATTAAACTAAATTGATCTTACACTATAATTTCAGAACTAAAATATCAACTAGGTAAAATTATAAGTGCACCAAGATACCTTTTCAGAATTGTATGCATCCATAGCATCCTCACTATTTAGTGGACATCCACAAAATTTATAAAAATAAGACAGAAAAAATGAAGTAAATAAATGGCATGGTATAAGCATACCAATATAGAAAGGTAATAGATGTCAGATTAGACAATATTATATATATATATATATATATATATATATATATATTCCCAATACCTTTTGTGTGTTTGTTCATTGTTTAGAGTGTATTTGGGAACAATACAATCAAAGAAGTAAATTTGGGAGATTTGTGTTGTTTCAGATCTGGGACCCTCAGATCAAAAACTTTACAAAGTCAGATGCTGACCTAGCATTCCAACGCCCTACTTGGCATTCGAGAGACACCTTCGATCGATCTCAATCAATCTCACTGTCTCGGGACAATTTTTTAAAACATGAACCAAGTGCCTCAGTTACAAAAATTTATGCAGTAAGTTTCTCAATCCATCAATAGAGGTGTTTCGGAGTAAAAATCAGCATAGCTCCGTGATATCCAACCAGGCAGAACCTGACAGAGGGGTTCATGTGCATCCAAGGTCCTCGTGCCTTCTGGCCTCAATGAGTTGCAGTGACCCTTGGTTGTCCCACGGACAGAAGTTGATTTGGTTCAACAACTAGACACCGAGATACAGGATCTCAATGCTAAGAAAGAATTAAAGGAATGCCTAACTAGAGCAAAAGAAAGCCCAATATACACAAGCCCCAACTAGTAGCTCCCCTGCCTCCTCAACGTTAAGAACGTAGTCAAGATCCACATCCAACTAGGTCCCACGTCTCTATGAGCAACAGATGCCGTTCTGAAGCATTGTTTTTCATTTCATTTATATTCAAATATATATGATGATATTTAATTCATGGAACCCAAAGGTACATGAATGTTGAACCAAAAGACACAAAACCAAAATACTTCTAAACACATTCTAAGATCATGAACTTAAGATAAAAAGCATAAAATGCATGTGTGCAGGAAACTGGACCAATTCATGAACTCACACAATAATTCATAAGTAAATGAAAACTTGAAATGGTGAATGTATGAACCATAGACTCTAGTGTAACTGCAATGGAAGGGGTGGGACGGGGATTACAGCTTTTAAGGTCAGAAATAACCCCAAAGATGGTGATCATTAATAACTTTCATAGACTGTAGTTCAGTTCAGGCTTAAATTGCGAAAAACTAACTGATGATGTTAGTCAATATTAAGCTTTAAAAAGTAATGGATTATCAGACACTACTCCTATTTAGTTCTCTCCAGAGTTCATGGAGTAACCTTCTGACTATCTGTCGATGTTGGTTGCTGTACAGGCTCCCTCAAATCCTCCCTCCTCAGCAATGGTTCTCTCCTTTCAACATGCATTGTTTCCCTGTGTCTATCGTACCGTGGACGAGGTCTATTCCTAGTCTGTTGTCTCTCACTGAACCTATACTGTGGTCTAGGTATGACTTTCCCATCAATGAACAAATCTCCTAAAATCAACAAGGACAAAAGTTAAATGGAATATAATGAATTTTGTATATGTAAGGTACTTCAAGGCCCAAAAAGTGACAAATACACACTATTCTCAACTTATGAACAATACTCACCTCCATAATCTTTGTTGGGAACGTCGAGATATGAATCCGGCAAAACCCACAGCACACCCGGTAACCCTATTATTCAATACAAATGATTCCAGTCTCTAATAAAAACAATTTCATAAAACACAGGAAGTCTAAAATTAAAGAGTGACGTGTTTATTAATTTGGATGTTAAATTAAGAACATGAGATTTTAAAGTAATCGTGTGACCACTTCCTAACATAGGCCAATCATATTGTAATATGTACAGTGATGCATCGAGTTGTGATAAAAAGCATCCAAAGGAAGCACGTAAAGAATCTATAAACCCTCCATGACTAAGAATCATAGAATAGAGAGTAAAAAAAATCAAACTTCAAAACGCAAATTACCTAAATTAAAACCTTATTTACTCTTAAACTTTGTATCCTACCTACATATCAACGTAATTCTTCAATAAACCCAATTAATCTACCTAAAGAAAAGCGAAGATAAAAATCGAAAAGTTAAGAAATGAACAATACACAAAGAACCTCATCTTTTTAGTGCTAAAATTCAAACTACAGAAAATTTTAACATCTTACCTTTGACTTTAAGTGAAAACTCTTCAGATATCAAAGCACCGAACCCAGTATACGTCGTGGTCGATACGGAGTAGATCTTCTTCTTCGCCTCCTCCTCACTAAAAAATCACAAATAATCTGAACCCATTCAGTAAAGGGTAAACAGAAAAATAGGTCAAAATTAATGGGTACCTTCCAACAACTGAAGCTAGGGTTTTGACATAAGAATTTATCATCTCCTCTTCAGAAGGTTTGGGGTCCTTAGAGAACTCCATTACAATTAGCCAGTGCTCGTAGTCGCAACCATCGAGAAGTATCGTTTCCTTAGGAGGTCGGTTACTCCAGTTTGGAGATGGATCGTTTAGAGGTGAATAACCAGACCCAGAAGTCTTGAAACGTCTAGGGATTGTAAATGGCTCGGGTCCGATATTAATTTGTGTTTGGAAAAGAACGAGTGCGTAGCGATAACGAGAAGATAATGAAGAAGAAGAAGAATTGGTAAAAGTAGATATAGTGCGGGTGAGGATGGATGATACTGAGCGCCGGGAGGTAGATAACGCCATTTCTAAGACGATAGATAGCTTCTCAGTCTCTTTCGGTAGGTAGATTTCTCCGGGGAGTTTAGGGTATCAAATTGAATTTAATAATTTAATGGTACGAAAAAAATTTGAATTTAATGGTATTTTCATTAAAACACAATTAATTTTTTTCCCATTTATTGCCATTATTCACCGTAAAATTGAAAATAAAAAGACATTTTTTATTTCTTACGGAGGTGCTGTTCTAATTATTTTATCTAAGTCTCATAATTATTAGGTTATTCGTTAGATGATTTTTCAAAATGAACTTTTTTTTTTAATTTTGAGTTTCTCTCGTATAATTTTATTATTTATAAAAAAATATTTAATTTTTATAATAATAATATTAAGTCATAAATTACGAAATTAAAGTATTAATTTTAAAAAATTATAAAATTTTTAATACCTAATCATATAATTATAGGACTAATATATTCATTTGGTAATAATTAAGTCACTTTTTTCTTATAGGTTATTGATATATTTTTTAGGGTGAAGTATAGTTTATTACTTTTATCCAAAATACACTTTAA
Organism: Hippophae rhamnoides; assembly: GCA_033030585.1. Taxonomy (NCBI): domain Eukaryota; kingdom Viridiplantae; phylum Streptophyta; class Magnoliopsida; order Rosales; family Elaeagnaceae; genus Hippophae; species Hippophae rhamnoides. Next base: position 55,393,521 of record CM065429.1, on the reverse strand, counting down.
ATTTATAATTATTAAGTAAGTAGTACAAATTCGCTACCTTTACAAAAATGATCATAAAAGTTCATTTTGTAAGGGTACAATTCTTCTATGCAATTTTCAAAATGTCACTATATATACCATCACTACACGGTAAACAAATGTGCAAAAGTGGTTAAAAGTGTGACCGTTATTACATAAAATAAGAATTTTTTATCCAGTGTTTACCAATCACTTGTGGCACATCGAAAGCAAGATAGGTGAATTGTTGGACCAATAATAACCTAAATCTATTAACTTTAATGAAATTGTACTTCAAATTCGTATTTATTAGATGCGGTAACACAAATTTATTATTTTTACAAAAAGAAGTTGTGGAAATTCATTTTGTAAAGTACTCGTACTGCCTACTTATCCACTTTAAAACTAGGACAACATAATTCCATTAGTTTACAAAATAGATTTCTAAGATTTTTTTTTGTAAATGTAATAGACTTATACTGACTTACTTAATATGTAAAAAACTAAAGTATACTTTTATTAAAGATAGTAGATTTAGGTTACCATTTTTATGTGAATTGCTTCCATTTTGTAAAATTGACTTGTACTGTCCTACTTTTTGTAAAGATGATAAATTTTTGCTACTCTCTTTAGACGTTGTGTTATCTAACTTAATATGTACGAAATTAAAGTGTATTTTTGTTAAAAGTTACAAACTCATGCTATTATTTTCTTATTTTTGAGTTTATATTATAAAATAAAATACTTGTTATTTATTAATTAAGAGATAACATATATTTTAAATTTATTAAAATTGTGAAATTGCTTTTTTAAAAAAATTTATGAAATTGATTAGTTTCAACATTTATTAATTTAATATATAAAAATTTTAAATTATATTTTAATTTATTAATTAAATTTTTAAATATCTAATATTAATATATGCTTACCGTATACAATTTTGACATTTTAAATTTTTATTATTTAATCATATCATGGAAAAATGGTCGTGAAAGTTTGATACCTTTAACAAAAATGTCTTAGACACATAAATATTAGATTAAATAGTATAAGTCTACTAATTTTAAAAAAATATTACAAATGATCATTTTGTAAAGTGATGGACTGATATTGGCCCACTAGTTCACTTCAAAAATGGGATAACACTAATTTATTACTTAACAAAATAGATTTATAGAACATTTTTTGTAAAAGATAATGAATTTGTATTGCCGCATTAGATTAAAGTACATTTTCATTAAATATGGTGGAATTAAACTACCATTTTTCCTTATATAATTATATAGTTAACTTAGATAATTTAATTAGTCCATAGTTCTAAAATGTGAATAGAAAAATTATAAATTATCATTTTTTTTACATATTTATAAAGTTAAAGTATATAAACTTTAAATAAATTTATACATAGGTTCTCAAAAATTTTAAAACGTGCGATTTAGTTCTCAAATTTTTAAAACTTCATACATAGGTCCCTTAAATTTTTAAATCATACTATTTAGTTCCCAAATTTTTGAAACTTTACACATAGATATTAAATTTTTGATTCACAAATATGTATTTTAGTAATTAAACTTGAACCTATCTATCAAATTTTAAAAATTTGGGACTAAATTATAAGATTTAAAAGTTTAGAAACTTATATGTGAAGTTTTAAAAATTTAAGAACCAAATTATATGTTTTAAAAATTTAAGGAACTTAAGCGTAAATTTAGTTATAGTTTAGGAACCATATGATGCACTTTAGCCTGTTTATAAACATACATATCGGTCAACAATCAATTTCTAATTTATTCCTTGAAAAGTTTTGGAAGTTCTCTCAAGAATGAATAAGAACACTAAGTCTCCCCATAATTTTTTTTAATTTTCTAAAGCAATCTACTTTACCATATCGAATTTCAAAAACTTAATATTTGAAACAACCCTCCAAGAATATGAAAAGTAGAATAAATGGAAAAGAAATCAATAACTATAGATATTAAACAAATGTCCATATTTTTAGGTTTATTGAACTTATTGTGGCAGCTAAAATATAACTAAATAACTAAATGCAAGACATTTAATCAAAACCAACCAAGATAACATATAAAACATTTTTAGCCTCTAATTTCTTGTAATGTTTTGTCCATTTATGAGTTGATTATAAGAATAACATATTTTTGGTATGCTAACCAGCTTTAACAATAACTTGGATGATGTGGATGAAGCCTTGAATATCATGTGGACCCATTTTGGAATTCACCTTTTTAGAATTAGCCCATTAAATGCTTCTTTGAAATGTTTGGCTTTAAGCCTTGTAATTAGGCCACTTGGAAGTGACAAAGGGCCTTGTGTATATTCGGATGCACTTCCACATGTATGGCCATGTTCAACTCCACTTCCATATGTATGGTCATGTTCAACTCCTTGTTTTACATAAAAAAATTTGGACAAAATTGTTAGAATGTGGCAATACTTTGTATGCTTAAGACTTATTGTACGTAATTACATCTAAGATGCCCATAGATGTAGGGACCATAATTTACAACCGGGTCAAATTGTCAGCTAACAATCACCGTTGAGTTACTTTCCCCCAATTATATCAGCTTTATGTAAAAATGCAGGGGTATCTCATTCAAAGGGTGAAGTGATTTTATAGCACAATGAAGTATTGAACCTATCATACTATGATGAACTCACCTATGGTATGAAGGTCGTCCAAAGAGAACGAAGAGTCATTCCTCCTTCTAGAATTTCTTTAAAAGTCCAACTTCATAAACTTGAGGAGAGAATGAGCTATACAAAAAAGTACCATAATGCTTACTTCACCCAAAAAGTTGCATTCTTAAACCAACATCATTTTAATAAGGTGAACCATATACAAAATGAATCGCTTACAATTGAGTTATCTTAGGATGGATATAAGCTACTTAACAAAACTCGAGTATCAACACTATGATTTTAATTCCATACCTCCATAAGACCATAAAACCAACATCAAGAACAATGGAAAGATGACATGGATGACAAGTTATGAATTATGATCCAAAATTTTATGTTTTTTTCTTTCATTTTTTTTATTTTTGTTAAGAACTTTAATTTTTAGTATTTTTGGATATTGTGATAATTATTTTTTTATGTTAATTATTTTGTGTTATTTTATTTCATTTTTTTGAACATTATTTAGAATTATCAATGTTATAACCAATTGTTGAAGTGTTTTAGGAGTACACAGTTTTTATTTGTGTATAAATGATTGGATTAATGGATGCACTTGCATACCAACACTTAAACAGGATCAACAATTTGATAACTTTTCTACAATTATTACATTAAGCACATGTAAGTTCTAAGTTGAGGGTAGTTAAATGTTACATTATAAAATTTATGCTTAAATGTTTATATGTTCACATTCACATTTATATTTATTCTTTTACTTTTTGTTTGTGTGATTTTCATTAATTCTATTGTTTCATGATTTTCTAGGATAATTTTAATATTTTTCTTACAAAATTATCATGTCTTTTAGTTAAATTTAAGAAGATGATTAAGTCTTTACATTATTAGATTAATTTTAAAATCATTTCTTGGAGTAATATAATAATTAGTTAGTTTTTATCATAATTAGTATTTCATGAGAAACTGTTGAAAAATTATGATGAACTCCAAATTGGTATTTAGAAATCAAATAGTAGAGACTATGTTATGAGAATATATTTTGAATCATTATCTTGCCATTTTAAGTAATGATAATTTTTTTAATCTTTCAAACACTTTTCTTATAAATTTTAAATTGCTAAATGATCTCTATAGGTCTTTGCATTGAATGTAGAATTTTTATATCTGATAGAGTGTCACATATTTATTTGTATTGCTTAAATTAAATAAACTAAGTAGAAATTGAAAGTATATGCATTTCTCTTCATTCATGCATAACTTCTAAAAAAGAGATATATATGAGGTTACCTAAACCAATACAAAAAATAAAAAGCCACAAATTAGCTACTCACTCTATCATACAAAATATGTATAATTTGTACATGATTTCTTTCTCTAACCAATATATCTCTAAAAACATAAAAAAAAAATTAAATGAATATTATAAACTAAATATTATGACCCATGATCCTTCAAAGTAGTGAGAATTGGTTAAATACAAAAGAAAAAGAAAAATAGTGGAAATAATTCTCGAAGAAGTCATCGAATTTTCTTCATTTTTTAAAAGTATATAACTTGATATTTTTATTTGATGAATTTAATTTATGCATGAAAATGATATTTGATTACTTTATAAAATCCTTTCATTTGATTCCTTTTATGAGATCAATATTGAAAGTTTGTTTAGTCATGAATCTAAATATATAGTCAACAGATGTATGGTAAATTAAAATTTTGTAAATAATCAAACAAATAATCACGTGTATGTAAAGTAATGCAGAAATAAAAAGATCAACACACGAGATTTTTAGGTGAAAATAACTTAGACCATACCAATAACCTAAGAGGAAAACCATTGGTCCATCCGACTACCTAACTATCCATTATGAAAAATAAGTATCTAGTTACAAGGTTAGGATTCAAACTACCCATTCAGGTAATGACCTCAAGTAGCCTACTTACAAGCCACTACTTTGATCATAGTCTCTACAAGATAGGTGTTCGAATCAAAACCAGTGTTCCAACAAACTCGAGTCCTATGAGTTAATCAAATCACACCATTGTCAACTGAAACTTTAGCACATAAACACAAGTGCAAGTATGTGTCTTAAAGCATATTCAATAATGAAAAACTCTAACTAGTTGATTTAAACAATATATTAGATAAATTAAAAACAAATAGCAACTCTAGAACTTTAAGTTAAAAGTACAATAATACAATTATTATTGTAGGATTGTTAATCCATCAAATACAATCACAATTTTTTGATAAATTAACCTAATGAAAAATCCTACTTGAAAACTTTTAGCAAAACAAGAGAGAGAATAAAAGATGAAGAGAATAAGTGCAATTAAGCTCTTGTGTGGTTGTTTCTAAAAGTGTGCTTAACTTTATATTTATAGAATATTTTGAAGCATATTAGGTTAAATTATAATTACCATTTTCCATAAAATTAGTTAAAATACATTTAAGAAATAAAGACAACATGGTAAAAAGCCAATTCAAATCATATTAGAAATACAATTTAAAAAACTGTAAGCTAGTTTCTTGATTGATCCACTCAATTTCTTGATTGATCGAGTATATCATTCGATTGATCGAACATCCACTCGATCGGTCCATAATACATTTAATTGATATTTAAAAATAAGTGGATCGATTGAGTATATCCCTTATCGGTCTAGTCATATATTAAAATCATATTTGTCATGTTTATTACTCCATCGATCCAGTATTCACTCGATCAATTGAGTGGCTTAAATGCATACTTTCTCTATTGTGTCTAATATGTAATTTAACGTGCATGAGAATAGAAATATACATGATATGTGATCATTGATGAATGATAGTTTATATGGCTTGAAATATTCTTCTAAGATACATCTAGAAAATAAAATTGCAATTAAACATTTTGTTTCATGAATATATCCAATACTAATATACATTTAACAATCTCCTCATTTGGTATATTTGTGTGAAAAAATCCCTCTCTCACTACATAACGCTCATACAAAAATTAAATTTTACATTGTGGTACTATCCTATGATATGGTGGAACCATCTTTGCTTGATTCTTGAAAGCTTGTTGTTGCGTGTTTTTCAACACACGAACTCGTGCAAGTATACACGGTCACAAGTAATAATATGATAAGTAAAATATCGTTCCCACAGAGATTAGTTACTAGTATTCATTAATTATTAAAATTATTTCAACCTAATTTTATCCAAACAAATAATTTGATGCAGATTTACCAACTAAATTTTATAACAGATTGCAAGAAAATTCTAGGATTGCGCTTTCACCAAATTAATCCACTTGAATCATTATATTTTATCTTGATTTATGTTATCGTGTTTTAAGTTGTTAACCAAGAACTCCTAATCTATCCATATATCTCTTCCGAGGCTCCATACGTAAACATCTAGTTAAAATGATTCACTATATTCCTATGGGAATTAAATTCAACCAGTATTTATTAAGTTCTCAATTCTCTAATAACACACATACAATAAAAGTATATTTCTATCTCTTATGTATATACGTTTATTTCATCACGAAAGAGACACAAAAATGCCTTTTTCAAGTTTATTTAAGTGTCACAGACGCTTAATTAATCTTCCGATAATTAAAAGCATTAAACACGTATAAAATAAACAACTTAAAACAAATTCCATAAATCATTCAAAAATATTTAAGTCACATTTCATAATTTACGCTTACACCGCAATCCTAGAACAAATGTATTAGTTCATAGCAGAATTTAAAATTACAACACAACAAAAATAAAACATTGGCAGAAAGAAAATTAAAAGAAAATAGATAAGAAAAAAACTCTTTCACGATTCCTCAATGAAAAATAAATTTCATTTCTTCTTCTTTGTTGTCTTTCTCTCGTAATTTCCCTAAGAAAATACAACATAAAACGTTAAATCAACACTCCGCGTGATCAGGTAACACGCAAAACCGTATCAATGTAAAAATTAAAATGTTTGCAAGTTTTTCTCCAAACTGTTGAGAGAAAAAGAAGAAAAAAAAAAGATACAATCTGCTGAAAAAAAATGACAAAACTGAACTGAAAGAAAAAAAAAATTAAGAAGCACCGCTGAATGCGTATCCCCCAAAATATATATCATCTTCTTTTTTTTTATTATTATTATTTTTTATATATATCATCAGTGGGGGACAAGATGATATGGGCTAGCACGCGTAACAAACACTCTGCCAATTTTTTTGAATTTTTTTTCTTTTTCCGCATGCCACGTGTCGCGCTCGATCAAGTGACACAATTCGTGGGACACGCGGGCAGATTTTCATCGACCTGCAAGCCGGCGTACGAAGAACGCGTCCGCAGTGATTTCTCCGAATCCGAAATGTGTAACGGCCGGAAGGGCGCCGATTCTGCGTTTTATTTCACCAATGCATGCCACGTGTCACCATGTTATTCGCCGAATATTTACGAGACACGTGGCCGGCCATTTTGCGTTTGAAGAGCCGAGGGTGCACGCGGCCATGGACCGCGTCACACGGGATTGTTAACACGAGCCGCTCGCGCGCGACACTTGACGGACGCCGCTCAATCCGGGACCGTTGACCGATCCACCCGCCGCCGATCGCCGGGGAATCTCGCGCACCGACACGCGGCCCACTCGACGCCGCGCGCGCGACACGGGGACCCACCGGCACGCCGAGCCGCGTGAAAGGAATATCTCGTCCCCAATCGCTTTTGTCGAGCCACGGACACGCGCGCACCGAGCCGGCGTGGATACTTTGACGGACCCGGTCCACGCCATGAAATAGGCCTCAAGGCGTGGACTTCATCTCCCCTGCACGAAAATTAAACTTTTATTAATTGTATTTTCACCCACAAATATATTTCAAATTACATTTTAAACTTTCTTAAATAGTTTAGCCCTTTACTAATTTTAAATTAAATTTTTAAACTTTTAATAATTACAATTAAGCCCAAATTTAATTTAAATTATATTTTTGATTTATATAAATTGTAATTAAGAACATATATTACCATAAATTATATTTGTGGACAAAAATATGAAATTAAGTACATTTTCGATACAAATTATTTAATTTTATTAAAAATACATTTTTAGCAAAATAAAGGAAAATATTAATTTATTTAACAAAAATTAATAAATATTAAACCTAACATAGCAATTATCATTACTAAAATTGATGCAAATAACTCCGTATAAAATACGCTATCAACACTTCCAAACTTAAGTTTTTGCTAGTCCTCGAGCAAAAGGAAGAAAAATAAAACAAAGATAATCAGCATTTAAAATAGTGATTTTCAAAATATTTCTTTTTAAACATTCCATATATCATAACTCAAAGAAATAAAAGAATTTTATCTAAGCATCAAAATCAATTTAAAAGTATATTACATTTTCATAATGAATTTTTGGTGTGTGTGAAGTCTTTTCAAATTTCATCACATGCAATCCGGATCAGTTTATACAAATATAAAATCAAACAAATTATCATGAAATCACAAATCTCATAAGTTTATTTTTCATTTCTCTCTCCACTAATGTAGACAAACACAAAACACCAAATCAATAGGACTTTATAAAGCTTGTAATGTATGGCTTAGGTAAAGGAAGGAATGAAGGACAATATTTAGCTTAAAACTTTTCCCGAGCATAACATTTCAGGATTGAAAACGAGATCTTCTATCACCACAATAAATACTTCCCAATTTGGGACTTATCATCACATTAGACTCTGTTTTTTTTTTTGTAACCCTTTTTTCTTCGATATATCCTTAAACATTTACTAACAATTATAACATGCTAGTGAAATAAGAACACTAGGTATATCTAAACACATATATATACTTTTTAGATAGGCTTTTGAAATGAGACATATATATATATATATATAAAAACTTTGAAGCTCAAATGGGGTATACTATGGATAATGCATGTGAGGTAGATAGAAAGGCTCAAACGATCCAAAGATGGCCTAAATCATTTTCTTAGTTAAATGTTATCTATAATTTCGCCTTGAGAGAAAATCAAACAAATTCTAAGAACTGTGGCACCACAAAAATCAATCGAATTCAATACTCACATAAACATTCTCTAAATTATCATAGCAAATCAAAAATCAAGACTAGTGCTCATGAATAATTATTCTTGTAAAAAATGACATATACTTAAAAATTAATCATCACTTAGACAACATTCAGATTTTTCAAAGAGATATGCATCATTTAAATCGAAGAAACAAAAATAAATCACTATTCATAGCACATATCTTCAATCAACCAAACAAACAAAAAAAAATTTCACAAGCAATAACATCCAGAAAGTATTTTAATTATGTTCAATATATCCACCACTCTCAACTTAATATACACATTGTCCTCAATGTAGAAAGCTAAAGACCATACGAGATGGGTTTAAGAACCTTGGTGGTTTGTTTGATTGGTTAAGCCAAAATAGCTTCATTTCTTCATTTTTGCACCTACGAAAGAAAAAAAAAAGAATTAAAATAACAACATAGCAAAATATATAAAAAAAAATAAATAAATATAAAACACATGGGTCAGCTTCCCAAGGAGCGCTGATTTAGAGTCATCACTGACCGCCTTTCTCTTTGCTTTAGGTTGGATCACATAAGAAAATGGTGGACTTTTGACGATCAATGTCACCCCCAAATAAGAGTTTGAGTCTTTGCCCGTTCACTTGGAAAGAATTTTGTGATTCTTCACCTTAATCTCAACAGCCCCATACGTGGTGTACTTTTGGTAATAATGAAAGGCCCCGACCACTTAGATTTCAATTTTCCTCGCGAAGAACTTCAAACGAGAATTGGAAGAGCAATACTTTCTCATTCCGGGTTCGAAGTGTCGATGCAAGATTTTGTTGTCATGCCACCTCTTCGTCTTTTCCTTATAAATCTCAAAGATTTTCATATGCGTGTAAACGAATCTCATCCATCTCATTGATTTGTAGGAGACGGTTTTCTCCAAAGAGCCGCTAACTCAAAATTCAAAGTCTTGATAGCCCAATACGTACGGTGCTCCAATTCAACCGGGAGATGACAAGCTTTCCCAAAACCAACCGAGCATGGGGACATCCCAATGGGTGTCTTATATGCTGTCTTCGGTATGCCCAAGAGGAATCATCCAATCTTCTTAGACCAATCCTTCCTCAAGGATTTATCGCCTTCTCCAAAATTCTCTTCACTTCTCTGTTGGATATCTCAACTTGTCCACTAGTTCGAGGATGATAAGCCAGTGATCTTAATGAGTGACACCGTATTTGGCAAGGAGGGTTTCAAAAGATTTGTTGCAAAAATGAGTTCCCCATCACTTATGATTGCCCTCAGTGCCAAATCGAGTGAAAATGTTTTTCTTTAGAAAATTCAAGACCACTTTGGAATCATTGGTAGGCAAGGGAATTGCTTCTACCCACTTAGAAACATAATCCACAACACCGTAATGTAGAGGTTGTCAGAGGGACGAGATAAAAGGTCCCATGAAATCAATTCCCCAAACATCAAATATTTCTACCTCAAGAATGTTTGCTTTAAAGGCATCTCGTGTTTCTTAGAAATGTTACCAACTCTTTCGCACTGTACAAGGTGAAACAAAGAAATGTGCATCTTTAAACAAATTTGGCCAATAAAACCGCAGTTGAAGAACCTTAGTCATAGCTTCTTTCTTTTCCAAAATGGCCCCATAGTCAAGAATGACAATGTTTAAGTATATTTTCAATTTCTTCCTTCTGGGACACACCTTCGATAATTTAATCAAGACAATGCTTAAACAAGTAAGGTTCATCCCATAAATAGTACTTAACATCATGTAAGAATTTTTTCTTCTGCTGGAAAGATATTTCAGTGGAAGCACATTGCTTACGATGTAATTAACATAGTCTACGTACCACGGCACACTTCTATGATCAAAGGAAAACAATTGCTCATCGCGGAAAGTTTCACCAATGATAGTCTTGTCCACTACCCATCATTATTTTCCAATCTCGATAGATGATCGGCCACTTGATTTTTCTCGTCTTTCTTATCCTTGATCTCCAAATCAAATTCTTGGCAAGTAGAGGATCCATCTAATCAATCTTGGTTTTGCATCTTTTAGCCATCGTGATATTTTATAGCGTAATGATCAAGATAAACTCGTCACTTTAGTTCCGATTAGGTAGGAACGAAACTTTTCAAAAGCATATACAACAAAGAAGTAATTCTTTTTCGTGGTAGCATAATTCATTTGAGCTTCGGGTCAAAGTTTTTTGCATAGTATAATGCAGATGAAAAACTCTCTTTTTTACGTTGTCCTAAAATCACCCTCAGTAAAAATCACCGGCATCACACATAAGCTCAAAAGGTAGATTCCAACTGGGTGCAACAATGATGGGAGCCGTGATCAACTTTTCTTTCAAAACCCTGAAAGCTTCCAAACACTTTTCGTCAAATGTGAATTTTGTATCTTTTTCCAAAAGATTACACAGAGGCTTTGATATCTTGAAAAATCTTTTATGAAACGCCTATAGAATCCCTGCATGCTCAAGAAAGCTTCTAATTGCTTTCACCGATGTTGAGGCGTGTAGTTTCTCAATGGTTTCAATCTTTTCCCTATCCACTTCAATTCCTTTAGACGAAATTAGATGGCCGAGGACAACACCTTCTCCTACCACGGCTGGCATTTTTCCCAATTTAAAACCAAGTTTGTTTCTTCGCACTTTCGTAGGACCAAAAGAAAGGTTATGCAAGCACATATCAAATGAATCCCAAAACCGAGAAGTCGTCCATAAATATCTCAATAAAATCTTCCACCATGCTTGAGAAGATAGCCATCATACACCTCTGAAAAGTTTGGCCGGAGCATTACATAATCCAAAAGGCATTCTTCGGAAAGCAAAAGTTCCATACGGACATGTGAAAGTTGGTCTTCTCTTGATCTTTCAGCGCGATAGCAATTTGGTCAGTAACCGAATAGCCATCCAAAAAACAAGAGAAAGAATGTCCCGCTAACTGGCTTCAGCATTTGGTCAATAAATGGAAGTGGGGAAATGATCCTTTCGAAGGCCTTGTTGAAGCTCGATAGTCCATGACAATACCCGCTATCCCGTCACTTTCCTTGTGGGAATCACCATTATTGCTATTAGTCTCCACCGTAATTCCTCCTTTCTTTGGAACACAATGAATCACGACTCCAAGAACTATCCGAAATAGGATATATAATGCCTCGCATCTAACCACTTAATGATTTCCTCTTTACTACCTCCTTCATGATTGATTCAAACGACGTTGATGCTCAATAAGAGGCTTGATATCTTCTTCAAACAAGATCTCAGGCATGCATATCAAGGACTCGATTCCTTTAATGTCAAATATAGACCATCCTAATGCTAGCTTCTAATTTCTCAACACTCTCAATAGCTTCTTCTTGATCGTCATCTGTAGAGTCGAAATAATCACAGTATCAGAGTCATTTCACCCAAAATAAGCATACCTTAGATGGGTTGGTAAAGTGGTTTAAGCTCTAGTAATTGTTTCGGCTCCATGATGGCTTCCCATAGGTAAACTTAGACTGTTACAACTTGTGATGCATCTTCATCACCAGGACTAAAGAGTCGGGAGATGCCTTAAATAACTTGAGATATTCAAGAGAATCGAGTTATCAATAATATTGTCATTCACAAGTGCAAGTTCCAAAGCATCGTACTAAAATTTTCCTTGAAATTGCTTTCAACTAACGCATTCACCGTGTCAACTCTAAGGCAATCGTCGATTCTCTTGGAAATTTCATAGCTTTAAAGACGTTGAAAGTTACCTCTGGTCTCGGACTCTACGGTCGCCTCTCTTGAACATCAATCAAAGTCCTACCAGCTTGCTAAAAATGGTCTCCCTAGAATGATAGGAATCTCTTTATCTTCCTCCATGTCGAGAATTATGAAATCAGTAGAAAGATAAACTTGTCTACTTTGACAAGCACATCCTCTATAATGCCCTCCGGGGGTGTTTCAAAGACCTATCGCCAAGTTGAAGAGTCACGCTGGTCGATCAGTGCTCTCTCCTAATCCAAGTCTTTGGTAGATGGAAAGTGGCATCAAATTAATGTTTGCACCAAGATCGCACAAAGCTCTACCAAAAAATTTCTCACCAATAGTACATGTGGAATGGGTGAAACTCCCTGATCTTTAAGCTTAGGCGGTAGCTTCTTTCAAAGGATGGCACTACACTCCTCTGTGAGAGCAACAGCCTCAAAATCACCTAACCTTCTTTTCTTAGACAAAATGTCTTTCATAAATTTCACATAACGGGCATTTGCTCCAAGGCATCAAAGAAAAGGGATGTTGATATGAAGTTTTTTAAATACTTCAAGAAACTTAGAGAATCCGTTTATCAAGTTTTTGCTTAAGGAAGCGCTGAGGAATGGAATTCTCAGGGATTATAAGGCTCGAGATTATCTAACACCGGTTTTATTATGGGATTTTCTGTTGATTCATTCTCTTCAACCCCATGACGATTAGCCTTTTCTTGTTTTTCGAGGTCAACACCTTCAACAATAAGAGTCATGGAGAAATGGATTTTTGTATTTCTTCTAACTCTTTTCCACTCCTCAACGTCACCGCTTTACAATGCTCTTTTCCCTCCCTTTTTGGATTGATTTCAAGATCACTAGGTAAAGATCCTCGAGGGCGATTGTTGACAAGACAATAGCTAGTTGCCCCAATTGAACTTCTAGATTTCTAATAGATGTTGCCCCGATTCTCGAGAATAGTCTCATTCTCGGCCATATACCGAGCAAACATATCTTCCAACGAAGGCTTTCTCTCCGTCAGGGACTTGGTTATGAAAACCTCGAGGTGAGCCGCTTCATAGAAGATGATCGACCTTGGTTATTACTCCAAGAAAAATTAGGATGATTCTTCCACCCTGGATCAGGCGTGTTGGAATAGGGATTGTTTTGATTGTTTTGATTCCTACTATAATTGGAAACAAAATTGACAGATTCGTAGTTGCGAGACATCTCTCATCGGCATGGTTACCATTGCAAATTTCGCATGCAACAAAAGGACTCAATAGAATGGACACCCATAGTATCCATTTTTTAACCAAAGCAGACACTGTGCGCTAAAGCAACCATAGCATCAATATCATGAATTCGGCTGCTTTCTTAGGAACCATCCTTTCTGGCGGCTACTCATAACTATTTGAAGCCATTTCTCTAATAAGTTGTATGCTTCATCAATTGATTTATTAGAGCACCGTCATTGCAAAGATCAATCATATTTCTAGTTTGACCCATCAAACTATTATAAAATGTTTGAACTTGAAGCCACTTCGGTAATCCATGGCAAAGGACATCTTCTAGCTCCTTGTACCTCTCCCAAGCTTCATATAATGACTCGAGTCAAACCGCATAAAAGTGGTGATTTCATTCCTCATCCGTGCGCCTTTGCTACGGTGGAAAATATTTGGCTGCTAAAATTTTTGAGCGATCCTCCACGTAGTGATAAACCACACGGGTAATGAATTCAACCAACTCTCTTTGCCTTATCCCTCAACGAGAAAGGAAAAAGTCTCAACCGAATAGCATCATCAAGTGACTCCATTATGCCTAAAGGTGTCACAAATCTCTAGGAAGTTTGATATATGGGAGTTTGATCATCGTGGGGTAACCCACCAAATTGTACCGATGTTTGAATCATATGAATGATTACAGTTTAATTTCAAAATTATTGGCTTGAATTAACGGTCTTCTAATGCTTGAATGGATTCCACCAACTACGTGGCAATCGCATAATCTCTAAGGATCTTGGTTCTTCAACTTCGGAATTTCATTATCCATAGCTAGTTGCTCGAAGGTTTCTTGCTTTATTATTTTTTCTTTAAGTTCAAAATAGTTCTATGCGAATTTCTAGATCTAAGGAACTAAGTCAAGATTTCTAATGCGTCAGTACAAAGTCCCACTTATCCAAAATTAAATCTAATACAATATATAAATTAAATTTAAAACATAAATAAACACACAAATACAAGAAAGTAACAAGAACAATTAAACAAAATATATATATATATATATATATATATTTTTTTGAATTAAAATCGATTGATTGGTATTAATATCAACAATAAAAATAGTAAAACAAACTAAGAATGGCGCTAAAACTTGTTGCGTGTTTTTCAACACACGAACTCGCAAGTATACACGGCCACAAGTAATAATATGATAAGTAAAATATCGTTCTACGTAGATTAGTTACTAGTATTCATTAATTATTAAAATTATTTCAACCTAATTTTATCCAAACAATGATAATTTGATGCAGATTTACCAACTAAATTTTATAACAGATTGCAAGAAAATTCTAGGATTGCGCTTTCACCAAATTAATCCACTTGAATCATTATATTTTATCTTGATTTATGTTATCGTGTTTTAAGTTGTTAACCAAGAACTCCTAATCTATCCATATATCTCTTCCGAGCTCCATACGTAAAACATCTAGTTAAAATGATTCACTATATTCCTAAGGGAATTAAATTCAACCGCATTTATTAAGTTCTCAATTCTCTTAACAAGCTTACACATACAATAAAAGTATATTTCTATCTCTTATGTATATACGTTATTTCATCACGAAAGCAAAGACACAAAAATGCCTTTTTCAAGTTTATTTAAGTGTCACAGACGCTTAATTAATCTTCCGATAATTAAAAGCATTAAACACAGATAAAATAAACAACTTAAAACAGTCCCATAAATCATTCAAAAATATTTAAGTCACATTTCATAATTTACGCTACACTCGCAATCCTAGAACAAATGTATTAGTTCATAGAAATTTTAAAATTACAACACAACAAAAATAAAACATTGCAGAAAGAAAATTAAAAGAAAATAGATAAGAAAAAAACTCTTTCACGATTCCTCAATGAAAATAAATTTCATTTCTTCTTCTTTGTTGTCTTCTTCTCTCAGTAATTTCCCTAAGAAAATACAACATAAAACGTTAAATCAACACTCCGCGTGATTGTGTAACACGCAAAACCACAATGTAAAAATTAAAATGTTTGCAAGTTTTTCTCCAAATCACAGAGAAAAAAGAAGAAAAAAAAAAGATACAATCTGCTGAAAAAAAATGACAAAACTGAACTGAAAGAAAAAAAAATTAAGAAGCACCGCTGAATGCGTATCCCCCAAAATATATATCATCTTCTTTTTTTTTATTATTTTTTTTTTATATATATCATCAGTGGGGGACAAGAGGATATGGCTAGCACGCCAATGTAACAAACACTCGCTAATTTTTTTGAATTTTTTTTCTTTTTCCGCATGCCACGTGTCGCGCTCGATCATGGACACACCGTGGGACACGTGCGCATTTTCATTGGACGGTAAGCCGGGCGCATTTGAAGAACGCGTCGTGTGTGATTTCTCCTAATCCGAAATGTGTAACGGCCGGAAAGGGGCGCCGGTGCGTTTTTATTTCACCAAATGCATGCCACGTGTCACCATGTTATTCGCTGGAATATTTGGCGAGACACGTGGGCCGGCCATTTTGCGTTTGAAGAGCGAGGGTGCACGCCGGCCAGAGCGGACCGCGTCACACAGATTGTTAACACGAGCGCTCGCGCGGGCTGACGGGACGCGTCAATCCGGGACCGTTGATCCGATCCAACGGCCGCCGATCGCCTCGGGGAATCTCGCGCGACCACACGTTGGGCCCACTCGACGCCGGCCGCGCGCGACACGTGGGACCCACCGCACGCCGAGCCGCGTGAAAGGAATATCTCTCGTCCCCAATCGCTTTGTCGAGCTTGATGGACACGCGCGCATCTCGAGCCGTGGATACTTTGATCTGACGGTCCACGCATGGCAAGGCCTCCCGCGCGTGGACTTCATCTCCCTGCACGAAAATTAAACTTTTATTAATTGTATTTTCACCCACAAATATATTTCAAATTACATTTTAAACTTTCTTAAATAGTTTAGCCCTTTACTAATTTTAAATTAAATTTTTAAACTTTTAATAATTACAATTAAGCCCAAATTTAATTTAAATTATATTTTTGATTTATATAAATTGTAATTAAGAACATATATTACCATAAATTATATTTGTGGACAAAAATATGAAATTAAGTACATTTTCGATACAAATTATTTAATTTTATTAAAAATACATTTTTTAGCAAAATAAAAGGAAAATATTAATTTATTTAACAAAAATTAATAAATATTAAACGAACATAGCAATTATCATTACTAAAATTGATGCAAATAACTGTATAAAATACAGTTATCACTTGTGTTTATATTGAATAACAAAAACATATACAACCAAACAACTTGTCCCTAAAGACTCATTGTTTATTAGTTCAATGTATATAACAATAGAAAAATATAGAATGTACAAAAGAAAATTAAAAAATGATAGTAATTAAAATCCTTCCATATTGTAAAAATCTCTCTATAAGTTTCAAATTTCAAATTTTTAAATTTCTTTGAAGTTATTTTTAGCCAAATTTTTAATAGGAATATACCAAATTTACGTTTCCAAATTTTATCTCCCCTTTTTTTCATACGAATAAAAATATTACATTTAAAATTCAGAAGCAGCAAAAATAGGAAATATAAACACTCAATGCAACCAATGTAGTATATTGATTAATAAACGTCAAATACATCCCAACCACAATCAAAAAGTAATTTAGGTTGATTTTCCTTAATACATACCAATCTTTGATCTATGTCGTTCAATCTCGTCCTAACCTCATTTTCAAATATTTCACCTAATTTCGGGTTTAGCACTAAGAGACTATTTGTTCACAATGAATTCACAACCTTCTATCAATTTTTAAATAAAATGATTTGTTCCAACCTCTTACCTTCCAAGCATTTTAGTGAGATTGGTCTCAAACATGCAAAAATCTTTTAGTGCATTGGAAAAATAAATTCTTTTGATGTTGGATCACTCACGCAGAATGAGATTATTAACCAATCTCAAGTCACCAACCTAAGACTCGGACTACCCTATGGATGCCTTATCACTCATCTGATTTTAGTTGTTGGTGTAGAATAGATAGGAGACTTTGACACTCTTATGTTAATAGGTGACTTTGGAAAGGCAATACTCTCAAAATTAATCATTAAACAACTAAATTCAAAAAATATATTATATTAACTAATCAAACTAAAAGACTAACCTAGGATCAAACGAGCACATGATTATAATTCTTAGGTGAAACAGAGATGGTCAAATGAATGGAAACATACTATCTTTCCTAACCCAAATTTTCTCAGATTTTGGTTTCTCTATGTTTTTGGGTTTGGAATTAATAGTTTTAGTTTAATTTGACCTTTTCTTAGGTTTATCCATATATTCACCTTTATTATTATTCTTTTCATCATTGGTGGAGATTCATCATACATGTATGAATGATGAAAATTATTTCCATAGTATCTAGCATGAAAGGCATTGTTATAATATGGATAAGTCCTAAGGAATTTGCAATGAGCTTTAATATGTCATTTCCTACCACAATTATGACAAATAGGTACAAACTTAACATGCTTTTCAATAACAGGTGTAACTATTCTTTAAATATAATGCATAATAGTAGAAGAAAGGTTAGAAGGCCTTATAGATATGGTTTTTGATATTTAATAAACAAATCTCTCAACCTTATAACCAATATCATGTGTATCATGTAAGGAGAACATGTTTGAAGGTTTGACAAATTTTTTTGGTTTTGATAAAGATGGTATAGTGTGCTCATCTACATATCCTAACCATCTCTCATCTGTATTTGGCTTTCCTTAATCCAGAACTTTATTCAACCTTTCAGCTCTGATTGTTAACCTTCTAACTACTTCCTTTGTTTTTCAAGTTCCTGCACCAAAATTTCTTTTTTTTTTCAAACCCATAAGACTTGAAATCAAAGCATTAGAATGTTCAGATAGATCAATATTATCCTATTTAACTACTGATGAGCTTGCTTCAAATAATTTAAGTTTTTCATTAAATTTAGTTACTTATGTAAGCAAATTTTCTTTATCTCTTTTGCATATTATAAACTCTCTAAACTCATCATTAATATTAGTGACATTAGAATGTTTAAGTAAAATTTCAGTGTCACTTTTCTCATTGTCTGAATTAATATTAGATTTACTAGAGCATCAACCAGATTTTGTAGCAAATGCTAGGAAGTTTGTGTCAATGTTTTCTCATTCAAATGGGTTGTCATTGTTACTTTAAAAGTTAGTAAATATGGTATGAAATCTCTTCTAGTGTTAATTCTTTTATTTGCACAATCATTTACAAAATGACCAAAACCCATACATTCAAAACTTTGAGATCCAATAGGTTTAGGTGTCTTATATATGCAAATGCTATGTTCTTATAGCTTCTTCTTTATTTTCACTCTTAAATTATTGTATCATTTGTATGATATCATAATTATTTGGTTTGATTATTAATCTTTAAAGAAGCTATCTTTATTGAACTCTTGCTTAAACTGATTGTTCTAGGATTGCTAGTTGATTTTGATTTATCTGATATATTTATTAAATCATCTAGTTAGGGTTATTCATTATTGAATCTACTTTAGAACACACACTTGTAATTGTGTTTATGGGCTAAAGTTTTAGGTGATAGTTGTGTGGGTTCAATTAACTCATGGGACTCTAGTTTGTCAAAATGTTGGTTTGGATTCAAACACCTATCTTCTAGAGACTATGATGAAATTAATGGCTTGTAAGTAGGTTACTTGAGGGCATTACCTTGGTGGATATTTTGAGTCTTAGCCTTGTAACGAGATAATTATTTTTTATAGTGGATAGTTAGGTGGTTCAGTGGACCGATGATTTTTTGCTTAGGTCATTAGTTTGGCCTACGTTATTTCCACATAAAAATCTTGTGTTGATATTCTTATTTTTGCATTACTTTACTTACACATGATTGATTGTTTGATCACATACAAAATTTTAATTTACCATACTTTTATTGACTAAATATTTAGATATATAACTAAATAAATGAACTCTCATTCTTGAATTTTGATTTCTCTATATCTTTGGGTTGGAAATCAAATGCCTTAGTTGTCATAGGCCATTTTTTGCATTTAACTTTATATTTCACATTCATCCTAACTAAAAATGCAATATGCATGGTAGGATGATGATAAATAGTCCTAGATTTAAATTTTTTGAAATTCACTTGCCTTTTTAGACCTACAACTTCATGCTTTCTAGTAGAGTTATTGGACATATTATGCATAGATGGATGATAATAATGAGTCCTATAACTAGAAGCATGGAAGGAATTATTAATTTTGGTAGCATTCATCAAAAACCTACATTTTGGTCTTATACTATCTTCCTACCACAATGATGCAGACAAGCACAAACTTATCTATTTTTTCTATTATAGGAACAACAGTTCTTTGTACATAATTAATAACATCAAGAGTAGAGTTAGAATCCCTTTCAAGTGTGGTCTTTGATATTGGAGGTGAATGTGAATCATGCGAAATAGAGTTAGAGGGTTTACAAACTTAGTTATATTTGAAGATGATGGCATAAAATCCTTATCTATATAGCCTAGCCCTCTCTTGTATCCAAAAGGTTTTCCATAGTTAAAGACTTTGTTTAGCCTTTTAGTTTCAATGGTCAATCTTTTCATAACTTCCTTTGATTCTTTAAGCTTTTGCATAAGATTCTTATTTTCCTATTTGAGACATGCAAGACTTTAATTTAAAACATTAGTACTTTTAGAAAATTCAATTTTCTCTCTTTTTTTTATAATTGAGAAATTTATTTCAAAGGATTTAAGTTTGTAATAACTTATCCTTTTTTCTGTTACTGCCAATTAAATCTATAAACAATTCATCTAGATTATTTGCATTAAATTTATTGAGTATGTATTCATAATCAGTTTCCTCATAGTATAAATCAATGTCAAACTTACTGAAGTCTCCACTAGTAGTTGCAGTAAATGCCAAGTAGTTGGTGCCATAATTTTTTGGTTGATTAGGATTTTCGTTGTAACTTTTTGAGTCACTAAGGATAGCATTGAAAGTCCTTCCAGTTCTATTTCTTTTTACCACACTCAACTTCAATATAACGAATCCCATTGCATTCAAAATAGTTTGGTCCAGTGGGTTTAGTTTTCTTACCTTTGAAACTCATAGGCTTGAGTTTTCTTGGATTCTAATCCCTTGAATGGCTTGGTTGCTAGTTACTCTGTGAATTATTTTGGTCAAAGACTTTCTTGAGTCTCTTGGCTAAGAGTTGAATTCTTCATCATCCTCATTTTCAACATTATTAGTCATGGCAATTTTGAAAGTGATATATTTGTTCTTTGGAGGTGTTCAAATGCTCATCTCAAAGGCTTGAAGTGAGCTAACAAGTTCCTCAATTTTGATGGTGTCTACATACTTGTTTTCATCAATGGTAGTGACCTTTTGCATGAAAGAGTTTTGGTAATGAGAAAAGAATCTTTCAAGTTATCTTGAAATCATCAATTTTCTCTCCAAGATTCACAAATGTGTTAGTAATATCATATAATTTAGCATAGAATTTTAAAAAGGACCTATCTTCTTTCATCCTAAAGTTTTCAAATTGAGTACCAAGTATACGAAGTTTAGTTCTTTTAACTTATGTGGTGCTTTCATGGGAAAGTTCTAAAATATCTTAAGCATGCTTATCACTATCAACATTAAAGATATAACTGAACTCAACAACAGACATAATACTAAAGATAACATTAATTTCTTTATAATCCTAATTACTATCAATTTTATTTTCAATAGTCTACTCGTTCCAAGGCTTAAGAGAGAAAACATTATCTTTTTTAACCGTAGGTGGTTTCCAACCATAAATAATAGAATTCCATATACTTTCATCTATAGAACAAAGAAAGACTCTCATATGAGTCTTACAATATAGGTAGTTAGACCTTTCAAAGAAAGGAGTGGAAGTTGTAAATGAACCCTTTTTTAAATGATCCATAATAAGGTTTTAGGCACACACTCAGTATATATAGTGACCCATTCTGATACCAATTGAAATTTTTTATGTTATGGTTCTAATCAACTAATGGGGGTTGTGTAAGTTTTGTTGTACTCATGTCTTTTTGTTTGCCTCATATGTGAAAAACATGGTGCTTGTTTTATTTTACTTAGTGTATTTTTCTTCTTCTATGTAAGATTAGTTATTACTGATTAGTAATTCATATAACATACATAGTGACCTATATATTGTATGCAATATTATTTACACACATCATATGGTTGGCTTTCATAGTATGCATACTAGGTTGAGAGTGTTAGTTTTTGGTGAGCAATTTGATGTTGTTACTCATGGTTTTTGGCTTATTTTGGGTATGTGTATTTATGGTTTGCACTCAATAATTTTGGGAAAAATCAAATTTTACACAACTTTCCAACAAGCTCGCTAGGGACCTCATTACACGTAGTGGCAAGGTGGTAAATGTGAGTGCTATAAATACCCCACTCATTTATCTTCTCTTTACCCTTTGTTTAAGAACTAAAAATCTACCAAAATTCACTATGAGATTTATATTTGTTATTGAAATTATTTTGGAGAGACTATATTTGAGTGTGGATCCCTTAGTAAGTTTTGTAATCATATCGAAGGCTATGCATACATCATTTGATTGTGTGTCTCCCATATATAATTTGATTTCAATGATGGACTATGTGTCCCTTAAGAGTTTAAGTTGATACACCTCTTGTTACTTATTGAAGGTTACCAATCACACTACTTAGAGTGGTATGGGTTATGGAGGATATCGAGGTTCGTGTGTTAAACTAAATCATTATAAAGTAACAAGTAAAGTGTAGCAATAGGTAGTTAGGATGGAAGTTACCGCTAATAGATGTAATAGTGATTTTACTATCTATTAGATTTGTAGCCTAGTTATTGCTTAGATTATTTAATACTGAGTGGTTTCTTTAAGAAACTTGAGGATGTTCTTACTTAGATATGGTCTCTATATGAGTTTACCTTATTATATCGGGTGTAATGCATGATTAACTTTCTAAGTTAGTATAATCTAAGTTTTATGTGTGTGTATGTCTCAACATATTAAACATGAACTTTGATTAGAAAGAATTTTTTGTTACTTTCTTTTTGTTTGATATATAATATCTATTGTTGTAAGTTATCTGATTTTCGATATCATACTATATGTGCTTCTAGTGTGTGAATTGCATAAGTCTTTATGTTCCTGTTTGAGAGAGTTAAAATGTCGACTCCTTTAGGTGTCTATATCTCTTTACGCTAGTGGTTCACCAGGTTGTGGGCTATTTCAATTGGTATTAGAGTTGGTGCATCTTTTTGGGCTTAATTACTCTAGTGTTGATTTTCTTAACTCATGTTTTTTTCACACACACTTTCTCTCTGATGGAGTCAGGAGAATGAGGTATTATATGTAGACCTGTACTTTTCAATGAGCTAAACTATGCCTATTGGAAATAAAAAATGAGGGCCTTCTTGTGGTCTCTAGGAGATCATGTTTGGTTTCTCAATGAAAATGGTTAGGATCACCCAATCAAAACCCTACTCAATAATACTGTGATTCCAAAATCTATGATAGAATGCACTAAGGAAGAATGTAAAGAGTTCGAATGGAACAATAAATGTCTGTATTCTATCATCAGAACTATGACTCGTGATGTATTTTGAAGGATTGAAAAGTTGTACATCATCAAAGAAAGCTTGGGATATTCTAGAGACTACTCATGAGGGTACATCTTGTAAAGAGATCCAAAATTCTAAA
Organism: Hippophae rhamnoides; assembly: GCA_033030585.1. Lineage (NCBI taxonomy): Eukaryota > Viridiplantae > Streptophyta > Magnoliopsida > Rosales > Elaeagnaceae > Hippophae > Hippophae rhamnoides. Next base: position 55,370,093 of record CM065429.1, on the reverse strand, counting down.
ATTAAACAGAGACTTTAAACTGTGCATCATATAAGAGGACAAGACCTTTGATAAGTTCTATATGCATCAAGAGAGACTTTTCTATTTCATTTTGGGTATGGATATTTATGGAAATTACTAGACATTTATTGGATAAAAAAAGAAGTTTTGGGACCTCGATGAGGTCCTCGTCGGACCCTTGATGGGGTGATCGGTAAAGACTCCAACAAGGCCATGACTTGGTTTACTATTGAGCTCCCGTGATGTTTATAAATACACCATCCCTTCGTGTTTTTTCATCCAAGAAAGAGTAGCTGAGCTCTATCAAATTGATATCTCATTTTCTTTTTGAATAATGATAACTGTATTTTATATAGTTTTTTTCATCAATTTTATTAATTATAATTGCTATGTTCTTTACATTTTTGTGTAATTTTATTGAAATAAATTAATATTTACCTTTTATGTGTTAAGAAATACATTTTTAATAAAATTAAATAATTTGAATCGAAATCGTACTTAATTTCAAATTTATGTCCACAAATATAATTTCAAATAATAGAGTTCTTAATTACAATTTATTAAAGTGGAAAATATAATTTAAATTAAATTTGGGCTTAACTGTAATTAAAGAAAGTTTGAAATGTAATTTGAATTAAATTTGTGGGGCAAAATACAATTAATTAAAGTTTAATTTTCGCACAGGAGAGACGAATTCCAAGCGCAAAATCACACGCGCGCAAGGTGGCTATCAGATCAGGGAAGAAATGTCCAAATGCGCGCGTTTCAAGTACATCCGACCAAAGAGAGTGGATTCAGGATTCTATCTATCACGCGGCTCGGTGCGCCGAGTGGAGCCCACCTACTGCGCAGGCCGGCGTGCAAGTGGAGCCCACCTATCTGAAGCATCGTAGCCGCTGTGCCCCACCTTCGTGGCCCTTTTTCCCGTACGGTTGATCCACGCGCACCCAGTTATTCCACGAACCAGAATCTGCCACATGTCCCATTTTATCTATCAGCGAATCATTTTATGACACGTGGCATGTTACAATAAGCACGAAAGCACAGGATCACGCCCGTATTGCAGCCGTTGTCTTCCATGTTTCTAGCGCCGCAATCCGTTGTGGAAATTCTACGTGAGCTCGTCCTTGATATCCAATGATATGCTGCCATGTGTCTGTAGTAAACCTTGCAGCGAATCAGATGCTGACATGTGGCACGCAGATTGAATTTAAAAATATCAGAAACGTCGCCCTCTGTTTTATCTTCCATGCGTGTATTAAAATAGAAAATTCAATTTTCGCGTGGACACGGATTTTAAGGAAAATGTCGGGGTTTTGTTTTCGATATAAATTTTTTATGCGTATAAAAAGTGTATTATTTTAGATGTATTTTTTAGCTATAAATAGGAGATATTATGATAGAGTGAAAAGTTTTTTTTAGAGTTTTAGTTTTGGATTTTTTGTGTTGTTCGGTTCTGGACTGTGGAACACGCAGAAACCATTTTTGGCTTCTGTTGTGTTCTATGTGTTCCAAATATTTTCGCTACTTGATGTTTTAATTTCCTTTCTTCTTCCTTTAATTTTTCTGTATTTGTTGTAATTTAAGTTTTAATTAATGAAGTAATTTATTTTTTCTAGGGTTGCATTTGATCTAAATTTATGAAGCTTTGATTTTAATTATTTTTGATAGATTTATAAGACGTTCGATTTGTTTATTCTATCTGTGCTTAATGCTTTTTGATTATTTATGAATTTTATCAAATTGATCCGTGGCACTTAAATAAACTTGGAAGAGGCATTTTTGTGTATATTGCTCATGGATAGAATGACATGTATGATGAAGGATAGGAATATACCCTAATTGTATGTGTGGCCATTTGAAAACTTAGAACGTAATGAATCTTGGTGAATTTAATTCTCATAGGAATATAGTGAATTAATTTAACGAGGTGTGTCTATACGGAGCTCGGAAGAGATGTATGGATAAAATTAGAAGTTTTCGGTTGACAAATTAAATGTACTAAAAAATATAAATCAAGAGAAAATAATATGATTTGAGTGGATTAATTTGGTGAAAAATTGCAATCCTAGATTTCTTTTATTTTGTTAACTCTTTTCTTATTTTTCTAAATCAACGGTTGTTTTGGATAAAATCAGAGGGAAACAATTTTAGTACTCAACAAACTATAGTAACAAATCTCCGTGGGAACGATACTTTACTTACAAATCTTATTACTTGTGATTGTGTATACTTTCACGTTTTATGCTCTTCTAAAAGAGACAACAAATAACAATTACCTTGAATGTTATTTGGTATTAATGATTTGTTACTATGTGGGAAAAATTATGCTCTTGAGGGGTGAGTACTTGAGGCGATGTTTGCAAGTGATTTTATGTGAGGAGCTAGTTTGGCTATGAGTTATGTGTTAGCTAGTAGTTATCATTCATGCAAAGTTTTATTTTGTGAATAGATTGTGTGGTTGTGAGCCATGTGTTATCTAATAGTTGCCTTCATTCAAAATTTTCTTTTGTGAAGAGCTTGTGTGGCTGTGAGCCATGTGTTAGATAGTAGTTGCCTTCATGCAACTTTTTATTATGTGAGAAGCTTATGTGACTATGAGCTATGTATTGGCTGATAGTTATCTTCATGCAACTTTTTCTTATGTGGTGTTGGCTGGTTGGTTATGGGGTGTTCATGATACGTGGTTTAATATGTTTCGTGCGTTGGTTATTTGTAAGTTTGCAAGTAATCATGGTTAAGTGGTTTCCCATATTGGGTGTTCAAATCTTGTTCACTTTATTGATCATTGGTAGCTGATCACACTATATCGAGTGGTGCTAGCTTTATAGAAAAGTTAGAGTCGTGTATCAAACCATGTCATTGAGAAGGTAACAAGTGAGGACAACAATAGGTAGTTTGGACAGGGACCCTAACTAATAAAGGTAATAGTGATTTTATTTCTATTAGGGTTGTAATTAATTTATTTCTTAGTGGATTTGTTTGTTGTTAAGTGGTTTCCATAAGTAACCCAAGGATGTTATAACAAAGATAGGAGTTCTATGTGGGTTTACCTCATTATATCTAGTGTTATGCATGCTCTAATATTTGGCTACTACCATCTGAGTTTAAATTGGATATGTCTCTACATACTAAAGTTTAAACTCTAATTATAAGCTTATATTGTTTATTGATTTCTTTCTAAATTGCATATAATTTAATTGATGCTTATTTATGTCTGTTTATGATTAATGCATTCATTCCTTTTTTTCAAGTATTTTTCTTCTATTGTTTGAGTTTTTAGGATAAGTCCTTAAGGAGTAAGTATCTCCTTAGCCTGATTGTTTATAGGGTCGTGGAATCCTTTAGTATAGTTATGCATAATTAGATTGCATGTTAGTGTAATTTGAGTTTCTATCATGTATGTAACAATATATAAGATGTAGACTCTAATTTTGTTATATGTTGTCACATACTTTCTTTCTTTTCTATGTTGCATGCATATAGCTTTCTATTCATTACTTTTACTATATTAGATTAACTTGTATGCTTCCTGATTAATTTATATTTCCTTTTAACTACATGTGAGTTTGGTGTGAGTCTTTAAGGAGTTAGTATCACCTTACTCTAGTTGTGTACCAGATGTCAGACTCTTTCTCTTGATAAATTGTGTGATATTTCCTATGTTTTTATATGTTACTAGCCTGGCCTAGAGCCTTAAGGCATACTGTCACTAGTTTGTTTACCATAGTTTGTTCTTCTTTACTGTTGGTAGTTTTTTTTTGTGTTATTTTCTTAATTCACCTTTGTGAGGTCAACTTGGCAGAATTGTATAAAGCTCTTGAAAAGATTCCATGGGATGGCATATCCATCTCTCACCTAGGTCCCAATGAGCTATTTGAGTTAGAAAAACAATTGACCTTAGTGTAATTGTTCCTATGTATGGAATTCTCATAACACATTGATCGCCATACACGAAGTGTGTGAAATTAATATTCAAGTATACGTATCACAACAAGTAATATAATGATAAGAAAAGATTGTTCCCACAAAGATTATTTTATTAGAAACTAATTTTTAAAACTAAAAATAATAAAAATCAATTTTTTTTGTGTTTTTTATATTTTAATTAAGCAAAATTAAAATAACTAAAATTAAATAGCAATAATTAATTAAATCAAATTTGGTAACTAAAAAGATATATGAGAAAATATCTAGGAATATTTAATCCCCTAATTTTGTAAACATACGAATCGCTAAAATCCCCCCAATATAATATTAATTAATTACATCATCAATTGAATCTAATCTAGTATGTATTCCTCTATCAAGTAAACTACACACCATTTAGTAATTAATTTAATCACACTATCATGCCAATTAAATTGCATACTACTCATTAAGTTCATCAATTATGGATCACATACATAAAAATCATACATCTCTGCCTAGAAACTATGCATGTTATTTAATCAAGACAAAAAATTAAATAATTCTCTCAAATCTATTTAATTGCCTCAATACCAAACAATTAATAGCATACAAATCAGATTAAATAATATAATTAAATTAATATTATAATTGGAAAAAAAAATATTAGATCATCACATGGTGAAAATTGGGTTCATAAGATCCCTAGATTAATAAATTAATTACATATAATTGTGTTCATAAAGCTCATATTTTTCATAAAGAAAGAAATAAAATTGATAAAGAAAAAGTAGAGAAAGAAATACAATCAATCTCTTCAATTGTAGTATTAATTTCCTCTTGAATCTCCACCAAAATTGTGTCATCTTTTGAATTTTTCTGTATTTTTCTCTCTTTTTAGCTCCAAAAAATGACCAAAATTATGCTAATGGAGGCAAATTATGGTTTATGGAGTGATTAAGGGCTTAAATAAAACTCAGGTGCAATCTGGACCGTGTAATCAAGGGCAACAATCAAAATAAGCAAAACTGACAGTTTCAACCAATCATAGCACGACACGTGGCAATGGAAATTCATTGGGCGAATTAGGGAGCGATGCATGAAAGAGGAGACCGATCAGAGTCAACGCTTGCTGAGTCATCAAAACATGGCATGATGTGATTCCCAGAAAGGGATAGCATGGTGTACGGGTGGAACGCGCGGAGCAATGGCATATCGACACGTGGTATAACGCGTTGATCGATTTTCGAACTCAGATTGAATGCCATCCTAACATGTGGCACATGTTTTGTCCTCCTCACACATGGTGCGATGTGATTCGTTCTTTGTGCTTACGTGGCATCTACGTGGCTTGCCCAATCATCTCTTATACCTACGTGGCATGCCACATGGCAACTCCTGATTGGTCTTGCGTTTAAAATTCATAGAAATTATAGAAAAATCATAAAAAATTATATTTTCACTGCTTTTAATTAAAAAATTTATATTTTAATATTTGTTTTACCTAAAAAATACTATTTATTAGAACTTAACATGCAAAAAAGTTATATTAGAACTCTCTTAGACTTAATGCTACACTTGCCCTACATTTATGCGAGTTAAGAGAACCAGTGCAACCTAGATATACATCCTAGACATGTAATACATGGAAATGCAATGGATAACGAATTGTGCTAAGAAACAAACTTCACCCCCTTATTGACATATAAAATGAAAGGAATACCCCTATATGAGGGAAAAAAGACATATAGATATGTAATAATCTTATCACTCTTGCAACCAGTAGAAACATTTTAAAGTAACAAACTAAACAAAATGCAACGCAAGAAATAAAATACAAGAGAAACATGCCGAACAAAAACAAACCATAGCGTAGAAGATAACACTTCACACTTATTCATTAATAAAAGTTGTATAGGATAGTGATGAGCAAAACTGGCATCGCCGATCCTGCCAATACTTTGGTTTTATATTTATAAAACTCGTGCAAGTGCACGAATCATTTCATAGAAAATGATAAGTATACTCCTAAGGTCCATCTAGGGAAGGAATATATGTGGTTTTTAATTTATTATTCAAACTTTTAAAAATGAAATTAAATCCTGAACATCATGTCACGATATTTGGGTTTTTTTTTGTTTCTAATCTAAGAACATAAAAATAAATATAGATACAGATTCAATAAACATTTATGCAAATTTTATCTTTTATAATAGTGGAGTATTTATGGATAAAATAACTAAGTTAATTATGCTTGCTCATATTATTTAGGTTATTAAAGATATAAATTGATATTTATTGATTCTCTCTTTTTTATATGAATACCACATTTGGTGGGGTTAGATATTCTTTGTTAACTAAACAAATCAATTAACACCTATTGGTGGGGTTGATAACTAATTTGGTTAATTAAATTAATTCTTTTTTTTCTAAGAGATTGAAAATGAACCATTTAAATGCCACCTTTGGTGGGGTTAGACAGTTTAAACTTTCTTCAAGGTATCCAAATTAAACCTAAGAATTTAGTTATCCTAGTACTAACTTTCAAGTTTTAAAACCACTACTAAAAACATATTGTCAATACATTTTTCAGATAATAATTCTTATAAAAACTTTTGAAATAGAGCTTCACTCTAACTACTCGATGATTGTATCAACAAATAAAAGATCACTACTCTAAATCAGACCGGATAACTAAACCTTAAAATCTAATTTTCAGATTTAAGTTTGTAACGAAAAATAATATATTTCTCTCTAACATTCTTAATATAAAATCTTGAATAAAAACAAAATCAATTCATTTTAGAGATTTTTACCTATTTAATATTTCGCAAGCATAACAACGTTATTTTTATATCATGTTTACAAATAGCCAGCAAAGTTAAATTGAATCACAGACAAATTAAATATAACATGTAAGAATAAAGCATAAAAAATAACTGTAAAAAAATAAAATCTTACAATACTTTGATGTTATTCCTGTTGCTGAAATACCTCCAATCAGAATTTGTACTTCCATTTTTTCAATCAAAATGCAAATAAATTACAAAAACATAATTTAAAAAGAGAAGAACTCTAAAACTAAGAAAAACTAAAAACTAAGAAATGGACAGAAAGAAAGAGAAGAGAAGATTTGTTTTTAGGTGTGTTTTGAAGTGAAGAGAATGAGAGTATTTATAGGTGAGAAGGGGAAGAAAAATTGGGTGAAAAAATGATTAAAAATGGTGGAAATGCGGAGTAGCGAATGATGACATCATTGTGCTGGTGCGGCGCACGTGTTGCTCGGCGCGGCTGAGCATGTTGGCCGGGGTGGTTGCTTGCGCAATTTCCTCCTTTTTGACATTTTGACCCATTTTGTCCAATTTTTCCATATTTTATCGACCTTTCCCCATTTAATTTATGAATATATTTACGATGTATTGCCGCCGGTATTTTTTTTTGAGTCTTTAACTTACTTTTTTAAGCGAAAATACCTGAAAAACAATAAAAATACCCGTGATTCCGATAAGACAGATTTATATAAATATATGATAAAATCATATAAATATATATATTTTTAATGAATTAACGTGTATAAAATCATTTTAATTTTAGTACTTTTGAGCACTCATCAGATAGTAAGAGAGTGAAAGATGAGGGAGAAACAAAATTGTAAGCAAGAGGAAAATAAAATGAGAGCAAGTGAGGTCAAGAGTAAAAATAGAGAGAGAAGTGAATAAAAAGGAGAGAAAAGTGTGTAAAAAGGAGAGAAAAGTGAGCAAATAGGAGAGGAAAATAAAAGAATGAGTTTAATTGCTAAAAAAACATGAGATTATGAGTGCAATGATAGTGAGACAACAAGTACTTGTACTTATGTACGAGGATGTTATCTTTTTATTAACGATCTTAACTAATCATTACTTAGTATTCTTGTATATTTATTATAGGACTTCGTGGTTCTACTTCCTGAAGAGATTCCCCATGGATTATCTCCTTTGATAAGAATTGAGCATCAAATAGACTTCACACAAGGATCCGTGACACGAAATTAACTTGCTTATAGAGCTAAGATTCTAGGATGAATCTTTTTGAAGAAGAGGGAAATAATGGAGATTGAGGTGCTAATCAAGTTGATATTCCCAAGTGATAATCAAGTTAATTATCCAAAATATTCTCAAGATCCTTTGCAAGAAATTGGCGATCTAATGGCTAGGGATAGATTTGGAAGATCAAATTAGGTGCAAGGATTAATTTAGGAAGATATTTTAGTTTTAGCTTTTTATTTTTTGTAATTATGGGTCTTTTATGTTTTATTTATCATCTAGGGTTTTTTCTTTAGGGCTTGATTTTATGCCTAGGGTTTTCTTTAGGCTTGAATTTTCATCTAGGGTTTTCATGAGGGTTTGTTGTTATAAAAATGCAACAGCTATGTAATTTTGGGAAGACCATATATCATTAATAAAATTTTATTTCAGAAAGGTTCTTGCTTTGCCTTCTTGTGTTCTTGATTGAACTCTTGAATTCGACTTATCAAAGGGAGTGATCATCCTTTGTGTAGGTTAGGGTTTTACGGACTTTGTTTCCTTAGGGTTCTAATTTGATTATACCAAAGTTTAGGGTTTTAAAAACTTTGTTTTCTTAGGGTTCTAATAAAGTCATCTTCAACACATTGCTAGAAAATCAATTGTTCCTATTTCGTTGAGTTCGTGGGTTCCTAGGGTTCTTCACCTAGAGGGTTCGTATCATCATGATTATAAGATCTATATTCTCATCTTTGAGGATAGCATATAGAGAATGACCTTGATAGATGGCATTGGAGAGTATTGAGAAAGCAGATGAATAATGGCACTCACAATATCACCGAGCCATTGACTAAGAGTAGAAGTACTCAAGTGAAGTTCACCTCCATCATATTGAAGACCAAGTCTTACCAATTGGTTGACCATATTAGTAAAGTTATGATAGGAGATGTTTGTAGACCCAACAAGAAGAATAAAAGTGACATAAATTTTTAAACTCGAAATGGATGATAGAGAAAGAAGGGTCCTGCATATATTGAAGGGATGATACCCTAATGATATCATCTTGAGAGATAGTGAACTCAATTTGTCGTAAAAGAAAGGTGGTAGAAAAACTAGTGGAGTGATATAGAGCAATAATTGGATAAAACTCTCGAACAAAGAACAGTGAAAAGGATAAATAGAAGAATATAAGGAGGGCTAAGACAAATATGAAATATTTCTCGGATGAGAGGAAACTTATCTATCATCAACACAAATCATTTTACATTGATCAAGGTTAGAAGGTGGGAGGGACTTGTAGAATTAGACTACTACTTTTGATCTTTAAAGGAGTTATTGGTTCTTTATGTTCTTTTAGGGTGCCATTACAAAGGAAAGCTATAAGGAATAGGTAGAAATAATAAAATTATTTTTATATTGAAATGTCAACTATACTTATATAGAATGGACAAGTCTTGGATGCGACAACCTAGGATTTATAAAGAGTATTTAGAAGGAATTGATTTTTTTCATAGAATTTATTAGAGAAATACGAATAGTGAGGGTGTGATTTGATTCCCTTGTGTTTAGTGCAACAATTTGATATTTTTTATCATAAAGAACACAAGGGACCTTCTAGTTGGTAAGGGTAATTTAACACGTTATGATAATTAGTTTTTCATGGAGGAGAAATGGAATTTGATAGTAGTAATGAAATGTCCAATTGACTAAGGCAGCCAGCAATGCCTAAAGTTGATGTTGATGTCTATAAAGAAATGGATGAAATGGTCCATACTATGGAGGATTATTTTGTTGAAAATCTCAAAGTATTTAAGACAATGATAGAAAATGAAAATAAGCCTCTATATCCAAATTGTACAAAAAAATACCAAGTTATATACATTGATAAAGATGTATAATATCAAAGAAAAACATGAGATAACTAATACTATATTTATAGAAATATTAAATGTAGTTATGAACTTGGTACTTGATGGAAATGAATTGTACTCATCTATGCATGAAGTTAAAAGACTTTAAATTATTTTGGCACGAAATATAAGATGATTTATGCTTGTCTGAATGATTGTATTATTTATAGAAATGAATACATAGATTTCTCAAGTAGCCTAGTTTATGGTGATTCAAGATGGAAGAAGACTTCTAATGGGAATTTGAAAATGGGTATGCCAACAAAGGTTGTATGGAACTTCCAACCAATTCATCATTTTCAATTAATGTCTAAGAGTAAAGAGATATAAAAAATGATGGAATATCATGTAGAGAATAAGTTGAATGATGGTTTGTTGTGTCACCCCTATGATGTTATTATTTTTGAAATTGGGTCTAGAAAAACTTGGTTTGGACATTAATGTGTTCTTGGAGCCTTTTAAAGATGGCCTAAATATCTTGTGGGACAAAGGCATCAAAGTGTATAATGCGTACCGATGTGAGTGTTTCACATTAAGAGCACTACTTTTATGGATAATTAATAATTTTTTGACTTTATGATATTTTATCAGGGCATGCAACTCATGGATTTAAAACTTTTCCAATTTATAATGATGATACTTACATTGATTATCTTCAACATGAAAGAAATATGTATTGTACATGACATAGAGGATTCTTGCCTACTACACACAAATTTAGATTATAAAGGAAAGCTTTTGATAGATGTGAACTCAATTCCTTAAATCCTCGAATCAAACAAAGATCAGAGATATTGCAAGAAATTCAAGGAATGACATGTAAGAGACATATGAAGGAAAATGTTGCTAAAAAATCAATTAATTGTACCCAAGCTTAAAAGGTTGCTAAAAGCAAAGATGTAGACCCTTCTTGCAATACCAAAATGGGTAAAAGGAAAATAAAATGTAAGAAAATTTTAAAGGAGAAAACGAGTAGTGATGGAGACATTAAATATTGGAAGAAGAAATATATTTTATGAGAATTTTCTTATTGGAAGAGTTTACATCTATATAATTGTTTAGATGTGATGAACATTGAGAAAAATGTGTGTGTTAGTAGTTTTCTTGAAATTCTTGGAAAAACCAAGGATGACCTTAAGACTAGAGCAGACCTTATGTTTATGGGCATGCATAAAGAGTTGGAACTGATTAAGGAAAAGAAAAGGAAGCATACATACCTACCTCTATCTTGTTATATATTGTCAATTGAGGGGAAATATGTGAGTGTCAATGTTTGAGAAGTATAAAGGATTTTGATGGTTACACTTCTAATATAAGAAACCTTGTGTCCTTGGAGGACCATACATTTTTTTGTTTTAAATCTCATGTTTATCATACTTTAATGCAACAATTATTTCTAATTAAATTTAGGCCGATTCTACCAAAGCATGTTGGGTTTGCTATCACTTATTTATGTCTTTTTTTCAATTTGATATACAAAAACTAGTATTTATTGGTGTGTTGGATGCAATCAAAAAGGACCTAGTTGGGGCAATTTGTCTCATTGAGAAGTTTTTCCTACCTTCTTTTTGATATTATGATTCATATGATAGTTTACATGGTTTCGGAAATGAAATTATACAATAATATATACTTACGGTAGATGTATCCTTTGGACATATATATTGGTGTATTGAAGGGATATACACATAATCATAATCGACTAGAAAGTTACTTGAATGAGTGCTATATTGCAAAAGAGGATATTGTGTATTGAAGGGATATACACATAATCATAATCGACTAGAAAGTTACTTGAATGAGTGCTATATTGCAAAAGAGGATATTGAATTTTGTTCTAAATACCTAAGTGGTGTTGATGCTATTAGAAACTCTACCCACAAATTTTCATGGATCATGAGATTTAGATGTTAGTTTTCCAATATCTAGTGGTCATTAAATTATAATCAATGAAGGTTAGTGATATTTATGAACTAAACATTTAAATGTAAACTAGTTTCTAAGTGCATTTTCATGTCCTTTGTGTAAGATGAAACTTCCATGCTCTGAGTCAATATGTTTTAGGTATATACTTGTTCTTAAACATGTTAGAATATATATTACACACTTAGGAACATTAAGTATATATACTATGGAAGAGCTAGATAGATCGAGGATTGATCTTGTATGATCTCTATCCTATCGTGTTGATTTTATATTAGTGTAGATCGAACAAAGTTTGATTTGATCAATCGAGGTACTAGATTGATTGAGAATTGATTGTGTTTGATTTACCTATTCTTGGGTTTATTTTAATCATTACTGGATTGATCAAAAAGGGTGTTAATCGATCAATCTTATAGGTTTGATCGAACGAGACAAGATTGGATTGATGGAGTAGCTAGATTTTCAACTTATAACATATTTCTTTACTCTAGCCAAAATATTCTTTTATCATATTATCCTTACTAATTATTGTTCTATGAATTATTAATGGACATAATGGTAATTGACCGTAACCTAGCATTAGGATTTCATCTTTCCTATATAAATAATTAATTCTCCATATTTCAATTAACCACATTCTTTCTATTCTTCTAATTAATTTTGTGCTCTCTTTCTCTTAAAATGTTTTGTAAAAACTAAATCATATTTTGTTAAGCTTCTTTTATGAATTGGTATATTAAATATTGTGTGGATATATTTGATTGATTAATAAGCCTTTTTATTTTATGATATTATGATTTCATGTTCATATTGCTTCATCTTCATTAGGTTGTTGAATGCTTTGGATCAAATAATTTTGTGTGTTAATAATTATTTTATTTGATTATTTAACTTTAAAAAAGTTATCTTTATTGAACTTGGGCTTCAAAGTTATTGTTATTGAACTTATGCTTCAACCTTTGTTCTAGGCTTTCTAGATTGAATTTTCTATAGGACACACTTTGTACTTTTGTGTTATTATACTAACTCTTTAGGTGCTTGCTGAATAGGCTCGATTGCTGATGAGTGCTCAAACAACACTAAAATAACCATGATTTTATGTACATTAATTGATTAAAAATATATATATTTATATGTTTTATCATATATTTATATAAATTTGTATTTTTCGGAATCACGGATATTTTTATTGTTTTTCAGGTATTTTGGCTTAAAAACGCAATTTAAAGACTCAAAGAGGAATACTTGAAGCAATACATCACAAATATATTAATAAATAAGTGGGAAAAGGTCAACAAATATGGAAAAATTGGACAAAATGGGTCGAAAAGGTCAAAAATGTCAAAAAGGAGAAAATCGCTACCGAAAGGGCTTGATCTTCATCGCGACGCTGTGGCCCTCCACGCCAGTGCGCCTAAGACACACCATCGTTCATCCGGCCTTGAGTAAGGCGGCTACGGCTATCGCTCATCCGCACAGCAGTTCGCTAGCGGCTATCTGTTCATCTCATACCAATCGCGTGCGGTATTGTATCATCAGCTACATACCGTTGCCTCACGCGCGCCATGCCCTTTTTCGCCCCATTTTTCGCGTCTGCGGCCCGCTTTCATGACGTCATGCTGACATCATTGATGACCTCAGCATTCCCATTACGTGTTTTTGCATTTTTTAACATTTTTTACTCATTTTCTCTCTCCATTCTCACCTATAAATACCCCCCTTCTCTTCACTTCATAACACACCTCAAAACACACTTCTCTCTTCTTTATTTCTCTCCATTTCTTAGTTTTTAGTTTTTCTTATGTTTTAGCTAGTTTTTCTTATGTTTTAGCTAGTTTCTCTTAGTTTTAGGATGCTTCCTTTTGGGGAAGAACTAGTTATGTTTTTTGTAATTTATTAGCTTTTGATTCAATAAATGGGAGTGCAAATTACATTTGGAGGTTTTCTAGCAACGGGAATGGCATCGAAGTACTGTAAGGATTTTATTTTCTTTCCAATTATTTTTTATGCTTTATTCTTACATGTTATCCTTAATTTGTCCGGGATCAAATTTAACTGTCTAGCTGTTGTAATAATGATATAATAATAACGTTGTTATGCTTCATAAGTATTAAATAGGTAAAAATCTATAAAATGAATTGATTTTATTTTTATTCAAGATTTTATATTAAGAATGTTAGAGAGAAATATATTATTTTTCATTACAAACTTAAATCACGAAAATTAGATTTTAAGGTTTAGTTATCCGGTCGATTTAGAGTAATGCTCTTTTATTTGTTGGTACAATCATAGATAGTTAAAGTGAAACTCTATTTCAAAAGTTTTATAAGAATTATTATCTCGAAAATGTATTGACAACATGTTTTCGGTAGTGGTTTTAAAACTTGAAATTTAGTACAGATAACTAAATTCTTAGGTTTAATTTTGGACACCTTGAATAAAGTTTAAATCGCTCTAAACTCACCAAAGGTGGCATTTAAATGGTTCATTTTCAATCTCTTAGAAAAAGGAATTAATTTAATTAACCAAATTAGTTATCAACCCCACCCATAGGTGTTAATTGATTTGTTTAGTTAACAAAGAATATCTAACCCCACCAAAGGTGGTATTCATACAAAAAGGAGAATCAATAAATATCAATTCATATCTTTAATAACCTAGATAATATGAAAGCATAATTAACTTAGTTATTATATCCATAAATACTCCACCATTATAAAAGATAAAATTTGCATGAATGTTTATTGAATCTATGTTTAATTTTCGTAATTAGATTAAAAACACAAAAAACCCCAAAATATCGTGACAGATGTTTAGGATTTAATTTAATTTTTAAAAGTTTGAATAATAAATTAAAACCACATACATTCCTTCCTTAGATCAATTGGAGTATACTTATCATTTTCTACTTAAATGATTCGCTCATCTTGAGTTTTATAAATATAAAACCAAAGTATTGGTAGGATCGGCGATGCCGGTTTTCGTTCATCAAGTTTTCGTGCATCAAAGTTTTTGGCAATCCCGATTCTGCTCATCAAGTTTTAAAACCACTACTGAAAACATGTTGTCAATACATTTTCAGATAATAATTCTTATAAAAACTTTTGAAATAGAGTTTCACTCTAACTACCGGGCGATTGTACCAACAAATAAAAGAGCACTACTCTAAATCGATCGATAACTAAACCATAAAATCTAATTTTCGTATTTAAGTTTGTAATGAAAAATAATATATTTCTCTAACATTCTTAATATAAAATCTTGAATAAAAAATAAAATCAATTCATTTTAGAGATTTTTACCTATTTAATATTTATAAGCATAACAACGTTATTATTATATCATTATTACAATATCAAGTACGCTTAAATTTAATCACGCATACAAATTAAATATAACATGTAAGAATAAAGCATAAAAAATAATCGAAAAGAAAATAAAATCCTTACATAGATACTTGATGCCATTCCCGTTGTTAGAAAACCTCCAAACGGAATTTGCACTCCCATTTATTGAATCAAAAAGCTAATAAATTACAAAAAAACATAACTAGTTCTTCCCAAAAAGGGAAGAACTCTAAAATTAAGAGAAACTAGCTAAAATATAAGAAAAACTAGCTAAAACATAAGAAAAATTAAAAACTAAGAAATGGAGAGAAAGAAAGAAGAGAGAAGTGTGTTTTGAGGTGTGTTATGAAGTGAAGAGAAGGGGGGTATTTATAAGTGAGAATGGAGAGAAAAAATGAGTAAAAAATGTTAAAAAATGCAAAAACGCGTAATGGGAATCTTGAGAATATCAATGGCGTCAAGATGACGCCATAAGGGTTGACGTGAAAAATGGGGCGAAAAGGGCGTGATTTTCTCCTTTTTGACATTTTTGACCTTTTCGACCCATTTTGTCCAATTTTTCCATATTTGTTGACCTTTTCTCACTTATTTATTAATATATTTGTGATGTATTGCTTCAAGTATTCTCTTTGAGTCTTTAAATTGCCTTTTAAGCCAAAATACCGAAAAACAATAAAATACCCGTGATTGCGAAAAAGACAAATTTATATAAATATATGATAAAACATATAAATATATATATTTTTAATCAATTAATGTACATAAAATCATGGTTATTTTAGTGCTTTTTGAGCACTCATCACACCCCCAACCAACTTCTCGCTAGTCCCTTACAAGAGAAGCGATAAAAACTTAAAATTAAACTATCCTAAATCACTGTGGATTGACACCTGCATTTAATTTCTTTGCAACAAGCCTTTAAAACCCTAGGTTGCCTAGTGGACGAGTTCTGAGTCTCGTGAGGGTTTTCAGTAATGATACCCACAAACATTGAACTAAATGTAAAAATCAAAAGAAACAATAAAAACAAACAACTTAAAAATTAAATTTACAACAAAATCACAAATTAACAACATCTCACAAAAATGTCTCATACTTTTTAATCTTCTTTAAGATCATAATTAAAATCTCAAGCATAAGTTATTTTAATCTCTTTAAACAATCATGATTTATTATAATAATTAGTCGAAAATCATTTTCATATTTCATGTCAAAAATGTATCAATTTAATATCACCCAATTTCTTGTCATGAATCCAATTCATTTCACTCTATTCCTCACAAGTCAATACTCTTGAAACACCGAATCCATGGGTTCAAACACTCATACTATTTTATATGCGAAAGAGTTGATGTATAGAAATGAAGTAATATGTTTGCATATGTATAAAGAATAAAGGCTCAAAGTGTTATTTTAACATTGATCTCATGAAAGGAATCGAATGTATAAATTATAAAGATATCATATATAAAAATTATTTTCCTGCATAAATCAAAATCATTAAGAAAGAATTTCAAGATATATGCCTTTACAAATGAAGAGAGTGCAATGACTTTTTAGGGAATTATTTCTATATCTTTCTTTTGTAATTAACTTTTACTCACAACTTTGTAGGCAATGTGGGTTATAGTATGTAGATTATACTATATATTCTTTATCTCTATTTTTTTCCTAAGATATTTCTCAATATATGTATTTTAGAGAGTAACCATTAGCAGATTGTACATTTGTTTTTTGAATTTTAAAGTGAGTGGTTAGTTTTGTGTCTTTTTCTGTTTTGATCTTGGTTTAGGTAACCCGAGATATGTCTTTTTTTTGTGAAAGTCATGCATGAACAGAGATATAAGCATATACTATCAATTTCTACTCAAATCATTTAATCTAAGCAAAAATAATAAAAAATATATGATACTCTATTAAGATGAGAAAAAAATTCATACATTCAATGCTAATACCTATAGAGATCATCTAAAAATTTGAAGAAATAAGAAATGTGTTTGGAGTAGAAAAAATATATATTTCACTCTGAATAAAGGAAATTAGGCTCAAATTATATCTCACAAAGGTAGTCTCCACTAAAAACAAAATTCATAAATACCGATTTTGGGTTTAATATAATTTCTACATCTTATCAAGAAATACTAGTTATGACAAAAACTAACTAATTATCAAAAAATAATTACAAAATATTTCATGATATGTTTTCAAAAATTAATCTAACAGTACAAAAGACTTAAGTATTTACTTAAATTTGATTTAAAGAAATGATAAATTTTTGTGAAATTTTTTTTATTCCAAAAATTACTAAATCACACAAAATAGAAATAAAACAAAACACACAAAAAAATGAAAATGTGAACATTAAAATAAAATAAAAAATTATTATATATATTTTTTTATTTTTTTATTTTTAAATTGTCAATTTTTTTTAATTAAGCATGGTAACTTTTCACCACCCCCAACCTAGAACTTACATTGTCCTCAATGTAACAACTGTAAATTAAAGATAAAGAGAAAAGAGAAGAAAGATTACCTATTTCTTGAGAAAGTGCAAGTAGTAATGGAAAATGCAAGGTGCATCCATCATATTCATCATTAAAGTGTATACAGACATGAGATCATGTGAACTTCTAACATCTCAACAAATATTTTTAGTTTTAACAATTTAAAAATTATTCACATGTAATTAAAATGAAATAAATAATAAAATTAAGTAAATAAAAGAAAATTACCTAAAATGACGGGTCGCCTCCCATCTAGCGCTTAGTTTAACGCCTTAGCAAGACGTGGCAGGGATCATTTTAAGTAAACTCAATGCCCTCGTTGAGTCAATCAAACCCTGTGGTGTAAGACAAGGGTTGTCTACCTATACTTTTTTAGACATGCCTTTATTGATTTTGATTTCTTCTCATACTTAAAACTAGAGGCATACTTTGAGTTTTAGATAACCCACATCTAGGTACAAATCAAATAATTAAGGCATAAAAACACAATTGTACCTAGATCAAACAAAGCAACTAACTCCTTAGATTGTAATTAAAACTTTAAAATTTTGGAGATAGTTCAGAATTTTTTTTTTGTTTTTAAGAAGAAAAAAAATAACATAATCCATATTAACCAAGAGTGCTCCCACGAAAGAATGGTGGTGCAAAGGCTCCTTAAAAACCATCCTCCTAGACAGAACAACGTTCCCAGGAAAGACAAGTGGCACAAAGGCTTCCAAGAACTAGTCTCCTAGACAGAACTCCCTTAGATCTTTACTTTTCATGCTATTAAGTTAATTAAATTAATTTAAGTAAAAATCTAAGTTAATGAAAATCTAAGTTTAAAAAACAAAGTTAATTAAGTTAAGTGAAGTAAAACAAATCTAAGTTAATTAAGTTAAGTTAAAAAAAATCTAAGTTAATTAAGTTAAGTTAAAAAAAAATCTAAATTAATTAAGTTAAATTAAAAAAAATCTAAGTTAATTAAGTTAAGTTAAAAAAAATCTAAGTTAATTAAGTTAGTAAAAAAATCTAAGTTAATTAAGTTAAATAAAAATCAAGAAGAAAAAAAAATATAAAATAAAATAAAATTGAAAAAGGTAAAAGAAAATAAAAAAAATTAAAAAAAAAGAAAAATTAAAATTATGATTTAAAATAAATAAAATAAAAAAATTAAACTTAAAAAATTAAAAATTGGGTTTTTTTATTTATGATTTATTTATTTTATTATTTATTTTATTATTTTATTATTATTTTATTTATTTTATTTTTATTTTTATTTTTTTTGTTTTATTTTTTTTTCGAAATTTCAAATTGCAAAATTATTTTACTATTAACACTATATTTATTAAACAATTTAAAATTAGAATTTTTTTTTATTTTTTTTTTAAACTTTTTTTTTAACTATTTATGAATGGTAACTTTATTTTACTATTTACAATATATTTTTTTTTGAATTTGTTTTTTTTAACTTAAAATTTTTACATTTTTTTTACTATTCATGAACGATAATTTTTTTTTTTAATTCAAATTTTAAAATTCTAAATTATTTTTTTATTCACGGTACAATTTTTATTTAAAAATGTTCTTTTTTTTTTAATTTTTTTTTACTATTCATGACGGTAAAAACTTTTTACTTCAAATTTCAAATTTCAAATTATTTTACTATTTATGCTATAATTAATTTTTTTTTATTTTTTTATTTTTTTACAAAAAAAATCACAATTATTTACAACACAAATATATTTTTAAAATTTTGATAAATAAATTAAAAACGCTATTCCTTCCGGTGCTGTGCCAAAAACTTGACGAGAACCTGATTGCCAAAAACTTTGATGACGAAAACTTGATGAACGGTAAACCGCATCGCTGATCTCTCGCTAATACTTTGGTTTTATATTTATAAAACTCCATGATGCCGCGAATCATTTTAAATGAAAATGATAAGTATACTCCCAAGGTCGATCTAAGGAAGGAATGTATGTGGTTTTTAATTTATTATTCAAACTTTTAAAAACGAAATTAAATCCTAAACATCCTGTCACGATATTTTGGGGTTTTTGTGTTTTTAATCTACTTACAGAAAATTAAACATAGATTCAATTAACATTAATGCAAATTTTATCTTTTATAAATAGTGGAGTATTTATGGATATAATAACTAAATTAATTATGCTTGCTCGTATTATTTAGGTTATTAAAGATATGAATTGATATTTATTGATTCTCCCTTTTTTGTATGAATACCACCTTTGGTGGGGTTAGATATTCTTTGTTAACTAAACAAATCAATTAACACCTATGGGTGGGGTTGATAACTAATTTGGTTAATTAAATTAATTCATTTTTTCTAAGAGATTGAAATCGAACCATTTAAATGCCACCATTGGTGGGGTTAGATAGTTTAAATTTTATTCAAGGTGTCCAAATTAAACCTAAGAATTTAGTTATCCGAGTACTAACTT
Organism: Hippophae rhamnoides; assembly: GCA_033030585.1. Classification (NCBI taxonomy): domain Eukaryota; kingdom Viridiplantae; phylum Streptophyta; class Magnoliopsida; order Rosales; family Elaeagnaceae; genus Hippophae; species Hippophae rhamnoides. The sequence goes on along the minus strand of CM065429.1, from coordinate 55,350,052 downwards.
TCAAGTTTTAAAACCACTACTGAAAACATGTTGTCAATACATTTTCAGATAATAATTCTTATAAAAACTTTTGAAATAGAGTTTCACTCTAACTACCGGGCGATTGTACCAACAAATAAATGAGCACTATTCTAAATCAAACCGGATAACTAAACCTTAAAATCTAATTTTTAGATTTAAGTTTGTAATGAAAAATAATATATTTCTCTCTAACATTCTTAATATAAAATCTTGAATAAAAATAAAATCAATTCATTTTATAGATTTTTACCTATTTAATATTTCGCAAGCATAACAACGTTATTATTATATCATTATTACAAACAGCTAGCACACTTAAATTTAATCACAGACAAATTAAATATAACATGTAAGAATAAAGCATAAAAAAATAACTACAAAGAAAATAAAATCCTTGCAGTACTTCGATGCCATTCCCGTTGCTAGAAAACCTCCAAATAGAATTTGCACTCCCATTTATTAAATCAAAAAGCTAATAAATTACAAAAAAACATAACTAGTTCTTCCCAAAAAGGGAAGAACTCTAAAACTAAGAGAAACTAGCTAAAACATAAGAAAAACTAGCTAAAACATAAGAAAAACTAAAAACTAAGAAATGGAGAGAAAGAAAGAAGAGAGAAGTGTGTTTTGAGGTGTGTTATGAAGTGAAGAGAAGGGGGGTATTTATAGGTGAGAATGGAGAGAAAAAATGAGTAAACAAATGTTAAAAAAATGTTAAAAAATGCAAAAACGCGTAATGGGAATGCTGAGGTCATCAATGACGTCAGCATGATGTCATAGGGGCAGCTGCACGTGAAAAATGGGGCGAAAAGGGCGTGGGCGCGTGCGGATGCGTACCGCGCGATGAACAAGATACCCGCGCTGGCAGTTTTGCGCGGATGAATGCGAGCGCTGGCTACGAGGATGAATAGTAGCCGCGCACGGCGACATGCAGCGTGGATGGTCGCTCCGGGCGCGATTTTCTCCTTTTTGACATTTTTGTCCTTTTCGACCCATTTTTTCCAATTTTTCCATATTTGTTGACCTTTTCCCACTTATTTATTAATATATTTGTGATGTATTGCTTCAAGTATTCCTCTTTGAGTCTTTAAATTGCATTTTTAAGCTAAAATTCCTGAAAAACAATAAAAAATACTTTCGTGATTCGAAAAAGACAAATTTATATAAATATATGATAAAACATATAAATATATATATTTTTAATCAATTAATATACATAAAATCATGGTTATTTTAGTGCTTTTTGAGCACTCATCAATTGCTCATGTGACTCAAGTTATTAAAACATTGATTTAAATCTATACACATGTTTTGTAGAAAATATGAAAGAAGTATGGACTTCTAAGTAGAGTACTTTGAGGGCTTTATCTTAAAGGGTAGTATAAGACCTAGCCTTGTAATTGAACATTGATTTTCATAGTGGATAGTTAGGTGGTTCGTTAGACCAGTGATTTTTCTCCGAAGTCATTATTATGACCTAGGCTTTTCCATCTAAAATATCGTGTGTCAAGTTCTTATTTATTTTTTCTTTATATTATTTATACATGATTGTATATTTGGCTGCTTTTATTTTTTAGTTATTCATAATTCAAAAATTACCTATTCATCCTCAATAGCTAATTAGATCTGTAACTTTAAAATTTCAATTGGTATTAGAATAGGTCACTAGATATACTTAGTGTTTTCCTATGACCTTTTTACGGATCATGTTAGAGAGGTTTGTTTATAACTCGTGCACCTTTCTTTGATGGGTCTTGCTACCCATACATGAAACCTTGTATTAGAGCCTTTCTATGTTCTTCAAATAAGAGTATATGGTATTCTGTTATATATGGTTGGGAACCACCTATTATTACCAATGATCATATTGTAACACTTGAACCTAGAAGCGAGTGTACCACAAGATAAAATTTGTAGTAACTAGAACTAAAAAGGAATTAGTGCTTTCTTTAGTGTTGTGTCTACTAATGAGTTCCGTTGTATCTTTGATGTTGATACTACCAAGTATGCTTGGGATATTTTAAATGTTTCCCATGACAACACCACCCAATTTAAAAGAACCAGACTTTGCATGTTAGGGACTAGGTGTGAAAACCTTAGGATGGAAGAAAATGAAACCCTTTCTAATTTTTATGTTAAAAGTATGTGGTATTGCTAACACCACTTCCAATCTTGGAGAAAAAATTAAAAAATTCAAGTTGGTTTGAAAGATGCTTTGCTCATTAATAGATCTCTTCCCTACAAAGTGATTTCCATTGATGAAAGCAAGGATGTAGATATAATGAAAATGGAGGAACACGTTGGCTTACTTCAAAATTTTGAGATGAGTTTTCATACACCTCAAAAGAACATAGGTATCCTTTTCAAACCACCATGAATGATAATGGTGATAATGATAATGACAAGGATGATTAAGAATTGAAGCTCTTGGCCAAAAGACTCAAGAAAATCTTCAATAAGAAAAAATCACAGATTAACTGGCAACTAAGCCATTCAAGGGATTAGAATCCAAGAGAACTCAAACCTATAAGTTTCAAAGGTAAGAAAAATAAACCACTAGACCTAAATGTTTTGAATGTAATTGGATTATTCATATTGTAGGTGAGTGAGCTAACAAAAAGAAGGGAATTGTAAGGGCTTTCAATGCTAAGCTTAGCGATTCAAAAAGTGATAACAAAATCCTGATAACTTAGAAAATTGTGGCACCAACTATTTGCATTTATTATAACTAGTAATGAACACTCTAGTATGTCTGACATTAATTTAGATTATAAGGAAAGTGATCCTGAATTACTGCTAAATAAATTTAATGCTAGTAGTCTTGATGAATTGTTTATAGATTTAGTAGGTTGTAAGAGACAAAATGATATGTTACTTGTAGAAGTAACCAAATTAAATAATAAACTCAAATATTTTGAAATTAATTCCTTCATCATAGAAAAAGGAAAAATTGAGCTGCCTAAACTTGTTAATTGCTTGAATTCAAGTCTTGTAGCTCTTAGACAAAAAAACTAGAATCTTATGCAAGAGCTTGAACAATAAAAGGAAGTAATGAATAGTCTAACAAATTGAGCTAAAAAGATAAACAAAGTTATTGATTATTGAAAACCTTTTAGAGACAAGAGATGACTAGGATATAAAGACGAGCACTATATGCCATCATCTTAAAATACAACTCACTTTGTAGAACCCTTTAATCCTTCTTCTTCATATGATAACATGGTTTTGGTTATAAGATGTGAGCTCCACACCTTCAATATCAAAAACCATATTTGTAAGTCCTTTTAACTCTACCCTTACAATTACTACTTATGCACAAAGAACCGTTACACCTATGGTAGAAAATATTGTTAAGTTTGTTTCTATCTGTCATCATTGTTGTAGGAAAGGTCATATAAGATCAAAATGTAGGTTTTTGATGAATACTATTAAATTTAATAATTCTTTTCATACTTCTAGTTATAGGAATCATTATTATCATCAATCTATGCATAGTATATCCAATAATTCTACTAGAAAGTATGAAATTGTTGGTTTAAAGAGGTAAGTGAACCTCAACCCTTTTAATTCTAGAACTAATTATCATAATCCTACTATGCATGTTGCATCTTTAATTAATGCAAAACCTAAAGGTATTTCCAAGAACATGCCAATGACAAATAAGGTAGTTGATTTACAACCCAAAGATATACAAAAAAATCAAGAACATTTGGGTTAGGAAAGATTGTCTCTTTCTAGCACCTAACCGTTCTTTATTGTTCATCTATATACTTTTGTTTGAATTCTTAATGGACCCTAGGTGAGCATTTTTAGTTTATTTGTTCATTTTTTTATTTATGTTTCTTTATTTTAAATAAAAAAAAATAAAAAACAAGGGGTGTAGATTTTTTTTAAAAATGAAATGTACTTTACATACTTCTCTTTACAAACTTGACTTATTATGATTGACTTTTCATTTTGTACTTGAGTATTTAAACTTGTGCATTTACATACTTTTTCACATCTAGTGATTGATGTTGACAAGAGTGTACTCACATACTCACTAAACTCATATGTACATCATGCTTGAACTTTATGATTGATTTTGTGAGGTTTTATGGCTTATGCTAACCTTGATTGCAAAACTGTGTTTGAGCTCTATTTTTCATTTACCAAAATTTTACTATAGAGAGACACCTAGTTTTGAGAGAACTATCTACTATGATATGTGTAGCTATTACAGTGAGTAGAGATGACTACCTCACAACTAGTATAAAAGTCATCATACTAGGTTTTTGGCTTGTACATAATTCCTTGAACAAAAAAATAGAAAATAAAACAGAAAAAAGTTGGCATGCACAAAAAGAAAGAGTCAAAAGGGGGGGAATTTTAAGTTTTCTCTTGGTAGATTTGTTTGGGTAAATTAAAGATTCAATTGCATTTTTCCATTAGAGATGATATTATTTCCTTTGAATCTTCCATAATGATCATAAATGAATTAAATGACATACTTTATAGTTTAAACATGTATCTTATTTTTGGGGATTGTTGACATATCACTATATATATTAGTGTAGATCGATCAAATTTGGGCTCAATTGATTGAGATACTGGATCAATCAAGAATCGATCGTATTCAATCTACCTAATCTCAATTTTATTTTAATCGTTATTGAATCGATCAATGATCGATCTACTTTAAAGTTTAATCAATCGAGACTAGATTAGATTGATCGAACAATTAGGGTTCCAACTTGTAGCATATTTTTTTTTTTACTTTTTCCAAACTATTCTATTACTATATTGTTCCTATTAACTAGTGCTTTATGAGTTATTTAATGGACATTGTTTGTACGACACCTAGATTGTACCAGCTTTGTCCTAATAAGTTTCTTAAGGGCTAGGGATTGGGTTCGAGAGTTGGGGAAGGCAAAAGGAATGCATACTGTGGCCATGGACATATATTTCCCAAGTGCTATGGGGCCCCACGCAGATATCCAAACCCTATATGATGGTTGCAGCTAAAAAGGGCACCTTTTGATGTTTGAATTAGAGTTCTCTAATCTTGGGATATCCACATGAAGCCTAGGGTTCTGGATTTGATGCTCCATACCAATCTATGTTCACAGTGGGGTAGCCATAGCCTGACACATGTTTCTTTAGCTATCCCCAGGTTTCAAACCCCAGTCATGACCCTTAAGACCTTATTAGGGAGTAACCTGGTACCATCTAGAATACTACCACATATCGTACCATGTTACTCCCTTATAAGGTCTTAAGGGTCATGACCAGGGTTCGAAACCTGGGGAGATCAAAAGAAACATGTGTCAGGCTATGGCTACCACACTATGAACATATATCGGTGCAGAGCATCAACTCCAAAACCATAGGCCCCACGTGGATATCTTGAGATCAAAGAACTCCGGTTCAAATAGACATAATGATAATTAATCCTTAACCTAGCATTAGGATTTCTTCTTTCCCATATAAATAACCTAATGTTCGATATTTCAATTAACCATATTCATTCTATACTTTTAATTGTTTTTGTGCTCTCTCTGCCCCAAAATGTTTTCAAAAACTAAATCATATTTTGTTAGGCTTTTTTCTTGAATTTTTCTATAAGATGTTGTGTGGTTACATTTGATTGATTAATAATCCTATTTATTTTATGATATTGTAATTTCATATTCATATAGCTTCTTGTGGATAAGGTTCTTAAATGCTTAGATCAAATAATTTTGTGTCTGCTCATAGTTATTTGATTTGATTATTTAACTTCAAAGAAGCTATCTGTATTAAACTTCAAAGATGTTATCTTTTTTAAACTTGTGCTTAAACTTTTGTTCTAGGGTTTCTAAATGATTTAACTGATTTATTCTTGAATCCTCTAGCTAAGGTCTTTCCTTATTGAATCTACTATAGGACATACTTTATAATTAGGTTATTGTACTAACTTTTTATGTGCTTGCTAAATGGATTCAATTGCTAGTGTGACTAGAGTTATCAGAACGTTGGTCTATATCTATACACCTATCTTTTAGACACTATGAAAGAGTGGCTTGTAAATAGATTATTTGGGGGCTTTATATTTATGGGTAGTATAAGACCTAACCTTATAACTGAACATTGATTTTCATAATGGATAGTTAAGTGGTCTGATGGATTGGTGGTTTTTCTCTTAGATCATTATTATGGTCTAGGTTGTGCCCACATAAACTATCATGCATTGATTTCTTATTTATTTATGCTTCATATTACTTACACACGATGTATCTCTAGCTACTTATGATTTTTTAATTAGTCATAATTCAAAAAAATTACCTATTCACCCTGGTTGATTAGATCTGTAACTTAATTTTCAAATATTTATAATATGTCATTATTAGAATGCACATGAATATCTTAAAAAGACGCTCACATTATAAGCAAAGATTAGGAGAGAATTGGTTGCAAGATGAACACAAGGGAAAATTTATCAATTAGTTGCATAAATATTTAACTCTTTAAGAACATAAAATTTATTGATGAGAATTTTAGAATGTGAATGTTGTTTGATCATTATATAATTTGCAATGCAAAGATTTTTGATTAAATTAAAGATCCAAATCCTTTGATAAATAAATCTTTGGAATGGCTCGCATATGTTCCAAAATATGTAGGAAAGAAGTACCCTAGTATTGTCATCAACGGTTGCAGTTTTACTACTAAAGTAAGAGATGATTTGCAAGTAAATCAAAATAGTAGAGTGAAGTTGGTATCCAAAACTTGAAAATTTGCAAGAGCTAAAGATGGAAATCCTATCCTATTTGATAGGACATATTATGGGATAACTCAAGAAATTTGGGAGGTTGTGTACGAGGTGTTAAAGGAAATGGTGTTCTTATGTGATTTAGTGGAAGATACCATAAATGTTGGGTAGAAAGTAGATGAATTAGGTATAACCCTTCTTGACCAATCAAAGTGTGTCACAAATATTATAGTTTTATTCTTGTGTGTCATGCAAAACAAGTTTTTTATGTACACGATCCAATTGATAAAAGATGGATGATTGTATTGATACCCCTTAAAAAATAGTTTTACCATGAAAATAGCACCATAGCAGATGATATACTTGACTAGTTGTCCAACCTTGAACATTTCTTTACTCTTTTTCCAAATTTAAACCTAGATTCTAATAATGAGGATGATGATTCATCAATGTATCTACATAAAGAGATTGATGGTACTTGAAGATATAAAGAAAAATATTAAGTAACTTAGTAGCTACAAGTAAAAGGTATATACAATGTGTTTACTTATTAATTTTTATGAATTTTTTTTATTTTTATTGTCTAATATATTGGATTATTAACTAATATTCTTTTATCTTCTTTTTTTAGCATCATGGATGATAAGTTTGATGCCAACATCAATGATGCAGTTAGTCTATTTCACGATATAAAGATGGAGCATTCAAAATATATTTGTGAGAAAGTACGAAGGGAAGGTGATACAATAAACTTTTTAAACTTGTTATATTTTTAGGAATTATTTTTAAATTTATTTAAGAATTTTGAAACTTTGAGGGTTTTTTTTTTATTTTGTAGATGAATTAAAATTTGGAAAGTCTCTACAATATTTTGGGATTTGTTTTTGAATTTTTATCAAATTATGGAGATCAATGGCTGCACTTAGAAATCATTTGGGATACATTTAGAAGAAAATAGGTGCAAAAACAGAAAACCCAATCTACGTGGATACATTCAACAATTACATGGTTGAACTTTGCAACTATAAGGGCTTACTCAACTTTGTATGATGTACTTAGGAATAGCGAGGATGTATGTCGAGCTCAATCGATTGACGCAAAAAGTTTTATTGATCTAGGGTATTAAATAAATAAATCCCAAGATAGGTGGAGCAATTTACCCATTTCTCGATCAATCTAGCATTCGATCGACCAAACATTAAACCTCAATCCATCTACCTCAATTTAAAATTAAATCAAGGACTTTTTGATCAAGTTGTATTGGTTCTAAATCCATCTACTCACTTCGATCGATCTAGACATGTCTCGATTGATCGAGTGACCTATATGCAAAATGTTCCTATGTGTCTAATATGAAATTTAACATGCATAAGAACATATATATACTTGAGATGTGTTTGTTGGAGCTCGGTAGTTTCTTTGGATTGAAAAGTATTCTTGAAAGACTCATCTAGAAACTAAAATTATATTTAGATGTTTTGTTCACGAATATCGACAATACTCATAAACCTTACAATCTTTCTCTTTGGCATATTCGTGTGAAAAAACCTCTCTCTCACAAGATAACGCTCATAAGGAAAATAATTTTATGTAGTGGAACTATCCTATGATTTGGTGAAACCATCTTCGCATGAATCTTAAAAACTCAAGTTTACACTAAAAGACAAAACATAAACAACTAAAAAAAATTTCCCGAAAGACTAAATATTCATTAGTTTAGTGTATGTATCAATATAAAAGTGAAGAATATTCATAAGAGTGATTAATGAATCATGTAGAAAATTTAAGTAACCTCCCATATGCGTAGTATGACCCAAAAGGATTTTTAAAGTACTCCTCCCACTAAATTAGCTTCCCTTTTTGAAGATTTTTTTTATTTAATTTTTCAATTTTTCTCCTCCTTTTTGTCATATGAATAAACAACTCAAAAAAAGATCAAAAAAATTTATTTTTAGAAGAGGGTAGTAGATTGAGCTAAACATGACTACAATATTACACACAAATAAGAAAATTAATTTGTGTTCCAGGTGTGACTATTCATTAATAAAATAAACATACGTAAGCAAGACACACAAACATTTATAATAATACATATAATGACATATCAACAATCACCAAAAGCGAGATGAATATTGAAACTACACTAATATTTCAATTAGTCAATTCATGATTAGTTATGATAGATTTAAAGAAAAAGAGTATCACATATCATGAAAAAATTAATGTTGACTTCAAAGTTGCACAAAATAAAATTTTACTACCTAAGAGAGAACTTAATTAATTTTTTCTTTTGTATTCTATCTCATTATTTATTATAATTTTTGTAGGGGGGATTAATTAATTATTTTTAATTTTTGCATAAAAGTTTTGTGTCTCTTTCTTTTTGTACATGTAACTACTTTTGTATTTTTTTTCCTTTTTATTTCTTTTGCAAAGGAATTATACACGAGATAAAAGAACTAACATGATGGCTTTCACATTAGTTGTGAGGTAGCCCCCTTAAAACTAGGTGTCTCTCTATAAGAACATTTTAAAAAGTGAAAGATAGAGCTCTACCATAATTTAGTAGTCAAAGTTATCTCAACCCCTCAAATTTCACAATATCAATCATAAACTTCAAGCATGACATACATATGTGTCCAGTGAGTATGTGATTAGTTTCACGTTGACATCAATCACTAGAAGTGAAAAATATGTAAATTCATTAATCACAATATCCATTTGCATAATGCATAGTTAATAAATTTAAAGGTAGTATGTAGTGTCCAAGTCAATGTTAAAGCAATCTACTTTTCTCTTTTTTTTTTAATGAATAAGTAATCAAAACAGAAAGCACAAAAAAATTAGTATTGAAATTTAATCAATGGTGCAGATTCCTAACGTGCTTCTAAGAGATTAAAATATTTGGGTATGAAAAGCCTTAGTGAATAGATTAGCGAATTGCCTTTCAATAGGTGCAAACTCAAGGGATAAAACTTTATATTCTACTAGTTCCCTAATAAAATAATGTCTAATGTCTATATGTTTTCGTTGAGAACATAAAACAAGATTTTTGGAGGTACATATAGCACTAGTGTTATCACAATAAAGGTGAATTGTACCTTGTTCAAAGCCATATTCCTTAAGCATGTTCTTTATCCACAGAATTTTTATGCAGAAGCTTCTAGCAACAATGTATTCTACCTCTATATTAGATAATGAGATGGAGTTTTGTTTCTTGTTGTGCCCAAGATGCAAGATTGTTCCCAATATAGAAACATCATCTTGAAGTGCTTTTTCTTACATCTTGATTTCCTACCCAATCTGCATATGTGTATCCCCTAATTTCCCATGTTGTATCATTAGTAAACTAAATAACAAAGTTTTTAGTTCGAAAGACATACTTGATGATCCTTTTGACATGTTTAATGTGTGATTCCTTAGGATCTGATTGATAATGTACACAAACACTAATAGTAAAACAAATATTAGGTCTACTTGTTGTGAGCTACAACAAGCTTTCTATCATGCTTCTATATAGCATTTGATCAACACTCTTATCTAACTCTTCCAATGAAATCTTGTCACTTGTACTTATGAAAATTCTTAAATGCTTACTTGTTTCAAGTACAAACTTCTTAATTAAATTACATGCATACTTGGTTTGAGAAATAAAGATGCCATCATTTAATTATTTAATTTGAAAACTAAGAAAATATATGAGCTCACCCATCATAGACATTTCAAATTCACTAAATATTATTTTTATAAAATCATTGACAAGATAATTGGAATTTGACCCAAAAATTATGTTGTTGATATATATTTAAGCAATGAATGAATCATTGTTGATCCTTTTAATAAAAAGAGTCTTATCAACTCCCCCTCGAACAAATCCCTTGTCCAAGAAATAAGTTATAAGTATCTCATACCAAACTTTAGAAGCTTGTTTCAAACCATAAAGAGCCTTATTGAGTTTATAAACATGCTTGAAAAATTATGGGTCAATAAAACCTTTCGGTTATTCATCATAGACTTCTTCACTAAGTAATCCATTTAGAAAATTAGGCTTTCAATCCATTTGAAAAAGTTTAAATTTCATAAACCATGCAATGGCAATTGATTCTAACCTAGCTACAAGAGCAAATATTTCATCAAAATTAAGTCCTTCAACTTGTTTGTATCCTTTGCAACTAGTCTAGCCTTGTTTCTAATCACAATATCATATTTATTTTTAAATACCTATTTAGTTCCTATGATATTTTATCTTTAGGTCTAGGTATTCAAGTCTAAACATCTTTCCTAATGAATTGAGCTAACTCCTCATGCATGATATTTTTATCTAGAATTCATCTTTTAATGCTTTATTAACATTTTTTAGCTCTATTTGAGAAACATAACAAAGTTTAGTTACCTCACTTACTAGTATCCTTCTAATTACCATTCTTATAGTTGGATGACTAATGGTATTATGGGTGGTTTTTGGAAGTACATGTTGGCCATGGTGTGCTCATCATCCAAGGAAAAGAAAATGTTAGACCTGGGCAGATCAATGTATCGGGGGTTACTAACCAAGACCCAAGTACAATACCAATGCAAATACCTACAACCTAGGGTGGATGAATCATCCCAATTTCTCCTAGAGATAAGACAATCCTCCATTTGCCTAAAGCTCAAAGTAACAAGGCCAATAGTTCCAACAATAGTTAGTCAAGAATCCTCCCAACAAGCTAACTCTAAAGGATAATTTGAATTCATTCATTCAAGGGATGAGAGACAACAAATCAAGAACAAATCAAATGTTGGAATCTGTGGAGGCTTCTATCAATAAAGTGTTAGTATGATTGGAGAAAATAATTAAGAACTTATAGAAGTAAGACAAATAATAGTTATCGTGTTAGAAAAGCAACTAAACTCAATGATGAGAGGACATTGAGTTTTCAAAATAATGAAATCCCCTGAATGACGTCTTACTAAAGATGATAAATGTAGTCCTGGATGGGAGGGTAACCCATTATTTGGTTTTGTTATTGCTTCAATTTAATTTATTTTTATTTGTTATATTATTTTTTTAACGTATAAATTTTGTGGTTATTTTTTATTTATTTTAAAATAAAATAATTTAAAAAACGAGAGAGGGAAAAACTCATAAAATTGGAAGTGAAGTAAAGTTACGTGCAACATGGTTGTTTCTATTTAAAATTGAAGGAAGATGAAAAAATTGATGTTGTGGCACTTTTCCATGCCATGGCATGCATTAAATTGTTTTGTATAATTTCTAGCCTTATGTGTAAACACCCACTTTTTCCTCAAATTTTCTCACTTTTTTCACAAACCCTAACATTTTTTTATCCTCCAAAAACATTAAATCCCTCAAACAGCACACTTTTCTTCCATAATCTTTAAAAACCTTTTAAAAAAAATCTCTTTTTTAATAATTTTCTACCCATTCCATAAAGAAATTTTGAAAAACCATCAACAAACTCAACAAGTCTTCATCATATTTAATAAGGGTTTTCTTTATTTTCTTCCTCCTCTACATCACAAGTAATCATAAATTCTTAAAATTAAATTCTTTGAATTTTGTGGATTTTTATGAATTATTAAGAGCTCTAAAGCCTAATCGGATAAAGTGGGGTAAGGAAAATATTGGTATAATATATTTCTTGTTGTTTTTATTTGGATTACCTAAGAAACTCTAGAATTTAAATATTGTTGATTTTTTTTAAAATGGTACCTAAAACTGGTAGGAATAGTAAAGGGGAAAAAGGTTAAACTTCTGAGGATCATGATAGAATCAAATTTTCAAGTTGTAAGGCCAAGTTCTGTTTTGAAAAAAAAAATCGTAGAAGTAAATAAAGGTATTATACATGAAAGATGGATGAACTTTGATTTAGGACCTAATGCCCAGTTTGAGGGAATTTTTGAGGTTATACTAGCATTAGAATGTAAACATTTTGGGTAAAGAACCAGATGTTGCTATAGAATTAGATGTTGCTATAGAATTACTTGTTTGAGAATTCTATGCTAATATGTTCCCAACATTGTTGACAATGTAGTTAAATTACATGATGTACTAGTTCTATTTGGGAAAATGACATAAATGCTCATTATTATTTAGCGAATATTGGGCAGGGTGGGTATGAAACATATTTAAGTAATGTCGATTATGCTACAGTACTTGAAACCTTAAATTTAGAAGGGGCTGAAAGGAATTATACTAATGGGAAACATAAGGACTTTGAATCCAAGTATTAGGATATGGTTACCCACATTTGGTAATACTTTATGTGTTCAAGATTAATGCTCATCAGACATTACAGCTCAGTCAATAGAGAGAGGGAAAATTTACAGTATGCTATTACATCCAAGATGTCTATGAATTTATGAAATATAATTCATCACATGATCAATCTATCTACAAATATTCACTATTTGAGTTACTTTTTTCCCAAGTTAGTCATTTCTTTTTGTAAGAAATTGGGGTACCTCACTCAAAAGGTGAAGTTATAATTCAACCTGGTGAATTATTAAATATGGCCTATTTCAATGAACTCACCTCTGGTACCAACATAGAAATAGGGGAATGAAGGGTCACTTCTTCATCAAAGTTGACTATGAAAGATGAAATTCATTATTTTGATGAAAGAATGATCTACATAGAAGAGTATCAGCAAGCCTGCATTTTCTAACAAGTTGCATTCCTAAATCGATTGCATTTGAACATGTGGATCATAATCGGGTAATGTATGAAATGAATCAGTTACAACTTAGCCATCTGAGGGTGGATACAAGCCATTTAATAACACATGAGTATCAATATAATGTTTTTGCCTTTACACCTCTTGAAAGATCATGACATCAACCTGAAGAATAAGATCTTAATGATAGAAGGATTGAGCTCCAAATTTGTTATGGAGTTTTTATGAATTTGTTTTTTGTTTTTTTTTTGAGAAATTTAGTTTAATTGTTTTTGAATATTTATGCTTTCTTTTTTTATATTAATTAGTTTATTTTATTTTGTTTCCTATCTTGTGAACAATATTTAAAATTATTTAATTTTATAATTATTTATTGAAACTTTTGAGAAGTGCACAACAATCAGTCTGTGTAAATTGGAATGTTTGGAATATTGGATGCACTTCCAATTCCACATCAATACTTGAGCATGTTCAACAAATAGGTAACTTTTCTATTATTTACTCTATCTTTTATTTACAATTGTTACACTAAGTGCAATGTAAATTCTAAGTTAAGGGTGAGAAAAATTAGATCTTATAAAATTGAGCTAATTTGAAAATTCTTTTTTGTATGTTCATATTTCACATTTGTTTACGTTGTTTTTACTTTTTATTTTTTTTAATTGGATTTATGAATTTTTGTTTGATTTTAAAACATTTCTTGTAAAATTCTAATGTCTTTCATTTGGTTTTAAGTAAATGATTAAGCTCCCTTGTGAGAATATTTTGAGCCATTATCTTTCCATTATAAGTGATAATAATTTTTCTACTCTTTTAAACATTGTTCTTATCAATTAAATTTTTTTTATGATCTCTATAGGTTATGCACTAAATGCTAGGATTTTTGTAAATATAATAAATGTCATATATTTATTTTTATTACTTAAATTGAATGTCTTATGTAGAAATTAAAATTATATGTCCTTTTTTATTCATACATGATTTCTAAAATTAAACACATATGGGGTTACCAAAGCCAATATAAAAGAAAAGCTAAAAATTAGCGACTCATCATATCATCCAAAAATATGTCATTTCTATAAAAAAGAGAGAATAACTTTAAAAAAAGAGAGAAAGAAAAATCAATTTTATAAACTAAATACTATAACCCAAATATCCTACAAACTTGTGAGAAATGGCTAAATACATACGAAAGATAGGAAATAAATCTCCAAGAAGCCATTGCATTTTTTAGGTACAAAAGGCATATGATTTGAATTTTTTATTTGATGATTTTGATTGATATGTGAAAATAGTATTTAATTTCTTTGTAAATTCTTTCATTCGATTATTTTCATGAGATCAATATTATGCACTACTTTTAACCTTTAATTCTTTAAACATATGTGAACTCATTATTTCATTTCTTTACATAATTTCTATTCGCATATACTTTTGAATGAGTGCTTGAACTAATAAGATCAATTTGATATTGAGAGTATGACTTGTAATGATAGAGTCGAAGCAAATACGAATTCCAAACACTAAAATTGGGCAAATTAGTATTGATATATATTTTTAGTAAATGAATATGATTTTCAACTAATTACTATAATAAACATGAATTTTAAGATATTAAGATAACTTGTGCTTTTATTTTTACTTATGAACTTAAAAGATACTAGAAGTATGAGAAATTTTGTATTTTCTTACTTTTTATTTGTGTTATTTTTACTTGATTAAATTTTAAATTTTAGTTTTGTTATTTGTTATTTGTTAATTTTTATTTTTTGTTTAATTTTTTTATTTAGTTTTATGTTTGTGGATATCATCTCTAAAAACCCTTACGAGACTTAAACTCATACACATGGGCAACCTAGGAGTTTAAAGGTTTCTTGCATATGCTAAATGCAACCATATCAATCTACGAAAATGATTTAGGATAATTTAATTTTTCTTTTAGTTTTTGTTTTTAGCGTTTCCGCTTTCCTTGGTAGAAAGTAGTAAGAAGGTAATTTAGGGTTTTGATGAGTGCTTAAAATTATTAAAATAACATGATTTTAGGCACTATAAATGTTAAAATAGATTTGTATTTGCATAAGGTTTACCATATTTTCAGTACATCTATCTTTTTAAAATTGCATGTATATTTTATTGTTTTTCAAGTAACTATTATTCACAATTTAGAGTATTACTCTTTTATCTTTAATTTATATTAATTGTATAGTTAGAGTGAAAAAACTATTTCAAAGATTTTTATAAGAATTATTATTTGAAAATATGTTAACAACATATTTTCAGTAATTATTTTAAAATATGAAATTTAGTTATTAGATTCATAGATCTAAAAGTAATTTAAAAAGTTTGAATAGAAGTTTAAATAGAAATTTAAAGTTGTCAACCCCACCAAAGGTAACAAATTAAATGGTTTCATAATTTCTTAGAAATAAGCATAATTTAATTATAGTTCAATTTGTTGGCCCTACCAAAGGTGTCAAATTAAACTTTAATTAATAAAAAATAATGGCCACACCATATGTTTTATTTGTATATATAAGAAAAAATCAATAATGTGAGTTTATATTTGACTAACCTATTTAATTTTACCAAACATAATCAAGTGATTATATATCTCATCAATTATCCATTGATTAAATGAATTGTATGTCTCCCATATTTTGGTTAACTTAATCTATCTTTATCTTTAGTTTAGATTTTTTAAAAACCCAAACTTTATGACAAAATGTTTAGGATTAATTTTCATTTTGAAAATTTGTTGAATTATTTAAAAACCAAGAAAATCCTCATTAGAAAGACCTTGGAAGTATGCTTGTCACTTCTTAAAAAGTGATTTGTACACTTGCATGTTATTTTATAAATACAAAACTCAAGCATCAATTACTAATCAACATTAACCAACATTACACAAAGAAAGAAAGAAACACCAAGAAAAGTAAACAGACTTCATATTTTTTACATGAAAATGCCAACCAAGATACAAAAGGACTACAAGACTTACAATTTGTCTATTACTTACATCAATCTGACTAAAAGTTTGTAGATGGTATTATGTGTGATGTTATACTTCTTTATTAGCCCTCAAAGGCCATATTTTTGAAGTTGCTCCCTCCATCACTAATTAAGGCCTTTGTTATCCCAAACATGCTAAATATTATACCTTTCAAAAATTTAGGAACACTATCAACATCATTAGTTCTAGTGGATGTAGCTTCAATCAACAGTAACTAAAATGTACTCAAAACTAAGAGAAGGTGGAAAAGGTTTCATGAAATCGATCCCTAAACATCAAATAGTTCAACAACTAAATTATATGTTGAATGAATCTCATTTCTCTTTCCTACGTTACCAATCCTTTGGCAATTACAACAGTGCATGAAAAAGTATGAGCATATATAAATAAAGTTGGCTAGAAAACCCAGATTATAATACCTTTAAGGGATTTTTTTTCTTACTACCAAAACGGCCCTCACAATGAATCTTATGGTAAAAGGTCAAAATTATCTAATGTTCCTCCTCAAGTAGACATATATGTATGACTTGATCTTGACAAAGCTGGAATAAAAAGGGATCATCCAATAATAGTGCATGCAAGAATGTAAAAATCTCTTCTTTTCTTGAAAAAAAATGCAAGGTACTACTAATACGTGCCTAAAAAGCACACATATCTTATAATTATTAGAATTAAAAGAATGAATTAGGTTTTAATGTTGCATTTTAACCTAAGTATTTTAAAAATTGTGTTTTTAGAATCACGGGGTATGTTTTGAAGTATTTCAAGTATTTTTCAACTTTAAGATTCAACTAAAAAAGGACCCAAAAAAATCCTCACAATTAGAGGCATAATTATCTTATAATGGATGACCTAAATGCAAACATTTATATAAGATACATCAAGAAGGGGTCAAAAGATTAAATTGGGAAAATTAAGGGTATGTTATGGTAAGATTATATGTGCACCATGGCATAGTACTCTCAAATGGAATTTCACAGAGTTGGGAACAAGGTTGTAGCGTGGCATGAGTTGAAGTGCACAGTGGCCTACATGAATTTTCATTCCAATGCCAATTTTCAAGCACATCTTTATCAAAAGTATTCCATATTTGTAAGATTAGCATTTTAATTGTTTTAAGCCTCTACAGCCCTTATCCTAATTACATTGTAACGCTCTTACTATAAATATGCATCTAGGGTTAACAACAAAAAAAGTCACATATTATAGACATAAACATTTATAGATTAGATGTAGGTCTATAGAGAAATTGAAGGTTAGAGGTAAGATAGAATTCAAAAAAGCAATTAAATAGTTAAAAATCAACCATTGACATTAGTCATTAACTTATTCTTCTTCTTCTTATTTCTCTTCTTAGTTTTCTATAACTTTAATTGTGATTCTTTTATAATTCATGCCTAGCTAGTTATTTATGTGATTGTGAGAAATTTTCAAACCCTAGACTATGATTTTGATTAAGAAAATATTATGATGAATTTTTATATTCAATCCCTAATTTTTGATGTGTTTGACTCTATGTTTATTATTCGAAACTAGAGTAGCTAACTAATTTAGTACATGTATATGTTTAATGCAAGTCGAAGATGTTAGTATAGTATTATTATGTAATCGTTAATATTCTTATTAAAAGTGATATCTTGTTACTTCATAACAGTGTGACAAGCAGAGTTGATACCTTCATTAAAGGTTACTAAGAATTGTAATCTTGCTCAATTTAGCCATTTTCTTTGTAGAACTTAATGCAATGAATGAATTATCTAGAAAATATGTCTAGATTTTTCATGATTTAGGTTGATTTATGATAGCATTTTAAATGAATTACATGATAAGGAAAAGTGTATTTTGAAGTCTTGTCTTAGTTGCATAGGTTTTCCAAACTAAAGTCGAGAATCCAAAGATAGTTCTAATATTGATTTATGATATAATTGATTAGATTATTGGCTAGTGGTGAGGATTATCCCATAATCACTTGATTATCTTAATATGTGTGCTCGTGTATTTTAGTTATTGTTTTATGTTTTATTTTTAGTTAAAAACAATTTTCAAACCCCCTTTACTAATTAACTAACAAGCTAACAAATAGTGATATTTATTGTAACAATCCATGTGAGTTTGAAAACCTTTATTCTTAATCTACTTATAATTTACATAAATTGATCACATATACTTACATGTATATAAGTATATCAAGTTTTTGGGCCCAGGATTTGCTTTACAATTTCACCATTAATTATTAGTTTAATTTTTATCTTTTTTATCTTTTTTATTTTATTTTAGATTTTTCATTTTAGTCTACTAACTTCTTTTTGACTAATCATTAGATTAATTTTTATTTAATTTTCTATTTTTTTGTTTTATTTTAAGTTGATTTATTTTCAAATTTAATTTTTAACTTCTTTTTACATTTTTATTTTACTTTTTAGTCTACAATTTGTTTTTAATTTAACAACTTTATAGAAATTTTCTTCTTTTATTTTTAGTTTACTACCTTTTAATTTTTCTTGTAGGATTTGAATGCAACAAGGACATTCCTACAAGCTAAGATCAAAATGGTCAATAGAAGAAGAGACGACATAATCCACTTCTTCAAGTGAATCTGAAATTGAACACGAAGAGATGGCAACTATAGACCCAACATTCAAGGAATTAAGTGCACCTAAGTTGGAGTAGCAATCCTTATATATTGTGTACCCCAAATTAGAGGTGGGATTTGAAAAATATTATGGATTAATACATCTGTTACCTACTTTCAATGTCTTAGTTGAAAAAGACCCAAACAAGCATTTGAAAGAATTTTATGTAGTCTGCTTATGAAGAGAAAATTAAGCTTAAAAATTCCTATTCTCACTTGCTGATAGTGCAAAGGAATGGCTTTATTATCTCCCTTTAAGTACTATCTCCACATGGGCACACCACCATGTTAGTGAGCACTCTTTTTAGCTCTTTATTTTGATTGTTTTGAGTTTTTTTAAAATATGTACTCTTCTTTTTGGTTATTAAATACATTTTTTTCTTGCTTAACCAATTGTCATTACTTCACAATAATATTTATTATTCGTATGAAAAAAAGGGAAGATTAATTGGTATCAAAAACTTTGAACTTAAGTTGAAACATCAAGAAAAGGGATATTTAATTTAGGGGATATTTGTATTATTAAATTACTTTGAATTTTTGGATATTTAAAATAGGAGGAGACTTTTTTAATTACTATCATTTGTTTAATTTTCTTTTTAACATTTATTTTCTATTATTAAATACATTGAGCTCTTATGAACAATAAGTCTTTTGAGACAAGTTATTTGGTTGTTTGTGTTTTTGTTTTTCAGTGCTCACATTAGCTTTCGAGAAAGAAACAAAGATGGTTCCACTAGATCAAAGGATAGTATCACTATGCAAAAATTTAATTTTTCCTATGTTCATTATGTAGTGTGAGAGAGGTTTTGTCACACTAATATGCCAAAGGGGAAGATTGTAAGATCTATGTTAGTCTTAGTGATATTCGTGAACAAAACGTACAATTGTAACTTTAGATTCTAGGTGTCTCATAAAAATATTTTTTCAAGCCGAAGAAACTATCAAGCCTCAATGATTATATCTTAGGTATATCTATGTTCCCGCGCATGTTGGATTGTATACTAGAAACATAGGAACAATATGAAATAGGCTACTGAATCTATCAAGTAGTGACTAGATTAATCAAGATATATTAACTGTTGAATTAATTATTTATATGACTAGATCAATTGAGGAATTAATACTCGATCAATCAAGCATTAGATCAATTGAGATTAATGACTAGATGATCCATTTTTTTAAGAATTAATTAATTGATTCATTGGATTGATCAATAGGACATTCGATCCATTGAACTATATACTCGATCAATCAAGCAGTCAAGGCTTTGATTTGTAAACCTATTTCTAATATGAATATGATTGGCTCAATTAATTGATTTAATGAACAAGATGGTAATTTTACTTTGAGCTAAAGTTCTTCAAAATATTCTATAAATACAAACCTAAACACACATTTGAAGCTAATAATACAAAAGCTATTGTGTTTATTCTCTTCATTTTTTATTCTCTCCTTTTTTTTTGTTGAAAGTTTTTAAGTGGGTTTTTTCAATATGTCAATTTCTCAAACATTTAGTATTGTATTTGATAGATTAATAAGCCTACAATAATAATGGTGTTATTGGGATTTTAATTGATTGTTCTAGAGTTGCTAGTTGTTTTAGATTTATCTGATATATTGTTTAAATCAACTAGTTAGGATTGTTCATTATTGAATCTACTCTAGGACACATACTTGCACTTGTGTTTATGTGCTAACTTTTCAAGCGACAATGATGCATATTTGATTAACTCGTGGGGCTCGAGTTTGTCTAAACCTTGGTCTAAATCTGAATGTCTTTCTTATAGAGACTATGATAAAAGTAGTGGCTTGTAAGTAGATTACTTGTGGGCATTACCTGGGTAGATAGTTTAAGTCATAGCCTTGTAACTGGATACTTATTTTTTATAGTGGATGATTAGGTGGTCTAGTAAACTAATGGTTTTCCTCTTAGGTCATTATTGTAGCTGATGAGCGAAAACCGGCATCGCCGATCCTGCCAATACTTTGGTTTTATATTTATAAAACTCTCGCAAGTGCACGAATCATTTCGTAGAAAATGATAAGTATACTCCCAAGGTCGATCTAAGGAAGGAATGTATGTGGTTTTTAATTTATTATTCAAACTTTTAAAAACGAAATTAAATACTAAACATCCTGTCACGATATTTTGGGTTTTGTGTTTTTAATCTAATTACAGAAAATTAAACATAGATTCAATAAACATTCATGCAAATTTTATCTTTTATAAATAGTGGAGTATTTATGGATATAATAACTAAGTTAATTATGCTTGCTCGTATTATTTAGGTTATTAAAGATATGAATTGATATTTATTGATTCTCCCTTTTTTGTATTTAATACCACCTTTGGGCGGGGTTAGATATTCTTTGTTAACTAAACAAATCAATTAACACCTATGGGTGGGGTTGATAACTAATTTGGTTAATTAAATTAATTCCTTTTTCTAAGAGATTGAAAATGAACCATTTAAATGCCACCTTTGGGCGGGTTAATACGATTTAAACTTTATTCAAGGTGTCCAAATTAAACCTAAGAATTTAGTTATCCGAGTACTAACTTTCAAGTTTTAAAACCACTATCGAAAACATGTCGTCAATACATTTTCAGATAATAATTCTTATAAAACTTTTGAAATAGAGCTTCACTCTAACTACCGCGATCACCATCAAATAAAAGAGCACTACTCTAAATCGACCGGATAACTAAACCTTAAAATCTAATTTTCGTGTTTAAGTTTGTAATGAAAAAATAATATATTTTCTCTAACATTCTTAATATAAAATCATGAATAAAAATAAAATCAATTCATTTTAGAGATTTTTACCTATTTAATATTTCGTAAGCATAACAACGTCATTATTACATCATGTTTACTAAACAATAAAGACAGCTTAAATTTAACCACAAACAAATTAAATATAACATGTAAGAATAAAGCATAAAAATAATTGTAAAGAAAATAAAATACTTACAGAACTTCGACGCTATTCCCGTTCTTGGAAAAACTTCAAGCGAATTTGCACTCCCATTTATTGAATCAAAAAGCTAAAATATTACAAAAACATATAATCAGTTCTTCCTAAAAGGGAAGAACTCTAAAACTAAGAGAAATTAACTAAGAAAAGCAAAAACTAAGAAAACATAAGAAAAACTAAAAATCTAAGAAAAGAGAGAAAGAAAGAGAGAAAGAATGTATTTGGAGGTTTTGAAGGTGTTTTGAAGGTGAAAGGGAATGGGTATTTATAGGTGAGGATGGAGAGAAAAAATGAGTAAAAAATGTTAAAAAAATATTAAAAAATTAAAAACGTGTAATGGAAATGTTGAATATCAATGACGTCAAGATGACGTCACGGGTTGCAGTGAAAAATGGGGTGAAAACGCGTTGGGCGCACGAGGCGCACGCTGAAGCTTCTGGCTGCGGAAAAGTGCTCCCGACGGCAAGGTTTACAGATGCATGAAAGAACCAAGCTAGCTGAGCTGGTCGCTAATGGCGTATTTTTCTCTCCGACCTTTTGACCCATTTGTCCAATTTTTCCATATTTGTCGACCTTTACGCATTTATTTATTAATATATTTGTGATGTATTGCTTCCAAGATTCCTCTTTGAGTCTTTAAGTTGCATTTTTAAGCCAAAATACTCGAAAAATAATAAAAATACCCGTGATTCGAAAAAGACAAATTTATATAAATATATGATAAAACATATAAATATATATATTTTTAATCAATTAATTTGCATAAAATCATGGTTATTTTAGTGCTTTTGAGCACTCATCACAACCTCAACTGCCTTCGCTAGTCCCTTAGCAAGAGTATAAAAACTAAAAATTAAACTATCCTAAATCACTTTCGTGGATTGAAACGGTTGCCTTTAGCCTACGCATGACAAGCCATTAAACCCTAGGTTGCCCTAGTGGACGAAGTTTGAGTCTCGTGAGGGTTTTCAGTAATGATACCCACAAACATTGAACTAAATGTAAAAATAAAATAAAAAAACAATAAAAACAATGAAATCAAAAACTAAAATTACAACAAAATCAAAAATTAATTTTTTTTTGAATAAGAGAAAACAACATATCACAAAAATGTCTCATACTTTTTAATCTCCTTTAAGATCATAATTAAAATCTGAAGCATAATTTATTTTAATCTCTTCAAACAATCATGATTTATTATAATAATTAGTCGAAAATCATTTTCATATTTCATGTCAAAAATGTATCAATTTAATTTCACCCAATTTTAGCGTCATGAATTAGAATTCGCTTCGACTCTATTCCTCACAAAAGTCAATACTAAACACTGAATCCTATGGGTTCAAACACTCATACTAATTTATATGCGAAAAGAGTTGATGTATAGAAATGAACTAATATGTTCGCATATGTATAAAGAATAAAGGCTCAAAGTGTTATTTTAACATTGATCTCATGAAAGGAATCAAATGTATAAATTATAAAGATATCATATATAAAAATTATTTTCATGCATAAATCAAAAATCATTAAGAAAGAATTTCAAGATATATGCCTTTTACAAATGAAGAGAGTAATGACTTTTTAGGGAATTACTTCCTATATCTTTCTTTTGTAAATAACTTTTACTCACAACTTTGTAGGCAATGTGGGTTATAGTATGTAGATTATACTATATATTCTTTATCTCTATTTTTTTCCGAAGATATTTCTCAATATATGTATTTTATAGTCAACCCATGTATTGTACATTTTTTTTTGGTGAGTGGTTAATTTTGTGGCTTTTCTGTTTGATCTTGGTTTAGGGAACCCTATATATGTCTTTTTTTTGGAGCAATCATGCATGAACGAGATATAACCATATACTATCAATTTCTACTCAAATCATTTACTCTAAGCAAAAATAATAAAAAAATATATGATACTTTATTAAGATGAGAAAAAAATTCATACATTCAATGCTAATACCTATAGAGATCATCTAAAAATTTGAAGAAATAAGAAATGTGTTTGGAGTAGAAAAAATATATATTTCACTCTGAATAAAGGAAATTAGCCTAAAATTATATCTCACAAAGGTAGTCTCCACTAAAAAAAATTCATAAACACCGATTTTGGGTTTAATATAATTTCTACATCTTATCAAGAAATACTAGTTATGACAAAAACTAACTAATTATCAAAAATAATTACAAAAATATTTCATGATATGTTTTCAAAAATTAATCTAACAAGATAAAAGACTTAACTATTTACTTAAATTTGATTTAAAGAAATGATAAAATTTTGTGAGAAATTTTTTTTTTTTTTAATTCCAAAAATTACTAAATCACACAAAATAGAAATAAAACCAAACACACAAAAAAAATGAAAATGTGAACATAAAAATAAAAAAAAATTATTATATATATATTTTTTTATTTTTTTATTTTTTTTTTTAAATTGTCAAAAAAAATTTTAAATTAAGCATGGTAACTTTTCACCACCCCAACCTAGAACTTACAATGTCCTCAATGTAACAACTGTAAATTAAAGATAAAGAGAAAAGAGAAGAAAGATTACCTATTTCTTGAGAAAGTGCAAGTAGTATTGGAAAATGCAAGGCATCCATCATATTTATCATTAAAGTGTATACAGGCAGATCGCTGTGAACTTCTAACATCTCAACAAATATTTTTAGTTTTAACAATTTAAAAATTATTCACATGTAATTAAAATGAAATAAACAATAAAATTAAGTAAATAAAACAAATAAAAGAAAATTACCTAAAATGATGGGTTGCCTTCCATCCAGCGCTTAGTTTAACGTCTTAGCAAGACGTAACTTGGAAGATTTTATTTTAAGTAAATTCAATGTCTCCACATCATTAAGTCAATCAAACCTACAAGTAAGACAAGGTTGTCTACCTATGCTTTTTCAATACGTCTATTGATTTTCAAATTTCTTTCTCAGACTTAAAACTAGTCATACTTTGAGTTTTAGATAACCCACATCTAGGTACAAATCAAATAATTAAGGCATAAAAACACAATTGTACCTAGATTAAACAAAGCAACTAACTCCTTAGATTATAATTAAAACTTTAAAATTTTGGAGATAGTTTCAGAATTTATGTTTTTTTTTTGTTTTGTTTTTTTCTTTTTATTTTTTTAAGATAAAATAACATAATCAGTATTAACCAAGAGTGCTCCCAGGAAATAATGGTGGTGCAAAGGCTCCTTAAAAACCATCCTCCTAGAAAAAACAACGTTCCCAGGAAAGACTAGTGGCACAAAGGCTTCCAAGAACTAGTCTCCTAAACAGAACTCCCTTAGATCTTTACTTTTCATGTTATTAAGTTAAGTTAAATAAAAATTTAAGTTAATGAAAATCTAAGTTAATTATAAAGCTAAGTTAATTAAGTTAATTGAAGTAAAAAAAATCTAAGTTAATTAAGTTAAGTTAAAAAAAATCTAAGTTAATTAAGTTAGTAAAAAAAAGTTAATTAAGCTAAGTGAAGTAAAAAAAATCTAAGTTAATTAAGTTAAGTGAAAAAAAAAGTTAATTAAGTTAAGTGAAAAAAAAACTAAGTTAATTAAGTTAATGAAAATTTAAGTAAAAACCTAAGTTAATGTTAAAAATAAATCTAAATTAATTAAGTTAGTAAAAAAAACTAAGTTAAGTAAGTTAAATAAAAATTAAGAAGAAAAAAAAAATAGCTAAAGAAAGAAAAAAAAAATAATAAAATAAAATAAAATTGAAAAAGGTAAAAGAAAATAAAAAAATAAAATTATGATTTAAAATAAATAAAAAAATAGTAAAAATTAAACTCAAAAAATTAAAATTTTGGTTTTTTTTATTTTTTTTATTTTGTTTTATTTTGTTTTATTTTTGTTTTATTTTTTTATATTTTTTTCTATTTTTTTTTTATTTTTTTTTATTTTTTTATTTTTTTTATTTTTTTATTTTTATTTATTTATTTATTTATTTATTTGTTTTATTTTTAACTTAAAATTTTTGAAATGTTTCTTTTTTATTTTTTTTTACTATTCATGAACGGTAATTTTTTTTATTCAAATTTTAAATTTCTAAATTATTTTATTATTCACGGTACAATTTTTATTTAAAAAATTTCTTTTTTTTTTTGTTAATTTTTTTTACTATTCATTAACGGTAAAAACTTTTTAATTCAAATTTCAAATTTCTAAATTATTTTACTATTTATGCTATAATTAATTTTTTTTATTTCTTATGAAATTTGAAATTTGATTAAATTTTTTTTTAAATCACAATTATTTACAACACAAAAATATTTTTAAAATTTTGATAAATAAATTAAAAACGCTATTCCTTCCAAGAATTACGCTAAAACTTTGATGCCATCCTCAACGGAGTCATCCCGGCAAGAATCGCCAAAAACTTGATGAGCAAAACTCAAGATCGCTGATTCTCGCAAACACTTTGGTTTTATATTTATAAAACTCTCATAAGTGCACCTAATCATTTCGTAGAAAATGATAAGTATACTCCCAAGGTCGATCTAAGGAAGGAATGTACGTGGTTTTTAATTTATTATTCAAACTTTTAAAAACGAAAGTAAATCCTAAAACATCCCGTCATGATATTTTGGGTTTTGTGTTTTTAATCTAATTACGTAAAATTAAATATAGATTCAATAAACATTCATGCAAATTTTATCTTTTATAAATAAAGGAGTATTTATGGATATAATAACTAAGTTAATTATGCTTGCCGTCGTATTATTTAGGTTATTAAAGATATGAATTGATATTTATTGATTCTCCTTTTTGTATGAATACCACCTTTGGTGGGGTTAGATATTCTTTGTTAACTAAACAAATCAATTAACACCTATTGTGGGTTGATAACTAATTTGGTTAATTAAATTAATTCCTTTTTCTAAGAGATTGAAAATGAACCATTTAAATGCCACCTTTGGTGAAGTTAGGACATGATTTAAACTTTATTCAAGGTGTCCAAATTAAACCTAAGAATTTAGTTATCCGAGTACTAACTTTCAAGTTTTAAAACCACTATCGAAAACATGTCGTCAATACATTTTCAGATAATAATTCTTATAAAAACTTTTGAAATAGAGCTTCACTCTATTTAATATTTCGCAAGCATAACAACGTCATTATTACATCATGTTTACTAAACAACCAGCACAGTTAAATTTAACCACAGACAAATTAAATATAACATGTAAGAATAAAGCATAAAAATAACTGTAAAGAAAATAAAATCCTTCACAGTAACTTCGACGCTATTCCCGCTGTCATTGGAAAAACTCCAAGCGGAATTTCAGACTCCCATTTAGTCAATCAAAAAGCTAAAATATTACAAAAAAATAGCTATTTCTTCCCTAGAAAGTTTAGCAATTTAACACTTAGAGAGTTTAATTGAGAAAAGCTAAAAACTAAGAAAACATAAGAAAAACTAAAAATCTAAGAAAAGAGAGAAAGAAAGAGAGAAAAAGAATGTATTTGGAGGTTTTGAAGGTGTTTTGGAAGGTGAAGGGAAGGGATATTTATAGGTGAGGATGGAGAGAAAAAAATGAGTAAAAAAATGTTAAAAAAAAATATTAAAAAATTAAAAAACATGTAATGGAAATGTCGAGGTCATCAATGATGTCGCATGACGTCACGAAGCACCGCACGCGTGAAAAATGGGGTGAAAATGCGCGGCGCGCGGAGGGCGGCCGATGTACAGGGCGCGGCTGTGCCGTTGACGCGCTATCGCTACGATGCAACAGCGCATTTCGTACAAGCGTGAGCGCTGTGCGATCTCATGTAGTAATCAGACATCTGACGCATTGGGGCGGAGGGTCATATGCGGCGCCGCTTTTTCTCCTTTTTGCCTTTTTTGTCCCATTTTGTCCAATTTTTCCATATTTGTCGACCTTTACGCATTTATTTATTAATATATTTGTGATGTATTGCTTCCAGTATTCCTCTTTGAGTCTTTAAGTTGCATTTTTAAGCCAAAATACCTGAAAAATAATAAAAATACCCGTGATTCCGAAAAAGACAAATTTATATAAATATATGATAAAACATATAAATATATATATTTTTAATCAATTAATTTGCATAAAATCATGGTTATTTTAGTGCTTTTTGAGCACTCATCAGTAGCCTATGTTATTTTCCCCTAAAAGTCTTATATGTTGGTCTTTTATTTTTGAATTACTTTAGGTAAAAGTGATTAGTTGTTTGGCCGCTTACAAAATTTTAATTTACCATACTTCTACTGGTTAACAAATTAGATTCATAACTAAAAACATTTTCCACTATGATGTAAAAAGAATATGATAAAATAAGTTTGTAAGCCTTGAAGCTAAAAAGATATTTGAAAAGGCTACAGAGGTAAATAAAACTTTTATTGTAGAAAAGGGAATTGATTTTGGAAAGTACTCATTCCCTAGTGTAAATGATGTAATAGGAAACCTAGAATGGGAAAGATTAGTAAAGAGTCCTAAAGTTCGCATTGTGTCCATTGTAAGAGAATTTTATGCAAATTTTCCTGAGGTTGTTAGTGATACTGATTGATAGGTAGGGGAGTTTTCATACACTTTAGTGCATCCAATTTTAATTCTTATCATGGTATGAGAGATGTAAATCAAGGGGAGTATGAGGCTTACATAGAGAATATATATTATGAGGAAGTAATATAGACCTTAACATTAGGAGAAGCAGAGTACGATATTACAAATGGGAGGCATAAATAGTTTGATGATATAGAATTGAAAAAAATCTCTTGTGTTTGCCAATATTTCCTCTACTCAAAATGGATACCAACTAGGCATTATAATACAATTGATAAAGAAAGGGCCCTATTACTCTTTACAATCCAAACCTCCAAAACCATAGATGTCAAGGTAATTATAAATCAAAGGATAAGATTTTTAGCAAACAATCACCAGATTATTTATTTTTTCTCACAACTCATAACAACACTTTGTGCTAGAGTTGAGGTTGGAATTCCTATCAATGAAATTTTGTTACAACCTATGGACTTGTTAACCTAGACATAAATGGCAACCTTACCAGCCAAACTAAAGCCTCCCAAGCCAACAAAAGAGTCCCTTCTTTAAGGACATCTTTAAAGGATACATTCGATAACATAGACGAAAAGATTTATATATGGAGGTCTATTAAAAAGCAATAAGAGTATCTGAGTGGAAACATGTGCTATCAAGCTAATTATATGAATACCTTCTATGAAATGTAATGATTGCAACACTGTTAATCTGGTTACGATTATTGGCATATAGGGGCAGCACTAGAGTATCTGAGTGATAGCTTTGCCTTCAGGGCACCATAAGGCACTAAAGAAGATGCACAAGAGGACATTCAGGACTAGAGCTCTATGATCATAGTTATTTCTATGTTTTTCTAATTTGTAGGTCTAGTTTTTCTTTTCATTTTTCCTTATTAGTATTTGATAGGTGCTCAAAAGCACTTAATATAACATGACTTTATTCACTTTAAAATGAAAATATATATGTATCTACTTAGCATTAAAATATTTAAAGGCAAATCTATCTTTGTTGAACCACACATATGTTTTTTTGTATCATGTATATTAGCTTCAAAATGATTTAACTGATTAGCATTGAAAGAATAGAACTTGAAAGCACTCCATTACAATATTGAAGCATAAAAGTTTAACATATGTAAAGATTACATATGTTCCCAACCATTGAAAAAGGGTGTAAAAGAAAATAGGATTATAGAAGTTTAGGGAGACACATGAAACAAAATGGTATTTTGTGTGCTACGGTGCGTGAGTAGTGGATCAAGCAATTCAATGCATACAACCATGATACAGAATCAATGTATGTCAATGCACTTCACAATCCAATCCATTTTTTCTCCCTTTTATAGAATGTCTTAAAGCCATATAAAGGACCCTCATTAATTGTAAAAATATCCTTTTCATTCCTTAGCTTTCTTCTTATTGATTGCTTAGTTTCTCTTTAGTTTTTCATTTCTTTTCATATTTTTAAATTTCTTCTCTCAATTTCAGGGTTGAATATATTTTATGTAGTAGTTTTACTTTTACTTTCAATTCAATAAACGGTGTCGATAATTTTATTTGAAGGTTTTCCAAAAAGAGAAACAATATAGAGATTCTATAAGGATACAATTGAGATATAATTTAAGTATTCTTTTAAGATTATCTTTATGTATTGTTTTACATGCTATGTTTACTTTACTAATCATTTATTAAATTAAGCATGTCTTGCAAAAACACTATAGGATATTAGTAATATTGTTATGCTTATGAAACACCAAAGTGGGTAATCATTTTTATAAAATGAATTAAGTTTTCCTTCTTCCTTAAGATTTAAACGAAGTTTATAAAATGGTGGAAAGGTATGACGAGGTGTTGGTGAGGTATAACGAGATTCCCTAAGTTTTCCCTTTCCCGATCCAATTTTCACTCAAAAATTTCCCAATATATCCCTACACTTCAATATATTGTCCAATATTCTTTTTACAAGACTTTAAGTACTTATAATAAATTTATAGGGCTTTACATTCATACTCTCTTAAAGAAAAAAATTTCCTCAAATTTTCACAACTTCTTAAGTTCATATGCTCATGTGAGCTTCAAACTTTAACTCCAAAATTTTGTTTTCATCATTAGGATGCTTCCACTAAACCTTTACTAGTGATACTATTCTTCCTCTCAAATTGCTTACTCTAAAATCATTTATTGCCATTGGCTCTTCTTCATATGACATGTTTTCTTACAATGGAAGTTCTGTCTAATCCAAGATAGTATTCCGACTATGACATTGTGAGTCTGTGACAATCTTGAGGCTAATTTGGATTGATGTGCTACATTGTCAATCCTTTTTATAATTATGTATGGTTCGATGTAGGGTGGTACTAATATTTCCTTTTATTTTGAAACGAGTTACTATTTTTCAAGGTTGAACCTTGAGAAAAGTTTACTCATCCATTCCAAAGTTCAATGACCATTGTCCACAATCAGCATAACTCTTATCCTAACTTTGAGTTGTTTACTTGTGTGATGCGAATTTAGCATTCCGCCCTGCATATTAGAGATTTATACAATCATCTTTATAGTAACTTTGTATTCAAATCCTCTTGTATAAACTTCCACACACATGCATTTAACTTTGGATCTCGATTAGATATGATAGACTTTGAAAGGTATGTGGTTATTCTTGTACAAAGTCCAGGATTATGTTGCCCCTATTTCAATTCTGACACAAAAAGTAGTTAGAGTGGTCCTATAGATTCCTTGTGTTCTACCTTCACTTGTTGGCATATTATACAACTAGATACGAATTTAGCAATATATTTCTTCATTCCTTTCCACTAGTAGGTCCTTTTTAATTCCTGATACATTTTCATGTTCTAGGATGTACCGTGAATTTGACTTGTGTACTTATCCCTTGATTTATTTCTTTACTGTTCATCACCTTGAAAGTCTATATGGTTGTTCTTAGGTGGTCTTATATAGCCATTGTTGTAGGTGAAATCAATGGTTGGAAAATATTTGATCTAATTTCTCCTGAACTCCATGACACATGTTTGCATTAAGTTCTTCTAATATTCAAATAATCTTTTTGAGTTGTTCATTAGTTTTTATTATGCATAAAGCTTCTTATAATAGTTCTATAGATGAGAGATAGAATTTTGGATCTTGATATGGCACGATTGACTTTGATATACTATGCAGCCGTATGACCTTTTGTAAAAATCTTTTGTCACCTTCTAATGTAATTCACTACAATTTAATTTTCTTTCCTTTTCATTTTGCTTTACCAATAAGTTATCTTAAGATTATGACACTTTCCATAAATTCTTGATATACTACCAATTCTTATACATTTTTCTCCATGGCTCCTTATCTTTAAAACGTCTTTATCTAGGATTGATATCTTTCTGTTGAAAACGAATTTTTCAATAATGAGAATTTATCTATCCACCATTTCTCCTTACAATAATCTTCATCATGCTTTGCAAAACTCTACGCTTGTTAAACTGAGCCACTCCTTACATTGTGAGGTTGAGCATAAAGCTATACTTGTTTTCCATTATCCTACACATTCAAATTGTAATTCTTCTATCATTTGAGTATTTCCACCATGTACCAATATCCTTTATGCAAAAACTATGACTTTCAACTTAAGAGTGTTCATAGTTTCTGTGTGAAATCATAATCCTTTCAAGATACCTTTCCCATAATTCCTTTCATACTTGCGATCCTTCTCCACTTCCCCATATAAAATATAACAATTTATTTGCTCCTTATTGTCAATTTACGACCTAATGATTATGTTATGGAATTCTCCAAATGTTATGCTACTATTGCTATCATTGCAAGTTGATTTATGTCTTCTCAATGGATCCTCCCTTGGTTTGATCATCGTAATTCTCAACGTTGATGTCTTTTAAATTGTGTATATTTTCGTCATCTTTCATTTCAAAAATCTTAAATTACCTTTCAAAATAGATAATGCTTCAAGTTTTAAGAGACATCCCAAATGCAAATCTTGTTTCACCAATCTTTTTGTAAACATTCAAGTATGTCCAAATCCTTCCTATGATATGTCAATGAACACTACATATGATACTTTGTCATTCAATACAATAATTATTGATGCAATCAATAGTCACACTTTAAATTCTTATAGAGTTGTTTCATGTTTACGTTCTTTGTTTGATACCAATTGATGTCATTTTGAATCAACTATATTTCTAATCTCCAATCTTTGCCTTCTCGAATTTTTGCGTAAAATCATTGATCTTTGATTACTTCATAGTGGTGCTCCCACGAGTTCCTCATTCTTTAAGAGTGCTCTCTCTAAGCTTGAAAGGTAGTTTTGGTACATCCTATTCTCCAAACTTAAAATCATCAAGGTCTTAACTTTGAAAGCTCATGTCCTAATTTTTTACTAACGTTTGACATGGCTGTGATCTTAGTTGAACAAATCCTTTTGCCCATACTTCATCCAATTGTTTCCTTAATTCCTTTATCCACTAGTTTCGTTCAATACAAAGAGATAGTTATTGACTCAATTTCAAGAAAAATCGCTCTTTAGCTGGGAAAGATCTAGATAATTCTTTAGAAAATGCATTCAAATATTTATTCACCATTGGTATCCATGTCAAGATCATTCCTTCATCAGCATCCATTTCTAGAAAATTTTAGAGGGATTACTCTTTTCTGATCAAGTCTTCCTTCTAAACAATGCTTAAGAAAATTATTGAAAAGATTTACTCCTTACATCAAGTAATTGGGCTATTACAAAGATAAAAGATATTAGAAAAAATCCAAGAGGAAAACTTGAAAGAAAGAGGTTTATAAGGTTTAAATATATGGCAAACGTTAAAAAAGTGAAAGAATGGGTGATACAAGTGTTAAAAAAGACTTTTTATCCAAGAGTTGTGTAGGAAAATCAAATCATTGTTGATTTATGGTTCCTATTGCCATATATCATGAAGGCTTGCTCTTGTGATCCTTGTCCTAGTGTCATGTTGCTTATGTTCTTATCTATTCCTTATACTGATTAATACCATTTAAGGTTTTATGTGGGATTTGATTGTTGTTTAGAAAGGCTATCAAATTGACTCATAAGGTTAGATGGACATTTCTTGAAAAGGTTGTCTTGGTCATCAAAAGTTTTTCATTAACCTATCAACTATGTTGACTTTGACTTGTAGAATTACTTATAATATTTGATGCTCTATAGTGGAATATGTTCCTTATCCATTTATTGCAATCCAATTTGATGTGAATAGTCTTATAGCAATATTGTCGACAAAAGATCCAATCATTACGTCAAGACTTTGACAAACTTGTTTCTAGTTCAACTAATTGGTTGAGAAAAATCCTAGTCCTCGACAACAAGAAAACGTTGATAATTGCTCCCATAATCAGTTCAATTTCATGAATCATCCAGGAAAAGTCCAACTTCTTCAGAAAATAAAGTTGCAACTAATGCGAACCAATTTAGAAGGTAGATGATATGTTATTTCTTTCAAAACCATCTTATAGTGATGGAAAATAATTTCATTACTTTTAAAGTAAAGAAAATGAGTCCTTAAAACTCTTCATAGTAGAACTTTTTTCCTTGTGTTTTTCTTGAGTTCAATCGTTACTTAGTGCATTAATTTGCACATGTTTCTTATTGGATATTCTAGGAGTGAGTAGCTAAGACAAAAACAACATTTAGAAAGAAATTTTTTGTTCCAAGGAGATCAAAACCATGCTCTGATACCAAACTATCATGCCTCCAAAAATGGGTATGTGAAATAGAAGGGGTAAATTTTAAATTATGTTTAAAAGAAATTTCTTTTAAAAAAAATCAGTTATTTATAAATCAATGTTATAAACAATTGAGGTACCCTTTTAAAGTTTTCTATTCAAAATGCAAAATCTATTATACAATCATAAAATTAAATCTAAACAATTAAAACTTATCAAAGTATCCTCACCATCCCTAATCATAAATTATAATAACCAATAATAGAAATAAGAATTTAAGTCAAACCTTGTAACATTGAAATCCTCCATTCACGATCATCTTAATTATCTTGAACAACATTACTGGGAAGTGAGGAAAGAGTGGGGGTGAGCTATACATAGCTTAGTAGGAGTCTACTCTAAATTTTTATCATAATAAATAGATATTCATGATGCATACTCATTTTAATAAATTTTTATCAGTGTAAGTAATCATCATCGTCGTCAGTTCATAATGTGGGGATATTTTAGTCATAAAACTAGGTATTCTTATACATACTCGCTATTAGGGAACCAAAGAAGTGTAAAGTCCAGGTATCCCAATGCATGCTTATGCAATACAAAATATGTCATGCGATACAAATCCAATGCATGATATGCAACCCCATATGTATTGGTCATCCAAATACATGGGCACATGCATGATCCAACTCTGAGATGTATATAGGTTCACCTCTAACCCCATGTCAGATCATGATACATAGGGCACATCTATCTATTAAATCACATCATATGGTCCCTCGTCTACGGATATGTTGACTACAAACAAAATAGGGGGTCTAACTTCTAGCCTCTTGTGTAGTCAACGACAAAAACAACAGGGGTTCCAACTATGAGGCCTATGTGCAACCAAAATAATCCATAGTCACATATATCAATCACAATAATTCAGTCACATATAGACACCATAGATGGATAAATCTCAAAAGATGCATGTGTATGTAATGCGTACTTGTAGTATGTTGAAAATTGTCTACTGCACAGGTATGCTCTCCACATATAAAACATTCTCATGATGCATATAAAAATTCTCCGATGCCATATAATATTTTCAATATTCATTTCATAATAACATTTGATACTCATTTATTTATACAAAAATTTCTCATTGTATGCATAATAAAACATTTATGATGAGTATATCATTTTAAAAAACATTTATAACATTATAACATAATAAAATCATGGCATCTAGTTTTTCAGTTTTATTTGTAACATATGATGCATGACATTTTGTTTATAAAAATAATGCATGAATATAAAAAAAAACTAGAGTAAGAATCCCTACTTGAAATTTATTCTGTCACCGAGCTTCCAAACTCAAACTCCTTGATATTTTATCCTAGAGATGCCCTCCAAAATGTGTCAAAAAACATGAACGATTTAGAGAGAGAAAGTTCTAGAGAGAGGGGGATAGGGGAAAATATGTGTGAGAAAAATGGGTGAACGCTACTACAAAAAGGGGTATTTAAGTCAAGATTTAAAGTAGAGTTTTGGGGAAAACTATCTTATAATGAATTTTAAGTCGGTTTGCTGAAAAACCGACTTAAAACACGTCGTGTGTAATGTTGATCCTACGTGTCAATCGACGCTACACACATTTTTATTTTTCTTTTCTCTTCTTTCTCCCCCATCCAGACATAACATATTTTCCAGTGCTGTGTAAATTCAAAAACCAAACCCACCAACGATTCCCTCCTCCACTTTTTCTCAGTTTTTGGCCATCTTTGACCACCCATTCTGATGTTGTTTAGTCGGTTTTATTTCTCTCCAATTTCTTTTCTAGATCCCCTATTTTTTTTAACATAATACTCAACTTTTTTATACCCATTTAGGTTTATAGGTGTGGTACTTGGTTTATCTGGTCAAGTGACTAATCTGCATAACTCTTGCATTCTTCTATTGCGTAGTGAGTTGGTTTAGTTATGCTTTCTGAGAGGCGATCGAAAAAGATGATGGAAATAAATGTCATTTTAGAAAACAAAATACAATTTTCTCTTTGTGATTACGAATGTTGATTTGCATGGATACTTTATGAGAGATTGGATTATTACGTTCCTCTTTGAATTGTCTTTTATGTTCTGCTGCTGAAATTTGTCGACTTGGCAGGTCAACTTCTTCCTTCTCCAAACAAAGGGTTTAGAGAGGCAGGGAAAGGTCTCAAAACTAGCAAAGGGTGGTTGATGTTAAACATAGGTTCCATGTCTATAGGAGCAAAAGTTATTGCTGTAAAAAATGATTTGGCACATCTACATCTAACAGCTCCATTTTGCACAAGCAAATGTGAGAAGATTGCACTCAATCGAAGAGTTGAGAAGCATTGGAGTTTGATAGGATGGGGCCAAATTCAAGCAGGAACCACTCTAGAAGTCCCCTCATGTCCCATCTACTCTAACTCTACATACATTACTTGGCAAAAGAAGCAAGAGAAGTGTAAAGACTAAGAAAAATGTAAGACGATATTTTAAGTCTTCCAATTTAAAGTCGATTCATCTAACCAACTTTAATACCTTCTTTTGACGTAGTGGAAACTTGTCCCTTTTTATAACCAATCCAAGAAGCTTGTGAAGCTGCTCAACAAAGAGCTCGTCAGTAGTGGTGGTGAGGTATGGCAAGGTGTTGGCGACGTGTTGACGAGGTGTTAGCGAGGTACATAGAGATTTTCTAATTTTCCCGTTCGATCCAATTTTTTACTCAAAAAAATTTCGATATATCCCTACACTTCAATATTTTATCCAATATTTTTTAAAAAACACTTCAAGTATTTATAATAAATTTACGGTGTTTTACACTCCACTACTTGTACCTAAAAAAGGGTTTTATATTAAATAAAATATGAATAATTATTTTCAAATAAATTCTTTTTAATTTAGTAAGTAAATAGTTGCAAGTAATAACATTAATCGGAAAAATGACAAAAGCAATTTTTTTAAAGAAATATGCCTCCTTCTCAATTTCATTGAGGCTCTATGCTATAATCTTTTTAACATAAATCTTGATAGATTATATATATATATATAAACTTTTTTGATCTCCTTGAAAGTAAGTTATAAAACTTGAAAAAAAAGATTACTATAAATGACAGAGTACATAAGAATTGTTACAAAGTAATTGAATTATGATTTAAATTACTATTCATAAACTAAGTATGATGGTTGCAAATTTTATAACATTGAAATGAATAGAAACATACCAATGTTGACCCAAAAACATGTCCGTTGAGAAGGTTAAATGTTGGAGCACTAAAGACTTCAAATTTAATATTCTTGGGATCAATGTGCAAAGCTGTGATATTTGCATATTTTTTCAACCTCAAGTGCGTATGAAAATCTTTACATGGAATATGATGCATAATCATGACCTTGACCCACTTGTTTGATCAACTTTTTTCTTCTTAACTTGATCAACTAGAGTTTTGCATACAACTAAATCCCAAGGGATAGAGTCACTTAGATCAACGTTAACAATCATATCAACATGTCAATGGTCGTGTGATTCTGCTTAACCCTTCTAATGTGTATAGATAAGCAAGTTTCACTTGCTCTAGGTCATTATTTGATGTTTTGATTTTAAAATCTTTCTCAACTCTCTTTGGAAATATGAAACGAACAATTAAAAAATTTAATCCTTAAGTCACTGATTGCAACATTTTTCAAAATTTCTTCTATTAACATAGAACTATCACCCTATTTTTACATATTCAATCCACTTTATTAGAGAAAATTCAACTTTTGAGAACTAAATGTGTTTCTCATATATATCAAACCAAACATTCCCATCTAAGCTATCATAGTTTCTCCTTAACATCAAATGGTGACATACTGTACGAGAGCATCAAATATTTTTTATATCAATCATAGGTCCAAAAATAGTACCCTTGAACATTTCCGTTTGAGTCTCTGTACAATGATTCCTCAAGGTTTCTAGAAATTTCTTAAGATTGCAATTATAGGAAATAGCTACTGATCCAAATAATTTTCCTCCTCAATCATCTCCTTCTTTCTACCAGTCTTAATTTTGATCTTAATTATCAAAATAACCTGATCTCCTTCTTCCTACCAGTCTTAATTTTGATCTTAATTATCAAAATAACCTGAAAATTATTATTAGTACAATTATGTAACTACTATAACAAATAATTATAACCGAAGTAAGAAATTAGAACACAACATTTTCAAAAATGAACAAAACATAACAAGTTAAAATTAACTTTTCTATTTATATGAAGAAAAATTAAATGCAACTTATTCTTTGGGTTTTAACAAGTAATTTTCAATAATTATTGTTAACAAACATACTTGTAGGATTTTCAATGATTATTGTTAACAAACATACATCAATGTTTATTGTCAACAAACATACTTGCAGGGTTTGAGTAAGTTGGATTTTTAATAGTTTCTATTTATACCAAGAAAATTGATATGTAAGTTATTCATGGGGTTTGTGTAAGTCATTTTGTAAAATATTGTAAATATGTTACATACTTGGAGAAGGGTACGAATAAGTTGAATTTTTAGCTTTTCTATCTATAGCAAGAAAAAAAAATACTAGTTTCTCCTATTGTTCAAATAAGTTTAAATCCTACTTGTTAAAAATCGTACTTATCGAAACGTCTGAATAAAAGTTAGAATTTTAACTTCCCAGTATATATATATATATGAAGAAAAATGAAATACAATTTAAACATTTTCGCGTGTTTAAGCGATACATTTTTACTGTTTATTATTAAGAAATCCTACTTAATTACTCAGACTGTCTGAGTAAGTTTGGATTTTAATTTTTCAATGTCAATTTAATACGAGGATCCAAGTAAATATTACTTTTAGCATTCCTACAGAAGTAGCATAATCAAATCGTTTTGTCATTACCAGTCCACTGTATAAGATCGGGGTGGACTTAAGTCATTACATTAACATACGGCCAAATATATCCACAGAAAAAATTATGGAATAGCAGCATGGCATCAATACTAAATCTTTTTTGTTTTTTTTTTTTTGTTTTTTTACCTCAGTTCATACATTGTAGTTAACACATTCATAAACGTCAATTAAACTTCATTTTATAACTAACAAAACAAATGTGTTCTCATAAAAAATTCAATACAAGAACTTCATCTACTCCATCAAAACTATTTGGCGGTGGGTATAATACGACTTTGTCGATTTTTAGCTGGAACGCCAATGTCAAAGGACGAATGGAGCATTCGCTTCGTTGGTGGGACTGGAGCTTCGAGTAAGTGTTGATGGAGAGTTGGCTACGCCGTCGTTGGAGTATTGATAGTTGGAATAATATATTGATAAATAATTTTAAGAATAAGATTATTTTATTAAAAATTAAAAAATATCTAAATATAAATATATATATATATATAATAATAATAGTAATAAATAATAATTGAGTCGATGTATCATGTAGTATCTTTAAAATAAGTTTTCGGTTCATTATAGGTGTACAAGAACAATAAAAACTTATCTATTATAATACAATCTCTTACATGAATAAAATTTGATAGATTTTAAATCAAATTTTTGACACAAAAATAGAGTTCAACGGATTGAAACCTATATAAGATACGTATGTATTATCTTTTGAACCTTCCCGTGTGAAAGTATATTTACCTTATTGACTTACAAGTATACACGATGTCTTTTAATTGTTCTGTCGTTTAAGTAAACGATGACGTACTTCACACAAGAATCTCTCCTAACACAATCCAATTCTCACTGTTATGTTCATTTTGGCCATGAACATATGTCTGGTTCTGTGAGAATCTCCAAAGAATTGAGCCATATACAATTCTCTTTCGAAGCGGCCCCATTCCTCCCTCACATAGGTGATCTTTTATTTTTAAAAATAATTCGTAAAGAGTAACCCGCATACTCCGCTCGGTATTCTCTTCATAAAAATCATTAAAAGCTTTAGCTTATCCTGTATCTTATGGGTATCACTATTTTAATCATAGGAATGGACTTGAGGGTAAACCTCCCACAGTGATCTCACTAAGTCTTTAAAATTAGGTTGTCCCTTTGAACCTAGATCTTGGGATCTCCAGTCAAATAGGTTGGGTTTTCTTTGCAAATCCTTATTCATTCATAGGCTTTAGTCTCATTCCTCTCGATGACTTATCAACTAACTCTCGATTTAACCCTTTAGTTAAGGGATCAACTATGTTATCATTTGACTTCACATAGTTAATAGAGATAACCTCAGTTGAGAGTAGTTGTCTAATGATATTATGTCTACGATGTATATGTCGAGACTTACCATTATACATATTGCTCTATGCCCTGCCAATAGCAGATTGACTATCACAATGAATGCATATTGCAGGTACAAGCTTTACCCACTTAGGAATATCCTTTACAAAATTGCATATCCATTCAGCTTCTTTGTCACATGTATCCAAAGCGATGAACTTAGATTCCATCATGGATCTAGCAATGCATGTCTATTTAGAGAACTTCCATGAAACAACTACACCACCCAGTATGAATACATATCCAATGGTAGACTTTGAGTCTTTCATATAAGATATCCAATTGGCATCACTGTATCCTTCTAATACAACTGGATATCTTGTGTAGTGCAGTCTATAACTACGTGTATATCTTAAGTATATAAGTAGTCTTGTTATACCTTTCTAGTGATCAGATCCTGGATTACTAGTATATCTACTTAGTTTGCTTACAACATAAGCTGTAGATTTACATCTACAGCTTATTATATAGAATATTCAATTGTACAATTTATCAAGTACAACTTATCAAGTACATAAG
Organism: Hippophae rhamnoides; assembly: GCA_033030585.1. Classification (NCBI taxonomy): domain Eukaryota; kingdom Viridiplantae; phylum Streptophyta; class Magnoliopsida; order Rosales; family Elaeagnaceae; genus Hippophae; species Hippophae rhamnoides. The sequence goes on along the minus strand of CM065429.1, from coordinate 55,308,929 downwards.
ACTTCCTATCTCTCTAGAATATTCTAATTAAGACACATTCTCACTTTTATTCTTAGATAGGTGTAGATTTACATCTACTGGTGTTCTCACAATTCTAGAATCACCCTTGTTGAATTTCTTAAGTATTTTGTCAACATAATGACATTGACTTAGAATGAGACCACTTGATATCCTTGATATCTTAATTCCCAAAATTACATCAGCAAGTCTCATGTCTTTCATATAAAACCTTGAATTCAACATAGACTTAGTAGATTTGATCATTTGATCATTACTACTCACAATTAGCATGTCATCAAGGTAAAGACAAAAGATAACATAACCATCTTCTTTGTCCTTGATATATACACATCTATCACATTTATTGATTTTAAAACCATTTGTCCTCATGACATTATCAAACTTTTCATACCATTTTTTTGGTGCTTGTTTCAAGCCATATAAAGACTTCACCAATTTATAGATGTTTCCTTCTTTTCCTAAGCATGAAAACCCTTGGGTTGGTCCGTGTAGATTTCTTCATCTAACTCTCCATTTAGAAAGTCTGTCTTTACATCTATTTGATGTATTTCAAGATTTTGTAGAGCTACGATAGCAATTATCATCCTTATAGATGTTATTCTCGTCATAGGAGAATAAGTATCAAAGTAATCAAGGTCATGTCGTTATTTGTATCCCTTAATTACAAGTCTTGCCTTGTACTTATCAATTGATTCATCTGATTTACGTTTTCTTATAAAAATCCACTTAGACCCTAGTGTTTTACTACTTTGAGGTAAATCAACTAGTTCCCACGTGTGATTTTGTAGAATGGACTCAATTTCACTATTAATGGCTTCTTGCCATTGAGAACCTTCAGAAGAATTCACAGTCTCTTCATAGGTTTGAGGTTCAATTTCTAGCAAATAGGTCAAAAAATCTAGACCATAGGATGTTTCTGTCCTAGCCTTCTTGCTACGTTTGAGTTCAACCTCAACCTCTTGTTCAGGTTCTTTATTTTGACTATCTTCATTCATATTCTCATATGTTCATTTAAATGAACTTGATTCTCCTTGAGATTTGCATGGAAATACATTTTTAAAGAATGATGCATTCCTTGATTCCGTTATTGCGTTCTCATGTATATCTGGGATCTTTGACTCATACACAATAAACCGATAAGCATTACTATTATGTGCATATCCAATGAAGATGTAATCTATTGTTTTTGGACCTATCTTTACCTTCTTAGGTATAGGTATAACCAATTTTGCAAGACACCCCCACACTCGTAAATATTTATAGGAAGGTACCATTCCTTTAAATAATTCATACGGTGTCTTAGTCTTTTTCAGGGGTACCTTATTCAAAAGGTATTTAGCTGACAAAATAGTTTCCCCCACAAGTTTTGTGGCAATCCAGAACTTAATAGCATTGCATTCATCATTTCTTTCGAGGTACGATTCTTACGTTCATCTAGAATCCATGTTTCTCAAGCAACGAACCTCTCAAGGTTCTTCCGAATTTCTAGCATGTACAGTACATTGTTTAGAATCATCTTTTTCTCTAGATGTCATCTTTAGAATCACTTTGTCTCACCATCATTCATAAAGGTTGAAAAGTTTATTCACTAACTTCTTCCCGTTCTCAAATGGTTTAAAGTGAATAACTTATTATTTAAACATACGTGTCTAATAGCACTACTGTCGATCTATCACTTTTTTTAGTTAGACTCAACAAATTCACATTAAAAAAAACAATTTCCAACATGTAAATGTTATCACATTTGTTGTCATCTCAAAAATAAATTAATACTCTTAGGTACATTGATATCCAAAAAGAATCAAAATTAAATTTTAGAATACAAAAATAATTTTGAGATTTTAATTTAATATAATTAATTCAATTTAAAAATTAATTTTCTACACCGAAGATTTAATTTTCTTTAGAACCCAATTTTGATTCATTATTCAATAAATACGAAACCCAAAAATACGTAAATTTATAAAATTAAATATTTCAAAATCAATGATAAAAGATTCATTATTTTGAAAATATAACATTTATTTCTTTTGTGAATACAAAATTCATCAAATTATTTCTTAAATGCAAAATTTATTTATTTTATAAAACTAAGAAACTAACAAATATAAAATTCAATTAAAATGAAAACATTATTAATTAACTGTCATTGATGTAAAATTTATTTATTTTAAAATTCGAAATCAAATAATTTTATCAAATGCAACATTCCCTTATTTCACACATACGAATTCATATTATTTCACCTAATTATGAAATTATAACATTTCATAAATTGCGAAACTACAATTCATAAAATATGAATTGATCTTTTAGAAAATAAATTTTCTCAACTTTCGATATCTCGATATCAAAATACACTTGATAAATTATCACATTCTTTTATCCATGAAATAAGCTATTTATGAATATATAATAGCTATAAAGCAATAAAGATTGTTAGTATTAGTAAGATTATATAAAAACAATGATCTGAAATTAGAGTACATGAAAAACAAAAAGATGATAATCAACTTGAAAGTAGTGATAAATGAAAAACAATAACAATTAGAAGGTTGCACAAACAATAACATCAAACTTGCAGACTTAATTGCAATGCTATAAAATAGCGTTTTACTGAAAAATGATGATATAACTAATATTAGTGAAAAATATCTCAAAGAAGTGATAATAACAATATATGAAAAAATAGGTTTCAGTAAAAAGTATGCAGTTTGGAAAAAGACAGAATCAAAAAATTGTTTGTCCAGGAAAAAATAAAAAATTATATTAAGATTGCTGGAATAATACATTGATAGATAATTTTAAAAATAAAATTATTTTATTAAAAATTAAAAAATATACAAATATAAATATATAAATATATATAAATTATAAATATATATATATATATATATGTGTGTTTAAATAATAGTAATAAATAATAATCAAGACTTGTGTATCACACAGTATCCTTAAGATAATTTTTTCTGCTCATTTGTTTGAATGAAAGTTCTCACTATCGCAAGATATCCAACACCTCACTAGGTTACACGTGTTCCTTTCGCTCTTATCAAATTTCGAATCTGTGTACAAGAACAACGAAAACTTATCTTACATAATACGATGATTACACAATAATAAACTTACATCATAATTTATTATTCAACGAATTTTAAAATGTACAAATTCTATTAAAAAAACTTAATTCTATTAAAATCTAAAGGGAAATTTTAAGACGTATTCTATTTGCCATGTCTACTGAAATGTTAATTGTTGATATCAACAAACCATTTCGTTTTGAAGAACTACACTTAAAAATGGAGACAAAAAAATGTTATTCTTCTTAACCATGTAAAATGTCACTTTTCTTCTTATTATTGAAAAACCAACACTGCCTAATTCTCATACTGAAGCTAAAATAAAGGATTTAAACACTTGGATAGAAAATTATTTTCTATCCAATTTTTTTTTATTCTTAATGGATTAGCTGATGACTTGTATGATTATTATAACTCTGATATCGTCTGCTAAGGAAATTTGGAAAGCATTTCAAAAGAAGTACGATATTGAGGAATTTGGAACTAAGAAGTATGATGTTAGTAGATACATGAAGTATCAAATGATTCATGACAAATCTGTGGAAGCTTAATCACACGAACTGCAGAAGATAGCACACGAAATAAATTCTGAAGGTATGACTTTAGATGAATAAATTCAAGTAGCTGTTATTATAGATAAATTACCTCATGCTTAGAAAGATTTTAAGAATACACTTAGACATAAAACTAAGGAATTTTCTTTAGAAAGTCTTATAACCCGTTTAAGAGTAGAAGAAGAAGCCCAAAAATAAGACCAAAGAGATGAAGTACTCGTTGTCTCAAACAACAGTACCAATAAGAAACCCTCATCTGTAATTTTGAAACCTAAAGGTAGAAATATGAAAACTCAAAATTGCAATAATAACCAAAACCGTAACCACCAAAATAGAAACAAAAACTATCCTCTCCAGAATGGACCTTAACCCCTCTTAAGGAATAACACATTCATGTGTTATAGTTGTAACAGACCTGGCCACTTGGCCAGGAACTGCCGGAACAGGAATCGTCCTGCCACACAAGCGAACCTTACCGAAGATCAACTTATTGCTATGATTTCTGAAGTCAATTTTGTTGATGGATCCGAGGGGTGGTGGGTGGACACTAGTGCTTCTCGCCATGTCTGCTATGATCGAGACATGTTCAAGTCCTATTCTGATTCTGAGGATAAGAAAGTGTTGTTGAGCGACTCCCACTCCACTAAAGTTGTTGGTACTGGTGAGGTGGTATTGAAGGTTACCTTTGGAAAGACTATCATCTTGAAGGATGTCTTGCATACTCCATAGATGAGAAAGAACTTAATTTCAGGATATCTTATTTACAAAGTTGGGTTTACTCAAACTATAGGGGCTGATTTATATACAATAACTAAAAATAATATTTTTTCTTGGGAAAGGGTACGCCACTAATGGCATGTTTAAATTGAATGTTGAGTTCTTTTAATATTTGGCATGCTAGACTTTGTCATGTTAATAAACGCATAATCAATAACATGAGTAGCTTAGAACTAATTCCTAAACTATCTTTGAATGATTTTGGAAAATATGACTTTTGTAGTCAAGCTAAAATAACAAAAAATTCACATAAGTCAATAGTTAGAGAATCTGAACCTATAGACTTAATACATTCTAACATATGCGAACTTGATGGAAATTTAACAAGAAATGGAAAACTCTATTTTATAACTTTTATAAATGATTGTACAAATTATACTTATGTATATCTAATAAAAAATAAAAGTGAAGCATTTGACATGTTTAAAATATTTATGACTCAGATTGAAAATCAACTTAACAGAAAAATAAAAAGGTTTCGAAATGATAGAGGCACTGAATATGATTCCAATATCTTCAATGATTTTTTTTAAAACTCATGGAATCATTCATGAAAAAACTGCACCTTATTCTCCTGAAATTAATGGCAAAGCTGAAAGAAAAAATAGAACTTTTACTGAATCAGTTGTTGAAATTTTATTAAACTCTGGTGTTGCCTCCCATTGATAGGGAGAAATTTTATTAACTGTTTGCTATGTGCTAAATAGAGTGCCTAAATCTACTAATAAAATTTGACCATCTGAAATGTTGAAAAATAAGAAACTTAACTTATTTTAAAACTTGAGATTGTTTAGTCAATGTTAGGATCCCTGATCCTTAAAAGAAATAAAACTTACTAGTAGAACATACGAATGTGTATTCATAGGATATGTTATGAATAGTAAAGCTTATGACTTAAATGATCATAGTTATAGAATCAAATGATGTTGACTATTGTGAACAAAGGTTTCCATTTAAATTGAAGAATAGTAGGGGCTCGTCTTCTAGTTGTTTACCCATAACTAGAACTAGTAAACAAAATGAGGAATTAAATACTGAAATTAGGATAAGTAAATGAGCTCAAACCCTTAAGGACTTTGGGTTTGATTTTTATGCTTATACCTTAGAAGAAGATCCCCAAACTCTTCAAAAAAAAACATTATCTTCTTTAATGCCAGCTTATAAGAAGAAGCCAAAAATGATGAAATAAACTCTCATGAGTATAATAAAACTTGGCATTTAGTTGACTTACCTCATAGTTGTAACACCATAGGATGTAAATGGATACAAAAAGAAGAAATTAAAACTCGATGGTACTATTGAAAAGTACAAAGCTCGTCTTATAGTCAAAGGGTATAGGCATAGAGAAAATATAAATTTCTTTGATACCTTTTCACCAATCACACGAATAAATTACATACGTGTACTTTTCTCTCTTGTTGTTATCCATGATTTAGTAGTGCACCAAATGGATGTCAAAACTACTTTCTTAAATGGTGACTTAGAAGAAGAGATTTATATGGACCAACTTGAGGGCTTTGTTATCTCACGTCAAAAAAATAAAGTTTTTAGACTATATAAATATATGTATGGTTTAAAACAAGCACCTAAGCAAGTCTTGAAAAATTTGATAATATAGTTATCCCACATGAATTCAAAATGAATGAAAGTTACAAATGCATTTATTATAAATCAAAAAATGACATTTGCACTATTATATGTTTATATGTGGATGACATGATTATTTTTGAATCAAATATTCATGTTAATGTGAAAATTTTGTTATGTGCTAACTTTGATATGAAAGACCTAGGAGAAGCGAGTATAATCCTTGGTATAAAGATTACTAAGTTTGAAAAAGGGAATTTCTCTAGATCAATCTCATTACATTGAGAAGATCTTAAAGAAATATAATTACTTTAACTATAAACCTGCATGTACTCCTTATGATCCTAGTGTAAAGTTGTTCAAGAACACTGGGGACGGTGTTAGATAAATTGAGTATGCGAGCATCATTAGTAGCTTACGTTATGCTACTGATTACACTAGACCGACATACTATGTCAAGGGGACTACTGTGTAGGTTTACCAAGCATCTAGTGTAGCATTGGAATGCTATTGAAAGGGTTATGAGATACCTTAAGAGAACTATGTACCTTGGATTACATTATAAAAAGTTTCACCCTATTCAAGAAGGATACATCAATGCAGATTGGAACACTTTATCAGAAGACTCCAAAGCAACTAGTGGCTATATATTTAACATAGCTGGTGGAGCTGTTTCCTGGAAGTCTAAGAAACAAACAATATTGGCTCAATCTACGATGGAGTTTGAAATGATAGCACTAGCTACTGCTAGTGAAGAAGTAGGCTAGTTAAGAAGTCTATTAGCTGAGATCCCTTTATGGGAAAGATCGATACCAGCTATCCTGATCCACTACGATAGTACCGTATTGCAAAGAAAGATTTAGAACCGTTATTACAACGGCAAGAGATGACATAATACCGCATCTTGTTAGAAGTTCTCTCAGGAGTCGTAAGAATGGATCATATATGTACTGATGAAAATTTGGTTGATCCTTTGACGAAAGGATTAATAAGAGAAAATGTTTTCAAAAACCTCGAAAGGAATGTGACTGATGCCCTTAGAATGAAGAGTCACTCATGATGGTAACCCAACTTATAGACTGGAGATCCCAAGAAATAAGTTCAAAGGGTAATAACAAGTCATGAAATGATATGAGATGAATCATGCTATTATAAAGTCACATTCTATATTATTAGAAGCATGAAGTCCTGAAACGACAGTGAAGGATGAGTTAATTATTAAACTCTTAATGAGTTCTATACTCTATGTGGGGTGGAGTACACAACTATAGGAGTACTCTTGATAGACTTACCCATGTGATTGTGGAAGTGTGGCTACTTCTTATGAAAAGTTTGGGCAAAATTTACTAGAGCATTCACTATACTGGGATACACGTGCCTGTCTGTAAATCACGGGCTTTTCGAACTACACCTTGGAAAGGTTATTAGTGTAATGTTGTTAGAGATAGAGTTCAAAACTAGGAGTTACTCTAGTATATTCTAAAGCATCAACACTATGCAAAGGTTCAAGTTGATAGACACCTTTTTCTTATGCACAATCTTATACTTTTAATTGATCGGTTGCTCGATTAAACTATTTTTATTTTAAATTCAAGTGGGGGATTGTTAGAAATGAATTTAAATAAATTTTTTATATTTTATGATAGTTATTTCATAAATTATGTAACTGTCATTTTCATAATTATATGACCGTTATTTTCATAATTATGTGTCATTACTTTTATGACCGTTATTTTCATAATTATGTGACTGTTACTTTTATGACCGTTATTTTCATAATTATGTGACCGTTATTTTCATAATTATGTATTCGCTATTTTTGACCGTTATTTTCATAATTATGTATTCGCTATTTTTGACCGTTATTTTCATAATTATATGACCGTTACTTTTATGACAGTTATTTTCATAATTATGTGACCGTTACTTTTATGACCGTTATTGTTATAATTATGTGTCCGTTATTTTCATAATTATATGACCGTTACACATATTTTTTCAATTATAAATAGGGGCAATAGCCCTCAGTTTAGAACATAACTTAACAACTCAAAAAAAAGTTTTACGGTTTTCATAGCAAAATCAAAGAAAAGAAAATTCAGAATTGTTTTCTCAGATTTCCGAGCAACATAAATATTTAAGCGGTGTAGTATTCCGGACTTCATCAGTGCAGTGAAGTTCCGAGCTGAAAAAAGATTATGGGCTGTTTTATCTTGGGGACGACGAGGCTGTGTTTGTTTGCACAAGTTTGGGCAGAGCCACGAAACGTCTTAAAGAGAGCGACCTAGTCCGCGACTCAACCCAAGCAGTTTATTTCAAGTTATCGGTAATATTGTTCTTACATAGTTTTTCACATATTTGTTCCAACAGAAGATGAAACGGAAATTGAATACAAAACCGTTTACAATTTTCAATTCATAATTTCTAATAGTATTGACCGAGCTTCTAGTACGCTAGCAAAAATGGAGCTTGGACTTTTCGAATACATTTTGCTTAATGATTTAGGGATTCAGATTCAATTTTTAATGGTTTTTTATATTTCTAAATCATCTGTCACGTATGCATTTTTATTGCCCATTTCTTGTGTGATGGTTCAAAAGCAGTGCTTATGTGGAAGAATTTCTTGTGTGAAGGTTAAAAAATAGTGCTAATGTGGAAGAACTGCTAGCATTTTATTTATTCTTGGGTTTTTTCGTTTAGATAAAAGAGCATAACCATAAGCCCTTTTAAGTTAAAATCTCGTGACAACATCTTCCTACAAAAAAGTGAAATTTTAAGAATATAGTGGGAAGGGGCTGCGCGAAGGTAGGCCGCCCCTGTTATCACAAATTATGACGTTGGCTCCAACACATTTGGTGAGACCATAGGCGGGTACCCCTCCAATGTGAAATGGAGGTCACCAACTTAGGCCATGATAAGTATGTTACATGGTAGTGCTAGATCTGCTTTTATATAACATTTGCTTCTGTTTTGTTTTTTAAATTAATCGATGTATTACTTAAAAGAATCATTGTCAGAGCACTCTACCCACCATTAGTCTTGAGAGAACAAGCCTATGGAATGATCCTTCCCCAACTCGCTTTGACCTACAAGGGTAATATTTCATTTATAATAAGGGGTAGGTGGATGAACCAGATGTACATGGGGTCTTTCTAAAGGCATTTAAAAAATTCACTCATTTCTTGGGGTTTTCTATCTATCAATCTATCAGTGATATCCAAACAAAATGCACTAAATTTAGTTTATATGTGGAACTCTCCCTCCCTCCCTCCCTCCCTCCACTTGATTAATCTATTTATATTTCAAATATTTGGTTAACTTTTTACTTAATATCCTATTTATGTCTAAGAATATTACTCGTTTGTTAGTGTTACATTTATCAATATTTAATTGAAATTGGTTGATGTATGGGTACGGATGGGTGTAACTTGATTAGGTTAGTTTTTGAGTCATTTTATAAGCCGATTTTATCTTATTGGTTTTGAAAAACTCAAAGCTTTAATCGTTCTATGACCCACAAAAAAACAACATTCAAACCAATCTATAAAGTCAGTTTGAGAAAGATTATGTCAACAATTTTGGACCTATAATCATAATATGATATAAAAGTCTCTTCTGATTGAAACAAAAAAACATATCATATAATTTAACTTAAAAGTAATTACCATAAAATATTTTATTTTCTTAATCTCTTATCATTAACAAGAGATAAGATAGTTCTAATAGGTATTATGCAAATATAGAATTGTGGTTGTTTTTAAAATTAATCATTAAAACTTCCTACATAATTATTATAGAAAAATTAAAAAAATTAGAATATATGTTTAACATCTTATCAAACATCAGATAGAGTCGTAGATCTACGTAAAATCTTAAATTGTCAATTAAGAATATATGGTTTATTTTCTAATATAAGAAAAAATTATTAATTTGGAGACTTTGAAATAAATTTTGGACCAATTTGAGAGTGACTTAAGTGAGGCTTGAAACGTGAGTGATGAGAATGATTATAAGTGTCTGAGTGAGAGTCCTTACTAATTAAGTTTAAATTTTACAATTTTAAATTTATTCAAAATTATATAAAATAATAATTAAAAATATATTTTAAAAAAATTAATATGTATTAATATTATAGGTTCGATTCGATTTATTTGATTTTTATAACTTCTGGACCTCCAATTGATCTGATAAGGTCGATTTTGATATATATTTTTTTATCTATTTAGACAAAACAACCTCCAACAAAAAATATATAGATTTGGTTCCACTTTTTTTCATCTTTTTCAATCTAGTACTCCATGGTGGCATAAACTTTGGGTTAAGAGTATGATTTCCACCCTTCTTTTCCACCACAATAATATTACTTTGTTCTATAGCTTGCTACATAGAGAGAATATTAATATAATATAGATTTTTATTGATAGTAAGGACTCTCAACTAATTATTAAATATCGATACATTTTTTATCTGTATTCCGAAAATGATTTTCAACTAATTATTATAATAAACTATGAATGTTGGAAATATTAAAATAATTTTAATTATAATCTTAAAAGAGATTAAAAAGCATGAAAAATTTTGTTATTCTTTTATTACCTTATTACTCTATTTTAAATTTTATTTATTTATGTGTTATTTATTTGTTTTTTATATATTTTTAATTTTCACATTTTAAATTTGATATTTGTGGATATCTTATCTGAAAACCATCACGAGATTTAAACTCGTCCACTAGGAAAATCTAAGGGTTTAAATGCTTGTTAAATACACTAAATGCAACTATGATAATCTACGAAAATGATTTAGAATAGTTTAATTTTATTCTAGATTTTGTTTTTAACTTTTTATCATTATTCCTAAGAGATTAACAGGAAGCTAGTTGAAAGTTATGATGAGTGCTTAAAAGCACATAATATATCGTGATATTATGCATGTTAAATAATTAAATATATTTGTATTTTCTTAGTTTTACTATCTTTGAAAACAAATCTATCTTTTCGGAATCATGGATATGTTTTGTTGTTTTCAGGTTTTTTAGCTTCAAAAAGATTTAATTGATCAAACACTTGAAGAATATATCTGAAAGCTTCCATTACAACTTTAAAAGCTTAATAGATAACATATGTACATATGTTCCAAACCATAAAAGAGATTTACAAAGAAAACAAGGGATCCATTTGTTCAAAACAACGAAGGTCGTGGCATGAAAATTTTATGTGCCTCAACGTTAGGCAAAAGGACTAAGAATCACACATCCTATAATTGATGGGGGCTGTGGCTTGGAAATGTTGTATGCCATAGGGTGAGTATAGTAGATCGAGCTCCAAACCATGTTCTGCTTGTGTATGTCAATACGTGAAAGAATTTTATACCGTAGTACCAATCATCTGACACATATTTTTCTCATTTCCTACACCTATAAATAGGACCCTAATTATATTATAATCTATATCTCACAACGACATTCTTAAGCTGATTTCTTAATTTCTTAAGTTTTCTTATCTTTTCATTTAGTAGTTTCTCGTTTTTTTTCATTTAAGAGTTGAACAATTTTAATTTATGTAGTAATTAAAGATTCAATTCAATAAACGATGTTGGCAATTTTATTTGGAGGTTTTCCAAAATAAAAACGATATTGAGATTCTATTAAGATATATTTAAAAGTATTCTTTTCATATCATCTTTATACGTTGTTTTACATGCTATGCTTAGTTTATTGATTATTTATTAAAATATTCATGTTTGGTTATAAATAATATGAGATATTAGTAATGTTGTTACGCTAGTGAAATATTAGAGTAGATTAAATATTTTTATGAATTAAGTTTTATTTATTCATCAAGATTGAAAATAAGTTTGTAAAAGAAAAATATATTGATGAAATATGTTTCATAATAAACAAGAGAGTTAGATTTATGATTTAATTATCTTAATTTGATTTAGAGTCAATCCTTAGATGTTATATTAAATATTATAGATCTGATTTTGAGAACTCTATTTCAAAGATTTTTATAAGATTTATTATTGAAAAATATATGGACATATTTTTCATAAAAGATTTAAAATCTTTAAGTTGGTTTCTAGATACTTAAATTAATAACCTAACTTAGACATTTTGATGAGAGTTTAAATTGATAGTCTTGCCAAAAGCATCACTTAAATGATTTATTAATTTCTTAAAGATAAAGCATAATTTAGTTAACTATTAATTATTTATCTTCGCCAAAAGATTTTAATTGATAATTGATTAGTAACAAAATTGATCCCTACCTTAGGATAATTTCTTATAAGAATCGAAGAATCTAAGAATCAATAATCTTAATTCATATTTTTAATAACCTTAATATTAAGTTAGCATAATTGACTCTATGACAAAATTGATTCCTACCTTAGGATAAATATTTTTTGAATCTATTTTTATTTTTATTTCATTAGTTTAGATCTTTAAACTTAAACTCAGTGACAAAATATTTAGGTTTCATTTTTTTGTTTTTAAGAATTTGTTAAATTATTTAAAAATCACATAGTATCTTTTTAGAAAAAAATTGAAAGTATACTTATCATTTTGTATAAATGATTTATGCACTTGTGAGCCATTTTATAAATCATACAAAATTTATACGCCTAATTTTGGCACATCAAGTTTTTGATTACCACGTATGTTATTAATAGTACTAAAAATCAGATAACCTTTGCAAGCATCAACTTTGCCAAAAACAGTGGTTTAGATGATTTGTTATTTTCTTATAAACAAATCATAATTTAATATTAATTAATAGGTAGGTCCTGCTTAAGGATATTAATTTTTTTTTTATTAATTTAGGCCCTTCATAAGAACATTTTCATACAAAAAAGGAAAAATAAGATGTTTAGGTTTATTTTTCATTTTTAATATTTTTTTAAATTATTTAAAAACCATATAGTTCCTCTTTAGATCAACCTTAAAAGTATACTTCACGCTTTTTAAAAAGTGATTCATGTACTTACAATCTATTTAAAAATATACAAAACTTGTATATCAAGTTTTTGTGCATCAAGTTTTTAGCACTAATGTCGAGGAAAAATAGCGTTTTTAAATTTTTATTATCATATATCTTAAAAAATGTTTGTGTTGTAAATATTCATTATTTTTATTTTTATTTTAAAAAATAAAAAAATTTGAGTTTTTAAAATTTTATTTTTTAAAAAAATTTGATTTTCGAAAAAACAAATTAAAAAAAATTAAAAAAAATTGGATTGAAAAATTAAGTGAAGAATGGTTGTCCGGCACCGTGACATGATTTTTTCTGCGCCGTAGCACTGGTGTTTTGCATAAATTTTTTGGGATCTCAAAAGGCTCATGTTCTTGCATGCTTTTTACTGCGTATCTACCTACGTGTAAATTTTGTACAAAAATAATAGCCTTAATGCATTCCAAACATAATTTTACTTAAATTTTCTCATCTTCTTAACAAAACTGTAAGTTTTTTCTCCTCCCAAACACTTAATAACCCTAAAACATTATCTCTTTCTTCCACAATATTTCAAATCTTTTCATAACAATCACATTCTTATCTATTTTCTATCCATTCTATTAAAAATATTTAGAAAATCCTCAACAAATCTTCAAAATCTTTTTCTTCTTCGAAGGAGTGTTCTTAAAGTTTCATCTTCTTCAAACACCACATTTTGTTCATTTTATAAGATCGATGTTACACACTATTTTGAGCATTTTATTCTTTAAACATATGCAAACTTATTAGTTTATTTTTTTTATATAAATTCTATTTCCATATACCTTTGATTGAGACCTTGAACCCATAAGATATGTGTAATATTGAGAATATGACTTGTGAGGATTAGAGTCGAAGCGAATTTGGATTTCTAATGCTGAAATTGGGGAAATTAATATTGATATATTTTCTATATGGCATATGAATTTGTGATTTTCAACTAATGTTTACAATAAAATGTGACTCTTCTAGATTTTACTTTAACTTATACTTTAGATTTGAAGTATGAACTTAAAAGAGATTACAACATGAGAAACTTTACATTTTTATTTTTATTGACGAGCTAACAACGAGGGTATGGGTCATATGAGTAATAAAATATACCTAACTATGAATATCGATCCCATAGGGAGTTATATAACTTATAACCGAGTACCAATATAATTATTACTAATACTATTTAGACAACAACAAATTATAAAAATACAAAACTATATGACAACTAATTACTTAAATCAAAACTCAACAACTAGGAAAATATAAGAGAAAATGACCCAAGCATTTTTAATCCCCCAATTTTCTAAGCATGTGAATCACTAAACTCTCCCCTAAAATAATTATCCACCAATTACATGATCAATTGAATCTAACTTAATATGTATTCTTCTCTCAAGTAATTAATCTAGTCACATTATCTTACCAATAAGATTGTATACTACTCATTAAGTCCATCAATTATAGATCATACACATAAAAATGATAAATCTCTGCCTAGAAACTATACATGTTATTTAATCAAGACATAAAATTAAATAATTCTCTCATATCTATTTAATTGCCTCTATATATCAATTGTTGACCAAACAACTAACAACATACATATCAGATTAAATAATATAATTGAATTGAAATGACAATTGGGATAAAATATTAAATCATCACATGTAAAATTTAGGTTTATAAGACCCCTATATTAATAAATTAGTTAGACATAATTATGTTCATAAAGCTCAAATTTTTATAAAGAAAGAAATAAAAATTGAAAAAGGAGAAGAAGAAGAAGAAGGGGTACACTTAATCTCTTGATTTGTAGCACTAATCTTCTCATGAAACTTCAAAAAATTGTTTCTTCTTTAATATAATCTTGAACTTATTCCCTCTTTTCTCTCTTCTTTGTAGCTACTAGGTTTTGTGATTTTTAATTCTCTTTAATTTGTACCTCATTAGGTTTAATTAATAATAGAAACAACCTAATATAAACCCTTAAATCAACTCCTAAAATATCCAAGGGCTCACAGTGAAACTGGATTAAAAACATATTAGTTTTGCAAAATTATAATAGAAAAACGTGCATCAAGGCATATATTTTTTGTTGTCTCGGCATGGTTATTGTTGATCACTAGTGGACAAAGGCACGTTGGGGCTTAGAAAAAAAGTGCATCTAGACATGATGCTAATTTTTCTTTTTTTTTTTACCCATTTTCACCCGAATTATCGTTGTTCTACCTACATTGATATAACTAAACACAAATAAAACTTTTTCACAATATTTAGCATAAAACAAGATAACTAATAGGTTTAGAAGTGGCCAAATAACTCAACTTTCATAGAATTATCATGTATTCACATCAATATTTACTTTGTTAATTTCAGTTCTTATTTTGTTATTTGTTATTTTTTTATTTATTTCAATCTTCGCATTTATTTTTTTGTTTGTGGGTATTATTACTGAAAACACTTATGAGACTTAAACTTGTCCACTATAACAACTTAGGGATTTAAAAGCATGTTGCATGCGTTAAATGAAACTATGTTAATATATAAAAATGATTTAGGATAATTTAATTTTTAATTTTAGTTTTTCGCTTCCTTGCTAGAGACTAGCAAGAAATCGGTTGAGGGTTGTGATGAGTTCTTGAAAAACACTAATTATGACATGATTTGTTTTGTACTTTAATATCAAAATAGATTTGCATTTGCATAATTTTATTATTATTTTAGAAAATCTATGTTTTCATAATTACGAGTATGTTTTGTTATTTTTTAGGTATTTTTAGTTTCAAAAATTATTAAATTGATAAACACTTGAAGAATTGTATCTTAAAGCACTCAGTTGTAACTAAGAAGAATAAAAAAATAACATATGTAAAAGCCTTACATATGCTTCAACCAAATGTAAAGGAGTGAAATACAAATAAATTTGGAGACACAGAACGTGTGGCACGGTGGTGATTAATGTGTGCCGTAGCATGAGACAATTGGATTGTAATTTAAACACATACAAAATTAACATATGTCATGGAGGTGGTAGAAGTTTGCCGCAACTCCCGTTGAAAGCTCATTATTCACTTTTTACTCTATTTTTTTGCATCTGTTCACCTATAAATAGGTGTTCTCAATCCCTTTACAAATCATCCCACAGCTGATCATTAGCAGCTTGTGAAAAAAGCACAAATTCTCTCTCAAATTGTGATAGTTTTAGTTTTTAATTTCTTAGTTGTATATAATAGTTTTTGATTCAATAAGAAGTTTAGGTTGATCCATTTGGAAGCTTTTTAGATATAGATCGGTATAAGAATTCTATATTTTGAAAGATATGCTTGAGGTATAAATTTTACATGTATTCTTTTCTTATCAAAATTAATTATATGTACTGTTTTAATGCTATATTTAATTTACTGATAATTTTTTTTATTTAAGTATGTTTGGTTGAAAATACTATGGGATATTAGTTATGTTGTTATGTTTGTGAAATATTAATTTAGGTAAATATTTTTATAAAATAAATTAATTTTTATTTCTTCATTCAAGACTTATACAAAGTTTATTACTAAAAAATATATTGACGACATATTTTTTATAATAAATTTAAAATATGAAAGTTAGATTTAGGATTCGATTATCTAGATCTAATTTAGAATTTATATTCTATTTCAAAGATTTTCCTAAGATTTATTATTGAAAAATATATTCATAACATATTTTTCATAATAGATTTAATATATGAAACTTAGTCTTTAGATACATCAATCTTAAATCCAACTTTGACACATTGAATGAGAGTTTAAATTATGTGCTCTTCCTAAAGAAATAATTTAGATGGTTTGATATTTTCTTATAAATAAATCATAATTTAATATTAATCAATTGGTACGACATACTTAAAGCTATTAATTGGTTTTTATTAATAAAGAATTTGAGTTACGCCTAAATACATTTTCATATAAAAAAGAAAAAAATCAGTAATAATAATTTATATGTTTAATAACCAAATTAATGTGACCAAACATAATTAACTAATTAATATATTTCGTAAATTTTTTATTGAATGATTAAATGTTTATATGCCTCATATTTGTTAAATCAAATCTATCTTTTAATTTATGTCATTAGAATAGGATTTTCAAATCAAAACAATTGTAACATGATGTTGAGGAGAGTTTTATTGAATTATTTAAAAATCATATAATTCATCTTTAGACCAACATTGGAAGGACACTTCTAGCTTTTTACAAAGTAATTCAAGCAATTGTAAGCTATTTAAAAATATACAAAATTTATGCATCAACTTTTGTGCATCACTACCCTCCTTTTATAATTATCTAAAAACTCTGAATTAAGTAGCTTCACCCTAAACACCCATTTACACCCACTTGCCCTTTGGCTAGCAGTAATGGTATTAATTCCCAAGTACCATTGTTAACTAAAGCATCATATTCCTTTTACATTGAAGGTTGTCATTCAGGAATCTTAAGAGTAAACTTCCTTGATTTAGGAATATCAAAATACCACATTTGTAGTATAGACTTTTGGCTTTTTAATACCTACCTTGGCCCTGGTTACCATAGGGTGAAAATTAACTAGTAATGGAAATGTAGAAGGAACAATAGAAGGCAAGATTAGACAAGATTGATGAATAGAACAAAGAACTAGAAGAGTCAGAATTGGGTATTGATGATTCAAAATATTGCATAGAAGGTAAAAAAGGGGAAGATGTGATATGTGAGACTATGGGAACAAGAGGAACTGTAGGTGGAACAAGTAAAGTGGAAGTAGATGGTGTAAATGGTAGAGAAATAGAGGATGACAACTGAGCAAAAGGATAAACATTTTCATGAAAAACTACATGTCTACTCACTTAGACACGACCTGTGGAAATATCTAAACAAAGATGGCCACTTTGATGTGCAACATAACTAATAAAAATACAAGCTATAATTGAGCTTGTAACTTCTTTTGACAATATGTCCTAATACAAGGATTGTGTACCAAAAGTTCTCAATAACTTATAGTAAGGAACATTATTGCACATCATTTCATAAGGAGACAAGACATTTAAGGCTTTAAATGGAAGTCTGTACATCAGGTAAACAATAATACTTATGGCATATAAGTAAAAATTTGGTTGGCATAGAAGCTTGATGCAACATGGAAAAACCTTTTCAATGATATAACGATACCTACTTTCACAAGGCCATTTTGCTCAAATGTAAGTGGACGAGAGAAACGATGAATTAGACCTGACTCATGAACCAATTATTTGAATGCAATAAACTCTACCCCTGAATCAATTTGAATGCTTTTAATAGAACATTGAAATTGAACTTGAACCATAGTTATGAAAGACTTAAAAACATACAGAGTTTGATATTGAGTTTTAAGAGTACAAATACATCTATTCATTTCCATAATAATTATTTTCTATAAATATACCTTCTTTTCCAATGTACAATGTAGAATGAGGAACATTAGAAGCATCAAATACCAAGTGATAGCTTTCTCTTGTATCAAGCAACTAGGAATTTTCCTGAGAAAAGGTGAATCTTACACTAGTAGTACGGGTAGATGGAGTAGCAGATGTCACTTTGTCACTTTTTTAAGTCTTATCAAAAAGATCACGAAGCATAAATCATTGAGTTGCTTGATGACCTACTTTGCCACAGATTTGAAATACATGCCTCTTACCATTACCTCTCTTAGGTAGAGCATTGTTTGATGAAGAATTATTAGAGGAAAATCCATCTAAGGAATTGTGACTAGAGATAGTTGATTGAGGATGAAGATCCTTAAGAAAACTATGTAAGCTCCAAGATTCTCCACAATTGTTACCTAAATTGTTCCAAGTCTTATCTAGGAAAAGAAAAATTAGTAGAGGTAACATGAGCATAAAACACTCGATCTTTATCAAGACCTATTTGTTGAAGAATCATTCTCTCATAGGTTTTAAGATGAGTGCAATAGGAGCTAAAATTAGGTTTTTCATGCATCATATTAATAGAAGTGACTAGAGGATTATAGTTAGGATTGCAACTTAAGCCATCCAAAGCATACATCACAAGATCTCTAACTGAGATAGGTTTACCAACAAATGCAAGATTATGCGAGATCATTCAAAGTTTAGATATGTACTTAATGACAGAGTTAACTTCCTTTCTCAAAGTTTGCATCTGACTTTAAAGATCAATTTATGAGACTAGGTGCTCAAAGAAAAAGTTTCTACAAGTGAAAGCGATTGTTCATAAGCTGATCCCTTCCCAAACACCATAGAATTGATGTCACTGGTAACATATACATAGATCCAATTTTTCATCAAATTATTAAGATGATTTTATTTTGTAGATCAATGATTTGGAATTGTTTTCCCTAAGTCAAGAAAACAAAAAGGTACTAGTAGTGATACATCAATGAATCCTTTTAAGCAATACGCTTTTGATAAAAGCTAAATTATTGCATTTTTGTTATGATTTAAATGTCGATATTTGTGTAAAAATTGTATTTATTTGATTATTTAATCCACAAATGTCATTTCACGGGTATTTCGTGTTTAAAGTGCAATTTCAGGTAAAATCATGATTTTGGAGAAGTTTAGGACAAATTCCAATGAATGGGATTGAGTGCAAATAAAAAGAAAACAAAATTTCAAAATTTAGACGTTTGTCGCCGACGAGAATATTCTCGCCGCCGGCGAAAACCTTGCTGAGAAAATGTTGAAAATCATGCAGGGAGCACGGATTTTGGCAAAGAAATCTCGCCACCGGCAAAATCAATCTCGCCGCCGGCCACAATAAGATCGCCACCGGCCAAGTGCATCTCACCGCCGGCCACAATAAACTCGCCGCCGGCGAGATTTAGCGGAACAAAAATCCTAAGTTTTCCAGAAATCTCGCCGCGGCGAGAATAATTTCGCCGCCAGCGAGTTTCGTTCGAAAACACATTTTTTATGTTGTTTTGTTCCAAAATTGCCCCCCAAACCCTAGATCTATATATACATTATGATGGGAAAAGAGGGGGACGGCAGAGAGAGCATAATTGAGTTATTTTTGGAGGAGAAGAGGAAACTTTGGAGAGAAAGGTTGGAGAAGCTTGAAGGATCATCACCATTGTTGCTACCAAGTCTTCATCTTCAAGAGTTTTTCATCTCTTCTCCTTAGCTTTTATTTTCTGCATATTATTCAGATTGTTTGTTCATGGATTCAATTGAGAATATATTTGTTCTTATTTTCGTTATGAACTAATTCGTCTTTGCTAAGGCTATGATGTAGTTGAATCAAGAAAATCTGATTTCTTGTGTTATCGTTATATGAATTCGTTGTTTTAAAGTTGAGTATTTATTTCCATGCTTAATGCTTTTAAATTTCTGATCAAGATTTAGATGATTTGTTGCATTATATTGAGACCGAGAGGAGATGTGTAATGAATGCTTCTTGTGATAAATACCGTATGTTGAATACGAGTTTGACACCTAATGCATGATGTATGTGGTTATTCTAGAAATTCCATAAATCATAATGTGCTTATTTGTGATTAAATCTTCATAGAAATATAGTTGGTTTTCATAGATAAGTAATTCTAATATAACTCGAGAGAGAGTATTAGATAAGTTTGGGTTTTTCAACCATCACTTCTAACTTTGATTTTCATATAACATGACTTGAAATCGGATTGAATTGATTTAGCGAAATCAAATGCCTTAGCGTTTTTAATCATTTGTGAACAATATTAAATTTTGTTATTTGCGTTTAGTTTTAAGTTAATTTACTTTTTAAACAAATTCAAAAAATTCGGTTTTCAAATAAAATTAGGATTAGTCAATTTCGGTACTTAATAATGCCATTCCTTGTGGGTTCGATATCCGTACTTTTGTACACTTTATTACGTGAACGATTCGTACACTTGCGAAAATACACATCATGTTTTTGGCGGATTCTTGGTGAATGGTTTGATTTTATTAATATCGATACTACCTAATCTTAGTTTTAATTTGAAGTTAATTTGCTTTATCATTGTTTCATTTTTAATTTTGTTTATTTTGCTCTTTTATTTCATTTATCATAAAAAAGAAGAAGGTAACTTTGTGTTGTTTTTGTGCTAGTTAATTTCGGTTGTAGGACTGTTGTATGAGATGTACAAGAAGCCTTAACCAATTTCCATTTTATCCAGAGATTGATAGAACATTTAGGCGTCTAAACCGAGAAAGAAGGCGTTCAACCTCACCTTCTAATAGACAATCAACTATGGATCCACCATTTGTTGAGGGAGGTGGAAATCATAGAGCTTTGAGGGATTATGTTGTGCCTGATGTTGTTGGAACTACTTGGGTATAAGGAGGCCAACTGCTCAAGCAAATATCTGTGAGATAAAACCATGCTTTATCCAAATGGTTCAATCAAATCTGTTTGGGGGAATGTCAAAGGATGATCCAAATGCACATATTGCTTACTTTCTGGAGGTGAGTGATCTTTACAAGATAAATGGTGTGTCTGAAGATGCTATAAGATTGAGGGTTCTTCCTTTTTCACTTAGGATAAAGCCAAGGAGTGGCTAAACTCATTACCAGGGATCAATTACAACATGGAATGAATTGGTTGAGAAATTCTTGTCCAAGTTCTTTCCTCCGCTAAGGCAATAAAATTGAGGAATGAAATCACATCTTTTACACAATATGACCAAGAATCATTGTATGAAGCTTGGGAAAGATTCAAAGAAATATTGAGGAAGTGCCCACATCATGGTATACCAATTTGGCTGCAAGTCTACATTTTATAATGGGTTGGTTTCAAACTATCGTGCAATGATTGATGCTGCAGCTAGAAGGTCTTTAATGGGAAAAAAACTGGAGGATGCTTATGAGTTATTAGAGATTATGGCAGAAAACAAAAATCAGTGGCATTCAGAGCGGTTAATTGCAAAAAGACCAGCAGCAGTGCATGAAATTGATTCAGTGAATGCTTTGTCGACTCAAGTTGCTACTCTTTCAAGAAAGATGGATTCTTTGTCATCCAAATTCGAATCCAAACCAACTGCACAATGTGATTTATGTGGTGGAAATCATGCTAGTATCGAGTGCCAAGCTGGAAATCCATTTGCTTCGCCAAATGCTGAGCAAGCAAATTATGTTTCAAATTTCCAAAAACCTCAAAATAACCCATATTCGAACACCTATAATCCAGGTTGGAGAAATCATCCAAATTTATCATGGGGAAATAAACAAGGGGGATTCAAACCATCATCATCTTCCTACCAACCCCAAGAGAAGAAACAAACAGATTTGGAAGGAATTTTGGGAAAGTTCATTGAGGAGTCAAGAACAAATTTCAGAAATCAAGAGGCAATCAACAGGGACATCCAAAACCAGCGGGGCAGCTTTCAAAGCGGTGCGAAAGGTCTCAAGGATTGTTGCCTAGTGACACAATAAATCCCAAAGAGCATCTAAAGGCTATCACATTGAGAAGTGGTAAAGAACTTGAATTGCAAGGGAAATCGGAGAAAAAGATGGAAGAATCTAAAGAAATCCATCAACATCCCAAGATGTTCAACCTTTCCCAAATGCAAAATATGAGCCTCCTATCCCATATCCTCAAAGATTGAATAAGAAAAAGATTGATAATCAATTTGATAAATTTTTGGATATTTTTAAGAAATTGCATATTAACATTCCTTTTGTAGTGATGTTGGAACAAAATGCCCAGTATGAAAAAATTCATGAAGGAAATTCTATCAAAGAAGGAGAGGGGAGATTATGGCTTGTGATGCTAAATGAGGAATGCGGTGCGATTCTTCAAGAAAACATCGGCCCAGAAAGACCCAGGGGAGTTTTACTATACCTTGTACTATAGGAAGTTACAATTTTGATAAAGTCCTATGTGATTTAGGAAACGGCATTAATTTGATGCCACTTTCTATTTTCAAGAAACTAGGCCTAGGAGAAGTGAAGCCCCAGCTTCAATCTCTACAATTATCGGATCGATCGATGAAATATCCTCGAGGGGGTAATTGAGGATGTTTTAATTAAAGTTGACAAATTTATTTTCCCTGTAGATTTCGTGGTAGTGCGTGACATGGAGGAAGATGAGAGGTACCCTTGATATTGGGGGAGACCATTCCTTGCAGCTGAAAGAACATTGATTGATGTTCGACAAGGAAAGATCATTCTACTGCAAGATGAACAAGTGACTTTTGATGTTTTTGAAGCAATAGAAATTTCCAAGTGAGGTACATTCTTGTTTTCAAATTAATACTCTTGACAGGGATAATCTCGGAAACTTTTGAAGAGAGAACTTCATCTACCCTGAAGGCTTGCCTTGTAAAATCATAATAATTGAGGAGGAAGATGAGAGTGAGACAATGTTAGAATGCGGCAGCGCTTGAAGAATATTTGTTCGATGAAACATTCAAGGGAGTTGGGAACAAATGAAACTCCAACCTCGGTGGTAAAGAAGGAAGCCAATAAGATTGAGCTAAATCCAGTGCCGTCCCACGTCTAAGGTATGCCTATCTTGGAGACTGAATCCTTTCTGTTATTATTAACAATTCTTTGAATGGTGAAGAGGAAAACAAGCTATTAGGAGTTCTTCGGACCAAAAATGGCAATTGGATGGACAATGGCGGACATCAAAAGGATTAGCAACTCTGTTTGCATGCATAAAATCTTGATGAATGAGGATTACAAGCCTGAATTACCTGGTAAAGGCGCTTAAACAATGCAAAAAGTGGTCAAGGATGAGGTGATTAAGCTTTTGGATGCTGGGGGTAATTTATCCGATTTCGGATAGTGCTTGGTAAGCCCAATTCATTGTGTACCAAAGAAAGGAGGAATCACGGTGGTAGAAAATGAAAACAATGAGCTTATTCCAACAAGGGCCGATTTGGAGTGGAGAGTATGTATTGATTATCAGTTGAATGATGCCACTAGAAAAGATCATTTTCCTTGCCATTTATTGATCGAGATGTTGGAAAGATTGGCTGGACATGCTTATTATTGTTTCCTTGATGGATATTGAGGTACAACCAAATTGCAATTGCACGAGAGGATCAAGATAAGACAACATTTACATGCCCATGGTACTTTTGCATACGAGAAGGATGCCTTTCGGTTTATGTAATGAACACACTTTCCAAAGATGCGTGATATAATTTTCTGATATGGTCGAAAAGTTTATTGAGGCTTTTATGGATGATTTTTCTGTTTTTGGCCATTCTTTTTGATAATTGCTTGCATAATCTCTCTTTAGTCTTGCGGCGTTGTAAAGACACAAATTTAGTGCTAAATTGGGAGAAATGTCACTTCGTGGTTCAAGAAGGAATTGTTCTCGCCATCGGATTTCATCAAAGGGGATAGAAGTGGAGGTGCAAAGGTGGAGTGATCGAAAAATTACCACCTCCAACAGCTGTAAAGGGAATTAGAAGTTTCTTGGGACATCTTTGGGTTTTATAGAAGATTTATTAAGGATTTTTCCAAAATAACAAAACCTCTTTGCGGTTTGTTAGTTAAAAATACGTTTGATTTTTCTCACATTTGTTTGAAGGCTTTTAACGCTTTTGAAGGAAAACCTCGCCGACCCCTATAATTTGTGCACTGATTGGAGTCTTCCATTTGAGGTAATGTGTGATGCTAGTGACTATGCTATAGGTCTTTGTTTTAGGCCAAAGGAAGAATAAGTTAGCTGCATGTGATTTATTATGCAAGCGGACGTTGGATGCACAACTTAATTATGCAACAACTAAGAAAGAGCTTTTGGCAGTAGTGTTTGCATTTGATAAGTTTAGATCTTATTTAATTGGGTCTAAAATCATTATTTATACTGATCATTCTGCTCTTAAGTATTTGCTAGCCAAGAAAGATGCCAAACCACAATTACTAAGATGGATTCTTTGATGAGTGCTCAAAAAGCACTAAAATTACCATGATTTTATGCACATTAATTGACTAAAAATGTCAAAAAGGAGAAAATCGTGCCCGGGAAAGCGACCCGTCCGGCGGCCCTGCGGGCAGCGTCTGCTTGGCAAGACGTTAACGCCTGACAAGGCAGGCCTAGCATTCACGCAGCCTTACGTATCTGCTGGTGCCTTCCGCGCGCCGCGCCATTTCGCCCCATTTTTCAATGCGGCCGCCCCATGACGTCATCGCCGACGCCATTAATGACCTCGGCATTTCCATTACGTGTTTTTACATTTTTTACTCATTTTTCTCTCCATCTCACTATAAATGCCATTCCTTACACTTCAAAAAACACCTAAAAAAACACTTCTCTCTTTCTTTCTTTCTCTCCATTTCTTAGTTTTTAGTTTTTTTTAGTTTTTCTTATGTTTTAGCTAGTTTCTCTTAGTTTTAGAGTTCTTCCCTTTTGGGAAGAACTAATTATGTTTTGTAATTTATTAGCTTTTTGATTCAATAAATGGGAGTGCAAATTCCATTTGGAGGTTTTCTAACGCGGGAATGGCATCGAAGTTACGTAAAGATTTTATTTTCTTTAGGTTATTTTTTATGCTTTATTCTACATGTTATATTTAATTTTGTCGTGATTAAATTTAACTTGTGCTAGTTGTTTGTAAAAATGATATAATAATAACGTTGTTATGCTTTGCGAAATATTAAATAGGTAAAAATCTCTAAAATGAATTGATTTTATTTTTATTCAAGATTTTATATTAAGAATGTTAGAGAGAAATATATTATTTTTCATTACAAACTTAAATCTGAAAATTAGATTTTAAGGTTTTAGTTATCGATCTGATTTAGAGTAGTGCTTTTTATTTGTTGGTACAATCATAGGTAGTTAGAGTGAAGCTCTATTTCAAAAGTTTTATAAAAATTATTATCTAAAAATGTATCGACAACATGTTTTGATTAATAGTTTTAAAACTTGAAAGTTAGTACTGGATAACTAAATTCTTAGGTTTAATTTGGACACCTTGAATAAAGTTTAAATCGTCTAACTAGCACTTGACCCAAAGGTGGCATTTAAATGGTTCATTTTCAATCTCTTAGAAAAAGGAATTAATTTAATTAACCAAATTAGTTATCAACCCCAATACGTGTTAATTGATTTGTTTAGTTAACAAAGAATATCTAACCCACCAAAGGTGGTATTCATACAAAAGGGAGAATCAATAAATATCGATTCATATCTTTAATAACCTAAATAATACGAATGAATCATAATTAACTTGGTTATTATATCCATAAATACTCCACTATTTATAAAAGATAAAATTTGCATGAATGTTTATTGAATCTATGTTTTATTTTTTACGTAATTAGATTAAAAAACACAACAACCCCAAAATATCGTGACGAGGATGTTTAGGATTTAATTTCATTTTTAAAAGTTTGAATAATAAATTAAAAACCACGTACATTCCTTCCTTAAATCGACCTTGGGAGTATACTTATCATTTTCTACGAAATGATTCGTTGCACTTGCGAGTTTTATAAATATAAAACCAAAGTATTGTGACAGAATGGCGTCTTGGGATTTTAGCTAAATCAAGTTTTGAGCGCCATTGTCGGGATGACTCAGTTGCGGGATGGCATCAAAGTTTTCGTGGATTGGAGGAAGGAATAGCGTTTTTAATTTATTTATCAAAATTTTAAAAATATTTTTGTGCTGTAAATAATTGTGATTTTTTGTTTTTGTAAAAAAATAAAAAAATAAAAAAATTTAATCTAATTTCAAATTTCATAAGAAATAATAAAATTAAAAAAATTAAAAAATATATAAAAAAAAATTAAAAAAATTAAAAAATTAAAATAAAAATTATAACGTGAATAATAAAATAATTTAGAAATTTAAAATTTGAATTAAAAAAAAGTTTTACCGTTCATGAAGATTAAAAAAAAATTAAAAACAAAACATTTCAAAAATTTTAAGTTAAAAAATAAAAAAAAACCAAATTTTTAATTTTTTGAGTTTAATTTTTATTATTATTTTTATTTACTTTAAAACATAATTTTATTTTTTTTATTTTCTTTTACTTTTTTCAATTTTATTTTATTATATTATTTTTTTATTTTTCTTTCTTTAGCTATTTTTTTTTCTTCTTGATTTTTATTTAACTTACTTAACTTAGTTTTTTTTACTAACTTAATTAACTTAGATTGTTTTTAACATTAACTTAGGTTTTTACTTAAATTTTCATTAACTTAATTAACTTTTTTTTTAGTTCACTTAACTTAATTAAGTTAGATTTTTTTTAACTTAACTTAATTAACTTAGATTTTTTTAATTCACTTAACTTAATTAACTTAGATTTTTTTACTTCACTTAACTTTCTTAACTTTTTTCACTTAACTTAATTAACTTAGATTTTTTACTTCACTTAAGCAATTAACTTTTTTTCCAACAATTAACTTAGATTTTTTAACTTAACTTAATTAACTTAGATTTTTTAATTCACTTAACTTAATTAACCTTTTCTTTCAACTTAATTAACTTAGATTTTCATTAACTTAAATTTTTAATTTAATTAACTTAATAGCATGAAAAGTAAAGATCTATGGAGTTAAATCCTAGGAGACTAGTTCTTGGAAGCCTTTGTGCCACTAGTCTTTCACGAACGTTGTTAATGCAGGATGATGGTTTTTAAGGAGCCTTTGCACCAACTTTTCTTTCCTGGGTGCACTCTTGGTTATCTTGATTATGTTATTTTTTTCTTAAAAACAAAAAAAAACATAAATTCTAAAACTACCTCAAAATTTTAAAGTTTTAATTATAATCTAAGGAGTTAGTTGCTTTTTAATCTAGGTACAATTGTGTTTTTTATGCCTTAATTATTTGATTTGTACCTAGATGTGGGTTATCTAAAACTCAAAGTATGCCTCTCTAGTTTTAAGTCTGAGGAAAGAAATCGAAAATCAATAGGGCATGCGAAAAAGTATAGGTAGACAACCTTGTCTTACACGAAGGTTTGATTGACTCAATGATGAGGGACATTGAGTTTACTTAAAATGCAATCCCCAGTTCGTCTTGCTAGGGCGTTAAACTAAGCGGTATTTGGATGGGAGGCAACCCATCATTTTAGGTAATTTTCTTTTATTTCTTTTATTTACTTAATTATTTCATTTTAATTACATGTGAATAATTTTTAAATTGTTAAAACTAAAAATATTTGTTGAGATGTTAGAAGTTCACAGCGATTTGTCTGTATACACTTTAATGATGAATATGATGGATGCACCTGCATTTTCCATTACTACTTGCACATTCTCAAGTTGCCGGGGATGACTCCGTTGCGGGGATGGCATCAAAGTTTTTGGCAATCCCGATTCTGCTCATCATTCTTCTCTTGCAAGAATTTGACTTAGAAATCCGGGACAAAAAGGGGACCGAAAATTTGGTTGCTGACCATTTGTCTAGGTTGGAAGAAGATTACCTTGAGGTTGAAGACCAAATTAATGAAATATTTCCTCATGAGCAATTGCTTGCTATCGAGCGACTCCATTGGTTTCTTGATTATGCAAATTATTTGGTCAAGAAAATTTTACCTCAGATACATGTCTTATCTACTGAAAAAAGAAATTCTTTTACGATCTGAAACATTATTTTTGGGATGAACCTTACTTGTATAAACATTGTGCACATCAAATTATTAGAAGATGTGTGCCGGAGGAAGAAATGGAAAGTATTCTTCATCATTGCCATTCGAAGGAAGTTGGAGGACATTTTGGTGGAACAAAAACTGCAGCAAAAATTTTGCAATCCGGATTCTATTGGCCTTCATTGTTTAAAGATGCTTTCAAGTTTGTTTCAATGTGTGATGATTGCCAAAGGAGCGGAAATATTTCACGGAGACATGAAATGCCCTTAAATAATATTTTGATAATTGATTTATTTGATGTTTGGGGTATTGATTTTATGGGGCCTTTTCCTTCATCTCATTCTAATAAATACATTCTTGTTGGTGTAGATTATGTCTCTAAATGGGTGGAATCAGTTGCCTTGCCTACCAATGATGCTAGGGTTGTGATCAATTTTCTCAAGAAGAACATATTTTCTAGATTTGGCACACCTAGAGCAATTATAAGTGATGGAGGTAAGCATTTTTGCAATAACCAATTTGAGGCTTTGTTGCAGAAATATGGAGTAACACACTAGATAGCAACACCTTACCATCCTCAAACAAGTGGACAAGTTGAAGTGTCAAACCGAGAGTTGAAGAGGATCCTTGAAAAGACCGTAAATAACTCACGCAAGGATTATTCAAGGAAACTAGATGATGCACTTTGGGCCTATAGGACAGCTTTCAAGACACCTATCGGCATGTCTCCATACCGATTGGTGTATGGAAAAGCTTGTCACCTTCCAGTTGAATTAGAACATCGGGCATATTGGGCAATTAAAATTCTGAATTTTGATCTTAAGGCAGCAGGTGAAAAGAGGGTGTTGCAATTGAATGAGATGGATGAAATGAGGAATGATGCTTATGAGAATGCCTGAATATACAAAGACAAGAGGAAGGTTTGGCATGATAAGCACATTTTGAGGCGAAACTTTGAAGTGGGACAGAAAGTGATGCTTTATAATTCCCGTCTCAGACTTTTTCCAGGAAAGCTTAAATCTCGTTGGTTAGGACCTTTTCTAGTAACCAAGGTGTTTTCTTATGGAGCAGTTGAGATCAGTCATGAAACAAAGGGAACTTTCAAGGTGAATGGACAACGGTTGAAGCCATATTTTGACGAAGAATTCAACAAGCAGAAAGATTCTCTAGAGTTACAACAACCGCAGTAAAGAATGACAAAAAGTCTAGCTAATGACTATAACTTAAAGCGCTTAATGGGAGGCAACCCATCAGATTTGTTTTCTCATCTTTTATCTCATTTTATTTTAGAAATTTTAAATTCTGCACTTCATTTTATGATAATTTTATTTTTAATTAAATTTGCTTATTTTATTTGTCTTGTAGGTATAAAAAAAAACCTTTTGCAGTTTTTCTTTCTTACATTGAGGACAATGTAAGGTTTTGGTTGGGGGTGCGGTAAACGGTAAATCTTTTCTTCCCTTCATTTTTATTAGTTTTGTTTGTGTGTTTATTTGTGTTTAATTTTTATTTTCCATTTATTTTTCTGCATTTTGATTTAATTTCTTTTATTTGTTTATTGTCTTATTTTAATTTGCACGGTGATGATAATAATGTGATTGTGATAACAAGTAGCTTTTAGAAGACATTAAATTTTTCTTCGGTTTAAAGATAATTTCAAATGTTGATTTTA
Source organism: Hippophae rhamnoides (assembly GCA_033030585.1). Lineage (NCBI taxonomy): Eukaryota > Viridiplantae > Streptophyta > Magnoliopsida > Rosales > Elaeagnaceae > Hippophae > Hippophae rhamnoides. Next base: position 55,278,709 of record CM065429.1, on the reverse strand, counting down.
CCTAGTTGGTGACTCTTTTGGTATGTGGTATGATTTGGTTGATTAGTCTAAATGCTTAGAGAAGTCTTATGTGCGAATTTTTCATGGACATTTTTGTGATCTCAACAAACTCTAGAACTCATTTGAAAACCTCTTGAGGCAAAATAATTTGGGATTGCACTGTTTAGGAGATGATGTAGGCCATTTTTGGATCGATTGTGCCATTTTAAGCCTACCTTGTTATCCTTATATCACTAGTTACCTCTTTGAGCCTATTTAAATATATTGTTAGCCTTATTTTTCTTTCTTTTTCCCTTCTATAACCTACCTTTTACTGAGCCAAAAATATATATATATAGTTCTTACCTTATTCGTTAAGAGCACTTAATTTTGAACACAAACTTTTCAAGAGCAATTGGAGTAAGGATGGAATAAAAAAATAAATAAATAAATAAGACATCTTCCACATATATTGGAAGAAATTGGGGGTTATGTTTAAAAAAAAGAGAAAAAAAGAGAAAAAAAGGGCCTTCACACTCTAGTAAATAAAAGAGTGTTAGTGATGGATGTACTAGAGTAAAAGACAAAGGAAGAATTTTGTTTATCTTTGGAAAAATGGGTTGTGATCGGAAGAAACAATTTGGGTTAAATGGTGTTACTCTTTTACTTAATTGGTTGTGTTTAATCTAATAAGTGCTATTATTTGTATTTTGACACTTCCCGTTCTTTCTTAACCAAATACCTAAGCCTAACATTACAAGCCTAATAAAGTCCTATTTGATCCGAAGTGGTGTATTTTTCTTCATTAGTGGAGAGAGTTTTGAAGAGTGAGCCTATGGAGTTTGAGATTCACCTTTTTATTTGTGGATGTTCTGCATAATATTATCCGGGAATTATGGCTATTGGTTTGTGGTTTGATGGATGTTTAAGAGTCAATAACAAAAGTGAAATTGGCATTTGAGATTTCTTAAAGCTTAGGTGACATTTAATTATTCTATGTGTTGTGTGTTATTTACAATTTTTGAGACATTTGTGCAAATTAATTTTTGTGTGATTTTATTGTTTTAAGTTAGGATAATTATAAGTAAGATGTTTGTGGGTATCATCACTGGAAGCCCTCACGAGACTACAACTCGTCCTACTAGGGCCGCCTAGGGGTTTAAAGACTTATTGCATATGCTTAATGTAATTTTGTAAATAGAATAAAATTTTCTTTGAAGTTTCTCTTAATGTCTCCTTTGAATTTATTAAATAGATCGCTTTTCTTGCTAGAGACTAGCAAGAAGCTGATTGGGGGTTGTTGATAAGAGCTAAATTATTGCATTTTTGTTATGATTTAAATGTCGATATTTGTGTACAAATTGTGTTTATTTGATTATTTAATCCACAAATGTCATTTCACGGGTATTTCGTGTTTAAAGTGCAATTTCAGGTAAAATCATGATTTTGGAGAAGTTTGGGACAAATTTCAATGAACGGGATTGAGTGCAAATAAAAAGAAAACAAAATTTCAAAATTTAGACGTTCGCCGTCGACGAGAATAATCTCGCCGCCGGCGAAAACCTTGCGGAGAAAATGTTGAAAATCATGCAGGGAGCACGGATTTTGGCAAAGCAATCTCGCCGCCGGCCAAATCAATCTCGCCTCCGGCCACAATAAACTCGCCGCCGGCGAGATTTAGCGGAACAAAAATCGTAAGTTTTCTAGAAATCTCGCCGCGGCGAGAATAATTTCGCCGCCAGCGAGTTTCGTCCGAAAACACATTTTTTATGTTGTTTTGTTCCAAAATTGCCCCCCAAACCCTAGATCTATATATACATTATGATGGAAAAAGAGGGGGACGGCAGAGAGAGCATAATTGAGTTAGTTTTGGAGGATAAGAGGAAACTTTGGAGAGAAAGGTTGGAGAAGCTTGAAGGATCATCACCATTGTTGCTACCAAGTCTTCATCTTCAAGAGTTTTTCATCTCTTCTCCTTAGCTTTTATTTTCTGCATATTATTCAGATTGTTTGTTCATGGATTCAATTGAGAATATATTTGTTCTTATTTTCGTTATGAACTAATTCGTCTTTGCTAAGGCTATGATGTAGTTGAATCAAGAAAATCTGATTTCTTGTGTTATCGTTATATGAATTCGTTGTTTTAAAGTTGAGTATTTATTTCCATGCTTAATGCTTTTAAATTTCTGATCAAGATTTAGATGATTTGTTGCATTATATTGAGACAGAGAGGAGATGTGTAATGAATGCTTCTTGTGATAAATACCGTATGTTGAATACGAGTTTGACACCTAATGCATGATGTATGTGGTTATTCTAGAAATTCCATAAATCATAATGTGCTTATTTGTGATTAAATCTTCATAGAAATATAGTTGGTTTTCATAGATAAGTAATTCTAATATAACTCGAGAGAGAGTATTAGATAAGTTTGGGTTTTTCAACCATCACTTCTAACTTTGATTTTCATATAACATGACTTGAAATCGGATTGAATTGATTTAGCGAAATCAAATACCTTAGCGTTTTTAATCATTTGTGAACAATATTAAATTTTGTTATTTGCGTTTAGTTTTAAGTTAATTTACTTTTTAAACAAATTCAAAAAATTCGGTTTTCAAATAAAATTAGGGTTAGTCAATTTCGGTACTTAGTAACACCATTCCTTGTGGGTTCGATATCTGTACTTTTGTACACTTTATTACTTGAACAATTCGTACACTTGCGAAATTACGCATCAGCTTTTATCAAGCTTTTCATTTGCTATTTCTAGACGAAAAAATAATTGTCAAGATCGATAGACAAACTAACAAGATTTGTAGAGAAATTCTAAGCTAATAGTTCAAAAGTAGATGAGGAAAAATTTATCACAATTGAAGCAAAACCAGAGTCATGAACTTCATTTAGATTATTTGACATAGGCATGTTGATAACATGACATTAAGACATTGTATTTCCCCACCATTAATAGTCACTCAAGAAGGAATCAAGAAGAACAAAGATACCCTATGATTTTTTGTGCTCTAATACCTTTCTAAACAATTAGAGAAGAAAGAGTTTTTTTGAGTAAAGGTAATCAAAATGCTCTAGTAACTAAATTGTATTCAATGATCAATTACCTCAAGGTACATATAGGTGAGCAAAATATTCAAAAAATTCGATCAAATTTGAAAACAATTGAGTGGTTTCGATCCGAAGTCGGATCGGATTCGGATTGAAAATATTCAAATCCAAATAATCCAATTCGATGCGATATATTTAATATATTATTTTTAAAAATATATATAATAATATATTATAATTAAACCTAATATAAAATTGAAATTTCATACTCAGTCGAGCCGAGAGGCTCGAAAACCCTAATCTCACTTATCTCTGAAATCCCATCTCTCGTTGTCTTTCATACTCGACTCAATCTCCACAGCAGTCACGTTCCCCGTTGTCGTTCTCTCCTTCCCAATCGTTGCTCTCTCCTTCCCCAATCGTTGCTCTCTCCTTCCTCCGTCGCTATTCGTTCGCCTATTCCCAGTCTGACTCTAACCGCCGTTCATCGGTCCCCCTTATGCATGTGTTCGCTTTTGATATGGTGATGAGCTATTACTCTTCGCCTTTTTTGGGTTATATAATAGCTAGGATGTTCTGATTTTTCTTACTATTATGTAGATCGACTTAGCCTGACACAACTCCTTTGTTACGGCCAAAAATGGTAAGTTGGTGCTTAATATTTTTCTTAAATCTCCATTTGAATCTGATTTGGTTTTACATTAGCAATATCATTTGGTACATAGAAACTTAGTTTTTACTAGTACAAAGTTAATAAGAAACTTATTTTCCAATTAGGAACCTCAAGAGGGAATGGTTGCTAAGTTTGTGATGGATATTTAGGATTACACAGCTTCTATTTCGGTGATGAGCCAACTATAGGGAAGATGAAGCCTAAAACTATACTTCGTCAACTTACAACCAAAAAAGGACAGGTAATGTCTTGTACCAACTTTCTTTTGTATTTGGACAGCTTGTCTTTATTGAGAACATGTTTATACTTAAGAGAAACAAATGTTCGTCAACAAGTTCTATTTCAGTTTTCTAAATGAACACATAAACATGTATAACAAGTTCTATAGTGTAGGATTGTTTATATACACATAGAAATTAAAAGAATGTTTGATTTCCTGTGCATATTCGGTTTTGGTTTTGATTATTCTAAAATTAATCATGGTCAGCTTTTGAGATTGATGTTTTATGAATTCTGTAAAAACCCACAAATTTTATTTTAATCTCTGATAGATTGCTCCTCTTTATTTTTCTTTCAGCTTGTTCTGGAGAACTTCAGTTTTTTTTAATTTTATTTCTTTGTTCGACAAATTATTTCAGATAATTTAAGCAAGGAGGCTGAAAAATGCAGAATTCGGATGAGGCGCAACACCACATACATAAAATGGATCATCTAATGAGGTTGCAGGTCACAGTGTAAGAGTTGCCTTATAATTTCCAAAGAACATACTTGTATATTTATATATCATGACATTTAGGCTCATGGTAAATTAAAATTTGTATTGCAGTCATTTTTATGGACAAAGATGTCCAGTGCTTCAACGTGGTGCTAAACTCTTGTGCAATAGTGACCTGCTTTTACTAGGAAGGGCAACCATTGAAGAAGCTCGTAGTCTTTTATATTGGCTAGACAATGAAGGTTTTGCATTGGCTAGACAATGAACAAGTATAGCATTCATGACCTCCATGCTTCGACCGTTCATTTAAAGGATCGGGATTTGGAAGCTCCATTAATTGAATCATCTTAAAACCAATCCATATTGAAGATTTGTAGTGAACAACACTTTAAAAGTGTTGTTTTATTTTGATGTAATTTGAATTTTAATATTTTTAAACTTTATGTTAAAACTATGGATATTTTGAGTTAAATTATATAATTTGTATTGAATTTTTTTTCTTTTAGATCATTTTTGTTGAAGTATTTTTAATCATATTATCATTTATTATTGAATTTATATGAAAATATTTTTATTTTAAATTTTTCTTTGATTTTATGTAATTTTTCATTTTATAGGTTGAAATTACAATTTTGTCCCTATCTGATCGGATTAGATTCATATTTGTTCGGATTGGCATTTAAAGCTGATTCGGATTAAATAATTTTTGGATTTGATCGGATTTCATTCGGATTGTCTTAAAATATACATTCAGATTGACATGTACAACGAATTCGAATTGAATAATTTTCGTATTGAATGATTTTCAGATCAGATCGGATCGATTTCAGATTGCCTTAAAATTGACAAATTCAGATTTATTCGGATTGATATGTACAACAGATCGGATTCGGATTAAATAATTCATAATTTACTTTGGATCAGATCGGATTAACTTAAAATTTGCAATTTTGAACCGATGATCAACCCTAAAGATACATATAGCAAACTTGACGACCAAGTAAACTTAACAATCATCATAAAGCAACAATGTATGTAAACTAGATGTGTATGTAAACCTTACAGTAAACTAGATGTGACACGTAAGGCTTACAAAAAACTAACAAAACTATCAACATGAGACATATGAACTAGTATCTCCAACATTATGAACCCTCTACCCTATATTAAACCAAAGGAATCAAAAGCTTAGACATCAAAATTACAATTTCAAATGCAACAACCATAAAAGTAATTCCAGGAAATTGAAGTTTTTCCGGAACAACAATCATGATCTCATGCAAATATTTAAACAAGCTCAAAAGAAAGCAACGTAATAATCACCTTTCATTATATCATCATAACGAGTCAAAATACAGATTTATTTTCTTACTCTAAACTGAGTCATGCCGATAAGTATGCCCTTGAAATTACCACACAAAGTCCCACCAAACAGTATCTACAAAATACGAGCACTCGACAGCCAAAATCAAGCAAATAAGAGTAATACATTTGTCTCTTCATGTTTTCCCAACCAATTCAAACCTAAAAGCCCGCCCATCCAGCAGGTTGAGAAGCTGACATGTTCTCTGTAATTTTAACCTCCCCAAAGCGCTGAGAATTATTATTTCCTTCATTGACAGGTCTTGATGTTTGAGACCTACCCGCAGAAACAGCACTAAAACTCTCCGTTCCAAAACCCCAAGACTCGAAACCTCTACTCACTTGACTGGCCTGTTTGTTCTGGTGACCGTTCCTTGTTTGGACAGACTTGACAGGGCTATCAGTTGCAGTAGATTGATGTGCTTTAGGTTCTTCGGCAAATGCATGCCATGTATTTGCCTCTGGGCTCCAGTTAGCTTTTTCTTGCTGTAGTTCCCAAATGGTTCCTTTTTCCGGCTATTGTCAAAGGCCAATTGTAAAAATTAAATATAATAAATGAAAGAGAAAAGTGTCGTAGAGGTATCCTAGGATATCTATGTCATTTGATCCCTTAAATTATAAAGGGTCATTTAGCCCTTTAACTTTGAAAAAATGAGTCAATTAAGAACAAACTACATTATTTTAATGTTTTTTTATACTAAAATGTAACTTTTCTCTGTTAAGTGATTAAAACGGGATTAAATTATGACTCTTTGACAATTATACCAAAGAAATTCACAAAATAATTGTTTTATTATTTTATGACTTTCACTATTCTATTCTATAATTTTATAACTTTTGTATTTTTTTTAAAAATTAAAATATGTATTTAAATAATTTTTTATTGGATTATTATTGTTGATTTTTTTCTTAAATATTTTCATATTAAATTTAACATTTACTCTTATTAAAGACTTGTGTTTCAATCGTATTTTAATCACTTGATAGAAAAAATAATATTTTAATAAAAAACATTAAAATAATATATTGTATCCTTAATTGACCATTTTTCTAAAGCAATGAGACCAAGTGACCACTTACGATCCAAGGGACCAAACAACACCAATGGCCTAATATTAAAAATATGTAAGGCCCCACTCCTTAAATAAAATGGAATCAGTTCAAAATTGTAACAGTAACAAATAAGTAGAAAGAGATTATAGGAAGTTATACCAGAGGTATTAAAGTTGGCAAGTATGAAGATGAGGTTTGGTTTCTTGAAGCATCTTCAGTCGGTAAGGGTGTCCTAGCTGCAACTGCTTGCTTAAGCTCCTGTATCTCCTGCCTTTGAGATCGGCAAATGGCAGACAATTTTTCAAATTTGGAAGTCATTTCAGCTTTCTCCAAGTTAGCTTGCTTCAGCTGCTCCTTCAGCATTTCTACTCCAGCTTCTAATGCTTCGTGTTTTGTTTTGTTATTGCTAACACCCAAACTGATTTTTCTAGTATCAAATTCAGCAACAAAGGTGTCAAAGGCCTCATCTTGAAAAGTAGCTGCAATATCAGTCTGCGATGAGTTTATGACCCTCTTGGAAGAACTGTTTGTATCATTTTGAAAAAATCTCGATCCAAAGTCCTTTAAAGGTCCCTCTTCAGGCTTGAATAATTTACCACGAGAATTTCTTCTCCCAGTACAAGCTTCTGCATCTTCATCTTTTGAAAGTATATTGTTCTTTGATGAAGGATGACTATCATACTTTGAGGTCAGATGGCTAGATGTTTCATCACATTTAGACTCACTCCTCTCACCAACATGTGGGTCCTTTGCGTGCAGTGTAGACCAGAAAGCACCAAGATGTCCTCCACCTCCACCTGCTTTAGATGTGAGCTGTGTCAAATCTCCAGCTTCAGGCATCTGAGGTGACATATTTGCAGCTCGTGGATTACCTAGCAAATCCAAAGTAGAAATATCAGTTGAATACTTTCACAAGATCAAGACTCTAAGATCAAGAGTCAAGATCAATGTCTCATAATTTAAACAACTTTTTGTATGCAATTTGTTAGGTGTAAAAGGCAATAACATCAGATTCAGATCTCAAAGCCAGGTTTACACAACTTTACATGACAAAAGAGCCTGCTAGAAGTTAAACCTCACACACAAGCAACTATTTTTGTCATAAGATTCAAATGTTCATTGTTTTCCAACTTCCATAAAGACAAATAAAAAAATCCTGCATGCCCCCTTCATAAATCAATTTTACTAAAAGTGGCAATAAAATAAAATTGTGATGTGAATGAGCTCTCAGCCAACAAGTGTGTTAATCCTACCTTCGCATACATTGGTATACTGCATTTGAGGAGGCCTGTCTGGTAAAGACTTCTGTAAATTAACGGGTAACTGCTCATTGACACGAAAAAACACCTGTAACCATGAGAAGAAAGATCATAAATAAAAGGTAAAACCTCTATCTAAAAGTGCCATGACATGGATGATCTAAAACTAACCTAAATTCATGGAGATGAATGGCCAATCAAGCAAAGCGCTTGCCTGCATGATATCTGGTCTGCTGTCTGGCAAAGCTTGAAGCATGTCTCTGATTAGATCAGTAATTGCTGAGGTGTATTTGGGTAACTCTGGAATGTGATAGTTTCCGTTTAAGACTTGCAGCTTTGATTCTCCATCAAAAGCATTTTTGAAGTAGCAAATCCGAAAGAGAAGGCACCCGAGAGCCTACAAAGAGAAGGAACAACCTCAGGTACCAATTCATTTTGACAACATTAGTTAAATTTAAAGTCAAATTTTAAGCAAATATAGAAAAACAATCAAGCCCAAAATACTTGCCCATATGTCTACTTTCTCATTTATAAGTTCTCTTCGGAAGAGATCCCACATCTATTAGAAAAGGATTGAGATAGATATTAAAACATCTTCCACAAATATTATAAAACTAAGATTTCAAAAACAAAAAACAAAAAAAAATCAATATCAAACCTCAGGTGCCCTATAGGCAGGCGTTGTGTGCTTTCTTATGTTGTCTTCTTCAACACCCATTTCTTCAAGCTTCTCGAAACGCTTGTGATTGGTAGAAGTGCTCCCAAAATCACACAACTTCCATAATCCATCAGCCCCTAGCAGAAGATTCTCAGCTTTCAAGTCCCTGAAAGCAACAAACATGTTTTTCAGCCTTACAAATTTCACAGAATGCTAAATGAACAGTTAATATTATTCCCAATTTATAAGTGGAAGTAAAATGAGTTGCACTGAGTATCATGAATGAAAGGGCCACAAATGAAGGCAGGATCAAATTAACTTTTATTTGTTGATGTAGATTTAAAAAATCGTTGAGCAAAAATGAAGGTTATACCAAATTCATCATGGTCACTTTCAAGTACCAACTCGAAACTACCAAATTTCACCATGTAAATCATAAGTACGTAACATCAATCATAGGTTACTTTAAATCGATAAGTGTACAGGCGTGGCTACTAATGATGAAAATATATCATCATTTTGAGGTCTAACAGTTCCTAATAAATTACCTGTGAGCAATGGGTGGAGATAGACAATGCATGGAAAAAACTGCATTACATACGTCTGTGAAGATAGAAAGAACCTGTGCCTCGTCAAAATAACTAGATCCTCTACTCTCAAGTACATTAACCAGAGATTTTTCACAAAATTCCATCAGAAGAAGTGCTTCTTTTGTCCTTCCCATGTCTAAGATGCTATGGGCATAAAGAGTGACAACATTTGAATGTCCCTTGACAGATTTCATAACTTGGATCTCCTTCATTACCAAACCCAGCGACTCACCATCATTGCATATAATGTGCTTTAAAGCATACTGCTTAGATGCTTGAAAAGCATCACGAGCTAAGTACACACAAGAGAACCCTCCCTCGGCAATTGCTTTCTGAACAAGTATTTTCAGATTTCCCACATCCAGCATGCGGCCTTCAAGTCTAGTTTGCTCTTTGTGCATAAATGGCTTGAACGTCCACATGATTCAAACAGGCAAAAGACTGCATACAGAATGAACACGTAACAGACATCATCAATTTAGCTATAAACAAGGAAAAAAATTCCAAAATGAATTCAAACACAATCACAGAGAACTTGTATTAACTCCTCAGTGAGTTACTTTTGAAGATGCTAAATGGAGCAAACAACAATCCTAAATAAGCTATATAAAATGTATGAACAGATTGATCCATTTAGATGCAAATATATAAAATTATGCTACTTCAACAATCACATTGCTGAAATGCACCTAAACCGAACGATAGAACTGTGATGCTTCAACACAATTCCCAAAAGTAAAAAATGAAATTCTATGCAATACCAATCATAGAATTTACAGAGAATGTTCCATTTATATCATAAGTGCTGAAGCTCCGTCTAATAAAATCTCAATTTAAACTAGACAAGCTTGAATCTAAACAAAAGTATTTAGATTATTATCCCAAAAAAAAATTATTTAGACAGGGTCGATAACAATGGCAAACTAATAAAAACCAAAATCATGCATTTATTTCAGGCAAAGAACGCTTGCTTTTAGTTTCTTTATACTGTTACAATGAATATCCCAATGCACAGAAACCGATCTGACCTCGCGAATCTACAAAACCTAATATGCTCAAATCAGGTAACGAATGTACAACTAAAGACGAAGGATCTAGAAAGGGAGCTTCAATTCCTCATCAATTCTTAAAAATAAAAAAAGGTATTTACTATTATAAACCTGTGAAATCAAATCCAACTCGATTTTTCCTAAGATATACAAATACTCTCCAATTTTTTCAGCGGCCAAACAGCATACCCTCACTAAACACATCCAAAAACAGAAGCATACATGTACACGAAAGATACAGAAGTAGTATACCTCCTAAAATGGGATATGAATTTGGATCGAAGAAGCTTCAGAGGCTCTCTGAGATCTGAGAGTGTACGTGTTGATCGGAAAATGACCTAACTTCTAAAGTTATCGAATCTGACTCCCACGTCCTGATAATATCTTTTAGAAAATAAGAGAAAAGAGAAAAGGAATGATAAAGGTTACTTAAGTTTACTTTGATTACAAACATGTTTTATATACGATATATGATTGATTATGTATTATTCATACTATGTTAAGAGTGAGAAATTTAGGCACAATTTGAGTACAGATATTTATAAAATTTATTCAATAATTTTTGAACCAAAAAATTGAACCTTTTGGTAACTCAACAAAGTCCTTAAGGTTCTTGACAAACTCCTTACGAGGTGATCGACGAAGGTGTTCTTTGGTGGTTATTTTTTCTCTATAAATATTCCTCATTTGTCTCTCTATACCTATCTTTGTTGTACCAAAATTTGCTAAAAATTATATTTGAGTTAAAGTTACTTGGAGAATGTTCTAGTATTTGTGCTACTTTATTGTAGGTAAAATATAGTACTTAAGTATTGAGCTCTTGATTATTTTATTTTTTGTGTGAAATACAACATTGAGATTAGTTTAGGCTGTTTTGAAGATTCCTGAAAGCATTAGACATGTATGGTACATGGTCGACTATGTGTCATCAGTAGATTATTTGTGGTTCGTGATTGAAAGTGATTCCCATGGTGGTTATTGATTATTTGTGATTGAGGGTGGTCCTCACATTTGATTGTTCACTTTATATTATTGATCACGATTACTGATTACACCACATCGAGTGGTGTTGGCTTTGAAGTAAAGTCAAGTTCGTGTGTCAAACGAGGTTGTTACAAAGGCAACAAGTAAGGGAAGCGGGACATAGGTCCCAACTGATAAAGGTATTGATGTTTTATTTCTGTCAGGGTTATAATTGTTTTATTGCTTAGTGAATTGTTTGCTACTGAGTGGTTGACATGAGCAACTCGAGGATGTCACCATATAGATAGAAGTTATATGTGGGTTTACCTCGTTATATCGTATGTTGTGCATACTTTATTTTTTTGCTAGTATGATCTGAGTTTAAATCATATATGTTATCATATACTAAATTTTAAACTCTGATTCGAAAATCATATTTCTCTTTAGTTGCCTTCTACTTACTAAATAATATATCATTTGTTTAAAGTGTTATGGTTGCTTGAGTTTATTATTTATTGTTGTTGTTGTTAAGTGTTTTCTAACTCTGCTTTATTACTAGTTAGGATTCATAAGGAGTAATCTCAATAACTCGATATTAAAAGAGACTTCGAGGTACTAGACTTCACGAAAGCAAATGTAGTAAGTCCCAAGCAGTAAATGGTAATACGAGACTTTGTCTGATCCTACAAGGTATTCTCTGATCTTTTGCAATGTAAGGTGATTAGTAAGATCATTCTCTAGAAACTTCTACTTCTTCATCCTCCAAAGACTAGCTCTACTTCAACTACAATTAGATCCGCAAAAAATAAAGAAGTAATAAATATAGAAAATATTGAACAAGAGTTAGCTAACTGAATGTTCCTAAAGTAGGAACTTCACAAGTCTATAATAAGGGTAGCTTTCTCTTTAAATCTAACTATATAATAAAAACAAGAGAAGAGACATATCCTTTAGCTAAAGAATCATTAGACTTAAGCTTATTATCTCAAGGTCTTATACCAACATGTAGAAAAGTATAATTATCTGATATTGGTCTGGTACAAATTATACAAACCTCTTACTGTAGAAGGACTTAATAATTCAGTCTTATTCTCAGTGTTAGAGATAAAAGACACAACGGATTAAAGATTCGATGTTGGGATGTATTGAATCGTCCTTAAGTTCGGGACCAATATATTTTAATTGCTCTAATTTCTCTCGTGTGCATTAAAGATGCAAATGTTTTAAAATGTTTAAAGATAGATGTACAGACATTACGTGGTTTATACGGAAGCTAAGGAACCAAGAATATTGCTCTCATATATGTAGTATATTTCAAAGTCATGAACACTATCTCCGTATTATCAACTTAAAATCTCTCATCGAGATAAAAAGGAGAAACTACGCTATTTCAAACAAATAGTGAAAAACCGTACTAGCTACACACCCAAGAGTAACGTACTGGGACAAAATTACCCTTCCGTAAAAGTCAAGTTAATACAACAAGAACCTCAAAAGGTTAAGATCCTCAAAATATCAAGTCGATCAAATAATAGAACATACGAAGATGGCTCAAGAGAAATCATGTTTGACTCAACAAGAAAAGTAAGAATATCCGAGTCAAGACCATCAACTACAAGCAACCGATTCTCAAATGTTTCTGGAAAGATTTTCAAATGTTTCTATAAATTCTTCGAGAGGAAAAGAAACCGATTTTTGAAGGAACTCGAGGTTTCCTTCCGGGAATAAACTTACCGCCTTTATTAAAATATCGATCTAAAAGATCCAAACAAACAGAAGAAAGATCTAATAGATCCGAAGAAAGACGAAAGACACCCAGTCCAACACTCTCTCGATACGGGATACGAATCAAACACTAGATTCCATAATGTTAGCGATGTTACAAAAACCCTCATTTAATGAATCTCTAAAAGAGATGTTTTATGATCCGGTAAAATTAAAAAAGAAAAGTATTTTATTCTCTAAAAAGAGAACAACAAAAATGTTCTATGAAAAGTATAAAGCATTCTTACAAGATGCAGTAAAAGAAGAATAGAGAAGGAGAGAATTAAATTTCTTCGACTTTATCATCAAATATTCTGAAAAGAAGTGGAATCATAATTCTCGAAGTTCACAACCTTCAAAAGGTCCATCGACATACACCTTAGAATCTGGAGAGAAAATAATGGCAAAATTTCATCCCCTGTAAGCCATTAAGATATCGAGAAGGTACAAGCAGCTTCCTTACAAAGGAAACTCAACAAAACCGTAGTTACAAGCCACATGTATGAATCAGAATCAAGTTATGTAACAAGGAAACTATACCAACTTATTCTTACAAACAAATGGGAATCGCTTAACAAGAATTGAAAATCGTGTATAAACCGAAAGTTTACCATCTACTTCTAAGAAAGAGGTAAACCATCTTTAAACCTATCCCGCATTTTAAATTAAAAAAGGAAGATAACTCAGAATTCTTAAAAGAATTACTAGAAAAATGTCTAAATTAGACACCTACAGATAGAGGAAAATCAGAAGAATGCTCAAGAAGATCTAAATGAGATCTCCGAAAAGAAGTAGATGAAATTTATCAATATCTAAAGGATTCTTACACAAATGATTCTGTAGAAATAAATAAATTGGAAAACCAATTCCAAAGATACAAAACAAAGCCTTATTATCCTAGGCAATCCGCCGATCTACAAATCAAGAAGAATTACCTAGCGTAACAAGATATTCTGGTAGTACCATTCAAGAATGGAGTATTGACTTACCATTATCTGAATATCAAGTCATTCGGTAATTAAAAAATATGCTTATGTATGCACAAAGAATCAGTTTCGCGGAACTCAGATAAAGAAAGACAGTTAGCAATAATAGCCAAGCTTTGGTCGGGCATAAGGTCAGCGGGACACTCACTTAGGTCCTCAAGAACGCCATACAATTCTTAGCTCAATTAAGCAAGAAGTAAATGAAAATGGTGACGTTTCCGATAGAAGACACTCAACACACTCGTTTACACGATATTGTTGCACTTTGTGGAAGTACAACTCAGAAGAAGACAGAGTCACAATGTACCTTATAAGCTTAAGATGTCCTACCATGTCACATTTTAAATGGTATAAGGACGTCTTCTTCTCTAAAGTTTTTACAAGAGAAGACTCTAATAGCGACTTTTGGAAAGAAAGATTCATTACAGTGGTTACCTACCCTATTTGTCGATAAAATTGCAAGACTCCTCGAGCCAAGACGCATGTTCCATACCATACCAGATGTATACATTTGGAGTAACTAGCCGCTGAAATAGTGGGTATGATTAGCATTCGTACTAATACGAAGCTCAAAAGACAAGTTGATAAAGAAAGAATCCAAAGTAAACAAGCTCTTAGTGAGACTTTTGTGAACAAGATGGATATCAAAATATCCTTAAAGGATTATCTCAAAAGAAAAGACCATAAACCTCAAAAGGCTTACAAAAAACCTTGGTTTAAAGAATCAAGAACTTATCCTTCTAAAAGAAGAAAAAATCTAAGAAATTTAATCGACTAAAAGGCCCAATAATGAAGCCCCATTTACTAAAGGTAAAATACCAACTTGTTATAAGTGTGGAAAGCGGGACACTATAAATCAAATCGCAAGAGTCCAACAAAAGGTCAATGAATTAAATATTGACGAAACTTAAAAACAAGTTTCTACAAATACTTTTATCAGAAATCTTCCAAGAAGAAGATAATGAAGAGGATTATAAGTAGATCCTCATCGCCTTCATCTCAAGAAGATGAAACAGATCAAGAAAACTGAATGCGACATTATAAAAGCCATCATTAAAATGAATGGTTTGGACTTAAATGTCTTAACAAAAGAAGAAAACTTCATTTTGGATATTATAGACAAGATTCAAGATCCAAGAAAAGAGAAAACCTTAGCAAAATACATAGAAGTCATAAAGGTTAAGTCCCTTAAAGAAAAAAATCAAAAGGGATTACAAGCTCAAATGCAAATGACATCAAAGAACAATATTCCTTCAATGAAATACTCAAAAGGATTAGAATACTCTTCCCGAAATTTAGAACCAATGTAAGTGATCTCAGACAAGAGATTAATCAAACTAAAAGAGATCTTAAAGATCTAAAAACAAGGGTTCAGATCCTTGAACTACAACAATGTGTCCAAACACCACTCATCTCTGAAAATGAGATAGATAATAAAGGAGAAGATTTTGATAATCTCTTAGAAGAAGTCCCAAAAATTCCTACTGATAAGAAGAAAGAAATCCTCAATGAGGAAGAAGACTCTCACTCAGAATTTGCTGATATGCACTTTGTCAACTCCTTAGACAAAGTCGTAAACCACAAATGGTACTCAAAAGTGACCATTGTGATCAACAAAGAATATTCTTTCAAAGCAGAAGCCCTAATAGATACGTGAGCCGATCTAAACTGCATTAGCGAAGGCATTGTACCTACCAGTATTTTACAAAACCACTCAAATATTAACTCGCTAATGGTGGAAGAATGCCTATACATTATAAGTCATTCAACGCAACATTGTATGTAATAATGGAGTATGCCTAGAAACTACATTTTTATTAAGTAAAGAATTATCAAGAATGGTAATTCTAGGCACACCATTCATCAACATGCTATATCCTTTCAAAACCACTACGTATGGATCAAAACAAAAATTGATGGATATCCTATTATTTTCAAGTTCACAAAAGAACCTCAGATACATGAAGTAAATTACCTTAAAGGTAAGATTACCGAAAAGAAAAGTTTCTTTTTTCCTTAAAGGAAGAAATGAATTACAAAACATTCAACAAAAGATTTTCTCTAAAGAAATACAAGAGAAAAATCCAATCTCTCAAAGAGAAATTTGAAAAAGAGATACGTGTCAAATCCCTAGTGCATTTTGGGAAAGAAAGAAACACGTGTGGTAGAATTGCCATATGAACCTAACTTTACAGAGGCCCAAATCAAGACAAAGGCCGTGCCCATTCAAATGAATGAAAGACACTTACTCATATGTAAGCAAGAAATGTAAGACCTTCTAAAAAAAGAAGTTAATAAGGCCCGCATTTCTCCTCGTCCCGCCTCGCATTTTATGCGGAGAATAGTGTTGAAATCGAAAGGGAGTTCCTCGACTCATAATTAATTATAAGCCCCTAAATAAAGTACTCGTATGGATAAGATATCCATTACCCAACAAAAAGACTTACTTAGTCGACTAAACAAGGCTTTGGTATTCTCTAAATTCGATATGAAAAGTGGATATTGGCAGATACAAGTAAAGTAAAAGATCGCTACAAAACAAGCATTTATCGTTCCATTTGGGCTTTACGGCGGAATGTTATGCCATTTGGGCTCAAGAATGCCTCTAAGTGAATACCTAAGATTATGAAGGACATTTTTAACCCTTATTTAGTGGTTCACTATTTGCCTGCCACAGACGATGTCCTAGTCTACTCAAATTCGAGACCAACACCGGGAAACACTTAGTGTGTTCTTTAAAACATACCAAGTCCAATGGGCTTGTTATGTCATCTAAAAGATGAAGTTATTTCAGACCCAAGTAAGATTCTTGGGCCATAACATAGAAAATGGACTTATAAGTCCTATCGAGAGATCTATAGTCTGCGGAAAAATTTCCTGGATGAAATAAAAGACAAAAAACAGAAAGATTTAGAGTCTTAATTATATTTCGCATTTTTATAAAAATTCAAGGCAAGACGCTGCCCATTATTTCAAAGATTAAAAAAGAATCCTCCGAATGGAATACACTTGCACAACAATGGCCCAAAAATCAAGCTTCGAGCCAAAAGAGTCTCCCATGCCTAGCTTTTTTATCTGATCCCGAAGCTTCAAAAGTAAATGAGACCGACGCTTCGGAGATAGGTTATGGAGGCATTCTAAAACAGAAAATGCCTATAAAAGAAGTCTTAGTAAGACATACTTCAGGCACCTGGAAACCAGCTCAAAAGAATTATTCTACCATTAAGAAAGAAATATTGGCTATTGTTCTGAGCATTACTAAATTCCAAGATGACCTTCTAAAACAAGAAGTTCTTACTTAGAGTTGATTGCAAGAGTGCTAAAGAAGTACTTCAAAAAGACGTCAAAAATCTAGCATCAAAACAGATTTTTGCTAGGTGGCAAGCCATTTTATCTATATTCGATTTTGATATCGAATATACAAGGGCAAGAGAACTCACTCCCGGATTTCCTCACTGTGGAATACTTACGGCTACGAAGAAAACAAATTATCTTTAGGCACCGAAGAAAGAAAAGGCTCCTCAAAAGGAGTACGAATGGCATAAGATTACACATGTATCTATCATCTCAAGAAGACGAGATATGGCCAAGTCACCCGATCGTAGCTAATATATATCTTAAAGATAATTTACCAAAGAAATACTACCCCTAAATCTGTGGGAATATTATGAATTAATCTTAAAAAGAAACCAATTCGGGTTGACATAATCCATAACATGAGAAATTCTCATGAAATCGCTTACTCAACCTTTAAAGTAAAAATATTTTATCTAAATCGATTGGAACTCTAACTTATTTGTTAGAGAAAGATTTAAAAACAAACGAATGAATCCATTCTCATATGACTACTTTGATTACATACATACGCGGGAAAACACGCTTTTTCATCAAAGTTCAAAGAAACCCCAGACGTCGTTTATCCAGTTCTTAATAGGAGATTATTATGCATTTAATGATTTTCCTACTTGGTTCAGGGATGGGTTCTCATTTTTTTGACCAACAAAAGATATATTTCCTCAAAAGGTTTTAGAAGTTTTTACATTATTCAAGAGTTTAATGTAAACTCTACTAAAAATGTACACTCATTCATTAATGTTTTTCTTTGCATTATACAAAGTCCCATGGATATGGAAACGGGATTACGCAAAGATCTAATCGGGATGAAATCTATTGTCTTATAAGACGATCACGGGAAGATGGTGGGATAAAACTCCACTAGAACAATTTGATAATCTTAAAATTATTGAATTATCCCAAGCCGCCAAAGTGAAAGAAATTAATGCCCCCAAGTCTCTCAAGGGTAAAACTAAAGTAGAAATTGTTATAGAAACCCTAAAAGAAAAAGGGAAAAGTGATGAATATATCTTTAAAAAATTAGAGAAATTATGCTCTGAAGAAGAAGACGAGAGCTCCAAAATTTCTAATGAAAAATTAGACTCAGAGCCTCTCGAAAGTGATTTACAGATGGCCGACTTGAACTAAAAGACAAGGCAACCACCCACTAAAGAAAGTGGCCGACATCAAAGGGACCCCTAAAAGCATCTCGACAAACGACTCCAAAATTCAAATAGGGACACACCACCAAAGAAAGGGACCACTCTTCACACGGGAGAGACCGTTTTGAAAAAAGTCTTACTAGACTTATCTTGTGAATTATTGTAATTTGTTTGTAAATGAGCCTCTTTATCTATATAAGGCTCTTAGATTTCTAAGCAAATCATCCGAAGAATTTCATATATTTTTCATACTCTAAATTCGCTAGTATCCTCTGTAATATATCCATATTAATAAACTATAGTTCATATATATACTCTTTATATAACTTAGCAGATCCTGGTCAAAATTGGTATCAAAGCCATCTAAGTTGGAAAAGATAGTAGTAGATTCATAGTGAGTAATCTCAATAATCCTGATATTAAAAGAGACTTCGAGGTACTAGGACTTCGACGAGCAGCGCAGAAGTAAGTCCCAAGAGAGGCAGTGGTAATACGCATGAGACTTTGTCTGATCCTATTAAGGTATTCTCTGATCTTTTGCAATGGTAGGATTAGTAAGATCATTCTCTAAAACTTCTACTTCTTCATCCTCCAGCACTAGCTCTACTTCAACTACAATTAGATCTGCAAAAAATAAAGAAGTAATAAATATAGAAAATATTGAACAAGAGTTAGCCAACACCACTCGATGTGGTGTAATCAGTAATCATGATCAATAATATAAAGTGAACAATCAAATGTGAGGACCACCCTCAATCACAAATAATCAATAACCACCATGGGAACCACTTTCAATCACGAACCACAAATAATCTACTGATGACACATAGTCGACCATGTACCATACATGTCTAATGCTTTCAGGAATCTTCAAAACAGCCTAAACTAATCTCAATGTTGTATTTCACACAAAAGGCAACAAGTAAGGGAAGCGGGACATAGGTCCCAACTGATAAAGGTATTGATGTTTTATTTCTGTCAGGGTTATAATTGTTTTATTGCTTAGTGAATTGTTTGCTACTGAGTGGCCGATACGTAGCAACTCGAGGATGTCACCATATAGATAGAAGTTATATGTGGGTTTACCTCGTTATATCGTATGTTGTGCATACTTTATTTTTTGCTAGTATGATCTGAGTTTAAATCATATATGTTATCATATAGTAAAATTTAAACTCTGATTCGAAAATCATATTTCTCTTTACTTGCCTTCTACTTACTAAATAATATATCAGTTGTTTAAAGTGTTATGGTTGCTTGAGTTTATTATTTATTGTTGTTGTTGTGTTTTGTTAAGTGTTTTCTAACTCTGTTTATTACTAGTTAGGGATGAGTCCTTAAAGAGTCTATAGCTCGTCACCCTGGTTGTGGATCGGGTCACAGAATCTTTGAATTGGTATCAAAGTCAGCGCACCCTTTTAGTGCTTAACAGCTCTGGTATTGATTCGTTTAACTCACTTATCACACACGCATATTTCTCTCTAATGGACTCAAAAGAAGGAGGTAATATAGGTAGGCCTCCATTGTTCAATAGACTAAATTATTCCTATTGAAAATCTCAAATAAAGGCATTTTTGTGTTCTTTTGGAGACCGTGTATGGTTGATGCACAAATTTTGTATTTGATAAATAGCTCATAAGTGCATGAATCACTTTATAAGAAATAATAAATATATTTTTAAAGTTGATCTAAAAAGAAATTATTGTATGAAAATCCTACACAATTGTTTGTGTTTGAAAATCCTATTATAATGACATAAATTTAAAGATAAATTCATTTAACAAATACTATAAAGATAAACATTTAATCATTCAATGGATAATTTATAGGAAATATTACTTAGTTAATCATACTTGTTTAAAATTAATAAGGTTATTAAGTATATAAATTAATATTACTGATTTTCTTTTTTGTATGAAAATATCTCCAGATCGTGATCAAATTCATTATTAATAAAAATAAATTAATATCTTAAAGGTCAATATTACCAATAAATTATTATTAAATTATGATTTATTTTTTAGGAAATAGAAAACTATCTAAATCACTACTTAAGACTAAGCACATAATTTAGATTTTCATTCAACCTGTCATAGTTGGATTTAAAATTGATGTATCTTATAAGTAACTTTTGATTTTAAATATATTATGAAAAATATGTCGTCAATATATTTTTTAATAATACTTTTTTGTAAAAAATATTTAAAGTAGAATTTTATTCTAAATCAAATCTAGATAACCAGGTCATAAATCTAATATTCATGTTTTAAATTTACTACAAAAAATATGTCGTCAATATATTTTTTTGTAACAAACTTTTTAAAATTCTTGAATGAAGAAATAAAAATCAATTTATTTTATAATTTTATTTATTTAAATTAATATTTCACAAGCATAGCAACATAAAAAAATATCCCATAATAACATTAAGCTAAACATGTTTAGATTTAATAAATAACTAGAATATTAAAAATAGCATTTAAAACAACACATAAAATTAATCTAAAAATAAAAAAAAATACATTTAAAATTTATACCTCAAGCATATCCTTCTAAGTATAGAATTTCAGTAGTGATCTTATATTTGGAAAATCTCTGAAAAGATCTACCAATACTTATTTATTGGATTGAAAGAGCTACTATATAACTAAAAAGTAAAACTATAAGAATTCTCGTAGAAAATTTGTTGGAAACTCAAAAGGTGTTCTTGAGTTTTGTGTACTATTATAAGAGAGAGAGTATATATAGTACTAGAAAACATTACGAAAGGAGAGAAAAGGGGATCAAAAGGTCGCATGCTACAGTGCATATTTTCCACTATCATGGCATGCTTTAATTCTTGACGCATTCAAATCATGATCCGATACACTTTAATTGTGGCACACAAACTCTACCATTGTGGCTCGCATTAAACTATGTGTTTCCAACTTCTCTTTGTTTTACCCCTTACAAGCATAGTTGGTACATATGTAGGGCTTACATATGTTTATTCTTTTATTCTTTTTTGTTGCAATTGAGTGCTGTTAGGTATGATTCTCCAAGTGCTTATCAATTGAATCATTTTGAAGCCAAACATACTTGAAAAATAACACAATATATCCATGATTTTGAAAATATATATTTGTTAAAATAATAATAAAATCATGCAAATTTAAAATTATTTTGACCCTAAAGTGCAAATAAATCACATAATATTTAGTATTTTTTAAGCACTAATAACTTGTTTCTGGTTGAAAATGGCTAGACGTACCTAACCAAAACCTTTTATAATAATATTGTAATTCCTAAACCAATTATTGAGTGGACAAAAGAAGAAAGTAAAGAATCTGAATAGAATAGCAAGGAACTAATATGCAATCATCAGGGCTATTATGCTTGATGAATATAAAAGAATTTAGAGTTGTACTACATATGAAGGTACTTATGCAGTCAAGAGATCCAGAATTCTGAAGTTGAACAAATACTTTGAGCTCTACATTATGCAAGAGGATTAAACTTTTTAACAATTTTTATGCTTGATTTTTAAATACTATCAATTATTCTTAAAAGTTGGGTAAACCTTTCAGCAAAGAAAAACATATTAAGAAGATCATCATTAGCCTCCCTTATTAGTTTCACGCCAAGGTTACGGTGATTGAGTCCATTCATGAGCCTAATAAACTAACTATGAATGAGTTAGTTGGTGATTTACAAGTCTTCAAATTTTATCATCTATTAGCCAGACAAGATCAAATTGCTACTAATAGCTTGGCACTCAAGATTACCAAGAGTAGTGGTCCCAACAAGGAAATTAATGCCATTATTTTAAGTGATGATGATTCTGACACTGATAAAGAAGAAATGACATTACTTGCCAAAAGGTTAACCATGTTACTTTAGGAAAAAGAAACCCTCATCTAGCGTTGTTGGAAAAAATAGTTTGAGCATCAAAGGCTCGAAATCAATTAAGATTGATGAAAACTCAGTTAATGAAGCTGAGAAACCTAGCAAATGTCATCTCAACAAAATCAAGTGCTATGAATGTGGGAAGCCCATACATACTTCTTCTAATTGTTTTCATAAGCAAAAACGCATGAACAAGTGTGCTATGAAGGCTAAGGTTATTGTTTTAGACAATGCTAGTAGTGATGATAAGGATGCACTAACTTTCCAGTGTTTTTACTTCAAGTAATGTCTTAGATCCTTTAACTGTCACCTTATATGTATAGAGGTTCTTTATGAAGATGATGAAAATGAGTAAGATGAGTTGCTCGATTCTTACAATGCACTTTTATTGGAGCATATTAAGTTAGAGAAAGCTAAAAAAAGGCCTTGGAGAGCTTGGATGAATAAGAACGAGAGATAAGCGCATTAAAAAAACCTTTTGAAAAAAAGTCCACAATCAATGGTCAATAACTTGATCTCACTAATAGGTGTGAAGTCATTTAAAAGAGATACAATGATTTATAAGAAAAGTTCAACACAAATCATGAGAAGATGAATAAACTTGAGGACCAACTAAATTGTTTCACTTCATGTAAAGCTACTTCTATGTATGTCAATCTTGATCCATCATCTAATCATAAGACTAAAGTTTATCAATTGAAGAAGCAGATAATGGTCCTTGAAAGTACCAAAGAGTATATGGCTTAAACTCTTACTGAAAAAGAAGTTGAAGTTGAATAACTGTATGAGAGAGTTGGGATTCATAACAATTTAGTGGCTTACCTCTATTCTTTCATAAAAGAGAATGAAAATTTAATTACATCATTAAAGGGTAAACTCTATGTGAGTGAGAAGGAACTTACTTATTCATCCTTTACTATCAACAAAATGATGAATGGTTCTCAAAAATTAAATTATCAGTATCACCAATTCTTTTAGTGATAAACATGGTAATGAGTATAATGAAGGGTTTTCTATTTCCACTATAGCTGCTCCTAAGTTTGATAAGTCAACTATACAAGATCCAAGTTGATTTCTACTATACCACCCAAAAAGGTAAGTCGGTTGTTTCACTCTAACCAGTTGCCTATAGCAAAGTGAACATCTCACCTAAAGCTAGTTCTTCATGTTGCTAAATTTGCACTAGACCCTTTTTCACTTCCTAGTGGCTCAATTTCAAGACTTAGAGCTAAACTTTTCAAGGAAGCACTAAATATGCTAATCTATGAGAATTGGGCTGATTCTAAAATGACCAAGATGGACTCAAATAATAATCAAGGCTTAGTCCATGTTATCAAAGCAATTGAAGAGGCTTATTAGCATGCAATTTTGTAGCCAGCAAAGTTTGACCATTAAAATGTGTGAATTTGAAGAGTTTCAAGCATATTAAATATGAGAATAACTTGGTCTTAGCTAAGCATGTTAAAGTATATTGAATCTAGTCATTTAGCTATTTATTTGCTGTCTTTTGAAGTCCAAATTGGCTATCTTAAGAAGTCCAAAATAGCCATTTATTAGCTATCTTTAAAAGCCAATAAATAACTATTTATTAGGTATCTTTAGAAGACTAAGGGTCCAAAAAAGATAAAGAACTTGTTTAGTCTAATTTTTGTCCTCTAATTATAACTTTGCCTATTCTTAGAGGGTTGTTCCAAGTATAAAGAGGAGTACTACAAATTTTAAAGAACATATTATAATTATTAAGAAAATTATCTTCTTGTGAGGTCTTGTGTTTCTCTTAGTTCTTAAAAGAACTCTTGAACTTATCAAGTTAATCTTGTGGCATTCAAACAACCAAACTTATCACCTTGAATTCTTGAGAGAATCCTTAGGTTTTCTTGGTGTGGCATTTCAATCCTTCATAGTCTTGATTTTCATCTTGTTAGGTGATGGGTTAAGACTCAACAAATCTTGTCTTCATGATCTTCGGGTTTTGATCCATCATTATTATTGGGTTTCATCACAATTGTTGGTAGGATTCGTATCATTTGGTATCAGAGATTTGGTTCTAAGATAAGTTTTACTATCTTTTATTTTCATTCTATTTCCTAATTTCCTATTCCTTGCTATAAAAAAAACTATACAATTTCAGTTAGAAATCTCTCAGTACACAAAGAGTAAAATTTCTCATTTCATATCATTTCTTGGTACACGATTCTAGTAAAAAAACATCTTCTTGTTAATCTTGTTTCTATCCTTATTCAAGTTCTTGATCTTTGTAATGAGTATTGGTTGTTTCTCATTTTTGAATTTCTATTGGATTATTTTGAATTAGTTTCTTGAAGTTTGATTAAGAAGTAAAAAAGATACAAAGGAGTGGAAAAATGCAAGAGTGTGTGAGACCATAAAAAGTTAGAGTGAAAAACACGAGTGCAAGTGTATCAATTCTTGAGTGAAATATGTAGGGGAGTGCTTGTGAGGGTTCTAACCTTGTTTTGTAGATTCTAAACATGTCCAGTAATCAAGAAAAAGATAGAACTAAAGAATGTCGACAACCCATAGTTCCAAAACTCCAAATGCAAGCATTCATAGGGGAGATGAGGTGTATGATGAGGGCTGAATTAGAGCCTATTCATGAGAGGTTAGATAGGGTAGAAGAAGGGACTCCTAGGGGACAACAATAAGACATTCCCAATAGGCATCAAGGTGGGTATGTTCCATCGTAGAATGTGGAGGAAGAGGCGGAGATAGAGGAGTCTGGTGAACCATATTTGAACCAGGGTATGTTTGAGCGAGGGTATGGGAATAGAGAAGCTAGGATGGGTAGGCCTAGGAGGGATTAATTACTAATTAATAGGAGGAGGAATAAAGAGCCACTCGTGGGCACTTAGGAAGAGATGAAAATGCTTATGAGGAAGCATTTTGTACCCAATCATTATTATAGGGGATTGTATCAAAAGTTGTAGAGTTTAACTCAATGTCCCAATAGTGTGGATGAGTATTACAAAGAGATGGAGTTAGCTATGATCTGGGCTAATGTAGAAGAGGATTAGGAAGCCACTATAGATTTATTTTTACACGATTTAAATCGTGAGATTGTAGATATAGTTGAGATGCAACACTATCTTGACTTGACGAATATGGTACATCAAGCCATAAAAAGGGAGGAACAATTCAAACGAAAGGGATTGGCTAGGAGGGGATAACCTATGGCTACCACTAGTCCATGAAAGATAGTTCCAAAAAGGGACAAGTAGCTACAAAATAAGCCAAAACTTAAACTAACTAAGAATGACAACTCAAATATTGTCACTAATTTTGGTAACACCGAGACTTTGAGTTCTAAAACATATGATCTTAAGTGTTTTAAATGTCAAGGGCGAGGACACATAGCCAGCCAATGTGTGAAGAAAATGATGTTAGTGATAAATGCTCAAGGAGATCTTGAGTCGAAGAATAAGGAAGAGGTAGATGATGATGACGTACCATCTTTGGAGGATGTTAATGATGAGAAAAATGCGATTGTTGGAGATTTATTGGTAGAAAGGTGAGTTTTCAATGTGCAGGTTAAAGAGGAAGAAAGTAACCAAAAGGAGAATTTGTTTCAAACCCGGTGCTTTGTAAATAATAAAGTTTGCAGTGTCATTATCGATGGCAGAAGTTGTAAAAATGTAACCAGCACTAATTTGGTGGAGTAATTGGCATTAACTACCTTGAAACATCCTCAACCTTACCGACTTTAGTGGCTAAATGAAAGTGGTGAAGTAAGGGTACAAAACAAGTATTGGTGGCATTATCCATTGGCAAATATGAGGATAAGGTGCTTTGTGATGTGGTTCCTATGCACACATGCCATTTATTGTTAAGGAGACCATGGCAGTATGATCTCAAGGTTATGCATAATGGATTCACAAATGAGCATTTTTCACTCTTAAAAGGAAACCTATTACTCTTGTGCCATTAACTACAGAACATATCAGGGAGGACCAATTAAAGTTACAAAGATCAAATGGAAAAAAGGAAAAAGAAAGGAAGGATGAAGTTGAAAACAAAAGAGAGTTTAAAAAAAGGAGAAAAAAACATTGATCAAAGTGAACAAAAAAGAGAGAGCATTTTGGCAATAGTGAGAACAAGAGAGGAAAAATTCAATTATATTGCAAAAAGAAGTGAGATCAAGAGAGCATGATTTTCACATTAGCCCCTTATTGTACTCATGTACAAGGGAGCTCTTTTATGTACTAATGATCTCGTCGGTGCATTATCGAGTGATATTGTTTCTCTTTTGTAGGAGTTTGAAGATCTCCTTCCTGAAGAGGTACCTCATGGTTTACCTACAATTCGAGGGATTGAACATCAAATTGACTTCATACCTGGTGTATCAATTCCAAACCGACCTACTTATAAGAGTAATCTTGAGGAGACCAAAGAACTTTAGAGGTAAGTAAGTGAATTATTAGATAAGAGGTTTATGCATGAAAGCATAAGTCCTTGTGTGGCCAACGCTATTGGTTCCTAAGAAGGATGGAACATGGAGGATGTGTGTTGAGTGCCGAGCCATCAACAACATAATTGTAAAGTATCATCATCCCAATCCTAGATTAGATGATATGCTAGATGAATTGCATGGTTCTTGTGTCTTTACAAAAAATTATCTTAAGAGTGGATATCATCAAACTAGGATGAAGGAAGCTGATGAATGGAAAACTACTTTTCATACTAAATATGATTTGTATGATTGGTTAGTGATGCTGTTTGACTTAACTAATGCTCCAAGAACATTTATGCATTTGATGAATCATATTTTACATGCATTTATTGGTAGATTTGTAGTTGTGTATTTTGATGATATCCTAATTTATAGGAAAAACTTGGAAGAACTTGTAATACATTTGAAATCTATTTTGGAAATTCTAATAAGGAAATAAAGGTTGTTTGCTAACCTCAAAAAGTGCACCTTTTGCATAGATAAGCTGGTGTTTATTGATTTTGTTTTTGGTAAGAAAGGAATTGAGATGGATGAGGAAAAGGTAAAGGTAATCCAAGTGTGGAAATCGCCTACAACAACCAGCCAAATGAGGAGTTTCCACAGCTTGGCTAGTTTCTATAGATGATTTGTGCATGATTTTAGTAGCTTAGTCACCCCTCTTACTAAAGTCATTAAGAAAAATATACCATTTACGTGTAGGAAAGAGAAAGAAAAGGAATTTAATCTGATAAAAGAAAAGTTAACTAATGCACCTTTGCTTGTCTTGCCTAACTTTGCTACAACTTTTGAAATTGAGTGTGATGCTTCAGGAATAGCTATTAGAGCTATTTTGATGCGAGAAGGACATCCTATTGCTTATTTTAGTGAAAAGTTGAATGGGACAACCCTAAATTACCCTACTTATGATAAGGAGTTGTATGCCTTAGTAAGGGCTTTTGAAAATTGGAAACACTATCTATGGCCAAAGGAATTTGTGATTCACACAAATCATGAATATTTAAATCATTTTAAAGGACAACAAAGGTTAAAAAAACGCCATCCCAAGTGGGTGGAATTCATTAAAACATTTCCTTATGTGATTAGATACAAGAATGGTAAGGAAAATATGGTGGCTGATGCATTATCCCGAAGGTATGCTTTACTCTCCATTTTAGATACAAAACTATTTAACCTTGAATATATTAAAGATTTGTATGCACAAGATACTAATTTTAGTGATGTATTCAATGCATGTGAAAAAGTGGCGCTTGGTAGGTTTTATAGGTGATGACTCTATGAAAGTAGAGTCATTAGTACATTTTTTTACTTAATATTTACTTGTTTTATTCAATAAATAGTATTTTTATGGCCAAAAATATTAAAATAAAACTTTTTAGTGAAAATAGGTGAAAATATAAATTTTGAAATTTTTATAAATTTTTTATGAATTTTTCACGTAAGGCCAATCAAGAGCTGTCACGTGGCATGCCACGTAAACAGAGGAGCTAATTGAGCAAGCCACACAGACGCCACATAAATAGGGACAGTGAATAATGTTACGTTGCGTATGAGGAGGACGGACCGTGTGCCACATGTCAATACGATGTTCATTCTGAGTTTGGAGATCGCTCAACCCGCCATGCCACATGTATTAAAGAGATTGATTGTATTTCTTCTTTTACTATTTTCTTTATCAATTTTTATGTCTTTCTTTATGAAAAATATGAGCTTTATAAATACAATTATGTGTAGTTAATTTATTAATCTAGGGATCTTATGAACCCAATTTTCACCATGTGATGATTTAATATTTTACCCTAATTATAATTATAATTATAATTTAATTATATTATTTAATCTTATTTATATGCTATTAATTTTTTGGCCAACAATTTATCTATAGAGATAATTAAATAGATTTTAGAGAATTATTTAATTGTTTATCTTGATTAAATAATATACATAGTTTCTAGGCAGAGATGTATGATTTTTATGTATGTGATCCATAATTGATGAGCTTAATAAGTAGTATGCAATTTAATTGGCATGAGAGTGTGATTAAATTAATTATTATATGGTGTGTAGTTTATTTGAGAGAGGAATACATGCTAGGTTAGATTCAATTGATCATGTAATTAATTAATAATTATATTGGGAGGATTTTAGCGATTTACATGTCTAGAAAATTGAGGGATTAAGTATTCCTAGATATTTTCTCATATATATTTTTAGTTACCAAATCTGATTTAATTAATTATTACTATTTACTTTTAGTTATTTTAATTTTGCTTCCTTAAAATATAAAAATACAATAAAAAAATTGATTTTTATTTTTTTAGTTTTAAAAATAAGTTTCTAATTAAACAATCTCTGTAGAAACGATTTTTTCTTATTATTATATTACTTATTACAATACATATACTTGCGTATTCACTGGACACACTTCATGTGTGGTGATCAAGTTTTTGGTGCCGTTGCTGAGAATTATAAATATTAGAAATTAATAATTTTTTTATTTTTTATTTAGGTATTTTTCTTTACTTTAATTTTAATTTTACTTTATGTATTTTCTTTTACTCACTTATTTATTTATTAAATTAAGTTTATTTATTTAGTTTTTTATTCTTTTTAAATTTTTATTTATTATATATATTTAATTTAGACATATCTTTTAGTGCTCTTAGAAACATAGAGTATAAAATGGCTTGCAATAATTCTCCATGGTTAATGAACGCGATGATAGCCATAAGAAAAATAGGTAGAATATATGAAGTAAATGATATCATGGCGCTTACAACTCAAGTGTCTTCTTTGGTAAATCTTTTGATGGTTCAAAACTCTCCAACGAGTATAAACTAGGTCCGAGATGCAAGGGTGTCTTATGTGTTTTGTGATGGAGCCCATTTGTTTGATAATTGTCCATATAATCCTGAATCGGTCTTCTATATATGTAATGTGAATCAAAATAATAATTCATACTCAAACACATATAACCTAGGATAGAGACAACATCTAAATTTTTCTTGGAATAATAACAATTAAGGTGGTAATCAATTCAACCATCAATCATTTCCACCACCTAGTTTTCAACAACCATAACAATAACAAGCCTGAAAAGAATCCACCTATTGAGCACAATACAAATGTTTTCATAGGGATGATGAAAGACTTCATCCAATCATTTAATACAAAAGTGTCAACTCAAGAGGCTTTGATTCAAAATTTGGAGAACAAAATGGGGCAACTTACTCAGGCTATAAGTCAAAGGCCTCAAGGTAACCTTCCAAGTGACACAATTGTAAACCTGAGAAGAGAATGTAAGGATCATTGCAACGTCATAGACTTGAGGACTGGTAAAACTTTAGAGGAAGAACATGGTACCCAAAAAAATGAGGAACTAGAAACTAAAAAGGATGAGGAGGAATTGGAGGATAAATAGAGTAATGGAAAGGAAATAATTCAGCCAAAAAAGCAACATCTACAAACCTACTATTCCTTTCCCTTAAAGACTACAAAAGCAAAGTCAAATACGCAGTTTTCAAAATTTCTAGAAGTCTTCAAGAAGTTGCACATAAACATATCATTTGTAAATGCACTTGAACATATGCCTACTTATGCCAAATTTTTGAAGGACATATTGTCTAAGAAAATGAGGCTTGGAGATAATGAAATAATAACCTTAATTGAAGGTTGTATTGCCATCCTTGCTAGAAAACTACCCCAAAATTTGAAAGATCCAAGTAGTTTTGGAATTCCTTGTATAATTGGGAACATCCACTTTGAGAAAGCATTATGTGACTTGGGTTCTAGCATTAACCTTAAGCCATTATCAATATTCAAGATATTAGGGGTTGGTAAAGCCAAACACACTTCAATAACATTACAAATAGCAGATAATTCAATTAAGAAACATTGGGGTGTGGTACAAGATGTACCAATAAAAGTAGACAAATTCATCTTTTTGGCAAACTTCATTGTGCTAGAAATAAAAGAGGACCATGGCATTCCTATCATACTTGTCTGTCCATTCTTAGAAACTGGAAGAGCACTTGATGTACAAAAAGGTGAACTTATAATAAGAGTGCAAGATGAACAATTAATGGTTGAAATTTTTAAGGAATTTGAAACCCTTGATATTGATAATGCTAATGAATGTTTAAGGATAAAAAAATATGTTGAGTCACCCACACTTAAGACTGTTACACGTGATGCTATGAACAAGGACATAAACTCAATAGAAAACAACTCAAATTGTTTTAACTTTGAAAGTAAGGCATCAAAGGTTGATATTATAGATTGTGTGAACTTTTTGGAAGGCACACCTCTTATGTATATATCAAAGGTGATTATGGGAAATTTTGATATAATATCTAAGCTCAAACCATCAATTAAAGTGCCACCAAGTTTAGATCCCACACTTTTACCTTCTTATCTCCAGTAAAGTATGAAAGTGAAAGAGTCCAATGGAGAGGTTAAAAAGCTAATAGAAATACATAAATTGGATCAGTTACGGTGGAGTGCTTATAAGAATGCCAAAAAGTTCAAAAATAAAACAAATATATATCATAAGAAGAGAATGGAGCACCGTGTTTGCAAGCCAAAAGATAAGGTATTATTGAACAAATCAAGACTCAAACTGTTTCTAGGCAAACTCAAAAGTACATGGATACAAAGGGATGTGTCTTAGGACTTGATATGACTGTCTAGTCAAGGACGTTAAACGTGATGCTGTTTGGGAGGCAACCTAACATTTTTTTACTTATATTTTCATTGTTTTTGTTTGTTAGGTGAATAAATATGGAGAGCAATGACGCAAAAAGAATGATCATTTCAATGATAGATGTGGTGTGCTGTGATTAAGGGAGTTTTCTTTTCTTTTACCTTTTCATATTTATATGTGCACATTGAGGATAATATTTAATTTAAGTTTAGGGGAGGGACCTTCATTCTCTACATTTTTCTTTTACCATGCATTATAAATTTTTAGGGAATTTTTTTAGGATGTTTTAAATCATGATTTGGGTAGAGATTGATAAATATATGGAAACTAAATGCATGCATGCTTGATATGAAATATATGAACTCAAGGATAAAAATTGGTTGTCATGACTTGTATAAGGAATATAACATATTTGTTAAGATATTTACATTAAGCATGTGATATGCTTGCTAGTTTTGATTGGATTGATTCAAATTTTTATGCACATGTTCATGATTGATTTTGGTGTTCTTATTGAGAGAAACTTTATAGTGAGTTATGAAAGTCGATGAGATCTATCAAGTTTTAGAATATATTTGATAATCCCTTGAGGTAAAATCCTAAATAGTATTTAGTAAAAGAAATGATGTAGGCCTTATTTGGATCGATTAAGTCTTTCAATCTAATCATTGTTAATATCCATAGTCACCCATTTAAGCCTAACAAAGGACTTTTCATATCTTTAAACCACATTTAATGCCTTATTAATAAGTATTACCTTTACCCCTGCACCTTTAGCTTGTATGAAAATAAAAAATTTCAATCATATGCTATGCTATAGCGTAAGATGAAATGTAATGTACCCTAAAAAAGCAAAACTCACAACACAATTATCCCTCTAAAGAAAAAAAATAGAATTGAAAATAAGTTTGGGGGTGTTGTGAAGTTAAAAAAATAGAGAGAAAAGAGATGTGGCAAAAGAGGATGAACTAAAATATCAAGCAAAAGCTCAACTGTAGTTAAAAAGTTCATGATTACAAAAAAAAAGCTAAGGTGTGAAAAGAGTTTAAGTGTCTTCATTTATCAACCCCCCACCTAAGCCTTACATTACAATCATCTACAGTCCTTATTGATCTTTTTCTAAGTGTATATTTATATTAGTGGAGAAGGATGTGAAAAATAGACTATTAAGATTTGTTCTAAGATTGAATTGATTAGCATACTCATAGAGGTTGATTTCATGGGTACATTGGATGATATCATGTGCAACATACACACACGAATAAATTTTCCAAAAACCTTCTATATCCTTGTATTGATGGAACGTTGATTGATGAATATATAAACCTACTTATCATAGGATTGTATAACTTTTGATAGGGATAGTTTTTGTGAAATATGCATGTACTAATCGAAGTATAGTTATGAATATACTACCCAAGTTATTTTATTTAGTTATACTTGGCTTTACTTGAGGACAAGCAAAGAGTTAAGTTTGGGGGTGTGATGACTTTATGAAAGTATAGTCATTAGCACACTTTTTTACTTAATATTTACTTATTTTATTCAATAAATAGTATTTTTATGGCCAAAAATATTAAAATATAAAATTTTTAGTGAAAAGTGGTGAAAATATAATTTTTGGAATTTTTTGGGATTTTTCTAGAATTTTTATAATTGTTTTATGAATTTTTCACGCAGGGCAAATCAAGAGCTACCACATGGCATACCACACATGCAGAGGAGTTGACTGAGAAAGCCACATAGATGCCATGCAATCAAGGACAACAAATAACTTTACGACTCATGTGAGGAGGACGGACTGAACACCACATGTTAGTACAACGTTCATTTTGAGTTTAGAGATCGGTTAACCTGTCATACCATGTGTCACCATACCATTGCTCCCTTCGTTCCACACGTATGCCACGCCATCCATTATTGCGAATCACTTTTCTCCACGTGGTGCTAACTCAATGAAAGTTGATTATGACTGGTCTCCTCTACCACACGTTGCGCCTTGATTCACCCAGTAAATTGTGTATGCCACATGTCATGCTGTGATTGGATGACATTGTCAGTTTTTCTTGTTTTGATCATAACTCTTGATCTAAAGCTGATCTAATGGTCCAGATTGCACCTGAGCTATATTTAAGCCCCTAATCACCCCATAAACCCTAAGTGGTCATTATTCGCATACTTTTGTCAGTTTTTGGAGCTAAAAAGATAGGAAAATTCAAGAGGGGACAATTTTGGTGGAGATTAAAGAGGAGATTAACACTACAATTCAAGAGATTGGTTGTATTTCTTCTTCTACTCTTTTCTTTATTATCAACTTTTATGTCTTCCTTTATGAAAAATATGAGTTTTATGAACACAATTATGTGTAGTTAATTTATTAATCTAGAGATCTTATGAACCCAATTTTTACCATGTGATGATTTAATATTTTACCCTAATTATAATTATAATTTAATTATATTATTTAATCTGATTTGTATGTTATTAATTGTTTGGACAATAATTTATCTATAGAGGCAATTAAATAGATTTGAGAGAATTATTTAATTGTTTGTCTTGATTAAATAACATGCATAGTTTCTAGGAAGTATAATTCTTATGTATGTGATCCATAATTTATGAACTTAATGAGTAGTATGCAATTTAATTGGCATGAGAGTGTGATTAAATTAATTATTATATGGTGTGTAGTTTACTTGAGAGAGGAATAGATATTGGGTTATATTCAACTGATCATGTAATTAATTGATAATTATATTGGGGGGATTTTAGTGATTCACATGTTTAAAAAATTGAGGGGTTAAATATTCATTGATATTTTCTCATATATCTTTTTAGTTACCAAATCTAATTTAATTAATTATTGCTATTTACTTTTAGTTATTTTAATTTTGCTTCCATAAAATATAAAAACATAATAGAAAAATTGATTTTTATTTTTTTAGTTTTAGAAATTAGTTTCTAATTAAATAATCTCCATGAGAATGATATTTTCTTATCATTATATTACTTATTACGATATGTATACATGCATATTCATTGCACACACATTGTGTGTGGCGATCAATAGGTATGATGGTTTTTTGTTTTAAGAAAATAAGTTGTGTGTGCCTATGTGTTCTTTGCGTGAGTTACTTATGAGAGAAGCTCATGGTGGTGATTTGATGGGTCATTTTGGTGTAGCTAAGGCTTTATGAATTTTCATGATCATTTTTTTGGCGTCATATGAAATGTGATGTGAAAAGAATCTGTGAGAAATGTATCACATGTAAACATGCTAAGTCTAAGTTGCTACCCTATGGTTTGTACACCCCTTTGTCAATACCTATTGAACCTTGGATTGATATTTCTATGGACTTTGTTTTAGGTTTACCTAGGACAAAGAAAGGGAGAGATTTAGGTTTTGTGGTGGTTGATAGATTTTCTAAGATGGCACACTTCATTGCATGTCCTAAAACTGATGATGCATTACATATAGCTTATTGGTTCTTCAAAGAGATTATTAGATTATATGGTATGCCTAAGACCATTGTTTTTGATAGGGATGGCAAGTTTTTGAGTTACTTTTGGAAGACTTTGTGGGGAAAGTTGCGAACCAAGTTATTGTTTTCTACTACTTTTCATCCACAGACGGATGGCCAAACAGAAGTGGTAAATAGAACTTTGTCTTCTTTGTTGCATGCTATCATTAAAAGCAACTTGAAAACATGGGAAGAATGTTTGCCACATGATGAATTTTCTTACAATCACATTCTGCATCTAAGTTTTTACCATTTGAAATTGTTTATAGCTTTAACCCATTGTCATATTTGGATTTAACTTCTTTATCTTTGAATGAACGAATTAACTTAGATGGCAAGAAGAAAGCAAAATTTGTAAAAATGATTCATGAAAAGACATGACTAAACATTGAAAGAAGGACCAAACAATATGTCTAATAAGCCAACAAGGGACATAAGATAGTAGTGTTATATCCAGGAGATTGGGTTTAATTAGTTGCACTTAAGGAAGGACCATTTTTCGGAGAAATGGCATTCAAAACTCCTACCTCGGGGTGACAGATCATTTCAAGTAGTGGAACACATAAATAATAACGCCTATAAGCTTGACTTACCAAGTGAGTATGGTGTTAATGCAAGCTTTGATGTTGTTGATTTGTCTCCTATTAACTTAGGTGATAATTTGAGGACAAATCCTTCTCAAAAGGGTGAGAATGATGCAAACCAAGGAGCTAGACATGTCAATCATACAAGTGGGAATGAAGCTAAATTTGCACAAGACCCAAATGTTTCAAGGAAGCACTAAATGGGCTAATCTATAAGAATTGGGCTGATTCTAAAATGATCAAGATGGACTCAAATAATAATCAAAGCCTAGACCATGTCCTTAAAGTAATTGAAGAGGCTTATTAGCAAGCAATTTCATAGCGAGCAAAGTTTGATCATTAAAGGGTGTGAATTTAAAGAGTTTCAATGATATTAAATATGAGAATAACTTGGTCTTGGTTGGACATGTTAAAATACATTAAATCTAGTCATTTAGCTGGGTGTCTTAAGAAGTCCAAAATATCCATTTATTAGCTATCTTTAAAAGTCCATAAATAACTATTTATTAGGTGTTTTTAGAAGACTAAGGGTCCAGAAAAGGTAAAGAACTTGTTTAGTTTAATTTTTGTGCTATAATTATGCCTTTGCCTATTTTTGGAGGGTTGTTCCAAGTATAAAGAGGAATACTACAAATTTTAAAGAACATATTGGAATTATTAAGAAATTTATTTTCTTGAGGTCTTGTGTTCCTCTTAGTTCTTAAAAGAACTCTTGAACTTATCAAGTTAATCTTGTGGCGTTCAAAAAACCAAACTTATCACCTTTAATTGTTGAGAGAATCCTTAGGTTTTCTTTGTGTGGCGTTTCAATCCTCCGTAGTCTTGATTTTCATCTTGTTAAGTGATGTGTTAAGACTCAACAAATCTTGTCTTCATGATCTTGGGGTTTCGATCCATCATTGTTATCAGGTTTCATCACAATTGTTGGTGGGATTTGTATCATTATTGCCTTTACCTGTTGTTACTCCTAGGTGTCACCACTGTTGTGAACTTAAGCATTTGGAGACCCTTATTACGGAAATATGACCTCTTATCCTCATATGAAAGTTAATATGAGGAATTTTTCTTCTTCTCTATGTACTACTAATGAATGCTTGAAAAATATTGAATATAAAGTTATTCAATGCATTTTTAATTCAAAATAGATTTTTATTTGCATAATTCTATCATCATTTTAGAAAATCTATATTTTTGAAATCACAGATATTTTTTTAGGTATTTATAGTTTCAAATTGATTCAACTGACAACACTTAAAGAATTGTACTTGAAAGCACTCAATTAGAACCTAGAAGAATAAAAGGATAACATATGTAAGCCTTACACATGTACTAGCCAAGTTGCTAGGGGGTGAAACCAAAAGAAGTTGAATAATTTTTTTTAGATTCAACGCATCTAGATTCAATACGTCCATATTCAATGTATCTAGATGAAATACGCCTAGATTCAACGCATCATAACTAAAATATACCATGATTCGATGCATGCTGCAATGGTGAATAAATGTTTATTTGAATGATGAAATCAAAATAATAATAAATATTAAAGTAAAATTATAAATGAAGCATGTAAATATTGTAAGTCCTTAGTGCCTTTTTTGGCGTTATGTGTGCAAAACTTAGAGCCTGTTTATTTTACTTAGTATTTTGTCTTTCTTTCTATAAGGTTAATGACTAATGGTAACAGATTCACTTAGTTAGGAACACTTTGTATGATTGCATGTTTTACACATACTAGGAGAGTTTGTTATGTTAGTATGCATGGTAGGTTATGTTTAGTGTTTTTGTTTCAAGTTGTTTTGTGGGTATTTATGAAAACTTGGTAATTTTTTGAACAAAAACATTTTTTTTTGTGCTCGTTGTTACCACTACCTCGTCACTATGAGCAATGAGGAGGGCAACGAGTGGTTGATGAGGAACCCAAGCTGCCTAAAATATTCTTTAAATAACCCTCTTTCATTTGTTTCAACAATTAGAAAAACGTGGGGAAGCTCTATCGATTTGAAAACTTGATTTTCAAGTGTTAAAGTGTTTTCTGATTATAGGTCACTAATACTTTGAGGTTTGTTCAGTATTAATAATTTGAGAGTGTTTTATAAAAAAAAATTGTATCAAAGTTTAGGTAAATTAAAGAAGAATTAATACCTGAGACTTAGATTACATGGTTAGGTCTCTAAGCTTTGGATAAGCCATACCTTTAGGATCCACTTGGTGTTGGTATTGCTCCAATAGAGAGCCAGATTCATCGTTGGATCATTGTAGCTACGAAAGCAACTAGCAAGGAAACAAAGGTGTAGTTGAGGCATATGTCTTGACTTATAGAAGTATTTATATTTATATATCTATTGAGTTGTAAACTATTTTATTCATTAGTGGATTGTTTGCTGTTATATGGTTGTCATTAGTTGCCTGAGGATGTTACCACAAAGGTAGGAGTTCTATGTGATTATATCAATATACTTTCTTGCTCTATTGTTTAGTTAGTACAAGCATAACTCTATCCAAGTATATACCTTGTATATAGGCATGGTGATATCAAGCTTCTCAATGCAAAATACCAAAAAGGTAATTTAGCTACTAGATATGAAATTACCCTATATAAGAAGCAGTAACAAAGACAATGCAAGAGATGTAGGATATGAGGCAGGTACAATATGCATTAACATTTGGAAGTCTGATGTATGCCACTTTGATAAACATAATTTTAACCTATGGTTTGCTATGTTTTTAAGTATGAATTTTATGTTTTATTATAGGAATTATGTTTTTTTGGAAGGTACTTTTGTGTTGTGTAAGTTCATGAGCTTTAGAAGAATCAGGGACCAAAACGAAGAAAAATAGTGAAAATAGGGCCATAAATGACAACTCGGACAAGTTGAAATGAACAAAAAGATAAAAAAAAATCATGAAAGCATGCACACTATGGCCCAAATAGTTTCATGCCATGGACTAGCCTTAGGTTATTTCTATGGGAGTTAGCACGTGCTGCGTTGATTTTTGGCGTGCATCGTTGCACCAGTAAAAGCATTCCACGTCCTGCCTTCATTTACTTTCCACTAATCCCTTTAGAATGGTGACATGTTTTTCCTATTTCTTCTTTTAAACCTGACCTATAATACTTCATAAGGAACTCTAAAAAGTATCAGCCAAATTCTACTTTTATTTTACATAGAAATTAGAGAGAAACTCCTAATTGTAAAGATTTTTCAAGAACTTGAAGAAAATGATCAATTAATTCAAGGACTTGGATTTAAAAATCATAAAAGTATTTAAATCGTTATATTTTATTTCTCTCTATATTTTTACTATATCTTTTGTAAATAAATTGATTATGATTAATTTGATTATGTTAGGCTAGATTATTGTGTGAGATTTTTGTTTTGATTTCGTGAATGGAAGAATATTTTGATGATTTGATTTAATTAAAAGTTGAATTGTTTCTTATTCCTTGCTCCTCTTATATTTGTTTATAAATTATTATTAGCCATTTTAATTTGTGATTAAAATGAATATTTTAGAATTAGACATTAGACATATCATTTATGTTTAATTATGCAATTATGAACAAAAGTCTAATTTAATTACATTGACTTGTGTTAAATTATTTTTGTTAGAATTGCTAATTAATTAATTAAAATCCGATTAAGGAATTAATTAATCAATCAATATTTTTGGGATTCATCATGATTATTTGGGATCCTTCTATTTAAAACAGAAAAAAATCAATAATTTTAACTTTTTAAGTCAATTGTGAAAAATAATTTTAATGGTTATACCAATGAGTGATTAGCTAATTAATATCCCATACTCAATCCTTTTAATTCGGTTCAAAATTTTGTGTGCTTAATTTTAGCTAAAGAATTTTATATTTTTAGGATTGTTCTACCACCCAACATTGTTAGAGTGTTTAGGATTGTTTCATTCATTTATTAAGAGAACAAGGTAAATTTAAAACCACAGTGAATTCTTTTAAAGATTGACCTCGGGATAAACTTATTGTTAATCTATTAGTGATTTGTGTTATGTCATTTGCATAATAAGTTGATCAATACAACTGTGGTTTGGATCGTTAGATTATAGTCAAATTAATCCTTAGGTATCTTAGGAGAATGGGGAATTATATGCTAGTGTATTCTTATTGAGATTTGATCCTCATAGGATACATAGACTCTAACTTTCATGTAGACAACGACTATAGGATCAATGTCTAGGCTAGTGTTTACACTCAATAGAGAAGCCATAAGGTGGTGGATTGTTAAGTAAGGCTGTATAGTTAATTTCACAATTGAGATTGAATATGTTGTTGGTTATGAAGCAACAAAAGAAGACGTATTCCTTTGTAAGTTCTTGACAGATTTAAAAGTTCCAAACACGGACTAACTACTTACAATGCATTGTGATAACAGTAGAGTAGTGACTAACTCAAAAGAACTATGAAGCCACAAATGAATAAAGCATATAAAAGGCAAGCATAATTTAATATGAGAAATTGTACATCGGGGTGGTGTAGTGATCATAGAGATAACTTCAAAAAAAACCTTGCTGATTTGTTACAAAGGCACTTTTTATGAAGAATTTTGAGGTTCACATACAAGGGGTGGAGTTAAAAGGAATGTCCCCTTTGAATAAGGGCTAGTGAGAGATTATTACAATAAATTCCAAAATGCAAATGATTTTGTATTTAAACTATGCTTAAATTAAAATAAATAAAAAGAACAATTCAGTTATTTACATGTAACATTATATTCTTTAAATAAATAATTGAAAAATCCTTGATTATTCATGTTAGGTTAAAACTTAGTATATCATTGTATATATAGAAGGATTAGTTTTAAGTGAAATAATTAAAATAGTCTGTGAGGATTAAGTAGGTATTTTTAATTAATCACTAGTACAATCCATATTCATTTGGAATGATATAACCCTTATTTGGGGTAACTGATCTGGATATATCTAAGGTACTTTGTATAATAGTTAATTATACATGATTGAATTAAATATATTGAAACATTGCTAATATTTGTTTAACTATTTATGTTTCTACATATCTTACTTGATGATCACGTGTTGGACGATCTTAATCTTGAGCGATTTAGCTGGCATCTTGGTATTTGACTTACTCAGCAATGCTCATACTAGTGATGTATGATGTCTTGTATCTTGGTATTTTGATATTCACTGTGGGTTTGGAGGTTATCTCACAAGATGTAGAATCTACTTTGTTTCTTCACAGATGTTAGATAGTAATTTTCTTATTTAGCAATCTAGAATATGAATAGCTATGCTTAATTTATAATATGATTATATATAATTATTCATGCCAATCATGGATTCTCAAGGAAATGATGTTATAAAGGATGTAAAATGGACTTGATGGTCTCAGTCCTATTACGAAATTACTTTGGAGAATTAAGTTGTATTTAATGGTTATATCAATGGATTACTCATCTACATAGTGTAGGATAAATACCAAATATAATATTCAAGATTTCAATCTTA
This sequence comes from Hippophae rhamnoides, assembly GCA_033030585.1. Lineage (NCBI taxonomy): Eukaryota > Viridiplantae > Streptophyta > Magnoliopsida > Rosales > Elaeagnaceae > Hippophae > Hippophae rhamnoides. The sequence continues at coordinate 55,237,449 of CM065429.1, read as the reverse complement.
GGTCAATAGTAGAGTGACACTAAGATTAATAAAGATTGATAATTAATTAAGAGGTCAATAATGTATCAATACTTTATTCAAACTTGAATTGATAGTTCCATCATTAACTAATGATTGAATGGTATTGCTTTTAAGATAAACATGAAGAATTAATTTGAAATTTATTATTCATATGATCAAAATAAATATTTATTTATTTGGACATTTTATGAAGGTCATAAATATAAAATAAATATATGAGTATAATGATAATTTGACATGACTATTTAGTCCATGTACTTAATTAATATTATTTAGTTACATTAAATATTATTTGAATGAATTAAAAGAAAAAAAAATAAAATGTAAGTTTAAATTTTTGGTAGGCATTTAAACTTGTGGGAAAGCAATGATATTTTAGTAAACATCAAATTCAATTTGATATATGGATTTGTATATACAAATAGTAGTGAGACTCGTATAAGTGGTGTAAATGACATAGTGTCGGAATAAGATTCTCACAAGCAAATAATTTGATTGCTGGTAAGATTTTGACTTGGAGATGATTCTGAAGTTATACTCTAAATCAAACTAGGTCAAATAGAGACCATTTAAATACACATATTTCCCCCTAATGTCCAACCAATTTAGGGAAATTTTAAAGAAAAGTTCACACACTAAATTAAGAGAGTTTTGTCAGACAAAATTCAACTCAAAGCAATATAATTCAAGAAATTGGTTCTTTAATCAATATTGTTCTTAGAGAATAATACTATTCACATATAACGTGGTTCAAGTTGGAGAACTTGAATAAATTTTTGATAAACTTGGAGATTGCAAGGATACCCACCTATCACATTTATAATCATTGGGAGGTAAGATTTGAAAGCCCAAAGGTTCCATCAATTGTTTTCATGCTACAAGGATATTTTTATTCTTTCTTTTTAAATGAAAGGTTGTAGTTGATAGATATCAAAGGTGCACCAAAACATCCCAACTAGGTTGGAACCTTTGGCCTTCGATCAAATGATTTTATAGGTAACTTCTTCCAATAGTACTGGGACATCATTGGTATGGATGTAATATGAGAAATTCAAGGTTATTTTAGGATGGGTCAGATGCATATGGGTTTGAATTTAAATTTCCTTATCCTTATCCCTAAAATCCCTCAAGAAATCATTATTGATCATTATAGGCCAATTGCTCAACCAAAATTTATGTTCAATTAATTACATAGATCATTGTCAGATGACTAGGAGGCATTTTATCTCATATTCTATCTCAAAATCAGTTTGAGTTCATCTCAAGTTATATTGGGGATTGTATAGTCGTGCTTCTAAGTGCTTCAATGTAATGCAGGTTTCTAGTAAAGGGGGTAATGTAGCCCTCAAAATTGATATTCATAAATCTTTTGACACCAAGTGTTAGGACTTTATCTTAAGGTTGATGTAATGCTTTAGTTTGATAACATTTTTCTAGGATGGATTAGAGATCTCTTCACCTCAATAAGAATCTCGATCCTTGTTAATGATTCACCCAGATGATATTTTTCATGCTCTAGGGTGGTTCATTAGGGAGATCCTTTATCTTTGCTCTTATTTTGTATTACAGAAGAGTTTTGGAGCATGTACCTTAGGTCCTAGTGGATAATAAGTGCTCTTGGTCAATTTCATTTCCTAGAGGCATTATGGAACCGACCCATTTTTTATATGCTGATGAACATATATGTTTTATCTAAGGCTTTTCATTTATACGGTCATCTCTCAAAACTAGTGATAAACTTGGAAAAAGTGTACCTTGGAGTAATATTTCATCTCTCAAAGCTATTTTTGGGATGCACATTGGGTGTTCCTCCTTATCCTATATGGGTGTCACCTTATTTCAAGGGGATCCAAAGAAGTATTGGTTTCAAGGCTTGATAGACAAAATTCATGCAAAAATGGATATATGGAAAGGGTTACATCATCTCTTTGGTAGAGCATAAATGTTTGATTACTTCTATTATTTAGAGAAAGTTTTTGTATTCTTTTTAGATATAAAAATGGCCAAAAACTATTCTAGATGATATCATAAAAACCATCAATAATTGTTTTTGGTCAGGGAGTATGCATAGGGTTAAATTGATTCAGGTTTCATCAAGTCTTGGTGGTTAATTGGTAAGAATTCTTCAAACAAATTTTTGTCAAATAATTGGTTAGGTACTCTTCTATTTGTGAGGCTGATTAGCCCCTTATGGACCCACCTTTACAATCGGTAGTAGGAAATTAGAGTCAAGCTGATAGGTGGCACCTAAAGTAGTCTTTTGAGAACTCTTACCATAATATTTATTTTATGGTCCCCTCAGTAGTTGTAGGGAAAGGCACAAATATCATAATTTGGATGGGTTTGATCAAAGAAGGAGTCACAACTAGAAAGGACTATAACTCCCTATGCATGGTTGAGGAATATAAGATTTAGTGAAGGGTGATCTAGGCCCCTTTGATACAACCATCCTAGTCTATTCTATGCTTGCGAGCTATACAAATCAAGCTTCCCTATAATTGTTAGCAAAGAGGAGTGGCCACTCCTTCCCTTCACTATGCTCCCTATATGGGTCAATTGATGAGACTATTTCTCACATTTTATTGAGTTGTCATTTTGTAGATGCATTATAGGATCTACTACACTCTTTATTTGGCAGACAACCTCATGCAGATTTTCCACTCTAGATTTATGGACTTGTACAATATGGCTTATCCTTGGTTCACAACGTGATAATCTATAGAAAGTATTTATATGTTCTGTCATATAGGTTATATGAAAAGCTAGGAATGATGTTTACTTTGAGGATATATGCTCTTCTATAAGCTCTGTATTTTCCATAGCTTGGCATTTTATATGTTCAACAACTTTATCAAAACATGGGTCCATGCAAAATAGAGTGGAGGATCTTCCCGTCCTCCAAAGATTACAAGTGCAAGGAATTCCATGAGCAGCACTGCGAATCATAGAGGTAAATTAAAGACTGCTACTTTCGAGGTGGATAATGTTCATTACTAATGGTGTTGTTTTTGGACCCACTAGTCTAGTAATTGTGTAGGGGTATTTCAAACATTAAGATCCTATGTCAAAGGTTGTTTTTGTATTCCACTTGGGGTTGCATTTTCTTTTAATGTAAAGCTCATCGATACTATTCATGCAATATTGTATGCCACCACATTTGGATGGAGTAAGCTTTCATTTGAGTTAGACTCTACTTATGTTATGACTTTTTTCTCACCATATCATCATCGGTGCTATGAAAATGGTACTCTGCTTGGGTGGCTACTTAGAAAGTATTGTTCATATGTATTTTCACCATTCCTATATGTTGAGGAAATAAGTCCCATATTGACCAGGGAACTAGCAGAAGAACTGGTTATAAGTCTACGATAACTCTTTCCTGATAAGCGCATTTTTAGGAAAAAATCATGGCTACGTAAACTTTAACATGGTATCAAAATGAGGCACTGGCAATGGAGGGATACACCCGGCACTACCTACCCCACGGTGGGTCACTGCCCAAATAGACTGAACCCTTGGCGATGTGAGGGGGAGTGTTAAGGAAATAAGTCCCACATCAACCAGGGAACCAGTAGAAGAGCTCGTTATAAGTCTGCAACAGCTCTTTCCTCATACACCCGGTACTACCTACCCCACGGTGGGACTTATTTCCTTAACACTCCCCCTCATAACGGTAATGGTTCAGTCCATTTAGGCAATGACCCACCGTGAGGTAGGTTGTGTTGGGTGTATCCTTCCATCATCAGGGCCTCGCTCTGATACTATGTTAAAGTCTATGCAGCCATGATTTTTCCCTCAAAACGTGCTTATCAGGAAAGAGCTATCGTAGACTTATATCCAGCTCTTCTAATGGTTCCCTGGTTGATGTGGGACTTATTTCCTCAACACTCCCCCTCACATCACCAAGGGTTCAGTCCATTTGGGTAGTGACCCACCGTGTGGTAGGTAGTGTCGGGTGTATCCCTCCAACACCAGGGCCTCGCTTTGATACCATGTTAAAGTCTACACAACCATGATTTTTCCCTCAAAATGCGCTTATTAGGAAAGAGTTGTCGTAGACTTATAACCAGCTCTTCTACTGGTTCCCTGGTTGATGTGTGACTTATTTCCTTAACACTCCCCCTCACATCGGCAAGGGTTCAGTCCATTTGGGTAGTGACCCACCTTGGGGTAGGTAGTGCTGGGTATATCCCTCCATTGCCAGGGCCTCACTTTGATACCATGTTAAAGTTTATGCAACCATGATTTTTCCCTCAAAATGCGCTTATGAGGAAAGATCTGTCGTAGGCTTATAACCAACGCTTCTGTTGGTTCCCTGGTCGATGTGGCACTTATTTCCTCAACACTCCCCTTCACATCGGCAAGAGTTCAGTGCATTTAGGCAGTGACCCACCGTGGGGTAGGTAGTTCCGGGTGTATCCCTCCATCGCCAGGGCCTCGCTATGATACCATGTTGCGCATCCATGATTTTTCCCTCAAAATACACTTATCAAGAAAAAGCTGTCGCAGACTTATAACCAACTCTTCTGTTGGTTCCCTGGATGATATGGGACTTATTTCCTCAACACTCCCCCTCACATTGGTAGAGGTTCAGTCCATTTGGGAAATGACCCACCATGGGGTAGGTAGTGCCGGGTGTATCCTTCCATCACTAGGTCCTCGCTTTGATACCATGTTAAAGTTTACGCAGCTATGATTTTTCCCTCAAAACGCCCTTATCAGGAAAGAGTTGTCGTAGCTTATAACCAGCTCTTCTGTTGGTTCCCTGGTCAATATGGGACTTATTTCCTCAACACTCCCCCTCACATCGATAAGGGTTCAGTCCATTTGGGCAGTGACCCACCGTGTGGTAGGTAGTACCAGTTGTATCCTTACATCTCTAGGGCCTTGCTGTGATACCATGTTAAAGTCTTGGCAGCCATAATTTTTTCTTCAAAATGCGCTTATCAGGAAAGAGTTGTCGTAGACTTATAACCAGCTCTTCTACTGTTTCCCTGGTCGATATGGGACTTATTTCCTCAACACTACTCCTCACATCGACAAGGGTTCAGTCCATTTGGGCAGTGACCCACCGTGGGGTAGGTAGTGCTGGGTGTATCACTCAATCGCCAGGGCCTCGCTCTGATACCATGTTAAATTTTGCATAGCCATGATTTTTCCCTCAAAATGTGATTATCAGGAAAGAGCTGTCGTAGACTTATAACCAGCTCTTTTGCTAGTTCCCTGGTTGATGTGGGACTTATTTCCTCATCACTCTCCCTCACATCGGCAAGGCTTCAGTCCATATGGGCAGTGACCCACCGTGGGGTAGGTAGTGCCGGGTGTATCTCTCCATCGCCAGGGCCTCACTCTTATACCATGTTAAAGTCTACGCAGCCATGATTTTTTCCTCAAAATGCACTTATCAGGAAAGAGCTGTCGTAGACTTATAACCAACTCTTCTGCTGGTTCCCGGTCGATATGGGACTTATTTCCTCAACACTTCCCCTCACATCGGCAAGGGTTCAGTCTATTTAGGTAGTGACCCACCGTGGGGTAGGTAGTGCAAGGTGTATCCCTTCATCGCCAAGGCCTTGCTTTGATACCATGTTAAAGTCTACGTAGCCATGATTTTTCCCTCAAAACGCGCTTATCAGGAAAGAGTTGTCGTAGAATTATAACCAGCTCTTCTGTTGGTTCCCTGGTCAATGTGAGACTTATTTTCTCAATACTATATTTTAGGAAGGGTAACACTATAATTGATTGTATAGCCTCTAGGGCACCTAGTATCTATGCAACAACATTGTGGTTGGTTGTTGTACATTTTTTATTATTTTAATAATGCTTGTAGTTGATGAGCTCTATAAAGAAGGGTGCTACGAAGGTGCCAACCTTGTTAGGAATTCCTAGTGCACCTCTAAGGTCTATCAGTTATGGTCTCTCATTAAAAAATACCTAACCATTAGTTAGTATTTTCGAAAACCCAATCATTAATAATTAGTCTTTATTTTCTTGTTTGCATTTAAGAAATTTTTTGAATTACTTAAAACCATATTGTTCCTCTTTAGACCAACATTGGAAGCATACTTATCATTTATTATAAGTGATTCATGCACTTGTGAGTTTTTTATAATTACATAATTTGATTGTCAAGTTTTTATTCCAAGGTTGCAACGTGGTGTCTAGGTGAGAATCCTATGTAATTGTGTGTCATGTGTCCACTAGATGTTGCGATGACACAAAGTGTATACATGTTAGAAGATTGAACCATCAATAGTCAATCACATCCCGTGGTGATGGAGCTTTAGGGATAAGCTTGGATCTACTTGGATCAGTTACGATGTTGATAGTAAGTGAGGGTAGCTTAGGTACATGTAGGGCATATGTCTCGATTGGAAGAGGTATTTGAGTTTATACTTTTATTTAGTTATATATTATTGAATTACTATTTAATGAACTTCTTAGGGTTAAGTGACTATCACGAGAAACCCGAGGATGTTATAACGTAAGAGATGAAAAATATGTGGATTTACCTCATTATATGTTATGTTGTGCAATGACTTACATAATTTGTCATAATTTATCACTTCTTAACTTTAAATTTTAGTTTATTTTTATTTATTTTAAATATTATTATTATTATTTAAATTTTATTACAGATTTAAATATAATGAAGATATAATTTTTTTAAAAACATATCATATGAGAACTCTCACATTTAAATTAATATATATATATATAGAGTAAAAAGAAAGAAAATAAAGCTGGCGAGGAGAATGCAGAGATATATATATATATATATATATATATATAGATGGCGGCCAGCAAAAAGAGACAGAAAAAAAAAATAAAAAAAAATAAAAAGAAAATCAGAAAAAAGTAAAGAGGAATGCAGGAATGCAGGAATGCAGGAATGCAGAAATAGCCGTTTACGGAAAATAAATAAAAGCGAAGCTCAGGAAAGAGAGAGAGAGACACAAGGAAACAAGGTCGCGAAAGAAAAAGAAAAATAGAAAAAGCAGCGCAACAGCGACCCAAAATTAAGGCGTATAAAGATGTCGTTTTGAGTCAATTTTCTTTCATAAAATTATGATAAATTTATTTATGGTTAATTTAATTTTTAACATAAATTAATTTTTTTTATTATAGAAAAAAAATATAATTTAATTATAAATTATGCTTGATTTTTTATGTTATTTTAATTATTTCTCTTCATGTTTATCTGATTTATTCTGAGTTTAATGCTTCTAATTAACTGACTATTAATTAGATGATTTTAGTATTGTGATTTACTATCAAAAAAAGAATTATAGGATAGATCTGAAATATTTTAACATAGGTAAATATAAAGATCGAAAGACTTATATAAACATGTGTAGTTTTAAAAATCATTGGTCTTAATGATTTCTTGCTTTATTAAATTGCATATTCTTGTGTAAATTAATGAACAATATTATTTTCAATTAACTATCAAAAGAGTCTTTTTGATATTTTTGAAGATTGCTAACAAATATAGAAAATTAAATTCAATTAGCTAGATGAACAAAGCATAGGGAGTGATTAGGTGAAATCGATTCCTTATAAGTTTTCTTCCAATTAATTTGATCTTTCAATAATATCTTTATTTTCTTTTGTGCATCTTTCTTTAAATTAATTTTATTTTAAATATTAATTATAACAACCTGAGTGACTTCTCTAGATAAAATTAAGATTAATATAATTTTGGTATTCGTCGAAAATAAATTACCAATCCCTGAGGACAATACTCTTCTTATCACTTTATTATAAAACTACAATATTGTGCACTTATAGTTTTACACCGACCATTATGTATGATCGCATGTTATGAGATTAAAGTCATTCTTTATCGAATATGTTCACACATAAGAGGTCTTGAAGTGATTGAAAATACTTTATAGCTTTTTCAATACATTTTTTTATTTACATGTTGTGTGTTGTTTTTCATATCAATGCATGTTACTATCTAAGATATGAGCTTATGAGACATATCGCTACTAGTGTCTTTATCTTAGATTATTCTTTCTTATATGCATGTTGTCATTGTGGTGTCTTGATTTAAGCATATTGTTTTTGTTATATTTTCTTTGTGATATAGCTTAATTCATGTTGTGAAGACTACTTGGTCAAGTTGGAATAGAGCTCACGAAAAATGAAAACAATGAGCTTAGTCTTACAAGAATAATCACGATTTGGCGTGTATGTATGGATTACCACAATTTGAACAAAGCAACAAGGAATAATCATTTTTTACCTTCATTTATGGATAAAATGCTAGATCAATTGGCCAGATATCCCTATTATTGTTTCTTAGATGGTTATTCGGGGTATAACCAAATTGTCATAGCCTTTGAAGATCAAGAGAAAACTATATTCACATGCCCCTATGAAACATTTTCTTTTAGAAGGATGCCCTTTGGATTGTGCAAAGCCCTAACAACATTTCAACGTTGCATGATAGCTATCTTTTCTTATATGGTGGGAGATATAATGAAAATTTTCATGGATGACTTTTCAGTTGGAAAAGCATGTCATCTCCCTGTTGAGTTAGAGCATAAATCTTATTAGGCTATAAAGAAGTTTAATTTTGATTTGAAGGTAGTAAGGAAAAAGCAACTTCTTCAATTAAATGAGATGGATGAGTTCCAAAATAATGCTTATTAAAGTGCAAAGATTTACATAGAATAGACAAAGAAGTGGCATGCCAAACATATTCTTAAGCGTGAGTTTGCTCCAATATAACAAGTTTTTCTTTTCAATTCACGACTCACTCTTCCCAAGAAAGTTAAGATCAAGATGGACAAGTGTTCTGCAGTCCAAAACCGAACAACACAAAACTTCTAAACCAAAAAAAAAACCTTTTTAAAACTAAAAACTATCTCCTATTTATAGCTAAAAAATACATCCAAAAATAATACATTTCTTTTTTTTTTAAACGCGTAAGGAATTTGTATCGAAAATATAATTGACGTGTATCGATATTCGATATAATATTATTTTAATTTACGCGTGAAACAGGGCCGCCATTCTGATTTTTTGAAATTCAAAGTGCATGCCACGTGTCGCCGTCTCACGATTCGGCCGCGAGGATTTAATGCGACACGTGCACTCTTCATTGGCCGCGGAAACGGTACGCTGATTGTCGCACGGGAGACAACGCTGAAACGTGGGCGTAATCCTGTGCTCTCGCGTTCATGATAACATGACACGTGTCGGAATATGATTTGCTTAAATATTGGGACACGTGGCAGATTCTTATTCTGTAACAACTGAGGATGCACGCTGCTTCCATAACCCTCGTCACACACGATTGTTACACGAACGGTTCAGTGCGCGATAGCTTGGTTCCACGCGCTTCAATCTGGACCGTTCAAGAGATCCAACGGTCAGCGATGCGCCTCGGGGAAATCTACGCAACCGACATGTGGGTCCCACTCTGTACGCCGGCCTGCGCGGCACGTGGGCCCCACGGACACGCCAAGCCGCGTAAAAGAATCTGCGCACACGCGATTTGGTCGGGCTTGATCTGGATGCGCGCATCTTAGCCGTTTATTTTCTGATCGGACGGTCCGAGTGGCGCACTTGCATAATAGCGCGTGGCTTCTTCTCACCTACGTAGAATTTAAAACTTTCTTAATTATATTTTCACCCACAAATATATTTCAAATTACATTTTAAACTTTGTTTAATTGCAATACAGCCCTTTGGTAATTTAAATTAAATTTTAAACTTTTAATAATTAAAAATTAAGCCCGAATTTAATTTAATTTATATTTTCAACATTTATAAATTGCAATTAAATACTAATTTATTTTGAAATTATATTTTTGGACGAAAACTTGCAATTAAGTACGTTTTCGATACAAATTATTTATTTTTCATAAAAAACATTAAAAACAGTAAATACTAATTTATTAAACTAATATTAACTAAAAATAGAGAGAACATAGCAATTATAATTAATAAAATAGGTGTAAATAACTATATAAAATACAGTTATCAACACCCCCAAACTTAAGTTTTTGCTAGTCCTCGAGCAAAATGAAGGACATAAAACAAAGATAACTGCATTTAAAATAGTGATTTTCAAAATAATTCTTTTTTTTAAATACATTAACTCAAAGAAATAAATGAATTTTATCTCAGCATCAAAATCAATTTAAAAGTATATTACATTTTCAATAATAAATTTTATTACATGTGTGTCAAGTCTTTTTCATATTTCATCGCATGAAATCCTGGGATCGCTTATACAAATATAAAATCAAACAAATTTTCATGAAATCACAAATCTCATAAGTTTATTTTTCATTTCTCTCTCCACTAATGTAGACAAACACAAAACACCAAATCAATAGGACTTTATTAAGCTTGTAACGTATGGCTTAGGTAAAGGTAGGATAAAGGGTAATATTTAGCTCAATTTTTTTCAACCACAACATTTTAGGATTGTAAAAGATAACTTCTATCATGAAAATAAACACTACCCAATTTGGGATTTATCATCACATACCAACCACTCTTTTTTTCTTTTCTGCTCTTTTTTTTTCTTTTTTTTTTCAGAATCTGTTTTTTTTTTGTTTTTTTTTTCTTTTCTGCTATTTTTTTTAGTAACCTCTTTTTTTTCATGATATATCTTTAATTATTTACTAACAAGTGTAAATGTTAGTGAGATAGGAAAAATAGATATATCCACAAACACATATATATATTTTTTAAGGTAGGCTTTTGAAATGAGATAAATATATATATATATATATATATATATAAACTTTGAAGCTCATAAGGGGTATACTATTGATAGTGTATGTGAAGGTAGATAGAAAGGCTCAAACGATCCAAAGATGGCCTAAATCATTTTCTTAGTTAAATGTTATCTATAATTTCGCCTCGAGAGAAAATCAAACAAATTCTAAGAATTGGACACCACAAATATCAATCGAATTCCATACTCATATAAACATTCTCTAAATTATCGTAGCAACTCAAAAATCAAGACTAGTGCTCATAAATATTTATCTTTGTAAAAATGAAACATACGTAAAAATTATTCATCGCTTAGACAATATTCAAAATTTTCAAGGAGATATGCATCATTTAAATCGAAGAAACAAAAATATATCACTATTCATAGCAAATTATCTTCAATCAACCAAACAAACAAAAAAAATTTCACAAGCAATAACATCCAGAAAGTATTTCAACTTGGTTCAGTATATACACCACCCCCAAACTTAATATACACATTGTCCTCAATGTGTGAAAATTAAAGAACATTTGAGATGGGTTTAAAGAGACTTCCTGGTTTGTTTGATTGGTTAAGACAAAATAGCTTCATTACCTCCAATTTGCACCTACGAAACAAAAAAAAATTACATAACAAAATAGAAAAACTAATACATGCGATAAATAAAAAAAAATAAAACACATGGGTTGCCTCCCAAGAAGCGCTTGTTTTATAGTCTTCAGCTTGACTTCTCAATTTGTTTTTCTGTGTGTAAGTTAAGATTTGTGTGTCAAACAAAATCTCCACTTACAAGAAAATTGAAAAATAAATTAAGAAACAATAACCATAAAAAACAATTTATTTATTTTTATTTTTATTTTTTTTTCTTTTTGTGGATTAAGATTTGTGTATCAAACAAAATCTAAACCAACGACAAAATTGCAAAATAAAAAAAAACAACAAACAATAAGCAAAAAAAACCAAATTTATTTTTCTTTATGTGAGATAAGATTTGTGAGTCAAACAAAATTTCAACCCACGAGAAAATTGAAAAATAAATTAAACACGTAACAATAAAATTTTTTGGTTTTTTTTTTTGAATTAAAATCAGATTGATTGGTATTAATATCAACAATGAAAATAGTAAAACAAATCCCCGGCAACGATGCCAAAAACTTGTTGTGTGTTTTACAACACACATAAAATCGTGCAAGTATACACGGTCACAAGTAATAAAGATTTGTAAGTAAAGTATCGTTCCCACGAGGATTTGTTACTATAGTTTGTTGAGTACTAAAATTGTATCTCTCTCATTTTATCCAAAATAATCTTGATTTAAGAAAAAGGTAAAAAGAAAATAAGAGAACTCTAGGATTGCAATTTTCACCAAACTAATCCACTCAAATCATGTTATTTTCTTTTGATTTATATTTTTTAGTACATTTAATTTCTCAACCGAAAACTTCATTTTTATTCATACATCTCTTCCGAGCTCCGTATAAACACACCTCGTTAAATTAATTCACTATATCTCTATGAGAATTAAATTTAATAAGATTCATTAAGTTCTAAGTTCTCAAATGGCCACACATACAATTAGGGTATATTCCTATCCTTCATCATACATGTCATTCTATTTACGAGCAATATACACAAAAATGCCTTTCTCAAGTTTATTTTTATGCCACAAATCGTTTTGATAAGATTCGTAAATAATCAAAAAGCATTAAGCACAAAATAGAACGAACAAATAGAACGTCTTATAAATTTATCAAAAATAATTAAAATCAAAGCTTCATATATTTGAATCAAATGCAACCCTAGAAAAATTAAATTACTTCATAAATTTAAAATAAAAATTACAGCAAATGCAGAAAAATTAGAAGAACAAGAAGGAAAATTAAAACATCACATAGAACTAATATTTGGTACACGCAGAACACAACAAAAGCCAAAAAATGGCTTCTGTGTGTTCTGTAGTCCAAAACCGAACAACACAAAACTTCTAAACCAAAAAAAAACTTTTTTAAAACTAAAAACTATCTCCTATTTATAGCTAAAAAATACATCCAAAAATAATACATTTCTTTTTTTTAAACGCGTAAGGAATTTGTATCGAAAATAGAATCGACGTGTATCGATATTCGATATAATATTATTTTAATTTACGCGTGAAACAGGGCCACCGTTCTGATTTTTTGAAATTCAAAGTGCATGCCACGTGTCAGTGTCTGATTCGCTACGAGGATTTAATGCGGACACGTGGCAGAGTTTCATTGGCTACGGGAAACGGGCGTGCGAAGGATTGTCGCACGGGAGACAACGCTGAAACGTGGGCGTAATCCTGCGCTCTCGCGCTCATGATAACATGACACGTGTCGGAATATGATTTGCTTAAATATTGGGACACGTGGCAGATTCTTATTCTGTAACACTAAGGATGCACGCTGCTTCCATAACCCGCGTCACACACGATTGTTACACGAACGGTTCAGTGCGCGATAGCTTGGTTCCACACGCTTCAATCTGGACCGTTCAAGAGATCCAACTACGCCGACATACGCCCGGGAAATCACAAGTACCGACACGCGGGTCCCACTTTCGCACGCCGGCCCGCGCGGCAGTGGCCCCACCGACACGCCGAGTCGCGTAAAAGAATCGCGCACACGCGATTTGGCCTGCTTGATCCGAACGCGCATCTTAGCCGGATTTTTCTCGACGGACGGCCCGAGGTGGCGCACTGTGATAATAATGGTGGCTTCTTCTCACCTACGTAGAATTTAAAACTTTCTTAATTATATTTTCACCCACAAATATATTTCAAATTACATTTTAAACTTTGTTTAATTGCAATACAGCCCTTTGGTAATTTAAATTAAATTTTGAACTTTTAATAATTAAAAATTAAGCCCGAATTTAATTTAATTTATATTTTCAACATTTATAAATTGAAATTAAATACTAATTTATTTTGAAATTATATTTTTGGATGAAAACTTGCAATTAAGTACGTTTTCGATACAAATTATTTATTTTTCATAAAAAACATTAAAAACATTAAATACTAATTTATTAAACTAATATTAACTAATAATAGAGAGAACATAGCAATTATAATTAATAAAATAGGTGTAAATAACTATATAAAATACAGTTATCAACATGTCCTTGTACAATTGACAAAGTTTTTACTTTTGGAGCAATAGACTTGAAGGACAAGGCAGGGAATATATTTAGAGTTAACAGTTAGAGATTGAAACACTATTTTGGAGAACAAGTGGAAAGGAATTGTGCATTATTCCTCTTCAAAATCTTGATTGATGAAGATTGAAAAGTCTGGCTATAGACTATAAAATAAGCGCTTATAAGAGGCACAATTTGGATTTTGATGTTGATTTATTTTGTAGGAATAAAGAGCTATTTGTAGGGAAAGGCACAATTGGGAAGCACAATTTGGATTTATTTTATTATTATCTATTTAAATAATTTAGATTTTGATGTTGATTTATTTTGCAAGAATAAAGAGCTAACAATTACTAACTAATGTGAATCCACCATAAAACTAGGGAAGTTCCTTTCATTTCTTCAATTTGTCTTGCTTTTAAATTTACAATGAAGACATTGTTTAGTTTAAGTTTGGGGGTATCAACTCGTATAGTCTCGAGTTGTTTAATTCTCTTATTAAGCATGTATTTGAGTATGATTGAATTCATTATGACTCTGAAATTTGTGATTGATGATAGGTTTGAGAATTTTTTTTCAAAATCTACTATTATGTTAGTCAGAGTTTTATGGTTACTTTGATTTAAATCTTTGTCCTTGAAAATAATTTAGCACATAGTAAATTTTTCTCTACTCCATTTTGCCTATGAAGAGAAGGAGTTGAAATAAATGGGTTAGGAAAAGTTTAATCTTACTTTGCTCTAGAATTTGTTGATGGATCCTTGAAGCGAAATCCTAATTGATACCAAATATTAGAGAAATGATCTAGGCAATGTTTTTTCACAACCAAAAAGCTTTCACAGCCGTCCTAATTATTACCCCATCATTGTATGGTGTTTTCCCATAGTCAACCCCCTTGAGCCTTATTTTATATAAGACTTATTTGTTCTTTTAACTAAATAAATCATTCACACTCTAAGCCTAAAAAACCATTAACTTACCTTAAATTTTGAGAAAATACTTTGGTGAAAATTTGTATTTAAAGAGAAAGTTAGTTCAAACTAAATAATCCACATTATGTTTACTCTATTTGATCAAAGATAAAAAAAAGTGAAAGGCAATAATCGAAAAAAGGGTTAAAGTGGTTGAAATTAGTAAAGACTATGAGTATCAAGGAAACCACGCAAAAAATAGAAAAAAATAAGCACTCTACTTATTGATTATGACAAAAATATTTTCATAAGTATGAGCATATTGTCGAGAAAGAGCTATGGTGTGAACCCTGTGGATATTCTTTTTATTGTTTCTTTCTATCAAGTATTTTCCTAGTTTGCTTTGATTTTTCATATCCATTTCTTTCTTAGCCCTCACCTTGTGGCCTGCCATTACAACCCTGATTAAAGACTTTTTTATCTCTAATTTTGGTATTTGATTACATTAGTAGAGATGATTTCTGAAAATTGGACTTATGGAGTTAAGTTTTGAGAGAATTCTTCTGATTTTAGTTGTTATACTTTTATTTGAATTTGCTGGTGCTTTGGAGTTAAATTGACAAATTCGCACATACATTCAAGGACATAGCTTTAGGTTGAAGTAAATGCTTAACTCTTACTTGACAAATTGTGAAATTTTGATTGATTTTCATGCTATCTTTGATGTAAAACGAGTAAGTTATTAGTGATGAAATCTAAATTCATATTATGGCTTGGTGAGTGATAGTAGTCCTATATGGGATCATATTGACACTATCTACAATTATCTTTTATTTTATTTTCTTTTTGTTCGAGGACAAACAACGTTTTAAGTTTGAGGGTGTTTGATGACTTATATAATTTATCACTTCTCAATTTTAAACTTTAATCTAATTTTATTTATTTTTATTGATTTTAGACTTTATTATTATTATTTAAATTTTATTACAGATTTGAAGATAATAAAAATCTAATTTTTTTAGAAACATGTCATCTAAATAATATCATGTTTAAATTAAGATTTATTTAAATCATATTTAAATTAATATATATATATATATAAAGTGAGGAGAGAAGAAGAAAAATAAAAAAGGAGACGTAGATATATAAGTAAGAAGGGAGCTTACAATTGATAAAGTAGGATGGCGGCTAGCAAAAAAGAGGGAGAAATAAAAAAAAAGAAAAAAGAAAAAGAAATCATAAAGAAGCAAAGAGGAACGCAAGAACAATCGTGAACGGAAAATAAATGAAAGTAGAAGCTTAGGAAAGAGAGAGACACAAAAAGAAACAACGTCGCGAAAGAAGAAAGAAAAATAGAAAAAGCAGCGCAACAGCGACGCAAAATTAAGACGAAACAAGATTCTTTTTGCTTGCTAGTTAATTTTCTTTCAATTTTTCACAAAAAAAAAATAGGGTAAATTTGTTTATATTTAATTTAATTTTTAATATAAATTAATTTATCTTTATTTTAAGAAAAAGATATAATTTAATTTTAAATTATGTTTAATTTTCTATGTTAATTTTAATTATTTCTCTTCATTTTTGTCTAATTTATTCTGAGTTTAATGTTTTTAATTAACTGACCATTAATTAGATGATTTTAATCTTGTGATTTATTATCGAAAAAGAGAATTATATGATAGATCTAGAATATTTCAACATAGGTAAATATAGATATCGAAAGACTTGTATAAACTTGTATAGTTTTAAAAATCATTGGTCTTAATAATTTCTTGTTTTATTAAATTGAATATTCTTGTATAAATTAATGAATAAGATTATTTTCAATTGACTATCAAAAGAAGTTTTTGGATATTTTTGGAGATTGTTAATAAATATAGAGAATTAAATTCAATTAACTAGATGAGTAAAGCATAGAGAATTAAATTCAATTAGCTAGATGAGTAAAGCATAGAGACTCATTAAGTGAAATCGATTTCATAGAAGTTTTATTCCAATTAATTTGATCTTTGAATAATATCTTTATTTTCTTTTATGCAGCTTTCTTTAAATTAATTTTATTTTGAATTTCAATTACATAACTTGAGTGACTTATTTAGATAAAATTAAGATTAATATAATTTTGATATTTGTCAAAAATTAGTTACCAATCTCTGAAGACGATACTCTTATTATCATTTTATTATAAAACTACGATACTATGTACTTACAGTTTTGCACTTATCATTATGTATGATCGCATGTTATGAGATTAAAGTCATTCTTTATCGAATATGTTTACGCATAAGAGGTCTTGAAGTGATTGAAAATACTTTATAGTTTTTTCAATACATTTTCCTGATTTATATGTTGTGTGTTGTTTTTCATATCAATGCATGTTACTATCTAGGATATGAACTTGTGAGACATATCTGCACTAGTGTCTTTATCTTAGATTATTCTTTCTTTTATGCATGTTGTCATTATGGTGTTTTGATTTAAGCATATTGTTTTTTTTTTATATTTTCTTTGTGTTTTAGGTTTTATTCATGTTGTGAGGACTATTTGATCAAGTTGAAATAGAGCTCGCGAAAAGACTCCATGGGTTGACATATCTACCCACTTTTTAGTTTGAAAGTATAATTCATATATGTGCAATTATTCTGGTGTATAGAACTCTCAATTTCAATTTTATGTAATCCTTTTAGGAAAAAGATTACAACACCTTTAAGATAAGTTAAGCCTAAGTGAACGGAGAAAACTTTACTCATTTTACATCTCTAACTTACACTGTATAGAAAATCAACATATATACAAATGGGATGTAGACAAAATAATGGGAGAGTTCATACATGCTGTGTTTTCATCTGAAAAAAAAATCACTTTATTTTACACAAACTAGCCTTTAAATTGACCTTAACAGCGGTAAACAAGGAATTAAAGAATATCATTTATACCAATGACTTCATTACCCTTATAGGTATATATTTTATATGCAAATAAATAAAATCATAGTTATCAACAAATATGATTTTACGAAATTAATAGTAGCTAATTCGGAATTAGGTAGTGATTAATATTGTAATTTTAAACCATGATTAACAAAAACTAAAAACATATTAATAATTTATATATATATATATATAATTATTATAATAAAATTATTTTTGGTATTCAAAACATAAAATTAAAATAATTAAATTAAATAGGTAAAAAAAATTGTATTACGATTCAGATCATTGTGAGAAAAATAGTATTTAATTTATTTTTATTTTTTATATTTTAAAAATAAAAATGTTATTTTTAATTTAAGATAAAATAAGAATTCAATACCCATAATTTAAAATTTAAAGTTTCATGCATATTAAATTAATATTTAATACAATTTATACATTTACTTCCTAATTAATTAAAATTCTACGTAAATGTATAATTTTAATTTTATTAATATAATTTGACTTTATAACTAGGCATGTGATTATAAGGAGATATGTCTTCTATGATGTACAAACATGATGTTAATTCATACAATGAGAATCCCATCTAACTTGAAAATATGCTTCTTTATTAGATAATTTCCCCATAATATTAGTTCGCTTTTAGCACACCAAATTGAAATCCTTAAATATATATAGGAATATGGCTAGTTTTCATAATTTATTATACCACTTATTATGGTATTATGTTTCAATCGTTTAGATTAAAACGTGAATTTTTCTCTTACATATATGTATTTTGAGTTTTAATTAAATATTTTTCATAATTTTAAGAAGCAATCATTAGTTTATATATTTATTAATATTTATATTTTTAAATAGTTTTATCAAAAGATCACTATGATTTATCAATAAAGATTATTTAAATCATTTTTATCAGTGAACACTTATGATATCACATGCAAGGGGTGCTTTAAGTTGTTCATTACAAACTATAGTTATTATTTTATATGAATATTCAACACTTGTATATTACTATATTGATGAGCAAAACTCTCGCAAATGCACGAATCATTTCATAGAAAATAATAAATATACTCCCAAGGTCGATCTAAGGAAGGTATATATGCGGTTTTTAATTTATTATTTAAACTTTTAAAAATGAAATTAAATCCTAAACATCCTGTTACGATATTTGAGTTTTGTGTTTCTAATCTAAGAACATAAAAATAAACAAAGATACAGATTCAATAAACATTTATGCAAAATTTATCTTTTATAATAGTAGAGTATTTATAGATATAATAACTAAGTTAATTATGCTTGCTCATATTATTTAGGTTATTAAAGATATAAATTGATATTTATTGATTCTCTCTTTTTTATATGAATACCACCTTTGGTAGGGTTATATATTATTTGTTAATTAAAAAAATCAATTAACACCTATGCGTGAGGTTGATAACTAATTTGGTTAATTAAATTAATTCTTTTTTTAAGAGATTGAAAATGAACTATTTAAATGCCACCTTTGGTGGGGTTAGACAGTTTAAACTTTATTCAAGGTGTCCAAATTAAACCTAAGAATTTAGTTATCCGAGTACGAACTTTCAAGTTTTAAAACCACTACTGAAAACATGTTGTCAATATATTTTCAGATAATAATTCTTATAAAAACTTTTGAAATAGAGCTTCACTTTAACTTCCGGGCGATTGTACCAACAAATAAAATAACACTATTCTAAATCAAACCGGATAAATAAACCTTAAAATCTAATTTTCAGATTTAAGTTTGTAATGAAAAATAATATATTTCTCTCTAATAGTCTTAATATAAAATCTTGAATAAAAACAAAATCAATTCATTTTAGAGATTTTTACCTATTTAATATTTCCCAAGCATAACAACGTTATTATTATATCATGTTTACAAATAGCCAGCAAAGTTAAATTTAATCATACACAAATTAAATATAACATGTAAGAATAAAGCATAAAAAATAACTGTAAAAAAAAATAAAATCCTTACAGTACTTTGATGCTAACTCTGTTGCTGGAAAACCTCTAAACAGAATTTGCACTTCCATTTATTGAATCAAAAAGCAAATAAATTACAAAAACATAATTAGTTCTTCTCAAAAAGAGAAGAACTCTCAAACTAAGAAAAACTAACTAAGAAAAGCTAAAAACTAAGAAATTAAGAGAGAGAAAGAGAAGAGAAAATGTGTTTTGAGGTGTAGAGATTGGGGGTATATATAGGTGAGGAGTGGAAGAAAAAATGGGTGAAAAAATGATTAAAAATTGAGAAAACGCAGAGTAGTGAATGATGACGTCATATTGCTGACATCACGATGGTTTGGGCGCAGCGGTACGCGTAGACAGGGCGCGCGGACTAGGCGTTCTACGTGCGCGGACTAGGCGTTCTGCACGCGTGGGCTCGACGTTGTGCTGGCATGGCGTGCGCGTTGCTCTGCTGGGCTGGGCGCACTGCACACGTTGGCTTGCACGGCTGCATGCTCAATTTTCTCATTTTTGACATTTTTAACCCATTTTGTCCAATTTTTCAATATTTGTTGACCTTTCCTCATTTAATTTATGAATATATTTGCAATGTATTGCCTTCGGTATTTTTCTTTGAGTCTTTAAGTTATTTTTAAGCGAAAATACCTGAAAAACAATAAAAATACTCATGATTCCGAAAAGACAGATTTATATAAATATATGATAAAATCATATAAATATATATATTTTTAATCAATTAACGTGCATAAAATCATGGTAATTTTAGTACTTTTTGAGCACCTATCACAACCCCCAACCAGCTTCTTGCTAGTCCCTTAGCAAGAGAAGCGATAAAAACTAAAAATTAAACTATCCTAAATCACTTCCGTGGATTGACACGGTTGCATTTAGCCTATGCAACAAGCCTTTAAACCCCTAGGTTTCCCTAGTGGACGAGTTTGAGTCTCATGAGAGTTTTCAGTAATGATACTCACAAACATTGAATTAAATGTAAAAATTAAAAATAATAATAAAAACAATCAACTTAAAAACTAAAATGACAACAAAATCAAAAATTAACTTTTAAGAATAAAAAAAACAACATAACACAAAAATGTCTCATACTTTTTAATCTCCTTTAAGATCATAATTAAAATCTCAAACATAAGTTATTTTAATCTTCTTAAACAATCATGATTTATTATAATAATTAGTCGAAAATTATTTTCATATTTCATATCAAAAATGTATCAATTTAATTTCATCCAATTTCAGTGTCTGGAATCCGAATTCACTTCGACTCTATTTCTCACTAGTACTCTCAAAACACTGAATCATATGGGTTCAGCCACTCATACTAATTTATATGCAAAATAGTTGATGTGTAGAAATGAACTAATATGTTCACATATGTATAAAGAATAAAGGCTCAAAGTGTTATTTTGACGTTGATCTATGCATAAATCAAACTCATTAAGAAAAAATTTCAAAATATATGTCTTTTACAAATGAAGAAAATGCAATGACTTTTTAGGGAATTACTTCCTATATCTTTCTTTTGTAATTAACCTTTACTCACAACTTTGTAGGCAATGTGTGTCATAGTATGTAGATTATGCTATATATTCTTTATCTCTCTATTTTTTCTGAAGATATTTTTCAATATATATTTTTTAGAGAGTCAACCCATGTACAGATTGTACATTTTTTTAAGATTTTGGTGAATGGTTAATTTTGTGGCTTTTTTATTTGATTTTGGTTTAGGTAACCCCAGATATGTCTTTTTTTGTAGCAATCATGCATAAATGAGATAAAAGCATATACTATCAATTTCAACTTAAATCATTTACTCTAAGCAAAAATAATAATAAAAAAATATACGACACTCTATTAAGATGAGAGAAAACATTCATACATCCAATGCACTATAAAGATCATCTAAAAATTTAAAGAAATAAGAAATGTGTTTGGAGTAGAAAAAAATATATATTTCACTCTGAATAAAGGAAATTAGGTTCAAATTATATCTCACAAAAGTAGTCTCCACTAAAAAAAAATTCATAAACACCGATTTTGGGTTTAATATAATTTCTACATCTTATCAAGAAATATTATGACAAAAACTAACTAATTACCAAAAACAATTACAAAATATTTCATGATATGTTTTCAAAAATTAATCTAACAGTACCAAAGACTTACTGTTTACTTAAATTTGATTTAAAGAAATGATAAACTTTTGTGAGAATTTTTAAAGCTAATTCTAAAATTCCAAAAGTTACTAAATCACACAAAGAAAATAAAACCAAACACAATAAAAAATGAAAATTTGAACATAAAATAAAATAAAAATTATTTTTTTTATTTTTATTTTTTTAAAATTGTTAATTTTTTATTTTTGAAATTAAGCATGGTAATTTTTCACCACCCCCAACCTAGAACTTATATTGTCCTCAATGTAACAACTGTAAATTAAAGATAAAGAGAAAAGAGAAGAAATATTACCTATTTCCTGAGAATGTACAAGTAGTAATGGAGAAATGCAGGTGCATCCATCATATTCATCATTAAAGTTCACACAGACAAATCGCTATGAACTTCTAACATCTCAAGAAATATTTTTAGTTTTAACAATTTTAAAATTATTCACGTGTAATTAAACTAAAATAAATAATAGAAATTAAATAAATAAAACAAATAAAAGAAAATTACCTAAAATGATGGGTTGCCTCCCATCCAACGCTTAGTTTAATGTCTTAGCAAGACGAAAGTTGGGGATTTCATTTTAAGTAAACTTAATGTCCCCATATCATTGAGTCAATCAAACCTATAGGTAAGACAATGTTGTCTACTTATACTTTTTCAGTCATGCCCTATTGATTTTAAAATTTTTTTGTACTTAAAACTAGGGGCATGCTTGAGGGTTTTAGATAACCCACATCTAGGTGCAAATCAAATAATTAAGGTATCAAAACAAAATTGTACCTAGATCAAACAAAGCAACTAACTCCTTATATTATAATTAAAACTTTAAAATTTTGGAGATAGTTTCAGAAATTTTTTTATTTTTATTCTTTATTCTTTTTTATTTTTTTAAGATAAAATAACATAATCAGTATTAACCAAGAGTGTTCTCAAGAAAGAATGGTGGTGCAAAATCTCCTTAAAATCCATCCTCATAGACAGAATAACGTTCCCAGGAAAGACTAGTGGCACAAAGACTTTCAAGAACTAGTATCCTAGACATAACTCCCTTAGATCTTTACTTTTCATGCTATTAATATTAAGTTAATTAAGTTAAGTTAAGTAAAAATTTAAGTTAATTAAGTTAATAAAAATGTAGGTTATTTAAGTTAATGAAAATCTAAGTTAATTAAGTTAGTAAAAAAAACTAAGTTCATTAAGTTAAACGAGAATTTAATTAGTAAAAACCTAATTTATTAAGTTAAACGAAAATTAAGATAAAAAATAGTTAAAGGCAACAAAAAAAAAGATTAAAAATTAAACCAAAATAAAATAAAATTGATAAAGGTAAAGAAAAAAAATAAAAAAATAAAAAATAAAAAATAAAAAAAATAAAAGAAAAAAATTTAAATTAAAAATGAAACAAAAAAAATTGAAAAAGGTAAAAAAAAAAGGAATTCTTTTTTTACTAATTATGAACGGTAAGTTTATTTATTTTTATTATTATTATTTTGAAATTTGAAAATTTGTTTTTAAAAGAAAATAATTAAATAAAAAAATTTATTTTATTCTTTTTTTTATTTATTTTATTTAAAATTTATTAATTTTATTTTTTTATTTAAAATTTAAAATTTCAAAATTATTTTAATATTTACGCTATAATATGTTTTTAACTATTTAAGTTTATTATTTTTTTGTTTTTTTAAATGAAAAAAAATTATTTTAATTTTTATTAAATTTTTGTTTTAGTATGTATACGTGATTTTTAATTTATTATTCAAATTTTTAAAAATGAAATTAAATCCTAAACATTCTGTCACGATATTTGGGTTTTTGTGTTTTTAACCTAATAACATAAAAATAAACATAGATACATATTCAATAAACATTTATGCAAATTTTATCTTTTATAATAGTAGAGTATTTATAGATATAATAACTAAGTTAATTATGCTTGCTCATATTATTTAGGTTATTAAAGATATAAATTGATATTTATTAATTATATCTTTTTTATATGAATACCACCTTTGGTGGGGTTAGATATTATTTGTTAAGTAAATAAATCAATTAACACCTATGAGTGAGGTTGATAACTAATTTGGTTAATTAAATTAATTCCTTTTTTTAAGAGATTGAAAATGAACTATTTAAATGACACCTTTGGTGGGGTTAGACAATTTAAATTTTATTCAATGTGTCCAAATTAAACCTAAGAATTTAATTATCCGAGTACTAACTTTCAAGTTTTAAGACTACTACTGAAAAAATGTTGTCAATACATTTTCAGATAATAATTCTTATAAAAACTTTTGAAATAGAACTTCAATCTAACTACCGGGCGATTGTACCAACAAATAAAATAGCACTACTCTAAATTAGACTCGATAACTAAACCTTAAAATCTAATTTTTATATTTAAGTTTGTAATGAAAAATAATATATTTCTCTCTAACATTCTTAATATAAAATCTTGAATAAAAATAAAATCAATTCATTTTAGATATTTTTCCTATTTAATATTTCGTAAGCATAACAACATTATTATTATATCACGTTTACAAACAGCCATCAATGTTAAATTTAATTACAGAAAAATTAAATATAACATATAAGAATAAAGCATAAAAAACATTCTTACAGTACTTTGATGCTAACTATGTTGCTGGAAAACCTCCAAACAGAATTTGCACTTCCATTTATTGAATCAAAAAGCAAATAAATTACAAAAACATAATTAGTTCTTCTCAAAAAGAGAAGAACTCTAAAACTAAGAAAAACTAACTAAGAAGAGCTAAAAACTAAGAAATTGAGAGAAAGAAAGAGAAGAGAAGATGTGTTTTGAGGTGCAGGTTATAGGTGAGGAGGGGAAGGAAAAGTGGGTGAAAACAAAATTAAAAATTGAGAAAACGCGGAGTAGTGATTGATGACCTCATACTGTTGACGTCATGGTGGTGTGGGCGTAGCGGCGTGCGCGGATGGGGCAGATCGGTGCAGCGGTGCGCGCAGACTGGGCGTAGGCGCGTGTGGATTAGGCGCGGGCGCACGCGGACTAGGTGTGCTGTGCGCGTGGATTGTTCCTTGTGTTGGTACGGCTGGGCGGCTGCATGCGCAATTTTCTCCTTTTTGACATTTTTGACCCTTTTGACCCATTTTGTTCAATTTTTCCATATTTGTTGACCTTTCCTTATTTAATTTATGAATATATATGCGATGTATTTCCTCTGGTATTTTTCTTTGAGTCTTTAAGTTACTTTTTTAAGCAAAATACCTGAAAAACAATAAAAATATCCGTGATTCTGAAAAGACAGATTTATATAAATAAATATATTTTTAATCAATTAACGTGCATAAAATCATGATAATTTTAGTACGTTTTGAGCACTCATCATATATACATGTAACATCGATCCGGATGAAGGGTAATAAGTCTTGTTTAGGAGTGATTACATTAGGAAATAATTTCTTATAATTGCCGGAGGTTTCTTTTAGTTATAGGTATACTAGTATAAGAGAACTAAAACAATAATAAAATAACAACTATTTTCTGTATAACAATTTAGAATATTTCCTTGACTTAATTTCAAAAGTATAATTAAGAATCTTGATAATTAATTAAAGAAACTAATATTAAAGATTCAGAATTTATTATTAACAAAGGTATTATAGTGATGGTTAATTTTCATAAGTTTACAATATCTCGCTTTAAGCTTTAGTTTTAATTTTCTAAGTTTAAAATTAACGAGTTTTAACTTTCTATTTTTAATTTTAAAAAAAGTAAAATGTCTAATTTGAATTTTCCACTTTCTTCATTTACATCAAAATCATCATCTTCATCTTTGAGGAACAAAAATATTATCAATAGTGATAAAACTTACTATTGAAAACTTTTCAAAATCAATTGATACTTGGAAGATTCCAAGGATTCACAAGGATTAAATTTATAAAACAAAGATGATGAATCTTTTCAAAACAACTACACTATTAAAAATGTGGAGAGGAGCATTTAACTCTCTTCACCTTTTGAAACTATTCAACTCTTTTCAAAAGAATCATTTCAAAAACATATTGACAAACATTTCAATTATGTTCATATAGGATTAGTCCAAGTTGCATTAAAAACCTTGACCAAAGAAGGTCTAAACACATCAATCCTAAAAATTCTTTGAGATGCTAGATTCAACAATTTTTAGGATTCTCTATTGGGAATAGTTGAGTAGAGTCTCTGTTTGGGACCAATATCATTTGACTATTTTCTTAACTTTACAGTCTCCTTAAGTGACTGAAATATAATAGAGTCCTTCATATTAAAAATTAAAACACATAATAATGACATGAAATTGGGATCAATCTCAGTTTCATTAATCTTTAGAGTGTGTTACCAAGTAATGATGTTTGTGTTCAATACCAGACATATTCATCAGTCAAAAAAGGGAGAAACACTCCTACAAATGGATATCACAAGATTCAATGATGTTATTCCAAAACCTATTACTTGGAACCAAATCACCTTACCATTTGAATGGCTCCTTGAAAGTGTGACTCAACCAGAGTCTGAACCTTAAGAACCTAAGAAAAATACCCAACTTAGGAATATCACCCGATATAATGATCGTAGTGTTAAGATAAGCTTTGACAGAGTCACAAGTTCGAGGTATTCTTCTATTTCATCGATAGATATCTCCGACTTATCATCTCTAACCTCTCAAAACCAGACCTAGGAAATCAACCTCAGATTTATCTAGGATAACATTTAAAGGAGTAGACTTTAGTACACTAGTACCTACACCAGTCTACACCATTGACTCAACACAGGAGATGAGAGATTCACCTTCACCAATACCTACCATGCCTCAGTCACCATCACTTAATGTGGTCCAAGAACATGAATTAAATGGCTTAGAAAAGGAATTTAAATTACTAGATATTGAAACCCTATGTCTAGACATTGAATTTCCACATAATAGCCATATCAAAACATGGTTGATAAAAAAATACTCTGAAGCAAAACAAGCAAGATTCAAGAGAAAAAATCATAGGTATGTTAACCATTACCAACAAAATATCACATTCTTTAATTTCCTTGAGTTATATTACTCAGAAAAGGGTGGAAACCTCCAAGCCATGATAATTGAAGATACCAAAAATGTTGAATAAGTTAAAACCATTGACATGGTCAAGACAAAACATATAACACTAATATGGAAAACTCTAAATGGTACATTTGAGGCCAAAAATCCTCCATTGAGACCAATTACTTTTCCATATGCTTAAACCATAGTTGAAGCATGTCCCCTGAAAACCCCTCAGGAAGACCATGTTACCAAGCTCAAACATATAGTTACCTAAAACAACTTTACTAATATCAACCTAAGTACCTTAGGTAAGCAACTTACTAGGATATATAAAAATAAAAAATCTAATATCCCCTCTACATCCTATAAAGTTGTAGATTGTAAAGTACAAAACCCCATGTTCAATCCCTTCTAGGTCTCCAAAACAACACAGGAAGAATTATTATCCAAAATTGAGTTTATTAGAGGTATTCATAGGTCTCAAATTGAACAACAAAGCTCAAATTCCAAAATAGGTCCAGTTGTCTCTAAGTCACCTCAAAATCTAGTTCAGAGTATTAACATTCTTAACAATTAAGAACCTACTATCTCTGATAAGGAAGCTTTTTACGAACCGACTCCTAAATCGACTCCTCAAATTCAAAAATTAGTTTGGCAACAACCTTCATAAGTTAGGTACCTACATCAAGATGTTAGTACCCATCCAACTAGGCCATCCCGCCAAAATATAACGTGTCATCTATCTATGAAGGGAACTTAGATGGCATGACAAAACAATCGTTGAACTGTTACTAGCTAATTTTTTGGCTAGTTGAAAGGATGGGGGATCACGACCTATCAAAACAACAACATTTAGATATCCTCAATGCTATTCTAATTGAGGAGTATGGTGAACCTATACTCAATCATCATGAAGAGCCCATGATCACCACACACGAAATGTGTGCAATGAATACGCAAGTATACATATCACAACAAGTAATATAATGATAAGAAAATATCGTTCTCACAGAGATTATTTTATTAGAAACTAATTTTCAAAACTTAAAAAAAATAAAAATCAATTTTCTTGTGTTTTTATATTTTAATGAAACAAAATTAAAATAACTAAAAGTAAATAGCAACAATTAATTAAATCAAATTTTGTGACTAGAAAGATATATGAGAAAATATCTAGGAATACTTAATCCCCCAATTTTCTAAACATGCGAATCGCTAAAATCCCCCCAATATAATTATCAATTAATTAAATGATCAATTAAGTCTAATGTAGCATGTATTCCTCTCTCAAGTAAACTACACACCATATAGTTATTAATTGAAGCACACTCTCATGCCAATTAAATTGCATACTACTCATTAAGTTCATCAATTATGGATCACATACATTAGAATCATACATCTCTGCCTAAAAACTATACATGTTATTTAATCAAGACAAATAATTAAATAATTCTCTCAAGTCTATTTAATTGGTGATAAGTAAAATATCGTTCCCACAGAGATTTGTTACTAGTATTCGTTAATTATTAAAATTATTTCAACCTAATTTTATCCAAACAGTCAATAATTTGATGCAGTTTGACTAACTAACTTTTATAACAGATTGCAAGAAAATTCTAGGATTGCAGTTTCACCAAATTAATCCACTTGAATCATTATATTTTATCTTGATTTATGTTATCATATTTTAAGTTGTTAACCAAGAACTCATAATTTATCCATATATCTCTTCCGAGCTCCATACAAACACATCCAGTTAAAATGATTCACTATATTCCTATGCGAATTAAATTCAACCATTTATTAAGTTCGAAGTTCTCAAAGGGATTACACATACAATAAAAGTATATTTCTATCTCTTATGTATATCGTTTACTTCATCAATAGCAAAGACACAAAAATGCCTTTTTCAAGTTTATTTAAGTGTCACATATCGCTTAATTAATCTTCGATAATTAAAAGCATTAAACACGAGTATAAAATAAACAACTTAAACAAGCTCCATAAATCATTCAAAAATACTTAATTCAAGTTTCATAATTTACGCTTACATGCTAATCCTGTAGAACAAATAAATTAGTTCATGGCAGAAATTAAAATTAAAACACAACAAAAATAAAACATTGCAGAGAAACAAAAATTAAAAGAAAATAGATTAGGAGAAACTCTTTCGCGATTCCTCGATATTCTTCCCTTTTTTTCTTCTTAGTTGTCTTCTTTCTCTGTAATTTCCCTAAGAAAATACAATACAAAAATGTCAAATAAACGTTCTGCGTGTTTTGTGTAACACGCAGAGAGGAAAAGAAATGAAAATGGTAAAGAGAAAAAAAATAAGAAGAACTGTGAGTAACCAAAACGAAAGAAAAACCAAAACAAAAGAAGAACCCCAACTAATTCCTCGTGTAAAGAATACATCCCCCTTTCAATTATTCTTTTTTTTATTATTATTTTTATTTTAAGTGGGGGACAAAAATGTATGGGGAATTAAAATAACAATACACGCGTGAAAACCATTATGCGCGTTTCTGATTTTTTTTTCTTTTCACACATGACACGTGTCACCATGTGATTTTACGAGAAAATACAAATGTACACGTGGCCGATGTTCATTCGGCGGTAAGGCCGGGCGCATGAAGAACGCATCGCACAAGATTTCGTCACGTTGGAAGTGATTAACAGCTGGAAGTGGGCGCGGTTTCTGCGTTTTTATTTCATCGAATACATGCCACGTGTCATCATGTTATTCGCTGGAATATTTATGAGACACGTGGTTGCTCATTTTCCGTTGAAACACGAGGGTGCACGCGGCTTGGATGTACCGCGTGATGAGTGCTCAAAAAGCACTAAAATTACCATGATTTTATGCAAATTAATTGATTAAAAATATATATATTTATATGTTTTATCATATATTTATATAAATTTGTCTTTTTCGGAATGACGGGTATTTTTATTGTTTTTCAGGTATTTTCGCTTAAAAACGTCACTTAAAGACTCAAAAAGGAATACTGGAAGCAACACATCACAAATATATTAATAAATAAATGGGGAAAGGTCAACAAATATGGAAAAATTGGACAAAATGGGTCGAAAAGGTCAAAAATGTCAAAAAAGAGAAAATCGCTACCGAGCAAATTTCATCCCGGCTATCGTTCATCCACAGAAGTCAAGGCTACGGTATGCGTTTCATCCGCGCACAACTTCCTCCACGCCACAACGCTATTTCGCCCATTTTTCACGCGCAGTACCGCGCTTATGACGTCATTAATGACCTCAAGATTTCCATTACGCTGCTTTTTGCATTTTTTAACATTTTTTTATCATTTTTTCTCCCATCCTCACCTATAAATACCCCCTTCCCTTCACTTCAAAAAAAACACCTCAAAACACACTTCTTTCTTTCTTTCTCTCATTTCTTAGTTTTTAGGTTTTTTAGTTTTTCTTATTTTTAGCTAGTTTTTCTTATGTTTTAGCTAGTTT
This sequence comes from Hippophae rhamnoides, assembly GCA_033030585.1. Lineage (NCBI taxonomy): Eukaryota > Viridiplantae > Streptophyta > Magnoliopsida > Rosales > Elaeagnaceae > Hippophae > Hippophae rhamnoides. The sequence goes on along the minus strand of CM065429.1, from coordinate 55,206,953 downwards.
TTCTTATGTTTTAGCTATTTCTTAGTTTTAGAGTTCTTCCCTTTTTGGGAAGAACTAGTTATGTTTTTTTTGTAATTTATTAGCTTTTGATTCAATAAATGGGAGTGCAAATTCGCTTGGAGGTTTTCTAGCAACTGGAATGGCATCAAGTACTCTAAGGATTTTATTTTCTTTATTTTTTACGCTTTATTCTTACATGTTATATTTAATTTGTCCTGTGATTAAATTTAACTGTGCTAGCTGTTTATAAAAATGATATAATAATAACGTTGTTATGCTTCATGAAATATTAAATAGGTAAAAATCTCTAAAATGAATTGATTTTATTTTTATTCAAGATTTTATATTAAGAATGTTAGAGAGAAATATATTATTTTTCATTACAAACTTAAATCAAAATTAGATTTTAAGGTTTAGTTATCCCATTCTGATTTAGAGTAGTGTTCTTTTTATTTGTTGGTACAATCGCCCGTAGTTAGAGTTAAGCTCTATTTCAAAAGTTTTTATAAGAATTATTATCCGAGAATGTATTGACAACACGCTTTAGTGGTTTTAAAACTTGAAAAGTTAGTACTTGGATAACTAAATTCTTAGGTTTAATTTGGACACCTTGAATAAAGTTTAAATCGTCCTAACTCACCAAAGGTGGCATTTAAATGGTTCATTTTCAATCTCTTTAGAAAGTGAATTAATTTAATTAACCAAATTGATTATCAACCCTACCCATAGGTGTTAATTGATTTGTTTACTTAACAAAGAATATCTAACCCCACCAAAGGTGGTATTCATACAAAAAAGGGAGAATCAATAAATATCAATTCATATCTTTAATAACCTAAATAATATGAGCAAGCATAATTAACTTAGTTATTATATCCATAAATACTCCACTATTATAAATGATAAAATTTGCATAAATATTTATTGAATCTATGTTTATTTTTATGTTAGTAGATTAAAAACACAAAACCCAAAATATCGTGATAGGATGTTTAGGATTTAATTTCGTTTTTAAAAGTTTGAATAATAAATTAAAAACCACATACATTCCTTCCTTAGATCGACCTTGGGAGTATACTTATCATTTTCTACGAAATGATTCGTGCACTTGCGATAGTTTTATAAATATTAAAACCAAATTATTGGCAAGAATCGGCGATACCGATTTTCACTCATCAAAGTTTTTGAGAATCCCAATTCTGCTCATCAAGTTTTTGGCGCCGTTGCCGGGGATGACTCCGTTGCGGGGATGGCATCAAAGTTTTTGGCAATCCCAATTCTGCTCATCAAGTTTTTGGCACCGTTGCTGGGGAAGGAATAACGTTTTTAATTTATTTATCAAAATTTTAAAAATATTTTTGTGTTGTAAATAATTGTGATTTTGTTTTTGTAAAAAAATAAAAAAATAAAAAAATTTAATCAAATTTCAAATTTCATAAGAAATAATAAAAAAAAATAAAAAAAATTAATTATAGCATAAATAGTAAAATAATTTAGAAATTTGAAATTTGAAGTAAAAGGTTTTTACCGTTCATGAATAGTAAAAAAATTAACAAAAAAAGAACATTTTTAAATAAAAATTGTACCGTGAATAATAAAATAATTTAGAATTTTAAAATTTGAATTCAAAAAAAAAAAAATTTACCGTTCATGAATAGTAAAAAAACAATTTCAAAAATTTTAAGTTAAAAAAAAAAATTCAAAAAAACAATTATATTGTAAATAGTAAAATAAAGTTACCATTCATAAATAGTTAAAAAAAGTTTTAAAAATAAAAAAAAATAAAAAAATTCTAATTTTAAATTGTTTAATAAATATAGTGTTAATAGTAAAATAATTTTGGAATTTGAAATTTCGAAAAAAAATAAAACAAATAAAAAAAAAATAAAATAAAAAATAAATAAAAAATAAATAAATAAATCATAAAAAAAATAAAAATAAAAAAAAACCTAATTTTTAATTTTTTAAGTTTAGTTTTTTTATTTTATTTATTTTAAATCATAATTTTAATTTTTCTTTTTTTTAATTTTGTTTTACCTTTTTCAATTTTATTTTATTTTATATTTTTTTTCTTCTTCATTTTTATTTAACTTAATTAACTTAGTTTTTTTTACTAACCTAATTAACTTAGATTTTTTTTAACTTAACTTAATTAACTTAGATTTTTTTTAACTTAACTTAATTAACTTAGATTTTTTTTAACTTAACTTAATTAACTTAGATTTGTTTTACTTCACTTAACTTAATTAACCTTTTTTTTAAACTTAGATTTTCATTAACTTAGATTTTTACTTAACTTAATTTAATTAACTTAATAGCATGAAAAGTAAAGATCTAAGGGAGTTGTCTGCAGACTAGTTCTTGGAAGCCTGGCACAATTAGTCTTTCTTGGGAACGTTGTTCTGTCTAGGAGGATGGTTTTTAAGGAGCCTTTGCACCACCATTTTTTCCTGGGACTACTCTTGGTTAATACGGATTATGTTATTTTTTTTCTTCTTAAAAACGAAAACAAAAAAAAAAACAAAAATTTCTGAACTATCTCCAAAATTTTAAAGTTTTAATTACAATCTAAGGAGTTAGTTTCTTTGTTTGATCTAGGTACAATTGTGTTTTAATGACTTAATTATTTGATATGCACCTAGATGTGGGTTATCTAAAACTCAAAGTATGCCTCTAGTTTTAAGTACAGAAAGAAATCAAAATCAATAAGATGAGTGAAAAAGTATAGGTGTATTAACGACCTTGTCTTACCTGAAGGTTTGATTGACTCAATGATGAGGGGACATCGAGTTTACTTAAAATGCAATCCCCAAGTTACGCCTTGCTAAGACGTTAAACTAAGCCGGATGAATGGCAACCCATCATTTTAGGTAATTTTCTTTTATTTGTTTTATTTACTTAATTTTATTGTTTATTTCATTCTAATTACATGTGAATAATTTTTAAATTGTTAAAACTAAAAATATTTGTTGAGATGTTAGAACTTCACCTCAATCAGTTCCAGTATACACTTTAATGATGAATATGATGGATGCACCTGCATTTTCCATTACTACTTGCACTTTCTCAAGAAATAGGTAATCTTTCTTCTATTTTGTCATTATCTTTAATTTACAGTTGTTACATTGAGGACAATGTAAATTCTAGGTTGGGGGTGGTGAAAAGTTACCATGCTTAATTAAAATTTTTTTTTAACAATTTAAAAAAAAAATTAAAAAATAAAAACATATACTTTTTCATTTTTTGTGTGTTTGGTTTTATTTCTATTTTGTGTGATTTAGTAATTTTTGGAATTAAAAAAAAAAAAACTTTTTCACAAAAATTTATCATTTCTTTAAATCAAATTTAAGTAAATAGTTAAGTCTTTTGTACTGTTAGATTAATTTTTGAAAACATATCATGAAATATTTTGTAATTATTTTTTGATAATTAGTTAGTTTTTGTCATAACTAGTATTTCTTGATAAGATGTGGAAATTATATTAAACCCAAAATCGGTGTTTATGAATTTTTTTTAGTGGAGACTACCTTTGTGAGATATAATTTGAGCCTAATTTCCTTTATTCAGAGTGAAATATATATTTTTTCTACTCCAAACACGTTTCTTATTTCTTCAAATTTTTAGATGATCTCTATAGGTATTAGCATTGAATGTATGAATTTTTTTCTCATCTTAATAGAGTATCATATATTTTTTATTATTTTTGCTTAGATTAAATGATTTGAGTAGAAATTGATAGTGTATGCTTATATCTCGTTCATGCATGACTGCTACTAAAAAAAAAGACATATCTGGGGTTATCTAAACCAAGATCAAACAGAAAAGCCACAAAATTAACCACTCACCAAAATAAAAAAAATGTACAATTTGTACATGGGTTGACTCTCTAAAATACATATATTGAGAAATATCTTCAGAAAAAAAATAGAGAGATAAAGAATATATAGTATAATCTACATACTATAACCCACATTGTCTACAAAGTTGTGAGTAAAAGTTAATTACAAAAGAAAGATATAGGAAATAATTCCCTAAAAAGTCATTGCACTCTCTTCATTTGTAAAAGGCATATATCTTGAAATTCTTTCTTAATGATTTTGATTTATGCATGAAAATAATTTTTATATATGATATCTTTATAATTTATACATTTGATTCCTTTCATGAGATCAATGTTAAAATATGAAAATGATTTTCGACTAATTATTATAATAAATCATGATTGTTTAAAGAGATTAAAATAACTTATGCTTGAGATTTTAATTATAATCTTAAATGAGATTAAAAAGTATGAGACATTTTTGTGAGATGTTGTTAAGTTGTGATTTTGTTGTAAATTTAATTTTTAAGTTATTTGTTTTTATTGTTTCTTTTGATTTTTACATTTAGTTCAATGTTTGTGGGTATAATTACTGAAAACCCTCACGAGACTCAAACTCGTCCACTAGGGAAACCTAGGGGTTTAAAGGCTTGTTGCATAGGCTAAATGCAACTGTGTCAATCCAGGAAGTGATTTAGGATAGTTTAATTTTTAGTTTTTATCGCCTCTTGAAGGGATTAGCAAGAAGTCGTCGGGGTTGTGATGAGTGCTCAAAAAGCACTAAAATTACCATGATTTTATGCAAATTAATTGATTAAAAATATATATATATATATATGTTTTATCATATATTTATATAAATTTGTCTTTTTCGAAATCACGGGTATTTTTATTGTTTTTCAGGTATTTTCGCTTAAAAACGTCACTTAAAGACTCAAAAAGGAATACTGGAAGCAATACATCACAAATATATTAATAAATAAATGAGGAAAGGTCAACAAATATGGAAAAATTGGACAAAATGGGTCGAAAAGGTAAAAAATGTCAAAAAGAGAAAATCGTGCCCGGAGCAGCCCATCCCGAGCGGCTACTATTCATCCACGCAAAGCTGACCACGGGTACTGTTCATCCCAGGCATACACGGCTGCCCGCCTACCCTCGCGCGCCGACGCCATTTCGCCCCCATTTTTCACGTGCGGTACCGCCATGACGCTGACGTCATGCTGACGTCATTAATGACCTCAGCATTTCCATTACGTTTTTTTGTATTTTTTAACATTTTTTACTCATTTTCTCTCTCCATCCTCACCTATAAATACCCCCCTTCCCTTCACTTCAAAACACACCTCAAAACACACCTCAAAACACACTTCTCTCTTCTTTCTTTCTCTCCATTTCTTAGTTTTTAGGTTTTTTTAGCTTTTCTTATGTTTTAGCTAGTTTCTCTTAGTTTTAGAGTTCTTCCCTTTTTGGGAAGAACTAGTTACGCTTTTTGTAATTTATTAGCTTTTGATTCAATAAATGGGAGTGCAAATTCGTTTGAAGGTTTTCTAGCAACGGGAATGGCATCAAGATCAGTAAGGATTTTATTTTCTTTGAGCTATTTTTTTATGCTTTTATTCTTACATGTTATATTTAATTTGTCCGTGATTAAATTTAACGTGCTATTTGCTTATAAAAATGATATAATAATAACGTTGTTATGCTTGCGAAATATTAAATAGGTAAAAATCTCTAAAATGAATTGATTTTATTTTTATTCAAGATTTTATATTAAGAATGTTAGAGAGAAATATATTATTTTTTATTACAAACTTAAATATGAAAATTAGATTTTAATGTTTAGTTATCCGGTCTGATTTAGAGTAGTGCTCTTTTATTTGTTGGTACAATCGCCCGGTAGTTAGAGTGAAGCTCTATTTCAAAAGTTTTTATAAGAATTATTATCTGAAAATGTATTGACAACACGTTTTCAGTAGTGGTTTTAAATCTTGAAAGTTAGTACTCGGATAAAGTTTGAATAAAGTTTAAATTGTCTAACCCCACCAAAGGTGGCATTTAAATGGTTCATTTTCAATCTCTTAGAAAAAGGAATTAATTTAATTAACCAAATTGATTATCAACCCTACCCATAGGTGTTAATTGATTTGTTTACTTAACAAAGAATATCTAACCCCACCAAAGGTGGTATTCATACAAAAAAGGGAGAATCAATAAATATCAATTCATATCTTTAATAACCTAAATAATATGAGCAAGCATAATTAACTTAGTTATTATATCCATAAATACTCCACTATTATAAATGATAAAATTTGCATAAATATTTATTGAATCTATGTGTATTTTTATGTTAGTAGATTAAAAACACAAAACCCAAAATATCGTGACAGGATGTTTAGGATTTAATTTCGTTTTTAAAAGTTTGAATAATAAATTAAAACCACATACATTCCTTCCTTAGATCGACCTTGGGAGTATACTTATCATTTTTCTGAAATGATTCGCACTTTGGCGAGAGTTTTATAAATATTAACACACCGGATTTGTGAGCGTAGCTACCGATTGGCCAAGGCGGCAGTACTGTTCAACGCGCTCAACTGCACTGCCTTCATCTCATCCAACGGCAATCGATGCGCCTCGAGGAATACGTGAGCCGACATGTGGGTCCCATTCTCGCACGCCACCGCGTGGCGGTGGGCCCCACTGCACGCCCTCGCGTAACGAAGAACTCTTTACCCACTCTCCTCGCGGGTTTTGACCACACGCGCAATCCCAACCGCACTTTGATCGGACTGTCCACGTTGCGCGTTTGGAATAGGGTGCGTGGCCTCATCTCACCTGCGCAGAAATTAAATGTTATTAATTGCATTTTCACCCACAAATTTAATTCAAATTACATTTTAAACTTTCTTAAATTATAGTTAAGCCCTTTGCTATTTTTAAATTAAATTTTTAAACTTTAAATAATTATAATTAAGCCCAAATTTAATTTAAATTATATTTTCGATTTTTATAAATTGTAGTTTAAGAACTATATTATTTGAAATTATATTTGTGGACGAAAAAATATGAAATTAAGTACATTTTTGATACAAATTATTTAATTTTATTAAATATGTATTTTTAATGCATAAAAGGAAAATATTAATTTATTTAACAAAAATTAACTAAATATTAAAAGAATATAGCAATTATCATTACTAAAATTGATGAAAATAACTATATAAAATACAGTTATCAATTGACTCTATAGATAAATTGTTGGCAAAACAATTAATAAAATAAAAATTAGATTAAATAATATAATTAAATTAAAATTATAATTGGGGTAAAATTTTAGATCATCACATGGTAAAAATTAGGTTTATAAGATCTCAAGATTAATAAATTAATTACACATAATTGTGTTCATAAAGAAAGACATAAAATTGATAAAAAAAAGTAGAAAAGGGAATATAATCAATCTCTTGAATTGTAGTATTAATCTCCTCTTGAATATCCACCAAAATTGTGTCTTCTCTTGAATTTTTCTGTATTTTTTTCTTTTTAGCTCCAAAAAATGACCAAAATTATGCTAATGGAGGGAAATTAGGGTTTGTGGAGTGATTAGGGGCTTAAATAAAACTCAGGTGCCATCTGAACCGTCAAATCAGCTTCAGATCAAGGGCTACGATCAAAATAAGCAAAAGTGACAATTCCAACCAATCACAGCATGACACGTGGCATCAAAAATTAATTGGGAAAATTATGGACACGTGGCATGACCTGATTTGCGAAAATGGATTACATGGTGCACGGGTGGAATGCACGGAGCAATGGCGTTGCAACACATGGTATGGCATGTTGACCAATTTCCAAACTTGGATTAAACGATGTGCTTACACGTGGCACACGTTTTGTCCTCCTCACAAGTGGCATAACGTGATTTTCTCTCCGTGCTTACATGGCATCCATATGGCTTGCCCAGTCAACTCCTCTTATTGTGTGTCATGCCACGTGATAGCTCCTGATTAGTCCTACGTTAAAAATTCGTAAAAATTCCAGAAAAATCCTAAAAAATTCCAAAAATTATATTTTCACCCCTTTTTCAATTTTTTGGCCATAAAAATACTAATTTTTGAATAAAACAAGTAAATATTAAGTAAAAAAGGGCACTAATGACTTTATTTTCATAGAGTCATCACTCCCCCAAACTTAACTCTTTGCTTGTCCTCAAGTAAAGCCAAGTAGAACTAAATAAAATAACTTGGGTAGAACATTTATAAATATACTTCTATTAGTACCTGCATATTTCATGAAAATTATCCCTTTCAAAAACCTTACAATTCTATGATAAAGAGGTTCACATATTCATCAATCAATGTTCTATCATTACAAGGATATGTAAGGTTTTTGACAAATTGATTCATGTGTGTGTGCTGCACCTGATATCATCCAATGCACTCATGAAATCAACCTATATGAACATGCTAATCATTTCAATCTTAGAACAAGTCTCATAAGTCTATTTTTCACATCCTTCTCCACTAATATAAATATGCACTTAGCTTAAGATAAATAAGGAATTTACATAATTGTAATGTAAGGCTTAGGTAGGGGGTCGATAAATGAATAAATTTTAGGGTCTTTCTACACCTTAACCTTTTTTTCATCATACACTTTTTAACTGCAATTGAGCTTTTACTTGATATTTTAGTGCACCATCTTTTGACATTTTTTTCATTTATTCCACATCTCTTTTCTCTTTGTTTTTGGTAACTTCACAACACCCCCAAACTTTTTTTCAATTCTATTTTCTTTTTATTTAGAGGGATAATTGTGTTGTGAGTTTTGATTCTTTTTTTATGGGGTGCATTACATTTCACCTTACTCTAAAGCACAACACAATGATTGTAATTTTTTTTCATACAAGCTAAAGGTGCAAGGGTAAAGGTAATACTTATTAGTTAGGCATTAAATGTGGGTTAAAGATATGAATGGTTCTTTGTTAGGCTCAAATGGGTGACTAAAGATATTAACAATGGTTAGCTTGAAAGGATCAATCTATCCAAATAAGGCCTAAACCATTTCTCTTGCTAAATACTATTTAAGATTTTGCCTCAAGGGATGATCAAATAGATTCTAAAACTTGGTAGATATCATCAACTCGTATAACTCACTACAAATTTTCTGTCAATAAGCATACCAAAATCAATCATGAACATGTGCATAAAAATTTGAATTAATTCAATCAAAACTAGCAAGCATATCACATGATTAATGTAAATATCTTAAAAAATATGATACATTCCTTATCCTAGTCATGACAACCATTTTTTATCATTGAGTTCATATGTTTCATATCAAGCATGTATGCATTTAGTTTCCATATATTTATCAATTTCTACTCAAGTCATGATTAAAAACAACCTAAAAATTAAAAAAATCCTAAAAATTTAAAATGCATACTAAATAATAATGTAGAGAATGAAATTCCCTCCCCCAAACTTAATTACACATTGTCCTCAATGTGCACATATAAATATGAAAAAAATAAAAGGAAAGAAAACTCCTGTAGTCATGGCATACCACATCTGTCACTGAAATGCTCATTCTTGTTGCGCCATTGTTTTCCACATTTATTCACCTACAAAACAAAAATAATGAAAATATAAGTAAAATAACGTGGGTTGCCTCTTAACCAGCGTCACGTTTAATTTCCTTCACTAGACGGTCTTATCAAGTTCTAAGGCACATCCCTGAAGGTTATCACAAGTGTTTCATTTGATAATTGATCTTCATAATATAGCTTTGCCCAATGCTCATTAACCATAAATCGCTCTTTATCTTTACTTTCTAATTCAATGGCTCTATGGTTGGTTACCTTAGTGATGATGAATGGTCTTGACCATCTACTCTTTAATTTTCCCAGAAACAATTTGAGTCTTGAGTTGTACAATAATACTTTCTAACCCGGTTCAAAGATACGGTGCCCAATTTTTTTATCATGCCATCATTTTGTATTTTCTTTGTAAAGCTTGGCATTTTCATAAGCATTCCACAGTAATTCATCCAATTCATTTATTTGAAGCATTCTTTTCTCACCAGCTGCATCTATGGACATATTCAACTGTTTGAATGCCCAATATGCTTTGTGCTCCAATTCTAATGGTAAGTGGCAAGCCTTTCCATAAACTAGCTTATACGGGGTTGTACCAATTGGTGTTTTAAATGTAGTTTTGTACACCCATAAAGCATCATCCAACTTAGATGACCAATCCTTCCTAGAGATGTTCACAGTTTTTTCCAAAATTCTTTTCACTTCTCTATTAGATACCTCTACTTGCCCACTTGTTTGGGGATAGTAAGGGGTATACACTTTATGCTTAATCCCATACTTAGACAATAAGGAATTAAATGCTTTATTGCAAAAGTGACTTCCTCTATCACTAATAATGATCCTAGGAGTTCTAAACCTAGTGAAAATAGTTTTCTTTAGAAATTTCATGACAATTTTGGCATCACATTTGTTGCTAGCAATGGATTCTAACCACTTTCACATTTAATCCACTCTTACGAGTATGTATTGGTTGCCAAATGATGGAGGAAATGGTCCCATAAATTCGATGCCCCATATATCATACAATTCCACTTGAAGTATACTGTTCAGAGGCATCTCATCTCTTTTTGAAATATTACCTATCCTTTGACATCTATCACATATCTTTACATAATTGTAAGCATCTTTAAATAATGTAGGCCAAAAATAACCAGATTGAAGTACTTTAGCTGCTGTTTTTGAGCTCCCAAAGTGACCTCCATAGTTTGAGCTATGACAATTGTAAATGATACTTTCAACTTCATCATTGGGGACACACCTTCTCAAAATACCATCACCACATTCTTTATATAGGTAAGGGTCAACCCAAAAACTGTTTCATGTCATGAAAAAAATTCTTCTTTTGTTTCCATGTGAGGTTTAGTGGAAGAAAGTTGGCAACAAGAAAATTGGCAATGCCTCCATACCATGGAACTTCTATTTGAGCTATAGACAATAGTTACTCATCTAGAAAGGATTCCCCAATTACAATATTATCATCCATTTTTGCTTCCCTCTTTAGTCTATATAGATGGTCTGCTACCTGATTTTTTGTTCCCTTTTTATCACGAATTTCCAATTCAAATTCTTGTAGAAGAAGTACCCATCTTATCAATCTTGGTTTTGAATCCTTTTTCGTCATGAGATACTTTATTGTAGAATGATTTGTGTAAATAGTCACTTTGGTGCCAACTAAATAAGATAAGAATTTCTCAAAGGCATATACAATGGGCAGAAGTTCTTTTTCTATAGTAGCATAATTAATTTGGGCCTTATTCAGTGTCTTACTTTCATAGTATATGGCACAAAATATTTTGTCTCTTTGTTTTCCAAGAACAGCTCCAATAGAAAAATCACTTGCATCACACATCAATTCAAAGGGCTTGTTCCAATCCGATATGACTATAATTGGTGTTGACACTAGTCTCTCTTTAAGCACTTGAAATGTTGTTAAACATTTATCATCAAACTTGAATGGCATGTCCTTTTCCAAAAGATTACACAAGGGTTTGGAGATTTGGAAAAAATCTTTTATGAATCTACGATAAAATCCTACACGCCTAAGAAAACTTCTTACTCCTCGTACATTCATAGGTGGTGGTAGTTTATCAATCACTTCTATTTTAGCTCTATCCACCTCAATGCCATTAGTTGAGATTTTGTGGCCCAAGATTATACCTTCATGTACCATGAAATGACATTTCTCTCAATTTAAAACCAAATTTTTTTCTTTACATCTTTGTAACAATAGGGAGAGATAGTGTAGACATTCATCAAATGACTTCCAAAGACTGAAAAATCATCCATGAAGATTCCTAGATGCTTCTCCACCATGTTTGAGAAAATGGCCATCATGCAGCGTTGAAATGTAGCAGGTGCATTACATAATCCAAAGGGCATTCTCCTGAAAGCAAAATTTCCATAAGGACATGTGAATGCATGTGATCTTTTCTTGGTCTTCAGGTGCCACAACAATCTAGTTATAACCAAAGTATCCATCTAAAAGGCAAAAGAAAGAATGCCCAGCTAATCAGTCAAGCATTTGATCCATAAATGGGAGAGAAAAATGATCCTTCTTTGTACCTTTATTTACTTTACGAAAATGCATACATACTCTCCATCCCGTGACAGTCCCAGTAGATATTAACTCATTGGACTCATTTTCCACCACAGTGACTCCTCCTTTCTTCGGTACACATTGGACTGGACTTACCCAATAACTATATGATATTGGGTAAATAATGCCCATATCCAGCCACTTGACTATTTCCTTCTTCACCACTTCTTTCATAATGGGATTTAAGTGGCATTGTACATCCCTGGTGGGTTTAGCCCCTTCTTCTAGCAAGATTTTGTGTATGCATATTGATGGGCTTATGCCTTTGAGGTCGACAATAGACCAACCTATAGCTCTTTTAAAGTTCCTTAGCACCTTTAGTAGTGCTTCCACTTGCTCCATACTTAGATTAGTCGAGATTATGACTGGAAGTGTCTCATTATCACCCAAAAATGTATAATGAAGATGAGAAGGTAAAGGTTTAAGCTCTAATTTTGGTGGCTCCTCAATGGATGGTTTCAACCGTGAGCTTATTTCAAGACATTCCACAACTGTATTTGATACACACATGAGAGGCGTGTCCTCCAAAAAGTTCACACAGTTCACAATATCAACCTTTGATTCCATATTTTCAAAATTAAAACAAGTTGAGTTGTTTTCTGTTGAGTTAATGTCCTTGTTCATAGCATCATGTGTTAAAGTCATAAGTGGGGGTGATTCAACAAGTGTTGTTAAGCTACCGACATGAATTTGTGTGCCTACATGCGTGTCATGGTATTCATTAGTATGTGTGTTTATAGAATTAACAAGCACAAACTCTAAAGCATCAATAGGGCACATGTCATAAAAGCACATCAGTGATTAGCTCATTAGTGCTATCTATTTGAAAGCAAATAATAGCATTATCATCATCAGAAAATTCAATTGCTTTGAACACATTAAATGTTACTTGTTCATCTTGCACTCTTGTTGTAAGTTCACCTTTTTTTACATCAATGAGTGTTCTTCTGGTTGCTAAGAATGGACGACCAAGTATGATAAGAATATCATGGTCCTCTTTCATGTCTAGCACAATGAAGTCTGCCGGAAAGATGAATTTGTTTACTTTTACAAGATAATTTTCTACCACACCCCGGGGTCTTTTAATTGACCTATCTACCATCTACAATGTTACTGAAGTGGGTTTGGCTTTACCAACCTCCAATCTATGGAAGATTGATAATGGCATGAGGTTAATGTTAGAACCCAAATCACATAGTGCCTTATCAAAATGAATGTTCCCAATAATGTAAGGGATGTCAAAACTACCTGCAAATGGTATATTTATGCACAACTTCTTGAAGACTTCCAAAAATTTTGAAAACTGTATATCTACATTTTGCTTTTGCAGCCTTTGAGGAAAAGGAATAGTGGTTTTGTAGAAGTTACTCTTTTTGGATGAATTATTTCCTTTCCATTACTCTCTTTATCTACTACTTCTTTTTCATCCTTTTTAGTCTCATATTCCTCCTTATCTTTTTGAGTCTCATCTCCCTCTAGAGTTTTACCACTCCTCAAGGCTATAACACAGCATTGGTCCTTCCCTTCTCTTCTTGGGTTTAAGTTATGTCACTTGGAAGGTTACCTTGAGGCCTTTGGCTTATGACCTGGGCAAGTTTCCCCATTTGGTTCTCCAAATTTTGAATCGAAGCCTCTTGAGTGGACACTTTTGTATTTACTGATTGGATGAAGTCTTTCATCATCCCCATTAAGGCATTTGTATTGTCCTCAGTAGGTGGCTTCTTCTCTTGGGCTTGTGATTGATGTGGTTATTGAAAACCATGTGGTTGAAATGATTGACGGTTGAATTGATTATCACCTTGATTGTTGTTACTCTAAGAGAAATTTAGATGTTGTCTCCATCCTGGGTTATATGTGTTTGAGTATGGATTATTGTTTCGATTCACATTACCCACATAGAAAATGGATTCAGGATTATTTGGAAAATTATTAAACAAATGAGCTCCTCCACAAAACACACATGACACTCCTAAAACTTGGACCTGGTTTATACTCGCTAGCAAGTTTTGAGACTTTAAAAGATTAAGAAAAGATGACACTGGAGCTGTAAGTGCTGTGATATCATTTACCTCATGCATTCCGACTACTCTTCTTGTGGATATCATTATGTCCATTAGTCATTGATAATTATTGCTAGCCATTTTCTCAAGTAAATCATAAGCTTGATTGTAAGATTTGGCTAGCAAAGCTCCATTAGCTGACGCATGAACGATAGTCCTTGTTTGAGCATTGAGACCATTGTAAAAGGTCTCTATTTGAATCCAAGAAGGAATACCATGATGAGAGCACTTCCTTAACAATTCCTTGAATCTTTCCCATGCTTCATATAGAGATTCTCCTTCGTGTTATTGGTAGGAAGTAATGTCATTCCTAAGCTTGGCATTCTTTGTTGGTGGGAAGTATTTCATCAAGAATTTCTCCACCAAACCATTCCAAGTTGTAATGGAATCAAGTGGCAAAGAGTTTAGTCAGGCTCAACCATGATCTGAGACGAAGATGAGGATCCTCTGTTGGCAATCCCCTGAATTGTCCAACTGTTTGTAGCATTTGAAACATCGCTAGCTTTAGTTCAAACTGATTAGCTTGAATATTTGGCCTTGTAATACTTGGATTCAGCCCTTCCAACGTAGGTATTGCATATTCATTCATAGCTCTATCTCTATCATCCATCAAAAGCATTTGATTGTTCAAGTTTAGCTCATTGTTGTTTATTTCTAATGGATAAGCCATTTTTTCCTCTTGGATGACCTGTTGTTTTCTAATTGATCTCAAAGTATGCTCAATTTCAAGATCTAAAGAAAAGCTTTTTCCCTCATGAACTCTTCTCTTGCAATAGACTCAACTATGTTTCTACAATACTAAAGGAGATGTCTAAATTTAAACTAAAAAATAAAATAAAAGAAAATAATTAACAACTAACTAAATAAATTAAAGTAAAAATAAATAAATAAATAAGTAAAGAAAATAAATAAAAGAAATTAACTAGAATAAATAAATAAATTAGTCACTAAAAAAATATAAGTAAATTAAAATTAAAATTAAAGTAAATAAAAAAATTATTAATTTCTAATATTTATAATCCCTAACAACGGCGCCAAAAACTTGATCTTTACACACGAAATGTGTGTAATGAATACGCAAGTATACATACCGTAACAAGTAATATAATGATAAGAAAAAATCGTTCATACGAAGATTATTTTACTAGAAACTAATTTTCAAAACTTAAAAAAAATAAAAATCAATTTTTTTTTGTGTTTTTATATTTTAATGAAGCAAAATTAAAATAACTAAAAGTAAATAGCAACAATTAATTAAATCAAATTTTGTGAAAAAAAAGATATATGAGAAAATATCTAGGAATAATTAATCCCCCAATTTTCTAAACATACAAATCGCTAAAATCTTCCCATTATAATTATCAATTAATTAAATGATTAATTGAGTCTAACCTAGCATGTATTCCTCTCTCAAGTAAACTACACACCATATAGTAATTAATTTAATCACACTCTTATATCAATTAAATTGCATACTACTCATTAAGTTCATCAATTATGGATCACATACATCTCTACCTAAAAACTATGCATGTTATTTAATCAAGACAAACAATTAAATAATTCTCTTAAATCTATTTAATTGTCTCTATGGATAAATTATTGGCTAAACAATTAATAGCATAAAAATCAGATTAAATAATATAATTAAATTAAAATTATAATTGGAGTAAAATTTTAGATCATCACATGGTGAAAATTGGGTTCATAAGATTATAAGATTAATAAATTAATTACACATAATTGTGTTCATAAAACTCATATTTTTCATAAAGAAAGACATAAAATTGATAAAAAAAATGAGTAGAAAAAGAAATACAATTAATCTCTTCTTGAATCTCCACCAAAATTGTATCTTCTCTAAAAATTTTCTGTATTTTTCTCTCCTTTAGCTCCAAAAAATGACCAAAATTATGCTAATTGAGGAAAATTAGGGTTTATGGAGTGATTAGGGGCTTAAATAAAGCTCAAGTGCGATCTGGACCGTTTAATTAGCTTCATATCAAGGGCTACGATCAAAACAAGAAAAAGTGATAGTTCTAGCCAATCACAACACGACATGTGGCATCAGAAATTTATTAGGTGAATCAGGAAGCGACGCATGCCAGGGGAGATCGGTTAGAGTTAACACTTGCTAAGTCAACGACACATGGTGGGATGTGATTCGCAGAAACAAATAGCGTGTGATGAGTGCTCAAAAAGCACTAAAATAACCATGATTTTATGCACATTAATTGATTAAAAATATATATATTTATATGTTTTATCATATATTTATATAAATTTGTCTTTTTTGGAATCATTCGTATTTTTATTATTTTCAGGTATTTTGCCTTAAAAATGCAACTTAAAGACTCAAAGAGGAATACTGGAAGCAATACATCACAAATATATTAATAAATAAATGAGGAAAGGTCAACAAATATGGAAAAATTGGACAAAAATGGTCAAAAAGATCAAAAATGTCAAAAGGAAAAGTGCGCCGCGCGCGCTCCAGTAGCGCGTGCTACCTCTTGTTCATCCGCCCAATTGCGTCGCTTGACACATTCATCCGCGCGCGCCCGAGCACCTCCGCGCACGCGCCCGTTCGCCCGTTTTTCAAGTACGCGGCCCATCGTCGCGACGTCATCAAATGGCGTCGTGCAATCACTAATCCGCATTTTTACATTTTTTAACATTTTTTTCTCTACTTTTTCTCTCGTCCTTACCTATAAATACCCCCATTCTCTTCACTTCTAAACACACCTCAAAACACACTTCTCTCTTCTTTCTTTCTCTCCATTTCTTAGTTTTTAGTTTTTCTTAGTTTTTAGTTAATTTCTCTTAGTTTTAGAGTTCTTCCCTTCTTGGGAAGAACTAGTTATGTTTTTGTAATTTATTAGCTTTTCAATTCAATAAATGGGAGTGCAAATTCCACTTGGAGGTTTTCTAGCAACGGGAATAGCATAGAAGTACTGTAAGGATTTCATTTTCTTCTGATTATTTTTTATGCTTTATTCTTACATGTTATATTTAATTTGTCTACGATTAAATTTAAGTGTGATGGTACATTTGTAAACATGATATAATAATAAGCGTTGTTATGCTAGAAATATTAAATAGGTAAAAATCTCTAAAATGAATTGATTTTATTTTTATTCAAGATTTTATATTAAGAATGTTAGAGAGAAATATATTATTTTCATTACAAACTTAAATCTGAAAAATTAGATTTTAAGGTTTAGTTATCCGGTCGATTTAGAGTAGTGCTCTTTTATTTGTTGGTATAATGTTAGGTAGTTTAGAGTGAAGCTCTATTTCAAAAGTTTTTATAAAATTATTATCTAAAAATGTATTATTGACATGTTTTGGTAGTAGTTTTAAAACTTGAAAATTAGTACTTTCGGATAACTAAATTCTTAGGTTTAATTTGACACCTTGAATAAAAGTTTAAAAGCGTCTAACCCACCAAAGGTGGCATTTAAATAGTTCATTTTCAATCTCTTAGAAAAAATGAATTAATTTAATTAACCAAATTAGTTATCAACCCCACCCATATGTGTTAATTGATTTGTTTAGTTAACAAAGAATATCTAACCCCACCAAAGTTGGTATTCATACAAAAAAGGGAGAATCAATAAATATCAATTCATATCTTTAATAACCCAAATAATATGAGCAAGCATAATTAACTTAGTTATTATATTCATAAATACTCCACTATTATAAAAGATAAAATTTGCATAAATATTTATTGAATCTACGTTTATTTTTATGTTCTTAGATTAAAAAACACAAAACCCAAAATACCGTGACAGGATGTTTAGGATTTAATTTCGTTTTTAAAAGTTTGAATAATAAATTAAAAACCACATACATTCCTTCCTTAGATTCACCTTGGGAGTATACTTATCATTTTCTACGAAATGATTCGTGCACTTGCGAGAGTTTTATAAATATAAAACCAAAGTATTGGTAGAATTGGCGATCCAGTTTTATGCTCATCAAGTTTTTGGAAATAATAAAAAAAATAAAACAAATAATAAAATAATTTAGAAATTTAAAATTTGAAGTAAAAAAATTTTACCATTCATGAATTGTAAAAAAAAAAAACTTACCATTCATTAATAGTAAAAAAAATAATTTTTTTTAAATTTCTTAATGAATAAATAAATAAAAATAAAAATTTTAAATTTAAAAAAAAAATAAAAATATATTTAAAAAAATAAAAAAATTATAGCGTTAATAGTAAAATAATTTTGAAATTTAAAATTTCAAAAAAAAAAATAAAAAAAATAAAAAAATTATAGCGTTAATAGTAAAATAATTTTGAAATTTAAAATTTAAAAATAAAATAAAAAAATTATAGCGTTAATAGTAAAATAATTTTGAAATTTAAAATTTAAAAAAAAACTTAAATAAATTTTAAATAAAAAAATAATAATAAATTATTATTTAAAAAAAATAAAAAATAAAAAATTTTCAAATTTCTTAATAAATAAATAAATAAATTTAATTTTAAAAAATAAATTAAATTGAAGAAGTAAAGTAAAAATAAAAATAAAAAATAAATAATAAAATAAATAATAAAATAAATAAAAAATAAAAAATAAATAAAAATAAACAAAATAAACAAAATAAAAAAAATTTTAAAAATTTTAAAAATTTTAAAAAAATAAGAAAAATTAAAAACAATTAAAAAATAAAAAAAATAAAAAAAAATAAAAACTTAATTTTTAATTTTCATTTAATTTTAAGTTTTTATTTTATTTTATTTATTAGAATCTTAATTTTAATTTTTTTTAAATATAAAAAATTTATTTTATTTTCTTTTACCTTTTTCAATTTTATTTTATTTTATTTTTTCAATTTTTTATATTATTTTTATTTTATTTTATTTTATTATTTTAATTTTAATTGTTTTTCTCTATTTAAATTTTTTTTTATTTCTTAATTTTCATTTAACTTAATTAACTTAGATTTTTACTAACTTAATTAATTTAAATTTTTAATTAACTTAAATTAACTTAACTTTTTAATTAACTTAATTTACTTAATTTTTTTAATTCACTTAACTTAATTAACTTAACTTTTTAATTAACTTAAATTTTCATTAATTTAATTAACTTATAGTTTTACTTAAATTAACTTAATTAAATTAGTTTTTTAATTAACTTAGATTTTCATTAACTTAATTAACTTAGATTTTTACTTCACTTAACTTAATTAACTTAATTAGATTTTCATTAACTTAATTATATTTTCATTAACTTAAATTTTTTACTTGACTTAACTTAATTAACTTAATTTTAATAGCATGAAAAGTAAAGATCTAAGGGAGTTCTGTCTAGGAGATTAGTTCTTGGAAGCGCTTTGTGTCTTTTCGCAGGGAACATTGTTAATGCAGGAGGATGGTTTTTAAGGAGCCTTTGCACCACCATTCTTTCCTGGGAGCACTCTTGGTTAATACTGATTATGCTATTTTATCTTTAAAAAGAAAAAAAAACAAATTTATGAAACTATCTCCAAAATTTTAAAGTTTTAATTACAATCTAAGGAGTTAGTTTGTTTGATCTAGGTACAATTGTGTTTTGATGCCTTAATTATTTGATTTGCACCTAGATGTGGGTTATCTAAAACCCTCAAGCATGCCCCTAGTTTTAAGTATAGAAAAATTTGAAAATCAATAGGGCATGACTGAAAAAGTATAGGTAGACAACCTTGTCTTACCTGCAGGTTTGATTGACTCAATGATGAGGGGACATTGAGTTTACTTAAAATGCAATCCCAGTGCGATCTTGCTTAAGGCGTTAAACTAAGCGGATGGAGAACAACTCATCATTTTAGGTAATTTTCTTTTATTTTTTTTTATTTACTTAATTTTATTGTTTATTTCATTTTAATTACATGTGAATAATTTTTAAATTGTTAAAACTAAAAATATTTGTTGAGATGTTAAAAGTTCACAGCGATCTGTCTGTATACACTTTAATGATGAATATGATGGATGCACCTGCATTTTCCATTACTACTTGCACATTCTCAGGAAATAGGTAATCTTTCTTCTCTTTTCTCTTTATCTTTAATTTACAGTTGTTACATTGAGGACAATGTAAGTTCTAGGTTGGGGGTGGTGAAAAGTTACTATGCTTAATTAAAAAAAAAAATTAACAATTTAAAAAATAAAAAAATAAAAAAATAAAAAAATAAAAAATATATATATAATAATTTTTTATTTTATTTTTATGTTCACATTTTCATTTTTTGTGTGTGGCACACGAGTGGAATGTGTGGAGCAATGGCATAGCGACATATGGCATTGGTCCTGCGTTAAAAATTAATAAAAAAACATAAAAATTCCAGAAAGATCCCCAAATTTTTATTTTTCATCCCTTCTCACTAAAAAGTTTATATTTTAATTTTTTTGGCCATAAAAAATACTATTTGTTGAATAAAACAAGTAAATATTAAATAAAAAAGTGCGCTAATGACTCTATTTTCATAGAATCATCAACCCATTCGAGACACAGTCTTCACATTACTTTTTACAATATCGCATCATTTTATGGAAGACTCTTCGCATTTAAAAGATAAAAATTTGATATTCTTTCTAACTTACATTGTGAGAAAATGAGTGGCATTCAAAACTATAAAAATACTTTTCTTAGCATAGTTATGTTAAGAGAAGATTCAAATCAACCTTTCTGGAAGGAAAATTTCTTAACAAGACTTCCTCCACTCTTGGGAGACAAGGTTATAAACAAAATTCATGAAACTTATGGGAATCATATCATCCCATATGATCAACTTGAAGCTTTACTAAAACCAAAAAAATATTTTCAAAAATTTAAAGACATAAAATGCTTTAAATGAGGTAAGAAAGGACATACTACAAAAGAATTCAAAAACTTCACGAGCTAGACCTCGAGGAAGAAACATTAAAAAAAATTTCTACCCAAATGGTAGTAGAATCATCTAAGTCTGAGTCTGAACCTTGGATTGATTTCTTTGATAACATAAACGTACGTGTGGAAGAGTTAGCAACCACTAACTCTAAAACCCATCACTCAAAAAAGATCAAAATATTAACTAAGGAAAAAAATCAACTTGAAGATAAAATTCTTAGGTTAAATGACCCTAATCTAACCTAATTGCATCTAGAACATTTGACTAAAACCCTAGGCAAAACCTAAGTACAACCAGAACTTCCTTCAACAAGCACATGCTATTACGACCTCACTACTATTCTTGAAAGAAAGACAGATAAAATCCCAAAGCCAAAAAGTCAAATCCAAGATTTGAAGGGTGAAATTAAAACCATTAAGCTAGAACTTCACCACCTTAAGGATGACTTTCAAAACTTTGGTTTCCACCACAAAAACTTGTAATCAAATAGAAGATAGTGATTTTGAATAAGAACTTGACAAAATCAGTGAACCCAATGTACATGTACTTGAGAACATGGACAAAGTTCTAGAAAATGTTCTCTACTATCTTAGGCAAATCACCAGTAGGAAGTATAGAATTATAGTCACTCTTGTATTTCCAAACAAATAAAAGTTTGAGAAAATAGCATTGTTTGATACAGGTACTAATCTCAATTGTATCAATCCAAAACTTGTCAAACATGACAAGATTTCATTCAAATATGATGAGATAACCCTCAGTTTTCTATTCATTGATGAACCCAAAACCAAAAATCTCAATATCATTCGAACCAATTCCATCTACCAAAATTAGATTTCAACTCTTATCAGACATAGAGAAAATGACCTTCTCTATCTCAAAACCAAAGTTCAATTTCATACTGTTGAAAGAGAACTTCAACTCCCATAGATATAACACAAAATCTCCAAACTACAAAACTCTTTTGAAAAAGAAGTTTGTTTTGATATACCCAGTGCTTTCTGGAATAGAAAAGAACATATGGTAAATTTACCATATGAACCAACCTTTCATGAAATATATATCCCCACAAAACCAAGGCCAATTCAAATGAGTGATGACCTCGAACAATTTTGCAGGAAGGAGATCAACGATCTCTTATCTAAGAAATTAATCTCAAAATATAGATTGTTGTGTAGTTGTACGACCTTCTATGTCAATAAAGCAGCTGAGATCGAGGAAGGAACACCTTGATTGGCCATCAAATACAAACCCCTCAACAAGACCTTGAAATGGATTAAATACCCTATTCCTAATAAAAAAGACCTTTCTTCAAAAACTCCATTCTTCATAAGTATTTTCAAAGTTCGATATGAAGTCAAGATTATGGCAAATCTAAATTGAACCAAAACATCGATATAAAATGGAATTTAGTGTTCCTTTTAGATAGTATGAATAGAATGTCAAGCCCTTTGGGTTAAAAAATGCACTTCTGAATTCCAAAGGATTATAAATGATATTTTAATCCTTATTTAGAGTTCTGTATCGTGTACATTAACGATGTACTCATATTGTCAAAATCCATCGAACAACACATTTGACATCTCAAAACCTTCTTTCATATTATTAAGAAGAGTGATCTAGCTTTATCTGCCAAAAATATGACTCTTTTCCAAACCAACATAATGTTTCTTGGACATAATGTGTCTAATGGAATCATTATTCATATAGAATCTTTGTAGTTTACAACAAAGTTTCCTAACATGATCATCGATAAAAACCAGCTTTAGAGATCCCTTGGAAGCTTAAATTATGTTCTCAATTTCTATTCCAACATCAATAGGTTGGCAAAACCACTTCATAATAGGCTTAAGAAAGCTCCCAGGCCTTGGGCAAAAGAACATACTAAAATTTTGCAAACCATCAAAGCACAGGTTCAAATCATTCCTTGCTTAAATCTTACTGATCAAATACTTCCCAAGATAGTAGAAACTGATGCTAGGGATATTGGCTATGAAGGAATTCTAAACAAGTCTAGGAAGATAAAGAACTCATCGTTCAATTTTTCTCTTTCCAATGGAATGACTTTCAAAAGAATTATTTCACTGTCAAAAAAGAAGTATTAGTAATAGTAGTTTGTAATTCAAAATTTCAATTAGATTTATTAAATTAATTTTTTTACTAAGAATTGAAATTAGACAAAAATCCTTATTTAAATGTCCAAAAACTTTTTAGCAAAAATTTGTATTACATGCCTTCACCTCTTTCAAAAACACTATAATACTATCAGAGTATTTTCGAAATAACTATTAGAATGGAATTCAAACATTTCCTCTACCACAACCAAGTTGATGCCCAATACCCTACTACCAAAATACAAAAAGTCATATCTCTAACAGATTGAGGAAATGATTTATCCAAATTTCTAACCTTCCTAGTTAGTATTACCACAATCCTACCACATTGTAAAACCGACAATTATTAGGATTATTACCAGGCATGGTCCAACGCCTTTCTTATCCAAAACAAAGATAACCATACTCATAGTTATTCTTTTTTCATTCAAAAATGTATTAACCCAACAAAATTTTCATCTTGGTTTCACAACTGGTGGAAATCTTTTGGTTCTATTCCTACTATCCTTCTCCCATCGATAAAGGAAAGCTATGAAACTTTTATTACCCATTTCAAACCTACACCAAAAGGGAAAAAATTTCCTCCCTTGTTTATCTTTGCAACAAAATTCTAGCTTCCCTGGATATATTAATAGGTCCTAAAACCTATTATATCTGAGGTAGTTACCATCACCTGCCTATTTCATGTAAAATGGTGGTTGTCATTCATGATCTCCAAAACCATTTTAAAACCATCCATTGAACAATGGCTAACCAAAACGGGATATAGAGTAACAAAAGTTGAAGAAATTCAGAATACTTCTTGTTCTTAGCTCAAAGGGATTATACCAATGCTTTCGTTACCAAAGCTCAAAACCAAGAAGAACTCTTGGATATTATCAAGCAATTATCACAAGAACCCTCTTGTCCATCATATTGGAAAAATGAGGATTCATACTAGACTCAATCACCAGATGAAGCAGTGTCTCCATTATCACCAATCTCCAGTACTTCTTCAGGAAACAACCTAAATATTATACTTTAGGAGCAACATTCGCCCATGAAGAATTCGAATAATTATATAAATGTGTTTATGAACCCATGAATATTACGAGCTTACGAGCTCATCTACATTATAGGCATGTATGTCCATTTTCTTTTATCAGGGTTAAAAGCCCATGTTATGTATTAGGGTTAAAATCCCAACATTATTGTGGGTTTAGAAACCCATTTTATTTGTAAAAAGGCCTATTCAACTGCCTATCATAGACCCATACAACGGCCTAACAAAGGCCTATCAAAACTTTAGCCTATGTAGAAGTACTATTCAAAAGTACTATAGCAGATCACTATGGTGTCGGCAAAAGATGATAAAACAAAGAATGGTGCATACATGCCACTGTTCACAAAATAGTACAATATACTCACTATTCACAATAGTGTCAGCATCTTTTATAATATAAATTTTGAGACAAAATATTGTTCACAATACAGTAAAGGCATCTCTAACAATACATCACTCGATTATAAAAAAAGAAAGCTCATTTCAGTTCAGAGGCATCACTTACTTACCCACTCTTATTGATCTCAAGCTTCCATACCCATCTTCTCTGATAATAGCTTCTCTTTGTATCCTTCATTACGTTCAGTTTTATTTTGTAAATTAATTAAGCTTGTTTTCTTAATTCTTCTTTTATTTTCTATATTTCAATCTTAATATCTATATTTTGTTTTTAAGACTTATGGTAGGCTAAGTCACCTAATCTATCAATATAATATGCTTGTTTATTAATCTTGTTGTCTTATTTTTTAGTATTACCCTTTTGATTAACTCCCCAGATCCTTGGTGCACTTATAGTGTTAAATCCATAAATTAAAACCATAAGTACTATTCTTGAAAGAAAGACAGATAAAATGTACTAGTTAAATCCACGTGCAAGCACCATTTTTGAACTTTTTATATAATATATATATAAGAATGTACTAATATTTTTAAAGAAAATAAAATTATGTCAAGCAATTTTTTTTAATGAAAGGTTGAATTTGATAGACCTCAAAGGTGTACTAGGACATTTAAACTAGGTTGGTACCTTCATAGCTCCCTTCTTCATCTAGCCTATCAACTACGAGTACAATTAAGTTGATAAAAATTGTAATACAAATAATTCCTCAAAAAACCTCTAATTAGGCCTATGGTTAATATTAAAAAAAACAAAAAGTGTTAGTGAATGATGGAGCAACCCACTACCATGTTGTTGTACAATTAATTGGTACCATAGAGGCTATACAATTAGCTACAACATTACCCTTCCTAAAAATATGGGAACAATGAAAGTACGTGTGAGCAATCTTTTCAAAGCAGTAATCCTAAGATGAGTATCATTTCCATGGCATCAAGAATGATTATTACAAAAAAAAAAATCACCATATAAGTAGAGTCTAAATTCATCAAAAGTCTTCACCATCCAAATGCGGTGCATATAATAATACTATATGAATAGCTACCATGAGATCTACCTCAAAAGAAAATTCAATCCCAAGTGGAATATAGAAACAACCTTTGACAAAGGATCATGATGTCTAAAACACCTTTGCATAACTTACTAGACTAGGTGATCCAAAAGCGACATCATCGATATTGATCATTTTCCACCTCAAAGGTGGTGGCTTCCAAATTACTTCTACAATCTTTGGTGATCATCATGGAATTCTTTGCATTCACAATCTTCATAGGACCATAAGATTGATGCGGACCCTTTAGGAAAACAACCCTAAGAACCCACGAACTCAAAAGAATAGGAACAATCGATTTGATAGGAACGTGTTAAAGATAATCAGATTAGAACCCTAAGGAAATAAAGTCCTTGAAACCCTAACTTTGAGATGCCAAAAAGGATGATCACTCCCTTTGATAAATCAAATTCAAGCATTCAATCAAGAAAACAAGAAGACAAAGCAAATATCTTTCTAAAATAAATTTGATAAATGATATAAGGTCTGCCTTTAAATTACATAACTACTCTTTTTTATAAGTAAGAAACCCTAAAGAAAAAACCCTAGACGAAATAGGCCTAATGGGCTTATTTAGTTGTGGATTAGGCCTAATACATCCTTAAAAAATAAAAGACTAAAAACACTTATGATAAATAAAACATAAAAGGCCCATAATTAACTAAAATGAAAATTACTTCCTAAATTAAGCCTTGCACCAACTTGATCTTCCAAATCTATCACTTGCATAAAAAGATAATAGACAATCCTTGGTGAAGCTTTAGAATCTTTGAATTTAGTTTTAGAATCTTTTAACACAACCTCTTTTTATTGCATTTTCATGATCAAGCCTTGCAAAGCTTTTTTTTTATCATCTTTATCTTTGCCTTAGTCATTGGACCTCCAATTCCTTGCAAAAGATCTTAAGAATATTTGGGAACATCAACTTGGTTAACACTAGAGAACATCAACTTTATCAGCACCTCGATCTTCATTATAGATCCTACATGACATTTCTTATAAGTGCTTGAAAAACATTATTATTTTGTGATTTATTTACACTTCAATGAAATAAATAGTTTTGAATTTGCATGATTTTATCATTATTTAAGCAAATCATTTAGAATCACAAAGATATTATGTTTTATTCAAGTATTTTTGGCTTCAAGATTGATTTAAAAGATAAACACTTAAAGAATCAAACATGAAGCACTCATTTTCAACTTAGAAAAGAATAATACATGTAAAGTGTACATGTGATCCAACCAATTTTTAAGGGGTGAAACAATAAAGAAAGTGAAGAAAAATAGTTTTACTTGAACTACATCGTGGATAAGTGTTGGCTATGGTGCAAATGTTTTGGAAAAATTGAGGTAAACCAAAATGAGATGTGAATCATGGCATGGATAAATGTGGGTTAGGACTCACATTTTCTCTCCTCACAATGCACTTTTCTCTCCTATTTTTAACTATAAATAGGACTCATTTTCTATTGTTTCAACAAATCAGAATCATAGATAAACATAGAATAGTTTTGTAGTTTACAATTTTTTCTCTCTAACCATTTGTAAGAGTAATTTTAGGGAATATTTTAGGTAAGCCATTCCACCACTCCTCAAAAAGAGGGTAGAAGTTTCTCTCAGTGACCATATGAGGATATTATTTCTCAAAAGACTACAACAAGTACCACCCATCAACCTCCAAATAATCACCTACTAACAATTGTAACGGTGGGTCCAAAGGGTGTTGTTTAGCCTCTCAAAAAGAGGAGTACCTAGCCAATTATTTTTCTAAAGTAGTATCGAGAAATTCCTACCAACTAACCACTAAGATGCATCCAAAAGAGTCAAGTAATGATGTCGCAAGTTGAGCCAGTCTGAAAAGGAAACATAATAACTTTTTGGAGCTTATCCTATATCTAAATATCGAATATATAAGTAGAGCATAATGATAGAGTTCCTTGTGATAATCCACTAGGAGAATTTTCTCAACAAGGCATCATTTAAAAGACCAAGATCCCGCAAACCAAGACCCTCTTTCTCAGTGGGGCAACAATAGGTTCTCCAAAAAACCTGAACCATTTTAAGTTGATCCACTTTACTCGACAAATGATGATTTTTGTGAGGTCATCTAGAATAGTTTTTAACCATTTATATATATGAAAAAAATGGTCAAACAAATTTGATTAATACAATGTATATTAATGTTACCATACAATTAAATTGAAATTAACACAAAATGTACATGAATTCTAAAAAGTGGAGTGTTTCAAAGATCAATGATATTAACCAATGTCAACAATAATTTTAAGTATAGAATAATTTAAATCAATTATGCAATGCTATCATAATTTAAAATTTAAAACTAGTTATTAACTTATAAATTTATAGGGGAAAAAACAGATAACACAAGATTAATATTTACATTAGATTTGAATAATTCCATAATCAAATATGATTATTTATGTTTATTGCTTAAAATCATTGGTATTGGGATCCTAACCCATTTAAAAATATATAATATTTTGCTATAGACACATATTTTATATCTCTATAATTTTCTAAAATGCAAATAAAAAATATATAACTGAATTAAAAATAATACACAGTGTACATATACTAAGTAATATTAAATAAAAAATATTAGATGACAAAAAATTCAAATCAATTTAAAAAGATGAATATTAATTTAACGCATGTGTCAAATCAGATGTTTATTTGTGGTATTAAAATTCAATATTTTTTTTATATAATTATGTATTTTAATTATATAAAAATTAAAACATAAAATTATATTTAGGTTACATTCACATAATTTTAAGGTAAAACATATTAGTCCCTATAAAATGAATGTTCAAATAAAAATCATAAATAAAACAACATAGAATTTAGAAATATATGAAAATATTTCATAATTAAATTTAGTTAAGTTTTACTATTGTTAATAGCTTAATAGAAATAAAATTTATGTTTAAAGAAATAAATACAAACAAATAATGTGTCTGATGCTTTATATTTATTAATAAATATTAATAAAAATAAAATAAATATTCAAAACATATTAATATAAGTAAATACATCATAATAAAAATCTCCCACCACTTGAACAAGTAATGATACATTATTATTAAGTGGAACTTTTTTGAAATAAAATTATGAGAACCTTAAACATGCTTACATTTTGTTAACTTTATTCTCATAAACAATTTTAAAAATTTCATGAGAAGAAATAAGTACATATATTCTTCTCCCTCTTTTGATGATACATATCTAGGTTTTGAAGTTTTAATCAATGAAAATCAATGAAAATCAATGAAAATTATAAAATTCTATTGGTTTGAAAGGATACCAATGAAATGGATTATAAAAAATGTTATTTTCTTTGCTCAAGGACTTTTATGTTTTTTTAATTACTTATTCGTTATTTACTAATAATTAAGGTTAGTTTAATTTAATAAAATATTTAACTTTCAAATTTGTTTTAAATAATAACTTACTTTTAACTATCATATATACTTATACAAAAAATACACTTAATTTAAAAAGAATATTTCTAATGAAATTAATAAAAACATTATAATCCCTACATAAATTTATAAACAATAAATTAAGATTAAATACAATCACATAATAATTGATAAGTGATTTATGCATAATTGACTTGTTAAGTATTATCTAACAAAATCTATTATTATTTTTCACATAAAATTAACAAAATGGTGAGTCAATTATTAGAAAATACTAAAATAAAATGCATAGAATACTAAAAATATTGAATTATAGGATTTGAAAAAATATTCTTCGAACAAAATGCATATAAAGAAAAACAAAGTAAAATACGATTCGTAAAACAAAAATATAACCCATAAAATATAGTGAAACTTGAAAAAGATAATGTCATTATCCGTAAGTTATCACAGCAGAAACTGTTGTTTTGCAAAATATCAAGTTCATTGGTTTTTTTCATAAATAAATTATGTATTAAAAAAAAACACAAAAAGACGAAAAACAAAAAACGAAAAACATCTGGTAAATAAGTGAATAAAAAAATCTTTGAAAGGTTTATGATTAGATCATAAGAGTATTATTTATATTAAAATTCATAAATAAGATAAAATATATTAATTAATTTTTTTATTTATATTTATTTTTTAAAATAATTACATTACGTATAATTAATGCAAAAAGTTGGACAAAATTTTCCAAAATGAAAAATGATGAACAGATATATAGTAATAATAAGTTCACTTTATAGGCTATAGGGTGGTTCAAGGAGGATTGTAAATGGCTAATTCCAACACCTTCTTTTGTTGATTTAAGGTCCAAACTGATGTTTTTCTTGCTCCAACATAATTTTGCGTGGGGCTGTTAATGATGTATAAGTATAGCTAATATTTTTATAAATTTATTAATTATAATTTACTTATACATGTATAAGTTCATAATCTGGCCATACATCATATTTTGAAAAACTATCTTCCTTTATATTATGAATCATTGTGATATACTATGAGATATATTATTACAAGGTTTCCAAGAGATTGAAAAATATCAAAATGAATGTTTATAAAAAACCAATAAAGTCAATTTTTAGCCTTGTTTCACGTTATTTTTTTATATTACTTAAAAAATGTATAAATAGTAAATAGTTGGGTATTGAGATTGGGTCACAAGGAGTACCCACTTTTGTAGAAGGGGAGAGGACCTAGGCAAATATGATACCGTGCGCACGCGCCGCAGCCACTGTCCGACTGGGCGTGTGCGTGTGCGTGGGATGAGGTGGCGTTTATTAATAAAACTTCTTCTTCTGCTTAAATGTTGAGTTCTTTTAATACCTGGCATGTTAAACTTTGTCATGTTAATAAACGCATAATCTAGAACATGAGTAGTTAGAGCTTTGAATGATTTTGAAAAATGTGATTTTTGTAGTCAAGCTAAAATAACCAAAACTTCACATAAATCAATAGTTATAGAATCTGAACCTTTATAATTAATATACTCTGACATATGTGAACTTGATGAAAATTTAACAAGAAATGGAAAAAGCTATTTTATAACTTTTATAGATGACTGTTCGGATTATACTTATGTATATCTAATGAAAAATAAAAGTGAAGCATTTAACATGTTTAAAATATTTATGACTAAGATTGAAAATCAACTTAACAGAAAAATAAAAAGGTTTCAAAGTGATATAGGCACTAAAAATGATTCCAATATCTTCAATGATTTTTATAAAACTCATGTAATCATTCATGAAAAAATTGCACCTTATTCTCCTGAAATGAATGGCAAAGCTAAAAGAAAAAATATAACTTTTACTGAATCAGTTGTTGCAATTTTATTAAACTCTGGTGCTGCTTCCCATTGGTGGGGAGAAAATTTTATTAACTGTTTGCTATATGCTAAATAGAGTGCCTAAATCTACAAGTAAAATTTCAACATATGAAATTTTGAAAAATAAGAAACCTAATTTAACTTAATTTAAAACTTGGGGTTGTTTAGCCTATGTTAGGATCTTTGATCCTAAAAGAAATAAACTTGCTAGTAGAGCATATGAATGTGTATTCATAGGATACACTGTGAATAATAAAGCTTATAAATTCTATGACTTAAATGATCATGTAGTTATAGAATCAAATGATGTTGACTTCTATGAACATAGGTTTCCCTATAAATTGAATAATAGTGGAGGCTTATCTTCTAGTAGTTTACCCATAACTAGAACTAGTGAACAAAATGAGGAATTAAACACTAAAATTAGGAGAAGTAAGCTCGAACTCTTAAGGATTTTGGGTCTGAATTTTATGCTTATACCTTAGAGGAAGATCTCCAAAGTCTTAAAGAAGCATTATCTTCTTTAGATGCCAACTTATGGGAAAAAGCCACAAATGATGAAATGGACTCTCTTGAGTATAATAAGACTTGGCATTTAGTTGACTTACCTCCTGGTTGTAAAACCATTGGATGTAAATGGATACTAAAGAAGAAATTAAAACCTGATGGTACTATTGAAAAGTACAAAGCTCTTCTTGTAGTTAAAGGGTATAGGCAAAGGGAAAATATAGATTTCTTTGATACCTTTTCACCAGTCACATGAATAACTTCCATACGTGTACTTTTCTCTCTTGTTGCTATCCATGATTTAGTAGTGCACCAAATGGATGTTAAAATTTCTTTCTTAAATGGTGACTTAGAAGAAGAAATTTATATGGACCAACCTGAAGGTTTTGTTATGCCAGGTCAAGAAAATAAAGTTTGTAAACTAGATAAATCTCTTTATGGTCTAAAACAAGCACCTAAGCAATGGCATGAAAATTTTGATAATCTAGTTATCTCATATGGATTCAAAATAAATGAAAGTGACAAATGCATTTATTATAAATTAGAAGATAACATTTGCACTATTATATGTTTATATGTGGATGACATGCTTATTTTTGGATCAAATATTCATGTTGTGAATAATGTGAAAACTTTATTAAGTGTCAACTTTGATATGAAAGATCTCGGAGAAGCGAGTGTAATTCTTGGTATAAAGATTACTAGGTCTGAAAAGGAAATTTCTCTATATCAATCTCATTACATTGAGAAGATCTTAAATAAATATAATTACTTTAACTGCAAATCTGCATGTACTCCTTATGATCCTTGTGTAAAGTTGTTCAAGAACACCAGAGAGTTAGACAAACTGAGTATGCGAGCATCATTGGTAGCTTATGTTATGCTACTAATTGCATTAGACTAGACATAGCTTATGTTGTGGGACTACTATGTAGGTGTACTAGTAGACCTAGTGTAGAGCATTGGAATGCTATTGAAAGGGTTATGAGATACCTTAAGAGAACTATGAACCTTGGATTACATTATAAAAAGTTTCCCCTGTTCTAGAAGGATACAATGATGCATATTGGAACACTCTATCAAAAGATTCCAAAGCAACTAGCAGCTATATATTTAACATAGTTGGTGGAGTTGTTTCTTGGAAGTGTAATAAACAAAAAATATTGGCTCAATCTACAATTGAGTCTAAAATGATAGCACTAGCTACTGCTAGTGAAGAAGTAGACTCCTTAAGAAGTCTGTTAGCTGAGATCCCTTTATGGGAAAGACTGATACGAGCTGTCTTGATCCACTATGATAGTATCGCGACTATTGCAAAGATTCAGAGAATTTCTCTCTACAGGAGCCATAAGAGTAGATCATGTACGTTCTGATGAAAATTTTGCAGATTCTTTGACGAAAAGATTACCGAGAGAGAAGGTTTTCAAAACCTTAAAAGGAATGGGACTAATTCCCTTAGAATGAAGAGTCACTCATGATGGTAACCCAACTTATAGACTGGAGATCCCAAGAAATAAGTTCAAAGGGTAATAACAAGTCATGAAGTGATATGAGATGAATTATGCTATTTTGAAATCCCATTCTATATTGTTAGAAGCATGAAGTCTTGAAGCGATAGAAAAGGATGAGTTAATTGTTAAACTCTTAATGAGTTATATACTCTATATGGAGTGGAGTACATAGCTACAGGAGTACTCGTAATAGACTCACCTATGTGAATTTGGAAGTGTGGTCACTTCCTATGAAAATTTTTTGGGCAAAATTTACTAGAGCATTCACTATACTAGGATGCACATGCATGGC
Source organism: Hippophae rhamnoides (assembly GCA_033030585.1). Classification (NCBI taxonomy): domain Eukaryota; kingdom Viridiplantae; phylum Streptophyta; class Magnoliopsida; order Rosales; family Elaeagnaceae; genus Hippophae; species Hippophae rhamnoides. Next base: position 55,173,761 of record CM065429.1, on the reverse strand, counting down.
CGTAAAACACGAGCTTTTCAAACTACACCTTGGAAAGGTTGTGTGTGTAATGATTGTTAGAGGTAGAGTTCAAAACTACGAGTTACTCTAGTATATTCTAAAGCATCAACACTATACAAAGGTTCAAGTGGATAGATACCTTTTTATTATGCACAATCTTATATTTTTTTTATCGGTTGCTCAATGAAAATTATTTTTATATAAAATTCAAGTAGGGGATTGTTGACAAAATGAATGTTTATAAAAAACTAGTGAAGCCAATTTTTAGCCTTGTCCCATATTACTTCTTTACATTACTTAAAAGATGTATAAATAGTAAAGAGTTGGGTATTGTGATTGGGTGATGAGCGAAAACCGGCATCGTCGATTCTCGCAAATACTTTGGTTTTAATATTTGTAAAACTCTCGCAAGTGCACGAATCATTTCGTAGAAAATGATAAGTATACTCCCAAGGTCGATCTAAGGAAGGAATGTATGTGGTTTTTAATTTATTATTCAAACTTTTAAAAATGAAATTAAATCCTAAACATCCTGTCACGATATTTTGGGTTTTTCGTGTTTTAATCTACTTACAGAAAATTAAACATAGATTCAATAAACATTCATGCAAATTTTATCTTTTATAATGGTGGAGTATTTATGGATATAATAACTAAGTTAATTATGCTTGCTCGTATTATTTAGGTTATTAAAGATATGAATTGATATTTATTGATTCTCCCTTTTTTGTATGAATACCACCTTTGGTGGGGTTAGATATTCTTTGTTAACAAAACAAATCAATTAACACCTATGGGTGGGGTTGATAACTAATATGCTTAATTAAATTAATTCCTTTTTCTAAGAGATTGAAAATGAACCATTTAAATGCCACCTTTGGTGGTTAGACGATTTAAACTTTATTCAAGGTGTCCAAATTAAACCTAATAATTTAGTTATCCGAAGTACTAACTTTCAAGTTTTAAAATCACTACCGAAAACATGTCGTCAATACATTTTCGATAATAATTCTTATAAAAACTTTTGAAATAGAGCTTCACTCTAACTCTGAGGCGATTGTACCATCAAATAAAAGAGCACTACTCTAAATCAGACCGGATAACTAAACCTTAAAATCTAATTTTCAGGTTTAAGTTTGTAATGAAAAATAATATATTTCTCTCTAACATTCTTAATATAAAATCATGAATAAAAATAAAAGCAATTCATTTTAGAGATTTTTACCTATTTAATATTTCGCAAGCATAACAACGTCATTATTACATCATGTTTACTAAACAGCCAGCACAGTTAAATTTAACCACAGACAAATTAAATATAACATGTAAGAATAAAGCATAAAAATAACTGTAAAGAAAATAAAATCCTTACAGAACTTCGACGCTATTCTCGTTCTTTGGAAAAACTCTGCCGAATTTGCACTCCCATTTATTGAATCAAAAAGGTAAAATATTACAAAAACATAACTAGTTCTTCCCTAAAAAGGGAAGAACTCTAAAACTAAGAGAAATTAACTAAGAAAAGCTAAAAACTAAGAAAACATAAGAAAAACTAAAAATCTAAGAAAAGAGAGAAAGAAAGAGAGAAAAGAATGTATTTGGAGGTTTTGAAGGTGTATTTTGAAGTGAAGGGAAGGGGGGTATTTATAGGTGAGGATGGAGAGAAAAAATGAGTAAAAAAATGTAAAAACGCGTAATGGAAATGCTGACGTCATTGATGACGTCAGCATGACGTCATGGGGCGGCTGCACGTGAAAAATGAGTGTCGGCACGCGGATGAACAGAAACCCGCGTGGAGTTGCTGCGCATGAACAGTAACCTCGTAGCGAGTCGCGCATGAACAAGTAACTGCTTGATTTAGTAGAGTCTTGAAGCGGTAAGGCGGCGGCACGTTTTTCTCCTTTTTGACATTTTTGACCTTTTTGACCCATTTTGTCCAATTTTTTCATATTTGTCGACCTTTACGCATTTATTTATTAATATATTTGTGATGTATTGCTTCCAGTATTCCTCTTTGAGTCTTTAAGTTGCATTTTTAAGCCAAAATACCTGAAAAACAATAAAAATATCCGTGATTCCGAAAAAGATAAATTTATATAAATATATGATAAAACATATAAATATATATATTTTTAATCAATTAATTTGCATAAAATCATGGTTATTTTAGTGCTTTTTGAGCACTCATCATTGGGCTCCAAGGGGTACCCACTTTTGTGGAAGGGGAAAGGACCTAGGCAAATGTGATACCACACATGCACCTGTACTGCCACTGCAGTCCATCTGACTAGCTGGCCGTGCCATTCCGTGATGAGCTGAGTCCGAGTGCATATGTGTGTGTGTGAGGTGAGGTGGCATTTTATTTTTTTGAAAATTTATTTTATTAAAATAATTTTCCACTAAAAAAATGGTTGTTACATTTTTATTCAGAAAAAATAGCCGTTATTTTCTTTTACTCAGAATATGGCCGTTGTTTTCTTTTACTCGGAATATGGCCGTTAAATGGCCATTACTCTTCTTTACTCAGAAAATGGTTGTTACTCTTCATTACTCAAAAAAATGGTTGTTATGCTCTCCATTCCCAAACATTACCGTTATTATCATAATAGCCACATAGTTTCTGAAACCTATAAATAGAGGGCCTTAGCTCTCAGTTTCAACACAGTAATCTATAAACTCAACTCACTAAGAAAAAAATTCTCTCAGTAATAAAAATAAGAGATCCTAAATTACTTTTGAGTTTTTCGAGGAACAAAATTTTATAGGTGTAGCATTCTGGTCTTCATCAGTATAGTGAAATTCCGAGATAGAAAAAACAAAGATTTTGGGCAGTTTTATCCTGGGGACGACGGGGTTGTGTTTGCTTGCACAAATTTGGACAGAGCCTCAAAACTTCTTAAAGAGAGCGACCTAGTCCGCGACTCAACCCAAGAGGTTCATTTCAGGTTATCGGTAATATTGTTCCAACATTGTTTTAATGTAATTGTTTCAACAATAAGAAGTGATGCTTCATCTGAATATTGCTTAGCTTCCCAAGAAGTTTGGTTAGAAGCCTCCTAAATTGTATTTATCACAGATTGATAGTTTTCTTTTATCAACAAAAACTGAAACCTATTTGCATGCTCTAACCAAACCAATAGTTAAGGATAAAGCTCGAGCCTTAACAACCTCTAAATTATATACTGATATTAATTTTCACCAAATGCCAATTACATTAGCATGGGAATCTCAAGCTATGACTACAATAACACCTTCATTTTATTCAAAAGCTACATCATAGTTAAATTTAAGAACCCCCCAAAGGGTGGTTCCTCCATTTGCTAATACTCATCACTTGATTTTGCATGATTCTAGAATTTTCTTGATCAATTTGATGTAGCACTTGAGAGTATTCAAGAAAATTAGTTCTCATAAATAATATACATTTATAAATGTTTGGCTCTTCATTTTTAAAGTCAAAGTATTTTGTATTCACTCGACTACATCAAAGTCAAAGTGATGTTGAGTGTAAATTCCATCTTGATGTTTTGATCTACTCTAAAATCTTTCGGATGATGCAAAAATAGATCTAGAAATGATATAGTGTCTAATTTATTGAATTGTTGGATCCTTATGTCTCCATACCTTATAAATAGATGGTCATTTGTTTCTTCTTTTTGTTCACAAAGAAGACATATAATGTTCAAATTTGGAAGAAATATTCTAAGATTATGTTTAATAGCTATTGCATTGGAAGCTATCTTCCATAAAAACACTTTGTGTTCTCCATGTAACCTTTCTTTCCAAATTTTCCTCCAAAATTGTAATTTGTCAATATCATGCCCCTCTTTCACCATTATATTATATATTGATTTAACTAAGAATTATCCAATTTTGCTAGGCACTTATATGATCTTATCTTGAATATCTATATTAGGGCTTCTAGTTTACTAATGGACAAAACTATGTTCTTATCAAATAGTTGATTCAATAATCCCCAATCCCAACCATTGTCATTACTAAGGTGCTTAATCTTGATGCTCTATGCTTCTTCATATTTCCTAGTAGTACTTTAGGTAGAAAGGAATGTGTCTCAAAAATTCATGGATATTTTGTAGCATAGAAATTCCCACATCCTATTTGAATGCAAAGTCCCTTACTTAACACCTATCTAGTGTCACAAATGCACGTGTACAAGTTGGAATATGTAGGTTTGACCCTTACATTCATAACTTCACTACTTCTATAATACTTCTGCATTAGAATTTCAACCAATATTTTATATGAATTAATTGCTAAGCTCCTTCCCAACATAGTTAAAGGATATATTTAACTCATGGAATGATCTAAATCTAGTCCACCCAACCCTTTAGGCTTACGTATGATTTTCAAGTTTTGAGAGCTCAACAATGTGAGTTAGAATCTTTTGAGTTCCACCAAAATTTCCTAATTAGTAAGTGTTTCTTTTTACAAACAAATTTAAATGCACCCATAGTATATATAGAAGTAGAGTAAATGACTGACCTGATAAGTCTAGCCTTTCCTGCATTAGAAATAAAATGTGCTTTCTAGCCCTTAGTTTTAGAAGCCACCTTATCCATAATTTTATTAAACTCTCTAGATTTTTTATGTTGGATAAAAGGGGGAATACTTAAATAAGTCATACTATGATCTAGTTTTTGAATCCCTATTAATGTGTAAATTTTAATTGCTCGCAAGTGCATGAATCACTAGTAGATAAATCATAAGTTCAACTCGAGGTCGATTTCTAAAGAAATTTGTCAATTCCTATAGTATTGAGTTGTTGAATTATCTTATCAAGCATGTATTTGAGTATGATTTAATTCAGTATGACTATGAAATTTGTGATTGAGGATGGATTTGAGAAATGTTTTTCAAAATCTGCTATTATGTTAGGCAAAGTTTTGTGGGTACTTTGATTTAAATCTGTCTTTGAAAATGATTGAGCACATAGTAAATTTTTCTCTACTCCATTTTGCTTATGAAAAGAAGGAGTTGAATTAGCTAGGTTAGGAAAAGTTTAATCTTGATTTACTCTAAAATTTGTTGATGGATCCTTGAGGCAAAATTCTAATTGATACCAAATATTAGAGAAATGATCTAGGCAATTTTTTTCACAACCAAAAAGCTTTCCCATCTGTCCTAATTATCACACCATCATTGCATGGTATATTTCCATAGTTAACCCCTTGAGCCTTATTTTACATAAGCCTTATTTTTTATTTTAACCATATAAATCATTCACATTCTAAGCTTGAAAAAACCATGAACTTACCTTAAATTTTGAGAAAATACTTTGGTGGAAATTTGCATTTAAAGAGAAATTTAGTTCAAATTAAATAATTCACATTATGTTTGCTCTATTTGATCAAAGAGTAATAAAAAAAGAAGAAGAAAAAGAAAGTGAAAGGCAAGAATCAAAAAAGGGTTAAAGTGGTTGAAATTAGTAAAGACTATGAGTATCAAGGCAATCACACAAAAAAAATGAAAAAATATTTAACATAAATGAATTCACCATAATTTTATGAAAGAAATTGAAAGAAAATTGACTCGCAAAAAAAAATCTACTTTCACTTTAATTTTGGGTAGTTGTTCTCTCTCCTTTCTGTGTTTGCTTCTACATTGCTTTTTCTATTCTTATTTCTTCCTTCGCGGTCGTTCCTCTTAACCTCCCTCCGCTACGTTTATATATATATATATATACTTATCAATTGCCTCTAACTTTTTGATTTTGTTTTATATATATGTATATATTAAAAATCTTAATTTAAATATATCTTCATTTAAATTTGAGGATATGCTTCTAAAATTTTAGATCTTCATTATCTTCAAATATGCAATAAAATTTAAATAATAATAATGAAGTCTAAATTCAATGAAAAATAAATAAAATTATACTAAAGTTAAAGTTGAGAAGTGATAAATTATGAAAAATTATGCAAGTCATCAAACACCCCCAAACTTAAAACTTTATTTATCCTCAAACAAAAAGAAAAGAAAATTGTAGATAGTGTCAACAAGATCTCATAGATAACTACCATCACTCACCAAGCCATGATTTGAATTTAGATTTCATCACTAATAACTTACTCTTTTTACATAGAAGATATCAAGAAAATCAATCAAAATTCAGCAATTTGTCAAGCAAGAGTTAAGTATTTACTTCAACCTAAAGCTAAGTCCTTGAGTGTGTGTGTAAAATAGTCAATTCAAATCCAAACCACCAGTAAATTCAGATAAAAGTAGAACAACTAAAATCAGAAAAATTCTCTCAAAACTTAACTCCATAAGTCCAATTTTCAAAAATCCTCTCCATTAATGTAATCAAATACCAAAATTAGAGATCAGAAATAGATATCGAAAATTAAAGCAAATTGGGAAAATATTTGATAGAAAGAAACAATAAAAATAATATCCACAGGGTTCACACCATAGCTCTTTCTCGACAATATGCTCATACTGATGACAATATTTTTGTCATACTCAATAAGTAGAGTGCTTATATTTTTTTTTTGTGTGTGATTGTCTTGATACTCATAGTCTTTACTAATTTCAACCACTTTAATCTTTTTTCAATTCTAGCCTTTCACTTTCTTCTTCTTCTTCTTCTTCTTCTTCTTCTTCTTCTTTTATTACTCTTTGATCAAATAAAGCAAACATAATGTGAATTATTTAATTTGAACTAAATTTCTCTTTAAATGCAAATTTCCACCAAAGTATTTTCTCAAAATTTAAGGTAAGTTCATGGTTTTTTCAAGCTTAGAATGGGAATAGTTTATGAGGTTAAAAGAACAAATAAGGCTTATGTAAAATAAGGCTCAAGGGAGTCGACTATGGAAATATACCATGCAATGATGGCGTGATAATTAGGACGGCTGGGAAAACTCTTTTGTTGTGAAAACAAAATTGCCTATATCATTTCTCTAATATTTGGTATCAATTAGGATTTCGCCTCAAGGATCCATCAACGGATTCTAGAGTAAAGCAAGATTAAACTTTTCCTAACCCAATTAATTCAACTCCTTCTCTTCATAGGCAAAATGGAGTAGAGAAAAATTTACTATGTGCTCAATTATTTTCAAGGACAAAGATTTAAATCAAAGTACCCATAAAATTTTGCCTAACATAATAGCAGATTTTGAAAAACATTTCTCAAATCCATCCTCAATCACAAATTTCATAGTCATAGCGAATTCAATCATACTTAAATACATGCTTGATAAGATAATTAAACAACTCAATACTATAGGAGTTGATACCTCTAAACTTAAACTAAACAATGTCCTCATTATAATTTCAAAGTGAGACAGATCGAAGAAATGAAAGGAACTTCTCTGGTTTTATGGTGGATATGGATTAGTTTATAGTTTTCACTTTTTTATTTCTTAGTTGTTGTTGGTGTTACTCCAAAATGTCCTCCATATGATGAGGAATGGAAATGATGGAGAATGGCTTGCATCTCCTCTTCTGGGACACATCTTTGGATGATTTGATTAGGGCATCTTTTGAAAAGAAAAGGCTCATCCCAAATATAATATTTCACATCATGCAAAAAATTCTTACGTTGGTGGTAAGTAAGATATGGTGGCAATACCTTACAAGCTAAGTAGTTTACAATATTGGCATACCAAGGAATCTTGATCTCACGTGCAAACAACTACTCATCAGGGAATGCTTCTTGGATCACTAAATCTGGTTTTATTTCCTCTTGCTCCAACCAAGAGAGATGGTCAGTAACTAAATTTTCACTCCCTTTCTTATCTCGAACTTCCAAATCAAATTCTTGAAGAAGAAGAATTCAACGAATCAATCTAGACTTAATATCCTTCTTGCTAAACAAATAACGAAGTGCTACAAGACCAGTGAACACTATCACCTTTGTACCAATTAGGTAAGACCAAAATTTGTCACAAGCAAACACTATAGCAATCATCTCCTTCTTAGTTTTTGTATAATTCAATTGGGCTTCATTTAATGTTCGACTTGCATAATATATGTCCCTAAACAGTTTGTATCAATTTTGTCCTTACAATGCTCCAATTGCAAAGTCACTTGTATCACACATGACTTCAAAAGGTTGACTCCAATCAAGTATAGTCATTATTGGTGCTGAAATCAGTTTCTCCTTGATTGCATTAAAGGCTTGCAACAAACATCATCAAAGTCAAATGCAGAATTTTTCAAGAAGATTACATAAAGGTTTAGAGAGTTTAGAGAAATCCTTTATAAATCTTCTATAAAATCCCTCATGTCCCAAAAAACTTTTGATTCCCTTCACATTCTTTGGAGGTGGTAGTTTTTCTATGGTTGAAATTTTAGCTCAATCAACCTCAATTCCTTTAGATGGCACTTTATGTCCAAGCACATCCTTCTTGAACCATGAAATTACACTTTTCCCAGTTTAGGAAAAGGTTTTTTTCTTCACATCTCTGCATAAGAAGAGCTAAATTATGCATACAATGATCAAAAGATGTACCAAAAACCAAAAAATCATCCATAAAAATTTCCATTATATCTTCCACCATATTAGAAAAAATAGCAATCATGCAACGTTGAAATGTTGCTGGCACATTGCACAATCCAAGGGCATCTTTCTAAAAGCAAATGTTCCATAGGGGCATGTGAATGTAGTTTTCTCCTGATCTTCGAGGGCTATGACAATCTGGTTATACCTCGAATAACCATCTAAGAAGAAATAATAGGGATATCTAGCCAATCGATCTAACATTTGATCAATTAATGGAAGTGGAAAATGATCCTTCCTTATTGCTTTGTTCAACTTCCAGTAATCTATACGTACATGCCAACCCATGACTGTTCTTGTTGGAATAAACTAATTGTTGTCATTTTTCACCACCGTCATTCCACCTTTTTTTGGTACAACATGCACTGGACTTACCCATAAGCTATCTGAAATAGCATAAATAATTCCAACATTGAAAAGCTTCAAAATTTCAACTCTCATAACTTCCTTCATTGCTAGATTTAATATTCTTTGGGGCTCAATTGATGGTTTGTAAGGTTCCTCCATTAGAATCTTGTGCATGCAAGTAAATGGACTTATACCTTTTATGTCAGAGATATTCCATCCCAAAGCTGTTCTATGATCCCTTAACACACATAGTAACTTTTCCTCTTCTTTGGGTGTAAGTGACACTGTAAAAATCACTGGAAAGGTGTAATTATCACCCAAGAAATCATAGCGAGATGCTTAGGAAATTGCTTCAACTTTGGAGTTGTAGTTTGTTGCACTTTTTCTGTAGAGATTACAGAATTTGTCTTTGTTACCATTGGCTCTAGCCTTTCCAATTTTGTGCTACATGATGTAACCTGGTGCAATGCTTCCAAGGTAAATACATAGTGGAGAAATTCTTCACTAATAAAAGGTAAATCAGGTTCACAAATAGCAGAGTTGTTGAAATCATAAGCGTGAGATGAAGTGGTATACATCATTCTAGGTGATCAACTGACATATATTCTTGACAGCCTTTTACTATGCATTGCTCAATGATATCTATCCGAAAGCAAGTGCTTGGATCTTCTAGAAATCTCATAGCTTCGTAGATGTTGAATGCAACCTCTTTCTTGTTCACTCTCATTGTTAACTCACTCTTTTGAACATCCATTAACAGCCAAGAATGGTCAACCAAGAATTAGTGGGACATCTTGGTCTTAATCCATATCTAACACCACAAAATCAGCAGAAAAAATAAATTTATATACCTTTACCAATACATCTTCTATGATTCCACATGGATACTTGATAGATTGGTCTACTAGTTGCAAATAAATTGTTATTTGTTTCATCTCTCCAAGTCCTAATTTCCTTAAATAGAAAGTGCAAAAAGATTAATGCTTGCACCAAGATCACATAAAACTTTCTCAAAAAATGAATTTCCAATAGTGCATGACAAAGTGAAACTCCCTGGATCTTTTAATTTTTGAGGCAATTTCTTTTGAAGAATGACACTTCATTCTTCAGAAAGCTTCATTGTTTAAAACTCCTCCAACCTTCTCTTCTTGGAAATGATTCCCTTTAGAAATTTGGCATAATTTGGCATCTATTCCAAAGCATCTACAAAAGGAATATTTATGTGAATTTTCTTTAAGATATCCAAAAACTTAGAAAATTGCTTATCTAATTTTTGTTTTTGAAAACTTTGAGAATAAAGAAGTGGAGTAGAGAGGATATGAGGATTTTTAGGAAATGAAATTGATGGAGGCATGTCAGCCTCTCTTAGTGTATCATCAACAATCTCCTCTTTTTCTACTTTATGATTGTTTTGGCCATTGTTTGGAGCTGTAGAGGTGGACTCATTTTCCTGTGATGGTGACCTCTCAAATTCTCTTCCAATCCTAAGTATAATGGCCTTTCTTGTTCCTTTGGTTCACTTCTGTATTGCTAGGAAAAGTTCCTTTTTTCTGAGCATTGATGGTTGTGGCTAGTTTCCCAATTTGCACTTCAAGATTTTTCATAGTGGCTCCTATATTGTTAAAATGAGTCTCAATGTTATCCATCCGTGAATCATTCTTTTTAAACCTTGCTTTGGTCTCCTCAACAAAGGAAACCATGGCATCCTCAAGGGACATCTTCTTCTCGCTTGGTTGACTATCAAACCCTGGAAAAGATTGCAGCACATTCTTTGTGTTTCCATAAGAAAAATTCTCATGATTTTGAATCCCTGGATGGTAGTAATTTGGCATAGGATTATCACGATAATTCTAGTTCTAATTTTTGATGTAGTGAACCAATTCTTGACTTACTTCTTTCATTGGAACTGTCATACTTTGTAACATATTCTACACTTTGTGGTATTCTTTGGGTTGTGAAGGTTGAAATCTAATGAGATAGAGAAGCTACTTGAGTTGAAAGGAATAAAAATGGTTCCAATTCATGAATCCTGAAAACTTTCTTAGCCATAGATCTTTCAGTTGGCCATTGATAGTAGTTTGAGGCCATTTCTTCCAAAAGAGAAGTAGCACCTTTAGGTGTCTTTGACATCAAAGTTCCACTAGAAGCAGCATCAACTATGGTTCTAGTTTTTCCATTTAACCCATTATAGAACATATGAACTTGCAACCAATCCAACAATCCATGTTTAGGACAACACCAAATCATATCTTTATACCTTTCCCATGCTTCATAGAGTGTCTCAAAATCATTTTGTCTGAATTGACCAAATCTCACTTATAAGTTGGGCTATTTTTGCATGTGGAAAGAATTTAGCAAGAAAATTTTCTACCATGTCTTGCTAACTAGTGATGCTTCCCAGTTGTAACAATTGTAGCCAACCTCTGGCCTTGTCTCTTAATGAAAAAGGAAACAATAAAATAAAAACACACCTAGAGAAAAAATAAAATAAAATAAAAATAAAAATGAAATAAAAAATAATTCGAAATTAAAACTAAGATTACTTTGTATCGATATTGGCAAAAATAAGAAAAAAACAATCCCCGACAACAGTTCCAAAAACTTGAAAAATGAAAAACTATAAGTGCACATTATAGTAGTTTTATAAAAAAATGATAAGAAAAGTATTGTCCTCAGGGATTGGTGACTTATTTTTGACAAATACCAAAATTATGTTAATCTCAATTTTATCTAGAAAAATCACTAAGGTTGTTGTAATTGAAATTTAAAACAAAATCAATTTAAAGAAAATATGCAAAAGAAAATAAAATTGTTCAAAGATCAAATTGACAGGAAGAAAATTCTAGGATATCGATTTCACCTAATCTATCACCATGCTTTACTCATCTAGCTAATTGAATTTAATACTCTCTGTTTGTTAGCAATCTTCAAAAATATCCAAAAGCCTCTTTCGATAGTTAATTGGAAATAATATTGTTCATTAATTTACACAAGAGTATGCAATTTAATAAAGCAAAAAAGCATTAAGACCAATGATTTTTAAAACTACACATGTTCATACAAGTCTTTCGATCTCTATATTCACCTATGCCAAAATATTCCAGATCTATCCTATAATTCCCTCTTCCGATAGTAAATCACAAGACTAAAATCATCTAATTAATGGTAAGTTAATTAGAACTTAAACTCAGAATAAATCAGACAAACATGAAGAGAAATAATTCAAATTAACATAGAAAATCAAGCATAATACAAAATTAAACTACATCTTTTTCCTAGAATAAAGAAAAATTAGTTCATGCTAAAAATTAAATTTAACATAAATGAATTCACCATAATTTTCTTAGAGAAAATGAAAGAAAATTGACTTGCAAAAAGAATCGACTTTCGTTTTAATTTTGGGTAGTTGTTCTCTCTCTTTTCTCTGCTCGCTTCTACACTACTTTTTCTATTTTTCTTTCTTCCTTCACGACCGTTCTTCTTCTCCTCTCTCTTTTTTATATATATACCTCCCGCCGCTGCGTTTATAAATATATTAAAAAAATCTTAATTTAAATATATCTTAATTTAAATTTGAGGATATGTTTTCAAAATTTTATCTTCATTATCTTCAAATCTGCAATAGAATTTAAATAATAAAATGAAGTCTAGATTTTCACGATATAACTTCAAAATTTAGAATTATTAATTTTTTCCCTTTTAAGCAAGAGAACCCAATGATCAAGGCAAGTCCCCATAAATCTCAACTACCAGTTACTTCCCATATCAAGCTTGTAATTATTTAATTGGAAAACCTAAGAGAAATAAAATAACCATCTAATTTATTACAAATTAATGAAATTAAATTAAATTCTTGTTCATATAATCAAACATATATGATGTGTCTAATGCCAAGTTCTAGATAGTTACTTTGTTCATAAATTAGCATGGCCAACAATAATCCATAAATAAAGTTATAAAAACTATGAACAAGAAATAAATCACCTTTAATTAAATAAAATTAGCCAATTGTTCATCCACTCATGGAAGCAAAACTAATATCCCATACACAAAACATAGCCTGTCATAATTAAATTAATCATAATCAATTTAATTACAAAAGACATAATCAGAATACAAAGAGAAATAATATATAACAACTAAAATATGCCCTTTTGATATGCTATCTCCAAATCCTTGAGTTAGTTGATCACCTTCTATAAATCCTTGGAAAAACTTCACAAATTGGAGTTCTCTCTCTAATTTCTATGTAAATTAAATGTGAAATTCAGCTACTATTCACTGGCTAGGTTTTACAAAGGTTTTAGGATGTATTTATAGGTTAGGTTTTAGAAAAGAGTGAAGAAAACACGTTTCTGGCAGAGAGAGATTTCAGGCCATTAAATGAATACAGACCATGGCATAGTTTATTATCCGTCATGGTGAGCAATGAAAATGAACACTAGACAGGAAACCCAAGAGGAGACCATTGTGATATGCATTTTTGTGCACCTCAGCGCACATCATAATTAAAGTTCCATGCAATGAGATGCAAGAGGGCCTTACAGTAGCATGCATATGTTTATGCCGTAGCGCACAATAAATTTTTTGTGGCTTGATTATCGTTCATCCTGACTTGTCCAAGTTTCCATTTCTTTCCCCATTTTCACTATTTTTGCTCATTTTAGGCCCGGATTCTTCCAAAACCTCATGAACCTACAAAACATGAAAATCCCTTCTAGCACAACAAAATTCTAGAATCAAACCTAAAGAAATGCTTAAAATCATTGCAAATTATCAGCCAAAAATACATTTAACAAATTCCCCCAAACCTATATTTTGCTAAAAATCAAGCAAAATAAAAACTAAAAATACTACCAATAATAATATAAGCAAAACTACAAACTTAAATCAACGAAATTTCTCATGTTTTTCTTTTTAGTTCATAGTTAAGGCTTAAGCACAACTTCCTCCAAAATCTTAGCACATCAAAGTTTATCATGCAAATTAGTTTCGCATCACAAATCCATACTCCATTACTCAAAACATATCAACATTAATTCTCTCAACTTAGTGTTAAGAATATGAATTTGCTTGGACTCTAAACCTCACAAAAAAACACTTTTTATACACACCGACCCTAGAGGTTTAAGCACTCAACAAAGTATACATGAATAGAAGTTTTGTAAAGAAGGAAGATAATAAGTTTGCATATATTAATAAACAAGAAAAAGAATCAAATGTACATAAAATAGATCATATGAAAAGAATAAGATGCTAAGATTATGAAGGGATCATATTACTCAAATCATATTCCATTCAAAATCATTTAGCAATCAGTGTCAAATATGTCCCTATAGATGAATGAAAATGCATTTGACTTCAAAGGCTTATTTTCTAATATTTGCAACTACCATATCACTACTTTCAAGATTTCAGGATCATAGTATTTATTTATACCATTTTTTATCCTTTTTTTTAACAAAAATGGAATAAACCCGTGTGTGTGTGTATATATATAATACTTATAGGAAGTGGCTATTATGGCTTCTTCTTATTTTTTTGAAGCCCTATAAGTATCATTTCTCATTAGTAAGTCAAGCATGAAATAAAGATAGGCACATACTTTCAATTCCTACTAAAGTCATTCCTTCAAGGTAATGAAATTAAACAACATGAAACTTCATTTGATTGTTTAAAATCCTAACAGCCCATACAAAGCCTATAGAGATCATCAAGCAATTTAGAATCATAGAAAATCTATTTAAAAGAGTAGAATATAAATTCTCCCTCATAACGATACATTATAGGCTCAATAATATCATAAGGAAGTCTCCATTATTTGATCAAATTTAGGTTCTGATGAGCGCAAACCGGCATCGCCGATTCTCGCAAATACTTTGGTTTTAATATTTGTAAAACTCTCGCAAGTGCACGAATCATTTCGTAGAAAATGATAAGTATACTCCCAAGGTCGATCTAAGGAAGGAATGTATGTGGTTCTTAATTTATTATTCAAACTTTTAAAAACGAAATTAAATCCTAAACATCCTGTCACGATAGTTTGGTTTTTGTGTTCCTAATCTAATAACATAAAATAAACATATATACAGATTAATTAAATATAATAAAAAAATAAACATAGATACAAATTCAATAAATAAATATAAATACTGATTCAATAAATATTCATGCAAATTTTATCATTTATATTAGTGGAGTATTTATGGATATAATAACTAAATTAATTATGCTTGCTCATATTATCTAGGTTATTAAAGATATAAATTGATATTTTATTGATTCTCTCTTTTTTGTATGAATACCACCTTTGGTGGGGTTAGATATTCTTTGTTAACTAAACAAATCAATTAACACCTATGGGTGGGGTTGATAACTAATTTGGTTAATTAAATTAATTCCTTTTTCTAAGAGATTGAAAATGAACCATTTAAATGCCACCTTTGGTGGGGTTAGACAGTTTAAACTTTATTCAAGGTGTCCAAATTAAACCCAAGAATTTAGTTATCCGAGTACTAACTTTCAAGTTTTAAAACCACTACCGAAAACATGTCGTCAATACATTTTCAGATAATAATTCTTATAAAAACTTTTGAAATAGAGCTTCACTCTAACTACCGGGCGATTGTACCAACAAATAAAAGAGCACTACTCTAAATCAGACCGGATAACTAAACCTTAAAATCTAATTTTCAGATTTAAGTTTGTAATGAAAAATAATATATTTCTCTCTAACATCCTTAATATAAAATCTTGAATAAAAATAAAATCAATTCATTTTAGAAATTTTCACCTATTTAATATTTCGCAAGCATAACAACGTTATTATTACATCATGTTTACTAAATGACTAGCACGCTTAAATTTAATCACGGACAATTTAAATATAACAAGTAAGAAAAAAGCATAAAAATAAGAAAAAAGAAAATAAAATCCTTACAGAACTTCGACGCTATTCCCGTTGCTAGAAAACCTCCAAGCGGAATTTGCACTTCCATTTATTGAATCAAAAATCTAAATTATTACAAAAACATTACAAGTTCCTCTCAAAAAGAGAAGAACTCTAAACCTAAGAGAATTGAACTAAAAACTAAGAGAAAAACTAAGAAAAGCTTAGAAACTAAGAAAGAAACTAAGAAAAACTCAAAAACTAAGAAATGAGAGAAAGAAAGAAGAGAGAAGTGTGGTTTTGAGGTGTTTGAAGGTATGTTTTGAAGTGAAGGGAAGGGGGGTATTTATAGGTGAGGATGGAGAGAAAAAATAGAGAAAAAAATGTAAAAACGCGGCTTAGTGATTGCTGATGTCATTGATGACGTCGGCAAGATGACAGGGTACCGCGATCTGGGGATGAACAGTGTCGCGGATGAACAGTCGCGGATGAAACGACCGTGGATGAACGACGCAGCGGATGAACGGTGTTGCGCGCTTGTACTTAGGCGGAGTTAGGCGTTAGGGCGGCGCGATTTTCTCCTTTCTGACATTTTTGTCTTTTTTTTGACCCATTTTGTCCAATTTTTCCTTATTTGTTGACCTTTCCCCATTTATTTATTAATATATTTGTGATGTATTGCTTCTAGTATTCATCTTTTTTTAAGTTGCGTTTTTAAGCCAAAATACCTGAAAAACAATAAAAATACCCGTGATTCCGAAAAAGACAAATTTATATAAATATATGATAAAACATATAAATATATATATTTTTTAATCAATTAATGTGCATAAAATCATGGTAATTTTAGTGCTTTTTGAGCACTCATCAGGTTCATCTTAATTTCAAAACTTAAAGCATGAAATATAGGCCATGAATAAGAACTAACTTTAATAACAAACCTTGAGTGGGTTCAAGAAATCACAAAAACAATTCATAAACACTCAATTAATCACCATAAATAAACAATCTACGAGATATTTTGTATCAAAAAGTTTTTAGTTGGACCTATTTGCAACCAAAACAACTAAATCTAAAATGAAAATGTTCAAAATAGTAGAAAAAATGTTTAAAAAGATCAAAATTCATAATCTGTATGGAACTTTTTCCTCACATCAACCTAAAATCTACATTGTCCCAAATGTTAAAATGTAAATCCACAAAAAAATAAGAAAAGGAAAGAAAATTTACTTTCCTTGTAATAGTGTAGTGTGCTTAATCATGACGATTTAGTTACTACTCTTACTACTTCCATGATCTAATTCAAGTTCTATCACACATAGATAGTCACTGTGCACCTCATATATATGAAACATCACCAAACATTTATGAAATTAAATTTTCCAAATGAAATAAACATTGTCCAAAGGAAAAAATAAAAGAAAAAATAAAGCTAAGTATATAAAATCATATAAAAAAATAAAAAAATACACTAACAAATAAGCATGGGTAACTTGGAGCTTTAGTCCTCTATATCATCTGGTTCCTTATCATTTTCAACTTTAGGTGACCCAAAAACAAATTCATGCTCTTGATACTCAAGTGCTTCCCTAAATTGGTTATAGTCTACTATGGACTATATGTATTTAGCTTAAAATCTCATTTTTCCACTAGACCATTCTTGCTATTAGGATAAGTGTTCTTTGATATATTTTCTCTTCGTGTAGCATACAAACTTGATCTTTTATTGATACTCTTAAAGAATAGTTGGCTATCTTACTAGCTTGGGTGGCTTTTTTCCACTTCCAAGGCTTCTCATATAGTTTAGAGTTAATAAATCACCAAGTTATAGTAAGACCTCACCAGTGGGGAACTTTACTCTAGCTTTAGCACATAATTTGTGATGAGTTGTGGGAAAAAGTAGCTTATCTAGTGATTATTTGCCGATATTTTGATCCTCTAATCAATTATTGCCTTGACATCCATTATTTTTGTAGATTGGATGGTAAACAATAATATGGTCCTTTCATTCTTTGGTATGATATAGTGTGTGGTGGGCATCAATTTGGGAAAAATAAAATGTTGCCCAATCTTGGAGTCATTCATTCAAACTTAGTAATCAAATTGTAGGCTCTGTGAGTATGCAGTTTAACCTTGTATCTCCCATACATGATTTGATTGTAGTTGTGGATTGTGAGAGTATAATTTGATACACTTCTAGTTACTAATCATTGGTTACCAATCATACCACAATGGGTGGTGTTAGTTGTAGAAGATAGCCAATTTCGTGTGCCAAACCAAGTTATTGTAAAAGAAGTAGCAAGTGAAGAGTAATAGTAGGCGGTTTGGATGGAGGTCCTAACTGATACAGATAATTATGGTTTTATTATCTATTAGTGTTGTAACCTATTTAGTACTAAGTAATTACCATAAGAAACTTGAGGATGTGACCATATAGATATAGTTTCTATATGAGTTTACCACATTATATTGAGTGTTATGCATGATCTAAGTTTGTATTAGTATAATCCAAGTTTAAGGTGTGTATGTTTCAACATACTCTTAGCTTAAACTTTGATTTGAAAGAATTTATTATTTACCTACTTTCTATTTGACTTATAATATATCTTATTAAAGTTTTTTTGCTTTTGATATTATTATGTTTGTGCTTCTGTTGTGTGAACTGTATAAGTTTTATATTGTTTTGTTCCTTACGAGTTAGGGACAAGTCCTTTAGGAATCTGTATCTCCTTACCTTGGTTGTATTACAAGTCATGGACTCTTTTAATTAGTATTAGAATAAGGTTCACCCTTTTGTGCTTAATCACTCAAGTGTTGATTCTGCTAACTTGTTTTTTCACACACACATTCTCTCTGATGGAGTTAGAAGAAGTAGGTAATGTAGGTAGACCTCCATATTTCGATGTGCTAAATTATGCCTATTGGAAATCACAAATGAGGGTCTTTTTAAGATCCCAAGGAGATTGTGTTTAGTTCCTAGTTGAAAATGGCTAGACTTACCTAACTAAAACCCTACCCGATAACTTTGTAATTCCTATACCAATTATTGAAAATCAAGGAGTGTGAATGGAATAGCAAAGGTTTATATGCTATTATCATAGCTATGTCCCAAGATGATTACAAAAGGATATAGAGTTATACTACCTCAAAACAAGCATCAGACATTCTGGAGACAACTCATGAAGGAATGTCTACTGTCAAAAGATCCAAAATCCTAAAATTAAACATAGACTTGAATTGTGCATTATGTAGAAAGATCAAACCTTTGATAAGTTTTATGCCATGTTTTCCAACATTGTAAATTACTCCTACAACATAGGAAGATATATCAGTAAGGAAAATTAAATTGAGAAAATCATCACTAGCCTTCCTTACAAGTTTTAGGCTAAAGTCACTGTTCTTAAACATGTACAAACCGGGTGAACTTACTATAAATGAACTTAGTGGTGATTTACAAGTTTTTGAACTTCACCACTTATTTCCAAGGCAAAAGAAACTTGTTTCAAACAAGGAAATCAATATGGCACTCAATACTTCCTATGAAAGTGGTCCTAGTACTGCTACTATTGCCACTTAGTTAAGTGTGAATCTAATCCTAATGAAGAAGAGATGGCATTACTTGCTCAGAAATTCATAAGATTTTTTAGAAAAAAGAAACCTTCTTCTAGGGCTATCAAAAAAGTGAGTTCAAGCTCTAAAGGCTCGAGAGTAGTAAAAGATGATTAAGACTCAAATGATGAATCTGGGAATTCAAACAAAGGACACCTAAAAAAAATAAGATGCTTTAAATGTGGCTAGGTCATATTACTACCAAGCGATTTGAAAATAGAATCACATGAAAAAGCATGTAACTAAAGCTAAGGTTACTATTTTGAACAGTACTAGTATTGATGATGAGGATGATACTAATTTTATGGCCTTCGTTACTTCTACTAGTATCAATGATCGTCCAACTACAACCTTAGATGGTTAAGAGGAAACTATTGAAGATAATGAAGTTGAATATGGGAAAGATGAATTTTTTTATTCATACAATGCACTACTATTGGAGCATGTTCAGTATGAAAAGGATAAAAGAAAGGCTATGGAGAGATTTGATGAAAAAGAATGAAAAATCAATGCATTGAAGAAAACATGAAAGAAAGGAAGTCCTCTAGTGATGAACAACAACATGATCTCATAAGTAGGTATGAGGTCATTCAAACGAGATATGATGATTTGTTGGAAGTTTAATGCAAATATTAAGAAAATTACAAAACTTGAAGAATAGTTGAGGGTTCCTACTTCAGGCAAAACTACACATCTTTTTATTAGTCTTGGTCCACCTTATGGTCATAGTGTGGAAATTGAAAAAAATGAAGAAGCAAATTATAGTTCTTGAGAGTGCTAAGGATGATCAGACTTACTTTCTTATCGAAAAGGAAGCTAAGGTTGAACAACTAAATGAGAAAGTTGGGATTCTTAATAATTCAACTTCTTATCTTGAATCCTTCCTCATGGAAAAGGAAGACTTGGCTACAACCTTAAAAGAAAAACTCAGTATATGAGATAAGGAACTGGCGCATTTTACTATTGCTATCAACATAATGATAACAAGCTCAAAAATGTTAAATGAAATGATTAGCAAGGTCAAATTTTTGGCAACAAGCATGGAATTGGGTACAGTGAGAGGGTGTTGACTTATACATGTGGTTCTACTAAGTTTTTCAAAGCTTCCTATCAAGAACCAAAGTTAAAGTCTACTACTAATGACCCAAGAGGTAAATTTGTTACATGGTCTGAGCTAGATTGCCCTAGTAAGGTGAACCAATCATATACGGCTAGCACTTTTCATTGCTCTATTAATGGTCCTTTACCTGTTGTCATTCCCACTTGTCACCATTATGATGAGCTTAGGCATTTAAGACTACATTATGGGCAATTGACTTCCCATCCTCGTGTGAAAGTCCATATGAGTGATTCCTCTTCTTCTCCTCTGTATACTACTCTTTAGAGTTAAGGACCCCATTTCCTAACTCCACTATTCGTACTTGTTATTGTTATGGCATTACTAGCCACATTGCTAGGCATTGTCCTAGATTCATGAGAAGTACAACTCGGAGTCCTCCACCTTGCTCTTCCCCATCTTCTCTACCAGGATGTAGCTATTATAGCTCATCTAAGCATATTCATGTAGGTTTCATTATACACTTGAGGCACAAAGTTAAAATAAATAAATCTAGCTCAAAAAGCCCACCTTTCCCTATTTATATGGATGACTCGTCTGGATTTTATAGAGATTTTAAGCAAAACAAACCATGAGTTTCATATATGCTTCATGCTTATATGAGTCAAAGACTATCTCCTAGTTCAGTTTCCCCACACAAATTCTTTAAACAGAGGGATGTTGTTTGATCATTATATTCTAGTGATCTATTGGGGTAGCATTATCTTTGTTCTTTCCTTTATTTGATTGTCTTATTCTTATATGTGAATTTTTTGTTTACATGTTGTCTACATGCTCCCTATTTTCTAGTTTATATATTTGTCCCTTTCTTGCTTCTTTGTCTTACATAGTGCATTAACTGTTTTAATTGATGCCATGCCTGACTATCTGATCTATTACTAGTTTTCTTCATTACTTACTATTCACTTCTTCTTTTGTGGCTTTTTACATGAGTATCATGTCACATGTTTTTATCATGTAGTGTCACTATAATAGGATTCTTTCTCTACGGTCCTAACTTTCTTATGAAATGACAATTAGAATGTTTCTCATTTTTCTTACTAGTTTTTACATATTTGCACCTCGCATATTGTGTGTTGATTATCTGTTTATCTCTTGCTGACTTATGTCTTTCTTTTACCTATATTTTTCCTTCTACTTTGCCTCAGTTTTTTCTTTGAAGTAACTAAGATAGTTTTCTTGCTTCTTTCTTTGTTGACACCTATGTTGTTTTAGTTGTGTCCATGTCTAAGCATATCTTGTGTTTTTGTGTTGAAACTTGTATGCTTTTCATATGCTTAGAGGTTTTAGTAGCATCCTTTGTTTCTTTCTTCTCTTAGAGAGGTTACCTTTATTGTTCTAGTTAATCAATTTTTTCTTTCTCCTAAATAGCAATGATGTGAGTGTTATTGTTGATCTCTTTTGAGACATTTTCCTTTATTATTGGGCTTTGATCTATTTTGAGTCATTTCTTGTCATCTCACTTGGTAGTTATTGTTTTTGTGTTTCTTGAGATTGAGAGTTTCTTTCTCTTTTCTATATTATTACATGTAAAATGAATTTAAAAAAGACTTTGTTGATATATACTTGGCATGCATTTAACATGAATTGAAGTGTTGATGTTTTGACATGTGTATTCCTTGAGAGCATGTATGGTTAAATTTTTCTTGTTCCTTTTATCATAAATACATATTTCCTTTGCATATGATAGATCTTTGTGAATCTATATGGTTATTTTGAGAAGCTTGTGTGAATCTCCTGCTTTGATGATTTGTATTTCTATAGAATCCACCTTTAATATATCTCAAGGTAAAATTCTAGGTGCTATATGGATAGAAAAAGGATTTTGGCCATCTTTAAATCGTTTGATCCTTTCTTACCACCAATGTTTTCTTATCTTTATTCTCCCTTCTTTGAGCCTTTATGTTATTCCTTTATTTCTTTGCACCTAAACACAAGCTTAGCTCAAATGTTTATTCTCACTTACCTTATACACCTTTTGTTGAGCTTGTATGCTCTATGTTTATCCATTTTACCCTATTGGTTTCGATTTAAAAAAGGAGGAAGAATGTTGAAAATGGAATTATAAAAAAAGGGGGAAAGATATAAAAAAATACAAAAAAGATGGAGAAAAGAAAAAGAAAGTGAAGTGTTAGAGTTTGTTTGTGTCTCAAACAAAAGAAAAGGGAAAAGAAAAGTAAAATGTTGAGAAGCAGAAAAATAAAGTGGTTAAGAAAGGTAAAGAGAAAATAACCCTTTGTTGAGGGTATTTCTATCATAGACAATTATTGTTTGTTGACTAGTTCAACAAAAGTGTGCTTGAGCCTAAATTTCTTCAGTATTCCACCTTATCTTAGCTTGTTAGTACAAACATTGAAAGACTTATTGATTTCTTCTTGGTCGGCACTTACTTTAGTGGAGAAAGAAGCTAATTGTGGACATAGATTGATGAACATGTGGCATATAGAGTAAAAAAATTATGCATATCACACACAGTGCATGTCATCAAAAATTTAATCATACCCATACATAAGTGCATCATGGATTGATGAACATATGGATATTTTTGTTGAATGTACTGTTTATTCTTTATAGACCCTCTAATTTTTTGAATATGCTTTGTTTGCTTCTCTCATTCTATATTTCTCACTATCTACAATGTGGAGATGCTTCTATGTTAGGGTGTTTGCAAGTTGAATGTATAATATGTTTGTTGTATCACATGTATACTTTTAGAGGAACAGTTGTGTGTCTTATCCATATTATCTAGGGAAGTGATGTGTTTATTTTACTTCTTATTATTTATCCAATTTTATGAGTCTATTTTTTTTGTCTTTTCCATCTGATGCTTTCTTCTCTTTGTCATCACTTTGTATGAACTATGAATAAATAGGATTGTTAGTAGAACATGTTATATGCATTGTATGCAATCTCTGTTTTCACATGTCTACCTATATGTTTCCCTCCTTTTGCTTACTTCTTGCAAGCTTCTTAGTAATCGTTTATTTTGATGCGTATTTTCGCAAGTGTACGAATCGTTCAAGTAATAAAGTGTACAAAAGTACGGATATCGAACCCACAAGGAATGGCGTTACTAAGTACCGAAATTGACTAACCCTAATTTTATTTGAAAACCGAATTGTTGAAATTGTTTTAAAAGAAAATTAACATAAAACTAAACGCAAATAACAAAATTTAATGTTGTTCACAAATGATTAAAAACGCTATGGCATTTGATTTCGCTAAATCAATTCAATCCGATTTCAAGTCATGTTATATGAAAATCAAAGCTAAAAGTGATGGTTGAAAAACCCAAACTTATCTAATACTCTTTCTCATGTTATATTACAATTACTTGTCTATGAACGCTGCCTATATTTCTATGAAGATTTATTCACAAATAAGCTCATTACGATTTAGGATTTTCTGGAATAACCACATACATCATGCATTAGGGGTGTCAAACTCGCATTCAACATACTCGGTATTTATCACAAGAAGCATTCATTACACATCTCCTCTCTGCCTCAATATAATGCAACAAATCATCTAAATCTTGATCAGAAATTTAAAAGCATTAAGCATGGAAATAAATACTCGACTTGAAACCAATGAATTCATATAACCATAACAAAAGAAATCAGATTTCCTTGATCCAACTACATCATAACCTTAGCAAAACGAATTAGTTCATAAATGAAAATAAGAACAAACATATTCTCAATTGAATCCATGAACAAACAATCAATAAAATGCGAGAAAATAAAAGCTAGGAAAAGAGATGAAAAACTCTTGAAGAGGAAGACTTGGTAGCAACAATGGTGATGATCCTTCAAGCTTCTCCGACCTTTCTCTCCAAAATTTCCTTTTCTCCGTAAAAATAAATCAATTCGCTCTCTCCGCCGTCCCTCCTTCTCCATCATCATAATGTATATATGTACCTAGGGTTTTGGAGGGCAATTTTGGGAACAAAATAGCATAAAAATGTTTTCGAACGAAACTCACGGCGATTGCAGTTATTCTCGCCGTGGCGAGATTTCTCGGAAAACTTACGATTTCTGCTCCGCTAAATCCGCCGGCGCGGGATTATCAAGTGTGGAACGAGATGACTCGGCTTCCAGAGATGTACTTGGCCGACACGAGATGTACTCTTCCATGGGCGAGATTTCTTTGGCTCTGGCCATGAATTGCTTTGCCAAAATCCGTGCTCTTGGGAAGATTTTCAACATTTTCTCCGTAAGGTTTTCGCCGTCGTAGAATATTCTCGCCACGGCCGAAATTCCAAATTTTGAAATTTTGTTTTCTTTTTCTTTGATTCAATCCCGATCATTGTACTTTGTCCCTAACTTCTCCAAAATCATGATTTTACCAGTGAAATGACATTTGTGGATTAAATAATCAAATAAACACAATTTTCACACAAATATCAACATTTAAATCATAACAAAAATGCAATAATTTAGCTCTTATCAACAACCCCTTAACTGACCTTCTTGCTAGTCTCTAGCAAGAAAAGCGATCTATTTAATAAATTCAAAGGAGACATTAAGAGAAACTTCAAAGGAAATTTATTCTA
This sequence comes from Hippophae rhamnoides, assembly GCA_033030585.1. Lineage (NCBI taxonomy): Eukaryota > Viridiplantae > Streptophyta > Magnoliopsida > Rosales > Elaeagnaceae > Hippophae > Hippophae rhamnoides. The sequence goes on along the minus strand of CM065429.1, from coordinate 55,148,719 downwards.
TTTACAACATTACATTAGCGTATGCAATAAGCCTTTAAACCCTAGAAGGCCCTAGTAGGACGCAGTTGTAGTCTTGGTGAGGGCTTCCAAAGGATGACACCCACAAACATCTTATCTATAACTATCCTAACTTAAAACAATAACATAACATAAAAAATAATTTGCACAAATGTCTCAAAAATTGTAAATAACACCCAACATATAGAATAATTAAATGTCACCTAAGTTTTAAGAAATCTCAAATGCCAATTTCACTTTTGTTATTGACTCTTAAACATCCATCAAACCACAAACCAATAGCCATAATGCCCAGATAATATTATGCAGAACATCCACAAACAAAAAAGTGAAATCTCAAACTCCATAGGCTCACTCTTCAAAACTCTCTCCACTAATGAAGAAAAATACACCACTTCGGATCAATATGACTTTATTAGGCTTGTAATGTTAGGCTTAGGTATTTGGTTAAGAAAGAACGGGAAGTGTCAAAATACAAATAATAACACTTATTAGATTAAACACAACCAATTAAGTAAAAGAGTAACACTATTTAACCCAAATTGTTTCTTCCGATCATAACCCATTTTTCCAAAGATAAACAAAATTCTTCCTCGATCTTTCACCTCAGTACATCCATTACTAACACTCTTTTATTTACTAGAGTGTGAAGGCCCTTTTTTTCTCTTTTTCTTTTCTTTTCTTTTTTTTTCTTTTCTTTTCTTCGTTGTTTTTTTAAACATAACCCAACCAATTTCTTCCAATATATGTGGAAGATGTCTTTTTTTTTATTCCATCCTTACTCCAATTTCTCTTGAAAAGTTTGTGTTCAAAATTAAGTGCTCTTAACAAATAAGGTAGGAATTATATATATATATATATATATATATATATTGGCTAAATAAAAGGTAGATTATAGAAGGCAAAAAGAAAGAAAAATAAGGCTAACAATATATTTAAATCGGCTCAATGAGGTAACTAGTGATATAAACATAACAAGGTAGCTTAAAATGGCACAATCGATCCAAAAATGGCCTATATCCTATCCTAAACAGTGAAATTCCAAATTATTTCGCCTCAAGAGGTTTTCAAATGAGTTCTAGAGTTTGTTGAGATCACAAAAATGTCCATGAAAAATTCGCACATATGACTTCTCTAAGCATTTAGACTAATCAACCAAATCATACCACATACCAAAAGAGTCACCAACTAGGTAAAATCAACATTTGAAATTATCTTTAAACCGAAGCAAAATTTAATGTCTTCTAAAAGCTACTTGTTATCACAATCACATTATTATCATCAACGTGCAAATTAAAATAAGTAAAATGCAAATAAAATAAAAAATTAAAATAAAAGAAAGTAAATCAAAATGTAGAAAAATAAATGGAAAATCAAAATTAAACACAAATAAACACACAAACAAAACTAATAAAAATGAAGCGGAAGAAAAGATTTACCGTTTACCGCACTCCCAACCAAAACCTTACATTGTCCTCATGTAAGAAAGAAAACGTATATGGCTTTTTTTTCTTACCGCAAGACAAATAAAATAAGCAAATTTAATTAAAAATAAAATTATCATAAAATGAAGTGTAGAATTTAAAAATTTCTAAAATAAAATGAGATAAAAGATAAGAAACAACTGATGGTTGCTTCCTATTAAGTGCTTTAAGTTATAGTCATTAGCAAGACTTTTATGTTATCTTTCCTCATTGTTGAATTCTCCATCAAAATATGGCCTCAACCGTTGTCCATTTACCTTGAAAGTTCCCTTTGTTTCATGACGATCTCAATTCTTCCATAAGGAAACACCTTGGTTACTAGAAAAGGTCCTACTTCAACGAGATTTTAGTTTTCTTGGAAAAAGTCCGAGATGGAATTTATAAAGCAAAGACTTTCTGTCCCACCTCAAAGTTTTGCCTCAAAATGTGCTTATCATGCCAAACCTTCATCTTGTCCTTGTATATTCTGGCCATTCTTATAAGCATCATTCCTCATTTCATCCATCTCATTTGTTGCAGATTTCACAAGGCAAGCTTCTAGTGGTAGCAATGGAGTTCTCTCTCAAAAGTTTCCGAGATTAACTTGTCAAGAGTGTTAATTTGAAAACAAAGAATGTACCTCACTTGGAAATTTCATTGCTTCAAAAACATCAAAAGTCACTTGTTCATCTCTGCACCCGCAGAATGAGCTTTCCTTGCTTAACATCAATCAATGTTCTTCAGGTTGCAAGGAACGGTCTCCAATATCAACTGCATTCTCTCTATCTTCCTCCATGTCAAGCACCACGAAATTCTACAGGAAAATAAATTTGTCAACTTTAATTAAAACATCCTCAATTACCCCTGTAGAGATATTTCACCGATCGATCCGCTAATTGTAGAGATTGAAGTGGTTTTACTTCTCCCGAGGCCTAGTTTTATGAAAATAGAAAGTGGCATCAAATTAATGTCATTGCTCTAAATCACATAGGACTTTATCAAAATTGCAACTTCCTATAGTACAAGGTATAGTAAAACTTCCTCGGTCTTTCAATTTCTCGTGGTAGCTTTTCTTTGAAGAATCAGACCGCACTCCTCATTTACGCATGACAGTTTCATAATCTCCCAAGCCTTCCTCCTCTTCTTTGATAGAATTTCCTTCATGAATTTTTCATACTTGGGCATTTGTTCCAACATCTCTACAAAAGGAATGTTAATATGCAATTTCTTAAAAATATCCAAAAAATTATCAAATTGATTATCAAGCTTTTTCTTATTCAATCTTTGAGGATATGGGATAGGAGGCTCATATTCGAATTGGGAAGGTTGACATCTTGGGATGTTGATGGCTTTTCTTTAGATTTTTTCATCATTTTCTCGATTTCCCTTGCCATTCAAGTTCTTTACCGCTTCTCAAATGTTATAGCCTTTACATGCTCTTTGGGATTTATTGTGTCACTAGGCACGATCCTCGAGATCTTTCAAAGAATCGCTTTGAAAGTCGCCTAATGGGTTTTGGATGTCCCTATTGATTGCCTCTTGATTTGAAATTTGTTCTTGTCTCCTCAATGAACTTTCCCAAAATTACTTCCAAATCTATTTGTTTCTTCTCTTGGGGTTGGTAGGAAGATGATGGATGTTTGAATCCCCTTGGTTATTTCCCCCATGACAAATTTGGATGATTTCTCCAACCTGGATTGTAGGTGTTCGAATATGGGTTATTTTCGAGGTTTTTGGAAATTTGAAACATAATTTGCTTGCTTTCAAAGATTTGGTGAAGCAAATGGATTTCCAGCTTGGCACTCAATACTAGCATGATTTCCACCACATAAATCACATTGTACAGTTGGTTTGGATTCGAATTTGGATGACAAAGAATGCATCTTTCTTGAAAGAGCAGCAACTTGAGCCGACAAAGCATTCCCTGAATCAATTTCATGTACTACTGCTGGTCTTTTTTCAATTACCCGCTATGAATGCCACTGATTTTTGTTTTCAGCCATAATCTCTAATAACTCATGAGCATCCTCCGGTGTTTTTCCCATTAAAGAGCCTCCAGTTGCAGCATCAATCATTGCACGATAGTTTGAAACCAACCCATTATAAAATGTAGAGACTTGCAGCCAAATTGGTATACCATGATGTGGGCACTTCCTCAACATTTCTTTGAATCTTTCCCAAGCTTCATACAATGATTCTTGGTCATACTGTGTAAAAGATGTGATTTCATTCCTCAATTTTGCCGACTTAGCAGGAGGAAAGAACTTAGACAAGAATTTCTGAACCAACTCATTCCATGTTGTAATTGATCCCTGGTAATGAATTTAGCCACTCCTTGGCTTTATCCCGAAGTGAAAAAGGAAAACCTCAATCTTATAGCATCTTGAGACACACCAATTATCTTGTAAAGATCACTCACCTCTAAAAAGTAAGCACATGTGCATTTGGATCATCCTTTGACATTCCCCCAAACTGATTTGATTGAACCATTTGGATAAAGGATGGTTTTATCTCAAAGTTATTTGCTTGAACGGTTGGCCTCCTTATACCCGAAGTAGTTCCAACAACATTAGGCACAGCATAATCCCTCAAAGCTCTATGATTTCCACCTCCCTCAACAAATGGTGGATCCATAGTTGATTGTCTATTAGGAGGTGACGTTGAACGCCTTCTCTCTCGATTTAGACGCCTAAATGTTCTATCAATCTCAGGGTCAAATGGAAATTGGTTAAGGCTTCTCAGACGTCTCATACAACAATCCTACAACCGTAAAATTAACTAGCACAAAAACAACACAAAATTACCCTTTTTTATGATAAATGAATTAAAAGAGCAAATTAAACAAAATTAAAAATGAAACAATGATAAAGAAAATTAACTTCAAATTAAAACTAAGATTAGGTAGTATCGATATTAATAAAATCAAACCATTCCCCGGCAACGGCGCCAAAAATTTAATGTATATTTTCACAAGTGTGCGAATCGTTCAAGTAATAAAGTGTACAAAAGTACGGATATCGAACCTACAAGGAATGGCGTTACTAAGTACCGAAATTGACTAACCCTAATTTTATTTGAAAACCAAATTGTTGAAATTGTTTTAAAAGCAAATTAACATAAAACTAAACGCAAATAACAAAATTTAATGTTGTTCACAAATGATTAAAAACGCTAAGGCATTTGATTTCGCTAAATCAATTCAATCCGATTTCAAGTCATGTTATATGAAAATCAAAGCTAAAAGTGATGGTTGAAAAACCCAAACTTATCTAATACTCTTTCTCAAGTTATATTAGAATTACTTATCTATGAAAACCGACTATATTTCTATGAAGATTTAATCACAAATAAGCACATTACTGATTTATGGAATTTCCTAATAACCACATACATCAAGCATTAGGTGTCAAACTCGCATTCAACATACGGTATTTATCACAAGAAGCATTCATTACACATCTCCTTGCCTCAATATAATGCAACAAATCATCTAAATCTTGATCGTAAATTTAAAAGCATTAAGCATGGAAATAACTACTCGACTTGAAACCAATGAATTCATATAACCATAACAAAAGAAATAAGATTTCCTTGATCCAACTACATCATAGCCTTAGCAAAAACGAATTAGTTCATAATGAAAATAAGAACAAACATATTCTCAATTGAATCCATGAACAAACAATCTGAATAAAATGCAGAAAATAAAAGCTAGGAGAAAAGAGGAAAAACTCTCAAGAGGAAGACTTGGTAGCAACAATGGTGATGATCCTTCATGCTTCTCCAACCTTTCTCTCCAAAATTTCCTTTTCTCCTGTAAAAATAAATCAATTCTGCTCTCTCTGCCGTCCCCTCCTTCTCCATCATAATGTATATATAGACCTAGGGTTTTGGAGCGCAATTTTGGAACAAAATAGCATAAAAATAAGTTTTCGAAACTAAACTCGCTGACGAAGTTATTCTCGCCGTGGCGAGATTTCCTCGGAAAACTTACGATTTCGGGTTCCGCTAAATCTCGCCGGCGGCGGGATTATCAGGCCGGCAACGAGATGCACTGCCTGGGCGAGATGTACTTGGCCGAAGGCGGCGAGATGTACTTGGCGGCGGCGAGATTTCTTTTGGCCGGCAAATGTAGATGCTGCCAAAAATCCGTCTCTGGGAAGATTTTCAACATTTTCTCCGTAAGGTTCGCCAATGTGAGAATATTCTCGCCGGCGGCGAAATTCCAAATTTTGAAATTTTGTTTTCCTTTTCTTTGATTCAATCCCGATCATTGTACTTTGTCCCTAACTTCTCCAAAATCATGATTTTACCTGAAATTGCACTTTAAACACGAAATACCCGTGAAATGACATTTGTGGATTAAATAATCAAATAAACACAATTTTCACACAAATATCAACATTTAAATCATAACAAAAATGCAATAATTTAGCTCTTATCATATTTCCTAGTAACTTTTGCTAGAATGCACCACATATGTTTTCTTAGGTATACTTTGGTGTTTTTTATCTACACTTATTTTTGGTTACATGTGCATTTAGTTTATTCAATGTTGCATGCTTCTACCCTGCTAGTGTCTTGGTGCTTATTTATGGCTTTCTCTTTTGAAACATATGCTACTTTTTACTGTATTTGCTTTAATCTTTCCAACTGCATTGTATTAGTGTGAGGATTATAGCATTTTTGTATGCCTTATCTCCCTTGTATAATGGTGTTCCTTTGAATTTCAGTGTCAAAATAGGGGAGAAATTTTTGTGCATAACTATATGTTTGTTTCCATGTTGTGTATTGCATGAGTTATAAGTGTAAGATTGCACTACATATTGTTGACTAACTTGCATGCATTCAAAGGGAATGTTGCATGAAGTCAAGGGGAGTTGGGTATTTTTAGTTGTGTTTGTGCCTATCGGTGTGTACCTGTAGATGTGTAACATGATAGTATGTTGTTTGACTACACATTGTTTCTGTATGATACATTCATAGTGTAATAGTAACCGAACCTTTCCTAAATGTTCAGAATCATCTACCGAACTTTTAGTCCGTGTAACTTCGACATCCATAGAGCTGTTGGTTTAACTAGTTCAATCCGGTTTGCTTAATTCACAGAAAGTGAATTTTTTTAATAGAATAAATTATCAAAATCCAAAACAATTTAAAAATTGGAAAAATTTGTTAGAATTAAAGATTATTGTTCTTATGGTGTTAAGAACGGTCGAGAAATAGATAGAAAATTGTTGTGCTTCAACTATCTCGAAGTTGTGGCTGGTAGACTTCAATAGTCATGAAGTCATGCTGGTAGACTTCAACATGATAACTTGGTGGTTATTGGTGGTGATTTCGTCAAGAACATAGGATGTCTTCTAGTTGGCCATCGGTGTTGGATTACGAGATGTATTGTATGAAGCTCGCTCAAGCTCGCTTAAGAGTGGAAGGTCTAAAGAGAGAACATACATGGGATGTAATGAGTAGTTTTGTAACTTCAATTCATCTAGATGCCTTGCAGTAAAAAAATGATAAGCTACAGAGTTCACAAAGAATGGACAGGCGAAACCCCAAATACATGGGTCCTTAGTGGAGTGAATGACAGGAAGTAAGGGCTAATGGAGTGGGAGTTATGTATTTTTATTTCATGTTTTCAATAATTAGGTGTGAGTTATTTTTAGCAGTTCATGTATAAATGTTTTTAGCAATTATGCTTGAGTGGGGTAGTTATATGAGAGTAGTGTATGAGTAGAATTGTATTCAGTATGTGTAAGGCTTTTGCCTATTTAAGGCAACCACTAATATCAATGAAAAAAGAAGAAAAAATATTGAATTCAAATTGGGTACCTTTCTTACTAGAAGAGAAAATAGTTCACTTTATCCTTTGAATATTTGCTGGGACTTAACATTGGTATCATAGTTGCATTATAATGACCATAAACAAGGAAAGAATCGATAATTTGGAAGCAAGGCTTGGTGGACTTCAAAATGGCATGAGTAGAATAGAACTTGGCATTATTGACAAGCTACACCAACTGCAAGAAACAATTACCAAATTATCTTAGGCTTTGATGTCCAACAAAAAGGGCCCAACATCAATAACAATGATGGAACTGGTTGCCCTCGTTTCAATAGGGAGGAGATCAGAGAAGAAACAGATGGAAGTCGACAGGTTTTTTGTCCAAAATGGCCAAGCTGGAGTTTTCTAGCTACTTCGACGATGACCCGATAGAATGGTTCAACATGGTTGATCAATTCTTCGAGTATCAAGGCATCAAAGAGGCTCAAAAATTTTCCTTGGCATCATATCATCTTGAGGGTGAAGCGAACCAGTGGTAGCAATGGATGCGCTGAGCTCACAGGGAAGAAGGATCAACGATGATGTGGGAATTTTTTGAAGAGGAGTTATGGGCTTGATTCAAACCTTCTAAATGTGAGGACTTTGATGAAGCTCTGTCAAGGGTTCGACAAATAAGTTCCTTAAGAGACTACCAAAAGTAATTTGAAAGGTTAGGCAACCGAGTGCACCGGTGGACACAAAAGGCATTGGTTGACACCTTTATGGGTGGTCGCAAGCTTGACATCACTGAAGCTATTCGAATGTTCAAGCCAAAAATGCTGAAGGAAGCCATCAACCTTGCATGCATGAGAGATGACCAGCTCCTTTGCCAGAGGAAATTCACAAGACCACCACAAGCCAACCAAACATAGATGACCCTATCTGTTCCTATACGTACCACCCTAGTATCTTCAATGAGACACTTAACATGGAAAAAAAAAGGAAAAATGATGTGCTCAGGGTCTATCTTTCAATTGCAGTGACAAGTTCACTATGTAACATAAATGTCAAGGTCCATAGTTCTTGCTGCTTGAAGGAAGCATTGACAATTTAATATATGAAGAGGTTACTGATGAAGCATCCGTAGTGGCTATATCTAACCCTCAAACTGAACCAAAAGTCTCATTGCATGCCTTAATCGGATGGTCCTCCTTCAAAACCATGCAAGTTACAATTAAGATTGGATCTTTCAAGGTTATTGTTCTCATTGATAGTGGGTCTACCCAGAACTTTTATCAGTGCAAAAGTGGTTAATATTCGTCACATATCTGTGATTCCCACTGATCCATTCATTGTACGAGTTGCTAATAGAAATCGTCTACAATGTCAAGGATGATACAGGAATTTACACGTACTTCTTCAAGGAATTCCTTTTTCTCTCACTCTTTATGTTTTGCCGCTAATCAGTTTGAATATGGTGTTAGGAATACAATGGCTGGAGCATATAGGTTTAGTTATATGTGATTGGAAAAATTTAACCATGGAATTCATATGGGAAAATCAGACCAAGAGGTTGGTAGGCATTGATGGGCAACACATCCAATCAGTATTAATGGAAGAAATAACTAAATATACCCATCCTAGCCATGCTCTATTTGCTTTATGTCTACAGGCTAACCATAGGGAACCATAGTAGTGTATTCATCCAAGCATAAGGAAGATATTCCAAGAGTTTGTAGATTTGTTCATAGAACCTACCAGTTTACCACCATTAAGGGAGGTTGACGACGGCATTACCCTTAAGGAAGGTATTGAACCAATTAATGCTTGGCCTTACAGGTATGCACATTATAAAAAAAAATGAAATTGAGAAACAGGTGCAAGATATGTTGTAATCTAGACTTATGTGACCCAACACTAGTCCTTTTTCTTCACCTGTACTACTGGTAAAAAAGAAAGATGTGAATTGGTGCTTTTTCACATATTATCGTGCGCTCAACGTTGTAACCATCAAAGACCAATTTCCAATACCTATCATAGATGATATGTTGGATGAGCTCTATAGAGCATCTTATTTTACCAAACTTGATCTTAGGGCAGGCTACCACCAGGTATGAGTCAAACCAAGTGATATTCATAAAACTACTTTTCGCACACACAATGGGCATTACGAATACTTGGTTATGTCGTTCGACTTATGTAATGCACTATCCATATTCCAAGCTATCATGAACTCCATCTTTCAACACACCTTTGCAAATTCATATTGTTCTTCTTTAATGACATCTTAGTCTATAGTCCAGATTGGGATCAACATATAATGCATGTAAGATAGACCTTAGTAATATTGAGACAATAAAGCTTCTTTGTTAAGGCTAGAAAATATGCATTTGGATAGCACGAATTAGAGTACTTGGGGCACATCATCACTAGTCAGGGCAAGAAAGTGGACCAAAATAAAATTGTTGCTATGACAGCTTGGCCTTACCCTACTACAATTTCATAATTGCGTGGGTTTTTTAGGATTGACTGGCTATTATAGGAAGTTTTTCAATGATTATGGTATTATCGCTCGACCTCTCACCAATCTTCTCAAAAAGGCCAATTTGGGTTGCACAAAGAAGCAAAAACTGCCTTTCTTGCTCTTAAACAAACCATGACAACTACTCCTATATTAGCCATGCCAAATTTCAATGAAGCCTTCACTATTGAAATAGACGCATCTGGGGAAGGAATTGGGGTAGTCTTGTCTCAACAGGGTAGACCAATAGCTTACATGAGTCGCATTCTTGACATAACTAAGCAATCCTAGTCAACGTGTATGAAAGAAATATTGGATATCATTGAAGCCATATGCATCTGGCAACCTTACCTGCTAGGAAATTTTTTTTTACATCTAGACTGATTAACGCATCTATTTCTTAGAGTAGGGTATAACTACACTAGAACAACAAAAATGGATGGAAAAACTATTGGGCTATGTGTAAATCCATTACAAACTAGGCCATAAAAACTCTGCAACTGATCGATGCTTTTTCTAGAAAAAAGGTAGTCCCCTTCTTAACCATATTTTCTTTCCACAAGTTAGCTTATGAGAAGATATTAAAAAGGCTGCCAAAGAAGACCAATACATCCAATCTAAAGCCCGAGAAATCCCAACCTAACATAGAGGATCATATACATGGTACCAAGGGCTCTTACTATACAAAGAAAGAGTAATTGTCCCAAACAATGCAGCTTTAAAAGGCCAACTATTACACAAAATGCATGACACCGAAATAGGGGGTCACTCAGGCATTTTATGGACATTCAAGAAGTTGGGATAAAAATTTTATTGGCCTAGGATGCATAAATCAGTACAAGACTACATAAAAGGATGCGGGGTCTACCAAAAGGTAAAAACTGAGACATTAGCTCCAACTAGGATTTTTCAACCCCTGCCAATGCCATGCCAGTGACATCACGCTATACTTTATTGAAGGATTACCGGTTTCCCAAGGAAAATACACCATCATGGTAGTGATCGATAAATTGAGTAAGTATACTCATTTCCTTACTTTAAGTCATCCTTTTACTGCACAAACAGTAGTAGAAAGATTTTTGGAAGGTGTAATCAAGCTGCATGGCATGCCTAAATCAATTGTCAATGATTGGGACCCGATCTTCATCAATAACTTTTGGAAGGAATTCTTCAAGCTATCAGGCACCAAATTATAGTTTAGTTCCGCATACCATCCACAGACAGATGGCCAAATAGAAGTCATCAATCACTGTGTTGAACAATATCTTTGATGTTTTGTTCACCAATGGCCAAGGCGATGGTGCAATTATTTACCATGGGTAGAATATTGGTATAATACAACCTACCATATGTCCACAGGGATGACCTCTTTTCAAGCACTGTATGGTAGGTTGCCACCATCCATTCCAACATATAAGGATGGACTATCACCAATACATGAAATTGATCAACAACTCATAACTTGTGATGAGATGCTAAGGCAACTTAAATCCAACTTAGAGAACTCAATGAACAGAATGAAGCATATGGCTAGGAATGGGCATGGGTACGTTCGGGGATGGTTTTTGATATAACCGTCCCCGAACCAAATTATAATAATTGTACCCAAAACTGCTCGAAAACTGTTATGGTTTGGGGACAGGTTTTTACCCGTGGGTAATGGTTTGGAATAGTTATTTAAAAAAACTAAAAAAAAACAATTCGACTTAATTTTTTTTAAAATTTCTATTAAACGTGATACAACAAACAAATAATTTGAAATGAACAATTTTAATTCTAGCTTACTAGAATAAATCCAAAATTAAATTATCCATACTAATAAATGAGCAAATACAAATAAAATATTACAAACTCATACAAATATTGGAATTTAACTACATAAATTTTTAAAAAATTAAGTACAATAAAAAAAATTCATCACATTGTAACTATTACCTTGGGATTAAAATTAACAGGCAGAGTTATGAATGAAGCTGTTAGCTTCATTGTGTTCTCTATTTTAAACTTTAGGCATAGTCAACAAAATCAACAACAAAATATTACGATATTATACATAAAACCCATTACCCTTTGCTACAAAATCAGTAATAAAATGTGACAATCCTATACATAAAACCCATTACCTTTCCCTTTGCTACAAATTCGGCAACAAAATGTGCCATCCTATTGGAGGGGGAGAGCTGAGAGTTATAACTAGGGGAAGTTGAAAAGATCAAGAGGAAGAAGAAGGTAAGAAGCTGAGAAGGACTAACCAGGGAAGAGTTGAGCGCCAGAAAGCTGATAGCGGCTGAGGGCAGAAGGTAGAGGGTTGAGAGTTGAGATCGACAAGGTAGACGATAGAGAGACCGGAGATTGAGAGAGGCAAAGGCGAGTGACTAAGGCGAAACCGAGAGCTGCAATTCTGCGAAACAAAGAAAGTGAAAGTGTGAAACTAAAAAAATCCTAACGCGTAACATATATTTTAATTTATTAAATATATAAATAAATAAATTAAATATAATTAATTTTGGGTACGAACAGGTACAATTTTTAGTATAACCGTACCCGAACTGTACTTGTTGATTCATGTTCAGTTTTTACTTGAAATTTACCGGGTGAAAACCAAACCTCTAGTTTGGATAACCACGAATAACTGAACACACGGTTTTTTTGTCCATTCCTATAGATGGCCGATAAGAAGAAAAGAGACATTTCCTTCGAGATAGGTGACATGGTACTCTTAAAACTACACCCATACCGCCAACAATCTGTCTTTAAACGAGTGCATCAGAAATTAGCTCGTCGCTTTTATGGACCCTACCAGATTTTGGAGAAGCTTGACCCAATGACATACAAATTATAGTTACCAAAAGGGGTATGAATTCATCTAGTGTTCCATGTATCACCACTTAAACGGTACCAGGTTAACAATAAAACTCCAAGAACGACACAAACCGAGTTACCACCATTCACAGATGAAAGGGTAATTATCTTAGAGCCTTAAACTATTCTAGACACCCGTTGGAACAAATACAGAACACAGCTTATTGAAGAAAGCTTGGTGAAATGGAAACACCTTCCGGTCGAGGAAGCAACTTGGGAACCTTGAGTATAAGAATCCAATTAATGAAGAGAGGGGAGGGGAGTATTGATGGGCCACGACATTCACGAAGAATTTACAAGCCAAACTCCAAATACATGGGTGCTTAGTGGGGTGAATGGTTGGAAGTGAGGGGCAGTTATGTTCAACCTTTAGTGTTGGAAATGAATTTAAATAAAAAAAATATTTTTTTATTATTTTATGACCATTATTTCATAATTATGTGACCGTTACTTTTATGACCGTTATTTTTATAATTATGTGACCGTTACTTTTATGATCGTTATTTTCATAATTATGTGACCGTTATTTTCATAATTATGTGTCCGTTATTTTCATAATTATGTGTCCATTATTTTCATAATTATATGACCGTTACACATATTTTTTCAACTATAAATAGGGGCAATAGCCCTGAGTTTAGAATATAACTTAACAACTCAAAAAAAAAAAAAAACAGTTCTACGGTTTTCATAGCAAAATCAAAGAAAAGAAAATTTAGAATTGATTTCTCAGATTTCCGAGCAATATAAATATTTGAGAGGTGTAGTATTCCAGACTTCATCAGTGCAATGAAGATCCGAGATAGAAAAAAGATTCTGGGCTGTTTTATCCTGGGGACGACGAGGTTGTGTTTGCTTGCACAAGTTTGGGCAGAGCCGCGAAACGTCTTAAAGAGAGCGACCTAGTCCGCAACTCAACCCAAGTAGTATATTTCAGTATATCGGTAATATTGTTCTTACATAGTTTTTTCACATATTTGTTCCAACAATTTTAAGACAAATTCTATCTACCATGTCTACTGAAATGTTAACTGCTGATCTTAACAAAACATTTCGTTTTGAAGAACTACACTTTAAAAATGGAGACAAAAAAAATGTTTTTCTTCTTAACCATGTAAAATGTCGCTTTTGTTTTTATTATTGAAAAACCACCTAATTCTCATACTGAAGCTACAATAAAGGATTTAAACACCTGGATAGAAAATTATTTTCTATGCAAATTTTTTTTATTCTTAATGGATTAGCTAATGACTTGTATGACTATTATAATTTTGATATCGTCTGTTAAGGAAATTTGGGAAGTACTTCAAAAGAAGTATGATACTCAGAAAGCTAGAACTAAGAAGTATGATGTCAGTAGATACATGAAGTATCAAATGATTGATGAAAAATTTGTGGAAGCTTAATCAAACGAACTGTAGAAGGTAGCACACGAAATAACTTTTGAAGGTATGACTTTAATTGAACAATTTAAAGTAGCTGTTATTATAGATAAATAACCTCATGCTTAGAAAGATTTTATGAATACACTTAGACATAAAACTAAGAAATTTTCTTTAGAAAGTCTTATAACCAGTTTAAGAATAGAAGAAGAAGTTCGAAAACAAGACCAAAGAGATGAAATACTCGTAGTCTCAAATAACAGTACCAATAAGAAACCCTCCTCTACAATTCTGAAACCTAAAGGTAGAAATATGAAAACTCAGAATCGTAATAATAACCAGAACCGTAACCACCAAAATAGAAATAGAAACTATCCTCCCCAGAATGGACCTCAACCCCCCTTAAGGAATAACACATTCATGTGTTATAGTTGTAACAGACCTGGCCACTTGGCTAGAAACTACCGGAATAAGAATCGTCCTGCCACGTAAGCGAACCTTACCGAAGATCAACTTATTGCTATGATTTATGAAGTCAATTTTGTTGATGGATCCGAGGGGTGTTGGGTGGACACTGGTACTTCTCGCCATGTTCGCTATAATCGAGACATGTTCAAGTCCTACTACGAACCGAGGATAAGAAAGTGTTGTTAAAGTGACTCACATTCCGTTAAAGTTGGTGGAACTAGTGAGGTGGAATTAAAGTTTACCTCTGGAAATACTATCATCTTGAAAGATGTCTTGCATACTCCAGAGATGAGAAATAACTTAGTTTAAGGATATCTTCTTTACTCAAACTATAGGAGCTGATTTATATACAATAACTAAAAATAATATTTTTTGTTGGGAAAGGGTACGCCACTAATGGCATGTTTAAATTGAATGTTGAGTTCCTTTAATATTTGGCATGCTAGACTTTGTCATGTTAATAAACGCATAATCAAGAACATGAGTAGCTTAGAACTAATTCCTAAACTATCTTTGAATGATTTAAAAAAATGTGATTTTTGTAGTCAAGCTAAAATAACCAAAACTTCACATAAATCAGTAGTTAGAGAATCTGAACCTTTAGAATTAATTCATTCTGATATATGTGAACTTGATGAAAATTTAATAAGAAATGGAAAACGTTATTTTATAACTTTTATAGATGACTGTTCAGATTACACTTATGTATATCTAATGAAAAATAAAAGTGAAGCGTTTGACATGTTTAAAATATTTATGACTGAATTAAGAATCAACTTAACAGAAAAATAAAAAGGTTTCGAAGTGAGAGAGGCACTAAATATGATTCCAATATCTTCAATGATTTTTATAAAACTCATGGAATCATTCATGAAAAAACAACACCTTATTCTTCTAAAATAAATGGCAAAGCTGAAAGAAAAAAAAATAGAAATTTTACTGAATCAGTAGTTACAATTTTATTAAACTTTGGTGCTGCTTCCCATTGGTGGGGAGAAATTTTATTAACTGTTTGCTATGTGTTAAATAGAGTGCCTAAATCTACTAGTAAAATTTGACCATCTGAAATGTTGAAAAATAAGAAACTTAACTTATTTTAAAACTTAAGATTATTTAGTCTATGTTAGGATCCCTGATTCTTAAAAGAAATAAAACTTACTAGTAGAACATACGAATGTGTATTCATAGGATATGTTGTGAATAGTAAAGCTTATAAATTCTATGACTTAAATGATCATAGTTATAGAATCAAATGATGTTGACTACTATGAACATAGGTTTTCATTTAAATTGAAGAATAGTGGGGCCTCGTCTTCTAGTCGTTTACCCATAACTAGAATTATTTAACAAAATGAGGAATTAAACACTGCAATTAGAAGAAGTAAACGAGCTCAAACCCTTAAGGATTTTGGGTCAGATTTTTATGCTTATACCTTAGAGGAAGATCCCTCAACTCGTAAAGAATCATTCTCTTCTTTAGATGCCAACTTATGGGAAGAAACCATAAATGATGAAATGGACTCTTATGAGTATAATAAAACTTGGCATTTAGTTGACTTACCTTATGGTTGTAAAACCATAGGATGTAAATGGATACAAAAGAAGAAATTAAAACTCAATGGTACTATTGAAAAGTACAAAGCTTGTATTGTAGTTAAATGGTATAGGTAAAGGAAAAATGTAGATTTATTTGATACCTTTTCACCAGTCACACGAATAACTTCCATACGTGTACTTTTTCCTCTTACTACCATCCATGATTTAGTAGTACATCAAATGGATGTTAAAACTGCTTTCTTAAATGGTGATTTAGAAGAAGAAATTTATATGGATCAACCTGAAGGTTTTGTTATCCCATGTCAAGAAAATAAAGTTTGTAAACTAGATAAATATATGTATGGTCTAAAATAAGCACCTAAGCAATGGCATGAGAAATTTGATAATATAGTTAACCCACATGAATTCAAAATGAATGAAAGTGACAAATGCATTTATTATAAATTAGAAGATAACATTTGCACTATTATATGTTTATATGTGGATGACATGCTTATTTTTGGATCAAATATTCATGTTGTGAATAATGTGAAAACTTTATTAAGTGTTAACTTTGATATGAAAGATCTCGCAGGTTAAAGTGTAATCCTTGGTATAAAGATTACTAGGTGCGAAAAGGGAATTTCTTTAGATCAATCTCATTACATTAATACGATCTTAAAGAAATATAATTGCTTTTTGTAAACTGCATGTAATTCTCATGATCCTAGTGTAAAGTTGTTCAAGAACAGAAACGGTGTTAGACAAACTGAGTATGCGAGCATCATTGGTAGCTTACGTTATGCTACTGATTGCACTAGACCAAACATAGTGTATGTTGTGGGACTACTATGTAGGTTTACCAGTAGACCTAGTGTAGAGCATTGGAATGCTATTGAAAGGGTTATGAGATACCTTAAGAGAACTATATACCTTGGATTACATTATACAAAGTTTCCCGCTATTCTAGAAGGATACAATGATGCAGATTGGAACACTTTATCAGAAGACTCCAAAGCAATTAGTGGCTATATATTTAACATAGTTGGTGGAGCTGTTTCTTGGAAGTCTAAGAAATAAACAATATTGGCTTAATCTACGATGGAGTTTGAAATGATAGCACTAGCTACTGCTAGTGAAGAAGCAGGCTAGTTAAGAAGTCATTGGGCGAGATTCCTTTATGTGGAAAGATTGATACCAAATTGTCCCTTGATCCACTACGATAAGTACCGCGCTTATTGCAAAGATTTAGAACCGTTATTACAACGGAAAGAGACGATAGATACACAAGCATCGTTAGAGAATTTCTCTACAAGAGCCGTAAGAATGGATCATATATATCGATGAAAATTTGGCCGATCCTTTGGCGAAAGGATTAACAAGAGAGAAGGTTTTCAAAAACCTCGAAAGGAATGTGACCCGATGCCCTTAGAATGAAGAGTCACTCACGATGGTAACCCAACTTATGGGATCGGAGATCCCAAGAAATAAGTTCAATGGTAATAACAAGTCATGAAGTGATATGAGATGACTCGTACTATTTATGAAGTCACGCTTCATATTGTTAGAAGCGTGAAGTCCTGAAGTTTACGAAAGGACGAGTTAATCATTAAACTCTTAACGAGTTCTATACCTACATGTGGAGTGGAGTACGTAGCTACGAGTACTCTTGATAGACTCACCTATGGAACGTGGAAGTACGGTCGCTTTCCTATGAAAAATTTTGGGCAAAATTTACTAGAGCATTCACTATCTTTGGGATACACGTGCGACCGTAAAGCACGCGGGCTTTTCGAACTACACCTTGGAAAGATTGTGTGTGTGATGTTGTTAGAGATGTAGGTTCAAAACTACGAGTTACTCTAGTATATTCTAAAGCATTAACACTACGCAAAGGTTCAAGTCGATAGACACCTTTTGCTTATGCATAATCTTATACTTTTAATTGATTGGTTGCTCGATGAAACTATTTTTATTTAAAATTCAAGTGGGGGATTGTTGGAAATGAATTTAAAAAAAATATTTTTTATTATTTTATGACCATTATTTTATAATTATGTGACCGTTACTTTTATGACCGTTATTTTTATAATTATGTGATCGTTACTTTTATGACCATTATTTTCATAATTATGTGACCGTTATTTTCATAATTATGTGTCCGTTATTTTCATAATTATGTGTCTGTTATTTTCATAATTATATATCCGCTATACATATTTTTTCAACTATAAATAGTGGTGATAGCCCTGAGTTTAGAATATAACTTAACAACTAAAAAAAATTAGCGATTCTACGGTTTTCATAAGAAATCAAAGAAAAAGAAAAGAAAATTCAATTGATTTCTCAGATTTCCGAGCAACATAAATATTTGAGAGGTGTAGATTCGAACTTCATCAAGAATGAAGATCCGGTAAAAAGATTCTATTGCTTTATCCGGGACGACGAGGCAATTTGTGTTTCTTGCACAAGTTCGGCAGGCGGCAAACGCCTTAAAGAGACCTGCACCTTCGCGACTCAACCCAAGCAGTATATTTCAGTATATCGGTAATATTGTTCTTACATAGTTTTTTCACATATTTGTTCCAAGAGTTAGTTATGTATTTTTTTTCTTCATATTTTCAGTAATTAAGTGTGAGTTATTTCTAACAGTTTATGTATGCTTGTCTTTAACAATTATACTTGAATGAGGTAGTTATATAAGAGCAGTGTGTAAGTAGAATTGTATGCAAAGCTTTTTATCTATTTAAGGAAACCACTAATATCAATTGAAAAAGAGTAAAAATACTGATGTGGCTTTGAATATTTGCTCAAAAGAAACAATTCACTTTTATCCTTTGAATGTTTGCTGTGGCTTAACAAAAATTGAGTTTCTCAATAATTTCTCTAATAAAATTTGTTAAAATAACATATAACATCTTATACTGCCTGGATACACTCGTAAAAACTGTCAAATTAGAATATACCATGGTACTTGGGTTACATTCGTAATTGCGATGTTTTCTCGAATAAAGATGTCCCTTCCTTACTCCAAAAAGCTATGGTGTCTCCTCATCGCCGCCAAAAGTCTCTCCGACTCAAACACAAATTCTCCTTTGCTTATAAACATCTCACACGCAAAACGGTGACCCTGAATACTTCTCTTTCCAATTGTTTTAGTCATGGCTCTTGTCAACAGGCTTCATTCTATGTCTTCTTCTTTGTTTTTGCCTCATTTTAGAAAACCCAATACTTGGAACTCAAAACCCATTTGTTCTTTAAACTTCACCTCCTCTTCTTCGCCATTTACTGAGAAAAACTCTATTGAGAGATACCAAAGAGATCAATGGCTATTCAAGGATCGAATTAAGCAAACCACTTCATGCTCCACTGTTCCTGATTTTGATTCAATAAGGGAAAATGATATTGCTTTACAGCTACCGGAACTGAAGAAGCTGCTTCAAGTGCTGAGAGAAAAGAGGGAAAATGAATGTGGATCTAGCGATGGTGCAGAGAAATGTGGGCCTGGGAATGTGTTCTTGGTGGGGACAGGACCAGGTGACCCAGAGCTATTAACGTTGAAAGCTGTGAGGGTGATTCAGAGTGCTGATTTGTTGTTGTATGATCGTTTGGTGTCCAATGATGTCTTGGATTTGATTGGACCTAACGCAAGACTTCTTTATGTTGGCAAGACTGCTGGTTACCATAGTAGAACCCAGGTATTGTCCCTTTCTGTAAAGCATTTCTCTACAATTGGGTGCCTAATTTGCTTCGTTGTTTTCCTTTTGAATTTCAATCAGAATTTTGATATGGGTTTGCCCGTTAAACTGTATTATGCGACGGGCATTTGGGTTAGTATTGTTTAATTTTTGGCTCTGAAATTGTATTTAGGTATCAAAGTTTGGATGTGCAAATATTGGCTTTTTATGTTATGTTTTATTTTGGCTCTGTATGTAGATTGTTGTTGCTCCAAAAAAAAAAAAGATTGGGGTTGTTGTAGTTGACATTGTTTTGAAATTTTGAAGAAAATGAATTTTAAGGGGGTTTCTATTGCAGGAAGAGATACATGAGTTGCTATTGAATTTTGCTGAAGCAGGAGCCACTGTTGTCAGACTTAAGGGAGGGGATCCACTGGTGAGTATATAATTAGAAATTTCAAGAATAGGTAGGGCTTTAGGGCATGTCTACTTGAAATAAATCAGAATTCAAATATAAGTATCCAATGAAGTTCTAAGTGACATATTTGTTTGGTTATTTAGGTTTTTGGGAGGGGTGGAGAGGAGATGGACTTTCTGCAGCAGCAAGGGATTCAAGTAAAAGTTATTCCAGGTATCAAATAAAGAGAGTACACTTTCACATGAAAAAACTCTTCCGTATGTTGTGATGGTTTAAGAATGAAAATTATACTCTAGTAGTCTAGTGTTCACATTATGCCATTTTCCTATAGATTGCTCTTTCCTATATTTTAATGGCTTAAGAATGTCATTTGAGCTCTAGTAGTATAGTGTTGGCATTATGTTGTCATGTCAACAATGATTATCGATGTATTATTCATGAATTTTATTCTCTGGTTCGAAGTTGAGTCACAATGTTCCTCTAATATGAATTATGTGGTATGTTGTGCGCCTTCCCTTAATCATGGTATAGTTTCCTTGAAGTCTACCTTGTACTAACCTAGTAATCAAGAATAACCATACTGTTAACAGTTTTAGTATTAGTTGCATGCATCTGGTTATTATTGTTGATTTTCTTCATTTTCTTGAATGATGTGGATCGAAACGTTTTTTCTAAATTCAGTTCTATATGTTTGCCGCTTTTTAATTTACTCTTGGATAAGCACAGACCCCAAAAATTATGTTAATATGCTTTGTTAATTCCCATTCTTTCATATCACATTTTGACCTTTGGGGAATAGGCCTCATGTTCTAGAGCTTTTACTGCACATGTTTACTCTTACTTCTCCATCCAGTTAGTTATTCTTTCCCCTCACCATCTTTAAAACACATGAGCCTTCAAGAATTAGGCTCTTCTCCTTGGTTTCTATGACCTCAGGCTTGTTTTGCTTTGCAACCAGCAACCAGCAGCCAGCATATATTAGGCACCAACAGTTAGTAGTTGTGTTTTATGTTTCAGTTGCTCCGTATTTTGGTGCCACATCTTCATGGATATATAGGTATGTAGATACAATTACCATATTGCACCTCATCTGGTGAATCAAATGGTGTTTGTTACCAACATGTCTTAGCTCAAGGAACTTCATTTAGAACTAACAAAACCTCATGGGAGATAAAGGTAGTTTGTCCTTTCTAAGTATGAATAGTGTTCAACTATCT
This sequence comes from Hippophae rhamnoides, assembly GCA_033030585.1. Classification (NCBI taxonomy): domain Eukaryota; kingdom Viridiplantae; phylum Streptophyta; class Magnoliopsida; order Rosales; family Elaeagnaceae; genus Hippophae; species Hippophae rhamnoides. The sequence continues at coordinate 55,127,393 of CM065429.1, read as the reverse complement.
AAGATTAGAAGAAACAAACAGAAATGAGGAAGTGCCATTGAATGTGTTACTTCTAATCTTCTATTAAAACATAAGGGTTACTCGTCACTTATGTGACTTTAGATACTAACAGCATGTTTGTTACATAATACTAAAAACCACTGATCGTATAATTTATGTCCATTCATGTGATTGAATATGAAGTTAGACACCGTTATGTATAACTTTTGACCCACCAAGTGATACGAACCATGCCAAGAAAATGGCAAAACCTGTGATTCAAGAAAGGTCTCTAAGATTGTCTAGAAACAAATTTGTATGATACCACGTCCTATTGCTTATATTGAAACAAGAACCTTGGTATATGAAGATGTCACAATCAATTATGGATTGATTGATTGATAAGTTGAAAGTGAACGCCATAGAAATTTCCAAAATTTCCAATAAGTTTAGAAGTTAAAAAAAAACTCGAGAATTTTCCCTCACAAAATTTTTGAATTAAATATTGGACATTTCTTGGCCTCAGTTTTTGGCTCACTTAGAAAATCTTGGATATTTGAATGTTTCTTGGACCGTATCATTCCCCTTCTTCAAGAGGATTCTTCCTCGAATCCGTATCAATCGATTTCGGATTTCATACTTTTGCAAGAAGATGAGAAAAATTAGAATTTGATTTGCACACAAACTTCCCACAATTTCGGTTACTTAGAGTGTTTTATTAAAGGTATAAGAACTACATACAAATTTAGGCAACAATTCAAAAACAAAACAAAAAGAGAACTCCTAAATTTTAGGTTAGAGAAAAAAAAAAGGATTAGTTTTTAAATGAAATTATGGATTTTAGAGTTGTAGAAAAATTGAAACTTTAGATAAACAATATTTGCACATCAGTTAAAGTTAATTTGAAATTAAAATCCTTATTCAATGAATCAAGAATCTCAATTCAATCAAACTCTGTCTTTTCTTTTTTTTTTCTTTCCGACTCAAGCATTAACTAATCAAGAACAAAAAGATTAGAATCAATAACAAGAACAAGAACTGAAAATCAAGAAAAAAATCAAGAATTTAAAGAAATAAAATAATGGAAAACAAAGGGATAGAAATCTAAATTTTTATAGTCTGAGCTGTGATACCGATTGATACAAATCACGCCACGAAATTGACAAAATCCATGATTCATGTAAGGTTTCTAAGATTTTCTAGAAACAGATTTGTATGACACTGCCACCTATTGCTTATATTGAAGCAAGAACATTGGTATATGAAGACACCACAATCAATCATGGACTAATTGAGTGATAAGTCGAATGTGAACGCCATGGAAATTTTCATTAAGTTTAGAAGTTCTAAAAGAACCCAAGAGAATTTTCCCTCGTAAAGTTTTTGAGTTAAATATTGGACATTTCTTGGGCTCATTTTTTTGGCCCAGTTAGAAAATATTGGATATTTGAGTATTTCTTAGACTGTATTATTCCCCCCTCCCTTCTTCAAGAAGATTCTTCTTCTAATCCTTAACAATTAATTATGGATTTCATATTTTTGCAAGAAGATGAGAAATATTGGAATTTGATTTGTGCATAAACTCCCTAAAATTTTGGTTATTAAGAGTGTTTTTTTCAAGGTAGAACTCTAGGCAATTTTAGGCAACAATCTAAAAAAAAAAAATCTTAAATTTTAGATTAGAACCAAAAAAAAAAGTTAGGATTAGTTTAAAAAATCAAATTGTGGACTTTAGAGTTGTAGAAAAATTGAAACTTTAGATCAACAATATTTGCACAATAAGTAAAAAATCAAGAATCCCATTTCAATGGAACTCTTACTTTTTCATTCTCTTCTCTTTTGTTCCTTTTTTTTTAACTCAAATACCAATTAATCAAGAACAAAAGGATTAGAATCAAGAACAAGAATAAGAACTGAAAATCAAGAAAAAAAATCAAGAACTAAAAGAAAGAAAAATAATGAAAAACAAAGGGATAGAAATCCAAATTTTTAGAGCCTAAATTTTGATACCAATAGATACGAATCACGCCAAGAAACTGACGAAATTCGTGATTCAAGAAAGGTTTCTAAGATCGTCTGAAAACAGATTTGTATGACATTGCAACCCGTTGCTTATATTGAAGAAAGAACTTGGTATATAAAGATGCCACAATCAATTATTGACTGATTGATTGATAAGTTGAAAGTGAATGCCAAAGAAATTTTTAATAATTTTAGAAGTTCTAAAAGAATCCAAGAGAAATTTCTCTCCCAAAGTTTTTGAATCAAATCTTGGATATATCTTGGTCTCATTTTTTGGCTCACTTGGAAAATCTTGGATATTTGAATGTTTGTTGGATCATATCACTAGGGGTGTGGGTTTAAATTATACTGAACACTTAGTATGCTTGAATTTTCAGTTCTAAAATTATATATCTTGACTTTTTCTTTCATTTCTTACTCTTTTATTTTTAAAGGGTAAAGGGCGTTAGGGGTTTTATAACTAACATAAGTGGAATGCATAAGTCCTGCAACTTTTTAGTGGACCATATAGGTCCTGTTACTTTTATAAAATTAACACTAAAGTATTATTTTGTCCGTTGATTAAGAAATTATGTTAGATTCTATCATTTGTTGGTTATGTAACCAAATTTGTAAGGTCATTTCTGTCCTTGACAATCACCCTAATAACCACACAAATTTGGTAGCTTGATTAGCGAATGATAGAAATCTGGCACGATTTCTCGGTTAATAGTTAAAATATGTCTTTAGTGTTAATTTTATTAAAACAAGGACTTATATGGTCTACTGAAAAGCTACGCGATATATGCGTTTCATTTGTGTAAGCTATAGGACCATGTGCCCTTACCCAATATAAAAATGTATTAAATATTGATTTAAATATATTTTTATTATGAAATTATTTTAATATGTAAGAAAACTACATAAAACAATTTATGTCATTTTAAATATAAAATTATTTTATTAAAATATATATGAGCAATTTTATCCAACTCTATTATTCCCGTACTTTATGAACTAATTATTATACAACTCAATATAGTTCATTCTTATGCGACTATACTTTACCTATCCGATACTGTGCATCAAACATGTTGTAAGGACTCTTGTCACTGCTGCCTTCCCAACTTCTTTGTGATTGGTTAATTGAATTCTGTTTGGCATATAGCTCCTTGTCTTTCATTTAACTTGGCATATAGCTCACTTATGATATAAGCCTTACACCCTTCTATTTTCTTTCATAAATTATAATATTTTGTTGCCTATTCTATTGTTCCTATCAAGATCTTTCTTCTGGTGTCAGGCAGCACCTTAAGGGGTTTAACTTCAATATGAGAATTAACGAAAAAAATGCTAATCGTTTTGTTAGGGAGACTCTATTAGTAGGCCAACCTTCTTTTCTCACACAAACAGGGTAAAATGCTATTGTAAAGATGATGTTCTTGCTGACATTAAAAGACTTTCGTTTTGAGTTTTTGTATGACATGTTTGCTGAACTATCTTCTTGTAGTTTGTCATGGGTTTTTAGGATTTAAGTAGTATGATGCTTGTCAACCTCTTTGCTATTTTTATTTCCTTCCATTGTCATTGCTTAGACAAATCTTATATGTTGTTTTTGCAGTCTCTGTCCTTAGACGTGAAGATTTTGTTTCCTTAGTTACTAAAGTCGAGATTTCAAAAGGTAACTCGCATAAAATATGTTTCGTTGTTTTGAAGGAATTACTGCTGCTTCTGGAATAGCAGCACTGCTAGGGATTCCATTGACCCACCGAGGTGTTGCAAATAGTGTTCGATTTCTCACAGGACATTCAAGAAAAGGAGGAAAAGATCCTCTATTTATTGCAGAGAATACAGCTGACCCTGAAACAACCTTGGTGGTATATATGGGTTTGTCAACTCTTCCTTCTCTTGCCATAAAGTTGATGCACCATGGTCTGCCTCAAAACACACCAGCAGTTGCTATCGAACGAGGGACCACATCTCAACAACGCACAGTAAGCTTGATTTTTATGCATTTCAGCGTTGACAATCAATGTGAAAATGATGATTGAAAATATTAATAATAATAAAAGGGTAAACGTTTCTTTTTTACTAAACGTTTCAAATTACTTTCAATTTCATACCTTATGTTTTTTTACTATTAATTTGGTACCTTATGTTTTAAATTTTCTATCATTTTGGTATTTCCGTTAAAAAAAAGGTTTACTATGGATGGAAAATGTCATGTGCCATGCACATGGCAAATTTCATGGGCATTTTCGACATTTATTTTGGTTTTATATTGAAGCAACTAACTTTCTTAGGGTTATGACATCATTCTTACATTTTTCCAGTTTTGCCTTTTGAATTATAGGTTAAACTATTAAAAGGGGAGCATATTATATTATAACATCCTAATTCCTAAAGGGAGGGTAGAGATGCCAGTAATCTAAACGATCTCTGATATACACTGATGAACTTTATGAAAACGAAGACTGTTGCATTGACCTAAACAATATAAATTCATTATTGGACTATGTTTTAGAGATTTCTAAGATCATAGTAACATTGTTCATTTCCAGCGTCTTTAGTGATTACTAGACCTGTAAATCGGGATTAACCCATCTTATGTCCTTACCATTGTCCATTGACATCACCCAAATTATATAATGGTTTAAAAGCAACCAACCCATTAAGAGCCCATCCCAACCCATCCCAATTCGCATAGTATATGGGCAAACTATATGGACTACTTTTGGCATTTATGTTTTTCATAAACTCTTAGTGTCCCTTTGATTTATGATTCAAAAATATTTTTTGTAAAATAAAGGGTATGATCTGAAAATTATTTTAATTTGAGTTGTATTTAAATATTTTTAATTTGAATTAGTGTTACTAATTTCAAAAACTATTTTTTAGATATTATAGATAATTTATATTTAGATAGAATTTTTAAACATGGAAAATAACATTTAGTCATTTTATAAAAAATCACAAGTATTTTCATTGGAATGGAGTGAATCACTTCCAATATTTCATTGGGTTGTCGTTCTACCTTTTAGGATATTGCCTGTCGTTAACATATAATATATATCTAATTGTGTGTGCACCGTAATCTTGTAGGTTTTTTCCGAGTTAAAGGATCTTGCTCGTAATATAGCTTCAGCTGAATTGGTATCACCAACACTGATCATCATTGGGAAAGTAGTTGCACTTTCGTCGTTGTGGCCTCATCCTTTAGCAGAAGTGTCATGCTTACAAGAGGTGTAGTAGACATCTCATATTTTTAGGCACAAAAATTAATTAGCAATCAAAATTTGGCTTTTGAAAATTTGAACCAAATATTTAACACATGACCAATTCAATCTGTGGAGAGACGATTCAAATTGGTGAGGCCTGGAGTCATCTTCATGCGCTGAAGAAGTATTTCATAACCCGGACTCAGAGTAAATCTTTAGGGCTCAGTTTTTGTTCACTGGAGATGGTCATTTGATTCATATCTTCATTACTTCATCTGTAAGAATCAAATAACACCATTTTGAACATGTGGTGACCCAAAAAATTAACACCATTGTGATCATAAACTTCTAACCTGAGGCTGACTAGTTTGTCCAAGCGGGAGAGGATATCTTTTTTTAATAAATTAATGCAACTTTTTATTCTTTGTAAAGTATTGATTCTTGATTATGTATATGATTTAATGATGTATTTACATTTAGGTGCCAAATCTGACCAAAATAAAATGTTCAGGTGTTATAATAAATAGGTTATTTTGTTTTTGTTAGTTATATTGTTTTTACAAAGGATACACAAGTCACTCTTTAAAATGAGGGTAGTTTAGTCATTATTTAAACAATGATATAATATTTTATTAATAAAATTGAGGAAAAGTGGTTAATATCAATATGTTTTCTTCTATTATAACATTTCCTCCTTTATCATCGACATTTTTAGTAATTCTATTGCTATTATTGGGTTCTCTCCCTTTTTCCCATATGTATATATTTTTTCCATGTTAGGAATTAAATATATAAGTTATCTGGAAGGACCCTAAAGAAAGGATAGATTTAGAGTAAATGAGTAATTTGCTCAAAGATTATATATAATTTTTTTTTCTAGTTGAAAAATAGAAATAGCACCTAATGAAAAAAAAGAGGCATATAATTTGTTGCATACTTCCTAAAATTTTTGTAGTGGAATATAATTTCTAAATTAATTATTTTTGGGTTATGGATTGATAATTATTTTCTTACTTTGATTGTCGTTATATGAGTGACATGTTAATTATTTAGCAAAATATGGAACTAGATAAATGACAATTCAGATAAGTCTTAAAATAAAGGTTTAAATGTATAACAATTATTTTTATGAATGAAATTTTAGTTTTAATATCTTTTATATAGTATATATATATATATATATATTTTTTTTCTACAACCGAAAAAAACACGAGTTTATTATTCAAAAAGAAAAAAGAATGTAGTTCGTATGTTTTCAATGTAAAAAATATATTTTTTAAAGAATTAAAATTAAAAATAGTTATATAAATATTAGAGGGAAAAACAAACTCCAAGGAGATAGAAAATGTTAGTTTATATACTAAATATATTTTTTTTGGGGGAAAATTTTATATTTTCTTGAGTAAATTTCAAATTGACGATCGTGTTGCCATTGGTAACGGTGAATATTTTTTTTCAAAAATCGATCAACAAACTTGAGTCTAAGTCTAAAGTGACTTTATTGGATTAATTGGAGGTTCGAAAAGTAAAAAACTTCCAAAATTGAACCGAACCTCTACTTTAACACATAATAATCTTTTAAATATATTTTTATATATAAAATGTAAACTCATTTCTAAACACAATTCTCACTCCCATCTCTTAGACTCCTTTCGGTCTCTTACTCACATCTCATAGCTGACACATCAATGACAACACTAACGTTAATATCTCCAGCTTCTTCTTTAGTCAACTGTCTCACCATTGACTGTGCCTTCAACCAATAGTCTCATCGCCGACTTCTTCTTCAACCAACACTATTCTCTCCTCTAATATTGTCTTCTCCTCCAATGCTATCATCTTGCAAGTTTATTTGATTTTTTTAACTTTCGCACGATTATTTAAGTATTAATTAATGTTTAGAATCATATCATTCTTTTTATGTGTTCTTTCGATTGGGTTTATAAAGGATTGTTCTTTATATGGAGTTTTATTGTTCTCGAAAACTATTAGCTAAGCCTATTGTAATTTTCTTACCATTCTCATATTAGGAGAAAAAAATATGACAAATTGTTGGCGATGTCTAATTAGTGAGTAATTTGGTCTTTCTATCATGGTAATCGAGTTTAATCAAAATTTATTAGAGAGTCTTACTTTGAGTTTCTAATAGTAGATGTACCCTTGTGTTTTATTATCAGTATTATTAGAATTTGGCCAAGGGCTTCAATGAAGTTAAGCTTTTAACTTTTTTTTCACTTAGTGAATATATTCAAATAGATATTGACTTTGACAAGGTAAGGTTAATTTAACCATATTGAACATTACATTAGGTCATGTTCAATTGGACCTCATGTTATGTTTACAGGTTCAAAATTACCAAGCTAATCTCTCTCAAATCAACCTTGTAAGTTGGTTTGAAGGTTGACTTTTTAAGGATAATAAGTCGGTTAAAGTTTTGGGTTTTCAAAAACACCAAGATGAGGTTGTTCTATAAAATGGCTCAAAAACCTACCAACCAACCTACACCCGCCCTAACCCTTAGTACATTTGCTTTAGAGGTGGGTGATCAGTTCCTCTTCAAAGTTATCGGTCTTCTTATGACTACAAAGTTTCTTTTCAAATTAGTTTTGCTCTCTTGAGGCAAATTATTATTAAAAATATCTCTAAGTTTTGAAGTAATATCACAAATACCTCTAAGGTTTCAAAAATATCAAAAATATCTTCAAACTTAACGAAATTAAACAGTAATATTTTATACATAAAAATGGTAAAAATAATAGGAAATCAATAAATAATAGAAATGAAAATATAAGATATCTCATAATATTTCTCACAAAAAATGGTAATTAGTAAAAGAAAATTTGAAGAAATATAAAAAACAAAATTAAATCTTAAGGAAAGAGATAGATTTAAAGATTCATCATTCTCAAGAACAAGGAAAATATTTCCAATAAAAAATATAGTTTATTATAAAATAAGTAATAAAGAAATGAATATTCATATTATAGATGCAAAAGTAAGATATAGCATACTATTAATTAACAAAGAAACTATTATGGATACACTATAAAAAATCTCACAAAAAGATAAAAGAAAAATTGAATATATCCATTTAAGAAGAATCCAAATATTAATCGAAGATTCCCATATATAGGAAAAATTACACGAAGATCAATTGTTCTCCCAACTTAAATAGGTAATTGGAATGCCAACCTATGGAATCTTATTGGGAGCTCTATATCAATTCCACCAAGCAAGCCTCACAACGTGAATTAAGCAATTCATATAATGGAAGTAAAAAATGCTTAAGAAAGAACTAACTGCATGGCAAACAACTAGTGACAGTATGCCTTGTATGCTCTTGTCCAGACTAGCAACAAATATATGCATGACAAACAACTAACAACAAGTGAAATAAGAATGCATACTAAACAACAAAGGATTTCGACTTGATATGTGGGAACATATTCAGTAAATGATTATTGTACTCTTAGAGCATGTGATCAATATAAATATAACAAACCAATTAAAGAGTTCTTCACATATATCTACCTTAGAAACTTACATCAAACTCACATGCATATAACAAACATAAGTGATGCACAAAATCTTGATTGTTAAATTTTGTAAAATTTTAAAAATGCTCGAGTGCACGAATCACTTAAAGAAAATGATAAGTATACTTTTAAGATTGGTCTAAATAGAAGTCATGTGGTTTTTAAATTATTTAACAAATTCCTAAAAACAAAAATAAAACCTAAACATTATGTCATAGAGTTTCGGTTTGAAAATATAATCTAATGACATAAAAATAAAGATAGATTCAATAAACATTTAGGCATTTAGACATTTATCTTACTAAGGAGAATTTATGAGATATATTAGCTAATTGATTGTGCTTGTTCAATATTAAGTAGGTTACTAAAGATATGAATTATGATTATTAATTTGCCCTTTTTTTGTGTGAAAATATCATAGGGTAAGGATCACGCTCGTTATTAATAATAAACCAATTATATCTTTAGGTTGGACTTATCAATTGATTAATTATTAAATTCTACTTCATTTTTAAGAGATTAATAAACCATTTAATTTGTCTTTCTTAAGTGAGGCCTCACAATTTAAATTTTATTTAAGGTGTCAAAGTTGGATTCAAGAATTTAACTATTTGAGAACTGGCTTTCAGATTATAAAACTACCATGAAAGTTATGTCATCAATATATCCTTCAATAATAATTCTTATAAAAATCTTTGAAATAGAGTTTACACTCCAAGTACACATATGAACCAAATCACAATTAAAAAATAGTACTCTAAATTATATTCAAATAATTAAATCTTAAATATAACTTTCATATTTTAAGTTTATTATAAAAATTCTAACATCACTATATTTTTTTTGTAATGAAATTTTTAGAATTCTTGAATAAAAAATAATAGTAATTTTGTAAAAATGTTTTACACATTTTAGTATTTTACAAGAATAACAATATTGCTAATATTCCGTTATAATTTTAGCCAAATATGCTTAATTTAATAAATGATTAGTAAATTAAACATAGCATGTAAAAAAATGCATAAAAAAATAACCAAAAACATACATTGAAAATACACCCCAACAAAATCTCTAAATTATTTTTGAAAAACCTCCGAATAGAATGCCCAACTTGTTTATTGAATTGAAACTACAATTATTACATACATAAAATTTGTTCAATTCTCAAATGAAAGAAGAAATTTAAATTAATAAAAGAAAAGCTAAAAGCTAAATAGACTAAGAAGATGAGAGCTGAAAAGTTGTACATGGGATCATTGATACAATGGAAATGAGTCCTATTTATAGGTTTATAAAATGAGATCAGATGTGTTGGCACTATGGCACACAATAATTCATGTTGCAGCATGCATGTAACTGCCACACACAGTGTACTCGATCTAAACATCTCACGTGGTGGCACACAACATTTTCATGCCATGGCCCGTGAAGAATCTAGGGTAGTCATATTCAGTCTATGTTGCCTCGTGCCACATCACACAATGTTTCCATGCTACAACATGCTCTATTCTGATTCACTTTGTACCCATATTTTTTTTATCACTTTTTTTATGGTTTAAAAAGCATTGTAACGAAGAGCTTTAAGTATAATTCTTCAAGTATTGATCGATTTTATCTTTTTAAGCTAAAATACCTGAAAGACAATTAAATATACCTGTGATTCTAAAAAGATAGATTTATATAAAATAATAGTAAAACTAATTAAATAAAAATCTATTTAATCAATTAACATGCATAAAATCACGATATATTGAGAGCTTTTGAGCACTCATTACAACCCTCAACTTGCTACTTGCTAGTCTCTTAGCAAGAATGGTGAAAAACTAAAAAATAAAATTAAACTATCCTAAATCATTCCCTTAGATTGATACAATTGTATTTAACGTATGCAACAAACCTTTAAACTCCTAGGTTGACATACTGAATGAATTTTAGTCTCGTGAGGGTTTTCATATATGATATCCACAAACATCAAAGTTAAAATGCAAAAAATTAAAAATAAATAGCAAAAACAAAATAAACAACATAGAAATAAATGAAATTTAAAACAAAGTAAAAATAACAAAACGAAAAGAAAAACAAAAATTCTCATGTTTTTTAATATTTTTTAATATTACAATTAAAATCTATGGCATAAGTTATTTTAATAATATAAACTTTCATGGTTTATTATAATAATTAGTTCAAAATTAATTTCGTATTCAAATAAAAAATATATATCAATATTAAATTTACCCAATTTTAGTATACAAAATTCAAATTTACTTTGACTTTATCCTCTCAAAATATACTCTCAATAACACTAATCTTATTGGTTCAAACACTTATTCAAAGGTATATACGAATATAATTTATGTATAGAAATGAACTAATAAGTTTGCATATGTATAAAAAATAAAAAGCTCAAAGTTGGGCATAAATATTGATCTCATGAAAGAAATCAAATAAAATGATTTTATAAAAAAAATCACATACTACTTTCATACATCAATCATTCATCAAATGAAAATTTCAAGTAATATACCTTTAGAAGATGAAGAAAATACAAATACTTATTGGGGAATTATTTCTTTATATTTTTTTTATTTAACCAATTTTCACAACTTTGAAGGATATTGGGTAATAGTATTTAGCTTATATTATTCATTTCTCTCTTTTTTTCTTATTTTTTTTTCTCTTTTTTTAGAGATATTCTTTCTACTTTTTTTAGAGAGAGGAACCATGTACAAATTGTATGCATTTTTTGTATGATAAGGAGAGTGGTTAATTTGTGGCTTTTTTTATTGATTTAGGTAACATCATATATGTCTCTTCTTTTTTAGAAGTCATGCATAAATGAAGAGAATGGCATATGCTTTCAATTTCTACTTAAATAATTCAATTTAAATAATAAAAATAAATATATGATACTTTGTTAGATGTAAAAATCCTAACATTCAATGCAAAGACCTATAGAGATCATCTAGCAATTTAGAATTTATAAGAAGATTGTTTAAAAGAGTAGATAAAAATATCACCACTCAGAATGGGAAGATAATGGCTCAAATTATATTCTCACAAGGTAGTCTCCACTATTTTGATTCCTAAATATCGATTTTGGGTTCATTGCAACTTTTAAATTTTATCATGTAATACTAATTATGATAAAACTAACTAATTATCACATTACTCCATGAAATATTTTTGAAATTAATCTAATAATACAAAGACTAAATCATTTTCTTAAAAATTAATTAAAAGACATGATATTTTGTATGAAAAATTTTAAAATTAACCAAAAATTACTAATCCAATAAATGACCAGTAAATTAAACCTAGCATGTATAAATAACACATACATAATACATTAAAAATATACCTCAATAGAATCTCTAAATTATTTATGGAAAACCTTCAAATAGAATGGAAAACTTGTTCATTGAATTGAAACTACAACTATTTCATAAACTAAATTTATTCAACTTTCAAATAAGGGAAGAGCTGAAAAGCTATTTATGGGATCTTTGATACAATTGAATAGGGGTCCTATTTATATGTTCAGAAAATGGGATCAGATGTTAAGCATTGTGGCACACAATAGTTCTTGCTACGACATGCACATAATTGTCACATGCATTGTTCTCAATTAAAACATCTCGCACCATGGCATATCATATATCCATGCTACATCTTGCAAAGAATCTTAGGCAGTTATTCTTAGTCCATTTTTCTTCGCGCCACTACACATCACATCTCCACACAGCGACATGCTTTATTGATTCAATTTGTACCCATATTTTCTTGTATCATTTTTTTTAGTTTAGAGCATTTTATGGAGTGCTTCAAGGATAATTCTTCAAGTATTGATCAATTTTATATTTTTAAACTAAAATACTTGAAAAACAACAAAATATATTCATGATTCCAAAAAGATAGATTTGTATAAAAAAATAATAAAACTAGGTAAATACAAATATATTTAATTAATTAACATGCATAAAATCATGATATATTAAGAGCTTTTGAGCACTCACCAATAAGTAATCTAAATTAATCAGATTGTAGGTAGATTAATTTATAATAGCATAATCAATAATTAGAAAGTTATAGGCATACTACATAGAAAAGGAAAAAAAAGCATGCAGTAACATATAACAAATATGATTTCTCATCAGAGTCTACATATAGTATGTTTGTTCATAAAAGATACACTCAGATCAAACTAACACATAATATGATCATGTATAACATTCAATAGATAAACACATAACTGATAATCATAACAATAGTTCATATAATCAGTAAAAAAAATCAAACAATATCAACAATAAAATCTTTCTAATTAGAGTATAAACTTTAGTATATAAAAAGTTACACCATTTAAACTTTTATTGTACTAGCCAGATATTCGTGCATGCATAACAATAGATATAACGAGATAAACTCACTTAGAAACCTTATCTATATGGTAACATCTTGGGGTTTCTTAAGGTAACCACTCAATAGCAAATAATTCACTAATCAATAAAACAATTACAACTACAAAAGAAATAACACCATTACTATCTCTATTAGTTGGGACCTTTGTTCGAACAACCTATTGCTACTTTTGCTTTCTATTTCCATAAGGACCTAGTTCAACTCATGAACCTAGCTATTCTCCAAAGCCCACACCACCTATAGTGGTGTGATCAGTAACCATAAGTCAATAACTAGAAGTGTAATCACTCTCAAACTCAAACACCCTATCTCTTATTACACACAACAAGAGATACAAGAACTCAAATAATTTGACTTAGCTTACTCTAAAAATGAGGTTCTCACCTAAGAAGAGAATTTGCACGAGGGAAACTATCAGCCAACATATGGCTTACACATAAAACTCACTCACAAACACCCTCCCGCATACTCACTACATAGTCATGAATCATTAATACCAAAACACTAAGGTATTAGTGATCAAAAATAGAAAAAATGAGATGTCATTTCACAGAGCTCTACTACATTTTTTTAGATACCAAACTTGAAAAATAGTGGGTATATAGAAATTTCCAAAGCCACGGCCAACCTCACCACCACCTCACTAACCACCTTATCAAGGGTGGTGGTGAGGTGCTAAAAATACCATTTTTTTGTTTCAAAAATTGTCGAGTGATTTTTATAAATACTCACATCTAAAGCAAACCAAAAAACTCAAGCAACTTCTTGCTCACTGAAAACCAAAACTTCACCTAGAACGCATACTACGAAAACCAACCATGTTGTATGTGTAAACATACTCACAACAAAGTGTTCCTAACTATGTAATATGTGCAGTACTAATTCACAGTAACCAACCTTACATAGAGGAAGATAGATACACTAAGTAAAATAAATAAACTCCATATTTTGCACACGGAAAGTCAACAATGACATAGAGGCCTACATAACTTACATTCTCCCTCTTTGATTTTTTATGTCCAAAATATGATCAATTAGGTACTAAAACTCATCAAACATGAGATTATCATGAAGATGTCCTATGTGCATCCATCTTGAGTGCTCTATTCAACTTCATGTATCAACTCATCCGTCCTTTGTCACTTTATAGCATGGGAACTAAATACCACTACTCATAGCGCACTTGAAGCATGAAGACTTCATTCTACACCTGTAACCTCCACGCACAAAATAAACACATAGCCCGTGAATGTATATATAGAAACACAAATATGCTAACTCTCCTTGAACATATGCAACACTTCTTCTAAGTGTATGCATATCACATAATCATGATGCAATGCAAACTACACTTACCTTCCTATGCAGTAAACAACATGTTAACAAATAAACACAATGCACAAACAAAATGCACACTTCTCCCCCTTTTTGACCTAGAAAGTCAAAGCAAGCACACACATAATATGCAATATAATACATCTCTATATGAAGAAGAGAGATTAACTAGAAATGTAATAATCCTAGCACTCATGTAACATATTAGAGAAGATTTAGGCAAACATAAAAAGAAGCAACACATGCAATCAATAAAAAAATAAAAAGAATAATACAAAGACAATACCTTGATAAAAGCATGTAACAAACCATAACCTCAGTGCACAGACAAACTAAGAATAGTGCAGACATAAAACATATCTTTGATACAATACATAGCACAGAGCCCCACATCTATATGTGCTATGAGAGGGTATAAAGGGCTTCACAATATGCATACAACATATCAACAAGATGAGCAGTCAAACACCAATGTCACATATATGTGTCAACAAATTTGTAAGAAGATGCTGACTAGGAGTCCAACTATCTTCCAAGTTGACACACTCCTAGTGGCTCAACTCTCTTGCCTAAACATCAATACCATATAAATGTGTCAGCAAATCCTTAAATGTATGTATGTGAGTCAATGAACATGTTATGCATTCTACACTCCCAAAACTCCCCCAAAATAGAAGCATCTACACAATCAAAAACAAGCAATATAGAAAGAGGGAAACAAACTATGCATGTTCAAAAAACTAAAGGGCTTTTATAGATTAACCAATGCACTCAACCTAACTATTAACATGGAAAACAATCCATGATGCATTCATGTAAGGGTACGACTACATTTTTAATGACATGCTCTGTGTGTTTTATGCCAAACTTGTTTACTCTATATGCCATCAAGATAATCTCATGTGAACCAAGCAATTAGAAATATAGACTCAAATTGTGCCATAGTTCATAAATCCACATTTAGCCTCTATCTCCATTAATGTAAATACCAACTTAGAAGAGATTAGTAGGTCTTTCAAAGATTGTAATGACAAGCTAAGGTAGGGATACGAGAGAAATAAAAATTTTAGGATCAAACACATCTTTGATAAACCAAACACAAATCAATGGGTTCAAGTCCACAAAAAAAAAATAAAATAAAAAGACCTCAAACAAGGGTTCTTTATTCTTCACTTCTCAAAATTCATTCACAAACAATGTTGGTGTGAAAACAGTACATCAAATTCTAAAATTTATGCACCCTTTCTTTTTTATATTGATAATTTCATTTTTCCTTTTCTTTTCTTCCCTATGTTTGTTTTCTATAATATTTTTCTCAACATTTCATATTCTTTTTCTTTTCTTTATCTCCCTTCCCTTTTTTTTAATATTATAACCCAAGATGGTAAAGCAGATGTTCCAACACCATACAAGTTCAACAAAGAATGTACAAGGTAATTAGGATTAATCATTTGAGCTCGAATAATATGTATGTGAAATGAAAAGAAGGGTTTACATAAATGCTCAAAGAGGGGTAATTAAGACATAAATAATCAGTGTAGGCTTGAAAGATCCAAACGATCCAAGGAAGACCCAACTCCTTTCTCAATCTAAGTAGCACCTAGGATTTTGCCTCAAAAGACACTAAACACTATGCCAAAAGAGAGTATTAAATTTGGTTATTAACAGACTTTAAATTGGGAGACTTAAAATTTAAAGTTGGTTCAACGCGTGAACCAACTTTAAATTTTGTATATTTGTTTTACACATTTTACTTATTTTCTACTATATTCAAAACTCGTATTCGATCACATAATAGCAGAAAAAAACCAAAATATGTTTAAAAGAGTTTAAATACTACAAATAGTTGAAAAATTAAATATTAATTAATTACTTGAGAATTAAATTTATTACAAAAAAATAATTTACATAGAAAATACACACACACATATATATATTTAATTTAAATTACAAATAAAATGATGTCGTCTCTTTTGTCATGGATTTTGTGATATTCCCACTTTATTTCAAGGAGAGGAAGCTTGGTTTGCTTAGAATCACTAGCATAGTGACTAGGAAACTAGGCAAGAGAGATGAGATGGAGTTTGGGCAAAAAACATCTATTCCATATAACAATTCATTCCCCTAAATACATGAGCACATAAACATCTATCAAACAAGCTGCCCAAACTTCAAAGACATAGGAATAGAGAAATTAAAGCATTATAAAAATTACCATGGTGTTGTCTTATGTTATTCAAGACCATCATACTCTTCTCCTGATTCTTCTCGTGATGTTATAATTTGAACTATGTGTTCTACCCATTCTTCTCGTAAATCATCAAAAATTTAGATATCATAGCCCAACTTGTTCCAACCAAAGACTACATGTATTTAAATTCAAAATAAGAATGTAATATCATGAATTCACAAAAAATAACTTATATATGTCAAAAGAGTATATTCGTAAAAGAGATATCCACATCGACACTAGAGTGATATAATAATAACCTTATCCCTTCGAAATCATATTAGCATTGTATTAATCTTTTGCCTATAAAATATAAAGATATATGGAATCAAGTAGGTATTTTTAATGTTATAATGAGCTCTAAATAAGAAGTCAAGTGTAACTTTGATTTGTTACTTGGGGTTGAGTTTTGGTGCCCATAAACTAATACTTTTGTATTTCCTTGGGGTAAACAACAATTACTCTTGAAGATGTGATGATTCTTCGTGGTTTTCGTATACTTGGCTGGCCAGTGACTACCATGGTGTTGTCATACCAGGGAACTAGAAAGAGAGATGAGATGGATTTTGAGCAAAAAACAGGTCCATATAACAATGCATTCCCCTAAATACATGAGCACATAAACATCCATCAAACAAGCTGCCCCAACTTTAGAGACACAGGAATAGAGAAATTAAAGCATTATAAAAATTACCATGATGTTGTCATATACTATTTAAGATCATCAAATTCTTCTCTTAATTCTTCTTGTGATATTATAATTTGAACCATGTGTTCTGCCTATTCCTCTCGTAAATCATCAAAAATTTGCATATTATAGCCTGACTTGTTCCAACCAAAGAACTACATGTATTTAAATTCAAAAAAAGAATGTAATATCATGAATTCACATAAAATAACTTATATATGATGAAAATGTATATTGGTAAAAGATATTACCAAATATTTAATTGGAATGTTGATATTTGTGATGATTTTGCTCATAAACTTCATGACGAAGTAATCACACGTCATCTCCATCATTGTTTTGTGGAACCTACAAAAAACAAGTGTACATGATTTTCCATATTCAAACATCTTTATTATTCAATAGTAAAATTAATTAAATTATTAATATTTACTTGTAAATACCATAGCTTTGTCCCTTATAAGCTTATGAGATTTTTTTAGGGAAATTCCCCTACTCTTGTTCCATAGCTTCCATGCCCTATCAAAGTTTAAAACTGTTAGTTTTTTATTAAATATTACAAAGAACAATAGAAGAAAAATAGCTAGCTATAACTTTTACATTTCAACAAATGCTTTTGTATCTTTACTCAATTCTATGGACGCTAAGTCACAGTACCAAAAATAATTGCCATATAGATAAAGGATTATCAACATCCAATGATTTTGGCATTTTTCAAACTTTAGTGGCCAATGGATTATCAACTTATGATTTCTATTAAGTGTTAATGCCCTATCACATAATTGTTTAGCTTTAATGCTAACATCCTTCTCTTGATATTGATTGACAAATGAAGAATCATAGAATATTGCTAAATGTGATGAGTGATTAGCTTAAAGTTGATAATAACATGCCTTATATAAAAGAAATATATAGAAATAATTAGATAATATAAATATAATTATATATGTTCTACATAAATAAAAGTTATTTACTGATTGAGGACTCACCTTGTCAATACTTGAATTATACTTTAATGGTTCATTTGATATTCAAATAGATGCAATATGCACTAGATCGATATATATGTGTGGTCAATCTCTACACTAGAAATTTCTCTAGGAAGTGGCACAGTTCATCCATCATTTATGCTAGTCTTGCTCGCAATAACAGTCATCAAAGAGCCAAGATTTTTGCTGAAGTTTATACATTAATCATAACTATACTTTTTTTGTGGCTTCTTCTTGAATGACTTAGTGCGCAATGATTTACCATGAGATACTTGCTTTGTATCCCTTAAATGTGTCGCATTTAATAATTTTGGTATAATAGACTAAAGAAGAGGTATTATATATGTTAGTAACAATAAAAGAATAATAATATAATAGAGGTAGTAAAAAAAGTGTTATCTTAAGTAAAAACATAGTACCATGTCAAAATTTATCACGACTTGACTCGACAGCCAAGCCACATATTGTCCAAATGCTTCTTGGACTGTGGTAGCATCAGAAGGTATAGTTAGTGGACAATAATGGAGTAATGAATGATCAATTACTATTTGCCAATAATTTGAAAAATATTAATTATGAATCATTCGATCATCACTCAATTGCTATATTATTCCAATAGCAACATAGTCCGTTGATGATGGATGTTTCAACAAACATTTCATATTCTGTAAAAAATTCAAGCGTTATATATAATGAATAAAATATATAATAAAAAATAAAAATAATAGATTATCTGCATAAACTTTAAATCTTACCACAAATGCTTCATCAAATAGAAGAGGACTCCCATATAAGGTAGCTATTGGAAGGAAATTCCCATCAAAACATTCATCATGATGTGATGGATGGTAAGATTGCGCAGATTGTATTGGAGATATTGAACCACTACCTGATTGCATCTGCATTCTTGGCATAAAGAAAGGACTAATAGGATGACAATATCCCATATAAGATATAGGTTGGGTGCCATGAGATTGCATGAGTGGCATGCTTGGTATGGATGGTGGCATGCTTGACCAATAGAGCATATCCTAATTGTAGTATACTGCCATGCTTGACATGTGTTGTGATTGATATTCCTTTAAAGTGGCAATCTCACTTAACACTGAGGCCTTAAATAAGCTAAATTCTTCTTCAATTTTACAGTACTTCTCCTTACTGGCCATCTGAGGCTTTTGTTTTAGAATGTTAAAAACTCCATATAACCATCATATTGGCTTCCTCCCCTAACACAACAAGGATGCTAGCATCCAAATTCATGATATATAGCATATCTCCCTGACTGTTTGATTATTTCACTCATGGCTATTTGTTCTTGAATAACTCTCTACAAATAATAAAGCAAACAAACATATCATACATTATTACATCAATTAGCAAAAATCATAAGGACTTTGTATCAAGTTAAATTACTAACCAACTTATTGAGTTGTTCTTCTCCTCATTTAGTCATTGGTCTTGACTTCTTTGTTTTGGGGGTCTTTGTTTCTATATACAATTCAAATATGGTAATTGGTCTACCCAATTCAGCTTCCTACATAAATTAAATAAATTTATTAACCATGAAATCAACTTAAATTTGAGGAAAATAAATATAAAAATATTTATAAATTAACAACTTAATAATACCATTCTTTATCTAACTTCATGATTTGATGATCTCCCAGTACGGTTAGGAAGAATATTCTATATTTGTATATTCTGATGTTATTTCCTAATAATTTAAAATTAATCCATACGTCTATAATCCACCAAGTCTTTCCATATTTGGGGTTCAATCCAGGGGTGTTCTTCAGGGATTTTGTATTTCTACTTCATCAAGTGATTCCAAATATGGAAACACATAATTTCTGGCCAATTTGGAAGTTTTATATTTCTTCCATGCCTTATTTGCAATCTTATAACACTTGTTCATCCAAGTGTCAAGGAATTTAAAATGATTCTATAAAAACACACATTTTAGATGAGATATAATACAAAAGATATAATATATGTAATTATTTATAAAATAAAAGATACTTACATAAATGATTTTCCATATTTTGTACTTTTCAACATCGTCAACCTTTGTCCAATTATTTATATTTATTGGTATACTTGACTTTACAAGTCTACCAATAGAAGATTTCAATTGTTGGCCATTTTCCCCTAATGGATTAACAGTAGCATCAAATAGAACGGGTACTCTATGATCTGGGTTAAGTGGAGCATCATGTATATTTGTACAACCCCTTTTATTTTCAAATGCCCTAATGGATCATTTGGATCTACAATCTCTGGTACCCTAGGATCCATGAAATATCTACAAACAATGATGAAATAGAAATTAATTGACAATTTTATGTCCAAACATATAAACATTCAAGAGTTATTAGAATATTATAGAACATACATTATGTTTAATTAGGTTATTGATCGTATATATATATATTCCTTCACAATCACTTTGAGTCCATGATGATGAATCATCGTCATCAACTAAATCCTCACATACATTAGGCAATTTGTTTGAGAAATGACTAATATTGGATAATGTATCAAGCATGTCATCATCTTCTAAAGCATCACAATGGTAGAACTCTTTTTATGGAGGTGTTAACACAATAGACCATCTTGTGTCAATTTGATCGCTCACATAAAATACTTGTTTTGCATGAGTGCTAACGTGAAAGGATCATTAGTGTGACTTATCTTGGATAAATTTACAAGGGTAAATCAAAAATCATCTATTTTATATCCAACATTGATAATATCTTCGACCCAATCACACAAGAATATTGTTTCATGGAAGACCTCATAATCGAGTTCCCAAATTTCTTGAATTATACCATAATATATTCTATCAGAAAGTACAAGATCATCATCTTTTGAAATGGAAAATTGCATAGTTTGTGCAACCATCTTCACACCACTATTCTAATTTACTCAGAATTTGTCCCTTTCTTGAGTCGTAAACCTCGATCCATTAATTGTGAAACTAGAATATGATTTGACATCAAATTTTGGATCATGTACAAGCCATTCTAAACTTTTTTTTATTTTATGATTCGGTTTGTTGAGTTCAACTCAAATCTATGCATATAAAAACATGAAATGTGTTTAAAACAAAGTTTTAAAACATTATATAGAAGTACTAATGAATTCCATTATGTGATACTTACATGGTTGTGAAACCAAATAATAAGTTCTCGCTTATGTTCATCATACAACCATTTTTCTCCTCCTTTCTTTATAACGAGGATCTATCTTCAGTAAGTTTAAATGCATTCTATAATTTTATTAAAGATATATCAATTAGATATCATTAATAGTTAAATAAAAAATAATTTTATTTTAAATGAAAAGGTTGAACTTGTCATCACGTACTCTATGTAT
Organism: Hippophae rhamnoides; assembly: GCA_033030585.1. Classification (NCBI taxonomy): domain Eukaryota; kingdom Viridiplantae; phylum Streptophyta; class Magnoliopsida; order Rosales; family Elaeagnaceae; genus Hippophae; species Hippophae rhamnoides. The sequence goes on along the minus strand of CM065429.1, from coordinate 55,105,623 downwards.
GGTTATGCCTCATTATTATTTACCAAAATGATTTGGTGTGCTTTTTCCTATCGAGTGCAATCAATAAATAATTTCTTACTTCCACAAAGTATAGAGTTACCTACTTGGATCATGTGATATTCTAAGAACAACTAGTGTGTAGGATTCCCAATTTTAGTGCAACCACTAAAGTATTCTAAACAAAACTCAATGGCCACTTCAGCAATTTAACGTTCCACCATGCATTCTTCAGGATGATTTCTATTATTTACATGTCCTTTAAGGACTTGCATGTATCTCTCAAAAGGATACATCCACCTTAAGTAGGACCACACAATTGAACCTCTCAAACTAAATGAACACACAAGTGAATCATTATATCAAAAAAGGAGAAAAATATTTTTCAAGTAGACACAAATTTTGTACAACATCTTTCTGTAAAGACTTTAACTTGCCAATAGATTAGATTTCTTGCATATTGTATTGAAGAGTGAAAAAAGATGAATTATTGATAATTGAACATGTTTTGAAAGAATTGATCTCATATAAATTGGTAATAACTATTGCATTAAGATATGACAGTTATGTGATTTCAATCCACAAAGTTTCTTATTGGTGATAGACATAAAATTTCTTAAGTTGGATGAGTAACCATCAGGAACTTTCAAACCCGTCAAACCTTTACAAAACACATCCTTCTCTTTTGTTGAGATTGTATATGATGCTGGTGGCAAGTATGTTCGAGTCTTATCATTTTCCACCCTTGGTGCCAATTGAGGTCGTATGCCTAATTTCTTTAAATCCAGTCTTGCTTTAATTCCATCCTTCATTTTTCCACGTATATAAAGTAATGTACCAATCAAGATCTCACATAAATTTTTATCAATGTACATGACATCTAAGATGTGACGAATGTGTAGGTCTTTCCAATAAGGTAATTCCCAAAATATTGATTTTTTATTTGAAACAACTATGATATACTGATTCAGTAACATTTTCCTTTTCACCCATTTTATTAGTTGACCTCTTTTGTTTCCCTCTATTAGTGAGTATTCTTTTTTTCATATTTCCATATTGTTTTAATTTCATACCATTCAATTGCCTTAATATCTCAACACCTTGCAATGGTCTTGGTGCATGATCATGATCTTCTTCACCATCGAACAATTTCTTTTGGTATCTAAACTTGTGTCTAGATCGAAAAATCTTTTATGTCTTCTATAAGAAATCTTTCATCCTTGAACAAGATAAGTTGCAGAAGTGCCATCACTACAAATATGGTATCCCATATAATCTTTTGTTGTATGTCCTGATAAGTTCCCACAGGCAGGAAAATCATTAATTGTCCATAAAAGCACCCCCCTCAAGTTAAAGTGTTCTTCTTTATATGCATCATAAAAATGTACACCATCATTCCACAACATCTTTAAATAATCTTTCAAAGGCTACAAATATACATCAATATAAACTCTAGGTTGTTTTAGTCCTGAGATCAATAATGTTAACATCATGGATTTTCTTTTCATACATAACCAGGGATGAAGGTTATATGTTACCGTAATTACTGGCCAACATCTATATCTACTACTAAGGGAACTATGTGGATTAATTCCATCAACATCGATAGAAAGATGAAGATTATATGGATCAGATGCAAATTGAGGGGATAAATTATCTACTATTTTCCAATTTGGAGAATCACAAAGATGACGTAGCATCCCATCATCATATTGATTATCTGAATGTCAATTCAACATCTTTTATATCTCTTTACTTTTGAACAACCTTTGAAAGCAAGGAATAAGAGGAAAGTACCAAAGAACCTTTACGGGCACACCTTTCTTAGGTGTTGTCTCATTTGTAGCATGCTTCCATCTCGATTCTTTACACATCGAACAATCATTTAATACCTTATATTCTTTTCTATAAAGAATGCAATCATTTGGACAAGCATGAATCTTATGATATTCCATGCCAAATCGACTAAGATATTTCTTCACTTCATACATTGAAGATGGAAATTCAACACCCTCAGGAAACATATCTATTAGTACATTTAGTAATTCTATGAATCCCTTGTCAAAAAAACCATTTTTTACCTTCACATTGTACAAATGAATTAATCTTGAAATTTTAGTGTATTTCTTGCATTCTGGATACAATAGTTTTTTGGCATCTTCTAGAAGTTTTTTAAAGGTTTCGTGATCATCCTCATGTAGTTCATTAGCAACACCATGAAACATATTTTCTATCTGTACATTATGATAAGATGTATATAATCTACTCACATTCTTATTTATCTCTTCTCCATGAGTATTATTAATATTTTTTCCATGATAATACTAACATTTATAACTCTAAAGAATACCACTACGGATAAGATGATACTTAACCTCGTTAACATCATGAAATCACTCATTTTTACATTTAACACATGGGCATCAAATCATACTAATTTCATTATTATTATTTCTACAAGCAAATTCCAAGAAACTTTCAGCTCTAGAAATGTAGTCTTGCTCAATTCTACACTTTGACATCCAAGATTTGTTCATTTTATATTAATAACATTAAAGATATTAAATATGTATCCAACTAATATATTTTAGATATTATTATATATGAATTCCCTAATTATTAGAATATCTATAAAAAAAATCATATAAAAATAAATACATAAAAATGAAACATAACAAATATGTAATATTAACAATATACAATATATAATAATTTATATAAAAAAATGCATGTAATTAATAATAATACATATTTTATATACATATATAATAATAATAAATATTAATAAACCTATTATACGTTATATACATATAAATAATTTTCAAAAATTATTTGTTTAAAATAAATTAATATATATCAAACACCTAAATACATAAAATTATTAAAATAAATAAATGAATAAAATACCTTCTTATATTCTAAGCTTGAATAAAAAACAAAACCTACATAATATAAAAATTTATACACATAAATAATAACACATAATATACAAAAATAAAGAAATATGAATAATAAGTGTAAAATAATTCATAAAAATACTTACAAGAATAAATAAAGTGACAAAATGAAGGAAATGAAGAAAAAATGGTATTTTGTAAGTGAGAAAATAGGTATAAAATATTTGAGTATTTTTCTCAAAAAACATAGGGGATCTAGAAGAGAAGTTGGAGAGGAAGAAAACCCACTAAACGATGCCGGAATTGGTGGTCAGAGGTGGTTGGAAAATGAGAAAGAGTGGAGGAGGGAGTCGTCATTTAGGGTTACACAACAGTTGAAAAATACATTCTTCTAGAAAAATGGGGGAGAAAGAAGAGAAAAGAAAAAAAAACATGTGTAGCATCGGTTGACACGTAGGACTGACATTATACTTAGGAGATAACATCAGTTCTATGTGTCAATCGATGCTACATTTTTCATTTTTTAAGTTGGGTTTTTAGCCAACCGACTTAAAATTTATTATAAGTTGGTTTTTCCTAACAACTAACTTTAAATCTCGACTTACATATCCCTTTTGTAGTAGTGAAAGTGGATTCTAGAACTTGTTATAGACATTCATATCATCAAAGTATGAAATCCACATAAAATTCTTAAAATAACCATACAAATTAAAAAAAGTCATTGCATGTGCATATATGATAGGGTTTAGCGAATCAAAACATTTAGCCATTGATGCACAAAATTGTTGTATATAATTTTGTAAGATTTATAAAATAGCTTGCAAGTCCACAAATCATTTATAGAAAATGATAAGTATACATCCAAGGTTGGTCTATAGAGGAATCATGTGTTTTTTAAATTAAGAAAAAAATTATTAAAAATGAAATAAAAAACCTAAATGTCCCATCATTATTGTTTTGGTTGAGTATTTAAACTATTAATATAAAAATAAAGATAAATTCAATAAACATTTATCATGTAGTGGAAAATTTATAGGATATTTTAGTTTTTTAATCATGCTTATTCAATATTAATTAAATAGATTATTAAAGATATAAATAAGATTATTGATTTTCTCTTTTTAATAAGAAAATATACTAAGGGGGGATCAAAATTCTTTTGGTAATAATAAATCAGTTAACATCCTAAGGTCAGGATAACTAATTAACTCATTATTAAATTTTCATTTATTTCTAAGGAATTAATAAACCATCTAAATACTATCTAAGGTCGGGCATGTAAATTAAGACTTACATTCAAGGTATCAAAGTTGGGTTTATGATTTAATTATCTCAAACTAGCTTTCAAATTTTACAACTATTATGAAGGATATGTCATCAATATATCTTCAACAATAATTCTCATAAAAAATCTTTGAAATAGAGTTTATTCTAACTAAACATTTGATATAGATCAAAAGATCTAAGAGTATTACACTAAATCATATCCAGATAATTCAAATCTTGAATCTAAATCTATTGTTTATTATGAAAAATGCTTCGTCCATATATTTTTCACTTAAAAACTTTGTTTTAATTTTGAAGAAGAAATAAAACTTAATTCATTTTATAAATTTTTTTAATGTACTTGAATATTTCACAAGCATAACAATGTTACTAATATCCTATATTATTTATAGCTAGACATGTATAGCTTAATAAATGATCAATAAACCAAACATATGGCATGTAAAACAACATTTAGAGATTATCTTAAAAAAAATAAAATATACCTTTATAGAATGTTTTTAGTATTGCTTCTATTCTAAAAAACATCCAAACATAATTGTCTTATTGTTTATTGAATCAAAACTTTAACTATTACACAAACTAAATTTGTTCAACTCTCAAATGAGAGAAGAACTTTAAACTAATAAAAGAAAAGCTTAAGAAAGATAAGAAATATAAAGAATTAAGAGATTATTGAATTACTATATGACTTTTACAATAGAAATAGGGTCCTATTTATAAAGTGACGAAATGACAAAATGTGAAAAATTTAGGTTGGTGCCACTACATTCAACTTTTCCACGTCGTGGACATGATCCACTATACTCGTAACACAACACATAATGTTTTCTCACCATGGCTCACATAGATCTGAGACACGTTTAAGTTTTTTCCTTTTTTCCTCGTGTCATGGCTCACTATAAATTCATGTTGCGGCACACTTCAATTTGGAACCCTTTTTTTTATTTCCCTTTTTTCAAATTTTAAAACATAAGTAATGCTTTACATATATTTTCTTATTAATCCTCTAAGTTATAATAGTGTGCTTCAAGTATAATTCTTCAAGTTCAGTCATTTTAAACACAAGAAATACCTGAAAAATAACAAAATATATTCGTAATTCCAAAAAGATAGATTTGCATAAAATTATATTAAAACAAGAAAATACAAATATAATAATCACTTAACATGCATAAAATAATAATTTATTAAATGGTTCTGAGTATTTATCACAACCCTCAACCATCTTCTTGGTAGTCTATTAGCAGAATGGCAAAAAACTAAAATTAAACTATCATAAATCATTTTCGTAGATTGATATGGTTGCATTTAGCGTATGAAACAAGCTTTCAAACTCCTATATTTTCCTAGTAGATGAGTTTAAGTCTCGTGATAGTTTTCAGATATAATACCCACAAACATAAAAAAATTGAAAATAAATAAAACAAACAAATAGCTTATAAACAAGTAAAATTTAAAACAAAGTAAAAAGAATAAGAAAAACAAACTTCTCGTGCTTTAAAATTTCTTTTAAGTCTACAATTAAAATCTATAGCATAAGTCATATCAATATTCTAAACATTCATGATTTATTATAATAATTAGTTGAAAATTACTTTCATATTCAAATAAAAAATGTATCAATATAAAATTTATCCAACCACGGTGTAAGGAATTCTAATTTTTGTTGACTCTATCCTTACAAGGCATACTCTCATTAACATTAATTCTATTATTTCAATCACTCATTCAAAGGATTATGCAAAAGAGTTTATGTATAAAAATGAACTAATTAGTTTGCATATGTTTAAAGAATAAAAGGATCAAAGTAGTATATAAATATTGATCCCAAGAAAGGAATCAAATAAAAAGGATTTTATAAAAAAATAACATGTTATTTTCATGCGTCCATCAAAATCATTAAATAATAATTTCAAGTAATATGCCTTTAGGAGATGAAGAAAATGTAATAACATTTCGAGGAATTTTCTCTCTCAATATATTTAGCTCATTCTTACAACTTTGAAGGATAATGGGTCATAGTATTTTTTATACTATTCATTCTTATATTTTTGTATTTTTCTTTTATCTCTCTTTTTAATTTTTATTATCTTTTAGAGATATTCTTTTTTTAGAAAAATAACTCATATACAGATTGTACATATGTTGTATGATAGGTGAGTAGCTAATTTTTGATCTTTTATTTTATTGATTTAAGTAACCCCATATATGTCTCATGTTTAGAAGTCATGCATGAATAAAGAGAAGGACATGTATTTTCAATTTTTACTTAACTTATTTAATTTAAGCAATAAAAATAAATATATGATACTTTATTAGACGTAAAAGTCTTAACATTCAATGCAAAAACTTATGGAGATCATCTAACAAATAGAATTTATAAGAAGAATGTTTGAAGTGTAAAAAAATATTATCACTCAGAATAGGAAAGTAATGGCTAAAAATATACTCTCACAAGAGTAGTCACTACTATATGATTCCTAAACACCGATTTTGTGTTCATCGCAAACTTAACATGTTATCATGAAATAATAATTATGATAAAAAGTTACGTATTATCATATTACTCCATGAAATATTTTTGAAATTAATCTAATAATACAAAGACTTAATCATTTTTAAAATTAACTTTAGAAGACATTATAATTTTGTAAGAAAAATTTAAAAATTTAAATAAAAAATTTTAATTCAATAAAAATAAATAAAAACACAAAAAATGTAAATAAAAAAATATTAATATGTAAATATATGAACATAAAAATTTTAATTTAACACATAATTTTATAAATGTAACTTTTCCTACCCAACCTAGAATTTACATTGCCCTCAAAGTAACAATTATAAGTTAATTAAAGATAGAGAGTAAAGAGAGAAAAGTTACTCATTTGTTGAAATTGTTCAATAGTTGGTATGGAATTGCAGATACATCCATCAATCGAAACATATTAATATACTACATAGATGTGTACTTCTCATAAATTTCAACAAATATTTATAAAATTAGCATTTTTAAAAAATGTTCACAAAATAGGCAATAAAATAACATAAAAAATACAAAATCCAAAATAAATAACAACTAAAACATAAACCAAAACAATAATACACAAAAAAAACATATTCTAGATCATTTAGAGCCCCTTCTCCATGCTATTTGGACCTTAATCTTCAGGTTCTTGCTATCATAATCTGTCTAGAGGTATAAAATTGAAGTCATAATAAGGGTACTCGGGTGTTGTTAAGTTACTTGTATCTACCCCAAGATGACTTAATTGTAATCGGTTCATTTCATACATTAACCAATTATGGTCCACTTGATAATAATGCTGCTAATTTAGGAATACTACTTGTTGGGCAAAATAATTTTGCTAATATTCTTCCATATAGCTTATTCTCTCACCAAAATTATGAAATTTCTCCTTCATAGACATTCTTGATGTAGTAATGGCTCTCCATTCTCTTTGAATGGTAGTCGTACCAGAAAGTAAACTCATCAAAATAAGTCATGTTTAATAATTCATCGGGTTTTATAACAACCTTATCTTTTGAATGGGGTACCCTCTCTTTCTTACATAAAGAAGCTATTAGTTGGGGAAAAAAAGAAACCCATATGGTAATTATTTGTATACAGTTTAAATTTTTGGTGAATTATTGCTCCAACATCCATGGGCATCTTAGATGCGAATGCATACAGCAAAATAGCCCTCTCTCTATCAACAATGCTATAATGCTTGTTTGGGCATCATCCTAGTTTGGAAACACTTTGCTTCGAAACCTTTATGTTTACTACCAACAATAATGCATTCCGTGTATTGTATAGTCAAGGTTTCTAATACTACAATATAATCCACATTACTAAGATATTGGTCATACTCACATTCTCCAATATGTACTAAATAAAAGTGAGCATTTATATCATTAAGTTCACATGAACTAGTGCATTCCTAAACATAACTTTATCATCAATAGCGTCAGGGAAATTTGAGCAAAATTTTGAACTAGAGATTCAATAGCAGCCTCTAGTTCCTTTACAATTTTTTTCAACCTAGGGCTACTATTACATTAGTAATCCCCTTAGTTCCATCGTTAAATTTCATCACTCTTTCCCGTATAAAACCTTCATTAACCTTCCACTTCTTTTTCAAAGTGACTTTAGCATCAAAATATCCAAAAGTTGAAATGTCCATTCCTTTCCTAAACCTCTTAGGTGCTATTTTCAAAATTTTAACACAATATCTAAACAAGGGTTCAAAAATTTTAACAAAAAAATATAATCCAATTAATTCCTATCCCTTTCTTTGTTCTAAATAGGGTTTTGGACTCTTTAATAAATATAAATACTCCACAAATTCCCAAAACATTAAATGGAAGAATTAAATTCAAAAAATATTAAGACTTACTTTTGTTGTTGAAGATTTGAAGAATACCTTTTTTTTAAGATGAACATCTTAAAGGAACTTGACAAATTTGAAAATTTCTTGATAGAGTGGTGGAAATTGGCTAGGAAATTGAGTTTTAGAAAGATTTTATGAAAAAGACTGAAGAAAGGTGGGATTTTTTAGGGATTATGTGTGTTTAGGGTGGAAGAAATTAAAGGTAGGGTTTTAGATAAAATATGAGAAAAAGAAAGAAAAATTAGGTTTTTTTTTGCGTAAGAAAATGATATGTAGGAAAAGCTGTGGCGCGAACTGTTCTTCATTTATGACCATTATGAAATTAAAACCTCATGTTACGACACAATTTTTCCATGCTATAGAGCACTCTAATATTCTTTTCTCATATGTTTTGTTATTCCCTCTCTTTTAAAATAAAAATCTATTTATTAACCACACATAAATTAAAAATCACACAAAATAAATCAAATACAAAATGAAAAAGCAATAAATAAATAATAATGGGTTACCTCCTATCCAGAACTATTTTGAGTGTCTTTAATGAGACGTTGCTTTGGAGGATTCCATCTTTTTATAAACTCAATATCCTCTTATTATTGAGTTCTTTTTGTTTTCTTTTGATATTGCAGTTATTCCTTATCTAGCTTCTGCAAGTGTTCAGTTGACTACTTCACCTATATTTCTATTTTCTTAATGGAAATTTCCACAAAGTCCAATCTTTGATTAGGCATTGATTGGTTGTATCTACTCATGTGAATGAATGAATTCAAGGTATTTTTTCTAGAAATGGCATCAAAAATTTGTTCTACAAAATTATGGCGTACAAATTTTGTAAGATTTATAAAATAGCTCGTAAGTGTACAAATCACTTATAGAAAATAATAACTATACTTCTAAGGTCGGTCTAAAAAGGAATCATGTGGTTTTTAAATTATTTAAAAAATTATTAAAAAATGAAACTAAAAACCTAAACATCCTATCATGATTGTTTTGGTTGAGTATCTAAATTACTGACCTAAAAATAAAGATAAATTTGATAAATATTTAAGTAATTAAAAATTTATCATGCAGTGGAGAATTATGAGATATATTAGTTAGTTAATCATACATGTTCAATATTAAATATGTTATTAAAGATATGAATTAAGATTATTGATTTTCATTTTTTAATAAGAAAATATCCTAAGATAAAGATCAAAATTATTTTGTTAATAATAAACCAATTAAATCCTAAGGTTAGGATAACTAATTGACTCATTAATAAATTTTTATTTATTTCTAAGGAATTAATAAACCATCTAGTTACTTTCTAAGGTCGAGCATGTAAGTTAAGACTTTCATTCAAGGTATTAAAGTTGGATTTATGATTTAAGTATCTGAAACTATCTTTCAGATTTTATAATTATTATGAAGGATATTGATGAGTGCTCAAAAAGCACTAAAATAACCATGATTTTATGCAAATTAATTGATTAAAAATATATATATTTATATGTTTTATCATATATTTATATAAATTTGTCTTTTTCGGAATCACGGGTATTTTTATTGTTTTTAAGGTATTTTGGCTTAAAAATGCAACTTAAAGACTCAAATAGGAATACTGGAAGCAATACATCACAAATATATTAATAAATAAATGCGTAAAGGTCGACAAATATGGAAAAATTGGACATAATGGGTCAAAAAGGTCAAAAAGGAGAAAAACGCCACACGTTGCTGGCCGCCTACCGCTGCTACTCTGAAGACTCAGCCCGCCCCAAATCATACCGGCCGCCATCAACGTATTTAACAAGATCTGCTCGAGTTGCTGGGCGCGCATGAACAGTGAATCCGCTGGTCCGCGCCAAAAACTTGATGAGCGTAATCGTGATCGCCAAATACTTTGATGAACGAAAACCGCATCGCGATCCTCGCCAATACTTTGGTTTTAATATTTGTAAAACTCTCGTTAGTGCACTCTTAATCATTTCGTAGAAAAATGATAAGTATACTCCCAAGGTCGATCTAAGGAAGGAATGTAATGTGGTTTTTAATTTATTATTCAAACTTTTAAAAACGAAATTAAATCCTAAACATCCGTCACGATAGTTTGGTTTTTGTGTTCCTAATCTAATAACATAAAATAAACATATATACAGTATTAATTAAATATAATCTAAAAAACATAAAAATAAACATAGATACAAATTCAATAAATAAAAAATAAATATAAATACGTATTCAATAAACATTTATGCAAATTTTATCATTTATATTAGTGGAGTATTTATGGATATAATAACTAAGTTAATTATGCTTGCTCATATTATCTAGGTTATTAAAGATATGAATCGATATTTATGGATTCTCCCTTTTTGTATGAATACCACCTTGGTGGGGTTAGATATTCTTTGTTAACTAAACAAATCAATTAACACCATGCGAAGGGGTTGATAACTAATTTGGTTAATTAAATTAATTCCTTTTTCTAAGAGATTGAAAATGAAACTATTTAAATGCCACCTTTGAAGGGTTAGCAGCTTTAAACTTTATTCAAGGTGTCCAAATTAAACCTAAGAATTTAGTTATCCGAGTACTAACTTTCAAGTTTTAAAACCACTACCGAAAACATGTTGTCAATACATTTGCAGATAATAATTCTTATAAAAACTTTTTAAATAGAGCTTCACTCTAACTACCGGCGATTGTATCATCAAATAAAAGAGCACTACTCTAAATCGGGATCGGATAACTAAACCTTTAAAATCTAATTTTCGTGTTTAAGTTTGTAATGAAAAATAATATATTTCTCTCTAACATTCTTAATATAAAATCATGAATAAAATAAAATCAATTCATTTTAGAGATTTTTACCTATTTAATATTTCTTAAGCATAACAACGCCATTATTACATCATGTTTACTAAACATCCAAAGACGCTTAAATTTAACCACGCATAAATTAAATATAACATGTAAGAATAAAGCATAAAAATAATCAGTAAAGAAAATAAAATCCTTACGTAACTTCGACGCTTATTCCCGTTCTTGAAAAACTCAAGCGGAATTTGCACTCCCATTTATTGAATCAAAAAGCTAATAAATTACAAAAAAAACATAACTAGTTCTTCCCAAAAAGGGAAGAACTCTAAAACTAAGAGAAACTAGCTAAAACATAAGAAAAACTAAAAACTAAGAAATGGAGAGAAAGAAAGAAGAGAGAAGTGTGTTTTGAGGTGTTTTGAAGGTGTGTTTTGAAGTGAATGGAAGGGGGGTATTTATAGGTGAGGATGGAGAGAAAAAATGAGTAAAAAATGTTAAAATTAAAAAATTAAAAAACGTGTAATGGAAATGCTGAGGTCATCAATGATGTCAAAGACGACGTCACGGGGCGGCCGCATCGTGGAAAATGGGGCAAAAACACGTTGGGCGTGCGAGGAGAGGTCGCTTGAGCGTTGAGGCGCTACCGGGTTGCCGCTGCGCAATGGCCGCAAGGCGTGAACAGTGTCACACACAAGAAGATCAAGGCTGCGTATGAACAGTACTTCGCGCCCAGGAGCTGCGCATGAACGTGAATCCGCGCGCAAATGAGTCAAGGTCAGGCGCGCGGGCGCGTTTTTTTTTTTGACATTTTTGACATTTTTGACCCATTATGTCCAATTTTTCCATATTTGTCGACCTTTATGCATTTATTTATTAATATATTTGTGATGTATTGCTTCCAGTATTCCTATTTGAGTCTTTAAGTTACATTTTTAAGCCAAAATATCTGAAAAACAATAAAAATACCCGTGATTCCGAAAAAGACAAATTTATATAAATATATGATAAAACATATAAATATATATATTTTTAATTAATTAATTTTCATAAAATCATGGTTATTTTAGTGCTTTTTGAGCACTCATCAGATATGTCATCAATATATGTTCAATAATAGTTATTATAAATAGCTTTGAAATAGAGTTCATTCTAACTATACATTTGATATAAATCAAAAGATCTAAGAGTATTACACTATATCATATTTAGATAATTTAAATCTTAAATTTAACTTTCTTATTTATTATGAAAAATAATTTGTCCATATATTCTTCAATTACAAACTTTGTTTTAATCTTGATAAATAAATAAAACTTCATTTATTTTATAAAAATGTTTAATCTACTTTAATATTTCACAAACATAATAACATTACTAATATCCCATATTATTTATAGCCACACATGCATAGTTGAATAAATGATCAATAAATCTCACATATAGCTTGTAAAATAACACTTAGAGATTATTTGAAAATAATATATTTAAATATACCTTAATAAAATTCTTTTAGAATTGCTTATGTTTTGGAAACTTCTAAATAGAATTGTCTGATTGTTTATTGAATTTAAACTAAAATTATTATATAAACTAAATTTGTTGAACTCTTAAATGAGAGAAGAAAATTAAACTAGTAAAATAAAAAATTAAGAAAGCTAAGAAATATAAAGGATTAAGAGATTATTGAATCATTGGATGATTTTTACAATAAAAATATGGTCCTATTTATAGGGTGGTGAAAGGAGAAAAATGTGAAAAATTTAGGTTGACAACACGACATACATAGCCTATACACGATTTTGGACACAATCCACTATACTTGTGCCACATCACATAATGTTTTCATGTTGTGCCCAACAAAAATGTGGGACACATTTTGATTTTTTTCCTTTTTTCTCGCACCACAACTCACTATAAATTCATACAATGGTACATTCCAATTTACATCAATTTAAAACCCTTTTTCTTGTATTTCCTTTTTCCCAAATTTTAAAACATATGTAATGCTTTACATATATTTTCTTTTTAATCATCTGAGTATTTCAAGTATAATTCTTCAAGTTGAATCATTTTAAAAACAACAAATACCTGAAAAATAACAAAATATTTTTGTGATTCTAAAAATATAGATTTGTGTAAAATAATAGTAAAACAAGTAAATATAAATCTATATAATCACTTAACATGCAAAATGTCATGATATATTAAGTGCTTTTAAGCACTTATCAGTCATACAAACGCACAATGAATATAAATGCCATAACAGCCACAATTCAAATCAAGTCAAAAGCATGCCAATCATAAAACATCATTGATCCCTCTAAAAATTCATTTCACTTGCAGAATGTTAGAAAAACATGCAAAACAGTCCGGTGAAGAGAGAGAGAGAAAGGAGAATTGATAACTGTATTTTATACAGTTATTTGCATCAATTTTAGTAATGATAATTGCTATGTTCGTTTAATATTTATTAATTTTTGTTAAATAAATTAATATTTTCATTTTATTTGCTAAAAATACATTTTTAATAAAATTAAATAATTTGTATCGAAAATGTACTTAATTTCATATTTTTGTCCACAAATATAATTTATGATAATATAGTTTCTTAATTACAATTTATATAAATCAAAAATATAATTTAAATTAAATTTGGGCTTAATTATAATTATTAAAAATTTAAAAATTTAATTTAAAATTAGTAAAGGGCTAAACCGTAATTTAAGAAAGTTTAAAATGTAATTTGAAATATATTTTATGGGTGAAAATATAATTAATAAAAAGTTTCATTTTCACAGGGGAGATGAAGTCCACGCGCAAGATCACACTCGCCAAACGTGGACCGTACGATCAAAGGATCCACGGCTCGCCCAGTACGCGCGCGTGTCCATCAAGCTCGACCAAGGCGATCGGGGACGCAGATATTCCTTTCACGCGGCTCGGCCGTGCTGGGCCCCACGTGTCGCGCAGTCGGCCGTCGAGTGGGCCCCACATGTCGGCCTGCGCAGATTCCCCCGAGGCGATCGCCGACCGTTGATCGAGATCAACGGTCCCGGTACTGGAAGCGCGTCCATCCAAGCCGCCGCGCACCGAGCCGCTCGTGTTAACAATCCCCGCGTGACGCTGGTCCATCCAAGCGGCGTGCACCCTCACTCTTCAAACGGAAAATGGCCAGCCACGTGTCTCATAAATATTCCAGCGAATAACATGGTGACACGTGGCATGCATTTGGTGAAATAAAAACGCAAAATCAGCGCCCCCTTCCAGCCGTTACCCATTTCGGAATCCGGAGAAATCACGTGCGACGCGTTCTTCATGCGCCCGGCTTACCGTCCAATGAAAATCTGCCATGTGTCCCACGAATTGTGTCCGCGAATCAGAGCGCGACACGTGGCATGCGGAAAAAGAAAAAAAAATTCAAAAAATTTGCAGAGTGTTTGTTACGCGTGCTAGCCCATATCATCTTGTCCCCCCACTGATGATATAAAAAAAATAAAAATAAAAAAATAAAATAAAATAAAATAAAATAAAATGATATATGTTTGGGGGATACGCATTCAGCGGGGGTTCTTAATTTTTTTTTCTTTTAGTTCAGTTTTCATTTTCTTTTCAGCAGAGTGTTTTTTTCTTTCTTCTTTTTCTCTCAATATTTTGGGAGAAAACTTGTAATTCTTGCAAGTTTTTTTTCTTCATTGTAACATTTTAATTTTTCTGTTTTTCTTGTTTGCGTGTTACACAATCACGCGGAGTATTGATTTAACGTTTTATGTTGTATTTTCTTTGGGAAATTACAGAGAAAGAAGACAACAAAGAAGAAGAAATGAAATTTATTTTTCATTGAGGAATCGTGAAAGAGTTTTTTTTCTTATCTATTTTCTTTTAATTTTCTTTCTCTGCAATGTTTTATTTTTGTTGTGTTGTAATTTTAAATTCTGCATGAACTAATACATTTGTTCTAGGATTGCAAAGTAGCGTAAATTATGAAACGTGACTTAAATATTTTTGAATGATTTATGGACTGCTTTAAGTTGTTTATTTTATCCGTGTTTAATGCTTTTAATTATCGGAAGATTAATTAAGCGATATGTGACACTTAAATAAACTTGAAAAAGGCATTTTTGTGTACGTTTCATGATGAAATAATCTATATACATAAAGAGATAGAAATATACTTTTATTGTATGTAGAATCATTAAGAGAATTCAACTTAATAAATCTGTTGAATTTAATTCCCATAGGAATATAGTGAATCATTTTAACTAGATATTTCTCAGATGGAGTCTCGGAAGAGATATATGCATAGAATAGCAGTTCTTGGTTAACAACTTAAAACACGATAACATAAATCAAGATAAAATATAATGATTCAAGTGGATTAATTTGGTGAAACTGCAATCCTAGAATTTTCTTGCAATCTGTTATAAAATTTAGTTGGTAAATCTGCATCAAATTATCGATTGTTTGGATAAAATTAGGTTGAAATAATTTTAATAATTAACGAATACTAGTAACAAATCTATGTGGGAACGATATTTTACTTATCATATTATTACTTGTGACCGTGTATACTTGCAAGAGTTCGTGTGTTGAAAACCACGCAACAAGAATGCCAAACGACCAAAGACAAGAATTTTTTATTTTTAAAGTAGTATAGGAAGATAAACACAATTTAAAGAAATAGACAAGTAATATTACAATAAATAAGTGAGATGATAAAGATGGGCTCAAAGAAGATCATTGGCCAAAAAGACAAGTATGTGCATCAAGAGAGATTATTAGCACAAACTATATAGTGTTTCCTCTAGAGGAAAAAATATGCATACAGTTGCCTCAAAAGTGTTCATTGACAACACTTACATTATTACTTAGTCAAGAGAAGGAAGGAATCTGACTAACTAGTGAGCAACACAAGCAATACACCCAAGAGAGAAAAGAAACAATGGATGCTACAAAAACATCTAAGCACGTGAGAAATACATAGGTTTCTACACAGAAAATAGCCATGCTTGTATAGGGTCAACACCCCAAACACCAAGAATGCCAGCAAGATACACTAGTTTAGACACAATAATCCATGCAAGTTAAGATTTCTAAAGATAGGAAAACAATCTTTATGACATACAAATACATATGGAAAACCTAAACATACATAGTACACATAAGCATTCATGTACAAAAACTTGTAACACACCTCAATTTTCTCCAACCAGACATCTAAAGCACAAGTGCAGGCAAAAGATGAAAAATAATCACCAAGAGAAAAACAAAGAACTAACACTCAATATATTAGGTACAAAAGAGAAGAACCTAATAAAATATAATAGATGCGTTCTATATGGCCTGACATATGAAGAATAAAGATCCTTATACCTTTAACACTATATGCTAACAAATATGTGATGTGATGCTCATGTAAAATTCATAGAAAAAGAAGTAAAAGGAAAGGTACATAAAGAGCATGTCAAAGCAACTAGTAAAAGGGAAAACTAGTTAAGGACAAAAAGTTAGGCATAATTACAAATAGGTCAATTAACATAGCATGCAAGATAAGAAAGTAGTGAGAGAGAGAGACAGACATACATGAACAAGAATACAGGGAACATGCAAACAATAAAAGTTCATGAAGATAAATAACTTCATAGAACCACAACATCCCATTCCATTGGAGACAATAGGCATAAACATACAAAGGGTGTGTATGTGAAAATAGATTTCTAGGATCAAGTACCCAAGCGATTAAGGAAAAATAGGGGTGACCTACTCTAATACCAATTAAAGATTCCCATACGTAGGAACAATTACATTACATGAAGATCATTTGTTCTTCCAACTTAAATATGTAACAAGGACCTAGATGATGGGTGAAAATGCCAACCTATGGAATCTTTTCATGAGCTATATATCAATTCGATCAAACAGGCCTCATAATGTGAATGAAGCAATTAACACAGTGAAAGTACAAAACAACATGCTAAATTTAACACAATAAAAATAACGAGCAGTAGGAAAGAACTAACTGCTATAAACACACTAGTGATAGTGTGCCTAACAAGCTTTTGTTCAATCTAGCAACAAACATATGCATGTAAAACAACTAACTACAAGTGAGATAAGAATGCATACTAAACAACAAAGGATTTTCAATCACTTCAAGACTTCATATGTGGGAACATATTCGGTAAATGATGATTATGCCCTCACAGCATATGATCAATCTAAACATAGCAAACCAATTAAAGCGTCTAGCACTTGGGATAGAACCAAGGTAAGGAGATACAAAATCCTTAGAGACTCACACCAAACTCACATGCACATAATATACATAAGTAATAAAATTAATCAAGGTATAGGAAGATTAATTTACAACAACATAAGCAATGATTATAAAGTTAGAGGCATGCTACATAGAAAGAAAAGAAAGTATGCAACAACATATAAGAAATACACCATCTCATTCGAGCCTACACCTAGTATATTGGTTCATACAACATAGACACTCAGATTAGACTAATACGTAATCTAATCACATATAACATCCAACAAATAAACACATAATTGATAATCATAGTAGCAGTATATATAATCAGTAAACGAAAAGCATGTAATAAACAATGAAAGCTTTCTAATTAGAGTATAAACTTCAATATATAGAAATATAAACCATTTAAACTCTAACTGTACTAGCCATACTTTCGAGCATGCATAACAATAGATATAACGAGGTAGACCCATATAGAAACCCTAACTATGTGGTAACATCCTTAGGTTGCTTAAGGCAATCACTCAATAGCAAACAATCCACTTATCAATAAAATAGCTACAACTCAAAGAAATAAAACCACTATTATCTCTATCAGTCAACTTCTCTATCTAAACATCCTATTGCTACTTCCACAAGAACATGGTTCGACTCATAAACCCAGGTCTCTTCCAAAGCCCACACCATCAAATTTGGTGTGAGTAGTAACCACAAATTAGTAACTAAAAGTGTAACAACTCAAACTCTTGAGAACCACTCTCAAACTCAAACACCCTATCTCTTATTGCACACAATAAGAGATACTATAACTCAAAGAATTTAACTTAGCTTACTCTCATAATAAGGTTCCCATATAAGAAGAGAAGTTGCACGAGGGTAACTATCAGCCAACACATGGATCACACATAAAACCCACAAACACCATCTCGGTACTCAGTAGTTAAAAGAACATTTTTATTTCATGTAGTCACTAATAACTAATACCGAACAACACTCAAGGTAGTGATCTAGAAACATAAAAATGAGATGCCAATTTGATAGAGCTCTACTACATTTTTTTAAATACCATACATGAAAAAATGAGGGGCATTTATAGAAATTTCCAAAGCCATGGCCAACCTCACCACCACCTTGTCAACCACCTCACCAAGAGTGGTGGTAAGGTATGTGGCAAGGTGCAAAAAGAGCCATTTTGTTGAGTAATTTTCATAAATACCCACACTTAAAAAGAGCTAAAAAAACTCGAGCTATAATGTCAGTGAGCGAGTGATTCACTTATCAAAAACCACAACTCCATCTACGATGCACAATACGAAAACCAACCATATAGTTTGTGTAAACATGCTCTCATACAAAGTGGTCTCGACTATGTGAGTGTGTGTACTACTAATCCGTAGTAACTAACCTTACATAGATGAAGACATATATACCTAAGTAAAATAAACAAACTCCATGTTTTACACACGGGAAGCTAACAATGATACATAGGCCTATAGAACTTACATTAATAAAAGCACATTTTAAAGGATGAAGAGATACACCAATAAAATTAGTACTCCTAGATAATAGAATAATAAATGAGAAAGATTCTTTATTAGGAATGATCCATGGAAACCTAGGATACCATAAATTAAAATTCACAACATATCTTGAGTTTTCCATTAATATTAATGATAAGAACTTAAACCAAGTATTAAATTTAGCCTATGAATTCAAAAAAAGAGATTTAATAAAATAAGAAAATCATCCATTTTTAGTATACTACATAATAGGATATTTATTAAAAAAAACAACCCTAATAGTTTCATACATGGAAAAAATGAATTCATAGAAATAGATAAAACTTTTAAAAAACTTGAACAAACAATAAAAATAGAAATATTAATAGACTTTGAAATAATAGAAGAATAGAAATTAGATATTAAAGAAAAACCACTGATACCAGAAAGAAAAATAATGTAGTAAGAAATAGTAATATATCAAGGTTTACGTTTATAAATCTTGAAAGAGAAACCTCAACAAAGATACAGAGGTTACAGGTCTAAAACAAGCAGTTAAAATAATGAAAGAATTAGTCTATGACATAATATTAGAAAGAAAATAATACCATTGTTATCCTAATAATGTTCAAAAATAAATTATAGAATATATCATTAGACTTTGATGGGAGCCTAATAGGCATATCAATAAACAAATAACAATAATGAAAGCTTTAATTCTTTTAGTAGAAAAAATAGATATAGTACAAGAATCAACATAAAATCCTTACAAGACATAAACGAAACACAAATATAGAATACCCAAGGATAATGAAATCATAGGTTACAAGTTTGATCCATTTGTAGGATTAAAAGGAGTTCACTTAGGAGATCAGATACACTGATATCTAAGAATGAGAAAAGAAAGAATGTGGAAAACCCCAAAGATAAAGAAAAAGCTATAATCCTAGTTTAATCAAATATAGAAAAGAATTACAAGGGCAGTTTATGAA
This sequence comes from Hippophae rhamnoides, assembly GCA_033030585.1. Classification (NCBI taxonomy): domain Eukaryota; kingdom Viridiplantae; phylum Streptophyta; class Magnoliopsida; order Rosales; family Elaeagnaceae; genus Hippophae; species Hippophae rhamnoides. Next base: position 55,085,493 of record CM065429.1, on the reverse strand, counting down.
CCCTGAGAATATAAGGACATAAAAAAAATAGTTGGTTTGTTAACCCTAATATATGAAGAGTTAGGAAGACATTATGATCAAAAACGTTTTACAAATAAAGAGGATGATGATATAATAATAATCAGTAAAACTAAATCTAAACCACAAAACAAAAATTATTGTCCATCAGGGAAAAAGAAATACAAATATTGAATTAGCAATAAGAGAGGACATTACGCTAATGAATTCCCTAATAGGCTTCAACAAGAATTTAAAAAGAAACTTTTATATAAAGAAAAATCTTAGAAGAATCTTTTAAGACGGAGTTAGAACTAATAGAGGAAGAGGATATAGATGGTACTTGTAGTATTTATCTATTAGAAGAAACTAAGGAAGAAATAATTGACTCATAATATGAATACTCTTCATAAGAAGATTGATGATTTGTATAGTATTACAATTCCAAACAATACTTATATTAAGTTATAATTAAAATTTAAAGGTTACACAAGTTACCATCTACATGCATATGTAGAGATAGGAGTTAGTATGCATGTAGCTAATATGCATTCCTAAAAGAACTCTGGAACACGCACAAAAAGATTTAATTATAAAAATGGTTAATAATACTACAATAAATCTTAATAAAGTTTTAAATGATACAGATATAATGATATGAGAAAAAAATTTCATATTCCTACAATATATTAACAAAAAAATAGGAATTGATTTATTAATCGAAAATAATTTCCTAAACTTGTAATAATATTTTACACAATATTTAGACAAAATAATTCTAATAGCATTAGATGGTGAAATCATTTATATGTAAAAAAAAAACTTTTGACTGTAGCAAACCCAATTTTTATGCAACAACATAAAAGGAAAAAAAAACGTGTGAGATAGACACAAAATAGCAACAAAAACCTTATTTAGAAAACATTTTATTAAATATAGAAAAGGAAAAAAATATTTTCTTAATAAAATCTAGGAAGAAAAGGCTTAACAGGTATCAGAAAATCATTAAAAATAGTAAGCTCAGAAAATCTTTTAGATCCAAAATAAATAAATCTAAAATGATTGCCAACATAAAACTAAGATACCCTAACATAGTCATTAGAGTAAAACCTATTATTTATCTTCTAGAAGACATGATTAAGTTTGAAAAACAAATTCAAGAACTTTTCAAACTAAAAGTAATAATACCAATTACTTCACCATACTTTAGTCCAACATTCTTAGTTGAAAAAAAAAGCTGAAAAAAGAAGTAAAAAAAATGAGAATGATAGTAAACTTCAAAGCATTGAATAAAGAAATCATTGATGATAGATACTTCATTCCATAGAAGAATTATTATCATTAATAAAAGAAAAGAAAAATTTCTCAAGTTTTGATTACAAAAGAATATTTTTTTTCATTTAAGACTAGATGACGAATCTCAAACACTAATGACATTTAGTTGCCTCTAAGGAAAATTCCAATGGACTGGTGTACCATTCAGATTAAAACAACCTCATGGTATCTTTCAAAGGTATATGGACAATATCTTTAATAAATTACAAAATACTTGTTGTGTTTACATATATGATATTTTAGTCTTCAGTAATGAATTAAATAAATATTATTTGGATATTATCAATATTCTACAATAACGTAGGAAAGAATGCATTGTACTTTCATAGACGAAAGCAACAATTGCTCAGCAAAAGATTAAGTATTAAGGGTTACAAATTGAAGATGGAAATCATAATCAACATCTCTATATACTTAATAACATTCAAGGATTTTCCAAAGAACTAAAAGACAAAAATCAATTATTAAGATTATTAGGATGTTTAACGTATGTTGAAGCATACTTTAAAAAATTATAGAAATGCAAAAGCCTTTAAAAATAAAATTCAAAAAAAGATCATGTTTTGAAATGGACAGAACAAGATACTTTGTACATGGATAAGGTAGAAGCATAGGTAAAATATTTACCAACTTTATACCATCTAGGTCTAGATGACAAAATGATTATTGACATATATGCTTCACATGAATATTGGAAAGTAGTTTTAAAACAGAATTAGATGAAAAAAATGAATATCTTTGTAGATATATATCAAGATCTTTCTATGATCAAGAATTAAATTATCATAGTAATGAAAAGTCATACTTAGCTGTCAAGAAAATATTAAGAAATTTACAATATATATATAATAAGTTTCAGATTCATTGTCAGAATCGATAACAAAAGTTTTGGTTATTTTTTAAGAATTATTTTTGTTCTTGTAAGAATGGAACATCTTGATATCAAGATTAAGATAAAGAAAAGAAGATAAGAGTTGTTCAAGAACAATTTGAGGTTTTATACTTAGAGAAGTCTTTTTTGGAGACAAGAATTAAACAGGAAGAACTTAACAGTTCAAAACGATCATTAGAGTCCCAAAACTCGAAAGAGGAATCCTCATTAGAGATACATTCTAAGAAAGGTAAAACTTCTGGAGAAAAAATTCAAAATGAGAAGAAAGAACCTAATAATTCAAAAAAGAGTATAATTTTTGAAAAGAAAAAGAAAAAGCTCAGTTGGGTTGAAGAAGTAGAAAAAGAAGACCAAAAAAACTTATGCAATCTATGATGGTCCAAAACTAGGAATGTACAACAACTGGCCTAAAGCAAGTAAAACTATTATTAGATTTAGTGAAGTAACTTACACAACTCTCATTAATAGAATAGAAGCTAAAGGCAGTTACGCCAACTATAGAGTAACAAAGTTAATAACTCTAGAGAATATAATTAAAAATTATTCTACAATATTATAACAACTATTGCCACCAAACAAGTTGAAGACCCTAGGAAAGATATTAAGACCACTAATACTATTCAAAGAAACGCCTTTTATAGGAAGAGTAAAAATAGTACGACCAGTAGTACTATTCAGTGAAACATTCCCATGAATACATTGATTATTAAAGACAAAAAAGACTACTCAATAACATATCAAAGATACAAAATTTCACACTACATAAAAAGAATTCCCTATAGGTAATAAATTTAATATTCTTGAATGAGTTGATCCAATTTTTGTTTATAAAGCTTTACATCCAAGTTTAATTGAGAACCTATATCCATAAATTATTTCCTAAAATTTTTAAGAAGGCTATTAAGAACTTCAGGAAGAAGATAAGAGCAAGTAACAAGCTTGTCTATCTTAGATTTTTTAGTTCACCTATAAACTGGAATGAAGAAGGTTATGTTAATTCCTATCATTTTATCAAATTAGGGATTTCCACCACTAATAAAAAAGTTACAAAACCAATGGCATTTCTAAAAAAGGAATTCCATACAGATGAACTTTGTATTCTAAGAGGAAAAATATTAATTCAAATTTACCATAAACTTATGAAAATTGGTAATTCTTCTAAGTCAAAGTAAATTACTCAAATAATAAGGTTATAATCACTCCTCATAATAATATGACCTTTACTGAATAAGATGGTGAGAAAATGAATAAGTTTGAAAAAAAATTAACAATAATATCCTAAGAATTTATCAAGAAACAAGAAAGGTGTTTTTTTATACCAAGAAAACCATTAAGGACACAAATGTATTTTATGTGTTATCATCTACATCATCAAAATGACTATCAGTAGAAAATGAAAAAGAGAAATAAAGATATAAAACCCACATATTCAGTAGATAGATCGTGCTAAAAAATTAAAATGCTTATATTCAAAGCCAAAAATAGAAAGTTAGGTGAATTATTAAAGTAAGGATAAAACAATGATTTCTCACTATTGTAATTAGGGATTCCTTAACCCATAAAAGAAACCTTCATTTTCATTAGCTGGACACAGCTTCAACATTAGCAACCTCTTTATTCCAGAAATATTCATGTAGCAACTATATATCTAGAAACTATGAGCTGTTAAAAATCTCTTTAAAGTTTTTAGTTGACTTTTAAAATTATAATAAATTTTAATATTATTAATAAATAGAGTACAGTCTATATAAACATAAACATAAAAAAAATTATAAAAATAAAACAATGTTTTAATAAAAAAAACTTAAATATTTACCTTTAATAATAATATATAGGAAGTAACAATTTGTATTATAAAACAGTTACCACATTTTGATGTCAGAACCATAAAAAAAATATATCATTAGATGAAAAGTTAACATTGTTAAATGTTTAGAACATTAATGATATTAACTAAATACCTCAAGGATATTAAAGTTTTTTTTATAAAACTCATGAAAATAAATTAAATCTTAAGAACATTAGTAATAAATTTTTCTCTTAAATGTGATCCAATTTGATCCTACTCGGCTTGACTTGAAGAAGCCTAGCCGTATATATCTGAATAATTTTTTGGATTAAACTTAAGATCAAACGTTTTTTTAACAATGAAAAAGCTCAAAATCTACCTAAAATTTAAATTTTATAAAATATATTTATAATTTATAATTTATAATTTATAATTTCATGATGTTATTTTTATAATTTCTATACTAACTTAAGTAAATTCAAAATAGAAAAGAAAGGAGGAAAAAAAAGCTCTATGATTTTAAGATGAGACTTTAAAATTTCTTTTAGTTTATCAAATCCAATTCACAATTCCAGTCCAAAGATAATATAAGAGTTTTGAGCTTATGAAAACCCAATTCGCCGCTAAAAAATATGTGCAGAGTACAATACATCACACCAGCCACATGATTCTAAAGAATATTTTTATATATTACAGTCAATTTTTTTATTTAATATAATTATATAAAATTTAATTATATTTATTAATAATAATATAATATAATACTTATAATTTATTATAAATTTATAATAAATAAATTTTTTTAATAATAGAGGTTGGATAACTCAAGAAAATATCTCAAATCCCATTTAGTTTTAAAAAGTATGCTTCCAACTAAGATCTTCAAATATTTGTATGAATTTTTCTTTTAATGGCAAATGATAAACGTCCAAGGTTAACTATATTTTATGCATAAAATATAAGATGAATTATAAAAATACACAAAAATTTACATAATTATAATTATACCCATACATTATATGTAGCTATAAAATTATGCACAATTCATATATATCATTTAATTTTTTAACAAAATTAAATCTAATGTATTTTTTTTTAAAGATATTATGATAAAATCATGTGTTTAAACTTTGTAACTATTTACAAACATGATCAAGATGCTTGCAAGTCATTAGAAACAAAATAATTATCAATTAAACATTTTTTAACGTTACACAACATAATTGTAGCTATACAAACTTTTTAGTCATTTTTACAACTCATTCCACGGCCATAAAACGTAATTAACCCATTACGATTTCAACCACGTGATTAAAAGCTTCTGAATCATGCTAGTACTTCAACCAAATACACCAGATTTTGCAGGTGTTTATCCATTGCCAATAAATAGTAATAGGGAAATGATCTAAGATAAAATGACAAAAATAGTTCATTGACTTTGAATTGAGAGAAATTTGGGTTAGTATTAGATGTTATTTTTATTGTTATAAATTTTAAAAGTTTTATTTTTGTAGTTTTCCCTAAATATTATAGTAAAATAACTGTTTGGCGGCCTTCACATACAGTTTTGACAAACAATTTTAAGCATAAAACAAGCTAATATTGAAGCACTGTGAAGGACATACATGAAGATGCCAAACAGCAGAACTTGAAGCCCTGAAAAGCTGCAGAGATTACTTCACAAAATCTGGCAGGAAATAAATTAACCATTGCAGCTACAAAGACATTCAGAACTCATAATGTCAGATTCTGAAGCTCATGCTTGATAAGCAGCCAAACAAAGGAGATGCCAAGCCCCAAGAGACCCGTACAGGCAGAAAACTGACAACTCTACCTATAATTGCTTGTAGTAACTGCCCTCTTTTTATTTTTTGGGAAATAGTACTATTTGTTCACCAGTTACCCTAGAATCTCTCCCTCCTCTAAGTCATCCTCTTGTAAGAAGAATCCCTCATTGCCCGGGTAGTTCCGTTCTCCCACCACTTCCACCTTACTAAATTCACCCTCAAAATCAAGAAAATCATCAGGATTAATCTCTGCTATGAGATCAGAGTATGCATCTATTAAACCTTGATCAAACTCAAAATCCAAGTCATCAAAAATATCTTGTTTCTTAGTTTTGGAGATAGATCGCAAGGCACTGCTCGTCCCCATTACTGAAGCCAAATCTCTGTCTGATGACTTATTTACCATCTCAGACCTACTTTCATGGGAGAACTGATGCAGAGAATATGAATTTTCATGTTTTGTGAGATCAAACACTTGAGGATCTAAAGAGCCATTGTCTTCTATTTCTTCCTCCTTAAAATGAATACCTGCAGGGCTTATGTGACCCTTGCTTTCAGAACCTTTAAGCTCAGGTTTGTGTTTACTGGGATTCACATCTTTAATGACTTCAAAATCAAAAATTTGTGAAGGGCCAGCAACATATATAACCGGATACTCCAAAATAAATTTATTTGTTAATTGCTGCCTTATCGGTAGAGTAGCATCTAACTCATAGAAAGGTGACCTGGAAGACTAGTGTGACCAAAAAGAAAAAAGAAGAAAAATGCCAGGGGATATATAATCAACAATTCAACATCTAGAGTAAAAATAACCAATAAAGGAATAAAATACATAAGTAATTTAGATCCTTTAAATGAAGTTTCTAGCATACCAATGAACTAACATAAGGACTATTCTTATCAAGGAGCTTATTTCTGAACACCAGGAAAAGTCAACCGCTTAGAAATAGAAGGAAATAATAAGCACCCTTACGATAATAATAGGTGTTCCTAAACAGTATCTCAGTGCATCATAACCACTGCATTGTAACACATATTAACATCTATCACTTTAATTGTTTTCCTTCCGCACAAAGCATGGCTGATTGCATCTTTTAACATTGCAGCATTATGTCAAGGAGATTTGCAAACTAAAGGTTCCCAAAGAGATAAAAGTACTAAGGACTATCTGCTGAAGGCCTGAAGTGATAATTAATGCATGGTTCGCAAAAATAATGAAAATCCCATCAACCCTAAGGGAATATGATAAATTAGCTTGCACAATTTAGGCTCAAAGCAGTACAGTAATCCTGCACAATTATAATAAAGGAAACAAACTACTGAATATAAAGCAGGATTAGATTATAACACAAACAACATTGTAGCTTCTAGTACCAGTCAGGTTAGCGAGAAACAAATACACATTGTTTCTACCGTCTTTTAACCATCCATATACAATCGAAATTAGTGCTTTGAATGCTAAAAGAATCAATGTCAACCATTCAAGAAAAAGAAATTCACGAACCTTTGGATATTTGCGGACGAAAAACTTGAGAGAATCGAACTGCTCCTCAGAGAATTGTCGAAGCTGATGATTCCAAGGGCTAGGTTCTAGATGGTTCAAAATTACAGAACAGATGTTCATGTTTTCATTTACTCTGCAAGAGCATTGAGTACATCATTCTATTAGTACACTACCAGACCTGAACTAAAGCTAATGCCAAATACTGTTGATGAAAGAGGCAGTAAGAAAATCACCCATGGTCAAGTAGCACAGTGTCTGTTGAATGGAATCGCCACTCGATAGTCCAGAAGATTGTTTTTTTCCTAAATATCAGCAACATGAATTATAAGAGGAAAAGAAGAAGGGGGTAGGGATAAGGGAGGATTGGATGTACATTTGCAAATTGCAATCCCCAAACTGGAGTCCTTCGATTTTAAGTCCAGTTCTTCTCTCTTACCATTTAAGTCCTACAACCAATGTCAATAGACAAGGGAAGACTAAAGCATGTTTACTTCAATGTACATAATTATTTATTTATTTTTTTTTTTTTTGGTGGCCAACGAACATAAATCTAGTGTATCTTTCTAAAAACTATAACAGCTCAAAGGCCAATAGCTTTGCAAGGACTTCTGTAGTATAAGAGGCAAAGCTCCAAAGAAATGATTGATGTGGGCATTATAAACCGCCTATTATGCTTTAAACATATATGCATATTCATGATAAAAGGAGGTAAAAGTTGTGTAAATATAATCCAAGGTTACTTTTGTAGTTTTGTAAATTAAGCCATCAATCCAATAAAATATTTCAAAAGACACTTGAATTGCATACTGCTTAAATGGCATTTTTATACAGTAAGGTCTAATAATAGTTGCCTTACTAGAGGTCTCTCACAATTACAGATCTCAGCCACACAAAAGCTAGAAAATCATAAATAATTACTTGTTTAAGATTTATGGAAATTTCTAAGAGATTAACCTTTGATCATATCGGGTTTGATTTTTCTCCCTGCCAGACATTCCACTAGGAAGAAATAAAAGTTTTGTTCTACGACTTGCACTAGCACTTCGAAGGCTTTTAAGGTGAAATGGAAGCCTGTAGAAGTTATATCTGCATAACTTATTTCTCAGTCTCTGGGCAGATTCCGCAACCCTCTTTACTTCCTCAAGTAAATTATAATCTGCACAAAGAATCGTTCAAAGCAGAAGCAACAACTGTTAGTGTGTGTGTGTTAAATGAAACCAAGTTAGAAAATTCATAACTACGCAAATGGATAACCAAAGCTCATAATCCAGTAACTAGAGTATTAAAAAAATGTCTTAAGCAAATTACAGTTCGCACTAAAAGGATATCTGTTGAATTCAACAAAGAAACAGACATGTCTAAAGACAATAAAATAATGACCCAAATTTGAAGAATCAAGTACACTTGCATGATCGAAGTGAAACCTTCTAAAGCTAACTAAAATCTAGTCACCAAGATACAAACACAAAACAATTGATAAAGTAATCTGAAGCCAAAAGAAGCAAATTTATTCACGATAACATATAACAGAGAACCCATTCATCAAGAGTCAAGGCCCCGAATTAAGAAAGGGTTCTTAAATTCCAAAAAAAGAAAAATACCAGATAGGAGCTGATTATCGTCGAACTGAGAAAGTGGGACGAACTCAGTCCGTTTTCTCTTTCCAGTGCAACAAGTGCGTTGTTTGTGAGCTTTAACGCAAGTAAGGCTGCAAGAGTAAATGGAGCAACCTGGGCATTTATACTTCGATGGGTTTGTTTTGCACTCTTCACAGACTGTGGGCTCTTTCATGTTCATGTTTGAATTTGCTGATGAATTTGGTTCTTCTCGCACAGTTTAGTGGGCACGTGCCAGAAATACAGAGTGAGAATGATGGATGAGCTATGGGGAAGGAGGACTAGGGTTTATGATTGATTAGGCAGCAAATGGCAAAGCCAAACACAAGATAAACTGACAGGCTGACAGAAAGTGAAAACTAATGGAGAACGGCGAACGGCAAGAGACTACTGGCTTTGTTAAGGGCGGCAATGGAGCTTACCGAACTGCTATAACGGAGGATACTTCCCCGCGGCTTTGATGTTTGGGATCAGGGAGTGAGAGTTAAGTTTAGGGTAAGCGAGATCTAATTAATATATAGATATATATTTTTTCTCAGCAAAATTGATAATTACATTTATTATTATTAAAATAATTTTTTATTAATAATAATTTTAATAATAATGATATTAAATTACAAATAATTATAAAAAATAAAATATAATTAATATATTTTTATTATAAGAAGAAAAAAATTATCAAAATATCATTAAATATATATATTTACAAGTCATAAATTCGTCCCAAATAACTTAACACTACTAAATTTTATTTTAATTAAAAATATAATATTATTATTGTTATATAATTAATATTTTAATTTTTTTATAAAATAATTATTAATATTTTAAATATTAATAATTTATTATTTAACTAATAAAAAATAAGAGATAATTATCTTTAAATAAATTATACAATGACTAAATGATTAATAATAGTAGTAGTTTTGTGAATAATTTTAAAATTTTACAACTAACTATAATATATAGTATAATTAATTTGAATGATATATAACAATTTAATTTAAAATGTATAGAATTTAACGTAAAGTTGTTATATATTTTTTTGTCTCAAAATTATAAAATTTTAATTTTTTCACTTTTGTGACATTTTCAACCCAAAAAATCAATAATATATAAAGCAAAATATCAAAATTAAATTGGTAGAATTAAAAATAAATTACAATAAAAAATATGTATAATTATTAATCTTATATTAACACATAGAATTACCAATAATAACAATAATTTTCAATTATTTATATAACTTTAAATTTATTAAATAAATAAAGTTTTTTATAGTTGAAAATACTTAAATTTCATATTTATTAAAATAATTAAATACTTATACTTACCGCAACCCACGACATTTTAAGCTAAAACTTAAAAAGAATAATAACTTTGGTATCAATTTCTTATTTGCAAAATATATATTAATAACACAACACATTCAACTTACATAACAATCGATTTTAGGAAAAGAAAATACAAGAAGTATTAATATTCTTAAAATATATGTTTGATATATTATAAAATTATAAAATTAAACAAACAGTATGAGTTTCTTTTTAAGATAAACAAACAAAAAAGTTTTTGCAAAAATAATGCAAATGGCCTAACTAGGATTGTTTTATAGTTTTTATTATATTGAATCAATTCTTAATTTTTAAAATTTTGGTTCTAATTTGAAAGTTATAAAAGAGACTAAATTGACTTAGAAATGATGAATATTTTATTTTAAATTTTATCAAATTATAAATACGTAACCTAAACACAACTTTCAGACATATAATCACATGTAAACAGTAAAATGCGAAAATTAAAAATAACTCACGAGGTTTTTAGGTGAAAATAATCTAAATAACAACCATGACCTAAGATACAAAACACAAATCTATCGGACTATCTAATCTATCTACTATAAAAGTTTAATGTTCAAGTACAAACTCGGTCTTATACTACTCTTTCCAAGATAATACCCCAATATATTTTATTTATGATATCCTATTCTATTTTCATAGCTTTTGAAGTTAGCATAAGTGGATTCTGACCAACATGCTGATTAACTCCTCACAAATTAGATACATTCATAGATCAACTTGCAAACATGGTTAGTGACGATAGTGATTTTGTAAGTATACGGGTCGTAAGAATAATAGAGTACATTATGCATGAGTATCGTTCCGTATAGTGTATTTTGTTTTTATAACTATGATATGTATTATTTGTAATACTATTTAAGCGAGTAACAAAGAAATTTTTTCTAAACTAATGATTAAACTTAGAATTAACTCAAAAATACAATTAAAAGAGAAGTAAACAATATTAGAGACTTGGGATCTACGAATCCCCAAACCACTCCCCATGCTATATCAAATATAATTGATTGGTTTCTCTATGTAATTGATTGACTACATGCTCTTATATACTTAAGAATCTTTTTCAAGCATTCTTTTAGATTACGTGCAAACAATCATATTGTCATGGTATTTCATTCATACATCAATTATGATCGCATGTATCAAGTCACACATTTATCAATCATAATGTCATACTATTTCAATTCATATTATAATAATTATATGACTAATTCAAAAACCTACTTTGTCAAGCTAGGATATGAATCTAAAATTATATAATTATTGGCCAAATAATTCAAGCATTAAGATAAAATTTATTAAATCAATTATTAATAAAGAAAATATTTTAACTAAATAAAACCAATGGCATGGTTATATAGCTAGGTTTATTAAGAATCTCAAATAAGAACCTAGCCACTCATAGTTCTAAAAATTATAATTAAAAATATATTAGTGCATAAGAATTATAAGAAAGATGAAGAAAAATATGAAGATCCTACTTTGAAGAATAATCCAACTCCTCCTATAATCTTTTTGCTAGCTATATAATTTCCTCCTTGATTTTCTTTACTTGATCTCTCTTTGGAGCAATGAAATCTCTATACTCTCTCTTATAAATTGTAAATTATGTGTTTTTTATGGCCTCATTGTAGTCTTTTAAATAGGTATATATTAGTCCTAATTAGATAAAGATTTGTAGTAGCTTTGATCTAAGGGTTGAGATTGAAAGGTAGATTTAAAACTAGCACTAACTTGTCAAAAACTGCTATGCTTGATCGATCTAGTAAAAATATCATTTAAACCCAAAAGTGCTCGATCAAACTCGATCGATCTAACCATGCTCCATTGATTGATACTTTTATCAATTGATCTAACTCTATTTTTATCATTTCGAGGTACAACTCACAACTATTCTCGATCGATCCACTGATCTCGATTGATCAACTGATGTCTAGATCCATAATTTGTCTCAATTTCTCCTATGTTTGCCATTTAATATATTTTCTTCTACAATGCCATATTGAACATAAGATATAAAATTTCATTTATTTAGTTACGTATCTAATTATCTAATTAGAAAAAGTATGACACAAAAATTCATAAGAGGCTAAGCATGCAATCACGGGTAAATAAAATATGTGGAAATGTAAAAATCAAAACATGAGATTTTTAGATAGAAACAACCTAGATTACACCAATAACCTATGAAGAAAACCATCAGTCCATTAGATCATTTAACTATCCACTATAAAAAATAAGTATCCAATTACAAGGCTTAAACTCAAACTACCCACCAAGATAATGTCCCAAAGTAATCAATATATAAGCCACTATTTTCATCATAGTCTCTACAAGAAAGGTGTTTGAATTTGGACCAACATTTCAACAAACTCAAGTCAAGCGAGTTAATTGAACCTATACCACTGTCACTTGAAAAGTTAGCACATAAATACAAGTACAAGTGTGTGTTTTAGAGCAGATTTAACAATGAACAACCTTATCTAGTTGATTTAAACAATGCATAAGATAAATTGAAAGAAGGAAAACAAAAATTATAAAAATTGATATATATATATATATAATTGTTTTGAATTAAGGGTAGTAGATTTAGCTTAACATGACTACTATAATACACACAAACGATGAAATTAATTTTGTTTAAAATATGACAATATAAATATAAGTAGACAAGTTATACATATTTACTAACATATATAGTGACATATCGATAGTCACAAAAAGTGAGATAAAAATTAAAAACGCAACAGTATGTCAATTAGTTCATTTTATGATTAGTTGTGAAATATTTAAAAGAAGAAGTATCACCTATCATAAAAATTTCTAGTTGAATTCATACTTGCACAAAATAAAATTACTTACCAAGAGAGAACTTTAATCTATTTTTTTTGTATTCCCATCTTGTATTATTTTTGTGTGTGAAGGATTAGTTATTCATTTTCTTTTTATATAACCAATTGTAGCTCTTTATTTTTGTGTATGCAAAATCTTTTATATTTTTCTTTTTTACTTTAATATTAATATTATTATTATGAAATATGCATAAGCTAATATACCTAGTATGATGACTTTCACAATAGTTGTGAAGTAGCCTTCTTCGCTCACTGTGGTAGCTTTTATACATCACATTAGGTAGCCCTCTTAAAACTAGGTATCTCTCTACAGTAGTATTTTATAAAGTGAAAGATAGATCTCAAAAATGACTTTGAAATCAAGGTTAGCTCATTTCCTAGAGTCTTGCAAAATCAATCATAAGCTTCAAGCATGACATACATATGTGTCTAATGAGTATGTGAATAGGTTTATGTCAAAATCGATCAGCATATGTGAAAATATATAAATGCATAAGTCAAAATATCCATTTATATAATTTATAATCAATCAATATATATATGAATGGAGTACATAATGATCATCTTAATGTTAAAGCATGTCTACTTCTTTCATTTTTTTAAACTAAAGAAATATCAATAAAAAAATAAAATAAAAACAAAAACAAACAAAAAAACTAAAGATGCTCACCTAGGGTCAATTAAGCACTAAAAAAAAGTATAGAGGTGAACAATAAATGACAATCAGGTGACTGAATAGAGACAATTTTTTCTAACCTAAACTTTCTTGAAATTTGATTTCTCAATATCTTTGGGTTCGAAATCAATTGCCTTAGTTTTCATAGGCATATTCTTGAACATACCTTTAGATTTCCCATTAATCCTAAATGAAGTTGCAACATGCATGATGGGATAATGGTAATTAGTCCTAGAATTACGAGTTTTGAATTTTTCATGCCTATTTAAACCAACAACTTCATGCTTTTTAGTAGAATTTTTAAACATGTCATTATAATTTCCATTCATCCTAGAATATAATGCATCATGAATAGATGGAGATGGTTATAAGTCCTATTATGATAAGCATGGAAAGTATTATTCAATTTAGAAGCATTCATCAAAAATCTACACTTTGGCCTAATATGACATTTGATATCACAATGATGACAAAACGACACAAACTTAACAAATTTTTCATTCACATGTGCAAATGTTCTTTGTGTACAATGAGTAACATTAGGAGTAGGGTTAGAAGGTATTACAGATGTGGTTTTTGATGTTGAAGTTGTATGTATATCCTATGAAGAAGAAGGGTTGGAGGGTTTTACAAACTCAATTATTTTTGAAGATGTTGTGTAGAATCCTCGTGTACATAGCCTAGTCCTCTCTTATCTCTAACAGGTTTTCCATAATCTATAATTTTGTTTAGCCTTTCCGCTTTAATGGTCAATCTCTTCATAGCTTCATTTGAATCTTCAAGCTCTTACACCAATTTTAATTTATTTGTAGAAAGCTTGTTATTTTCTTCTTTCAAATCTACAAGAATCAAATTCAAAGCATTATTTGGTTCTTACAAAATATATTTTTCTTCCATTAATTTATTTGGAAAGCATATATGTCTCAAATTTTTCATTTAACTCTTCTATTTTTGCTTTTAAACTAGTATTCCTTTTATGGATCTAACACCTTTATAGAATAATTCTTCAAAATGTTTAACATTATATTCAAAAAGAAAAAGAGAATTTAATTTCCTTAAAATCCAAGCTATCATCCTCAATAAAATAATTCATAACAAGGTCCAAGGCACACTAAATGTATATAGTGATATGCTCTATTACTAAATGAAAGTTCATTTATTTAGTTATGGATTTAATTATCTAATTAGTGAAAGTATGATAAATTAAAAATTCTTAAGTGACCAAGCATGCAATCACATGTCTTAGGTGTGAATAACCTAGGTCACGCCAATGACCTAAGAAGAAAACCATCGGTCCATTAAATCACTTAACTATCCACTATAAAAATTAAGTATACAATTACAATGATAGGACTAAAACTACCTATCAAGGTAATACCCTCAAGTAATCTATTTACAAGTCATTTCTTTCATCATAGTCTCTACAAGAATTGTGTTCAGATCCAAACTAACATTTTGACAAACTCAAGTCACACAAGTCAATCGAACTTGTACCGCTATCACCTAAGAATTTATCATATAAACACAAGTACAAATAATGAATAACCCTAACTAGTTGATTTAAACAATATATCAAATAAATTGAAAACAACTAGCAACCCTAGAACGATCATTTAAGCACAAGTTCAATAAAGGTAGCTTCTTTAAATATCAATAATTAAACCAAATAATTATGATATGACATACACAATTATTTGATCTAATAATTCAGGAATGAAAATAAAGAAGAATCTATAAGAACATATGATTAAAATATCATAAACTAATTAGGCTTATTAATCAATCAAATATAACCATCAATGTTTGATAGACTAGTTAAATAAAGAAGCCTAAAGAATTATAATATGAAGAGAATAATGCTCTTGTGTGATTGATTTCAATTGTGTGCTTAGGTTTATATTTATAGAAAATTAAAATTACCATCTTATATATAAAATCAGTTAATGGGTTTTAAGGAATAAGGACAATATAGTAAAAGGTCAAAGCCTTGATCACTCAATTGATCTAATTAAGGGCCAAATCAATCAAGTACATATTTTGACCGATTGTGTCACGCCCCAAAAAATTGGGTACATGAGATAGGAAAAGGGTAATTTTTATCACAAATCATGGGTATACTTATACCTCTTAGCTTCTAAAAAAACTAAGAGAAAGTACAATATAGGAATTGCAATACATGCTAAAATAAAACATGATGCATAAATCTATTGCATGATATGAAAACCCATATGTATTAATTATCCAAATACTTGGGCACATCCGTGGTCCAACTCTGAGATGCATGTGGGCCTACCACTAAACCCATGTATGATTATAATATATATGGCATATGTATCCGTCAAATCTAGTCATATGGTCCCTCATCCAAGGGTCTAGAACACTTGTTCTCATGTGCAAAGCACGCTAACAAATCCAAGACCCAATAGACATCAAGCTCCAAACATAATAGAGGGTCCAAATCCGATGCCCATGTGTGAGCATTGCGATAATCCATATCCACGAAAATCTATCATTGTAACAATCCCCAATCAATAATCACGACCAAAAATTTCAATCATAAGGCACCATAGACAAAATACCTCTCATGATACATGTGATGCAAATAAGCACCTATAGTTTGTTGAAATCTATCTACTGCAACCAGTAGCCTATGGGTACTATACTTTGCAAGACAACATACATGAAACTCCCCACAAAATAAACCATTTCTCATTATGCATGCATCAAAATTCTTGGATTCCATATCACATTTTTAATGTTCATTTCATAACATTAAATACTCCAATATTCATTCCCAAAATGCCCTCCAAATCGTGCCAAAAATTCTAAACAACTTAAGGAAAAGATGTAATAGAGTGTGGGAGAAATGAAAAATGTTAGAAGATTTGGTTGTTCAGCCACCATTTTATAGCCAACTATGGGAGCTTACCAGTAGTGGTGGCAAGGTAG
This sequence comes from Hippophae rhamnoides, assembly GCA_033030585.1. Taxonomy (NCBI): domain Eukaryota; kingdom Viridiplantae; phylum Streptophyta; class Magnoliopsida; order Rosales; family Elaeagnaceae; genus Hippophae; species Hippophae rhamnoides. The sequence goes on along the minus strand of CM065429.1, from coordinate 55,068,738 downwards.
CAACGAGGTGGTAGTGGCAAGGTGGTGAAGGTTGTACCCAATTTTTTACATTAAACTTTCCCTTTACATCCCTACATTGTATAACATTTTTTATAATTTATTTTTGGATACTTTAGTTATTTATATTGAAATTACGGGGCTTTACAGATCGAATTTCCTCTTGTTTGATCTATTATATCAATTAATTATAAAAAAAATGGATCGATCAAGTCATTAATCTCTATTGATTTATTTCTCGATTGATCGAGTATTAATTGCTCAATTTATCTAGTCATATAAATTAATTCAATAGGTAATATAGCTCTTGATCTAGTCACTACTCGATCGATCGAGTAGCCTATTTTCATATTATTCTTATGTGTCTAATATGTAATCTAAAATGCATGGTAATAGAGATATACTTGAGATGTGATCATTGAGGCTTAATAGTTTATTTGGCTTGAAAATATTCTTCTAAGACACACTTAGAAACTAAAATTACAATTATTATTTTTGTTCATAAATATTACCAACACTCACACATACCTTACAAGATAGGTATTTTAAACAATATTATTATCAAAGTATGACAAATATCTAGCTTGAAGTGACTAAATAACTCTACTTTTATTGAGTTATCAATTAGCATAAAAACACAAGTTTCTATATGTGTTCCAAATGGATTTGAATAAGGAATAAATTCTAACCCTAGTTCAAAACATAGATCACAAAGCATGAAACTAAGATGTCTAGATCAGTTAATAAAGCAATAATCTAAGTAGTGACTTTTATATCAAATAAAAATTAAGAATGCCTAAAATAGTTGCAGAGTGATGAAGCACAGAGAAAACAATAATGATATTGAAAAAATATATATTTTGTATGTTTTTAAAGTGAGCAAAGGTGTAGATGTATATAGAGTTTTGATACCCTAAAACTATATCTTAAGGAAAAAGATTAAAATACCATATTAAGCTTTTAAAATACTTAATTAAAATAATGGTATTATATAATTTCACATAAGGTTCAAGTTAAAAAATATTTTTAAAATGCGTTAACTAGTTTCTTGATCAATCGAGGTGCATTAAGAAATTTGACCCAAAAATACTCAATTGAAGTTTGATCAATTGAGTAAAAACATAAATAACCCAAGAGGGACTTGACCGGAGTTGATTAAAGCTCAATCTAACAAAAACCTTGATCGATTGATACCCTTGGTTGATCAATCAACTAACATAATTTTTAGCACAAAAAGTGATTGTAAGTGTTGTGGAATGTGTTAGAAAATGTATGAGTTCAACAAGATGCATGATAGTTATGAAGGATATACCTAAAATACGACTATCTAGTACTCAAGAATTTTTTCAACTTAGCTTAATAAACTTGATAATGAGCCTATAGTCTAGTTTACAAATAAATATTTTATCCACAAAAATTACCAACACTCAGAATTCTTTTCAAACTCCCCCTTTGGTATTTTCATATGTTAAAACCACTCTCTCATTATGTGTTACTCATAGGAAAACAATGTTATATTGAATTCTTAGATTTTGTAGTGGAACTATCCTATGATTAGGAGAATCCATCTTCTCGTTCGTTCTTGTCATCTTGTATGTAATTAAAGCATCATGAATAAAGTACAACAAATTGACTTGGAAGCCTAATTGATTATTAGTTTAGTTAGCATTCAAGGATTAAATAGAAGCTTATGTAGTAAGTAATCAATCATGAAATTCCTCCCTCTAAAAGTAATATATCCCCCTATATGCATGCAACTAGAATTGTTATCCCTTTTTTGACAAATAGAAAGGAAAAATCGATAATTGTGAGACACTAACTAATTAGATTTACTATCTCAAAATCAATCTACCATATTTAGAACCATGTGCATATAGTCAATAACATTAAGCATAACATTCAGTCTAGTATGAAAATATTTTAGCCAAAGTTACCATAACAATAGTAAAAGATATTAGGTGGTGATGAGTGCTTAAACACACTTAATATATATGATTTTTTGTACTTTAAATGATAAAATAGATTTTTATTTGCATAGTTTTATTATCTTTAAAATCAAATCTATCCTTTTGTAATCACGGGTATGTTTTTTTTTTACTTTTCAAGTATTTTAGCTTCAAAATGATTTAATTAAATTAACACTCAAATAATAGTACCTGAAAGCACTCTGTTATAACATTGAAGAGTACAAGATTTAGGTACATAAAACTTAAATATGTTCTAAACCATTGTAAAGGGTGTAAAAGAAAACAAAGGTTCCAATTTTTAGAAGGACGCGGGCTAAGGCATGGAAATAATGTGTTCCATGGCATGGGTAAAGTAGATCTAACCAAAGAATGTATAGTTTGTCTCATGTAGAGCCATGGAAATAATGTGTACTACTTTGCCCAACCTTGTGATCCAATTTTTCCTCTCTTTTGCGGCGTTTTTTAAAGCTACATAAATGACCCTTCTTCATTATAAAAATCATCCCTTATCCTTTTTATTCCATAGCTTCTCTTTAGGTTGATTTATTAGTTTCTTTTAGTAGTTTCAAAGTTCTTCTCTCAATTCAAAGTTGAATAAATATAGTTTATGTAGTCTTTTTAGTTTCAATTCAATAAAAGTATTGGAATTTGTTTTTGGATGTTTTCCAAAATAGAAACAATACTAAGATTATGTAAGGATACAATTGAGGTATAATTTAAATGTATTATTTTTAGATTATCATTATGTGTTATTTTATATGCTAAGTTTAATTTATTAATCATTTATTGAAACATGCATGTCTCACCATTAATAGTATAGGATATTAGTAATATTGTTATTCTTGTGAAATATTAAAATAGGTAAACATTTTTATAAAATAAATTAAGTTTTACTTCTTCTTCAAGATTTCAACAAAAGTTTGTCTTAAAAAACTAAATTTACTCAGTATTTTTCCTAATAAAGATGAGAGTTAGATTTAGGATTTAATTATCTGAATATGATTTAGAGTAATACTATTAGATATTAGATATTTACTATCTAAATCTTATAAAGAGTCATGATTTATTTTAAGGATTTTTATAAGATTTGTTATTGAAAAATATATTGACGACATATTTTTCATAATAGATTTAAAATCTAAAAGTTAGTTTTCAAATACTTAAATCATTAATCTAACTTAGATACCTTAATGAAAGTTTAAATTTCCAGGTTGACCAAAGATGACAAATTAAATGGTTTATTAATTTAATTTTTACAAAAGGAACATAATTTAATTAAAGTTTAAATTGTCCATTCGACCGAAGGTAGCAAGTTAAAGTTTAATTAATAAAGAAAATGATCTATGCCTTATGATATTTTCGTACATAAAAGAAAAAATTAATAATATTTATTCACATCTTTAATAAACTAATTAACATTGAGTAAGCATGATTAACTAACTAATATATCCCATAAATTCTCCATTGAATATATAATTTCTATTTGTCAATTTTTTTAATGAATATATCTTTATTTTCTATGACATCATATTAGATTTCTCAACCCAAACAATTGTGATAAGATGTTTAGGTTTTTAATTTCATTTTCAAGAGTTTATTGAATTATTAAAAAACTACATGATTCCTCTTTAGACCGACCTTGAAAGTGTACTTATCATTTTTTATAAGTGGTTTGTGAATTTATGAGTAATTTATAAATTATACAAAAACTTTAACCCAAATTTTTGACATGTCAAGTTTTTGGCGTCATTGTCAGGGAATCGGTAATAATATAAAAAATTAGCTATATTTTGTATCATCAAGTTTTTGGACTTATAATGTAGTCCAAAACTTCAAATTCTTCATTTTCTTCAATCCATAACAACACTAGTATGTATTTATAAATTTTGAAAATTAAATTCTCTAAAATGTGTGGGTATTTTAGTGAATTTTTAAGAGTTTCAAACCATAATTAAGACAAAGAGGGGTAAGAAATATATTGGCATAAAAATTTGTATTGTAATCTTGATTGTCTCTGAACCTTTGAATTTTTAGATATTGTTAAATTTTGAAAAATAAACCCGAAAGTTTCATTTAGTTACAAATCTAACTAATTAGATGGGTGAATAGATAATTAGCAAAATTATGAAAAATTAAAATTTTGATAGACAGTCAAGCTACAATCACCTGTAAATAAAGTAATACAAACATATAAATTAACTCACGAGATTTTTATATGGAAACAACTTAGACTATACCAATGACCTAAGAGAAAAATAACTGGTCCATTGGATCACCTAACTATCTATTCTGAAAGTAATGTTCAATTAAATGTCTAAGACTCAAATTACCCACCAAGGTAATGCCCCTAAGTAATCTACTTATAAGCCTTTGCTTTCTTTCACAGTCTCTACAAGCAAGTTGTACGGATTCGGATCAATGTTTCGATAACTTGAGTCACACAAGTAATTGAACCCATTCAACAAGTACCTAAAATGTTAGCACAATAACACAAGTACAAATGTGTATTGTAGAGTAGATTCAATAATGAATAACCTTAACTAGATTATGTAATAATATATCAAATAAATTAAAATCAACTAGTAACCCTAGAACAATTAGTTTAAGTACAATATAAAAAATATTTTAGGATTGTTAATTAATCAAATACAACCATAAAATATTTGATAAATTATCTAAATGAAAAAGAATACTTGAATAGTTTTTGCAAAACAAGAGAGGGATTAAGATGAAGAGAATAATGCTCTCGTGTGGTTGATAAATTTTTGTTCTTTGGTTTATTTAAATAGAATATTTTTAAGCATTAGATCAAAGCAATACTATTATTATGTCCATAAAATAAATTAAATAAGTTTTAAAGAATGAGGAAAATATATTAATAAACCAATTCAATTCAAGTTAGAAATAAGTTTTAAAATTAAAGCCTTGGTCGCTCGATCAATCAAAACCTTTATCGATTGATCAAATACTACGATTAAAATATGTTTGATCGATCTATCCAATCCTTGATAGATCTAGTGTAATAATTAATTAATTCTGACCAGGTTAGACAATGATTCTATGAAAGTAGAATCATTAGTGCACTTTTTCTACATAATATTTGCTTGTTTATTCAATAAGTAGTACTTTTAGGGTTAAAAATATTAAAATATAAATTTTCTAAGGAAAAGGGATGAAAATATAATTTTTGTAATTTTTTGGGATTTTTTTTGGAATTCTTATGGTTTTTAAGAATTTTTAACACATGACCAATCAAAAGATGCCATGTGGATGCCATGTAAGTAAAGAAGTTGATTGAGCAAGCCACGTGAACACCACATAAGAGGAGAGAGAAAATCACACAATACCACTTGTTCATAGTGATATGGCACCATGCCACGTGTCAGCACAACATTCTTTCTGAGTTTGCCATTTGGTCAATGCTTTTGCCATGTAATTTGTAACCATAAATCACATTTTTCCACGTGTTATTGACTCAGCTAGTATTGATCAAGACCAATCCTCCCATCATGCATTGCACTCTAATTCTCCCAATAAATCCCACATGCCATGTGTCGTGCTCCTAGTGGTTGACATTGTTAATTTTTCTTGTTTTCATCACAACCCTTGATCTGAATTTGATATGATGGTCTAGATTTCACTTGATCTATATTTAACTCCCTAATTTCCATATAAACCCTAATGAGCTAAAATTAACATAATTTTTATGAGTTTTTTGAGCCAATAAGAGAGAAAAACACAGAAAAATTCAAAAAGAGATACAATTTTGGTGGATATTCAAGAAAAGATCGATGCTACAATTCAAGAGATTGATTGTATTTCTTCTTCATCTTCTTCTTCTCCTTTCTTTATCAATTTTTATATCTTTCTTTATGAAAAATATAAGTTTTATAAACAAAATTATGTCTAGTCAATTTATTAATTTAGAGGTCTTGTTAACCCAATTTTCACCATGTGATGATTTAATATTTTACCCCAATTATGATTTCAATTTAATTATATTATTTAATCTAATTTTTATGCTATGAATTATTTGGCCAAAAATTGATCTATAGAGGCAATTAAATATATTTAAGAGAATTATTTAATTGTTTGTCTTTATTAAATAACATGCATAATTTCTAGGTAGAGATATATCATTTTTATGTATGTGATCCATAATTGAGGAGATTAATAAGTAGTATGCAATTTAATTTACATGAGAGTATGATTAGGCTAATTACTATATGGTGTATAGTTTACTTGGGAGAAAAATATATGCTAGGTTAGATTCAATTAATCATGTAATTAATTGATAATTATATTGGAGAGACTTTAGTGATTCACATATTTAGAAAATTAGGGGATGGAGTATTCAAATATATTTAATTAATTATTGTTATTTATTTTTAGTTCTTTTAATTTTGCTTCCTTAAAATATAAAAATACAAAAAAAAATTGATTTTTATTTTTTTAATTTTAAAAATTAGTTTCTAATAACATAATCTCTGTGAGAACGATATTTTCTTATCATTATATTACTTATATTGATACATATACTTGTGCTAAGTGTATATTTATATTAATGGAGAATGATGTGAAAAATAGACTTATGAGACGTGTTCTATGATTGAATTCATTAGCATGCTCATATAGGTTAATTTCATGAGTGTATTGGACGATATCATGTGCTACACATACACAAATCAATTCATCAAAAACCTTACATATCCTTATATTAATGGAATGTTGATTGATGAATATGTGAACCTTATAATCATAGAATTATACGACTTTTATGAGGGATAGTTTTCACTAAATATGCATGTATTAATAGAAATATATATTTATGAATATACTACATATGTTAGTTTATCTAGTTAGACTTTGCTTTACTTGTGGACAAGTAAAGAGTTAAGTTTAGGGATGCGATGATTCTATGAAAGTAGAATCATCAATGCATTTTTCTACTTAATATTTACTCGTTTTATTCAGTAAGTAATTTTTTTAGAGTTAAAAAAATAAAATATAAACTTTCTAGTAAAAGGGGTAAAAATATGTCAACATGGCGTTCATTTCGAGTTTGTAGCTTGGTCAACGCTCTCCCCATTCCTCGTCACCTTATTCGTCCATTCATTCCACCCAGGTGCCATGCAATCTGTAACTGCAAATCATGTTTTTCCATGTGTCGATGACTTAGCCTACTTTGACTGAGACCAGTCCTCTTGCTATGCAATCTGTAACTGCAAATCATGTTTTTCCATGTGTCGATGACTTAGCCTACATTGACTGAGATCAGTCCTCTTGCTATGCATCATGCTCTAATTTTCCCAATGAATCTTGCGTGTAATGTGTCGTGCTCATATTGGTTGGTACTATTAATTTTTCCTTTTTTCATCTTAGCTCTTGATCTAAAGCTGATCTGACTGTCCAAATTCTACTGCTATATTTAACTCCTTAATTGCCCTCTAAACCCTAATGAGCCAAAATTAACATATTTTTTATCAGTTTTTAGAGCCAAGAAGAGATAAAAACACATGAAAATTTAAAAGAAGATACAATTTAGGTGGAGATTCAAGAAGAGATTGGTCTACAATTCAAGAGATTGGTTGTATTTCTTCTTCTTCTTTTCCTTTCTTTATCAATTTTTATGTATTTATTTTTGAAAAATATGATATTTATGAACAAAATTATGTCTAGTTAATTTATTAATTTAGGGGTCTTGTGAACCCAATTTTCACGTAGTGATGATCTAATATTTTACACCAATTATGATTTCAATTTAATTATATTATTTCATTTGATTTTTATATTATGAATTGTTTGGCCAACAATTGATCCATAGAGGCAATTAAATAAATTTGAGAGAATTATTTAATTGTTTGTCTTTATTAAATAACACACAGTTTCTAGGTAGAGATTCATGATTCTTATTTATATGATCCATTTAGATGAGCTTAATGAGTAATATACAATTTGATTGACATGAGAGTGTGATTAGGTTAATTAATATTTAGTGTTTAATTTACTTGAAAGATGAATACATGCTAGGTTAGATTCAATTGATCATGTGATTGATTGATAATTATATTTGATGATTTTAGTGATTCACATTTTAGAAAATTGGAGCATTGAGTATTCCTATATATTTTCTCATATATCTTCTTAGTTATTAAATTTGATTTAATTATTTATTGTTATTTATTTTTAGTTTTTTTTATTTTTCTTAAAATATAAAAAACACAAAAAAAATTAATTCTAATTTCTTTAGTTTTAAAAATTAGTTTCTAAAAATATAATCTATGTGAGAATGATATTTTCTTATTATTATATTACTTGTTGCGATATGTATACTTGCGTATTCATTGAATATGATTCATGTCTAATTATTAAATTGATCTAGGTAATTAAGTGATTGATATAGTGCTCGATCGATCTAGTTAATTAGAAAACTAATTTAGTACTTTTAAACTAAGTAGATAATTATGGATTGATTTGCACACATTGATCAATCTAGAAATGTCTTTATCGATCGAGTAGCCTAAATTCAAAATATTCCTATGTGTCTAATATGAAGTCTAATGTGTATAAGAACAAAGATATACTTGATATATGTTTGTTGGAGCTCAATAGTTTCTTTGGCTTGAAATATTCTTGAAAGACACACCTAGAAAATAAAATTATGTTTGTATATTTTGTTCACAAATATCCCCAATACTCACATAAACCTTATAGAACTAAAAGAAATAGGATTAGTAAAGGGAAAGAGGCTCAACTTATGAAGAGTATGATAGGACAAAATTTTCGAGTTGTAAGGACAAAATATGCTTTAAAAAATATATAGAAGTGAATAAAGGTTTTATACTTGAGAAGGGGATGGAATTTGATGTTGGACATAAGGGAATTACATATGTCATAGGTGTTCTAGGATGGGAAAGGTTTGTAAAAGAACTTGATGTTACTATTGAATCCATTGTTTGGGAATTCTATATGAATGCTACCGACTTGTAAACAATCTAGTACAAGTATGGGATGTAATAAACCTATTTTTGCAAGATGTTATAAGTGCTCATTATCATTTGGTAAATATTAGGTAAGGATTGTATGAAAATTATTTAAATAATGTTGATTACATTACAATAATTAAGATCTTATCTATACAAGTGGTTGAATGGATATATGCTAGTGGTAAACATAAAGGATTTGAAGAAAAATATTTGGATAAATTTGCTCCTATTTGGCAGTACTTTGTGTGTTTAAGATTAATACCCACTAGGCATTATAGTTCTGTTGATATAAATAGGGAAAATTTAATGTATGTAATCACATCTAAGATGCATATGGATGTATGTAACATATTTCATCATAGGATATAGTTACCATTTGAGTTTATTTTTCCTCTAGTTAGTCACTTATTTATGTAAGAGAGTGGGGGTAACTCACTCAAAAGATGAAGATTTTTTACAACATGGAGAACTATTGAACTTGACATATTTTGATGAACTCACTTATGGTACAAACATTGTTCCAAGAGAAAGAAGGGCCATTACTTCATCAAAACTATCTATGAAAGATCAATTTCATAATTTTGGTGAAAGTTTGAGGCATTCCTAAATCCATAGCATCATGATCAGGTGGATTATAACCGATTGATATATGAAATGAACAGTTTGCAACTAAGTCATCTTGGGGTGAGTGCAATCCATTTAGTAACATCTTAGTATCATCATTATGATTTCACCTTTACACCTATAGAAAGATCACAATAACATGAAAAACATGGTACGGTTGACATGCAGGAGGAGCTTTTAATTTGATCTAAAGTTTTTTATGTATTTTATTTTGAGAACATTTTGTTTTATTATTTTTGGATATTATATTTGTTTTTATTTTAAGTTAATTCTTTTGTTTTATTTTATTTTCCTATCACATGAAAAGTGTTTAGATTTGTTAATTTTATAACTATTTGTTGAAATTTATAAGAAGTACGGAGTTTGTCTATGTAAATTTAAATATTTGGATTGATGGATGCACCTATAATTCTTTACTAATACTTGAGCAGGTTCAATAAATGGGTAAATTTTCTCTTCTTTACTTTTTATTTTTAATTTACAATTGTTACATTGAAAGCAATGTAAGTTCTAGGTTAAGGATGCGAAAAGTTACATTATAAAATTGGGATAATTTGAAAATTTTATTTAAATATATGTTCATATTTTTATATCGTCTTACAATATTACTTGTTTTTTTTTTGTAATTTTATTTATTTTTATTGGTTTTAGAAATTTTAGTTTAATTTTAAATATATTTTTGGTAAGTTATCATGTCTTTAATTAATTTTAAGAAAATGATTAAGTCTTTGTACTGTTAGACTAATTTCAAAAATATATCATGGAATAATGTGGAATTAGTTAGTTTTTGTCATAATTATATTTTATGATATAATGTTGAAATTGCAATAAATCCAAAATCGATGTATAAGAATCAAATAGTTGAGACAACCTTGTGTGAATATTTTAATCCATTATCTTCCCATTTTGAACGATAATATTTTTTCTACTCTTTTAAACACTCTTCTTATCAATTCCAAATGTCCAAATAATCTCTATAGGTTTTTTGCATTGAATGCTATGATTTTTATGATTTTTAATTTCTTCTAAGTTTACAATTAAAATTTATAACATAAGTCATTTTAATATTCTAAACATTCATAGTTTACTATAATAATTAGTTGAAAATTATTTTCGTATTCAAATAAAAAATGTATCAATATTAAATTTACCCAATATCAGTATATGAAATCCGAATTTGCTTCGAATTTAATCTCACAAGCCATACTCTTAAATAACATTGATCCTATTGGTTAAAGAACTCATTCAAAAATATATGCGAATAGAGTTTATGTAAAAAAAATGAACTAATAAATATGTTTAAAGAAGAAAAGGCTCAAATTAGTGCATAATATTGATCTTATGAAAGGATTCGAATAAAACAATTTTATAAATAAATTAAATATTATTTTCATACAACAATTAAACTCATCAAACATAAATTTTAAGTAATATGCCTTTAAGAGATGTAGAAAATGCATTGAGTTATTCGGGTTTTATTTCCTTTGTTTTCATTTGTATTTAAAAATTTCTCATGAATTTTGCATGATATTTGGGTCATAATATTTAGTTTATACTATTTATTTTTCTCTTTTTCTTATATTTTCTTGTGTCTCTTTTTAGATATATTTTTTAGGGAGGACCCATTTACAATTTGTACATATTTTTGTATAATATAGTGAGTGGTTAATTTGTGGCTTTTCTTTTTGTATTGGCTTAGATAACCCCATATATGCCTCTTTTTTAGAATTGTGCATGAATAAGGAAAGGCATATACTTTCACTTTCTACTTAAGTTATTTAATTTAAGTAATACAAATAAATAGATAGTACTTTATTAAATGTAAAAATCCTAACATTCAAATGTAAAAATCCTAACATTCAAATGCAAAATCTATAGAGATTGTCTAACAATTTAAAATTGATAAGAAAAATATTTAAAGGAGTAAAACAATATTATTACTCAGAATGTGAATATAATGGTTCAAAATATTCTCACAAGGTAGTCTTTACTATTTGATTCCTAAATAACGATTTTGGGTTTAACGCAATTTTAATATTTTATCATGAAATAGAAATTATGACAAAACTAACAAACTATCACATTATTCTATGATATATTTTTGAAATTAATCTAACAATGTAAAGACTTAATTATTTACTTAAAATTAAGTAAAAGACATGATAATTTGGCAAACAAATATTTAAATTCAAACTAAACTCCTAAAACCAATAAAAATAAATAAAAGCACACAAAAACAAGTAAAAATGTGAACTTATGTTTCAATAAAATTTTAAATTAACTTAATTTTATAATGTAACCTTTTTCACCCCAACCTAGAACTTATATTGTCTTCAATATAACAATTGTAAATTTAAAATAAAGTGTAAAGAATAGAAAAGTTACTGATGAGTGCTTAAAAGTACTAAATATATTATGATTTTATGTATGCTAAATGATTAAAAAAAATTGTATTTTCTTAGTTTTACCATCTTTCAAAATAAATTTATCTTTTCGAAATCACAGTTATGTTTTGTTGTTTTTAGGTATTTTAGTTTCAAAATGATTTGATTGATCAAACTTTCAAAGAATATATCTGAAAGCATACTATTACAACATTGATACTTAAAAAGAATAACATGTATAAAGCATTACATATGTTCCAAATCATAAAAACAATTATACAAGAAAATAAGGGTTCCAAGTTGATTAGAAGGACGTGAGTCGTGACGTGTAAATGTTGTGGGCCACAACATTTATGTAATGGCTTGTGTTCCAAGAAATTACAGCTTGTATCATGCCGTGACGTTGAAAGAATTATGATGCAGAGCCATTCTTTTGATCAACCATTTTCTCCTTTTTTACACTTATAAATATGACTCGAGTTTCATTGTAATCCATATCCTTATCCCTTTCAGTCCTCTCTAGTTTTCTCTTAACCTTTCTTTAGATTTTTTTTCTTTATTTTAAAAGTTCTCTCAATTAGGAGTTGAGTAATTTTAGTTTATATATTAGCTTTAGTTTCAATTCAATGTTGGCAACTATGTTTTCCAGAATAGAACAATACTGCGATTCTGTGAGGATACAATTGAGGTAGAATTTAAATATATTCTTTTCAGATTATCTTTATGTGTTATTTTTACACGGTATGTTTAATTTATTTATCATTTAATAAAATATGTGTATCTAACGATAAGGGATATTAGTAATGTTGTTATGTTTATAAAATATTAAAGTAAGTGAACATTTTTTATAAAACAAATTAAGTTTTATTTCATCATTAAGATTTAAACAAAAGCTTGTTATAGAATGGTAAATTGACTCGGTATTTTTCATAACAAACATGATAGTTAGATTTAGAATTTAATTATATGATTATGATTTATAGTAATGCTCTCGAATATTAGATATTTACTATTTAAATCTTATATAAAGTCATGCTCTATTTCAAGGATTTGTATATATTCATTATTGAAAAATATATTGATGACATATTTTTCATAATAGATTTAAAACTTAAAAGTTAAATTCCAAATACTTCAATAATAATTCTAACTTTGCCACCTTGATTGATAGTCTAGAAGGTTTGTTAATTCCCTAGAAATAAATCAAAATTTAATAATTAATCAATTGGTAATCTAAACCTTAGGATATTAATTGGTTTGTTATTAACAAAAAAATCAGATTCTTACTTTAAGATGTTTTCTTAATAAAAAAGGAGAATCAATAATCTTAATTGATATCTTTACTATCCTAATTAATATTGATCAAGCATAATTAACTAGCTAATCTATCCCACAAATTCTTCATTACATAATGAATGTTTATTTGGCTAAATGTTTATTAAATCTATCTTTATTTTTATGTTATTAGTTTAGATCTTCAAACCAAAACAATTGTAACAGGATGTTTAAGTTATTATTTTTGATTGTTGTATTATTTAAAACCATGTTATTCCTCTTTAGACTGACCTTGGAAGTATATTTATCATTTTTTATAAGTGATTCATGCCTTTACGAGCTATTTTATAAATCATACAAAATTTTTACACTCACTTTTTATGCGTCAGTTACTCATTTGGTGAACTTGATCAAGTGTTGGCATGGAATTGCAGTGCATCCATCAATACAAATATTTAAATTTGCATAGATAAGCTGTGTAGTACTCCTTGACCAAACAATTATAAAATTAATAATTATAAATAATGTTAACATGACAAGAAAATAAAATAAAACAAAATAATTAATATAAAAAACAAATATAATATCCAAAAACAATAAAAAAATAGTTCTCAAAATAAAATAAAGTAAAATAAATATAATCTCATAGAAACTCTAATCAAATTAGAGCTCTTTCTCTATGCTGTCTGGACCTTATTCTTCAAGTTGTTTTCGTGATCTTTCTAGAGGTGTAAATAATCATAATAATAATAATCGGGTGGAAAAAATGGCTTGTACCCATCCCAAGATGACATAGTTGCAATTAGATCATTTCATACATGAACCGGTTATAATCCATCTAATCACGATGCTATTGATTTAGGAATGCAACTTGTTGGGAATATAAGCTTATTGGTATTCTTCTATGTAGCTCAATCTTTCACCAAAATTATGAAATTTCCCTTTTCATAGACAACTTTGATAGAAGAATAACCCTTTTTTTTCTCTCGGAACAATATTCATAATAGAAGTGAGTTCATCGAAGTATGTGAGGTTCAATAATTTTCCAGGTTGTAAAATAATGTCACCTGCTTTCTTACATAAATCAATGACTAATTGGGGGGAAAAATTAAATGATGATTGTTTTGTAGATAACTTATCCCATGATGAATTAGATTACCTACATCCATCGACATCTTGGATGCAATTGTATACAATAAATTTACCTTTTATCTATCAACAAAATTATAATGCATGGTAGACATTAGTCTTGAACACACAAAGTATTGCTAAATATGAGTAGCTTTATCCAAATACTTTGCTTCAAATTTTTTATGTTTACCACCAGCATAAATCCATTTAGCCCCTTGTATAGTTAAGGTCTCAATTATTGTAGTATAATCAACATTACTTAAATTATTTTCACATTCACCTTGCCCAATATTTTTCAAATAATAATGAGCATTTATAATCTTTGGCCTAAACCAGACTAGTACATTCCATACTTATACTACATTGTCAATAGCATTGAGAACATTTGCATAGAACTCCCAAACAATAGATTCAATAGCAATATTAGGTTATTTTGCAAACTTTTTCCATTCAAGAACTATTATAACATCCGTAATTCCCTCAATCCAGCATCAAATTTCATCTCCCTCTTAGGTATAAAACCTATATTCACTTCTACAACTTTTGCAATGTCTATTTTGGCCTTATAACTCAAAAATTTGATCTTATCATACTCTTTATAAGTTGAAGCCTCTTTTCCTTTACTAATCCTAATTCTTGTTGGTGCTATTTTCAAAAATTTAACAATATCTAAAATTTCAAAGGTTCACAAAAAATCCAGATAACAACACAGATCTTTATACCAAAATTTTGTTACCCCTCTTTGTCCTAATTAGGGTTTAAAACTCTTAAATATTCACTAAATTACCCATAAATTTTAAAGAATTTAATTAAAGACTTAAAGTTTAAAAAATTATGAATAGGTACTTATGTTTTTGTGGATTTAAGAAAATGCAGAAGATCCTTCTTTGAAGATGAAGATTTCTTGATATTGTTGATGATTTTTGAAAATTTCTTCATGAAATGGTTAGGAAAGTGATTTTTGTGAAAGATTTTGAAATTTTTCTTTAAATAAAGGTGGGCTTTTAAGGTTATTAAGGTGTTTGGTGTGAGTAAAATTTTAGGGTTTGGGAAGCTTTTGAGAGAAAATGAGTGTGTTTTTGCATTGGAGAGGCATTTCAATCCTGAAATTATACACATGCCACGTCGTAATAAAAAGCAAGCCATGGTGCTAGTGTTTGAACTTCAATCCAATTTGAAACAGAAACCCTCATGCCCTAGCATAAAATAAATATGCACTTAACTAATGATCAATAAGAACTTTACATGGTTGTAATATAAGGCTTAGATGGGGGGGGGGGGGGGGGTCTATAAAAGAAGACATTTAGGCTCCTTCCACACCTTAGCTTTTTTTTTTGTTCATCATACATTTTTTAACAACAATTTAGCTTTAACTTGATATTTCAATACACCCTCTTTTGTCATTCTTTTCATATTATTTTATTCCACATCTCTTTTCTCTTATTTTTTTGTAACTTCACAACACCCCCAAATTTATTTTCAATTCTATTTTCTTTTTCTTAGAGGGATAATTGTGTTGTGAGTTTTTTTTTCCTTTTTTATAGGGTTCATTACATTTCACCTTACGCTATAGCATAACATATGATTGCATTTTTTTCCTTTCATACAAGCTATAGGTGCAAGGGTAAAGGTAATACTTATTAGTTAGGCATTAAATATGACTTAAAGATATGAAAGGTTCTTTATTAGGCTCAAATGGATGACTAAAGATATTAACATGGGTTAGCTTGAAAGGATCAATCGATCCAACTAAGGCCTAAATAATGTCTCTTGCTAAATAATATTTAGGATTTCCCCTCAAGGGATAATCAAATATATTCTTAAACCTGGTAGATCTCATCAACTCGCACAACTCACTATAGATTTTCTCTCAATAAGCACACCAAAATCAATCATGAAGATGGGCATAAAAATTTGAATCAATTCATTCAAAACTAGAAAGCATATCACATGAATAATGTAAATATCTTAACAAATATGTTACATTCCTTATCCTAGTCATGACAACCAATTTTTGTCATTGAGTTCATATGTTTCATATTGAGAATGTATGCATTTAGTTTCCATATATTTATCAATTTCTACTCAAATCATGATTATAAACATCCTAAAATTTTTAAATGCATAGTAAAAAAAATTAATGTAGAGAATGAAGTTCCCTCTACCAAACTTAAATTACACATTGTCCCTAATATGCACATATAAATATGAAAAGGTAAAAGAAAAAAAGAACTCTTTTAATCATGGTACACCATATTTGTCGCTAAAAAAATCATTCTTGTTATGCCATTGCTCTCCATGTTATTCACCTACAAAACAAAACAATGAAAATATAAGTAAAATAATGTTGGGTTGCCTCCCAACCAGCATCATGCTTAACGTCTTTGACAGGACAATCATATCAAGTCCTAAGGCACATCCATTTTTGTCCATTTACTTTTGAGTTTGTATGGAAACATTTTGAGTCTTAATTTTTTCAATAATACTTTATTTTCTGGCACGTGAACATAGTGCTCAATTCTCTTCTCAAGCTATATTTTTGTTTTCTTTTTGAACTTTTTTTGGAATTCTTATAAGCACTCCACCATAATTCAACCAATTTATATATTTCCAGCATCTTTTCCACCTCTTTATTGGACTCTTTTGCTTTCATACTTGACTGGGGATGGAAGGGTAAAAGTGTGAGGTCTAAACTTGTTGGCCTTCAATTGATGGTTTAAGCTTAGATCCTATCTCAATTTTTTTTCATAATTGCCTTTGATAAACACATGAGAGGCGCATCCTCCTCACACAATCTATAATATCAACCTTCGATTCCATACTTTCAAAGTTAAAACAAGTTGAATTATTTTATGGTGAGTTTATGTCCTTGTTCATAGCATCATGTGTAACAGTTTTAATTGTGGGTGACTCAATAGATTCTTTCAAGTTGTTGATGAGTGCTAAAAAAGCACTAAAATAACCATGATTTTATGCAAATTAATTGGTTAAAAATATATATATTTATATGTTTTATCATATATTTATATAAATTTGTCTTTTTCGGAATCACGGGTATTTTTATTGTTTTTCAGGTATTTTGGCTTAAAAATGCAACTTAAAGACTCAAGCAGAATCTTTGGAAGCAATACATCACAAATATATAAATAAATAAATGCGTAGGTCGACAAATATGGAAAAATTGGACAAAATGGGTCAAAAATGTCCAAAAATGTCAAAAGGAGAAACACGCCCGCCGCCCTCGACAGCCGCACCCAATTTCCCGGCCTCGCCCCAATGCGCGCGGGTTCTGTTCATGCCTTGTGCCTGCGCGAAGGCTACACTTGTTCACAGCGCCGAGGCTGCGTGCGCCCGGCCCAGCCCACTCGCGTGCCCAATGCGTTTCACCCCATTTTCCGCGTGCAGCTGACCCTGTGACGTCATGCGGCGTCATTGATGACCTCAGCATTTCCATTACACGTTTTTAAATTTTTTAATATTTTTTTAACATTTGTTTACTCATTTTTTCTCTCCATCCTCACCTATAAATACCCCCCTTCCCTTCCCTTCAAAACACACCTAAAAACATTATTTTCTCTCTTTTCTTAAATTTTTAGGATTCTTTAGTTTTTCTTAGTTTTTCTTATGTTTTCTTAGTTTTTAGTTTTTCTTAGTTAATTTCTCTTAGTTTTAGAGTTCTTCCACTTTTAGGGAAGAACTAGTTATATTTTATAATATTTTAGCTTTTTGATTCAATAAATGGGAGTGCAAATTCCGGCTTGGAGTTTTTCACAACAGCGGGAATGGCGTCAATCTTGTAAGGATTTTATTTTCTTCTGATTTATTTTTTATGCTTTATTCTTACATGTTATATTTAATTTGTACGTGATTAAATTTAGCTGTGCTAGTTGTTTGTAAACATGATATAATAATAAACGTTGTTATGCTTGCGAGAAATATTAAATAGGTAAAAATCTCTAAAATGAATTGATTTTATTTTTATTCAAGATTTTATATTAAGAATGTTAGAGAGAAATATATTATTTTTCATTACAAACTTAAATCTGAAAATTAGATTTTAAGGTTTAGTTATCGGAGTCGATTTAGAGAGTAGTGCTTTCTTTTTTTGTTGGTACAATCGTCATTAGTTAGAGTGAAGCTCTATTTCAAAAGTTTTTATAAGAATTATTATCTGAAAATGTATTGACAACATGTTTTTCAGTAGTGGTTTTAAAACTTGAAAGTTAGTACTCGGATAACTAAATTCTTAGGTTTAATTTGGACACCTTGAATAAAGTTTAAATACATGCAACACTTCAAAGGTGGCATTTAAATAGTTCATTTTCAATCTCTTAGAACAAGGAATTAATTTAATTAACCAAATTAGTTATCAACCCCACCATGTCGGGTGTTAATTGATTTGTTTAGTTAACAAAGAATATCTAACCCCATGAAAGATGGTATTGATACAAAATAGGAGAATCAATAAATATCAATTCATATCTTTAATAACCTAAATATCTGACGGCGTAATTAACTTGGTTATTATATCCATAAATACTCCTTATTTATAAAAGACAAAATTTGCATGAATGTTTATTGAATCTATGTTTATTTTTATGTAAGTAGATTAAAAACACAAAAACCCCAAAATATCGTGATAGGATGTTTAGGATTTAATTTCATTTTTAAAAGTTTGAATAATAAGTTAAAAACCACATACATTCCTTCCTTAGATCGACCTTGGGAGTATACTTATTATTTTCTACGAAATGATTCGTGCCTTTACTTGAGAGTTTTATAAATATAAAACCAAAGTATTGGCGGATCAGCGATCTGAGGTTTCGTTAAATCAAGTTTCGTTCGTCAAAGTATTTGGCGATCGCGTCTACCATCAAGTTTTTGGCCTTGGATTCTTGCAATGGAAGAATAGCGTTTTTAATTTATTTATCAAAATTTTAAAAATATTTTTGTGCTGTAAATAATTGTGATTTTTTTTTGTTTTTGTAAAAAAAAAATAAAACATTTAATCAAATTTCAAATTTCATAAGAAATAATAAAAAAAAATTAAAAATTTAAAAAAAATTTAAAACATTTGTAGCGTGAATAGTACAATAATTTAGAAATTTGAAATTTGAAGTAAAAAGTTTTTACCGTTCATGAATAGTAAAAAAAATTTAAAAAAAAATAACATTTTTAAATAAAAATTTTACCGTGAATAATAAAATAATTTAGAAATTTAAAATTTTAAAAAAAAATTACCGTTCATGAATAGTAAAAAAAAATTCAAAAATTTTAGGTTAAAAAAAAACATTGTAAATAGTAAAATAAAGTTACCATTCATAAATAGTAAAAATAAAAAAAAATAAAAATAAAAATAAAAAATTCTAATTTTAAATTGTTTAATAAATATAGTGTTAATAGTAAAATAATTTTGGAATTTGAAATTTCGAAAAAAAAAATAAAACAAATAAAACAAATAAAAAAATTAAAAATAAATAAATAAAAAATAAAAAAAAAATAAAAAAAAATAAAAAAAATAAAAAAAAAACCAAAATTTTAATTTTTTTTTTAGTTTAGTTTTTACTATTTTTTTTATTTATTTTAAATCATAATTTTATTTTTTTTATTTTCTTTTACCTTTTTCAATTTTATTTTTTTTTATTATTTTTTTTCTTTAGCTATTGTTTTTTCTTCTTGATTTTTATTTAACTTACTTAACTTAGTTTTTTTTACTAACTTAATTAACTTAGATTTTTTTACTTTACTTAACTTAATTAATTTTTTTACCAACTTAATTAACTTAGATTTTTTAACTTAACTTAATTAACTTAGATTTTTTTACTTCATAACTTAATTGACTTAGATTTTTTTACTTTACTTAACTTAATTAACTTTTTTTTTTACCAACTTAATTAACTTAGATTTTTTAACTTAACTTAATTAACTTAGATTTTTTAATTCAACAACTTAATTAACCTTTTCTTTAAACTTAATTAACTTAGATTTTCATTAACTTAAATTTTTATTTAATTTAGCTTAATAACATGAAAAGTAAAGATCTAAGGAGTTAAATACAGGAGACTAGTTCTTGGAAGCCTTTGTGCCAATTAGTCTTTCCTGGGAACGTTGATTCTGCAGGAGGATTGTTTTTAAGGAGCCTTTGCAATTTTCTTTCCTGGGAGCACTTTTGGTTATCTTGATTATGTTATTTTTTTTCTTAAAAACAAAAAAAAAACAAAAAAAAAACATAGATTCTGAAACTACGTCCAAGATTTTAAAGTTTTAATTATAATCTAAGGAGTTAGTTGCTTTGTTTAATCTAGGTACAATTGTGTTTTATGCCTTAATTATTGGATTTGTACCTAGTTGTGGGTTATCTAAACTCAAGTATGCCTCAGTTTTAAGTACAAAAGAAATTTGAAAATCAATAGGGCATATTTGAAAAAGTATAGGTAGACAACCTTGTCTTACCCGAAGGTTTGATTGACTCGATGATGAGGGGCGTGAGTTTACTTAAAATACAATCCCAGATTTGCGTCTTGCTTAAGGCGTTAAACTAGCCTTATTTGGATGGGAGAGCAACCCATCATTTTTAGGTAATTTTCTTTTATTTCTTTTATTTACTTAATTATTTCATTTTAATTACATATGAATAATTTTTAAATTGTTAAAACTAAAAATATTTGTTGAGATGTTAGAAGTTCCACTGATCTGTCTGTATACACTTTAATGATGAATATGATGGATGCACCTGCATTTTCCATTACTACTTGCACTTTCTCAAGAAATAGGTAATCTTTCTTCTCTTTTCTCTTTATCTTTAATTTACAGTTGTTACATTGAAGACAATGTAAGTTCTAGGTTGGGGGTGGTGAAAAGTTACCATGCTTAATTAAAAAAAAGTTTTAACAATTTAAAAATAAAAAAAATTTAAAAATAAAAAAATATACTTTTTCATTTTTTGTGTGTTTGGTTTTATTTCTATTTTGTGTGATTTAGTAATTTAAAAAAAATATTCTCACAAAAATTATCATTTCTTTAAATCAAATTTAAGTAAATAGTTAAGTCTTTTGTACTGTTAGATTAATTTTTGAAAACATATCATGAAATATTTTGTAATTATTTTTTTTAATTAGTTAGTTTTTATCATAACTAGTATTTCTTGATAAGATGTAGAAATTATATTAAACCACGAAAATGGGGTGTTTATGAATTTTTTTTAGTGGAGACTACCTTTGTGAGATATAATTTGAGCCTAATTTCCTTTATTCAGAGTGAAATATATATTTTTTCTACTCCAAACACATTTCTTATTTCTTCAAATTTTTAGATGATCTCTATAGGTATTAGCATTGAATGTATGAATTTTTTTCTCATCTTAATAGAGTATCATATATTTTTTATTATTTTTGCTTAGATTAAATGATTTGAGTAGAAATTGATAGTATATGCTTATATCTCTTTCATGCATGACTGCTACAAAAAAAAAGAGATATCTGGGGTTACCTAAACCAAGATAAACAGAAAAGCCACAAAATTAACCACTCACCAAAATTCAAAAAAAAATGTACAATCTGTACATGGGTTGACTCTCTAAAAAATACACATATTGAAAAATATCTACAGAAAAAAATAGAGAGATAAAAAATAGTATAAATCTATATCTTTTATGACGCGTTGCCTACAAAGTTGTGATGCTATGTTACAAAAGAAAGATATAAGAAGTAATTCCCTAAAAAGTCATTGCAATTTCTTCATTTGTAGAAAGCATATATCTTGAAATTCTTTCTTAATGAGTTTGATTTATGAAAATAATTTTTATATATGATATCTTTATAATTTATACATTTGATTCCTTTCATGAGATCAATGTTAAAATAACACTTCCTTTATTCTTTATACATATGCGAACATATTAGTTCATTTCTATACATCAACTCTTTCGCATATAAAATAGTATGAGTGTTTGAACCCATAGGATTCAGTGTTTCGAGAGTATTGACTTGTGAGGAATAGAGTCGAAGCGAATTCTGATTCATGACACTGAAATTGGGTGAAATTAAATTGATACATTTTTGACATGAAATATGAAAATGATTTTCCACTAATTATTATAATAAATCATGATTGTTTGAAGAGATTAAAATAACTTATGCTTGAGATTTTAATTATGATCTTAAAGGAGATTAAAAAGTATGAGACATTTTTGTGATATGTTGTTTTTTCTTATTCAAAAAAAAATTAATTTTTGATTTTGTTGTAATTTTAGTTTTTGATTTCATTGTTTTTATTTTTTTGATTTTTTTTTATTTTTACATTTAGTACAATGTTTGTGGGTAGCATTACTGAAAACCCTCACGAGACTCAAACTCGTCCACTAGGGCAACCTAGGGGTTTAAAGGCTTGTTGCATAGGCTAAATGCAACCGTTTCAATCCACGAAAGTGATTTAGGATAGTTTAATTTTTAGTTTTTATCGACATAGCTTCAAGGGACTAGCGAAGGCCAGTTGAGGTTGTGATGAGTGCTCAAAAGCACTAAAATAACCATGATTTTATGCAAATTAATTGATTAAAAATATATATATTTATATGTTTTATCATATATTTATATAAATTTGTCTTTTTCGAATCACGGGAATTTTTATTGTTTTTCGGGTATTTTGGCTTAAAAATGCAACTTAAAGACTTCAAACAGAATCTTGGAAGCAATACATCACAAATATATTAATAAATAAATGCGTAAAGGTTAAAAATATGGAAAAATTGGACAAAATGGGTGGTCAAAAATGTCAAAGGGGAAACGCGCCGCCGCGCCCGGACTCAGCCTGCCCCAGCTACGTGCGGGTTACTATTCATGTGCGCGCAACGCGCCACTGTGAGAACGCTGTTCTGTATTGCCTATAGCGGCGACATGGGCCAGCGGCGTGCCCAGCGCGCCTTGGCCAGCCGACCGCCCGCAGCGCCAACGTTTTCACCCATTTTTAACGCGTGCGTGGCCAGCGTCATGCGCGTCATTGATGACTTCTCGGCATTTCCATTACCGTTTTTTAATTTTTTAATATATTTTTAACATTGTTTTACTCATTTTTTTCTCTCCATCCTCACCTATAAATACCCAGCTTCCCTTCAACTTTCCAAAACACACCTCCTCGAATACATTCTTTTCTCTCTTTTCTTAGATTTTTAGGATTCTTTAGTTTTTCTTAGTTTTTCTTATGTTTTCTTAGTTTTTAGTTTTCTTAGTTAATTTCTCTTAGTTTTAGAGTTCTTCCACTTTTTAGGGAAGAACTAGTTATGTTTTTGTAATATTTTAGCTTTTTGATTCAATAAATGGGAGTGCAAATTCGCTTGGAGTTTTTCTAGCAATGGGAATGGCATCGAAATCTTGTAAGGATTTTATTTTCTTCTGATTATTTTTATGCTTTATTCTTACATGTTATATTTAATTTGTACGTGATTAAATTTAAGCGTACTAAGCTAATTTGTAAACATGATATAATAATAACGTTGTTATGCTTTGAGAAATATTAAATAGGTAAAAATCTCTAAAATGAATTGATTTTATTTTTATTCAAGATTTTATATTAAGAATGTTAGAGAGAAATATATTATTTTTCATTACATACTTAAGAAAATTAGATTTAAGGTTTAGTTATAGGTCGATTTAGAGTAGTGCTCTTTTTATTTGTTGGTACAATCGCTAGGTAGTTAGAGTGAAGCTACATTTCAAAAGTTTTTATAAGAATTATTATCACGAAAATGTATTGACAACATGTTTTCGGTAGTGGTTTTAAAACTTGAAAGTTAGTACTCGGATAACTAAATATTTAGGTTTAATTTGGACACCTTGAATAAAGTTTAAAGCGTAACCCGCCCAAAGGTGGCATTTAAATGGTTCATTTTCAATCTCTTAGAAAAAGGAATTAATTTAATTAACCAAATTAGTTATCAACCCACCCATTGTAGGTGTTAATTGATTTGTTTAGTTAACAAAGAATATCTAACCCGCAAAGGTGGTATTAAATTACAAAGGGAGAATCAATAAATATCAATTCATATCTTTAATAACACTAGATAATATGAGCAAGCATAATTAACTTAGTTATTATATCCATAAATACTCACTTATTTATAAAAGATAAAATTTGCATGAATGTTTATTGAATCTATGTTTAATTTTATGTTAGTAGATTAAAAACACAAAACCCAAAATATCGTGACAGGATGTTTAGGATTTAATTTAGTTTTTAAAAGTTTGAATAATAAATTAAAAACCACATACATTCCTTCCTTAGATCGACCTTGGGAGTATACTTATCATTTTCTACGAAATGATTCGTGCACTTGCGAGAGTTTTATAAATATAAAACCAAAGTATTGGCAGGATCGGCGATGCCGATTTTCGTTCATCAAGTTTTCATTCATCAAAGTATTTGGCGATCACAATTCTGCTCATCAGTTGTCCCCACATTAAATAACATTTATCATTAAGCATTCATTAGCACTATCAAGTCAGAGGGTTCAAATGCTTTAAAAACTTTAAACATTACTTGTTTATCTTTCACTCTCATTATAAGTTCACCTTTTTGTACATTAATGGGTGCTCGTTTGGTTTCTAACAATAGGCGTCCAAGTATGATAGGAATTTCATGGTCCCTTTCCATGTCTAGCACAATGAAGTCTACCCGAAAGATGAATTTGTCTACTTTTTTACTAGCAAAGCTTCTACCACACCTTGGGGTCTTTTAATTGACCCATTTTCCATATGTAATGTTACTAAAGTGAGTTTGGCTTTACCAACCCCAAATCTTTGAAAGAATGATAATGGCATGAGATTAATGCTAGAACCCAAATCACATAATGCCTTTCCAAAACGAATGTTCCCAATAGTGAAAAGGATATCAAAACTACCTAGATTTTTTAGTTTTTGTGGTAGTTTTCTATCAAGGATGGAGCTACAACTTTTAGTCAAGGTTATTATTTCATGATCTCTAAGCCTCTTTTTCTTTGACAGTATATCCTTCATGAATTTGGCATAAGACGACATTTTTTCTAGTGCTTCTATTAATGGTATGTTTATGTAAAACTTCTTGAAGACTTCCAGAAATTTTGAAAACTATGTATCTGACCTTTTCTTTTGTAGCCTTTGAGGGAAAGGAATAATGGGTTTGTAAAGGTTGTTTTTCTTTGGTAGAATTATTTCCTTTTTAGTGCTCTCCTTATCCATTAGTTCCTCCTCATCCTTGTTAATTTCATGTTTCTCCTAATCATTTTCTATCTTATGTTCCTCTTCTAATGTTTTACCACTCCTCAAGGATATGACGTTGCACTAGTCCTTACCTTCTTTTCTTGGGTTTACAATTGTGTCACTTGGAAGGTTACCTTAAGGCCTTTGACTTATGGTCAGGGAAATTTGCCCGATTTGGTTCTCTAAATTCTAAATTGATACCTCTTGAATGGACATTTTTGTATTTACTGATTGGATGAAGTCTTTCTTCATCCCTATTAAATAATTTGTATTGTCCTCGGTAGGTTGTTTTTTTTTCTTGGGCTTGTGATTGCTATGGTTATTGAAAACCAAATGGTTGAATTGATTACCACATTGACTGCTGTTATCCCATGAAAATTTGGATGTTGTCTCCATCTTGGGTTATATGTGTTTGAGAATGGATTATTGTTTTGATTCAAATTATCCACCTAGCATACGAATTCAGGATTATTTGGAAAATTATCAAACAGATGAGCTCCTCCACAAAACACATACAACACTCGTGAATTTTGGACATGGTTTATACTTATTGGCGAGTTTTGAGCCTTCAAAAGATTAATCAAAGATGACACTTGAGCTGTAAGTGTTGTGATATCATTTACCTCATAAACTACGGCTACTCTTCTTATGGCTATCATTCTGTCTATTGGCCATTGATAATTATTGCTAGCCATTTTCTTAAGTAAATCATAAGCTTAATTGTAAGATTTGGCTAGAAAATTAAGCTCCATTAGCATATTCATTAACAATAGTTATTGTTTGAGCATTGAGAAAATTGTAAAAAGTCTCCACTTGAATCCAAGAAGGAATACCATGATGAGGACACTTCCTTGAATCTTTCCCATGCATCATATAAAGATTCTCCTTCATATTTTTGGTAGGAAGTAATGTCATTCCTAAGCTTGGCATTCTTTGTTGGTGGAAAGTATTTCATCAATAATTTCTCTGCCAAATCATTCCAAGTTGTAATGGAATCAGGTGGCAAAGAGTTTAGCCAAGCTCAAGCACTGTCTCGTAAAGAGTAAGGGAATAATCTAAGCCTAAATTCCTCCTCAGTCACACCACTAAACTTAATTGAATCTCTAGCTTCAATAAGCATTCTAAGATGTAGATGAGGATCCTCTGTTGGTAATCTGTTGAATTATCCAATTGTTTGTAGCATTTGAAACATCAATGGCTTTAACTCAAACTGATTAGCTTGAATGTTTGGCCTTGTAATACTTAGACTCAGCCCTTCCAATGTAGGTATTATATATTCATTGATAGCTTTATCTCTATCATCCATCAAAAGCATTTGATTGTTCAAGTTTAGCTCATTATTGTTTATGTCTAATGGATTAGCCATTTTTTCTCTTGGGTGACAACTTGTTGTTTCCTTATTGACCTTAAAGTACAGACAAATTTCAAGATTTAAAAGTAATATTTCTTACTCACGAACTCTACTCATGCAATAGACTCAACTACGTTTCTATAATACTAAAGATGTCTAAATAATAAATAAATTAATTAATTAAAATTTAAAAAAATAAATATGAAAATAAATAAAATAAATTAACTAAAATAAATAAGAAATAAATCGGTAAAAAAGGTAAATTAAAATTAAAGTAAATAAAAATATATAAAAAATTAAATTCTAATATTTATAATCTTCGGCAAACAGTGCCAAAAACTTGATCGAAGACATGAATTATGTGTGCAATGAATACACAAGTATACGTATCGAACAAGTAATATAATGATAAGAAAAGATTATTCCCACAGAGATTATTCTTTTAGAAACTATATTTTAAAACTAAAAAAAATAAAACTCAATTTTTGTATTTTTATATTTTAAAGAATGAAAATTAAAAATAATAAAAGTAAATAGTAATAATTAATTAAATCGGATGTGGTAACTAAGAAGATATATGAGAAAATATCTAGGGATATTTAACCCCCCAATTTTTTAAACATGTGAATCGCTAAAATCCCCCTAATATAATTATTAATCAATTAATTACATGATTAATTAAATCTAACCTTGCACGTATTCCTCCCTCAAGTAAACTACACACTATATAGTAATTAATTTAATCACACTTTCATGTCAATTAAATTGCGTACTACTCATTAAGTTCATCAATTATTGATGAAATACATAAGAATCATATATCTCTAGCTAATAACTATGCATGTTATTTAATCAAGACAAACAATTAAATAATTCTCTTAAATATTTTTAATTGTCTCTATAGATAAATTGTTAGTCAAACATTTAATAGCATAAAAATCAGATTAAATAATATAATTAAATTAAAATTATAATTGGAATAAAATATTAGATCATCACATGGTAAAAATTAGGTTCATAAGGTCCCTAGATTAATAAATTAACTACACATAATTATGTCCATAAAACTCATATTTTTCATAAAGAAAGATATAAAAATTGATAAAGATAAGAGTAAAAGAAATACAATTAATCTCTTGAATTGTAGTGCTAATCTCCTATCGAATCTCCACCAAAACTGTATCTTCTTTTGAATTTTTCTGTATTTTTCTTCTTTTTTGCTCTAACAATTGACCAAAGTTATGCTAATGGCATCTCCTTAGGGTTTATGGGGGTCATTAGGGGCTTAAATATAGCATAGGTGTAATCTGGATCATCAAATCAGCTTCAAAACAAGGGTTGAGATCAAAATAAGAAAAATCAATAGTGCCAGCTAATCACAACGTAACACGAGGCACACAAAATTCACTTGGTGAATCAAAGAGCGACGCATGGTAAGGGAGATCAGTCTGAGTCAACGTATGTTGAGTCAGTGCCATGTGGCATAAAGTGATTCACGGATAGTGTGGTGCACGAGTGGAATGTAGGGAGAAATCGCGTGGAAACTTGTGGTAGTGTTGTTTGACCTATCTCCAAACTTGGATTGAATGTCATGTTGAGAGGTGGCACATAGTTCATCCTCCTTACATGTAGCTATCTAGGATTAGTTGTCCCTACTTGTGTGGTGTCTACGTGGCTTGCCTAGTCAGCTCATAGTCTTACATGGCAACTCTTGATTGATCATATGTAAATTCATAAAAAAACCATAAAAAATCCATAAAAATTCAAAAAATCCCAAAAGTTATATTTTCACCCCTTTTCAATAAAAAGTTTATATTTTAATATTTTTGGCCACAAAATACTATTTATTGAATAAAAGAAATAAATATTAAGTAAACAAATGTGCTAATAACTCTAATTTCATAGAGTCATCATCCTCTAGAGTTTGCTTGTTGGGAGGATTCTTGGGCACTTGTTGGTGGAATCCTTGACCCTATTAGTTTGATCTTTAGGCAAATAGAGTGTCGTTTTGCCACCAAGAGAATTTGGGATGATTCCTTCACCTTTGATTGTAGGCATTAGCATTGGGATCCTACCCAAGTCTTGGTTGGTTTGTCCCCAATACATTGACTTACTTCTCCTTGATAGGGACAAGCATCATAGTCGTGTCCCAAAGTACTACAAGCCACACTGTTCTTTATTTGTTGTGGCATGTGTTATGAGAAGCGCAACTTGCACGGTCAATTGAGCAAGTTGCACTTGAATTTCAGGGGTGGAGTCTATTTCATGTACTCAAGCCTTCCTTACTTGGGAGCTCTTTTATGGGGTATTAGCACATAACATCTTAAAGAAATTGTAAGTCTCAAAGGTAGTCATTTCTCTTATCGCTCCTATAGCAGTGATGAGCGAAAACCGGCATCGCCAATTCTCGCAAATACTTTGGTTTTAATATTTGTAAAACTCTCGCAAGTGCACGAATCATTTCGTAGAAAATGATAAGTATACTCCCAAGGTCGATCTAAGGAAGGAATGTATGTGGTTCTTAATTTATTATTCAAACTTTTAAAAACGAAATTAAATCCTAAACATCCTGTCACGATAGTTTGGTTTTTGTGTTCCTAATCTAATAACATAAAATAAACATATATACAGATTAATTAAATATAATAAAAATAAACATAGATACAAATTCAATAAATAAATATAAATACAGATTCAATAAATATTCATGCAAATTTTATCATTTATATTAGTGGAATATTTATGGATATAATAACTAAATTAATTATGCTTGCTCATATTATCTAGGTTATTAAAGATATAAATTGATATTTTATTGATTCTCTCTTTTTTGTATGAATACCACCTTTGGTGGGGTTAGATATTCTTTGTTAACTAAACAAATCAATTAACACCTACAAAGCGGGTTGATAACTAATTTGGTTAAT
The DNA here is from genome assembly GCA_033030585.1 of Hippophae rhamnoides. NCBI lineage: Eukaryota > Viridiplantae > Streptophyta > Magnoliopsida > Rosales > Elaeagnaceae > Hippophae > Hippophae rhamnoides. The sequence continues at coordinate 55,038,865 of CM065429.1, read as the reverse complement.
TAAATTAATTCCTTTTTCTAAGAGATTGAAAATGAACCATTTAAATGCCACCTTTGAAGGGTTAGACAGCTTAAACTTTATTCAAGGTGTCCAAATTAAACCCAAGAATTTAGTTATCCGAGTACTAACTTTCAAGTTTTAAACCACTACATCAAAACATATTGTCAATACATTTTCACATAATAATTCTTATAAAACTTTTGAAATAGAGCTTCACTCTAACTACCTAAGCGATTGTACCATCAAATAAAAGAGCACTACTCTAAATTAGACCTGATAACTAAACCTTAAAATCTAATTTTCGCATTTAAGTTTGTAATGAAAAATAATATATTTCTCTCTAACATTCTTAATATAAAATCATGAATAAAAAATAAAATCAATTCATTTTAGAGATTTTTACCTATTTAATATTTCGCAAGCATAACAACGTTATTATTATATCATGATTATAACAATTTAAATACGCTAAATTTAATCATGCATACAAATTAAATATAACATGTAAGAATAAAGCATAAAAATAATCAGAAGAAAATAAAATCCTTACGTAACTTCGACGCTATTCCCGCTTGCTAGAAAACCTAAGTGGAATTTGCACTTCCATTTATTGAATCAAAAATCTAAATTATTACAAAAACATAACTAGTTCTTCCCTAAAAAGGGAAGAACTCTAAAACTAAGAAAAACTAGCTAAAACATAAGAAAAACTAAGAAAAACTAAAAACTAAGAAATGGAGAGAAAGAAAGAAGAGAGAAGTGTGGTTTTGAGGTGTTTTTTGAAGTGAATGGAAGAGGGGTATTTATAGGTGAGGATGGAGAGAAAAAATGAGTAAAAAAATGTTAAAAAATATAAAAAATAAAAAACGGTAAATGACATGCCGAAGTCATCAATGACGCCAGCATGACGCCATAGGGTCGCTACACGGAAAATGGGTCAAAAACGCTTGGGGCGCTACTGGGCGGCCGCTATGGGCAGCGCGTCGCGCGCTGCGGAACAAGCGTCATACGGCGCGCAAGGAAGTGTATCAACGCCATGGGCGCTACAAGGCCAAGGCGTCATACTGGCGCTACGCTGGCGCTGGGCGTTGGCCGGGCGCCATTGCCGCGCGCGTACATTTTTTTTTGACATTTTTGACCTTTTTCGACCCATTTTGTCCAATTTTTCCATGTTTGTTGACCTTTTTCCACTTATTTATTAATTTATTTGTGATGTATTGCTTCAAGTATTCTTCTTTGAAGTCTTTACATTATGCTTTTAGGCCAAAATTCCTCGAAAAACAATAAAAATACCCGTGATTCAAAAAAGACAAATTTATATAAATATATGATAAAACATATAAATATATATATTTTTAATCAATT